>OY728140.1:800088045-802588045 GCA_963277665.1 Viscum album | reverse complement strand
CATTATTGTCAACATTTTAAATTGCAAGCCTAATTATGTGTTACCACATGTGACTTTCACATTTCCTTTTTCCTATTTTTAATATAATGATTTTATATCCTTTTTATGACATGGGATTTAAATAGAGGTGATTTAAAAAAAATGCACCTTCCGATTTCATATTTCATAAAATGATTCACCTCCATAAAATTATTAAACCATAAATAAATTTTAAAAACCCTCATTATTTTATAAAAAACCATCTGAATTCATTATTTTTCTAATTGTGAAATATAATTCTTTTTATTTATTTGAAATATCCTATTCTCATTTTGAATATGATTACCTATGAGGTTCATTTTAACAAGTATCTCCCATTATTACATCTCTTGAATTATTTTATATTGAATCTAAATGTGTACGAATATTGTTTCTTAATTAAAATATTCAAATCCAATATTATTTAAGTCATAATTATATTTGGAATCATTATGATATGGCCATCAGTTATTAATTGATACAATATAATGTAACTCACTAATTTCTCATGTTATTATAATGATTAAGCTTTGTGTGTGTATTCATTTCCTCGTGTGGCACATTTATGAGTGTAAATATTATTATCATCATTTTCAAATTGGAGGTTCAATAATTATATAACCTTATAATTCATTGGGTAATTTTTTGATCTCATGATATGCCCTGTATAGTGCACAAGCTATCAGCCTAAGAAAACAATGTTAGGTGAGTGGTGAGACTAAAATTACATATCCCAATAATGCATTGGTAAATTCATTATATCTCGTGAGATATTATTTATGGGATCATCGAGTGAACCTAATCCACCATGTTAATTTTTCATTTATGTTTATAGGAATGAGGAGTGAACCCAATCCCCTATTGTACTCTTCCCAATATGCTAGTCGTTGGAGTTAACCTTGACTTATTGTAAAGTATTGTCCATGTTACACTAAACTGTTTCCCTAACCCAGTTCACCACATGACCTCAGGTGAACCACCTTATACACTAGAGGATACAAGAAATCAATGGGGTATATAGTGTAATTGTGAGGCAATTGGACCCCTTTATCAGAGTGCATGCCTATATTAAATATGAAAACATCATACACATTAGAGTATATTGATATAATTATCAAGCTAACATACAAGAATATTTTATTAAAATGAGATATATTAATGTTATGAAAATCCATTCAATACAAATAAGTATTAACATCCATTGTGATGATCACATAAACCAAATGAAAAATAGAAAAATAAATTCATTATGCCCTATAAACTTCTCTGAGATAAATGTCATCCAATCCCTTTATACCATCTGAGAAAGCCTACCTGGTCTTGTAAAACGTGAAATAGGACACTTCTGAAAAATTTACCATCAATAAACATATGAGTTCCACTCCACCACCCATGTATATTTGTTCCAAAAAGGGTTTTCATATTACTTGATTGGCCACAAAAAATAGTTTTTAAAGAATATATTTGTCTAATAAATTGTGTATATAGAAAAATTGTTTGGTAAATTTACATTATAGTAATGTAATTATAACATAAGAAATATAATTTTATCTTACAACTCTTTGGACTCCAGAATCTATGGAGACACCTAACCAACCGATATTCATCGAACCTAGCGAGATATCCGAGTCATAAAACATAGGGTGATATATTTCATAACCAATTATGTTATTTTAATTTATAATTTAACTCATGATTGAAAAAAGAACTATATTGTTCTTTTCACCTCATATGTTGAGTTCCATGTCAGAAATATAGAACCATACATCATAACAATAGTGAATGGAACAGTAGTCCAACATATACTCATAAATTTAGGCAAAGATTTCTCATAACATCATTCCTACACATAGAGTATATACAATGTACACCATGTAGATCATCATAAACCATGGATGAGGAAAACCCTATCCAAAAACCAAAACCATGGATTAGTAACACCATTTCTAACACCCCAATCCATGGATGTGGAATTATATATTTAACACCCTAAAAATGTATTAAGAACTCTAAGTATGATACCCTAAAACCTCGATGTAGTTCATCATGCCACTATCTGTTTTAATCAGACATAACAACATGCATAAATCCTCAGTGTTGAACATAAATCACATAGCATACTATCATCACTCAGATCCTCAGTTTGAATACTATTCTATAATATACTACCAATTCACGTAGTTTCTTTCTTGATCCTAATACATTAAATTATTTCTCTGTAATAATATGGTTTTACAACTAAAACTTATCAATCCTTTGAAAAAAACTACAAAAATGACTTTTTTAAAACAATATTCATCTAAAAAATTCCTTATAGACATTCATTACCAAAACCGGTTGAAATAATTTTTCTATCAAAACAATTAATTTATCCTTCATGACATTTCATGAAGGGTAATCCAAAGAACCATTTTGAATGAAAATTTAAAATTAATTATAAGAATAATTTCTATAAACCCATTTTGTGTTCGACACTTTATTTTAAAAAAAGAACCACCCTAAAAACATATATATCCCCCTTCAACACACAAAACCATGTAAAAATCAATGAAAATTGAAAAAAACATTCAATGAGACTAATAAAAATTTCAAGAAACTCCAAACATAAAAAAAGTCTCTTTTAGAGGTTTTCAAACCCCATGGGTGGTCGTAGGTCCAATTTCATTATAACATATCAGTAAAATGCGGTTTGTGGAAGGTAAAAGTATCAATTTAAACCCAAAATCTATATAATTAAACGCTGAATGAAAACACAAAACACATGGTACTTATGAAACACACTATATAAGTTTGTGATTAATTTAAAAAGGATATATGTAAATGTCTTAGAACACTTACCTCATTTACAAAGCATTCCATAACATATCCAAAGCATGGATACCTTTCCATTCGTTGGAAAGGTCCTTCATAAAATCCATGGAATCCATATGAGATAATCTCATCTACCAAGCACTATATTCGTGCTAAGAAACAATAATTAATTAATTATTAAAATAAAAATTATTTAAATACATATATCCAAACTTGGAATAATACTAAAAAACTCACTGGGTGCTTACAAATTTTCAAAAATCAATGAAATATTGAACACCACTTCTAGGAAAATATCTATGAAGAAATACAATTTAAATTATTTAAATAAGAAAATATATTAAAAATAACCATGAACACATCTTTAATGAAATATCATGCAATGATATTCAGAAGTGTTATTATGATATCCTCTCTGAAATTTAACCTAATACCTTTTAGAAACTGCTGATTCTACCAGGATTTGGGGGAATCATCAAGAAAATAGAACTAGAGAACACCAAATCAAATATAAGTGTGATTATGTGGAATAACATTCACTAGAAAAGAATAACTCACCTAAAAAGTTATATAATTTCCCTGAAAATAAACCAAATCAACGGGTTAGATAAGGGAATAGGGGTTTGGGAAAACCACTGTTCATGTGTACCAAATAAAGAAGAATGAGGGTAGAGTGTACAAAATCATCATGGGGGGTATTTTTTAATATCCCCCTTTTAATGAAATTATTGGTAGCCATATGGTTTTCTAAATTTTATGTAAATCATGTTCCCCTAGTATCTAACACCCCATACCCTACATAGTAAGGATGAAAAGTTAAAAAATGTCCCAATCATGTAGTTGAAATAATCCAAATCCAACATTATGGAAAAAACATTCCGCATTGTTGAAAAAACTATAGGTTAATCGTTCCACAACTATTGGGCCCCTTTGGAGAATGGCACACATTTTTCATAGAACTATGTGTAATCATTGTTTCATGCCTTAATATATCTACCACCTCACATTGTTTCTTATTTTTCTTGTATGGTTTACCCCAATATATGATATGACCATAAAAAGAAACCATTATCAGTTATAAATTAACCAATAACCATTTGAGAATCATGGTGTGACCTAATTTCTCATAAACCATTAACACCAAAATGTGTAACTTAGATAGAAAACTCCAAATCTCTTGAAACATAATATGAATCCTCCAATCCTATCTTAAACATCTTTATAACTTTTTATCATAATTTCTCATCTAAAAACATCACATTTAAGTTTTTTGAGTCTCAAAATTCCATTTAATGTCTTTTACAAAAAACATATTTTCCTAATAAACCAAAAATGAAACTATTTCAGAAATTTCCAACTAATACGGGTGTGGGATCTTACAACCTCCCCAACATAATACAAATCATCGTTGGGATGTCTTGGTGGCCATCAATCCACATCACCCAACGTATATTGGTCAAAAAAATTCCAATTTCCCTTTTTGAATTTAGAATATTTGAAAAAATACTGAGATACACCTACTATCTCAAGGATCTAAACTGAAAAGATCATGATCCAATTATTGTTCTCAAAACTGAGACAATATGATGGTGCATACCAATTACTATGCAACTGAAACATTGATTATGTCATCTTTCGACCACTCACTAGTTTTGTGGTTTCCCCCACTATATGATATAACTTATAACACCCATATTCTGATGTATTGAATCCATGCTATTAGAGAAGCACAAAATAACCTTGATCACATGATCACATGATGCATCTGAAATGGTTCTCATCCTACCGCACCCAAACATACTAGAAAATTCAGTAAACATTAGCACCCATACACATCATTAAAACAAAACTTGAGTAGATACATAGCTATGATCCTAGTGATCACTAATATTGAATTAGATTTTCCTCCAAAGTATAATCCAAAATCTGATCCACTCCCATTTAAAATATAACCCATGTTTTTCTATCCCTAGCCAACTCATCCTAGATATTCTCAACACGAATTTTTGGAATGATTCCGCTCATCTGATCATACTTCCTATATGAATGGAGACATTTCATGATCATCAAAACACACCCACTATAATCTATACCTCAATCTAGGTGAGTCCCTAAAGTAAGATCTCCCATTGAACCAAAACAATTTTCATTCCCTACCACCCACCAATGCATCCCCAACAAAAGGACCTTCTATTTCATTTCAGAACCACCTTCATCCCAATTTCAATGCTTGACTCGATCATCTACAAAACTTATTTCACATTATATTTAAGGAAAAAAATTAATCATTCACCTCATTTGTTCCTCAATATCATTACAATAACCCCATGATCATTATAGGGAAAATTCTACACTCCATTGACCCTTCCAGTGTGATGGATGCACCCCTATGACCAACATGCCACTCCCCATGATTGGAGTTTCAATTTCGCTGCCACTCTCAAGAAACAACAACCATAATGCCCCAAAATGCACCCAATACTACCCTAATAATTGGATGAGTCTATCTCCCTCTCCCCGTAGTAACAACAAAAAGTGAAAACCACCAACCGTTTCCTATTTTAAAAATGGTACCAATTACATTCTCCAGCAGCTTTTCCACTACAAATACATACTCAAAATGGATGATAATTAACCACACACAACATGAACTCACTTACATCATTATATGAGAACCAAGTCTTATGAGACACTTCAATAATCCAAAAAAGACATTTATGTAGCTAGGTTTATAACAGGTTCTTTCTCGTCATACTTAGGATGATATCAAAATACTAGGAATGATCAAATATATAGAGAGAGTACATCAAGATTTCATTGACGAATACAACCACAACTTATCCATTTCCAATACCACATGTATCTCCATGGACATTTCAAAACCATCCAAATGAATCGTGCCTCCCTGACCCCACTAATCTCATCACACTAACATCGATTCTTAGAGTGCAGATGACAACTTTCTCAACTCAATATCCAAGGGAATATGGTCCTATAATGTTTTACCCAGAAGCCGAGAAATATTATAAGTCACCACATTCTCATTCATTCAATATCTCGTTAAAAGATAATTTTTACATGCTCTTGGGTAACCCAACAACCAAAATATTCTTTGGCTCTAGATATTCATGTCTCTTTAAAAATATACTCACAAGCCCTCTTGATGGGGTATTACCCTCTATGATTCCCATCTCACACCTAATAGAGCGGCATGGGTGTTTTTCAAAACCAAAAGAAACTCACCAATCCAAAAACACTTATCAACAATAAATTACCATATATTCATTCAAAAATTCCACTAAGATAATATACGCTCTCATGATATTCCTAAATATGAATACCGAGCTTACTGGACTCGGCACATAATAAGTTAATCATTCAAAATCCACATGTTCTATGAAATAATTAATTCTCTATGTGATTTCCATCATTAGTATACCATAATTCTATGTGTTCCCCACACTCTGAACATTCCTGATATGAAAAACCTATACATTCATCACTCAACACAGCTAATACCACAAACCCTCAAGCACCTCTTACCATCAAATCAAGATCATAACCCTCAATCACACCCTACATACACAATAGTTACATGTGATAGACACCCAAATTATATTCCCCCTATATAATCCAACAACTAATATCAAACACTATCACACAAGGTCTCCTTTATAGATTATAATGCACTCAATGTTCCTAAAATCAAACCATACTACTCCCTTTGTGCCACATTATAATAAATCAAAATATATCCTCTCATGCATCACTCCCATGATGGTACAGAAATCTCAACCAACCTATATCATGTGACACCCTTTAATTTAAAACATCACCAAATCCATATACAAGTGTCCCATAATGGATGAACACTATGCTCTCCCACCAATCCACAGTAATAAAGTCTCACGACAAGTCACTATTTCCTACCACCAAGGCCAATGTCCACTCACAAAATGTCCCAACTCATAGGGATTCAAACCAACTACTATCACATCATCCCACGTCATAAAAAGCATAATAAACAAATCCCTAGGTACAATTATATGAATTAAATGACATTCCAAACCATCCATTGACAACCCAGGAACCCATACTCTCTAATCATATGTTCACCATGCTACTCCTGGGAGGTCCATCACTCATAAACAACCATAAAGAAAAATCACACAAAATGGTTCAATACATACATTCCCATACCATGATAACCCACTAGTGTCACTACACATTCTATTCATGAGAACCTATTAAGTGCCCTCATCATCGATTACATCACGATAGATCCATATAACCTTCTATCTTAAAGATATCCATATTCATGTTTTCATAATAGAGTAAAATTTCACCATGTAGTTATATGGGAATGTCTATATGAGAATTTATTAACAATTTAAAAACTAAAACTACATCATCATCATGAAACACAGACTATAAATCCTATAACATGTGGATCATATATTATTACTATTATGCTTGACACACCACATTACTCTATCGTACAAGAGTCAAAACTGGATCACATTCCTCTTGAAACGAAACCGAGATCTAAAAATTGATTTTTATTCATAAACTCCAAACCACATGTGCATTGATCATAGTGAAAATTATATAAAATTGAAACATCACAAATTAAAATAGAAATCCTAGAACTGGTAATCTAGAAATCCTATTATAATAGGTGTTCATGATGAAGAAATATAGTATCTATATCATGCTTTGAAACATTCCAATTTCTTTACAATAAAAACCCAAATTAGTAAAATGATAAGAAATATAAATAAATTATTTCTATTTGTGTTGTCCCAAATTGGATTCCATTAATCAGGTGGGGCATGAAATTTCCCCACATGAAATCAAGTGAACTACCTCATAATCCCAAGTATACATAATAGTAGTAGGGGTATGATGTGGAACTAAAATGAAATTATACTACCATATCAGAGTTCACATTCATTCGTAGGGAACCGAACATCATATTCATTAGATTACAGAGAAATAATAAAAATTGTAAAAAAGAATCATTTTCCAATAACATAAGATTCAATAAATACCCCAAAATCCATGATATACATATAAAAGCAATCACATAATGGTTCCATCACATAAACAAAATTAACTACTAAAAAATTTAGGCATTAGGCTACAATACCGATTTTGAGCCAAACCACATCCAATCTCCTAATACCATTCAAGTTGTCCTAACCAATTTTCAAAAACTCAAACTTATCCTTATCCCAGACATGCACATTTAATAATCATATGAGACCTGATTGAGTTCCCATATGAATTGGAGCCCACGTATTGTGTGAGTGAAACTTAATAGGCTATGAACACTAGTTCTTAAAGAAAATACATATCAGATAAATTATGTATGATGCTAAACAATGGGATAATTGAATTGTTTACGAAACGAATATATATCATTAGAAAAATAAATTTATCTAAAAACCCATTGGACTTGAGTTATTTTGTGACACCCAGATAACCCATGTTCATCATCCCAATCCAACCATATGTTTCATAAAACATAGGATGTTATATATCATAAAAAAAGGAAGGTTTTTTCATTTTAAAATTAACTCACGAAAGAACAAAATACAATATGTTTCTCAAAACCTCATATGTGGAGTTCCATGTCATAAAACCAAAACCATAAATCATAACAATAGTTTCCAAATACTCCATCTAGGGTCTACTCATACATCTAGAAAAATAATGCTAAGATCATTAGTCCAACACCTAGAGTTTGGATGAGGAATACTATGTCCATCATCATAAACCTTGTATGATGAATTACATGTCCAACACCCCATACCATTTATAAGGATATCCATGTAAAAAATAGTAAAACAAGGATGAATAATTCGTTTTTAAACACCCTAAATAATGGATAAAAAATTACATTCCCAACAACATAAACCAACGATGGAGAGGATTAGTACACTAATTGTTTCCATTTGGTATACCAATGTTCCTAGAGATTAATTCTATCACATAAACCATAGAGCCTACTATTAGAACCCAAAGAATTAGTATGATTACTAGTCTATGGTATTCTACTTTTGTCTGGAGCATGATCCTCGATCTTAAACCATTTCATCAATTCACAAAAATATTATGGTTTAACATTTTTACCTTACTAGGAATTTGAAAACCCAAAAAATATTATTTCAATACATCTTCATTTACCACAGACCATATGAATCATTAAGAAGAAAACATGTCCAAAACATTTCCTTCCATCAATATTGTTAAAAGTTCCATCAATTAATTTCACCAAGGGAATACCACAAACCCATTTAAAATGAAAATTTAAATTCTCAATTATAAAAATATTTTTTTCAACCTGTTTGGATGTCACCAACTCATTTTAAAACAAGAACCATTTCAAGACATAGATCCCACTTATTGACACACAAAACAAAGTCTATGCCAAATAGACATGGTAAAACAAATTCAAAGAGCCTCATATAAATTTCAAAATTTTAAATAAATAAAAACATTCAATTTATAGAGTTTGTAAATATGCATGGGTGTCTATAGGTCCGGTATCATAATAACTAATAAATCCAATTGGATTTTTGTAAGGTATAGGTATTAGTTTAATGTCCCAAACCATTTACATTGACTAAGAAAGAAAACACACCACACATGATATTTAGGGAATATACCACATACACATATGATTAAATTATCAAAGGAATGAGTAAACCTATTAAACCACATACCCCATTAACATTGCCTTCAAAATCATTTCCAATTAATGAAATATTTTCCAAAGAATTTCAATGTCCAATAAAATCTCCTTAGTATCAAAATGAGATTATCTAAATCCCCCAACATCAAGTCTCACACCATACCACAAAAATTAATTTATTATAACAATTATAATTATTTAAATTATTAAACTAAAACTCAAAATAATATCTAAAATATAATCATGTTATCACCTCTGATCCAAACTACAAAAAACCTCCATGGTTAGTCCATAATGGATTATTAACACCATTTTTGATTATATGATTAAAAGATATTAACATTTCGATAATTAATTTAATTATTTTAATTTGGAAAAAATAGGAAAAATAACCATGACCACATAACTTAAGGAAATATAATTCAATGGCATGATAGAGTCCCCTCGGAATCCTTTTTACACATGTCAACCAAAAGAATCATATCAAAATTGAATATTCCAATAATAAATGGTAGAATCATAAAAAAACCAAAACCAGAGAACTTCAAATTTGAGAGGAGAAAAGAAGATTCTATGAGGAGTAACATGAAGTTAATAAATCAACTAAAAGTCTATTGAATCCCCATGAACACTCATCAAATCATGAATTTAGAGAATGAGTATGGGGTTTGGGATGCTAATTTCATATGCTCCCAAAATAGTGGAAAAAGTGGGTGGTGTGGCCTAGAAATCACAAGGGTATTTGGGTAAAATAACCATTTAATGAAATTCTGAGATGCCACAAGCTTTGAACGCAATGTTTTTCATACCATGCACCAACCATACACCAACCATGCACCACCTACTTTCTAAAGCCATATACCCCACAAGGTAAAGCCATGTTGTTAGAAAAACTAGGAACCAACCATGCAGTTTGAACTATCCAAAGCACACCCATGAACATGAATTGTCTACACTATTGGTCAAACATTATTCAACTATGATTCAAGAATTTTTTTATGTGATTTTTGGAAAAAAAGTTTGAATAACTCTTCATTAATTTTTTTTTATAAAAAAATTATAAAGGAGGTAGTGGCCCTTCCGACATTGTGGTAAATTAAAATATGGGATCCCCTATACCAATGTTTCCTACCATGGATATAAATCAATAACATGGTTAATGCGGTATGGGGGATACTGCCTTTCTCTAAACCTAAAATGAAATACGGGTTTTCCCTAAAACCATTTCTCTTAAAGTAAATGTAAAAGGTGGAAGTAGTGTTGCCACCATTCTTTAAAACCCTATTAATATCACCCATGCATCCTCAATCAAAATTCCCCTCATCTCTCATACTTCCACTCACTCCATCTCTACAATAATATCAATGGTTTTTACTTTGTGTGTGGTGGTTTCTATGGCCTAAAAGGAGTGCCGATTTTTTCAAAGAATCATTTATAGTTATTTTTCTTATTTATTTTAAATTTATTTAGTTATTGATTTTATTTGTTTTTTGTTAGTTCTTAATATTTTATTTATTTACTACATTATTTAGTAAGATATGTTTTAGAAAAAATATTCAAAATTAGTAATTATTGAATATAAATTTATAAATGTATAAGTTAGTATTAAACAATGATTACATAATTATTTTATAATAATAATTAATTAATGAATAATATATTATTGTGTAGTGATTTATGAAAAATTAATTAAGGATTAAGTACTGTTTAACTAATTATTACCTAATTAATAATGAATGATTATCCAATGATAAAATAATAATTAAATAATGATCAAATAAATACTTGGTAATAATTAATGATTGATTTTATAATGGTTAAAGATTGATTAAATAATTATTATAGAATTTCTATCTAATTATTAAAGAATATTTAAGGTATAATTAAAGAATGATTAAACAATGATTAAATAATTACAAAAAATGATTAACTCATGATTCATGATTGATAAAATAATCGTTAAATATTATTATATATTGATTAACTAATGCTTAAGTAATGATTAACATATCCTTAAAGAATTATTAACTGAGGATTAAAGAATGATTAACTAGTTATTAATGGATGATGAACTAATGATTATAGTATAATTAACTATTTATAAAAATGAATATAAATTGATGAACGAATGATTAATGAATTATTAACTAATGATTATATATTTGTTAACCGATGATTAAACATCGATTGAAAAATAATTAAAAATGATTAATGAATTATTAACGAATGATTGAAGAATAATTAAGTAATTCTTAAATTAGTATTACAGAATGATTAAATATGGATTATGTAATGATTATCTAATGATTAAAAAATGATTTAAAATCATTAATTAATGATTAAATAATGATTAAATCATTATTAACTAACCATTAAATATTTAGTAATGAATGATTAAGTAATGATTATCTAATTGTTTAATAATGAATAAATAATAATAAAATAATTATTAAGGAATTAATTATTAATAATTAAGAAATGATAAAAAATTTATTAATGAATGATTTACTAATGATTAAACATTGGTTAACTAATGATTAAGTGAAAATTAAATAGTGATTAAACAAGGATTAAAGAATGAAAAAAAAGAATCATTAAGTAATTATTAAATAATGATTAAATATTTACTGACTAGTGGTTAAACAATGACTAACTAGTTCTTATTAAATGATAATGTAATTAAAAACTAATGATTAAAAAATAATAATGAATTATTAAAGAATGGCTATTGAATGATTAACTAATGATTAAATAATTATTGAAAATGGATAAGTAATGATTGAATACTAATTAATTAAAGATTAACTAACGTCTGGTCAACGATTAAGGAATGATTAAATAATTTTTAAAAATGAATAATTAATTAATAAGAAATGATTATTTAATAAATAAGTGGTGATAAAATAATGATTTAACAATGATTTTTTAATATTTAATTAATGATTAACTAATGATTGAATAATGATTAAATAATGATTTTATAATAATTAAGTGATGATTTACTAATGAATACATAATGATTACTTAATTATTAACTAATGATAAAAGGGTGATTAAATAATCATAATGTAATGGTTAAACAATGATTTAGTAATGATTAAAGAATGATTAGTTAATGATTAAATATTATTTAAGTGATGATTAATGAATTATTAGATAGTGATAAGGTAATAATTAATGAATGATTATCTAATAACTAAATATTGATTAACTAATAATTACTAAATAATTATCACTTAATTCCATAATAATTAATTATAAAGTAACTTTTTTCTATATATTAATGATGTACTAATTAAATAGTAATTAATTATTGATTAAGGATTCAATAATATACTATTAAATAATGATTAATTAGTGATTTCCTATTGACTAACATTGGATTAATATAGAATAATCATAGGATGAAATATTTAAAATAGGATGAAACAAATTCTTAACTACCCACACGATTTGTTCATACCTTGATTTAGATGACTCAGATCATATTTTACATCTGGTATGTTACTCCAAGTGATTATATTTTTGATAAATCACGTCCTCTTTATAAACCATTGAACATACCTTAAATAATGTTTAAAATTAACTTCAAACCATTAGTTTCATCTTTTACGATATAAGAAAATATAATAAAATTTTCTTATCATAAATATTAATTTTTATTCTAATAAATCAAATACTTTTCTGGATACTATAGGTGGATGTGTCCCTTACACATAAGTATGTAGGCACAAAATGAAAAACACCACATTGAGTTAGACTCGATTAGGATATGGTGTTTGATAATGAGCCTTGATTCACACTCGGTATGACACTCCCAGAGTATATAATTATATTTAATTGTATTTTCTTTATAATCTACTAAACATACCTTTATAGAATTTAAATATTTTCAATAAAATATTAGTGTCAAATTTTATGATAGCTAGTTATGTAACCTTATGTAAACATCTAGATAGAATTCATGGTTGAATAAATCTGATAAATAATAAATAGGTCATGTATATTATCTATAGGCATTTTAAATTCATATATACACTATGGAATATAGATTATCCATTGGCTACTAATGATAATTGGGTCCAAGAAACAAATTTAAATTCCCAGTGATTAGATGGTACCATGATGGAGTTATATGTTGAGTTTTAAAATGTAAAACAAAAACATCCATGTTTATGACGATGTAGAAATTGAAGCGTGTTATAAGAAGTTTCATCTTAATAAATTATGATTATTACCTATGATGGAGGGGAGGATAACCTTGTTGATATCCTATTTATATATATAAATATGACTTTTGATGAGAAATTTTCTGATAATAAAATATAAAGAGATAATAATGACAATGAGAATGGAGAATCATAATTTCAGGAGGATGTTTCTAGATATATAGTAGTTATAATTCACAATCAACCCACAATAAATCAAGCACCACACTTCATATCATGGTTGGCCAAAATGGCATGTTTACATGAATTCGACTAAAATGTTCTCAAAACTACAACTGATTTTTTTGGAGTTATAGAATATAGGCTTAGTGAGCTATATAAAAAATTATTTGTTTGCCGGTATTTTCCAAGTAAATATGCATTGAAAACACACTAAAAATATTTCACATTTAGAGTAACTCTAGATATTTTGTTCAAAAATCAATCTATTCAAAATATATAATATAGCGTGTCATATATGGGGATGATCATAGGTTCCACTTGAGAGAGATTTCAAAATCATCATTTGGATGTAGGAGAACATTTAATATTTTGGGAGCTCATACTTATGTTCAACCAAACGTAACACAATACCATACATCTTTTGATGTTGAATTTTTGTTAACTATTATCATCCAGATTATTAGGACATATCAATATGTTCTTGTTACCCTTGTGAACTTGAAGAAAAAATACTATTGATTAAAATATTTCCTATAATAAGGAATTGATTGAAAAATAGACATAAATTGTTAATGTTTGTGGTAATTTTAATGACTCATATAAGTTATTTCCACAATTCCTAGCCATATTGATATAAAATGCCCATGTTGTCATCCATATTCATATAAATCCACATGTGGTTCAAGATAACTAACATTATCTATCTCACTTTCAATTTCATTTATTTTTCTATGCATCCCTCCCCATTATTTCAGAAATTCATTTTAGAAAATAGTTTATACATATTGATGAAACATTCATATTCAAAACATATAAGGTCTTATTCATGATTACGAAAACCCAGGATGGACACTATGCACCTCTTCCACTTGAATTTTCCATCGTGGAGAAGGATAATTATAAATCAAGGATTTAGTTTTGGGAATTAATTAGTAACCACTTCACCAACATTTGGGGTTCCTATTTTATATCTAATCGTCATTGAGAAATCAATGGGGAAATCAATGAAGATCTTGATGCATAGAGATTCTCCAAAATCACATCATCGATATATCATTAGACATATTTCTATTAATGTGAAAAAACACTCAATAATAAACCTATGAAGAAAGAAATTGTGATGATTATTATATAATGTCTTTATTAATTTTCACTACTTTAATTTAAAGAAAACATTATTTTCTTTGAAATATTATCACTTATTTTTAGAATATGATACAAATAAGTGAGGATTTTAATAATGATTCAAAGAATTATGCAAGGTTAATACAGAAATGTTTGCTAATATGTTGGGTATTCCAAAAGAAATATGGACACTGGTATATGAAGGGGGAAGATTTATGGAACCATGAGGATAATCATTTTGGATTGTATTAATTGTGTCTTCAAGTGGCTTAACATGTTAACTATAACTGCCCAAGTTCAGGATACATTTTATAATTGTATGAATTACTTCATTAACAGAAAAAAACAATACTCAGATGGGATTTGGTAGTGGGTAAGGTATGGAAGACAATTTAAATGAGATATTGAAAAGAATATTTAATAATCATCTACTAAAGGTGTGTGCCTTTTATACTGAGAAGTCTTGCAACATGAATTTGAATAATGTTTGGACCATATCACATGTAGTAGTGGAGAAAAATAGTTGTATTACTAGAATAAATGTAATATTAATGTGAAAACATATAAGAATTATTGTTTCCATATGCACACACGCTTACTACATGTTTCTTTTTCAACATATCATTGGAAGCATATGTTGATCCAATGTACCAGTTGGAAACTATTTCTAACTATTATGCTACACCATGGATGCCTATTGGGATGTTTTGATATTTCCCGTCTTCTAATGACCGTCCAATATTGATACCCGACATCAACATGTTACATCAATGAGGTAGATGAAAGTCCAACATGATACAGAATGAGATGGATTGGCATCAAGAATAAGGGAATCGATTGAGATGAAACATATGTAATTAAGAAGTTCAAAATATGAAATTATTCCCTAACATTACTTGATCAAGTTTAAAATAATAAAAATTGATGTATTGTATCCAATGTTATCTTTTTATATTATTAATTATATGGTGTTAGTATTAAATACATCAATTTGTAGTGTTTTTTACATTTCTGAATACTATTACTATTAAATAACAATAATCCATTCATATTCATATTATAAGGAATATCAAATGTTGGTATGAGGTGAATTGAAAGCATAATCCAACTATCCATGGATAAATCATAAATTAATAATGTGAGAAACCAAACATGAAATATATCATCATGTGAGAAATAATATATAAATAAATTAAAAATCATACCATTTGAGATCGAACATATTAATTAATGTCAAACTATTCTTCTGTTGGGTTATAAATAAATATTTTTCTTAGTAATCTAAAATATTATTAGAAAAAAAAATCACTTGATATTTTTTAATGGTTGGAAAAATGAAGAAAAAACATCAATGAAATTTATTTAACCATCAAAAAATGAAAATTATAATCATATAAAGTGAAATAAAAAAAATTAATCCAATTAAACACCAAATAAATGAATTATAATATCCATGAAAGACCATGAAATTTTTAAATGCAACGGAGTATGGATGAGATGATTTCGACTTCAAAAGTGAAGTACAATCTAACTTATTTACAAGTGGTAGCTTAATTGTATCTTCCAATGGTATGTATTTATATTTTGAAATTTCAAAATATTTTAGTCTCATAATGACATCTTCACTGTATGAGGAGCCCTATTAATAGAAGGCCAAAAGATTTAGACAATTGATAAGTTAATTAAATACATTTCACAGATGTTATTAAGATTCCACTTGAAAATAATTTGGATTTCACTTCACATCCCTGGCCAGACTCATCTAATAAAAAATTTATTCTTCTATAACATTTCATGGTATGTCTAATCTATAGTAAAGAATTCATGTATTATTTAAGGAATTTTAACTAGTTCATTTCACTTTATATGATAATGATTATCATTTTGTTAGGGATTAATAACTTTATTTGATGTTTTATCATCTTTTTATATCACTTTTTAAAATATTTCTCTGCCTTATTTTATTAAAAAAACATTTAGATAATAAAGGAAAAATATTTATATATAAAAATATATAAAACCCTATCTTACAAAATAATATGTACTAAGAAAAATACATCTATAAATTCATTAGAAATCTTATTTATGAAACCTGAAGACATTATCGTTTATTTTAGTAAAAAATCATAAACCATTGGGTATTGAAATATCATCTATTACATTTTATCAGTAATTAAATTATGTTGACCATATTGTTATATTTACATTTGATGCTTACAGCTTATTTATTATTATTTATATAGATGAAGGATACTACACTACTCAATGAGAATTATAGGAATGATTCAAACTACATTATATTAGTCCATGATGTTCAACAAATTAGGGTGTGTTTGGAACACCATTATTATAATTACCTACAAACAATGATGAGAATATTTCCATCTATAATTCCCATGAATATATTTTAAGAATCATTGGAGAAAAAATATGTGGTGATCAATTAGGTATTCATTTACAAATATCCTCTCTATTCCTACTAAGGGATTTTGATCAATTCAAGAGATATAGCTGGTGATATACATCATTGGGACACACAATGGGAACCTTTTTCATTACATGCCACTCATATCCCGGTAATCTCTAGGGATTCATCTTCCATCTTATGATGTATGCATGTGAGAACATACCTCCCCTCTCCCCAATTTTTATGGTCTACAGCATCATATATATTTTCTATGTGATGATCTATGTGAACTATTGTATGATGAATCAACTATATATGATTTTTTACTAATAGGAGTTGTTGAATTTCATTAATTATTATTAATCACATTTAATGTTTAATGTTACTGGAATATTTAGGCACAACACATCATCCGGGCTCTAAGACAAAATGCAGTTGTCTATCATCTCATGTTGGAAATTATATTACCCAGTAATGTAAGCAAAAATAATATTTCATTGACTAACCAATTTCTTAATATCAGGTCTTTTTTGTTTTTAGGAGGAAATTTTTTTGAACATTTTTAAAAGTAATTTCAAATTATATGGATGCCATACATGGATTTATTAGACCAGTTTCACACATACCTCACTATTGGACTTCCTGATGTGGTAGAAATAGTGCCTCACATTCACTTTAATATTATTGAGTGGAACCATTCGGTTAGAGGCATGCTCAAGTTTGGATGTGTTCAGAGTATTCCATTTCAACTAAGATAGTCACTAGTGTATCATGTTGTGAAGCTGATTGGGAGGATAGTTGTCAACGGGTTCTAATGAAATTTTTTACTTTCTTAGCCTCTATGAAATAAATGTTTCATTTATACTGAGTGCTCATACAATATAATTCAATCTATCAAAACAGATCGAGTATAATCCATAGTATAGATGTGTGAATATATTTTATCTTACTCCATGTGTAAGAGGGACTTAGGATATGCTTAGTTAATAAATTTTCATTATTTTTAGTATTCTATTTTCTAATCCATTTTTAATCTCATTAAATCATACTTGACTACTAAATATTATCTGCATGTCTGTTCCATAGGAGGAATAGGTTTTTTATTCTAGAAGCGATCCATGATAAATCATAGGGGATGATTCAAACATATCATGTGGTCAATAAAAGTATCTTCAATTGTCTGCCTTATAGAGATAATGTTCCGTCCAATGGAGTGGACTTTCCTCCTCAGGAACCTCATCTAGAAGCTGCTGATGTAGAGGAACCAGGATGAAGATGATGTAGACTATGTAGGGATGCATTTGAGGCCTCATATGTTCTATAAGAATAGGTTAGATCTCTAGCTGTCCAGCCTCAGCCGAGTGTGGATTGTAATTTGGAAGCATAAGATTTATCTGTATTGTTAATATATTCAAAATTTTTTGGGTACATATTATCCAATTTCTATGAGGATTATTTCCAATGATTCCACCTTTTGTTCCAGAACCCTCACCCACTATATGGTTACCATAAGTAATGATGGTAGGTCCTTATACTCAAATATTGGTAGAATGATCGTGTTCCCATGGCAACATCCTGGTGAATCCTTCTACCCTTGAGACATAAGAAGAGAAACCAACAGTCGAAGTTCCAGTCCCCATTGATTAGTAATATCCATTTCATCATAATCTACCCCATTATAGAGGTTGGCAATCTCGATACCAATATCCAATTCACACATATGAATGTGGGACAGGACATCACCATAGAGAGTGATAGTACTCATTTATTTATATGTTTTTTGACTTAATATATTTGAAACAAACAATTACTCTATCCTCTGTATTATAATTGTTCTATTAAAATTATGAAATTATTATTACTATCAACCATTTTCTATGTTGAGAAACTATTTATTTTTTATTTATATTTTATTTATAGATTATATTTTATAGGTCTTCAAATAAGACTACTTGGAAAATAAAAAAACAGTTAAATTTCATGTATGTAACTTTAAATCCTTCTCAAATATAAACAATAAAAAATATAAATAAAACATAAAAACTAACATAAAATTTATTTTTTATATATATAAAAATCATAAAATAATAAATAATTGAAAATGATAGCAATGTAAAAAAATATTATAAATTCATATGTAACGGTTCAATAAAAATATATCATGCCACTAAATTTAATTATCATTAGTTATTTTTGTGAAATGATCATTATTTTGAATTATTATTTATATGTTCAGTAATTGTATCAAATCAAATTTAGATTGAAATTATACAATATTATTTATAGACATTCAATTCCATCAACTTCAAAAATTATAATGTTCTATGAAGGTGACTTTGAAAGAATATAACATATAAAATATAAATACAAAATAAATTATATTTTACAATGATAATAAAAAAATAAATCATTATTAAAAACAAAATAATTTCATATATATTTATGTTAACGATAATTTATATGTCACAAAATTTATTGCTTCAAAACATACCACTTCCACATTCAAATATTGACTTAGATAATTATAAACAAAATAAGATAAACATAATATGTAAATAAAAAAATACAAACTTATATATTCGAAAATATAAAATCAATTTTATTTAAAATATTCATTTTTATTTTTTGAGATAGGTGGCATCACAGATTCAATATTTATACGTAACATGAAGGTATCACCATATCTAACCTCTTTATGATGTAATTTAAAAAATAATTATAACCTAGTATTTTATTTTTCTTCAAAAAAATTACAAAAAATTCGTGAAAAATGTAATGCATCCATCTACGACTTGTCAGTTGGTTTCTCTAGAACTATGTGTAGACCATACACATTTCTTCAATATCTCTACTACCTCATGTGGTTTCTCATTTTTCTCTCATTGTTTTCAATAAAACAATATCAAACCATGATAGTAACCTATACATAGTTCAAAATGAAATAAAATCATTGAATAATTATTGTTTCAAATACTTTCTCCAAAACAATGCACACCAAACCATTCAACCTAGAAAGACACGAAAAATGCTCTTGAATCATATCTTGAAGCCTCAAAATCGTATCTGAGCACCAAATTTACCCCATTAGCATTATTCCTCATCCCAAAAAAACATAGTAAAGCATTTTAAATCTCAAAATTAGATTATAGTTCCTTATCCAAATCTCTTTTTTTAAAAATTTTCCAAAAGATACATTATAGGTTAGTGGCAACCACACAGTACTTAATTCAAACACATGAAAATTCCAACCTTCACCAAAGGTAAAACACAAAAAACCAGATTCGAAAAAACAGTAGCAACCTGGTAGTAGACATCCCATTCTTCAATCATTCCATCGCCATCCGCAACCAAAGTCACCCTCTTGAAACAACTTAAAATTTTCAAAATTCGAATTTTATATAAACACCATCATACCACCTTGATTGAAGAGGCAGCTTGTGCCACGCACCCTGAAAAATTTAACTCTCCAACACCGAACACTCGACCTCAATTCTGGGGCACCAATTTCAGGCGTCGACACCACCAGCATCGGCTGCCCCTCACCATCGACGTCGATAACCACCAGAGCATTCAAAATGCAAAAGAAACCTGCAACCGTCAACACCTATATCATTGAGAAAGAAACCATAATACATAACGCATCATGGGAACTCCATAATTGCTGACATAATGTATCAAGCTAGATAATCACAAAAATCACAACCTAACATAGAACATAATCATCGATGAAACAAGGGAGAAAAAATGGCTCCAGTCATTTAAGAAACACCATCGACTGCAAAATCCCACATCCCAAAACCACTTATTTTCCAATTCTCCATATCCAGTTGGGAGAGAAGCAGAGGCACATGGGGTCATAGTATGGATTTCATCAGTAGAGACAACCCACACTAGGAAATCCAATCCAGAAAAAAGAAACACTTAACCTTATCGACCAAATACAACAAACATCATACTGGAACCACTACATCTCAGAGTGAAGAAAGCAGTGGAAGAGCCTCTTGGAACACTGCCGACTGATCATAAACACTTCCCAAATCATCTATGAAACTGCCACTACTGACTGACTTGGAGATCGAAGAAGGAACCAGAATCCATATCAATGTTTAAATTCGTGTAGGGTCTCAATAGAGAAGCATGTCCATGACTGGCCGCCAACCTTGTAATCGGTAGCGAAGAAAGAATGAGTAGACTGACCCAGGAGTTCCATGAGGCTCATTGAACACCAAATCGTGATACACAAAACCTATTTAGACCACATCTCAAAATCGTACATAGATAGGTGTTGAGGAACGTGAGGTTAGATCCCTAGAAGAAGCGTCTGAGAGCAAAAACAATTCCATTGGTATGTATTGTAAAAAAATATATTTTCTAAGTAATTTAATTAGATGGTTATGTATTTGTAATGTCGTAGTTAGTATTAGACCAAGTATTAGATAGCTTTAGAGGTTAGGATGCTAGATAAGGATAAATATAATGGTTGATAAGCTATGACTGATCATAATTTCCATGATCTAGATAATACTTTACATTATTTGATTTAATATTAAATACTATATTAGGATGATAAAACAATAGGTAAAACAATAGTACCTAGTATAATTATAAGATAATATGTTGTTTCTTTTGTAAATTAATGTTTATCTGATTCTTCTAGTAATAGCATATATATCTATATACTACAATTAGATCTTGTCTCTAGCACTGATGTAAGTAGGGGTAACAATTTAAAGAAGGTTATGTAGGGTATTAACTCATTCATGACCAAAGGAACAAATAATTGGTCTAAATCTAAACCCGGTTTGATGCACCTAAGGGTATATTATAGTTAATTACAGACACTTTCCAACTGATTATAAATTATTTATTATATTACAAATTCAGATAATTAGTATTAGAGAACCCATCCTATAGAAATATAGACTGGAAGGTGACTGATTTAGTTGAAAATAAATCAAAATATAATGAGCCTTAAGAGTAAGGAATGTCAAGGTTTAGTTATCATGATAAGAAATATTATAATTCTATTATGATGTTAATTATTCATTAATCAATTTAACTTCTATTGGGTTTATGATTGGATTGTCCTTAAAGGAATTAAGTAAGAAATTAATTCCATAGAGAAAGCATAAAGTTTCCCAAAAAATAACCCCTTAGAATAAGAGATGGATTGATAAATCATTTATTTAGGAAAAAACATTTATCAAGGATTATTTTTAAAAACATGAAATTAGTTTGTTTTACAAAAAAAATTAAGAAAAGGATGATAGAGTATAATAGAAGTTATGTTGAACAAGATGATGGAGGAAAGATGAAAAAATCTCCACGATGTAAAAAATTTGGGAGTAAGAACATTATGGAATTTATTAAATCAACTGTAAAATGATTTATCTATGTTAAACTAAGGGATTAAGATATAATCCATTAAGGAAAAAAGAATAGTTTAGTTAATAATATGGGTATAAATAGGACCCTTTATAATAATCCACTTGAAATTCAATGTTTTATGTGTGATTAATTTGAGTATAGTGAAAACTGGTTAACTAGTAAATCAGATTAAGATGAAAATTGACACCAAATACCTCCTAAAAATTGAAACAAGGAAAATACTATGAAAAAAATTATAATTAACTAAAAAAATGATTTTTATCACTATAAATTTGAAAATCTATTATGCATTGTATGATTTAACATATTAGGTATATAATTATAGATAAAAAATTTGATGCTATAACTATTTCATCCATTGTATAAGGTTCATATTCAAGGTTTTTAAAAAGTACTTATTATTGATTTACATCTTACTCACTTACTAGGAAAATATAATGAATAGATAATCTATTTCCATAAATGTTTCATGTCACATTATGTGTAGAGACATATTACTTTGTATCCAAATTCATCCCATCATCAACTACTAGGGTATGGTTAATTAGGACATCTCAATTACAATTACTCCCATTATATGAGTTTTCAAATTATAAGGACACAATTTATTTAAGGTGGATAGTCTAATAAACTTTGAATTTACTAAAAATTTTCCTTATATAAATATAGTATTATGTGGTACTTTCAAAAAATACTATAATAAAATGATATTTTATTAATATAAAATTTTACTATTATAATTATTCCCTTAAAGAAGATAGATTACAATGAAGAACCCATATTGAAAAATCAATAATGAAAATAAATTTAATAAATTAATAAAAGTATTCTTTATGAAGACCATTTTTCCAATATTATTAAGAGGTTGGTTTTATAGGGTTTTCCCAATACCATAACCAATTGAAACTCACACAATTGTAGTATAAGTGATATTGTATGTAGGCTAAACTCAAGCTCATTCAAATTTACATGAGATCTGTACTAGTGGAATCACCACATCTAACTATCAAAAAATTCAACCTTATGATTAGATATTACGAAGGTGTCTTTAGAAGATATGAAACTAGAAATTAGGATGATATAATCGTGTAATTATAAATTTAACATATTATTTATCACATTTATTTTACTAGTTTTCATTTTACCTTTTAAATATAATATTTCTATAAAAATAATTTAATTTATTTTTCAAATATAAAAGATAAATTTATAGATTTTATAATTTTACTTTTATTAAATTTATCAATTCAATATTATATTGTGGGTGAATTTTTGGATTTTTCTGAAAATATTGATACTTAAGTGAAGAGTGAAAATATTTTGTTATCCTAAATTTTAAACTTAATGACATTTAAATATAAGAGAAAGATCATTATGTATATAAAATATTTTACATGAATAAAATTATATTTGACAAGTAAAATTTTTCATTTTAAATTATTATTTTGAACTAATAAAACCAATGCTCAACAATTTAGAATGTATGCAACATTTCATTCTAATTTAAAAAATATTTTATTTCATTTATTTAAATTAGAAATTTTATGATAATTTTATGTCAATGCTTACTTTATAATGAAAAAAATATACTTTTATTCATAGTAAAACAATTTATATAATAAAATTTAATGAAATTGATAAATTTATACTACACATAAATATAATTTAAATGAACTTATTTTTCGAAAAAATAATTTTTATGCATTATGTGAAAAGATATTAAAATTAGATTTTTTAACATTTAGAAATATTATTTTAATATATTATTTTAATTGTTTAAATAAAAAAAATATTTAATATTTTTAATTTATTTTTATGTATAAAAATAATATTACTAATATTATTATTAACTAATTTAATAATGGTAAAACTATTATTTCCAATGATTTGTTTTGTTAATATTTTTTACTTTTGATCAAATAAATTAAATTAATATCCTCACTAAAGTGAATTTGAAAAAATTATTAACCATGTATTAAAATAAATTGACACTCATTCAATTATAATCATTTCTAAACAAGACAGTGAAATGATAATGGTTAAAAAAACATTTTTCTACCAAACATTTTTTTTAATTTATAATATTTTTAAATCTAAAATATAATTTTATATTAATTATAAATTCAATTATAATAAATGGTGATTAAAATTTTGTTCATCACACCCACATTTTGAAATAGAATTTATTTATTTTTTTTAAAAAAAAGTTAATTGGGTAAAAAATTAGTTACCCTTCTCAAAACAGAAAAAAATATTTATGTATGGAAAAGTAAAAATATATGAATAATTGAATTTGAACACCATTAACTCATGTGTGAAAATACATGGTCGATGATTTATTGACATTTGGAAACAACACAATTAATTATCTCAAAATTTTGTATTCGTTGAACCTCGAATAGATTAATGATATCATTTAAAAATAAAGTGGTTTCACAAATGATCCCTTTTATTCACTTATAAAATGGGTTACTTCTACCTAATTATTCCATACATATTCCTTTGAATTAACTCTTAAAAAATGCCTAATTTTGACCTCCTATGTGCCTTAGTCAATATCATAATCTTTAGGTGTAACAACCCATATACTATTAGAAGAAATAATGTTAGTGTACCATAAATATTTGTTAGTTATATTTTATAAATATATATTCATTATAAAAATATTTTTCAAACTTTAAGTCAAAAGGAAAGAAGATTTATTTTTAACCAAATTGGGTTGTCTTATATTATATATTTTTAATTTTAAAAAAGTAATTTAAAATTATTGAATTTTTAATTTTCAAAAAATAATTTTATTTTTCAATTAATTATCTCAATATTATATAAGGATTATTCTTTGACAAGTTTCTGAAAAGATTGATTTCTCAATGAATAGTGAAAAATAATGATTTTTTAAAATGAATTTTATTTTCAATTTTTTAGAAAATTAAATAAAATTATGAATAGTTACAAAATTTTATTATTTAAAATTTATTAAAAATAATCCAATTATGGTCTTTTAAATATATTTTATAATTGAATTTAGTATAAAAATATTTTATATATAAAATGACATATTTCAGAATACATGTATTCCTCACATTTAACAAGTTTTATATTAAAATGAATTCTTACCATTCTAGAATTTCAATCACGAAAAATTGGATTCCTTATATGGAATCAAGGGTTAAATATTTGGAAAATATTGTCGTTTTATTTTTGGTCTTTATGAATATGAACTTTGTAATGTTATTACCACGATATAGGCTAAATCAAGTGATTAATTTCTATTAATAGTATGATAATGACTATAAATGACCATAAATATTTTCATACTTTTATTGTATGATTATGTGCCTTATATAAGCCTAACCATTTCAAATATATGATCATTTTTTCCATTTTGACATGATTTGGACCATTATATTTTATTTGATAATTAAAAGTCCAAAATCTCATTCTCTTACATTTATTATCGATAAAATTTTGTAATTTATTTAGAAATAAGAATTTTTTATTTATAAATATTAATTTTAAATATAAAATATATTTTTTCATATTTTAATTTTATCTATAATTTTTAGTAGTGATCTAATTTCATTAAATGTTATCCAACAATGACAATGTTCTAATGCAAGCAATGGAAAAATCAATAAAATTGATTTAAAAACACAAAAATCAAATTTTTTATAGATTTATTATGCCCCCAATCTTTTCAGATAATTAAAACATTTTTGGGGTTTTTTAAAATTTTATATATGAAATAAATATTTTCCTTGATGTTTTGAATGTCAAATTAAATAAATACTGGAAAAATCATTAATAATATTTTATAATAAATTAAATTTTTATTAAATGATTTATAATTCCTTAAATTATATATCCATACATGTTATTAATAAATGGTATAAAATACCATCCATTTCCCATTTATTTTCCTTTTTTCCTTTTATTGTAACTATACTGACCCCTGAATAGTAAAAAATATTGTAATTTCACCAATCATCAAAAGGGTTAATGGGAGTTAAAAAAAATTATATGGATAAAACCAATGAATAAAATTGTCATAATTTTATTTTGTAACATTTTTAATTCCTATAATCATCTTAAATGTTAATAAATAAATTTTCTTCCCACTGTTCATTCAAATTAATTTACATTAATTTAGTATTATAATAATTCTAAGAGTGACCCTACCTTCACTAATAAAAAGGATCATGCTGTCGTATTTTTTTTGCACTTAAAATGAATGTATTTTCATCCAATAATTTAAAGTTCACTTTCTATACATCACATTATACAACCCAAAGGTGTCGGTTTGGTCATAAAAGAATCCTAGGAAAACATTTTTATAGAATCCCAAAGAGGTTGAATGATGAAAATTTAAAGTTATTAACCGAGAATTTTAGTTTTATTTATTCTCTCACATCATAAATCTATTTCTCAAACATGATTAAAATATTATATAAGTATATAAAATATCTAAAAATGTTATTACTGGAATTTAATAACCCAAAAGCACATCCCTTTCCACTAAAATGGGAAGTAAAATTCTCCTTCATGTGTATGATGGTCCACCACCTCCTGAACCACTGTAATTAGTTTTCCATCACATACTCTTATGGATGGTTATAATGATTTTTTATTGTTTACTTGTCATATTAATTACTTATTTTTCATTATAAAAATATAATATCTTATTTTTTAAATTCTATTAACATGAAATGATAATGTTATTCATTTGTATATGTTGAAAACCACTACCGTGAAGAAATGTGATTAATTTTTTATCATTATATCAATTGAAATATATATATTAGTGTATTCAAAGAAATAATAAGGTATTTATGATATAATTATAATTTTTTAATTGTTAAATAATATGTACCTTCATTCCATATATATCATTTTAAAATAAAAACATTAGTCTTATATACATATGACCAACCATCTCGATAATTGTAACCTAGTTTATTTTTCATAAAAATATTTTATTTTTGGATTAAAATTTTTAATTTATGTATAAAAATTAAAATTATTTAATTACTATTTAATTTTAAATGGTGGAATAATGAAAACATTGACCATAATTACCCCGTTGAAGTCGTTTTTGACATATGAGTGGAATATGATCAAAAAACCCCACCTAAAAATAAATAACTAAGTAATTTTATGTAACAAAATATTAAATACTATAAATTTAATAATTAATAATAAAAATTTCCTAAAAAAATTAAAAAATTAATATATGTTTATTATTTTGTAAAAAAAATAAAATTCATTGTGAGTTCGACTCAATGTAAGAGATTTTCTCTTAAAAATTGTCAGATAATGTTTCTCTTAAAATACATTTTCTTCCATGTTAATATGCATAATATAATTGTTTGGTTATACATATATGGATATAAAATAATTATAAATATAAATTTCTATCTATTTTTATATTCATTAAATTATTTCTAAAATAAATCCTGTAATTTATTTTATATGAAATGTTGTAACTTTCTTTATAAAAATAAAAAAGGAATGTTCTATTTTAATTTATATGGTGATAATGACTTATCCCACCTCCATAAAAATTATTTTATATTAGAGTTCCTTATGAGATTTTATGTTTATTTCAAATAAAAAACTAATTTAATATGTTATTCATTTCTTCTTTAAGGTTTTTAATGTAACATCTCAACCTCTGTTACCTAGAGTAGGTGGAATATTACATAACATTGGCATGACAAAAGGAATATTGTCCCAAATGACCAATCAGTTTAATAGTCATGGAATACTAGATACATATATAAGTATTACATTACATCATGTAATAATAAAAAATCACTGTGTCCCCCTTTAACACTATTATATCCCTTAGCCTATTCTTGTTACTTAAATGTAATATACATCTTTGCATACTAGGGAAAATAAAAATAAGAATGTGCTGAGCTCAGATGGTCAGTAAGGTTAACAATAAAGCAGAAACTATCATAAATATGCATAAAAGTTTAATGAAATTTATAAGACTAAAACATATTCCCTTTAAAGACAACATTCTTCATAATATGGAAAATCTAAATCAAATAATTCCATTTACGTATTCACATGGATATTCTACATGTAAAATAATCAGATGTAATAATTAATTTCATAATGAGGGAATTCCTAATAATGGACATCATTACCACATAGTCAAGGCCACGTTCCAAGATTACAAATAATTTTTATTTCAAGGCCTTATTCCATGAAACTAATTTGTCTCATGAGACCTAGCGATGCATGGTGATCTATAGCGGGCTGCACCCGTCACTTACTATGTCCACTGCATTCCTCAAACGGAAATGATGAAACACAACACAAACTATCTTATTAAAACTAGCATATGAAATGTCAATACTTTAATCATAAACCATAAATGGTATAAAAATAGCACATCCATTTTCAATCATATCATAACTCATTTAATATAATATTAAAGATTTTATTATAATAAATAAAAATTAATCAAGAATAATATCTAGTAAAGGATTTGGACATAATTGAAAATGATCAGTAAATCTTTTTGAGGGAAATATCCCTTTTCTAAAATCATTTAAAAGTCACAGATTTATAAATGAAGTCATTTAAAAGGAATTATTGAATCATAGTGTCCCATACCACATTGAAACATTCAGAATAAATTTTAATTTTAAAGCATTCATGTCCATATAATTAAATCCTTAAAACCATTATTAAAACATGGACATTAATGAGAATGATTTAGAAGAATAAATCTTTAAAACATTTAAAATGATATTTTAGTTAGAGTTCCTAACAAAATGAGAAATTCTTGAATATAAATAATTTAGGTAATAAAGACGTTATAATATCCTTATAATAATGAGATTCCTGATATTCTATGACAATGTACAGTATGTACACCATATAAAAGGGAATTGGTGCATAATAACAAAGAAGTCTCAATGGAATGTAAATTGAGACGAAATCCTTTATAAAGAATGTATCGTTTGATTAAGGTTAAATAGATTAAATAATTATGTTTTAAAAATATTAATACAATCAATATAATTGATTTTCAGTGTAAATAAATCAGATAACATTCACACATATTTTTTTTTAAAACAAACCCAATAACATGGATATTTAACTCAATGAATGGAAGTTTAGATAAGATTACCCCAATAACCTTCATAACAATGACATGAGAATTTATCATTTGAGTGATTATGTGAATCAAAATTATATCCACAAAAAGGGGAGAGGAAATTACTACATAAATATTTAAATAGTGATTCTACACATAATCTTGGGGTAAAATAGTCAATGAAGTATGCGTAAAACCCAATGAGTAGATCCTGAAATATGAAATTACCTTACTGATTTGGTAACTTAAAGAAACATACTCCAATGAAATATGTTTCAAAAAATAAAGATTTAAATAACAATAAATTTAATTATATTACACAAGTAATACAATAATGGGTAGTACATATGGCAGCAAAAGGAAATTTTGGAAAATATATCATGAATCTCACGTGAATAAAAAGTGAGATGAAAATACCTTTCCACATTGTAATCAATCGAGTCTTATAACCAAAATTTAATAAACACCAAATTAATCAAAAAATACCACAAATATAAAGAGAATCATGATAATATATATCAAATGTAAGTACACAAGACACCACATGCAATAAATATGTGGTGAACAATGGAAATATCATGGAATTAAAAGTGAGATAAGAAACCCCTTCCCTTATGTCCCACATGACTCGTATGTTCCGAGTTCTTCCTGAATAATAAACATAATTTAATTTATACTTCCTTAAGAACATTTTTCAAGTTTATTATTTCTTTTACATCACTTATTACCTTCTTATAATAACTAGTAAATTATTTTAGATCATATCGGACATTTTGTCGATGTTTGGAACATTAGTCAAAGTTGAACTTCTTATAATAACAAATTTCCCCTGTCATCAAAAGTAAATTATCTCCACAATTATATTCATGATTTATATATCATATATATTAAATATATATCTAGTGTATATGTATTTATAATATTCGATATCATTTGGATTTAACAAATGAAACACATCATTCATGGAGAAAGTAAGTCATACATACTCAGGAACACAAATTTCATTTCTATTTTATATTTGAAGGAATGAAAACATAATAATAAATAGGTATATTATAATTAAATTATAATATATATGTTATGTAATTTAATTAACTCCATCCATTATAGATTCGACATATGGCATGAATGAGTCATATAACATTGTGTGGGCAGTAGCCCGCACTTCCTTAAATAAAATTATTGCATTTATCCATTATGGAAACCATAAATGTGTTATATAAATAAAAAAACAAAATCATAGAAAAAATATAAATATAATATATATCACATGTAAATATAGTTTCATCTTAATGGCCACCATGAGAGGTTGTAAGAGATAATTGAAAATTCTTCATTTCATGAGGAAATAGTTCGTTGTCCATAGAAATAGTATGTTCTTTTCCCATTAGATAGAGGTGTGTGTAAGTGTAGATCAATTATTTCTAATATAAAGAACCTAGTATATTGAAGATACCATTTTATTTCTAAAATAAATTAAAAAATATAGTTTAGGGGGGGTTGAGAAGTAATATAAAAGAAGAGAAATTTAGGGATGAAATTACCGAAAAATCATGTAACTCCTTTGTGTTTGAACGAAAAATATTTCATGAAGTTCCTTCTACCTAAGGTAAGGCCTATATGAGGAATATAGGGATCTTGAGAGATTTTTTGGGTAGTTTTTGGATGAGCCAAGGGTCTTGAGAGGTGTGAGTAATGGTTTTGAGGTGATGGATTTTTATAATGGGGAGGAGGGGCTCTTTAGGAAAGTGTGAAAGTATTATTTTATTATATAAGGGTTTTTGGTTTATAAAGCTCCAAATCATATTAAATTAGAACATAAGTTGACTCTTGTTTGAAATAAAATCATCTAATAAATATTGTACAGGTTTTGGATATTGTTTCAATTTTTATAATATTATCTATTTAATTTATTCATTGATGAGGTAAACACTACATCATTATTATGTAATAAATAATTTTTTTACATGACTTATAAAATTTATAATCAAAATATCATGATGAATAAAACCTTTTTAGAATTCAAATTTATATTTATAGTCGAATAGATAACCTACATAACTGCATGTAAAATATGATTTACTAAAAGATATATATTTATGTAATTTTTGTTTTAACTTTAAATAAATTAAAATAATGTGTCATTATCAATCTAATGTGGCTCCATGGTGTCCCAAAATCTACACAAAGATTCCCATGGTCATAAAAGTATAAAAAAATAGGAATAGGACACATTTTAGGGTAATTTATTTTTATTATAATATTATTTTTACCTTGAATTACCCTATTTACCTTTAACTGCAGTAAATAAAAGTAAAAAGTTACTTTACACAAAAAAATTATTTTACTGTTATTGAACCACATTTTACTTAATAATAACAACCAAGTATGTTGGAATTTATAAATTCAAATCACAGAAGTGGTAAAAATTAATATAAATGAAGAAGTCGGTTTTTAACTACTACTCAGTGTTTTCACAATGAAAAAAAAAATTGACTTTTTTTTTGAAAAATACCAAAACATAATCCTAATATAAATTTGATATTCCATATTAAAAAGAGATTTATATTTTACTAAATTCAGAACACATAAGTTTAATTAGTTAATATAAATTTTATTTCCATTTTCAAAAAAAAAATATGTATTTTTAAGAAATAATAACTATTAAAAGATTGTCACTCTTTACATCCAATTTCCAAGTGAAATTACTTATAATGACCAAAATTGGATTATATTTTAAAAATATTATCTAATTTACGTTTAAAAACAATTAAAAATATAATCTATCCATATAAATAAATTATATTAAAATGCAGTTTTGAATTAAAATATAGTATTCCTCACTATTCATTAAAAAATGAACATTTTCAGAAAAATAACAAAATTTCATCCAAAGTAATTTTTGATGTCCCTATTATAAATAAGAATTATATATTGTCAAATTTAATAGCTAAAACTATCAAATATTTGATTTAAAAGGGTTCTTCATTAAAATGTGGTAAAATTGCATTTTTTTGGAAAAATTATTCTTTTATCTGAAAAATAGAAATTGTTCATATAATATATCTAAGAAACACATAATATAGATGTTAAAATAATATGGAGTATATAAAATTCCAAATGCAGTTAATACTATTCATAACAGATTTTTGAACGGTTTGTTTGGTACGTTGTTGTGCACTTGCACATGGTGTTATGTGTCGTGAAAACTATTGAATTACTTTAAAGAGAAAATGTACTATCAAATCATTGGGTGTTACATTCTCCCCTCATTTAATAAATTATGTACTCACTATTTAAGCTCAGGATTGAAAACATATGATTTGACATTTTAAAATATCTTAGTTGAAATCCCATATTGAAAAATTGATTAATGAGGCCTTTTTTTAAAATAAATAAATGTAAGAATGAAGTCTTCTAAAAATCACACATACTCTGGTTCCATGTAGAAAAACATGGATAAGTAAGAGAAATATTATCATCATGTTCTGATGGAGAGTGATCGATAATTTTATCAAGTGAAATATAATGATCTGAAAGAGATAAACTTGTGATGGGTTGAATGGTATTTGATTACCCAATAGGAAAAGTAAATGGGAAACATTTTTGTTTTAAGTTCCTTTTCATAATGTAGTTGAATTTATTTATGATATTGAAAAAGAGAATAAGGATATATAATTACATTACAAGTAGAGATTCATCCTTTAAAAATATCTACCATAAACTCATCTTTTCCCTAAATGATGAATATACAAGATGACGTGGTCACACCTGAAGCACAAGAATCAACTTATAGAGAATCATATAATCCAAAAAATATGAATTATATATTTCCATTTTTGTTAGACATTAACCAATACCAAATTAGTTAGTACAAGATCATATGATCCCCAAAAATTTTAATCAATTATAGAAAGAAACACAACTCTTAATCTCAAAAATTAAAAAAACAATACCCAAAGTTCAACAAAGACCATTCAAAACAATATTGTCCTTAAAATTATTCAAAACAATCCAAACTAACATTGAAACCCAAAATTAAATAGGATTTGATCACATAGTCTTCTATGAAAAATCATATCATTTTTCACCAAAATACATCAACTACTCTTAATGTCACATACTTAAAAGTAATTAACCTAATCACATATTATCTATAATTGGTTAATCATTTCCGTAAATACCCAAATCGCTATAAGTCTACTATGAAAACATACATTCTTTCAAAATAAAAAACCACCATTACTCCTCTAATGAAATCACATAGTATTCAATTTTCTTTAGTTATATAGTGTTTCCAAAAGATCAAATGTCTTAAAAAATAACATTTTTCACTTAATCACTAAATAATTTTCATATACTAAAGATAAATCAAAAGTCCTAAAAATATACATATTCTTGATCCATAAAATCATTTAACAAAAATGAATTAGTCATACAAACTGGGGACTTCACATAGCCCAGTGGTAGGTGATAAATCCCAGTCGTACTTTGGTTGTGGGTTCGATTCCTGTATATTTGTCCGTCATGATCTGTTTTTTCACGTTATGTGTGTTGTCCTATTTCAAAAACTATATAGTTTTCTATCATTCCAAAAAATGGGATAAATTTCTCAAAAATAACCACATCATATTTTAACCATCAATGATATCTCATACCTCATATTTTCATCCCAAAAAGTGATAACATGTAATTTCATCAATTCAAGGATCATATAAACCCAAATGGTTCTTTATAATTATATCCACAATCAATAGATAATATCCCTCAAATATAATTTTCACAAAACAAAAAGCATGGTTACACATACAAGGAAATATTCTTCGAATGTAATCCCATAAAAAACGTCATTAATACCATTTAACATTTCTCCATCTATTTATTTCCACATAGGTTCTTCATTGCACCAGAGGATATCCTATAAAATGGGGAATTGACCCCTGTAATGCCAAGGTCCCTTACATTTATAGAAATGACTATAATTGGATTATTAGGATCATTTTTATTTTCATCCATAGTACTCTTCATATTTCCTCTACAATTATTTACTTTATTTCCATATATCCAACACATAAATCCTTTCTTTGTTCCACTAAGACACTTTCCTAGGTTTCTCCTTCCACATTTCCTACATGATAGAAATTGATCTTTCTTTTCTCAATGGTCTCCACTGTTAGAGATCTTATCTTCCTCTGCATTTCTCTACTTTTTTGAGTTTAGAGATGGTTATTTTATATGTATTTGATCATAATTTTTGAAAACTGATTCTGAATGAACACAATATCATTTTCGCCTATCAACATTCCATTTAATTACTCATTTACCCCACTGTTCCGACCATGTACATCATATTAAAATGTCATTAAGACTTCCTTGGAATACAACCATTGACTGAATCCAAAAAGCATAATGTGATTCATAAATTCATTAAGATAATATCTTGAAACCATATTTTCAATTTGAAACAACTTAGGATTAACAAAGGTTATTTATTCTCATCTTATATTAAAATCCATCTAATCAGTTTTTATAGAAATGTGAATTTTCCTAAAAATATCCCCCAGGAGTGTCGTAACTAATAGTTCATCAAGGATTGTGGTTGTGTACCATGATACCTCGGGATAAGCACTAAAATTCTTGTCATAGTATTAACACATTGGTACATATGTACCAGAGCCACCTCTACCATCTCGTATCCAGACATTGATGTATTTCATGGAAAACTAACAAAATCTCTACATTACCAATATTCCAGGAAGTTATTCTATATTAATCTGCAATGTCTATATTAGGGTAATGTTATCTAATCAGATCTTTTTCTAAATAATGTTTCTATTGTTTGTACTAAACTTTATATGATACCAACTTTAACACCCTGACCCCAGTAACACAGAGTTGGTGCATTATTAAATAAGATTGGCATGATACAAGGAGTCAGGTCATGAAAGACCGATTAGTTTAGTCGCCTTGATTTAGTAGATGTATACATAATTTTTACGTTACATCATGAAATAAAAAAACATCAGTGTGTACCCTTTTAACACTCTTATATCCCTTATCCTATTCCTATAGGTTAATCGTAATATTCTTCTTCGAATTCTGAGAAAAATAAAACATAATAAAGGGGTGAGCTCAGATGCTCAGTAAAGATAACAATATAGCATAAACTATCATAAATAAGCATAAACATTTAATGGAATGTATAAGTCAAAAACAAAATCCTTTTAAACATAAAATTCATCATAATATTGCAAAGAAAAATCAAATAGTCCAATTTATGTATTCACATGGATATTCTACTAGTCAAATAATTACATGTAATAATTAATTTCATAATGAGGGAATGTCTGACACTGGACATCATTAAAACATATTCAAGGCCTTGTACCAATACTAAAAATAAAGGATTTTTCAAGGGCTTGTGCCAAGACTGTAATTTGTCTCATGTGACCTACCGATGCATCGAGGAGATATAGAACGGTCCACATGTAACTCAATAAGTCCACAATATTCTTTATTTGAAAATATTGAAACATAACATAGACATTCGTATTAAAACTTGTAAATGAAATGTCAATACTTAGACCATAAACCATGAATGGTATTCAAATAGCACATGCCTAGTCAAACATATCATACATCATTAAATAAAATATTGTTGATTGTATTATAATAAACCAACATCAATCAAGAATAATATCCAGTAAAGGATGTTGACAAAGTTGAAAATGATCATTAAAACTCTTTGAGAGAAATATCCCATTTTGTGAAATCATTTTAAAGTCACACATTTATAAAGGAAGTGAGTTAAAATTTATTTTTGAATCAAAGAGTCTCATACCACTTGGAATCATTCAAAATAATTTTTAATTTTTAAACATTCTTGTCCATAAAAATAGGTCCTTAAAATCATTTTTAAAACATAGACATTAATGAGAATGATTTAGAATAATAAATATTTAAAACATTTAAAATGATATATCAGTTATAGATCTTAAAAAATGAGAGATACTTGAATAAAAATAATTGATGTAATAAAAACCTTATAATTTCTTGTGAAAAACAGGATTCAGCATATACCATGTCAATGTAAAGTATATACACTAGAAAAAGTGAATTGGTGCATAACAACAAAGAAGTCTCAATTGAATGTAAATTGAGACGAAATCCATTATAAAGACAGTATCATTAGATTAAGGTTAAATCAATTAAATAATTATGTGTGAAAAATATAAATACACTTAGTATGATTGATATTCATATAACTATATCAGAGAACATACACACATTTTTTTTAAAAGAAAACCATTGACTTGTAGGTTTAACCAAATGAATGGATTTTGAGTTAAGATTACCCATATCAACTTCATTACAATGACTTGAGAATTTATCAGTGGGGTGATTTTGTGTATAAATGTATATACATAGAAAGGGCAGTGGAAATTACTACATAAATAAACAAATAGTGATTCTACACATAATATTGGGGTAAAATAATCAATGAAGTATACATAAAACGCAATGAGTAGAAATTGAAATATAAAATTCCGTTACTGATTTGGTAACATAAGAAACATATACCCCAAGAAATAAGGATCATACAATGAAGATTTAAATTCCCATAAATTAATTTATAATCCACAATGAATACAATCATGGGAAGTATATATGCCACACAAAAGTAAATAGTGGCAAATATAGCATGAATCTCATGGGAATAAAAAGTGAGATGAACAACCCTTACCACGTTGTAATCAATCGAGTAGTATTAGCAAAACTTAATAAAGACCATATGAATCATAAAATATCATGAATATAAATATAATCATGATAATATTTGTTAAATGAAGCACACAATACCCCACAAGCAATAAATAATTGGCGAACATTGGAAATATCACGAAATTAAAAGTGAGATAAGAAACCCCTTACCTCGTGTCCAACAAGATTAGTATGTTATGTGTTCATCTTGAATAAAAAACATAGGATAATTTCAACTTCCATAATAAAATTTTTTATTTTTATTATTCCTTTAATATCACTTATTACCTTTCTATATCAACTAGTTAATTATTTGAGTTCATATCGCACATTTTGTCGACATTCTAAACATTTGTCAAAAATAAATTTGTTATAATTACAAAATGTATATGTGGTCAAAAGTAAATTATATCTATAATGATATTCATGATATAGATATCATAGATATCATATATATAGTGTATATATATTTATAATATTCCATATCATTTGGAGTTAATAAATGAAATTCACCCTTCATGGAAACGGTACGCCATTCGTATGCATGAACAATACATTAATTTCTATTTTATATTTAATGCATTAAAAAAATAACAATAAAAAGTTATATTATAAGTACAACATAATATATATTTAATTTATTTTAATTTAATCCATCCTATATTCGTTCCATATATGGTATGAAGGAGTCATATCATATGAAGGTGGCGGTATTCCACACTTCCTCAAATGCAATTATCCCATTTACCCATTATGGAAACTATAAAGGTATGGTATAAATGAAAAATATATAATCATAGAAAAAATATAAATATAATATATATATCACATATAAATACAATTTCATCTTAATATCCCCCATGAGGGGCATCTGGAGATAATTGAACAATCATCGTTTCGTGAGGCAGTATTTCACCGTCCACAGAAACAGTATGTTATTTTTCTATTAGATGGAGGTGTGTGTTTGTTTATCTTGATTCAGTAAAACAAAAAAAACCTAGTATATTAAATATTATCGTCTTTTTATACACTAATAGAATAAAAAGAGTATAGGGGGTTTGAGAAGAAAAATAAAAGAAGATAACTTTAGGGAAGATGTTACCTTAAAATTGGGTAACTCCTTTTTGTTTGAACCCAAAAGATTTTTTGAAGTGCCTTATGCCTTTGGTAATGCATCTAGGTGGAATATAGGGATATTGAGAGATTATTTTGTCAGATTTTAGAAGAGACAAGGGTCTTGAGAGGTGTTATTAATGGTGTATAGGTGATAACTTTTTATAAGGGGAGGATGGGCTCTTTAGGAAAGTGTTAAAATATTATTTTATTATAAAATGATTTTTGGTTTCTGAAGGTCCTAAACATATTAAAGTAAAATATAATATGAATATTATTCTTTTTAAATAATCAAATAATAATTGAACTGGTTTTGGGTATTTTTTTCATTTTTACAATCATATTTATTTATATAATTCATTAATGAGGTAAACATTATATAATTATTCTATCATAAATATTTTTATTTATCTGTTGTCTAAAAATTATAAAAAAAATACCATTATGTAGGGAATCATTTTATATTTAAATTTAATATTTATAGTAAAAAAGATAACTTATATATCCACATGTAATTTTTTATTTAGTAAAAGATACATGTTTATGTGATTTTTGTCTTAAATTTAAATTAATTAATATAAAGTGTAATTATCAGTCTTATGTTTTTACATGGGCTCCCAAAATCGACCCAAGGATGCTTATGGTCGAAAATGTATCATCCAATAGGACTAGGACACATATTAGGATAATTTTATATTATTATAATATTATTTTTACCTTGAATTATCATATTTATCTATAACTGCGGTAAATAAAAGTAAATGTTACTATTTAAAAAAATTATTTTCATCTTGTTGAAGTAAATTTTACATACCAATAACAACTAGGTATGTCAGATTTTCAAAATTCAATTCACTGAAGTGGTAATATTTCATTTAAATGAAGAATTCAGTTTTTTACTACTACTATGTGTTTTCACTATTCATCAGAATTGAAGTTTTTTATAAAAATACCAAACATTCAACCAAACCAATATTTATATTCAGAATTCAAAAATGATTCCTATTTTACCAAATTAAAAACATATAATTTCTATTAATAAATTTAAAATTCATTCCAATTGTCAAATCAAAAAGTGTTTTTTTAATAAATAATAACTATCAAAATATTGACCATTATTTATTTCAAATTTCAAAGTGAAATTACTTATAACGAGCAAAATTGGATTAAATGGTAAAAATATAATCTAATTACAATTTAAATCAAATTAAAAAGATAATCTATCCATATAAATAAATTATATTACAAGGTAGTTTTGAATTTAAATATAGTATTTCTCACTATTTATAGAAAATGAATATTAACAAAAAAATACCAAAATTTCATCCAATGTTAATTATGATGTTCCAATTCTAAATGAGAATTTTATTTTTTCAAATTGAATATATAAAAGTGTAAAATATTGGATTTAAAAATGGTTCTCCATTAAAAGGAGGTAAAATCGCATTATTTTTTGAAAAATAATTCTTTTATCTGAAAATTTAATTTCTTCTTATAATATGTCTAAGAAACTCATAATACAGATGTTAAAAATATATGGAGTATATAAAATTCAAAACACAGTTAAAAGTATTCATAAAGGCTTTTTGAATAGCTAGTTTTGTATGGCTTTTTCCCTCGAACTCGGTGTTATGTGTGGTGCAAGATATTGAATTATTTTAAATAGATAATGTAAAATGAAATCTTTGGGTGTTACATTTAAAATATAATGAATAGTTAAATATCTAGATATGCTTTTTTACGGGAGAAAAGTGTATTTTTATCATTATATTGATGAAAATAATAGCATCCTTATTTTAAGATTATTATATGGTTCATGGGACATATTTATGATTATGGGTGGTTTTTTAAAACATAAGGATGAGGGCTCTTTATAAACCAAGGAATGATGATTGAATTATAAAATAATGATTAGTGGTTACATTATAATCCAAGGATAGGTGTCTCCATGCTATCTCTCCAATTCATTAGGTATGGAAGTCAAACATATAAATATTCCACTTGTTATAGTGATAATGAAAATTGTTTCCTAAGTTACATTCATATTTTTCTATTATTTTTATGGATTTTTTTAAAAAAATTATTATCATTACACTATATATGATAATCACCTTATGTTTAAAGGAAGGTATATTTTACTTTATATGGGTGAAAATAAAAACATTTTAAAAAAAACGTTTATGAGTTTTCTTTTATACTCTAATAATTTTTATGAAATGTTTTTTGAAAATATTTGGGTAGTGAATTTTAATTTATGGGTATGAAAATGTTTATATTGAACCCCAATATAAAATTGAATAGGGAATTTTTTTAAGGTTTCATATACTAATAGATTTTTTATAATATTCCCTTTTATGTCCCTTGCTGATATTTTTTACTAATCCCACATTTTAAAATGGATTCCTTAGGGATAAGTTTGGGTAAGAAAACATAGATTTCATTTTATATGTTGTGAAGATCTATCAGGAAAAATAATCATGTTTTATTTAAAAAATTATTATGTGAAAATGGACACTAAGTTGATGTGTCCACATTTTAAAATATGTTTTGCTTTTAGAAGTTATGACCAAATTATCTAAATATATTAACCAAATGTATATTATAATATTATAATGTTTATTACATTCTATATATTCGATTTACAGAATTGATTAAGGTTAGGTCCATATAGTTAGTATTAGTGGTAAGGTTTAACAAATTTTATAAGTGAGGTTAATATATGTAAATATCATCAAGGGGTCTTATTTTATAGTTATCATGATATTTTTGTCATGATCCCTCCCTACAAAGATACATCTAATGTGCTTGAAATGATCAAAGTGAGATAATATCCCTGATTCCTTCCTCCAGTAGGCTTGAGGATGAAGACTATCACCATGGGTGTATAATTATGGAAGTATGAGAGGCATTAACATTTATCAGGAAATAAGATCAAGAGATAGAATGAATCATCAACAAATCACTAAAATATAGAATTTAAAAGAGAAACCTAAACTATACCACAATGCATGTATAAATTAAAATGATACAAAAATAGTATATTCTCCAAATTAAATACCAAAAAGTAACTCTAATTTAGTGAAACAATAAATGTCCCTTGGCTTGAGCTATTAATACCCAACACGGACCATGTAATACTCCTGGAAACCTGAAAGTAGTTTTAAATATGTTGGGTGAGCATAAAAGTATACCGTGTAAGAAATGAAATGACTGTTGTACACATGTTAAAGAAGCATAAAAATTCCCCTGTGAAGAAATAGTAGAACCAAAAAACACCTAAATAGTTGTACTAATTGAACCAGAACTCACAAAGGAACTCTCCCCAAGTAGGGAAAGCCGTGGAATATAATATGTTTTAAAACACATAAATGATAGGTTACCCCACACCACATCCCCACTACTATGTCTCTATCTCTCCCAATTCCATAAATCATAGAACACTGATCCCTTTCATATACCTCATCACATCTTTCCCCCACACACTTAGGCCACATAAAACGTCATGAGTGCACAGAAATGGGCCTCAGAACATATCATACCCACACACACTTGGTCCCCTCAACACATCCTTCTCTCGCACACATGGGCCTCCCAGAACATCAGATAATATCTAATCCTGAATACACCCCGGAAGGAACATCACATCTCATCCCAAAGACACATGGCACAGCTTAAACCACCTCACCCACAAAAACCTGGGCTATAAAATCTCACTCGAGGTAACCTAGGAAATATATACCACCATATAAATAACTAAAGACCTATATCCATCATAGCATATGCCAAACCTACCTTTTTAGGAAGAGAGTGGAAAAGATAGGTTACATAGCCAACTGTACTCCTCACCAGATGTCATAAAAAACAACCTCGCATGACGATGTTGGAGTTTGGAACATAATGACCAACAAGGTTTGGGTGAATATAGAAATAAAAATAATATACAAATATATTTATAGTATTAAACACTCCATCCCAACCTATGGGTCTAAAAAAATAAACCATCTTCTAACCCCATTACCTTTTCTACCACCTCTAAATGCATTTATTAATAACTGCAATTTTCATTTCTAAATTTGAAGATCCCAAATAAATTTTAGAGGGATCACATTTCCTATATGATAACTCCCATTCATTTCATCATTTAGCATCAAACCTATTTAATCACCCCACACATCATTTAATATCCCATTAACCATGTTCATCTCATTAACCAAACCAACCCATGATTTTCCCAATGTTATTAAAACATTATTTATTTATTCCTTCCCTACTCAGGAAACTATAAGGCATGAAATATATCAAGAAACGTAGTAACAACCTTTTAGGATGTGAAGTGACCTGGTAAATTAATTCCCTTTTCATTGATGAAACATTATTCCAAGACCTCTAAATATGGGGTGATTATTTTTTCTTGTTATCAATGAAAAGAATTTCAAAAAATCTTACAAAAACAGTTCTATCATTCCTCAAATACATATACCCATTTCATCATATTAATATAACCAACCGGCAACTCACAACCACATACAGAAACACATTACATCCCAACCAATTTCACTGCCCTACTGCAAAATCATAGCACACCCATCACAACCAAACTGTACAACCACATGTCATCCACATCCCCCCCAACACACAAGCTACATTAATCCCACAAATCATCGCCCCTAACGTACCAAGTGAAAAAACATTTTCATAATTAATAATGAATCCTTATTTTATTATACTTGTTAATTTTGGGGTTATCACATTAATTTTATGATCTTGATGCATCCATTTAGTATCCAAATATAAATGGATAACTAACTTTTATGTATAATCATTCTACAAAAACCTAACAACATGAATTAACCACACAATTTTTTGTGAAGACAAGGACCCCCAATGTCCTCGATTTTCAGTGGGTAGTTGGCACATACAAATCATTAAATCAATAATACAAATATCATAACAAGAACATGTGTCAGAGTCCCCCAAACAGTATATAATGACTCTTAAACCAAATAGATTATCATTATTCATCCAAAAACAACTACCATCCCAATGGAAAACATCTATATTCCCATATCGCATGATGTAATATTTATAAATACAAATAAAATATTACATGGAAGATGAACTATTGGTACTTTATGGTTGCACTAAAAATTGGGGAATGTTTATAAAATGTTACCCCTTAGGGAACCACAGACCAATTGCTTTATCCTGGCCTCACGACTCATGTGGGATGAGGGATTAAGAACATATCATAGAAAGATGAAGTATAAGGGATTGAATAAAGGGATAGATATAATAACTTTAGGATGATTTCATTAGAGTTAGGAGATTAAATATAGTTTTGATTTTCCATTAATGGTGGATCTAGACCACACCATGAGTTTTTACCATTTAAAATCCTCCAGATGCTGAGGGAATTAGAGATATTATATATGGAGTTTTTATAGGTCACAAATACTTTTATATTTTCCCTTCAATCTATAGATGGTAAAAGAAAGATCAAGAATGGGAAAAAGTGGAGGAAATGGAAACACTAATCATGAGTCACAGCCAATGAGACACAGTCAGATGAGGCACTTCTAGTACAACACTATTAGAGGAGGCACTTCTAGTAAGGTACCTCCAGTGTGGAACTGCCAGATGAGGCACAACCAGATGAGTGACTGCCAATGAATGACCCCTAGTGAGTGACTGCCACTGAACCATAGCCAGTGAGTGACCACTAGGTTGAGACACTACAAGTAAGACATCTCCAGAATGAGGGACCACCAGAAATCCACTGCTAGGGTGGGACACGTCTAATGATCACACAAGGGTAAGACATATCCAGGGTGAGCTACCATTAGTGAGGAAATTCTAGGGTGAGACATCATTGGCATCAGGAACAGTTGGCATGATGAACTATTCGGATGTGGCGCCTTTGGAAAACATGGAAAACTAAAAATTTGGAAAAGTGTTGAAAAGAGACCCATTGACTTCCCAGCATACCTCAAACACCATATTTCCCATTATTTAATAGACCAAAATGGTTTGATCTGTTACATTAGATACCTATGAATCTATTCTCATGCTCATGAATTCAAAACCAACCCAAAGGGAACTAGTGGAGGGTCTAAACAACCATCCCTCAAGACACCTCTCATGGATATCGTCACCCTTGAGAAAATTATAACAACTAAACATATAAACATTCATTGATAAACTGCCTTGTGTTGTTTGAATGCTGGAGTGGAAAACTCTACACCAAAGAAAACCCCCTCTAATATCTTCTAACTAGGACTTATTATTATGGTTGTTCAAAACTAATCTCAAACTACCATATAACAATTGGTCACAATCACAAAAACTGCACCACGAAAACACAAGAATCAAGGAATTATGTCTTCCATGTCAACATAATATCTGGTCTGGGTGGAATACACTCACCCACACAAGTTTTATCTCATCACAGTAAATTCATCTTGATTAACAATCAGTTCCTCCACATTTCATATTTTATGACTTTATCACCCGTCAAAAACAAATGGAAAGCATCTCATCTAATTATCAATAAGGTTAAAAAATCACATCAAAATGAATATCAGAACAATAAATAACTCAAGACAACTATGGGCTCTGGGAACACATATATTTCATGTAATCCCAATTACTCTCATCTTAGAAACCATTAAAGAATAACACATAATCTAATGGAATTGTCCATCCACACATAAACCTCCCTCAATGATCATGGATATCTATTGGATACTAAAGAAATGTAACATCATCCTCATTATCTAACTCTTCCCAGTCAATTAAATTGGAGTCATCATAAAGATACTGATGAATATGAAAAAATATTAATACATCGTGGATCCTCTCTAACCGCATTGAAAATTCCCACTGAAACACCACCTCAAACCCATCATCACCAACACCTTAATGGGCGCAATAAACCTAGTTGAAAAATCACACCCTTTGAAAAACCTCCACTACCCCCTTCAAGGGGAAACCATTAAAAACTCATGGTCCATAACCTTAAATCCAAGGGCCTCCTTCTATGAAAGGAATAATAATTTTTTCAGTCATGAATTGTTTTAATCCTTTCACAAATAAGGTAAACTTTCTCTGTCATGCTCTTCCCCATATCAGGACCAAGAATAATTGTCACCCCAAACACTATCCCAAACCATGGAGAACGACATGGTATCCCATAAAAACCAAAAATGGGGAATTCCAAGGGAATAATGATAGCTATTCTTATATGAAAAATCCACCAAGGGAAGGTTTCATACAAAATATCCACCGAAGTACTGGACTCGGGCTCGCAACATATCCTTCAACATGAAGATATTTTGTTCCATCTGCCCATCTTTCTGAGGGTTGATAGTACTGTTGAGGAGTAACTGAGATCCAAAAGAATGATTCAATCCCCTCTAAACACATTAGGTAAATAATTCATCCCAATCTGATATGATGGACCTCAGAACACTATGGAACTGTAATACATCATCCACATACATATTAGACAAAGTATCCACTATTCCCAACACCTTGATCTCTATGAAGTGAAATGATTTCATCAGATGATCTGTGACCATCCAAATAAAATTTCCACCCTCTTGAGATTTTGGTAAAACTATGGAGAAATCCATAAATATATCATTCCATTATGCATTTGTTAACATTTAAATGATGCAACAAACCACCTGGAACATGATGATCGAACTTTACATACTAGAATAACCAGCACTTTTCCACCAACCAATCCACTTTCGGTTTTTTCTCGGGCCACCAAAAATACATCATTATTCCATGGTACATCTTATAAACTCCTAGTTTTACTTCCAATGGTTATTTATGAATCACATGAAGGACTTCATTGTTCATTTCTAAGCAAAAAAATCTTCCCTTGTAATAATATATTGTTCTGAGCATCCTCGGTCCACCCCTTCAGAGCATCACTATGGACAACACGATCATGCATTGACTCTAACTCTGAGTAACCCCACTAAGACTCCACCTGCTACATCATATAATATTACACCATCATCTTAAACACATAACCACTATCACTATCCACTCTTGCACCTATGTATATGGTTTTCCAAGTCCTCATTGCTCTCCGAGCCTCCATAGATTTCCCAAAAGCATCCTTTCCTAACTTGACTCTCTACTTATTGAATCATCCACATAATTCTATTATTAATTGATGTAGAAGATCTAAATATAATAATCTTGAATAAACTCTATCCACATATATTGTTTTGGATTCAGTTCACTTTGAGAAAAGATATATCTCAAACTCTTGTGATCTGTGAAGACCAAAGAGTTCTCTCAAATTATATAATGATTCAAAAAATTTAGCGCAAAAAATAGATGATAGCTCTATGTCATGGGTTTCATAGTAATTATCAAGGGGAGATAACATCATAGACGCACAATAGAACACAACTCAGTACTAAATCAGCATGCATTCCAAATCTAGATGGGAAGGGTCATAAAAGACCTCATAAAATACCACTTCCCTTTGAAACCAGAGTATTGGGGCACTAACCAACGACCCATTAAGGTAACATAATGGAGACTGGAACATATCACTCTATGGAAAATATTGGTAGTTCTTTTTAAATGTTTTCAAAAGGTTTGAATTTTTACTGAAATCAGTCACAATACTCCAATAATATTGTGTGATACCAAGGTTACTACAAACCTCTACCATGTTATTGGGTTCTACCCATGAAAAAAAATACTCTGGACTTCGATGGGTTTACTTTTAAACAATGATAAGACACTACATGCCTAAGGAAATTCACCTCTCATGTACAGATCATACACATTGAAAAATTTCCAAAGAGCTAGTGGAATTGAATAACATGAAAGTTTGTTTTGAGATTTTCAGTTTTCTCCTCATCCAACACCATGTAGATTTAGATATCATAGATGAATATGAAAATGAAACGATCAAAGAATTAATAGAACAAGGAGTTCATAATCCCTGACAAGATGGATGATGCATTCATAACACTAAATGGCATGACTTGAAACATTATGTTCCCCTACTTATATTTAACGGTAGTTTTCCTGTTGTTTCCCTTCTTCACCCTTAACTAGTGATACCCAAAACACATATCAATCTTTGAAATCCAACTTGACTATCACAACATGTTGAAAAGATCATTTATCCACGTAATAGGGTAAAAGTTCTTGTTCAGAACCTAATTCATCCTCTATTAGTCTATACACAACCTCATACTACCATCCTCATTTGAGAAAAACATAGGAGCACCCAACGGTGACACGCTATTCTGAATAAAACCCTCATAAATTATATCATCTATATGAATCATCAAATCCCAAAACAAATAAGGTTGACTCTGATAAGGATCCATTGAAATCATAGAAGTATCAGGGTATCAGTCTATCCAAAACTCAACATCACTTCGAGATGGTATAATCACAACCTATTCAAGGAAAATGTCCAGAAACTCCACAAACACCCTGGTAACCTCTACCATATCAGCATCCACTGATTCCACCGAACACTTATCCAATAAGGATAGAAGGGATTCCACATACTAGATACCCACCTAGAAATTACACTCACTGATGAAAACATCCAATTAACCATCCACATATGAAAACATGACTCTCCTCTAGATGTAGTTGATAACACAACATATTTTATACAACCAGTTGATTCCCATAATTACGGTGCATGGCTATATCTGTATCAATAAAATATTCCCACAGGACTGATGAGGTCCAATCATCAGTATTCACAATGGACACGCGTCAAAAAATCTATTTTGGCCTCTGACTGGTGTAGTTGACACCAGGGTAATGGGAATCCTCTTTATGTGTAGTTCTAGGGAATGGGATAGAGTTGTTGTAAGCAAGGATTGTGAACATCCTGAATAAAAAAAATGGAAGAACAAGGGTGATAAAAATTTTATTGTACCTCTAACGATCTCTTTACCTTATAGAATATTTTCCTCTACTGCATGAAACAAACAACGCCTAGCAGCTATGCCTCTATAATGACAAACACCTACATGTCCATTCTTGGGCCATGGCCCCATAACGTGAGGAATATTCTAAGTTCAACCTCTACCCCCTTCATCTACCCTCATTGGTGAATAATACTACTATCCCTAATACTGAAATGGTCTCACTGGAAACTGCTACGAAGGATGATGATGAACATGTCCAATTCTACCAAACTAGGCTTGGGGAACTACAGGGTATTGTCTCTGGCGATAACCATGAACCCCACAAACAAAAAACACTGGCACAAATCCCCCAACAAAATCATGGAAACCACTAAAAGAAAATTGTTTTAAAAGACGCTACTCTAGTCAACTCCCTGGTGGTGGAAACCTCAAATATATTATCACCTATGATCTACCATTGAAAAATATTCCTCACAAATACAGTACTCGTTCCCCCCTCACGATTGACCTCCTCAAAAGTGAATCATCTGGACCACCTATACATTTTTTTGAACCTCTAGATATGTTGGAAACATAAAAGGGGTAACTACATAATGGATAGAAGGTTGAATAACCTACTAAAGACATCTCGCATGAGACTCTTCATCTAGAAAAATGTCTAGGTAAAACATAGAAGGTCCATAAGCACTATTCAAAATTCATAAAATAACATACTCCCATGATGAAGGTAGATTCTCTACTACATATTATTATGCTTTATGGTCGACATGAGGAACTCTTCTTGAAAATCCTTCAGGATGTCAACCAAAAAAATGTCTTCCTTCTTCTTCTATCCCAGACACAATGTTCACTACTAATGCATTTCTCCTTGGATATAATATATGGACAATGGAACCCAATACCCAATCGGGGTCTTGATCAACTTAAATATGATCTCGAGATTCTCAATCCATATCTCTATCTCTTTTTATAAAACACTACCCTTGTATTTTCCCAGTGATTTCCACTATAAATCATGCAATGTCTTCATCCACTGATCATTCTCCACAACCACATAGACCCTATGACGGACAATCGAATCAGCTTAATGAACCTCAAATACCTAAGCCACACATAGATGATGACTAAGATCCATTATTGAAAGGAAAACAAGGATTTCCTAAGCCCATGTAGTATGGAATATTCATTATGATTTTTTGAATTCATCATATTTATATATTCTATTTTAACCTTCCTAAAATCCCAATTTAAATTAGAATAAAATCCATTATGATGCATGTAACATTCCTAGGTCTCTACACTGCAAGCAGGTGGGTATCACTTGGACATTCAATAGGTTCAGGGTATGTGCATTGGATCATGGGGGGCCCTAAAATCATGTTTCCTAACAAGTATATCTAGCCTATATAAAGCACCAACATAAAATGGAACTATTTCCATACCTCCAAATGAAATCATCACTATGGAAAACACCAAACATTGTATAATCTCTCAATTATTACATGGATCTAAAACCATTCTTTCACAACCCCCCCTCTCTAAATATTCGCCAAAAGATTGGAAATTACGAAAGGGAGATAATGACACCTGATTCCTGCCTCCATTAGACCTCGGGTTGGGGACTAGCATCAATGGTATACATATATCACAATATAGGATGCATTAGCCTTTATAAGGAAATGAGAACTGGAGATTGAATGAATCATCCACAAACAAAACCAATACATAATATAAAAGAGGAACCTAAACCATAATGAAATGCATGTATAAATAGAACATATACAAAAAACAGTAAAGTCTCTAAAGTAAATACCCAAAATTAAGGAAAATGTATGGACACAGCAACTTTCCCCAAGGCCTGAGCAAGTAATTCCCAGAAAGGTCCTTGTAATCCTCTTGGAAACCTGAATATAATTTTATATGTGTTGGGTGAGAATAAATATATACTCATTAGGAAACCCAAAGTCCATTGTGAACATGTGAAATAAGTATACCAATGGTCCTGTGAGAAAACAAAAGAACCTAAGAGCACCTAAATAGGTATACTAACCGAAACCAACCTCACCAAGACATGCTCACCATGTAACACATGTCACGTAAGACAATATGTTATAATGTACATCAATGATAGAGTACCCCACACCACTTGCCGCTCACACTTGGTCCTCACAACACATTGCACCCACATACAATTGGTCCTCACAACACATCATGACCGCACACACATTGCAGTCACAACACATCTTTCCCACACACTAATTGGACTCACAACACATCACATCATATCACATCCTAAAAAAACATAGGAAATCACATCACATGTTATCTCAGAAAAATATGGGACAACACGAAAAAACTCACCCAAAAACATATTGGCTAACACTTCTCACCAAAAGACACCTACACCATCACAACCATATTATAAAGCTCTAAAAGACCTCTGACCATCACAATATTCTCCATTCAAAACTCACCAGAAAGAGAGATCAAAAAATAATGTGTAAGCACCCATTCGTGCACCTCACCAAATGATGGAAAAAAACCCATTTGTGATGATACGAGTGTTTGGAACATAATGAACAACATGGGTTTAATGAGTATATAAATCACATGAATGTAAAAATATAAGTATAGTATCAATAAAATATAGTCTAACAAATAGGTATACAAACAAAAAAAACCATCTCACAACATCGTCACTTTTGTTTTCACCTATAAATGAATTTATTAATAACTACAACAATCCTTTCGGAAGTTGATGAGCACATATAAATTAATGAAACCTCACATTTCCAAAACGTTAAAACCCATTAATTTCATCATTTATCATAAGTAATATTTAACCACACCCTCATCATTTAATATTTCATTAACCACTTACATCTCATTAACCAAACTAAACCAAGCCATTCCCACCATTATTAAACAATTATTTATTTATTCCATCACTACTCTAGAAACAATCCGGAATGAAACATATCAAGAAATATAGTAACATTCATTCAGTAAGTGAAGAGCGCTGGTAAATAAACTCAATTTACATTGATGACATATCTTACCATGACCATTAGATATGTGGTGAAGCTTTATACATGTTATCAATGAAAAGAATCTCGATAATTCCCACACAAACACTACAATCCTTCCTCAAACTCACCCTCCCAATTAATTATATTAAAAAACAGACCCCCGACTCAAAACCACATCCAGCAACACATTACAACACATCCAATATCACAACCATGCTGTATAATCAAATCTTACATATCACAACCCAATAGTACAACAACATCTCATACACGTCCCCCACACAAACAAACCACCTAATCCCACAAATCACATCACCTTATATAATAAGGAAAATCTGTTTTCTTATTTAACATAGAATCCTAATTTAATTCTAATTTTTGAGTTAGGGGTTATCATAGAATGTGTATGATCCTGGGGAATCCATTTATTAATTGAATATACATAATTAACGTACTATGATATATAAGAATTTAATAAAACCCAATAAACATGAATTCCACAATCTATTATATGCACAAATAAGGACACCCAATATACATTATTTAAATTGCGAATTTATATCATACAATCCATTATATCCATAATAACAATAACACAATAAGATCATGAGTCACTTTCCCCCAACCCATGTATATTGATTCATAAAAAAATTGATTACACTTATTCTTCTGGAAACAACTATATTCTTACTGGAAATATCTGTATACCCATCCCTCATTATATACAATTTATAAAGATGAAAAAAATACTACTTGTTAAAATAATGAATATCACTTCTTGGTTGTGAAGAAAACTAGGGTGCATACGCTACTGGTAACCCTATAGGGAAACACAAACCAATTTCCTTAGGCTGGCCACATAAATCCTATGGGAAGAGGAATTAGGCATGTCCCATAACAATAGAAATCAAGAAGGAATGAACAAGGGAAAGTAAATATCTACTTTAGGAATATTGGATCAGATTCATGAGATTGGATACTGTTTTGATTTCCCAATAAAGGTAATTCTAGGCAAGACAACATGTTTTAACAATTTAAAACCTCCATACCCTTAGGGAATCAAACCTATAATTTATGTCCATTAAATCAGTCTCAAAGAATTTTAAATTTTTTCCTTAATCCATTTTACATCAATGAAGGAAGGAAAATTGGAAAAACTATAAGAACTAAAAACACTGCTCATGAGGAACCCCACACAAGAAACCACTTGACGAGGTACCATAGGAGAGACACTGTTAGACATGGAACTACCAACATGGAACTACTATATAAGCCACTATTATCAAGGTACCATCAAATGAGGAACATTAAGATGAGTTATTGTCAACGAGCCACCACCAGCGAGCAACCACCAACAAACCCCTTCCATTGAGGGACAACATGGTGAGACACCACCAGCAAGCCATTTCCATAGTGGGACACTACCAACGAGCCACCACTATGAGGAGACACCAATTGGGTGATTTTCCATAAATTAGGCTCAACAAGGGTGATAGAATGTTGGCATGAGGCCCATTGGGATGAGGTACCATTGGGATTAGGTACAGTTGGAAAACATGGAAAATTGTGAATTTTGAAAAGTGTTGAAAAGAGTCAACATGATTTTTTAGGAAACATGAAACACAAGATTTCTGTTAAATTAATAGAAATCAATGGTTGATGAAATTAAACTTTTAAATTACCATTTTATTAATCATATCTATGCTATTTTAGAATGGGTTTTCTAGTGTAAATAGGGTGGATAAAATTTGAAGGCACTCATAGAATAGTATCCTTGCAAATCTACAACTCTAAATGGATGGAATTGAAACTGATTTCTTTTTTATAGTGATGGATTAGTTAACACATTCCATAAATGGTTATAGAATACATTCTAGAGAAAATATATATCTTTCATTGAGGAACATATAAATTGTGGGTCATTTTAAGAGACCACATCCTCTAACATTAATAGGATATTACAACGTAGTTGTAGCTAAGGGAAGTATTAATTATTTATAAAATATATTTGAATTCATGTGTTTTCGAATCATCAAAAGGTATCCCTTTTCAATTATCATTTTGATGTTGAATCTTACTAGTGGTTGTCAACATTTGAGAATATGAAATAAATGAAAGATATTGATTCCGTGGAAGGAGATGAATTTGGGAATATATTCATCAAGAAATATGTTAATAGGATAGTTCTCTAGATGATGGAAAATAAATTCGGTGAATTGGGACAAAATAATGAATATTCAATGGATGTTTATGAAGAAAATATCAACAATTTTTCAAGTTCAACACAAAATTTTAACTAGGATGATAACAGTAAAATTAATCAATTTTGCTCAGTATTGATTCGAAGATATAAAAGGTAATTAGATTCCCATGAATCAAAAATTCATGAGAATCATGTTTTATGGGATGAAAATGTTGATTTTGTGTTTTTTTATTATCAGGTATTCTGTGATGAATAGAATATGACAAGTTATAGTTGAATGGTAATTTGAATTCATAAATTAACGAAATATGGTTGTAAGAAAATAAAATTTCAAACTTGTGAGAATTTTATTGAGAAGAACACTTAACAATTTCTTATAAAATCTTGTAAAGGATTTATATGTGTATTTTTTAGAAATAATTCTCATAATTTCATAGAGAGATATTTTTATTTAGAAAAAAAATAATCAAAAAAATATGGTGGTGTTTTTTAATTGAAATTAGTTGGAATATTATTATATTATATGTCTGTTATTCAGTACTAAGTGTGGAAATAATCATGATCCAAAAAATATTGTATAGAAAATATTTTATCACTACTACAGATGATGTTTTTCTATCAAATAATGTGGTGAAAGGTTTTTTAAATGTTTATTATAATAATAAAAAAACCTTATCTGACACTGGATCTTCACATTTTCCTATTTTTTATACAATTTAATCTGAATTTGGTATTTCACCTCATAAAGGTATGATTGATTTTTTTTCAAAAATTATGTGTAAAAATTTTAATGAAACTATACTTAATAAGATGCATCTTTTTTTATCAGTGAAATTTTATTTCCTAAAAAATATCATATAATTTCCCCAATATAGTTTGATTTTATTTTATGTATGGATTAGATTTCAGTTTTTTATGCTATGATGGATTTAATACCTACAAAAGTTTTATTTATTGAATTCATAGCTTTGATAATATACCAAGATGTATAGAAAGTGATTATAAATGGAATTGAATGTTACTTGGATAATTTTATTGAAATGAATGAAATATTTAATATTGCTGATATATCAGTAGGGAATGGATATATTGATGTATCTACTAGTGATTTTCTTGGTGTTATCCATTCTCAGGAGGTTCAGTTTACTATTGACATAGTACCTTATACTAATCCATTTTTATAACACCATAATAAATGTATAATGTAGAGATTTTAAAAATGAAAAATAAATTACATGAGTTTTTATATAAGGGATTCATTAAACATAGAACTTCACCATGGGATTCTCTGATTTTTAATTTTATGAAAAATGGTTGTTTTGTGAGGCTTTACATTTAACATGGGTCTTTAAATAAAATAATTTTTAATAAAAATTTTAATTTTATTTATATCATTTATTTCTTTGATAATATCCAAGGAGAAAAATATTTTCAAATATTGATCATAGGATTGGGTACCATAAATTGAATGTGATGGTGGAGGATATTCAGATGATTGAACATTAGGGTGTATATAGGCATTATGAGTTTATAGGTATTCCCTTTGTGATGTCTAATACAAAATTAGTATTTAAGTATTTTAGGGATAGAGTTTATAATGAATATTTTGACCTGTTTATAGATGTTTTTATATATGAAATATTTTAATATTATAAAGGTGATTAGGATCATAATAGTCACCTATAGATTGTTCTACCAACCTAAAAACAAAGTAAATTTTTTTTAAAATTTATTATTTATAAATTTTTGTTGTATCAAATTTATATTCTATGTCATTTTGTTATTAATGATATATAAATTTTTTACCTTTCTAAAAATAATTTTTTTGAAGAGTGGAAAACACCTTCAAATTTCAAAGCGATTCATTGACTTTTCGAATTAACAAGTTACTACTAGTGGGTTGTTGTAATAATATCACAATTTTCTATCACAATGACTATGTAAACTTAAAAGAGAGTAATATTAATATAGAAAAATATTACGGTGATTTTTTAGGAACTTAAAAAATATGGTTAAATGCTATATTTTGTTCAGTCCATCTAGAAATAGAAATTTAATTTTCTACAGTAATGAATTATTAGAAGGAATTGGTTGTGTTGTAATATAGAATAATCATTTAATTGATTATGCATAGAGAAAACTAAAACCTCAATAATTTAATTATACTAGACATGATCTATAATTAGATGTGGTGGGTTTTTCATTAAAATTATATTGGGATCATTTATATGGTGAAAAGTGTAAAATATATATTGAATATTAAATCTTGATGTATATATTCACTCTAAAATAGGTGATCATCATGAATAGAATATGGGTGGAACTAATTAAGTACTACAAATACATGATCTAATACTATCCTGTAAAATCATAAAATTTAGTTGATACTTTGAGTTAAAAGGATCTTGCATTATTAACTATGTTACTTTTCGAACATGACCCTTTGGTTAATGATTTGATGATTTTTTTTCTTGAAATTGTGAACTCATGATCATACATTGATTTGTTTCATGTGTCCATACAATCATATCTATCATAATGAATTAAAAATGTGTAAGGATGACCATGACTTACATAAAAATGAATAATTGTTTATAATGGGTAATTTTCATGAATTTATTATTTGAAAATAATTTGTTCTTATATTTGGAAAATGATTTTGTGTTCCCTATCATTCACAGTTCAATATAGAAATAATGATTGAATCTCATATTTATCCACATCTTTAAACATGGTAGCATTGAGATGTATAATGTGACGTAAGAGTATTGTTGGTGGGATTGAATGAAAAGAGATATTGATAACATTATGGTGAAATGTTTGACATTTTAATATGTTAAAGCATAATAAAAATTTCTTAAGGGGATGATTCAAACATAATCGGTGACCATGTGGAATGAAAAATATATCATTGGATTTATTTCTAGGATTACCAAAAAAAATATAATGGTAATAAATCAATTTTGGTTATTTTGGACCAATTAACTAAATTTGTTCATTTTCTTCTCGTTCGAGACACTATTCCTTTAGATCATATATTCATATACATAACAAAGATTTGCTCAAGATACAAGCTGGTCCTCACTCCATTAGTTCTTCCCATGATCTCACGTTCACTTGATATTTTTGGAATGGTCCTTAGCAGTCATTGGGAACAGAATAAAATTTTATAATTGAATTTATTAAACTATAAGATTGAAAATTTTAGAAAACAATTAAGACCATGTAATACATTCATTTTTCCTTTTAAATATATTTCCATGGAATTTGGGATAAATAATATTTAGTAATTGATTTTTATTATAATACAATTATCCATTATAGTTCAAATATGGCACCTTTTGGGGGATTATTTGGAATGAGATGTTAAAAAAATAACATTTTTGGATGAGGTTGGGGAAAGTATTTTGATGGGATCATAGCTTGAAGAGGAAACTATTTAGAATGTGAGGATGATTGAACAATATATACGGATGTCTTATAATTGTCTGAATTTTTTACAGATAAACATAGAAAATATCTTTCCTTATTTTTTGTTGGAGATTATGTTATACTTAAAGTGTATCCATAAAAAAGTGTTATCTATTTTAGTAATACGTGGAATCTAAGTGTGCAGTTCATTATAAAATTTAAAATCCTATATAAATATAGACTAGTTTCATATCGAGTTTCCACTATTATCTGTTTTTTACTTGGTAAATGACATATTTCATGTTTTGATGTTAAGAAAATATATACCATATTTATCTCATGTTTTAAGTCTAGAGGTGGTTTACTTAGAAGATAGCCATTAATTTTTGGAATAGATTATTTAGATTCTTTACCATTGAGGGAAGATAATATATAATAAGTTTATTTACTGGGATAAGGCTTTTTAGAAACACTATATGGTCAATCATTAATCATTTTAATCTAAATATGTAATTAATGAAAGATATCCCCACTTTTAAAATAAGTGAATAAAATTGAGAGGAAAAAATTTGAAAAAGGGGAAATAATGTAACTAATGATGAAATGTTAGAATAAATAATTTTAATTACTTATTAATTTTTATAGGTCTTTTTTATATATTAAAATGCATTATAAAAATATTATTTAACATTTTAGTCAAAATGAAAAATATTTATATTTAACAAAATTGGGTTTTCATATATCATATGGGGTTTTAGAAGATACATTTAAAATATATAGAATTTTAATTTTAAGAAATAAATTTAATTTTTGAATTCATAACATAAAAAAAATTATTATTAAATTTTTTAATTTTCTGAGAAGATTATTTTTCATTGAGTAGTAAAAAAATAATGAATTTTATTGAATATTGTTTTTAATTTCAAATATTCAAAATTTAAAATTATATTTTCATTAGTTTTAGAATTTTATTTGTTTATTTTTATTTAAAATAAAATAATTTTGGTTTTTTTAATAAATTTTAAACGTTAATTTAGTATAAAAAAATTATACAGAAAAATATAATTTTTCTAGAAAAACATTTTGAATCCCATTTTACCAGTTTAATTTTAACATAAATAATTAAACTCTTAATTTTTTAAGAATGAATATTGATAAATTGATAGGAATTATGGGGTTTCAATTTTAATAAATATTCTACTTTTTTCTGAAATTATGATTAGTAATTTTGGTAAACATTTACCCTATAAAGGTTATAATGGGTAATTAAAATTTAAAACTAATATGAAGAGGACAACCAATTATAGAAAAACATTCATTAATTTTATTGGAATATTATAATTCATTCATAAAAAAAATTAAAAAAAATACTTTCTTAGATTTGGCTATGATTTTTACCTTTATATAGTTTAATATAATGAAAATCAAAAAATATACATGTTTTATTTTCTATAAATTTTTTAAATATGGATAAACCGACAATATTTTTGGTTCTAAAAATTCATTTGAAAGAAATATTATTTTTAATTTATTGTCAATTTATGTATTATTTTTATTAAAAAAATAACTACCTTGGATTTTTTTACAACACCTTCATAGTTCCTGTGCAAGTAGTGGAAAAATAAATAAAATGATTTGAAAAAGACTAAAAATAAAATTATTTTACCTATTTGTAGTATTTCACTGCCTTTTCATAGATGTATATCATTTTAGGTTTTTTTAAGTATGTATATTCTAATTAAATAATTTTATTTCTGTTATTAAAGTCCAATTCAATCAATAACATCAAAAATGACATTAATAATATTTTATAATAAGGAATATTTTGTAAAATGATTAAAATTTCCTAAAACCCCTATCATCAATAAATGTTTTAGTATATGTTTGAAAATATCTCTCATGGTCCATTTATGGGATGTTTGTTCTCTTATATTAACTATATTAACCCTTCACGAGTAAAAGCCATTGTTATAATGGTAATATTTAAGAATGTAAATGCGAGGATAAAAAAAGGTATGGGTAAAACCATCACAAAAAATTTCTAAATATAAATTGCTGAGATTATTTTGAACTCTTTTCACTTGAAATTAAAAATAATGGAGTTTAGATCCATTTCGTCATAAACGTTTATTTATATTACATTAATATTTAGACTAATTCCTTGATTTCCCCTCCCCTCACCAGGGAACCTCCTATCATATATTATCCACACTAAAAAATCCATATGGTTTCTAAAACACCAAAAAATTTCTCATCATAACAACCATCAACATATCATAGAGTCATTTTATTTGTAAAAACCATCATAGGAATACTTTTGTTCTAATCCATAAGACGTTATCTAAATGAGTGGTATAGTTGTTAACCAAATGTTTTATTAATTAATTCTTTAACCACATTTAAATATTGAAATCCCATAATGAAATAAAAAAAATAACCCCTAAAATTAAATGATGTAATTTTAAAGTAATAGGCCACATCATTCGCATCATCCAATAAAATGTGAAATTAGACGATCATTCATGTGTATAGTCAAATACCACCTCACAAACTGATATAATTCATTTTCCACCACCTCCTCTTATGGAAGTGTTTTAAGATAGATTTAACACATATATATGGTATTTATGGCATATTTATTTTTCTAGAATTAAAATATTTTATTTACATCTTTCCATCCTTAAATTGAAAAATGATAACATCATTCCTGTATATGTCTAGACTACCGCCTCCACAAAGCGATGTGATTCATTTTTCATCACAGCATAACATGTAAGATGTATATAATTTTATTGAAATAAACAATATGGAATTTAATATATAAGGATAATTATATAATTATAAAATAATTCATGCATTCATTTTATAATGATTATTGAAAAATGGAAATGTTACTCATCTGAACATATGACCAACCATATCCATTATTGTAACATATTTTATTTTTCAAAAAAAATTCTTTTTTATTTTTAAATTTATAATGTAGAGAAAATTTTTACTTTACATACTGTTAAATATAAGTATAAATATTTCCATACCCTAGTGCTTAAATGATGTTTGATTCTGATATCTAGCATGTATGTATTTAATTTTACAAAATTATTAATTTTATTTATATTAATTGTGCTTTTTTTCAAAAATAAAATTAGATAAATCTTATATATAATATTGGATAGAAAAAAAGGAGACCATTGTTGAGTCTGGAATGTGATGTTTACCCTATACATGATTAAAATCAGTAGTATGGGGCATTTTCATATTATGTCTATTGGCTCATTTTTTTAGTTAAAATAAATAAATAAATTTATTTATTTTAAGTAAATAACGGAATTTTTTTGGAAATTAATTCTTAAATTATTATAGGATCACTAGGGATAGCCACATAACCCTAGGACTTCTGAGAGGAGTATCTTCCACCAATCATTTGAGGATCAAAATAGAACGATGATGAAACTTTTGATCCAGGCAGATTGAGGTGTAGTGAACACAATGGCACCCCTACATCATCGGTGGGAATGGTATTCAATGAATAATGATCAAAATATTGGTGTAATTCATAAATATTCGGATTTTGAGACAATTGATTTAATTTTGTGAGCATGCTCAATTTTATTTCTTAATATGCAACAAATCAATCATTTGCATGCACCCATGTACATATTTTAAATTGTTTAATCAGTTTTCTCACCCCAGTCATCTCAATATTTCTTATTTTCCATGAAATTCTCTAAAATGATTATTTCACCCCCATTTTGTGCATTTATCACGAAACATCTTCATGTTCTTCACCATTTGTCCTATGAGGTCCCGGTTCGACATTGTCCAGCAGTATGGAGCCCATTTAGACCACTAGATTCATGGATGAATCACATGAGATAAAAATAACATAAAATCAAGGATTGATTTTGATGATTATTGGGATAAAGAATATGTTACTCATGTATCAGGGTTTGGGTATTGAGATGGTAGTGTGAGGGAGGCACCACGTGTGACCTTCGATGAATGGGTTCTATTCATAGTATTGATACATATATTTTTGGTCATTAGAGAAAGGAATATATTTATGAAGGAAAATACATTCACAACAGGGAATAATAGATGTGAGATATGTCATGGGGGATCCAAATATTTAATTTCAGGTGTATATCTTGGTTTTTTCAAAAACAAAATCTTACAACACGACATGTTCTGGGATGAACACATTGTGAGTATTTCCCATTTTGCAATGGCACTATGGTTTTGCAAAAAATAATGAAAAATATCAATGTGATTGGGCGAAAAACTGTGTAATCCTCACCCGGTAGATAGTCTATGTGGTAGGAGGACAGATTCAAGACCCAATGCGGGTGAATACGTCATGTACCTAAGTAAAAATACATTAGAAATATAACATATATATTTCAATGAACATAGATAGAACCATGAGTGGATTAGACATGGTAGACATTCCACAAATACATCATGTATATCTAGATAGGATGTTATCCATGTATTTTTATTGACATGGACATGAATTATAGTGTGGCCGCATGATGTCTGGGTCCCCTTACACATTATGTACCAGTAATTTCCTTTTATGGAAATATCATCCTCACTTATCTTCTTTTTTTGGAATCAGATTTTCTCCTGCGAGTAGCCTATCTTTTGTGTTTGTTATCTTGAACATGTTATTGGATTTCATAGTGTATATTGATATATGACAAAATAGGTTATAGGCACAATGCTTTTTTATAATATGTTCAATGATTACAGTGATCATGAATGATCACCCTATGCTTCCATTATGGTTCCCTTATATAATGGTGTGGCATTGATCCTCTACCAATCCACTGAGTGGCACACTCTTGTGTATTTAGGGAATTTTCCCATGACCACTAGAGAGGTACCATCATGTTGGGAAGGTCATAGGACCTCTATCTGCAATATTATTAGACCCCCCAATAATATCATTGTATGGGTCCTCAACTATGTGAATAGAACCCTCCATTTAGGCTGGTCATGGGTCATCTACTTAATACTATTGTGGAACCCTCCAGATGGGTTGGACATCAGTCTTCTACCGACTAATAGAGTGTCCCCTACCATTGTACTAGTCTTGGGTCCACTACTAACTATAAGAGTGGTACCCTTTAGTTGCGCTATGAATGTGTCCTTTATCGACTAATGAGTGGTACCCTCATACTATGTCATTGCATGGTTTATTATCCATCAGAGTGTCTCCCTACTTTCATTATAGGGTATGGGTGATCTAGGTAAGTATTAAGTTTCACCCTCATGCTATACCAGGGAATGGATCCTTTATATAGTGTTTTGAACACTCAATTGTGGTGTATAGTGGTGAGGTGTGTTTTGATATGGATGTCTCTTCGAACAGACTTATGAGATTCTAGGAACTGTTGATGGACATTTGTAAATGATGGAACTCAATCCTGGGTTATGCAATGATATGGACATCCCATTTCTCCCTCATTTAATATTACTTGGCTTGATCATATATATTTACATCCATGTCATTGTATTTTGTACTCTCTTTATATTGTATGAGAAATATATAATCGATTCCTATCATAAATTTTACTTCTCTCCCTTTATCTTTATGGGCATCTTGATGGGTATATATATACTCACCCTTTTAGGGGGGTTTTCCCCCACATGTGATATCTAATGCTGATGGCGGACTAATCCCTGAAAATATCAAATGAGATTTGGGATACAAGGTGACATTGACCATGTATAGAGATCCGAGCTTCAATATTTGGATATGGTCCCTCTTATCATTTACATTCAATTTTTTCATTTTGTAACAGCGTTTTGGTTGGGCGTGTATTTTTTCACTTTGATATTTTTTTAGATTACATTTTCATTCTCTTTTACTTCCTAAATGAATTACATACATGGTGTATACACTATATGTTGCATATTTTTATTTTATTCATATTAACATCTTCATAGATATTTTTATGTTTGGGTATAGGTACATTATGAAAAGTCCTCACAAATAAGTTATGCCTTTTGATGCTTGTCGCAACCCCCTTGGCATATATATGTGGGTTTGGGGTGGTTTCGGATCGAGCCTTGTAAGTTGGGGTCATGAAAGATTGGAATTAGATAATTTCATTCATCGAGATGATATTTGGAGTAGTCCAATTACAATATTTATTTTAGATTTAGTGAAATAATGTAAAAATGACTTGAGTCCGGAATTAATTCCATGGAACCCATTTTTGGGGTGTCAGGTGATGTTTCCATTCAGTAGCACCTTGATTATAAGCTTTTTAACTTGTCATACCTTGACATTGGTTGTGAGGATCAATGGTAAATTCATAATATTGGATTTATTAAATTTACTTTCCTTCTTGATTTATCTCTCCATTGAATGTATATTTTCATCTTAATATGGTACATCTTGATTAAACATTCTAGATTCCTCCATGATGACACCCTAGAAGTTACTAATTATGAATTATGAAGGCAATTAGTAGAGTAATGAGGCTTTAGTTTTGGGTCCATCAAATTAGATCATTCTTCGGGATGGATAGGTAGAATCACTCCCTCTATTCTAGCAGTATATCAGACAAACAATGTAGGTTGAGGATAGATATAGGCCAAGCACAGTCAATGAGATTGAGTGCATGTAGACACTGAGGTACTATATAGAGCCATATACCTAGGATGATGAAGATCGAATAGAGTCTGATATATGTTTCTTAAATATTATTTAGAAATGTACTAATCATGTTGTTGTTCTAGTAGATATCTCTTTCCATCGAGTATCTAGGAATTGGGTGAGTCTGGTTACACCGATACAGGATGAGTCAAAGATATCAATGGAAGGCTTATCATTGCTATTATGTGAGTAGTACTACCCCTCCTTATTATGCTTTGTTGGGATTCATGATCCTCTTGAGCTACAAAATTGATGGTTGATAGTCTATGATTTTGCTTCCAGGTTCACTAAACTTACACATTACTCCTATGATATGATGTGGGATGGATACTTCTAAAAATGGATGTTTATGATGGGTCTTTGTCAAGATATATACTCTAATGAAGTTCCATTTTTCATTCCCACCTATGCTGGGGTGTTGGAGTAGTCACTTTTTACAGATATATTACTCTGCGAGGGACATAATGTAATGCATCTAGTAGTGGGAGTTATAGAGCTATATCATCAGCAATACCAAGTAGGTTCTAGTCGATAAGATCTCAACATAACCAGTCTTCCCAATATCAAGATAATGGATGTGTTAAGGGGAATCACATTGTTCTAGTGTAGCTGGGTGTTAGGAATTTCTAATAACGTGAATTGTGACATCACCTAATGCATGATTTCTCAAACAGATGTGCTGAGTAGCATCGACAGATGGATGATGGACCACCACCAAAGAGAATGTTTCATGATCATGGATCTCGCATGAAAAGATACGGTGGTCCCCCATGATGATGATCTAGAATAGGAGAAGGTAGAGATATATGAGAATTATCTATGGGTGGTGGATGGTTTTATGATATCCTTCCACCAACACCACAACCAGGTAGCCTATGTTAGTCACAAGGAGTTAGTAGTCTTGGTTGCTCACAACTTCTTGCTCAAGATTCTTATAAGACAACAACACAAATGTTTATTAGAGGTATGATATGTGTTTATTCAACACATAAGTCTGTATTAGTAGACACATGTGTGATTCGTTCCTCCATCTATTTACTCTTGGTGAAAGAGATAGTTCTCCTAGTTAAGGCTTTATCCTAGAATCTTGGTCATGAGGATACAATGTAGATTTTTTATTTTATATATGTTACCTATCAGTAGTGAGTGATATTTATTGGTGGATAGATGTTCGCATGGATCCTTTTCTTCATCATAATAAAACCTTGTGATCTGATATTAGATAAGAATTGGTTTCCCACAATTGAACCATAAATTGATTTTTATTATAGATGAGTCAACATCCTTCACAACAACGGGTTGATATACTCCATTATGTGAAGGAGACATCACATGAATGGGTGGATTTAACTTTCATGTAGGAGGATAGAAACGATCATCCAATATTTGGAAAGTGTATCCCTTAGCATAGTATTCTCTTCAGGCATTTGGGATCCTTTATTCATGCAGGAAATTATGTATTTATTCTATGAAGAAGTTTCTAGAAAAATACTGATGAAGGAAGTTGATTTTTCTAATTTACTTGATCTATGGAACACTCCAATAACTTCTATGGAATATCAGATGGCCCATACTAAGTGCTAGGAGTTACATTTTTAGTTGGATGACCTGTCAGAGAAGGGTTTTATTAGGGAAATTGTGTCTCCTAGGTAGCTCTAGTGTTAGTTTTAAAAAGGAAGATGGGGGGCTTATCAATTTTTTTATATTATTTTCTATTGAACTATGCCACAATTAAGAACAATATCTCGTGAAATTTACGGACAACCACTTTTATTAGTTGGGAGGTGTGAGATGGTTCTCGGTGATCGATCTGTAGTCTTACTACCACCAGTTAATATTTCTCAAGGCTAATATTATGAATCTATCCTTCCATTATCATTATAGACACTATGACTTCCTAGCGTTGACTATTGGTGTAATGAATTCCCCCACTATGGTTATGGATTTGATGAACCATATCTTCTATCCATATATGGACCATTTTTTTCCTTTTCATCGATGACATACTCATATAATTTGTGTTAGATGGGAATTTAGAGCACCTGAGTATGGTATAAAATTTTCTTTGGCAAAACCATCTTTATGTTAATCTCATGAAGTGTCAGTTTTGAAAATCCATGAGGTCCACTTTCTAGGAGTTTCATTTCTGAGCATGTATTATCTATGAAATTAGTGATTATTGATGTGTTTATTTCTTTAGATCTACCCAAATATTATACAAGAGTTTCAAATTTTTCATTGCTTGTTAGGTTACTAAGAAGGTTTTTGGAATACATCTCATAGATTAAAGCCCCTTCAACCCATATGATGTAGAGTGGGAATATTTTTTACCTAGACTGAGAGTTTCCAAATATCCTTCTAGGAGTTAAGGATGACGTTGATGATTGATCCTATTTTGGGATAGCTGGAGGATGGCATGGATTATGTAGTAAATGGTGATTCCAAATGATCTAGGCTCAGCAATGTTTTTTTGAAGAGAAAATAAATAATCCAATATTGTTTGAGGACATTTATACCCCATGAGAAGAACTAAACAACTCATGACCTAGAGCAGGTTGTGTTATTATTTTATATAATGATGTAGAGGAATTATCTTCTAAGAGAGAACATTGTTTTGTAATTAAAAAATATGATCCTTAGGTATTTATTCACGTAGAGATTCATAAATATAATATATAGGTTTGGGTTGGACTTCATGTAGGACTATGACTTTGAGATAATCTATAAATCTAGGAAGGGAAACATGGTTTTAGATTCAATTAGTAGAATTTCTCATTCTCAATTGTAGAGGAGGTGTCTAATTAGTTAACTTCCTTATAGCTAACCTAGTTGAGTTGCAGGATGAAACATTTCATTTGGTGATGGTTTTGACTCCTCTATTATATCAATGTTTTATACAGTCTGAGTTTGGATACATCTATTTTTATGTTGTACATGACTATATATCCCAATAAGAATTGCCATATAGATTTTATAAATGATGGAATTAGGTCATACTTTTCTAGGTATGAATAGTGGTCCAATTCATGATGTTAGATGAGGTGATGAGAGAGTTTCACACTTCTATATAAGTTTTACATCATGGAATGGGGAAGAAATAAACTCACCTTCTATAGTAGTTTTAGGGGGGTAACAAAAGATGAAACATGGATATGTTCATATCTCGATGAAACATTTGTATTCATTTGAAGGCTATGTACTGGTTCATGTAGTTTTTTTGTATCCCCATGAGATCCTAGAGTGGAAACTAGATAAAATATCCACAAATGTTGTGATAAGTATTCTATTGAAAATAGGAGGATATAAATCCATCTTGGTAAAATTTATTGACACAAAAAGTTAGAAAACTTCCTTGCAGTTAGGGGTTAGTTGTTGGTAGAGAGTTTGGGAAGACGTTTGTACAGGAGATTGTTCTCTTTAATGGTATTCCTCAGACTGTAGTATCGGACTGTGATATTCAGTTCATGAGAGAATTGTAGAGTGGAATGAATGAGGTATTTTAGACATATATGTAGAGGAGTATGGACTTCCACCCTATGAAAAATTGGAAAAACAAGTGCACTATCCTGATACATTAGGATATGATGATGGATTATGTGTTAGACATCGACATTAACTAAGAGGATCAAATATTCTTGGTAGAGTTTGTGAACAACAATATATTCCACACAAATATCTGAATGGAACCATTTGAGGCCCCGTACATGTGACACTAAATTTCACCGTTGTGAAGGATAGATATAAATAATGCATCTCATGTGGGTCCATATATGGTCCAGCAGATGATAGATATGGTTTTGGTCATCCATTAGTAGACAAGGATAGGTCGGACTGGGAGGAAATATTATGCAAATCGATGTCATATTTTTAGATTTCATGCAGGCAGACCTTTTTTTCTAGATTATATGCTTATGATAAGTATTTTAGAGATTTGATCGAGTGGAAATAAATCCCTAATTTTCATTGATCTATTAGATATCATACAAATGTTTGGTGACGTTGCTTAAAACCTCTCCCCAACCCCATTATTTCAGGGGTTGCACAATGTCATCCATATGTTGCATCTGAGGAGATATATGCATGAACCCATATAAATTAATGTCAAGTGAAAGGTAGACATCGAGGATCAGTGGGAGATGACCATTTATGAATGTTCCACACCCTTATTTTCTATGTTGTGGCGGTGTAGGAGCAGGTAGGAGAGGTTGTGGTCGTAGACGATCCGGATACAATGGTAGTATCCTAGAATTTTATTTTTTCGTTTTTTGGAATAATTTCATGAAGAAGGTAATAATATAAAGACCATGATTTTTCATTGTTATACTTCATGATATATCTAAATATCTTTTGGGAGCAAGACACAATTACGACATGTGATCCTGATGCCTAGTGTGCCTGTAATTAATTTTATAAAAAAGTTGATATATATTATATATTATGTATGTAATGTTTCTAAAATGAAATGGAATTAACCATTGGTAGAATCTCGGATCAAAAAATTAAAACCATGGTTTATTATAGAATGCGAGTTTTCCATTATGCATTATCAAAAAAAATTCAGCATGAGGTGTTCAGATATCACAACCTTGGGTTGATTCTTCTGGTTAAAAATAATATTACATTCAGTCATTTTAATTAAATTAAATATTCATTTTTCTTCGTAAATATGACATTATGGATAGTTATAAAGATTAAACTCATAACCCTATGATTAAAGAGAGGATTGTCTTCCACCTTTCATTGGTGGATTGAAATCCGATGATGATGAAACATCAGATCAAGGAGAATCCTGGTGTGATGAATGAAAAAACTCCTCCATTTCATTGGTGACTTCATTATTCATAAATGAAAACTCCAAATCCATGTATGAATCATTAATTTAAGTATTATTACCAAATTGATTGATGTTTTTTATTATGAATTATTTTATTACTTGATCTATGTTAAATAAATCTATTTCATTCACCCAGATATCAGGTTTAAAAATTTTACTTATTTTTCTCACCCTAAGGCATCCCAGTTTTTTTCATTTCCTATGAATTCATATAAAATGATTTATCACAATTTTATTGTGAATTTATATGAATAATTCTTCCCATTCTTTTCCATTTGTCCTATGGGGACTTAGTATGACATTTTTATGTAGTATCAAGAATGGTTGGCCCATAAATTCAAATAGGGATCACATGTGATGAATAGATCATTGAATCGATGATGGATTCAAAGGATTTTATAGATAATGAAGATGTTACTTGTGGATCTAGGATCTTATTTTGGGTTTTTAGTGTTCTAGATGCATTACACATGAACAGTAGTGAACGAGTTCTATGAGGAGTATATAAACCCTGATTTCCTGCAATTTGTGGTTAAGAATCACTTTATAGATATGAATAACATAATAATAGGGTTTTTTATAGTTGATATTAGTTCCAGAGGACCCAGATCTAGAGCATCATAATTTGATAAATTATTCTATGAAAAACCTTACTACATATTGTGTACTAGGATAGACACCCACCATGTAGTTCACCATTGTCTATGGGGCCAGGGTATTTGAAAAGTAAGGTTGACAACCCTTGTGGAAGGCCCTAGTGCTATCTGAACCTCACCTAGTAGACATACCATGTGGCATGAGAAAATATGTTAAACCACTTGTGGGATAACACATATTGTACTGAAGTAAAAATACATGGGTAGGACTACATGAAAATGTGCAAGATCATTGGTAGGATCCTGAGTGGCGTAGATATCCCATGCAGTCCACCAACAAACTATGTATGGATACACTAGTAGTTATAAATGTATCTTCAGGGACATTTATAAGAAGTATCAAGATACCACATTCCATGTTGGTCCCCTTACAAACTATGTACCCCTACTTTCCTTTTCCAAAAACATGAACCTCTTGTATCTCCTTCATTTGGAACTATATTTTGGCATGTGAGTAGCATGTCCTAATGTTTTTATTTTTTATAATGAAATAGAGGAAAGAATTGTATATATTTAGATATGGATCAGGGTTTTATGTGAGGTATACATATTTAGGCAATTCTCAATGATGGAAGTTATCAGGAAGGATAAATAGAACCTTCCAGAGGGGACCCCTTCTATTTAGATAGGGCATGGGTCTTCTAGTTTTCCATCGAGTTAACCCATCCCATGGTGTCTATGCATGTGTTTTTTACTAATAGAGTGGAACCCTTGTATTATGAATGTCATGGGTCCCCTATCTGCAATCTGAGTGTTTCTCTACTATAGTATCATGGCATGGGTCCTCGACAACCCGAGTGTCACCGTCTAGATGGTATGGGTGTAAGTCCTCTTTATAAAACTAGATTTGTACCCTCTGGCTAGGTTAGACTTGGATCCTCTATAGAATACTAGAGTGTAAACCTTTATATGTGCTAGACATGGGTCGTCTACCAACTATACAAGTTTCACCCTCCAGCTAGGCTAGGCATTGGTCCTCTATAGACAAATTATAAAAACCCTCCCACATAGTCAGTGTATGGGTGCTCAGTTATCAGAGTGGAACCATCCTTAAATGACATGGTTTGGTTCCTCTAGATATTTACTATGTATAAAAATCTAATAGGACTAAGGTATGGGTCTCCTACATAGATATTTTGTCCCCTCAACTATGCGGCACAGTGGTAAGGTGTGGATTGACATGGATATCTCTTTGGAGTGATGAAAATTATGTTAAACATCATTGATAGACATTTAATGTTGATGACACTATTTCATGGGTATGTTTGTGAGATGGAGATCCTTATTCTCTATCATTTTCAATTCCTTTATTTGAGCCTATATATATTTATATCTATGTCATTGGAATTTTTACTCTCTTGATTTGGGTTATTCTATCTGTGATCTATTTCTATAGACTCTCTTAGTACTACCCTATCATATTTTAGACAATGATACTAGGTATGTATATAATCATCCTATATGAGATTTTCTCACATGTGTCATGTCTTATGCATGTGATGGATTTGTAGGAAGAAATTTCATATGAGCTTCCGAATACATGATGTTTTTGACTTCATATGGTGGTTAGAGATAATAGATTTGTATCTAAGCTCTCTCGGTATTTATATTCCAATTTGTTTACGTTTGGATATCATTCTGTTTGGGTGTGTATTGTTTCCCAATTTAACTTTTTATTTTATGCAGACATACTATTTTAATCCCAAGTGGGATTACATAAATGGTTTATTCTATAGTTGTTGATTTTTTTCTTTTATTCCTCTGCACTTTTTCCAAGAGACGGTTTGGTATGCGTGTACAAGTACATTATGAAATGGCCTCCCATTTTAGTTATCCCAATCAGTCTACTTACCACCCATGTACTATATATGAGATCTTATAGTAGTTGTGGATCGATCCCTTTGGGTCATGTTGTGAAAAATAATATATGTATAAGAAAGTTAATTATTTCATAATGATTATTTTTAATATGGTGGAAGAATGAATTATTTTACCATAGTCAACCTACTACAGTCGTTTTGGACATATGAGTCGATATCATCAAAACATCCAACATGAACATAAATGATTGACTAATATTATATTATAGGATACTAAATAAAATAAAAGGTACAATGAACATGTAAAAGGTTATTGTGAAAGTAAATAGTTAACATTATTTTATTTTTCAGCAAGATACATAACATATGTGTTGAGTTATAATCAAGGTAAAGGACATTGTTTTCTTCAAAAATTATCTTTTAATGTTTCCCTTAAAACTTATTTTATTCTATATCTGTATTATAAAATATATTTTTTTGTATTTATATTGAAACAAAATAATTTTAAATAAATTTTATGTCTATTTTTTATTTCATTCCATGGATTTCAAAAGTAATCATTTTATATATTTTATTGGGAACATTTTTTCATTCTTTACAAAATACCAAAAAGAATTCTATTTTAATATAAATGATGACACTTACAATTCCCTCTATAGTAATTGTTACTTTATATTTTAATTCCCTATAACATTCCATGTTTTTTCAAATAAAAACCCTCCATCCTTGGGTTCATGTTATTTTGAAAAATTATTTAAATATTTAATAGATATTTAAATATCTGATAAAGAATTATTATGGGTGAAAATATTATTTTTATGAGTTTAAGGATAAAACTGAAATATTCCTTGCTTTATAATTATGATATGAATCATGGGAATTGATTCTGATAACAAGTGGTTTTGTTATAAACCATGGATGGGTGATTTGATTATAAACCATGGATGGGTTGTTACATTATTTACCATGGACAAGTTTTCGTATTTTAAACCATTGATGGGTGGGTTTGTGATAGGCCTCCAATGAATTGGGTATAGAAGTCAATCAAATGGATAGACCATTATTAATAGTAATATGGAAAATCATTTCTCAAGATACCTATATGTTCAAACTATTATTTAAATGGATTTTAAATGAAATATTATGAACCCACAATGTATGATAATGATATTATATTTAATGTAACTTATATACAGCTTTGTAAGGGTGAAACATATTATTTTTTATAAGAGTTTTATGAGTTTTAAGGATGAAAATAACCCTTTATAAGATTTATTTATTTACATTATAGTTTATTATAAATCCATTTTTGAAATGATTTGAGCAGAGAAGTTTATTTCATCAGTAACAAATTGTTTATTTTGAACCAAAATGTTTTTTAAAAGTAATTTTTTTAAAGTAATCATGAACTATAGAGTTTATTTCTTTCTTCCCTTTTATGTAAATAACTGATATTATTGTGATCATCTGAGATTTTAGAATTATTTTCATAGTTCTTAATAATGGTCACATAGAAAGAAGATGTCAATTTGAATTTCATGGAAATTTATTTGAAATGAATTATTTTTATTATAAAATTTATATATATATATGGGAATATTTATTATGTGTATAAGTGTAAAATTTGTAAGATATGGGTTTGTTATGTAATAGTTATGAACTAATTTTATAAAAATCTAAACTGAATACATATTAAAATTTAATATAGTATCATCCCTTATAGTTATTAAATTTATGGAATGATTTATGGACAGTTCCATATATCTATTCATAATTATTTATCCTAATCCATTAATTTCAATACAGAATTTCAAGATAATGTTCAAGGTACCAAAGTGAGTATTACTTACTCCTAACTTTTTTTTCCTATATCTTTCTCTTCCAAAAATAGCATTACCATAGTAATATAATGACCTTAGTGTCATTATTATAATGAATTGTTTTTATTTTAATGCTCTATCCTGGGAGTCGCAAAAACAATGGTTCGGGATAGTGCACCCCATGACCTCAAGTGCACCTTCACGTACACCAAATCCTTCCAAATATCAGTGTAGGTCTAATGTGGTATAGTGGGGATACTATTCGTATGTGTCAAAGTTAATCATCAGTGGATAAAAGGAATTCATATACACATACCATATAATAATGATGTGAAATTAAATCTAGGATAGTTTTTATAAATAACCAGCACCCATGTATTAATAAATGATCAACAAATAATACATGTCATGAAAACTATGCACCATTAAAAATATATATATATAAGATCCTAAAATTTAAAAAAATTAATAACTAAAAAATTTCCCTAAATACCCATGAGTTTTTATCAATTCACAAAACCTGTTCTCTATCCTAGAAACCAAGATATCAATGACGTTATACACTCACCCAACCCTCTTTGTACAATCAAATAGTAATAGCTGCTCTAGTGCACAGGTTCTTTGGTGGCTTAAGTAAGGTGTGATTATAGCTCAGTAGGTCACCACAACAAACTTCCCTAAAATATACAGTCTAAAAATAATTTCATATAAAAGTGTTATAAATAAATAATTACCATTTAGAAGATGAATATTTAACTGTTTATCAATTTAAATAAAAATGAATTAAAATAACCCTTGATACCTTGGCTATGGGGTGATTCCAAAAAATCAGTCTATAACTAAACTAAAATATGATAGTAAGTCTCTAATTTGGATATACATTATAGTTATACTAGTTATAGTGAATATAATGATGGAAACTAGGGTAATGTAATCACATACGAATACATGATGGATCTATCTATCATTCCCACCAAACAATCCATCCAAGATACATGGATTTAATATGTATCTTTATTATTAGTGTCATCTAGGTGAATCAAATTACTCCAACACCTTTTTTCTATAAATTGAATCCAAGGTACCACATGTCCAAAGAATTCTGTGTATGAGGCTTGTCTAAAATCCAGTTCCACTCTTATTGAATTCTATCTCATACAGTAAAGTAGATTCCAAGGATCTCATCCTATGACATTAAAATGGGCACGCTAATGGAATATATATCATTAATCCATGTTATTAAATATATAATAAATCACATAAATCCACGGTGGGTCCTCCCTAACTAATTAAAAATGATTAATCAATAGGGAATCCAAGCTAGATTTTGGAAATCCAATGATTCTGACATCCTTGAATCCAATAAAGAATAATCCCATTTCATTCAACCGAGTTCCCTAATAAAATCTACACTCGGTAAATAAATTTCACCCATTAAAATTCCCTAATATGAATACAAGTCAGTAAACCAATGGTATTCCACCCATAACAATCATTTACACAAAAGAACCCATTTACCAAACACCAAAACTACTAACAGAGGAAATTCCATTAAAAAATTTAACTTTTCATCATATTAATTATATATTATTTTCACAAATACATGAAAAAATATGTTTCTATTCATAATATTTATATGAAAATTCCATATAGGTTTCTTATTGGAACTCTATTTAGTTAATTCTATTATTTACATTATTCATTTCAGTTGTCAAATCCATTTATTATTCCACACTCGCAATCCTCGTGGTCCAATTCAAAGGTCCAACCCATCCAAGCATTAATATTGTTCACTAAATTCCATTTCACAACCATACATTAAAATTCTAATTGCTATTTGATATTAAAAACTAAATAACCAATGCATTCCCCTAGTCAATTCATGGTAAACTCTCAATGAGGGACTCCCATATGAAACCATCGCTTTATAAACCTCAAGGATTGTTAAATGTGACATATAAGTAATGAAAACTTGATTTTTAACATTTTATTGAACCGGTTAAATTTAGTTTTTTTGTGTGGATGCAATGAAAAGTGGGTATGAAACACATCCAGCCACGTAGGAAAAATTAAAATGATTATTGGATAAATTTAAGGGGGAAACTACATCATTTATGAATTCTTCCCATTTTAACTCTTATTGAGAAAAACACTACCCAATATCATTAATGATAGATAGAAAAATATCCAAGCCACCGGCAGTATATCTCATATCTAAAAAACATATATTAATTAATTATTATTGAATTGTAATTAACTAAATTATTAAAAATAACTTCTTATTGTAAAAAAACATTGGTATAAATGACTAACCACTCAAGGAGTACTCTTACCACACACAAATTGAGATCAAAAATCTTCCGATCATTTTTTCCTTGTTTTGGGAACTCACTAATGCCAAATCCTAATAAACTAGAATTAAAACCATAAAAATAAATATTTAATTTAACAAAATAACCGATGAAAAACTCACATGACCATATAATTCAATTAAAACAATTGGTGACAACATGCATACATTATCATGCCCCATCTTCTACTACTAAATAATAAAATATCCATAATCTTTGGAAATTTACATCATCTTATCATGAAATATTAACACAAACCCCAAAATAGGAGAAATATATTAGAGGGAGATGAGGAGAAGAAGGTGGAGGATCTAGGGGAAGATATTCTTACAATTATTTTCCATTAACGACTTCAAAAATAACCCCAAGGTAAAGGGGTAACCATGAGGGAAGAGGAGGGACCCTTCGTAGTCCAATCCCGAATAAAAATACATGGAAAGAGGGGAAATACCATTAGAAACCATAGTTGAATGAAAATTAATTGTAACTCTTAAAACCTATTAGATGAATGGTGGGTTCTTTTCGTGGCTCAGGTAGCCTTTAGACTCAACCGGAATGTCAGTGGATGTTGGCTAAATGCGGTCACCTAGTCTATCTACACATCATTTATTCTACCTCCATCCACCTTCTAAACCCATGATAACATCCAAAAACACCATTTAATGGGGTCCAAACAATGGATACTATCAATCAAAAACCATTTCGTAAAATTATCATCCAATAATTTAAAATTGAAATTTCCTCTATAAATTCAATCTCATTCACACACCATAGTTATTAAAAACTCCCCACATAATAATTTTCATCCATAAGATGAACCTGTATTTTTTTAGTAGGGTATTCATCCTAACATTATTAATCTCATCTACACAATGACCATGTTACAATCTCAAATTCTCAATGCTCATATGGGTCGCAACCATAATTTCAATCACTTAAAATACAAAATACCTTAAACAACTTAAATCCATCTACAGAACTCTAACACACTCACCCACGCCTATCTACCCTGGGACACCCCATGTTCATAATCCTGTCACACACCCAACTTTTTTTTATTGCAACCATATGATTGAACTAAAATAGGAAAATTCCTTGAAAGGACACCATATGTCAATGGAATTTTAAATCAAATCATGATCTTTATTTTCAAAAAACACCTTTTGGGTGGTTCCTAATACTTTATTCCCAATAATCATGATAAAATTGATCAAAATCAAATAACCCTGATCAATCTAAATTTCAAAAATAAAAAAATAAGCATCCATCATTTGTGAACATTTCGGAAGCCTACTTTTTTACTCGAAGTGTCCTGGACAAAATCATAAACATCCAAAACAAATATTTCCTAGGTATTTTGTCACTCACCATATCCATCTACACATAAGAATTCAAGTTGATGGTTCATTATAATAATTATCCCAAAAATGATTATATACCCCCATTGATTCACAATTAACCCATTCGATCATGATGTAATTTTTGTGAATATTAAGACAAACCAATTGATGTATATGCCTAAATTTTTGTGGCAATATAGTGTTTAACAACCAACCATAAAAATTTCCTATCATTCTATACTATAAAAAATAATAAACCACTACCCAAATACTGTTCAGGACACGTCAAACCCTCCTAATCTGGAGTCTGATGTTCTAACCATAACTAATACCACATCCACGTTCACTATTCATTTATAGAGGAAACATTTTAATTTTACCTCATTTTCCTGATAACATTAAAATAGCACAATGATTTCCTGTCAATAAATATCACACACCCACAATCATCCTCACATGAGGGATACATCCTAATGATCGACCACCCACTCCTCACCATTGGAGAATCAATTTTATCACATCACCAAACCATTTTCTAATCTCTATAGTCAATGATCCATCCATCATCAAACCTAATGTCTATATGAGGTTGAGAGTACTCATCCTCATGAAACACTATGAATGGTTATCTTAAATCCACTCCCATTGAAAGGAAATTTTTCCAAGGCTTTCACAATAAAACCTATCAACAATAGGTGATATATGTTTAAATAAATAATAGAATATATAACACACTCTAAAACTTAGATTATATTTAATAGAGCACGTAACCAATTGAGTCTTATAAAAACCACAGACATTTCAATCCTGATGAGACATATCCCCAAATCAGATCCGTCTATATTCTGTTTCATCATCAAAATATCATAATTCTCATCATATAACTTTAGCCCACCATTCCAAAAATCCTTTCCTTACACCCAAATAATCCAAAGCATACAAATAGACTCCTACTCCAAAAATTTAATCATGGGTATAAACTCCTATACCATCCAAACCACCAGATGAATGGAACAACACACCACCAAATCATGCATTCCGACATAGTTTATTTGAAGATCAATCAGTTCTTGCTCTTCTGAAACCTGACACATGAGGACCTGAATGAAACTCCAAAAATTTATGGTCCACCAAAGTGTAGATTTAAAAACATACACACTTTACATACCTATTAATCACACCAATATAACCATACATGGAGAACCTATGATACATTTCATAATTATAACAACTCACTGAACCAAAACCATTCACATGACCACTACAAACCTAATAATCATAATAAATTCCCATTAAAATTCATTTACCCTCTTCTTATAATCCTGATGGACAATAATGAATTGATAGGGCATGGAACCTGATTTTTTTATTCCATCAACAATCATACTCACTACCACAACACCAAGTCTATGGTCAAATTTCATTCTAAGATTACCAGGCATTCCAACATGCCTTGGGAAACTACTCCAAGGGAGTTATTATTCATAAGCAACACATATTTTATCTATATATTATAAAAAAGTTTTTCCTCCCTAGTAATACGTCACCCATGATAGGCATCTGAAAAATCTTAACATTCCCTAGACCAACATTAATAACAAAATCACTTGTGCCCAAGTGATTCACCAAGAAAACTAAATTTATGTAACATGAAAAAACCAAAAAACATGTTTCACTAATTATAATCCATTGAAATAAGTCAAATCATTTCTTATTCCTCATGCACAAAGTGGAGATCATAGATTCTTCCAAACCCTCTCATGGGTCACCCTTAATGATCAAAACAAATCATCCCCCAATCTGGAGTTATGTTGAAAAGGGGTTTCAAATCAAGGGATGACACTCACTCACATTCCAATGTAACATAACACCTATCCACTAAAAACACATTATAGAGTCTCACATAATGGGCTAAGACATGTTTATCTTAACCACTCACATGTATATTTCCACCCACATGGCTCATATATTAACATTTAACATCTGAATTTTCATAATTTAGCAACGCACAACAAGGCCTAATTTGAATTACATCTAGGTTTTATGGATTAAAAAACTTTTGGATTCTAAATATGATGTACTTTCTGAACCATTAACATGTTATATAATTACTTTAATTCATTAATTATAAATATTTTTTAATTTCATGTTTGATATTTTAAATATTCTTGATATAAAATTTCCTAAAGCCTTAAGGGTTTATATTACAATTCTATATACAAGTTTTTTATGTTTCAATTTCTATTAGGGGAAATAAAATGTTAATTCTATATTAAACTCCATAAATTTTAATATAATATTGTTATTTTTTATTTTTCCATGTAATTTTTCCATTTTCCAAACTTCGGTACTCAAAACCAGAAAATGAATGCTTGTGAGGGAATCTAGCCATATTTATCATTTTATATGGAATTTTTCACTTTCATATATATAATCAAAATTTTATTAGTAAAATATTTTTTATATAAATCAAATAATTCTTAAATACAATTTCAATTAAATTTCACTTCAAGTTCAAATGGTTAAAATAAATATTTTAATCAATTTCCAAAAATATTATTTTTTAATTTCCTTATAATAGTTTACAACAAATACCATTACAAATTTTTTCTTCTGTAAATGGGTTTTATAGATTCCATGACTATTTTTCATTATATAAGATTATTTAAATATTTGTTTGGTTTTAAAAAGTAAAATATATTCTGATCATTTTTTAATTTTTTTAAAATACAAAGGAAATTTTTTAATACTTTAAAAGCTATTTCATTTTACTTAGGTAAATTTTTATCTTTTAATCTATATTTTCATACACAATCATTCATTATTTTTAAGATTCCTATATTGTAGATTATATTACAATAATAAATTTCATTGGTTTACTTAAAAAATGATGAAAATAGCCTTGAAAGTGACCTTTTCCTTTGTTTTTGTGACAATGTTACAACATAATTGAAGGAAAACATTTTTTTAAACCATCACTCTCATTTTAATGACTATTTTTAAAGGAAATTCATTTACTATAAATCCTTAATTTTTGAATAATTTAGGGTCCTGTTTATGTCCATGTTCTTGGTTATCATGGATATATTTTTCATTATTTCAATATTTACTAAATAATATACTCATTATTATTTGTAGTGGGAATTTAATAATGTTTGGTAATAAATTAATCCAATTTTCTAGGAAAATATTTATTCTCTATATATATAATTAAATATGGAAATTTATTCATTTATAAGTTTAATATTTTATATATTATATTATTTATTAAATATATAAGGAATCTAGAGGATATGTGTAGGTGACATGTAGGGTTGGTATTAACCCTCAATGAATGAGGTATGGTCTCATGAAAAATACTAATATCGGTATACATTTGGGTATACTAGCCTATATAAATATGATGTCTTCGATGAGGCCATTATGTTATTTAATATTTCATCGAATAGACCTTTATAGAAGAGATTTATTTGTTTAAATTTTCTTACTCGATCCTATGATTATGGGATTAATATTCCTTAAATCATGCATTTCATCCCTATGGTCTTAGTTATTTATATCTTTGAGAATGATTATGTTGTTATATATGGATATGTTTTATGATATTATTATTATTATATTGAATTATTTGATTATAATTTATTAATTTCATATTACAAATAGATTGTTTAATATATTATAGCAATCAATTTATGATACCCTTACCAAGAATTTGACCTCACCCTTTATTTATTTTTACATTTATGTGTAATTAATAATAATATGATATGTGATATATATATATAAGGGTATCATTTGTGGATAATTTAATGGTGGATTTTGAAGAAAATTTATTGAATCATAAATTTTGTGTTTATTTGGAATATTTCTGTTGGGAGAAAAAGATATAGGTCTGATTAAATAATTTTTTTCCAAATTAAATAAATAATTGAACAAAAAAGGAAATATATATCTAAGTGACATGCTATAAATTTTTAAATTTAAATTATAGTCTGAAAAAACTTAAGTCAATTTAGTTAGTATCAAATCCAGTATGTGAGGATTGTTTTTAGCACCAGGTCACGGATTATGGGGTTAGCGTGTTATTGTTTTAAATGATACTTACTGTATATATAATAAAATATTTTAACATATTTTGAACCCTTCTCTTAAAATTATTATATTTCAATTAATTTGAGTGAAAAATATATTCTTAAATAGTAAACTATGAGTTTCAACATCTATTCATACTTGATCAATTTTAATAAAAAAACCTTAATGAAAACCTCAATATTGAATTTGATAGAACCAATTAATGAATTTAGGATTGTTATATATTACACTTACTATGCTACATACTTTTATAATTAGGTACTATTGAGATTTGTTTGGAGAACGTTATCGTACACATCCATTACTATCAAAATAATATCATTATTGGATCAAATATCAGGTTCTCTAGTCTAACTGATTTCTATGGTTTTAAATTCATCATATCCATTCTATATAAATTTTTTTGTTATGATTTTTAAAATATATGGCCACTAGTTTAAGGGATATATTAACCCTTACAAAAGGTACATATATTTATTCTTTAGTATAGTAATATTTTTGGATTCATCTTATGGCTGGGTTTTGATAAATTATTGGTTAGTTCTTCCTCTACTTCAAAATGATGGTTTTTCACTCTTCCAATATATGAGAAAGACGAATGATAGAAGTTTTTCCTCTTGGTTAGAAAATGGAATTGTAAAATGTTTTGGATCATTCTAACAGTTGTGTCACTATACTAGTGGGTGCTATATTGTCTCCATGATAGTATAATGGGTAGACTTATGATAAATTTGATTCTTACTATAATAAAAATATCTAGGATTTTATTTCATCTTCAATTAATTAATTATAAAAACACAGAGAAATTAGTAAATTTTTATAGAATGGCTAATTAATCCCCCATACCAACTCTTGTCCATTCAACCATATTTATCTATAGGATTAAAAAGTGGTATTATATCATAGATCATGATATGATGATTAGTTTTCTGTAATATATAATTTTATTTTTATGATATTATAGAATTAATTATCTATAGAAATGATCAATTTGAGATGGAAGAAACAATTTATAATGATATTTTTTCATTAAAAAGTCTATAATTATTTATTAATAATAATTATGTCCATTACCATGTTTGGATGGATGCACTACTTAAATATATAATTATTTAGCATTGAAAATTCATATTAAAACAATACACACACCCTAACATTGATGATAGTAATGTCACGAGGGTTGATTATTTGAAATATAAACATAATTATAAATTTATGAACATACATTAATATGTTATTATCTAAAATGAGCTAAATGAAAATTCCACTTGTAAATGAAATCATGATATGTGTAGAATATTAAAAAATTCCTAATATAGTTTTCATTAATAAATTAGAAAAAACCATTGTATGTTAATCATAGAATATCAATATTTTAAGATGATTTAAAATAAAATGATTAATCAATCCTAATTTAATTGTACGATAATAGTAAATTTAATTAATGATTTAGGATAATATCTAGAAAATATTATTTAAGTTAAAATATTTTTGAGTGATCTACCTAAAAAGTGGAATGCTATGAAAATTGAAATGGATAAAAAAATAATTTTATGGAATATTATATTCATGAGATTTTTATATTTCAATATGAGTTATAATTTGAAAATATAACTGAAGGATATAGTAGTAAAAGAAATGGAGTGTCATTAAAATAAAAAATAAATTTTTCGTTATACTCATATGATTATTTGTAATGTGAAAATGAAAGGGATGAAGCTGGTTGTTTTCTTAAAGAATATTTAATAAAAAATAAATATTCAATATTGAATAAAAGATATTATTCATCAGATGGAAATAGAGAAAAAATGAAATACAATTTTCAATGAACTTCTAGATATATCATGATATTGATGCCAATAGAAAATTAAAATTTAACCTAAATTCTAGAATTATAAAAATGAAGTAATAATAATAATATGAATAAAATGGAATGTATAGCAAATTCTGTTGGATGGATCATGCCAAAGACTCATAATCAATTGAGGAATTTGGTTCAAAAGAAAAAACATAAAATATTTTCGTTATAATTTATTTGAATATGTTTACTGATTCTAAAAATAATTCATATCATTCTAATTCAATATAATATACAATGGTTGAAATATTTAATCAATGAAAAATGTTAATCAAACATATTTAAAATCATTTTTAAATAAAAAAGGTACATGGGAGTAATTATAAAGTACTTTTTGAGGAAAACAAGGTCAATATTTAAGAGAAAGATAAATTAAAGGAGAATTATTCTGGTAATAATTATTATATTTATTCTTATTTTTAATTTATTTATATAAAAATTTCGTACATAGTGATTATCATTCTATATTTGATAATAGATTAGATGTGATATTTAATTCTATTTTTTGATTAAAATGACAATATTATAATGGAAACATAAATATAAAAAATAGATATATCTATATTTTTTAAGGAAAATAATGTTGTGAGTAATTTTAAGATTGAATAAAATAAATAAATAAATAACTAAAATTTCTTATGAAATTCCATTACATAAAATGTAAAATATATTTTTTTTTTGGAAAAATGTTATATGGGTTGGGTTTCAGAAGTTACTTGTTATTAATGTTGAATAAAAAGACACTATGAAAGTAAGTGTTCATTGAGATTTCATTAATATATATGTCAAATATAAAACATTATTTCTAAATCCATATTATTTTTCCTTCTTATAAATAAATTTTTATAGTTGTAATGGGTTTCTAATTAAATAATACTCTAACCCAGTTGGACCCTTTTTTTCTAGTCAACTTATAATTTCTCAAAAATTTATTTTTTGGTTATGTTCGATAAAAGTATAAACAAAACTACAAACACAAACAATGGATATTCCAAACAGATTGTAAGTGAGGCTAATAAAATTATCATTCAAAAAATATGAACCATGTAATGATATATTTGGGGATATTTCAAAAGTTATTGTAAAAGGATTTGGGGAAATTGGAATTTCCAAATTTTTTATAATATAAAATGTTTTATATGATGAGTGTTTTAAAAACTATATAACTATTATTTCATAATTATGTGACGATGTAATGAATTTGAGTTTTTAAAATGATACGTGTATATATTTTAAATAAAAAACAATCTTATTTTATTCAAATAAAAAATAAAATATATAACCAATCAATTTTTTTGAACAAACTATGAAAAATGTTAAATTATTAAATGATATTTCATTAGATGATGTTATATTTCATAGAATATTTGTCCATACGATCTGTACTTTTTTGAATGAGCTATCCAAAAATGAAAAAATAATTGAGATTCCCAATTTAAATATGGACAAGATATACTTTTGGGACTCATGTATGAAAGGTAGAAAATATATAAAATCGTTAAAACCTTTCAAGGAAGTGTATATTATAGTTCAGTTAAAAAATTTACATTTTTATTAATTTATTCTAATATATAAAATAATTAAATATAAAAAAATTTGTTTATTGTAATTAATGATGATTTGAGTATAACTATATTATATTTCTTTCTATATCATAAATCACAAAAAAATTCAGAATTTGCTTCTTATAATAATTATGTTATATTTAAAAAATGATATTTATTGTTATAAATTAAAATTTATAAAGTTCGGGAGTTTTTAAACTTTTATTTTAAAATGAAATATAAATAAAATGGTTGTTTACAAAATAAAATCATCTCTTTAGACATTATATAAAAATGGTGTTATGAAAAAGAAATTAAATGACTATACATGAAATGTATAAAATGTTGAAAAATAAATTTAAAAAACATATATATTTATAGGATGAATGTATAAATATATCTTATTATATATCTTGTAGATTTAAATTTATATATATTTTGAAGAAAATAATTATGAACTATGGAATGGTGGAAAAAAAGTTGTGTATTTTTGATAATTTTCATGTAATGTTTATATTCATAACATTAAATATTATTTATATAAATTTTATTAAAAATTTAACAAAGTTATTTGGTAGGATAAGAAAACTCTATTGAACCTTAGAGAGTTTAAAATAATATATATATATATATATATATATATTTAAGAATAAATATATGTTAAACATCCTGAAAATGTCCCAACATAAAGAAATGCTTATTTGAACCAATATGACTAGAAAATTAGTCATTTTAATTTTAGAGGAGTCCATACTAAAAAAAATAATGAAAATTAATATGGGGAGGGTAAATATTATGAAAATTAATAGAAAAAAATTATAACACTTTAGATAAATTAATAAGAAGTGTAAAAAAAATAAATAAATCCCAAAATTATTTAAGAATTTATTTTGATTTTGAAGGTTTCATTTAAATTTTTTTTCTAAAATACGTTGATGAAGCTTTAAATATTTATTATTTAAATGTTATTAAAAGTTATGGGCTAAATATATTATATATTAATAATTTTTCCAACATATTTGTTCAATATAATGATTTTAATGTAATATGTTAAAAATTGATTTTTAGAAATAAGATGGATTAATCTAAAAATTATTTTCTGAACAAGAATTGATTTATTATGCAATGATAGTTCTTTTAAGATTTAAAAGATTATAATGAAATTATGCCAAGGTTTATAGACATTATTCTTTAAGAATATTATTGTATTTTAATGATTTTTAGGGTTTTAAATTATTTGGAATTGATGAAAAAAATAATTTTAAAATGATTATATTTATATAGAAATAAATATTAGATATCCCGCTAGTTATAAAAATCATTTATTTTAGAGTCATGTTTTAAATATTTTTAACTCAATTTTTTGTCTTAATCTATATATAATTTATTGGTATAAAATATTATTTTTTTTAAATTTAGTTTTACAAAATGAAAGGTATATCTTACTTTTTTTAAAATTAAAAATATCAAATAAGTCATTATTATTTAAAAATATGTGGATTATATCATTTTTTGATCACCATATGAATATTTTTGAAATGAATTCATTGAATTAGTGGGGATATTGTTTTACATGATTCATATGGATGAACTAAAAATATTCCATTACCTGAAAATTTTCAATTGAATGATTGAATATCTTCAAATAAATATAAGTTTTATAATAAATTGTTTAAAGGATTGGACCAATATAGTTGTAAAAGATAAAGTAATGAAATTACTAGTCTAGTAATAATGTATGGTGATGATTATAGAAAATAATTTTAAAAAATAGTTTTACATTAAAGATAGGTACATTATTTTATTCAACATATTTTGGGTCAAACATAATGTTTCTAGTTTATATTGGTGATAGAATTGAATGTGATCCTAGTAGAGATCACATTATGGGTGTAAAAATTATAGATAAAATTAATGAATGTTTTTTATAACTTTATATAATTTGTTTTAGAAAACTAATTTTTAGTTAATAACATATAAAACCGTTGATTTCAGTGGTAGTAAATATGAAAAGAAAATGTGGAAAGTTTCATTTTATATATAATATCTTTGTATATTAATGATAATTTTAAAAAATCAATTAAATATCTAATTTAAAATAAGAATACATTATTTCTGCAAGTTATTCAATTCAATCCATTTATATTAAAAAAATATATGATTTTGATGATTAATTTGAAAAGTTACCTATTTTATGTGATATTTCATCTAATATATAAAATTAAAATAACAAACTACATCATTTTTGAACAAAACATATTGAGGTTAGTTTTCATTTACTATATACCATGTTCAAGATGGAGATATATATTTTTAATTATTCCAAATAATTATCAACTAGATAACATCTTTACTAAAACATTATATTTAACTATGTTTGATTGGATAAAAATAGGAACATGGAATAATGGAAGTTGAAAATATTTGTTTTAACAAAATATGGTTTAAAAATTTATTTGTGGCTATAAAAGGATTCATCAAGGATATAATAATTCTTCCATTATAATTTCACTTTGATTCAATATTATTAGTTTGGAATTCCCTATTGTTGTGTCATAATGATTATCTTTAGTTAGTAGTCTTGCCCAGTCTATATTAATTTTATGGTGTAATATCATGGGAAAAAATATATTTTGTGGAAAATGTGAATGATACATCTAGATCATCTGATTTATGGATATATTCTTAATTTTCCCTCTATTTTTGGAAAGTTTTCATGATAATGAATTTTAGTATATGCTTCACTATGATATTTAGAATATAAAACCATATTGTTTTGAAGTTAGTAAAGCATAAAATATGTATAAAAATATATATTTATGCAATGTTTCATTGTTGTCAATATCTATCTCTCTAGGTTACATAAATTTCATAAAATCTAAGTATCTTCTATATGAGATATATTCGCTAAATCCACATGCATCAGATAAATTTGGAAACTATGTATAGTGGTATTATAACAAGAATATAATGAAATTTATCATTGATCATTGGTAATTAAATGATACCTATATTCACTTAAAGATGTATTCCACATAACAAATCATTTAAGAATGGTTTCATAAGATCATACATGAGAAAGGAGTTGAATTTATAAATGTGATGCATGGAATGGCCAGAAACATTACTTGTGTAGTATAACACATTTATTATTAAAGCATATAAATGGGGAGTATCCTCATAGATATATAAATCCACATCCAAATTTTGGTATAAAGTGGTGTTGTTGTATATTAAACACTCAACCATATTCATCACTACTCAATGATCCCTTATTTATCCTCCTAAGTAGACTGAGTTGCTAACACACTACGGATTGATGGAGGATCTTGTTCATATGAAAACCCACCGAGTTTTACCCATGGATAAATATGGATTTGGGAGTATTTTTATCTATTTCTATGGTGATTGTAATAAAATACCTCATTCAAATATCTAGAAGAATATTTGAGATTCATATATTAATGGTAAGCAGGATAACATCAGTTCATTATTCAATGTTTTTATGAAGTCTTATATTTCATCCCTGATGATCAAAAATTTTAGTTTTATTTTACCTATACTACGTTGATTAAGTGTTAACCAACCATGAAGAATCCTAAAAGTGGCATTAGAGTGAGAAATTTTATTAGTTTCATGACATCCTATTTGAAAAATAATGAAATCCATAGAATATAGCATGATGTTGACCGCCACCATGAATCAGATAGCCTATCATCACACAAAATAGTCATCAATTTCAGAACATGTATTAAGAATTAGCACACGTTATATAGCCTCTCTAAATTCACTATAGTGTACGAAGGATTCCATTTAAAAGTATAAATTACGATTTAATGCATGGAGAATGATGACCTGAAATTCACTACTCTATGGTCATGAAGTTATTTTTAGACCTCATATTAAGCATTAACACATTAAAAATTGACAACTAATCCTCACTAGGGTTTGGGTATTATTCCATTTTACACAGGTATTTTGGTTCCTCAAAATGGGTTTATTAGGTTTTCCACCACCTATAATAAGACATGATACTAAGAAAAACAATGTTTTTATTTTTTTTAAAAAAAATTTTAATTTATTAATGCTCTATAAATTATAATAGATGTTATTTATGGAAATTTATTAATTAAAAGAATGTAAATTAATAAATTATTTATAATTTTTCTTAATTAAATAAAAAATGTGAAATATTTATTTTTATATTTCTCATATATATTAAGAGTTGACAATTAAAATACCTTTTAAAAAATTTATATGGAATGTTTTATGGATTATAAATTAAATGGATTATTTTATAATAAAAAATGGGTAATTTTTAATGTTTTTATAAATTACATAAATGAGGTCGTAATAAAATGTATATTATTTTTTAAATTGTGCATTATTCAGAGTCAATTATTTTGAAATGTTCAAAATAAAATAAGAATTATTTGAAATATTATTTATATGATATTTATAATATGTAAAATGTCTAAATAATTAAAAAAGGTTTTATACATTTTTATCTAATTTTGGACAATTTCGTATATTTAAAATAAAATTCCTTATAAAAATTAAGCATAAATTTTAGTGTTTAAGTTAATAAAATGTTTTTTTATCATAATTATAAAATTTTCATAATAAAAAATGATTATGTTTATAAGTTATTTTAATTAAAATATATTTATGAATTATTTATAATTTTTTATCTGAAATTTATATCTCTTAAAATTTAATTTATTTAATGATTATTCGACTTTTTCATAGATAAAATTCATAACATTATATCTATTTTAATGCAAAAATGTAGATGAAAAATACTATCGTGGAAAGAGCCTAAGATTTTTCATTCTTGAAATGAATCTATGAGGAATTTTGATTTTCAACTACCTTATCCCAATTTTGTAACTATGGTTATAAACATAAATTTTTTTTAACATAGTTTAGGAATATTATGTTTTATAGGATTGATGAATTAGATTAACCTTTCACTAAATTATCCACTTATAGAGGGACTTAATGAAATACCACCTACTAGCCTGAATGATTATTTCTTGTCTAAAATGGTGAATGAGGTTGGAAATCAATCACACTAGGAGTAATCATGTGGTGTCACGATCAAACCTAGTTTGACCCTAAACAGGTCACCCATGTCGTTTTGTGGTATGGCCTGAGAGGTGTTTCTAATCCTCTTGAGTTTGAGACGATCCTCGTGGGAATCAATAGAGACAAAGGTAATGCTTTCTCCCAATTAAAATAAACAAGGGATGAAAAAAATAGGTATACAAAACTAAACATGATTTTCTAAACAGTATTATATTCACATTTTCAATTAAATAAATAAATATAAAACAAAAATATAATAACTAGAATAACCAAGTTGGACATGACACCCAACTAACCTCCATGTGACCCATGTTTCGACAATCCATTCTGATACCAAGATCGCCTGAGGAGAATGATCCTAAACCAAACATGAAGTGCGAACTAAAAAAAGAAAACAATATAGGAATGAGTATTAAAACTCATCAGGTAGGCTCAGATAATTCTATTCCCATTAAATATCCATTAAATAAAGAAACATTGAGTTCATGTTTTAAATACAATATATAAATATAATTTTTTTCTTTTCATTTTAATGTAAACAAATCAGAGGATCAATCCATTTCCCTCAAGATCAATATAAGGCTCAATGAGTGGTGGTTAAATGGGGACAACTAATTAATTATAAAATTTCTTATAAAACATCCAAAGGAATGTGTGTCTTTTCATTCAAAAAATACTTCTTAGAAACCTATTTTTCAAACCGCACATTTAAAAATTTCCACGAAATCAACCAATCTAAGTACAAGGGTTATCCCTCTACATAACAAGGGAAATGACATAAATAGTATGAGTAATGGGGGAAGGACGTGAATGCCTAGGAACTCAGAGGATAACCCGAACATACCAATACATTTGACTCATTCTAAAGGCATACCCTACCCGATGATGTCATAAATGCCAAACACCCGATCATCTCCCTACCTAGCCAAACCAAGGGGCCCAATATCATAGTAATAAACCCATGTATCCACATACAAATGGAAGTTATCTACTACAATAACCTTGACTATAGAAGAAAATGTTCTCATAATTCCTCTTCGCTATGCTAGGTTCCCATGCAACGTTCATAATGGGGTGTGACAAAAAATTCAAGCAACATGTCACATAAATGTCATCACACATTCACACAAATAGCACAAACCTAGACTTTTCATAGATCATCCCCATTCCTTAAATAATTATTACCCTTGTGGAGTCCCAAAATGAGGAAATTCCCACCTCTTTATTCATCACAAATAAATAGACTTTCTCCTAGAAGCTTTTTTGTAAATAATCCAATTAAAAGTCTCCATCGGGCCTCACTTAATTTTTAGAAAACAATAATTTTCACAATAACAACCATTTACATCCATTTTTCAAAAATGAAAATCACCCTTTAAAAACCATTTATTAATTTTAAACCACCACTTTTATTCTAAAATCATTTTAAAAGGAAAAAGATGCATCGCATCAAGCTCTTAGCTTGAAAAACTCATCTAAAAACACAAATAATCATTTTAGTTTGATCTCAAATCAACAAATAAAAATCAACACACGATTCTAAAAATCATAAACCATGTGAAAGGGACAAACATGAAACTTTTCCAACACTTGGTTTCCAAAACCAAACAAAAACACACCACATGTTAAAAATACATTTTAAAATAATCTGCACAGAAAAAATCTCTCCAAACATGTTTAACACGTCATTAGTAATTTAATAAACCATTAAAACACTTTATAAAAAACTTAAATAACACCCCAGGGGTTTTATATGAATAACACACCCAAAACCATCTTTAAAAAACCCCGAATGCACACCAATGCCATATGAAATCATATTTTACAGTTGGTACAGTATTTAATAAAACAATTTCATGGTCATTAAAATAATTCCAAGTGACACATCAAGGTTTTATACATGTAAAACATCCAATTTTACATAAAAATACCATTTTAAAATCAAAACAAAAGTTATTTTTATGATAAACTATCTTTGAACCACATACCAGAATCAAATGACATGCTAAGTGAATCAAACACGCTAGATAATTTTACAAAACAAAATTTACTCATATGACCATCCGAATTCTCCGAAAAAAATTATTCTAAGAAAGAAACATTAGAATATAATAAGTAAATGTGGTGAAAATCTCTTGTAATCAATGAAATCATATCTTTAAAGAAGATGTGAAATGTGGGTCCTACCACAATTGATGAAGGTCTTCTTGTAAATGATGGAAACCACAATCACACCTCAACCGCATGCCCGGGAAACTAAATCCATCCCTAACACAAATTTGAGGAATTTACTCTAAGAATATTACCCAAAAAACTACGGTGTTATACATTCAATAAATCCACCAGGAACCCCAAACCGAAGATCCCTATAATAGGGGGAACTGCTACCAGTGGAAGAGGGAGCACCAGTGAGGGATCCGTTAGAGAAGGGTTTTCCAGACCAAAAAAGTCATCGGCATATGACTGTTGTGAGGCCGGGAAGAGATGGCGATCACGCCTATAGGTTCTTCCAGCTGAAGGTGGCGTACTAAACTAGGGGGTGTCCGGTTATGTTGTGACGACAGGGTGGGATGGCACCTATGGAGGAGGGTCAGCTAAGGATGGAGGTTCCCCTGGAGTGAGGTGCATATAGGGTTGATGACCAGGGGAAATCATGCTGGGTATGAAGAGAATGGGGGAGGAGGTCAACGCGTAGCAATTGTAGGGGAGAGGGTTGATTGGAAACCCTTAAAATGATTATAATAAAAAATAACTTTTATAATAATTATCATAATAATAATAATAATATTATTATTTTTATTATTTTTACCAATGACAACAACAATAATAATAACATTACTCTAATATTAATCTAAATTTACCTTCAAATTTTAATAATAATAATAATAACAATATTTTTTAAAATAAAAGTCAAAAAATAATTTTAATAAAAATAATGGTAAAAATAATAATAAAATTCATTTCATTTTAATAATCATAATGATTGTTTTTATTTTAATGAGAATAATGATAATTTTTATATTAATACCAACAACAATAATAATCCATATAATTATATTATCAATAACATTGATTCTACTTTACTTTTTCTTATAATATTTTAAAACTTATTTTAACTTCATGTTAATGTTCATTTATCTTTTTAATTCACCCTATATATCGTGCAGGTCGTGTGGTGACTATGGCATATACGTACGGTCTCCCAACCATGCTTTTCTCGAGCGCCAGATGCCGCCAGACCCAAAGCACACATTTTCACAATAAAACAAAAAACATTTAAATAGGGACTCATCCTGAACCCCAAAAAAGTTATCTAAATCCATGAAAATAATAAAATAATGAATTTACAAGGATCTGGGTGTGACAATTCTCCCCACCATAATGCTTTCTTCCCTGGAAAGCCACAATCTAGGTCGAACACAAAAATAGAGACATATACTTTTTATTGTTCAAGTTGGTTCCCAATGACCGATATATGAAGAGGTAAAAAAACCACAACTATGAGAGAAATTATAATAAGAATAACCCAAGATATAGAGACGATAAGCTTTTTTAGTGCCACATGCCCCCTGATGCTTAAACGCCCCTAGTTGATTGGACCGAAAGACATAGAACTTTCATGATACCCAAAACTGCCTAAAAACATGTGCACCTTGAACATCACCAGACAAAACCCAACCTTTCACCCAACAAAAAAGGATGAAAATCAATCCCCTCCTCCGGGAAACCTCCATAACCTTTCATTAATGAAAATGCCAGAGCACTTAAATCCTAACACTCACTCAAAGGAAATACATAAAATTAGGTTTCTACATATCAGAACATCCCCCACCACACTAATATCGGGAAAAAACTACGATATTGACCTGGGGAGGCTCAAATGTACTCCCCCCATATGAAATGGGCTAACACTGAGTTCAACGGGACCCGCGATGGGGCTCCCCAACATAAAAACAAATGACAAAAAATGAAATTGGGGGATTTTTACACAGACCTGAAACACCCCAACCACAAAGGGAATGGATGGAAGGTCCCAAATAATCAGGAATCAAAACCACAGCTAAAAACATAGCAGTAAATACAACCCGTGGAAAAAAATAATCCATTCCACTCAAAGTAGATAGATTAAAATAGTACCATTTTAAACTGATAGGGTTCTTCACACTACACACTTTCTTAACTCTAGAACTTATGGCTGGAGCTCTAATGATTGAAGCATATCTTGCCTCACAACTAGGATTCAGAAACCCCCCTAGAAGATAGCGCAAATCATAAATTAAAAAAACACACTTCCATTATAATTATAGTTTAAAAAGGGTTCAAAAAAATTCATTCTTACAACTAAAGGGAATGAAAGACCAAAAGATATGACTATTTAATCAAAGGATCACTACAAAGAGAAAACCCCAAATGGATCCAAAAATCACCCTACTCCTATGGAATGGATGATATGACCTTTGAAGAGTTTGGTCTGGCTTCCGGGAACTTCTTGGAAACACATCGATAGAACTGATGTAGGTGACTCGGGCGTCCACATGTTTGGAAGGTTCTTAGAGAGCTCATACACATTTGTTTTTATACCTTGATTACCATACTCATGACAGAACATGACACTGCACACTGAAGAAGATGACAAGTGTTCTGAAGGCCTCTTAATTCCCCTAACATCACCACGACTATCAATCTACGTACCATTCTTCTTATCATCATCCTCTACATCACTTCCATAGGTTGGAGGAGGATTATACATCCCACGTCATCCTGCTAACATTGATTCAGAATGAAAGGCTTGTCTCACTATGTCGGAGAAGGTGGTAATGTTGAGTTCTACCACTGTGGACTATAGTTCAGGTTAGAGCCCAAACTCAAATTCTCTGGATTTTATGGGGTCATTTACAACATACCCTAGGTCATACAGATCAAGATCCAAGAAGCATCGACTGAATTCCAACACCAATCCAACACCATACTAAAGACAACACAACTCCATCATCTTCCATAATTTTTTTATTTTAGAGAAGTTTTGTCAATTAAATTACGACTTAAAGAACTCCTAGTAATGATCTTCATTAGGATAGATTCAATACACAAACATCCACCATTTTCAGTATGGACCTTCGAACATAAAGGTATCAAACATTACCATTAAGGTATTAGGTAACACGGGGAAATTGAAGTCCCTCTCAATCATCCACATCAATTCCTCTACCTCGAAAGGATCATCTAGTCCATAAAATAGAGGAGGTCTCAAATTTTCAAAACTCAACGAAATAGTCAACTGTTTGATCAACTAGAGTGGTTTTTAATGATACACCATTCAATGAAAAACCTTGTTGATCCATCAAATCATTATGGGTGGGCACTATGATATAAGGAAATAAGGAAGCTGATCAAAACAAAGCCATTAAAATTTTTTAATTTAAATTTTCATAATTAAGAAGGTCACAATATTATTTACATAGAGAAACTAGAATCGATGAGTGACTTGGATATATGGTTGGTGGCCATACACCAGTCACACCACCATATTGGAGAGAATTCTAAGATAATGTCCGCAAGTCCACATGGATTTTCTGTTCCTATGAGCTCTTGAATACCACTTTCCTGACTCTTTTTATATTTCCCCATAAAAAATATTTCTCATGAATTAAACAACACTAAAAAACCTGGACACCCTATGGTAACCTGATGTTCTAAATGATCATGGTTTCAGGGAATCCTTCCCATTACTACACCTTGAGTCCTGAAAATCCAAAAACATCTACCATTACATTATTATGTAATTTTCGGAGACAAAAAAATCAAGATCCACTTATTAGAAGAACCACTCTGATAATATTTTTATATGAACCAACCATAATTTAACTTGAACAGGTCACCCACGCTGATCCATAGAAATGTCCAAGATGTGTTTCTGATCCTCCTGGGTTGGTGAAATGTTCCATGGGAATCAATAGGGAAAAAATATAATGGTTTCTACAAATAAAAAAAATATTGTTAGAATAATTAATAAATAGGAAAACCAAACTAAACACGATTTCCAAACATTAATTTATTGAGATTTTTAGTTGATAAAACAAAAAACAGAACAAAATGAAAATCTAGGATATGAAAGCTGAACCTGATGCCCTAAAAACATCGATGTGACCCCATGGGAAACTCTCCAATATTATACCAACATTTTTTGAGTTGATTGATCCCAAACTAAACCTGCAACAAGAACTAAAAATAAGAAAACATTATAGGGATGAGTATTAAAACTCATAAAGTAGGCCCACTTAATTTTATTCCTAGTCTATTTCCTTTATACAAAGAAAAATTAATTTTAGTTTTGAAATAAAATCTATGAATAAATATTTTTCTACTCTATTCATTTGAATTTAAACAAATCACAATCTTAAACCATTTATCTAATGTTCAATATAGGTCTCAAAAAGATGTTGGGAAAGTGGGGTCAAAAATAAATTACTCATTTTTTTATAAAAGATCCAAAGTAAAGTATGCATCTTCATTCAAAACATTATTCTTGAAAACCTCTTTAGTAAACTACTCATTTATAGTTTACAAGAAAACACCAAAGTTAAGTACAAGGGGTATTAATCCAAATAACAAGGGAAATGACACTAATGGTACTAATAATGGGGGAAACATTGGAATAACTAGGAAATCAAAGGGGAACCAGAACATATTAATACTTTTGACTCACTTTGAACGCATACCCTACCCGATGACATCATAACACCCAAGTACTCAATCATCGCCCAACCTGGCCTGACCGAGGGGCCCATACCGTATCAATAAACCAATGTATCCCCTTTCTAAGGTCCACTAGATAGTACAATAACCTATACTAATAAAAATAAAATTTTCATAATTCCTCTTCACTGTGATAGGTTCCTATGCTACATCTAAAATGGGGCATGTTAAAAATTGCAAGAAACAAGTCACATATATGTTATCACACATTCTAACAACTGACACCACCCTGCCCACCTCATGGATCTACATCTTTCCTTAAATAATTATTACCCATGTGGAGTCCCAATCTGAGGAAATTCCATCCTCTTTATCCATCATAAGGAAAAACCATTTCCCCTATAGGGGTTTTCTAAAACATCCCACTTACAAGTGCCAAAATGATCCTAACATAATTTTCATCAAATAATAATTTATAAAATTACCATGAGAACCCATTTTTCAGAATGAAACACACTATTGAAAACCCATTTAATAAATTTAAACCCCCAATTTAATACTAAAACATTTTTACAAAGGCCAAAGAGGCATTACATTGAGAACATACCATCGAAACCCCATTTGAAAACATCAATCATCATTTTTTAGCATAAAAAATTTACATATAAAAATAAAAAAATGATTCTATAAATCTTAAACCATATGAAATAGTATATCTGTCAATGTAACTGGCACATAGTGTGAAACACCTACAAAAACACACCACACATTCAAAATCTATTGTAATATCATGCGCACCCAAAAATACAATCCAAACATGTTTTACACGTTTTATATAATTTAATAAACCATAAAAAACATTATAAAACAATTTTAAATTACATCTCAAGGATTTTATATTAATAACACATCCAAAACCATCTTAAAAAAATACAAACACACACTAATTCCATAAGAAACATTCACCCCGTACATAATTTAATAAAACCATTTTTTGATCTTTAAAATATTTTTATGTGACAAATCAAGGGTTTAGGTAAAATTGGATGATTTTCATATATTATCACTTTATGAAGAACACAAGGGTTTGTGAAGAACACAAGTCACTGGAAGGGGAGGGTTGAGCCGCTGGTATGGTTTTAGCTAAAGGAAAACTACACTAGGAACCCCAAACCGAAGAACCCTTACTATAAGAGGGGACTGCTGTTAGAGAAAGAGGATGCGCTGGTGAGGGGTCAGCTGGACCAGGGGGTCGCAACAAGAAAATTCACTATTATGGGAGTTTTTCACTTCGGATAATGGAGGGGTCGCGCCTGCTTGTCGCGGCGACTGAAGGTTGCACGCTTCACCAGGGGACAATCTACTTGGTTGTGAAAACATAGAGGGGCAGCACTGGTGGAGGAGGGTCGGTATGGGATGGATTATATCTTGGAGGGATGTGCATGCAAGGGGGATAGATATGATGAAATTAGGCTGGTTGGGAGGAGATTGGGGGAGGTGGTCGACACACAACAAGGGTTGGGAGAGAGGGTTGATTGGAAACCATAAAAATGCGAACAATAATATTAAAAATCATAATAATATTAATAGTAATAATAATAATAACAGTTATAATAATAATGATGATAATAAAATTATTACATTATTCATAATTTTATTTCCACTTTTAATAATAATAATATTAATAAAAACTTTTATAAAAAAAGTAAAATAGTATTAATAATAAAAATAATGGTAAAAAACTATAAAATTCATTTCATTTTAATAATAATAATAATAAAAATTTTAATGATAATAATGATAATTCTAATTTTATTAATATAATTATTAATATTAATAACAATAAGAATAGTCCAATTAATAATATTAACATTACTTTTGATTCTAAATTACTTTTTCTTGTCTTATTTTAACCCTAATTTAACTTCATTCGATTATTCAATCAACTATTAAATTCACCCTGTATATTGGGCATGCCATGTAGTGACTAGGGCATAGCTCCGTAAACTCCAAATTGTGATCTATTCATGTGCTAAACTTTTCCAGAACTAAAATGCACATTTTTCTAAATAAAACTAAAAAATTTAAATAGGGACACATTCTGAACCCTGATAAAGTTATCCAAAGCCTAGAAAATAATAAAATAAAGACTTTAGAAGGGGTGGGGTGTGATATGTAATGATTTTCTATAATGAACCGATCTTTTATGAATAAAATTACAATTCTTTTAATATCTTATGGAAATAGAAATCCCTTGAACTCTTTTTTTATTGGGTTTAAATAACCATTTAGTATCATTACTAATGATAATATAGATATTGAATAGTGACCACACAACTAATATAAATGTAATGTTTTAACAAATCATCTCAACCTAGACAAAGAAGATAATGGCCTCGTCTAGTATTCATGGGTTGTACAATGCTCATTTGTTAGAGCAAAAAAATGAGGTAGCATCAATAGGATTCGCTCTTAACAAATTCCAAGGGGAGCATCAACACAATAAGCTTGAATAAAATCACATATGAGGTAATTTCATGTTAATTGAGATTACCACCCGGGCGATGTAATCTGAGCCACCCCTACAGTCTTTCACCATCGCACACCATACCCTTAGGTATTATACAGGTGTTATAAAGTGTTATGTAATAAGGTATTAGTTTCTTATTGTATAATACATTTTTATAAATAAAAGTTTTATTCCATTAATTCCATGATGAGAATAGTTTTTCAAAAAAATATATTGAATTTGATAAATTGAATTTTCCGGTAAAAGGGTACTGTTTAGAAATTAATAAATAATTATATTACACTAATATTTTGTTATTAAAGTCAATATAATAGTGTTATAATAACACTAATTTTATTTAAAGATATCATTATATTTATTCCTTATTTTTTTACTCTATAAATGATTAAGTATTCTATTTTATTAGAAATATATTTTTATACAATAAAATAGAAATTGTATTTTTAATTAAATAATTTATTCGGTTGAATTAATGAATTTTTTGAAAAAAATAAAATTACAGTAAAAGGTTATTATTGTATAATTTTTAATAAATTTAAATGATCATATAATTCCAATTCAGTCAACTATAACTTTTATTAAGGTTTGGAAACTGATTTTGTCAAAACCAGTAAATTTTCATTAAATGTGAGTTTTCATTTTAAAAGTGAAAATTCATATATTCATAAAATAATTTAGAAAAAATAAAATTTATTTTTGGAATCACGACATTGAAATTTTCCAATAGTGAGTTTTACATAATTTTCTGAGCCAGTCGAATTTTTGGGTAAATATTAAATAATGTATAAATAAATTATGTGTTTTATAACATCATAATAACCCCAACATGATGTAATAAATTCTATAATGGATATTCATGGACCAAAATAATTTTTCCCATTGAAATAATGTGATTTTTTATATGTTTTACTTATGTAATAAATCCGTAATGAATCCTCCGAAATGTATAATATACTTTATGATTTTAAATTCGTTTATTTAATAATGTGACTCACCTCAACATAAGCAAGGATAATAAATTAATATGTTCTTCCATTATCATTATAAAATAATTTTTCCACTCCACTCTAGAAAAAACCATGGCAAAAATCTATGGTATAGTTTTTGGTTTTGAATATTTTATTGTGTAGTGTCCAAAACCTAAATAATAAAGAATTCCCTTCTCCCTTCCTATATAAACCCACCCAATATCTCATTACACATCACTAAACCCATTTGGATATCGAGAACTCTGACCCATAATATCTATAGTACACCCAAGGTTCCCCCAAGCACAAAATAGTCCTCTCTCATGCCTTTGGGAACACACATCCAATTAAGGTATCCTCACATTCCTCTCCTCCTTTCAAATTCATGCATCATATTTTAATGTAGTCCATGTAGTTTTGAATGGTTATATTTTATTTCTTTTATAATCATTGTATTAATTTCCATTAGATATTATTTTAATGAGTTATTATTTATCCACCCTTATTTTGACCCTTACCAAAGTTGTTACTATGCAGAAATTTCGTAAGGGATCTTCCACCCACCTCATTCATCAAGCATTATATTCATGTTATGCCATTTAATATTAATTATTCCTATATTGAAATATGTTATTAAATTTTATCCTTACTAATAATTTGATGCATAAATGATGATATCTCCTTTCACACTCATTTATTCTTCCTTTGAACCCTTATGTGCACCTTCTTCCATACCAAATTTTCTTAAGGGGTTCCTTTCTTATTTTTTTCCAAGACTTTTTATGTAGTTATACCCTTTTATTTCCAATTAAAAATGTTGGGGTATTATTTCTAACCACCCTCATAATACCCTCCTTATGTTTTAATTATTATATACCCCTTTATCTCACAATAATGACTTCCGTGTACACCCGTTACCATTCACAAATTCGGTAAGTAATTTCTTTCTTTTTGATTCCATTGTAGATTTTCTTCTATATTTTATATCTAAATTCCATTTTATAGGTTGAGATATTGGGTTAAAATATCATGTTACTATCTATTTAAGGTATAAATGATGATATATCTATTTCTATCTCATCATCCCAATTTATTACTTTCTATATGATGTTGTTATGCTACGGAAATTGCACCGCGGTTTTCAAAGGAAAAACAATCCTATAGTGAATTACATACTCATTTCACTATCATGGGTATTCACATTTATGTACATATACATATTTAATAGTACTTATATTTATATATTCCATATTCCATAATCTTTTAATAACTTACTATGTTGAATGATTCTATGTTATATGATCCATGTGTCACACTTTTGAATGAAATGATATTTTTATAAAGGGTTTTCCCTAATAACACTCTAATGTATTGGGTAATGTTTTGTATCATGATACTCCATGTGAAATGAGGGTTTAGTAATGATAATTAATGTTCAATGAGGTTTTAATCATGCCAATAAATGTTCAATGATCTTTTTCTAATGCTAATATCATGTGTTATTTTGTTTCCACATTTCCATCTTATGATAATCATGCTATATCTTGCCTTTATGTTCATGTTTCTCTTATTCTCAATTTATATGCCTATATCTTGACATGTATTTTATTCTTCATGTAATTCTTTTTTTACTCCCTTTATGGTCATTATAAGTCAATCCTTTCTTATGTTTGTCCTCAAGTTATCCAATGCAATGTTAAGTAAGAAGGAATTAGTGTGTCATGTAATCATAGTTTTGAATAAAGATGTTGTATTTTAGGTTTATATTTGTTATGTAATGATATAAATTTTTCAAAGAACTGACCTCTCAAAACTCAGAGTTGTATTAAGTGATATATTTTTTAATAAATCATGTTTAATTGTGTAATTAAAACAAGGGTGTTTATAGTTGGTATCAGAGGATATGTTTAAATATTTTTGGGATTAGGGTTATAAAACTCAACTGAAAACCTTAGGGATGAGACTTAGTATAATAAAAAAATCCACAAATTTTGGTGAGTATAAATTATATGTATTATCATTAATAAACATTCATGTCTAGATATTAATAAGTACAGGTGTCTATAGCACATATGTATCTAGGGGTAAACCCTGAAAACATAGCTTTGAGCTAGACTCGAACGGGAACTGGGTCACAAAAATGGGACTTGTTGCACTCTTGGTTTTACATTCCTGGGGGATATTCTTTTGTAAATTCATTCGATTAGTATGAAACATTTTTAAGTGAATAAAAACATTTCCCTAAAAATATATGATGGGAAGTAGATTGTGGATAATATAGATTAATGGATTGAAATTCAAAAGATAAGAAAATAAACGTAATTTAGAAGTTATTCATTAAATGTCATTGGATTCCCCTTTATGTGTTAAAATATTTGAGAAACTAATACCTATTTTTTATTTTATTATATCAGATAATTTATAATATGAGGAATCAAGATAATAACTAATTTGAAGGGAAATGTAATTAATGTACCAACGAGACTCCCAATCAAATGGGAGATCAAGTATGACTTATCATGATTATTGCAAACCAGCTATCAAAAATCACGATTAATTATTAGTAATTTTTGTCATACCTAAGGATATCAAGGAATAGGATGATGACATCTGATGAAATTCCATCTGAAAAAGTTGATATGGGAAAAATAGCAAATTTATTTCCTGAAATAAATGTTCAAAGAGGCACTAAGGGAAATTTCACAAAGCGACTAGGATGTGTTTTAAATGTGGAACGAAAGGGAACAAAGTATCTAACTCCCATGAATGAATGGATAAATTGATGTATGCAAAAAAAATCATTTAGGGAATCTTACATGGTTATATGTCATAATTGTGGAGAAGTTATGCATTATCCATGTCAATTCTCTATTGTATGGTCTGAGAAGCATGTTGGGAATCAACAATCTCCATGATCAAGGGATCTCGAAAAGTCCTATGCTATGATGGATAACAATGAAATAATTACATGTAATAACTACTTCAATGTAGTTTATATAATAATGTATTTTAATTCATGTCATATTATTCTATCTTTTATGTTTTCTAAGAACATTTCGTACGCATTATAAATGATATTAAATCATTAGGGAAATCTTCTTTAAGTGTTATATCACATATTGTTGTTTGTGGTAATGTTATTATTGAAAATATTATAAGTCTCCCATTGATGTAATTTTAGGAAAAATGAAATACTCATTCCCTACTTCTCATGGATTTTGAATGTTCCTGAATATACTTATCCCATTCATGATCCTGAGTTGGCTGCATTAATCATCGATTTTATAATTTGGATACATTACCTCTTTGGGGAGAAGTGTGAAATATATATGGATCGCAAAATCCTCAATTATATATTCACACATAAAGAGTTGAATATATGCCACAAAGATGGTTAGATCTGATCAAAGACTATGACTGATCAATCCATTACCACCCGGGGAAAACGAACAAGGTGGCCGATGCTCTTTGGAGAAAAGACCCATCAATTAAATCATTGATGAGAATTGAGAAGTATCCAATATTATTTGATATGATGAAGATGGACATGGGAATCATAAATAAGGGAAAATCATCAATCCTTTCACAAATTATTTCTCATCCATCTCTCTCGGAATGGTTAAATGATGCTCGAAAGGATGATGTGGGAATTTAGATATAAGTGTAATCTATCAGAGAAGGTAAATCCTTGGAGTTCAATGTTAATGAAGAAGGAATTGTGATATTTGGTTCAATATTTTGTGTTCCATAAAATCTAGAGTTAATGAAAGATCTTTTGGATGATGCACATAGTTATAATTTCTTCGTTCACCCAGGAAAAAAAAAGATGTATTGAGATATCCAACAATATTATTGTGGGGATAACTTGAAGAAGGAGATTGATTAGTATACATCAAAGTGCTTGTTATGTTAGTAAGTGAAGGCTGAGAGGAAGATCTCTAAGGGTAATATGCAACTATTACCAATACCAATATGGAAATGAGAAAGCAAAAAAGTTGGACATTGCCACTGAATGTCCAAATACATCCAATGGAAAAAATGTTATCTAGGTTTTTGTGGATCATCTAACAAAGACAGCATACTTAATTTCAATTCGAGAGGATTTTCTATTAGATCAACTATCATGAATATACATCAAACATGTGGTAAGGCTACATGGTGTACCACTATCAATTATATATGATCGAGATATAACATTCACCTTTATGTTCTGAAAGAGTATCCAACACACTTTGAATACTGAGCTGAACTTCAGTACAATTTATCACCCTGAAACTAATGGCCAATATGATCATACTATCTGAAAAAATGAGTACATGATGAGAACATGATCAATCGACTTCAAAATAATATGGTATCAAAATTTTCCACTAGTTGAGTTATCTTAAAATAACAGTTTCTACTCCAGAATCCAAATGGATCCTTATGAATATCTTTATGGGAAGAGGTTCAGAACCCCGTATTTGTTGGGATGATGTTGGGGAGTGAAAAACTCTAGGTCCATAAATGGGAAATGAAATTGTGTAAAATGTTAAGACCATCCTGCTACATATTAATGATGCACAAATTGTTCACAAAATCACTGCTGGTAATCATCGATTAGACTAAGAGTATGATGTTGGAGACATGGTATTTTTATATATATCACCATGTAAGGGAGTTATGAGATTTGGGAAGAAGATAATAATTAACCCAATGTACATTGGGGATTTTGAGATCCTTTATCACATTGGAGTAGTGGCCTATCAACTATCACTCCCACCAAACCTGTATCTAGTACATTATGTATTCCATGTATCACTCTTGAGGAAGTACATACATGACCCATTGCATGTGCTCAATAAAGTGGTGGTACCATTACAGAATGACCCCTCCTATGAAGATAATCTTTTGAAGATCTAAAACCATAGAGAATTTTTTTTGCGAAATAAGATGATTTCCCTCATCTAGGTGTTTTGAATAAAACACATGTTTGAAAATAAATGTGGGAACCTGAGTATGTGATGAGGGAGAGTTAAAATTATCTCTTTTAGTGTGGGAAAAGGAAATTTTGGGGGAGAAATATCTTAAGGGTTGATATTGTAACGACCAGATATTTGATGAATAAAATTACCTTTATTTTAATTTATTATGGATATAGAAAAAACATGAACACTTTTTTATTATTATTATTGGGTTTAAATTACTATTATGCTTTTTTACCATTGATATTTTATCCATTGAACATATACCACAAAACTGATATAAATATAAGGCTTTAAGAAACCCTTTCAACATAGTCAAAGGAGATAATGGCCTCATCCAGCAAAATCTAGCCATACGAATCTCATTTGTGAGAGCTTGTAAAAGAGGTAGTGTCACTGCACTTTCCTCTTTACCAATAATGTGCTGAGCTTTAATAAATTATGCTTTACCAGAATCACTTATGAGAGAAGTTCACGTTAATAGAGATTACCACTCGGGCAATGTTATTTGAGAAACTTCAAGAGTCTATCACCATCACACACCTTTCCCTTAGGTCTAATGTTGGTGATATAAGGGTTATGTAATACTGTATTATTTACTTATTTTTTAATACCTTATTTATATAAAATTAATATTCCATCAATTCCTTTATAAGGAGATTTTTCCTAAAAAATATAATGAATTGATTAAATTGATTTTTTTGAATAAAATGGTACTTTTTATAAATATAAAAACTAATATATTATACTAAGGTTTTATTAATAATGTTATTAAAATTCTGTTATAAAAAATCCATATATTTATATGGGATGATTTTATTTATTATTTATTGTTATTACTCTATAAAAAATTAAGTATTCTGATTAATAAGAATAATATTTTTATATAATAAAACTGAAATTTTATTTTTTATTAAAGAGTTTATAATGATGAATTAATAAATTTTTGGAGAAAATAATATTCCAATAAAATACTATTATTATATAATTTTTAATAAATATAATTGATCATATAAATTAAATGAAGTCAAATTTATCTTTTTATTATGGTTTCAAAATTTTTTATCAAACCCGTTAATTTTTAATAAATATAGGTTTTCATTTTAAATGTTTCATTTCACATATTTAGAAAATAATTTAGATAAAATTAATTTTTTTTTGCAATCAGGACATCGAAATTATCCAATGGTGATTTTTTCATAATTTTCTGATACAGTCAAATTTTTCGGTTAATATTAAATATCATATAAATAAAATTTGGGATTTTGGACAACATAAAGACTAAAAAATGATGTAATAAATACTATAATGTGTATTATCTGGCCAATATATGTTTTCCGATTAAAATTATTTTATTTTATTTTTTTTAGTTATTTTTTATATCCTTTGTAAAACCTCCAAAATGTATAATATAATTTATGATTTTAAATTAATTTCTTTAATATTTTGACCCGCCTCCACATAATAAAGGCTAATATTTTAATATTTTCATTCATTAACCTTTTAAAATCAATTTATCCACGCCACTTTATCAAAAACCATGGTAACAAACTAAGGTATGGTTTCTGATTTTGAATATTTTAGTGTGTAGTGTCCAAAACCTAATTAACAAATAATTCCCTCTCCTTCCCCATATAAACCCATCCAATCTCCCATTACTCTTTACAAACACCATTTGGATCTCGACCAACATCTTACTCATACACTCTATAGTCCTCCCAAGGTTCCCATAAACTCCCAAGAATCCTCTCCCAAGCCTTTGGGAACACACATCCCAGTAAGGGATCCTCAGTTTCCTCTCCTCCATGATAATTCAATCATCTTATTTGAATATAATTCATTCAGTTTCGAATGGATATAATTTCATTATTTGATAATAATTATATTTCGTTCCATTTGATGTTATTTTAATGAGGTAATATTTATCCTACCTCATTTTTACCCTTACCTATGCCATTACAATGCCGATATTTCATAAGGGATCTTCCACCCACCACTTTTATCAAGCATTATTTTCATGTTATGTCTTTTAATATCTTTTATTAATATGTTTATATGTGTTTTTTAATATTCTCCATACTGGCCGTTTTATGTATAAATTATTATATTTTCTTTCACAATCATTTATTCCTCTAATGAACACTTATGCGCACTCGTTAGCATACCGAATTTTTATAAGGGATTCCTTCCTTTTTCATTTTTTCCAAGATTCTTTATATTGTTATAACCTTTTATTTTCAATTAAAAATTATGATGTATCATTTAGAACCTCCCCCATACCGCCCTACTTTTTTTAATGCTGATATACCCCTTTTTATCACATTAATTCCTTCTATGTACACCTATTACCATGACGAACCTCCATAACAGATTTATCTCCTATTTTTTCTGTTCACAAATTTCTTCTATATTGTGTATCAAAATTCCATTTAATATGTTGCGATATTAGGTTACATAATCCCCTTACTATCTATTTCATGTATAAATTATGAGAGAAACATTTCTCTCTCATAAAAAATATTTATGACATTCCATATAACATCATTGTGCTGTCGAAATTGCACCACAATTTTTAAAGCCAAAATCCTCGTGTGCTTAATACCATACACATTTCTCTATCAAGGGATTTCACATTTATGATGATATAAATATTGAATTGTATATACATTTATGTATTCCACATTCCTTAATTTTTGAATAACTTATGATGTTGTATGATTCCATGTTATATGATCCAAGTAGCACACTTATGCATGAAATGAAATGTTTATAAACGGTGTGCCCTGATAACGCTCTAATGAATTGGGTAATGTTTAGTATCATGATATTCCATGTGAAATGTGGGTTTAGTGATGATAATTAATGTTCAATGATGGTTTATTCTTGATAATTTATTTTAAATGACGGTTTCCTAATGCTAATCTATGTGCAATGTGTCTTAGCCCATGCTAATATCATGATGTATGTTGTTTCTACATTTACAGGTTATGATAATCATGAAATATCCTTCCTTTATGTTAATATTTCTATTATTCTCCCTTGATATAACTATTTCCTAACATGTATTTTCCCCCATTTTATGCCTTGTTTACTCCATTAATATGCTTTATAGCTCATCCGTTTCTTATGTATATTCTCAGGTTATCCCATGAAGTGTTAAGTACAGAGGAAAGATTTGGTCATGCAAACTATGTTTTCAACAATGATATTGTATTTTATATTTGAAGTTGTTATTTAATGTTCTTAATTTCTCAAGATACCAGACCTCTCAGTCATTAGATTTGTATTAAGTGCATGTTTATGTAAAAAATCATGTCTATTTGTATAATAAAGACTAGAGTTGTTATATTTTCAATATCATATAACTATATGAATTTACATGAAATTATCTTTTACCATATTCATTTTATGAATTTTGTTATGTATGAATGTTATTAAATTCTATTTATGGGTGTGTAACACATGTTTGGGGGGGGTGTAAAGAGTTACAAATAAATATGGTTTGAATATATTTTTTTGGTGAAGGTAATATGAATATAAACTAAATTTAAAAAATCATGAATATATAAACTAGAATACAAAGAAATTATATAATTAGATTAAATCCATTTAAAATACAATTAGTTAGACTCCACCCAAAGTGACACTTTTAAAAACATCAATAATCTGACTCGGTAGGTCATGATAATGTTCTGTACCCCTATATTATCATTATAAGGAAAGAAAATAATTTTTAGAATGATATTATTCCATTGGTTGGGTCATAAAAACGTTTTCTTCCCCTATATTGTTCAATTTTAGCTTGATTATATAATTTTATTTGGGTTACACAATCTAGGAGACCCCAATAGGATTTGGTTAATTGATTAATTGGGTACACTTTATCTATATTATGGATTAGATAGAGAGTTTCTTTCTTAACATTGATAAATTAATTTATGATAAGATTGGGATGATTCCCTACCAAAATATATAATTTATATAATAAACTCTAATGAATAATAGATCTTAGTGAAATACAATTATTTTCCCTATAATGGATATGATTTATTTTAAAATATTGCATTATTTTTGGGATCACATCTAATATAATTCAATATTAAATAGTTTATAAAACATGATATCCATATAATAAATGATTCTATTGAATATGGTTAACATAAAAATCACAAAAATAAACATTGATATTAATTATTTGATGTAGAAGCTTAATGTATGATACTCATAAGAATAATAATTTAAGATATGTTCATGAGAAAATTTTAAATATGATAAAATGTATTAATAAATTGAAATAATCAATCGTTAATGAAATATATTCCTAAGAAACCTGGTGTTAAATTAATTAAATAGGTGAATATATATTCTTTATAGAACCATTGAACAATTCACTTATTGTTTCAAATAAAAATAGATTAAAAATGATCAAACTATTTTTATTTTAGTATACTTAATATTATTAGGTATGCCAACTGATATTTTTTATGATCAAACATGTTAATCACTTGTTGAGACAAATGTTTTCATTAAGCCTTGTTATAAAGGATATATTATATTGAATATATATTTAATCATAGTTATAAATATTTAGGAGTTTAGAAGATGACAACTAATTGATTTTTGGTACTTGGTGGTACCATTCATGTGATAGTTTGAAGGTGTTATTTCATAAAGAACATGGATGTTTCATCCTTGAAAAAAACTCATAACAAGTGTATTATCTATTTTTTCACATGATAATATAATATAGAAAATATTCTTGATAAAACGATATGGGGTTTATTAATAAACATTGTTTATGATTTTTTTAATTATATAACATGAATCATGGGAGACTGAAATGTATTCTTATAATTTGTAATTCATTATATTTTTACTTATGTTAATATTCAAAAAAATGTTAATGAAATAAATAAAAATTAACTCAAAGTTATAAAATATGATTAGATTAATTGAACTGAGAATATTATGTTAACATTCTGGTACTATATGATTTTTAAAAGTTAGTGAAAATTAAAATATGAAAAAGAAACATTAGTAGAATAGGTTTAAAAATTATTCTATAAGAATTCATTCAAGTGCATTTAACACTCAGTTTTTCAGGGAGTAGTAATTCCATATGATGGATTATCATGATACCAAAAGGTATTTTAAGAAATAAAACGGAATTTGTAATATTGGTATTAGTGTTATATAAATCAATACATTAATTTTTAAATCTTTGTGATACCGAATGTATTTGTTCCAAGTTTTGTAAATATACAGGAGTTCAAAAACAAAGAATAATTCATCGAGCTTTAATTTTACATTCTTGTTGTGTATCCATGAGTTACTACATCAAATTGGATTATAAAGTAATGTACTAATCTTGGATGAATATTATTAAAGTATGTGTGTCTTCATCTCATTTATTTTATTTAACTGGACATGTGGTTCAATAAAAATTATTTTTTCCCAACAGTATTGAGATGAATTATTTTATTTAGGGATTAAGATTAATAATATTATATAATAGAATTAGAATGAATATATAGGTAAATGTTTTTATCCATATATTTATCAATGAATAAATGAATGTGATTATATCATCCCTAAGTTGAATATTATAGAGTTTCTCTCTTTTCAAGAAAAATTCATCATGAACAAATAATAGAATAAATTTTTTGGTAGAACTGTTTAATTTATTAAATATTCTATTTTGGAATAAATAAGTTCTATTTTGAAAATAGAATGTTGTTTTTGTGTCATAAAAATACATCCTAAAATTAATATAGTTACTAAAAGGTTAGCGGAAGTGTATGTGAACAGAAACGAGTTCATAGTTATAAAATTATACAATATATCAATATAAAGTTAGATTTATTTCCTCTAAATATCCAAATGTGTTTCTAATATGTGATGGTAAAATAAAATATAAATTGTTACCTTTTTAGCATTATAATGTTAATATCAATTTTTTATAAACAATTTTACTTGTTCTGGGTGAATGTTTGTTTCATTTGACATCCTAAATATTTTAGGATATGTGATAAAAATGAATATTTTAATGATTTGTATTTAGTTTTCATGAATATTTGAACATTACATTCTTCTTATGGATCATACTCAGAGATCTTTAATGTTTTTTCACATGATATAATAGTTATTTTATTATATGTGATGGTAAAGAAGAATTTAAATATTTACATTTAGTTAACATGAGAGTGTGAATATTTGAATTTTCTTAATTTATATTCCAGTGATGATAATAACTGAATGACACAACATATCCAAAAAGAGTTGTGGTTATGATGTAAAGAAAAAATATTAGGGTTATAATAGTTACCAGAAAAAGATGAATATCATATCATCTTAAATTATTTTAGGATATAATTATAAAGAGAAATTTAAATAATTACATTAGTTACCATAGAAATGAAAATGTTATTTTATCATAAAAGGGTTTATGATATGCTAATATATCATAAATTTAATAGCATTATTATTTGAAAAAAATAAAAACAATCAGAAAATTAATTCCAATGATGATGATGATCCACATAAAAGGATATCTATGTATGAAAAAATTAGACATCATAATATTTGATAATATTTTGTTAAGAAGATTGAATAGGGTCAATGAGTACAATATATGGGAATATTATTCCTTAATTTCACTATTACTCAAAAGGTCTTACATCAAGGATGGTACTCGCAAAAGTGTTAGTGGGAAGGTTTAGTAATATTTTCACATAGTTTTTTGGTAGGAATAATAAATTATGTAATGAGTTAAAAAGTCACTTCAATGTGTGAAATACTTAATACTAATATATAATTTTATTATATGTTTTAGGATAAATTGATTTTTATGTTGTATTTTCTATGAATTCATACAAGGTATTAAGAATATAAAATATATCATTATATATAAACATAAATATCCAATTTATCATTCATTAATATTGGCTTCATATATATGTAATGATCAATATTTCATGAAGTGTAATAGTAATTGACCACTAAAACTATAACATTGAGTTATCCAAAACCAAAGATTCAAAATGGAGTACTATTATTATGATAAAAAATTAAGATTAACATGAGTATGATTCATTCATAGAGAAATAAAAAATTCACATGAGGTATGAAAATGGGTTTTCATATGTTGGAAGACCAATTAAGTATACCAAAGAGAGTTCCATAGAAAGTTATTGTGTATAGTTGTGGTTCATGGATCGTATTTCACTAAACATTCATAAGGATATAGTGATTTATATCATAGTAACCTTCATAAAGTGATACTAAACTTAGGAAAGTTTATCTATTGTCTAATATAATCAGTGGTGTGTGGGGTATATTATTGAACATGTTATCGGTTTGATCTAACCAAGATGATATTTATCCACTAATAAAATTATTAAGTCATCTGAAATTCATTTGAGTTAGACTATGGAGTGTGTGAGGTTAAATAATATGTATGTACTATATTCTTATATATTCATATGATTAACATGAGATGTACAAATCCACATAGATGAATGAATTATTGTGTATTCATCGACATCTTCATTCTATACATTGAGAAGTGATGACATATGAGTAGGCTACTTGGGATTGACATAATATGTTTTCTATGATCACATGATGAAATGGGTAATGGAAAACTATGATAATACAAAGTTTCATTTGATTTAATCTGGGGGACACTAGTATATATATACATGTGTTTAATAGAAATCACTCCATATCCATATACAGCTTGAGTGTAATTAACACTTTTTAAGAGGATTCACATTACATAAATATATTAATATATATATTCATATTTATTTTCAATTCTATAAAGGCCCATGTAGTCAAACATTGTTTTTGACTTAATGGGGATAGAATCTGTCTCATAGAAATAAAATAAACGAGTTATATAGAAAATAAAAAAGAATTTCTATATGAGTATTCAAATGGTATTATATATAATGTGTTTCTATTTTAATTTAATTATATCATTACAAAAGTGGTTTAGATGATTTGAAAAAGGGTTTTTTCTATATGATTTCAGAAGATACATTTTTTTGATGTCATATAAGGTGATATTTTATGAAATCATTAGGATTTAGTGTAAGTTGGAAATATATATTGATATATATATACACCCTAAAGCAATATTTTGGATATCAATTTTTTAACTAAATATATTAGGACTAATAAATGTATATGATGTAAATATTCGTCAGTCATTAACTTTTAAATGATATATGTTATCATTTATAGATGTTTGCAACATATGATATCATTCAAGAACAATTTCATAATATAAAACATGATAATGTTTTTCCATTGATCCTTTGATGCAAAAACTATCAAAATAATTAACTCATATATATTAATTCATTTTTTAATGAAAGTGACAACTGAGGAGCATCCTCATGTCAATGTAAAAGAAATTCCATATGAGTGTATTGTATGGGATTTTCCTTTTTTTGATTCCTTAGATTAATTCCTAATTAATAAAATATCTACTTTATTTTTTCCATGGAATAGTAAGGTCTTATCACACTATAGTGTAAAGTAGGAAATGTTCTATATGATGAATTAATCTATGGAATCCATCAGAGGTCGGAGGATTTTTTTCTTTGGTATTCAATAAATAAATTAAATAAAGATCCATATAATTATAGATCCTTCTTTAAAGGACATTACAGATGTTTATAGTATTTATTCATTTTCATTTTTTTTATATTTTATCATATTTCATTAATGAAGATCATGGATTTTTGGTTTCTTTTACATCAACTAAATTTATTAATAGAAAATCAATATCAATGACTCTCAAAAATTTATATGTATAGATTTTATGAATTAAGGGGGTGATTTTGACGATTAACTCTATTTTCATCAGTTTGATATAGACTAAAAAAATGGGGAGTTATATTATTTTTTTAATCTCAAATTGTTATGTGTAGTAAAATAATTTGATTTTTTATTGTTTTAATTTAAAAATATATGACTATTATTTTAAAAGTGTATTTATTTTCCTTTTGATAATTTTAAAAATGGGGATAATTGTTGAACCTATATTTATTTTTAAATTATAAAAGTTGGGATATAATTGAATATCTCATTTATACTACTCCCAATTATTATTTTCAAATCTAAAAATATTACATTGATTAATTATTTTTTAGATAAATGGAAATTTTAATTTTTTATTCCATATAAAAAGACTAATGAAATATGTTCAAATAGGAAACTACTTGTGGTAAAAATAATATTATGGATATTGTTTATTTGATTATCCTTTGAATTAGTTGTAGGATCTATACAATTATATTAGAGAAATTTCATGTTTATTATGATTTGGGTAAAGACACATACATTAATGTTTTTATAAATATATAATTGTTATTTTATAGAGTAATATTTACTTTTTAGATTATCTATCTTTATTGGGGTATTACTTATTCATTTACTATTTTTTATAGATATATTTGATTAATCTTTGTTTACTATGAATGTTAACCGTTTTTTCACGGGATCTAAATCTTTAAATGTGTTATATAATCCTTACAGTTCATTCATCCTTATGAATATTTTCATGATCTGGTTGAAATGAGTTTTATGTAATCCATTCTTACAATTCATATGTCCCTTATGTGAATTTCATGCATATGGATTCAAGCTTATGGGAATTTCACCCTTATGGGATGAATCAGGTGAACATTTTCATTCTTATTGATTAATTGTTATGGATTCATCCATAGAGAAAAAATCATTCTTGTGTATTTCTTCCATTCTTTTGGATATGTTGATGCATATAGTTAGAATAATGAATGGCTACCATCATTCCTAAACAAAAATAATTTTTACACTTTAATTAAAAATGATGTTTTCAACTTAACAGTTTTTTTGGAATCCAAAATTATTATCTATTTTATAAAATATTTTAGATATTTATTTACAATATTATTTTAGAAATGTTTTTTATTATTTATTATTTTATTTATTAAAAACTAATTATTTTTAAAATATAATAATTTATATATAAGTATTTTAATATAAATTGGAATAAAAATTGACGGAATAAAACATGTTTTATTTTCAAAATATTTTCATTAAAACTCATAACTATCAAATTTCAAATATTTGAAATAGATTGTGTTTGTATAACATTATTTATTTTTACTCTAAAAAGATATCTATTATTGATAATTTAATATATATTTTTTTTAATTTTTTTTTCCAAAATGTTTTATTATATAAATGAGTAATGATTTCACTTGTTATAAAACGATCCCTAGCCATTGATGTAGTTCACTATCATTAATTAAGAATTTTGGGGTTTCATGAGAAATGATGAAATGGAATTCCTATGCATTCATGTAAAATTTTTTATTGTTCTTATACATAAAGTAACTCTACATATTATGTTTTATATAACTAGTTCATTAAAAAAAGTTTTGAAAATTATTAATATACTATGTCATAAAATTTTATAGTCACATATTTCTAAATACTAGTGTTGGTAGATTTATCATATGAATTATTTATTTCCAAACATAATCTTCACTTTTATCACCAATATATCTTACGTCTATAAAAAGTTTATGTGGTTATAAATTGTTTAAATATTTTATGTTTATATTATACATTTTTTGGTGTTGCATAAAAAAGGAGAACTTATTGTCTGGGTTATTCATCCCCTTAAAAAGGCTACATCAGGTAGTTCCTTAATTTGGCAAAAGGTAGGGGTTTTAGTTATTCATTAGTTTAGATATAGTCAAAGTGTGGTTTATTCCCCGATTAAAAAGGTAGTTTTGGGGTTGTGCCTTAATGTGAGAAAAAGGTAAGATATGGGTTGTTCCTCTACATGTGTAAGGAATTTTTAAAAGGTTGTGACACCTTTTAAAAGTTAGGTAAATATATTAGTAGGTGTTATACTCTAATTTTGATAATATCAAGAGTAAGCATAATGTCACTTTGATCAGAACTATTATCAAATTACTTATGTTAATTTTTTTATTTTTTATTTATTAATTTAATTTACAATAATAATTAATTTAAATTTAAGTAAAGGATCAATTTTATCCAATTAAACATTAATTAATATTACTCTATGGGAAAAACACATGTTCTTATTTTAGTATTAATAAATATTATGAAATTGAGGATGGGAATTTCCGTAAAAATAGATTACAATAAAGAATTATCAGCCTTAAAAATTCAATCAATACCAAATTCAATTATCCTTATGTGACTCCCTAATTTGGATCGCATATTCCCTCTTCTTCTTTTAATCCATCTAATCTAAAATACTCTTATAATTTATGGCTAGTTATATCGTAGATTCTTGTTTAATTAAAATTTACATTCACAATAGTCAGGTAATTACACATAGCTTAAATATATCCTGCATTTTATACGCAAGGATAAATTCTTTGACCACATCAACATTAGATCTGACGGATATGGAATGGGAATAAAAATAACTTTTTATCCACAAAAGATCACTATTTAAGTGGGATTGGGTATCTCATTGAATTATACTTTTGTCATTAATTGAAAAAAGTAATTATATTTTCATGACATAATCTCCCCAACATAATCCCTCGTCATTTTGGATTAATTCCATGTATTTCAGTATAACATGATTGGATTCTATATATATTAAAAACAAAAAATGGGGAACTGCTTATTAAAACACAACTAGCTAACCAAAATTTCATAGGTACATTATTAATAGTAGTTCTCCCTATATTGTGGGGTAGACCTTATATATAAGAGTAACCTACATCCTTGCGTAAATTCAATCATCGAACAACCAACACTATTGTGACATGAGTATTCCATATCAGATTAGAACTATTCTCCTATAATATATTCATGGCCATCTAATGATACCCATATCATCATGAATCACAACAGAAATGCTATAAATCATTACATTATAACTCCACTCAACAATAATAATACTCTAACAAATCCATGAGAATGCTGGTAAAAAATAGAACCTGAAAACACTTCTATACCACATGAATGAATTATCTAAAGAAACTAGTCAGAGTCTCCCACCAATATGATATTTATTTAAACACCACACAATAAGGTAGAATGGTTTTTTAAGGTTAATCCAAATCTCACTGTGTAGAAAATACTATATTATCTAACTTAATTGTGATAAAAATATAGATCCCCCTTTTCAATTATCTTTATAATGGGAATTGAAAATCTCTAAAATTTATCAACATATCAAACTCAAAAAGTGATATTGAATATTTCTAAAACAATAAAAGGTTTATTCTATCACCCCTTTATATTTTTCAAAAATATGTTAATCAACACATGATCACTACGTTAAATGTCATATATTAAGTACTAAAACCATAAATTTTATTATCATTGATAAAATAAAACTACAGCCTCTCCCCCTTTTCAATAATATATTATTTAATAACATTACCCATTATAAACCAATACGAAAGAAAAAATGGAGATTATAAAAAACTCATTCATATTGGTTGGGAGAATTCACTCCTAAAAAACTCTAAAGTGATTGAAGAATCATTCATTATATGAATTTTCAAGTTACCCAATACCTGATTCGTGGATTAAATACTCTCTAATGATATATCTCAATGTTACCCCTTCTATTATATAATGTTATTCTTGATGTCAACAGGCTTCAAGATCAATTATTTCACCAAATTCATTGATTGGTTAATTTTGATTTATATTATAAGGATAGTATGAAATATTTAAGTGTATATGTGAATTAATTTTAAAAAGCATACTACTAATGTTTCATACCCAAAAATTATATATTTTGTATGTTACATCATCTAAATTGATTAGTGTATCAAAGTAAAAAAAGTACGATGATAGAAGAAATAAAACATCAAAAGTAAAAAAACATAACTAATAAAAAAAAATATAATATGTATCTAAATTTATAATCAAAAAATATGTAAAATACTAGAAAACTAAAAAAATGTTGTAAATAAACCAACTCTAGTGGCAAGAGTTGGTGGTTAAATTATTACATTAGCACTAGATATAAGCAACTGTATCACAATGGATCATGTGGTTTAGGAGTTGTGTAAAACAAGATACATATATTAATCTCACAAATAAATCATAAACATAAAATACAGAAAAAGTAATTTTTTTGAAAATACCATTATTATCTCACATATATTCTTGCATATCAATCATATTACCATTCCTAAAATCCCGAGGAAGGGGAAAATAATGGTGAGCCCAAATTCATAGTGGGGTTTACATAGAGTGGAATCTATCTTGTGTAAATATGCAATAATCTATAAGTCAAGGTAAATATCTTGAAACACATTCCATTTAATCAATAACTATATAACCAAAAATAAAATGGTTTGAATAAATAATGATAAGATTATTCCAAATAAATAATCACATGAGCTTGGTACTTCTCCATGGATATTATAATAATTCAAACAATCACAGGGATATAAATAACTAATTTCATAATAATTTAATGGTTAATGATAGAAAAATTTTCCATTTCATCAAGCCCTCATTCCAAGGCATCAAAAACATACCATCATTGCCTTATAACAATACATCATACCTAAATTGGTAAGGCCTTATATATATTCCCAAACCATTTTTTCGCTTCTGACCTACCAATGCATTGAGTTGCTATATTTTTTTAATCCCCACCAATCACTAATTCAATGATCATATGAATAAATAGTACAACATAATCATTAAGGCCGGATAAAAAACCATTTTTTGTAAGAACTGGAATATGTAATAAAAATACATTCCCCAGTCAAAATTACTATAAACCGTATAGAGAAATAATAATTATGGTATCATTACAAAATATCCCTAGTGGAACATTATTAAAATATAGGGTTATTTTCATCTATTAATAGAAATACCTAAAGAATATCATTAAAAAATTCTTGAGGAAAATAACCTTTTCAATTCAAAAATAAATGTTGAAAACTTAAGAATTTCATAATATTAGGAAAAATATTTTCTTTGAAAATATCCACAAATAATCATGAAGGAAGCTTAAATCCATTGATCGATCATGAAGGAATAAAATATTTTCATTGAAATTTACATTATGAAATATATCCTTTTCATTTTTTTAGTAAAAAGTAAAAAAGGTAAATCATTAACAAAATGTTATGAATTTTTTTAATGAACCATTTTACTAAAAGGAAATAATGATTACAAATAAATTTAAAAATAATAAGATAATATAAAAAACATTCTTGAAAACATTTTTCGGATGTAAGGACATAGAAGAAAAATGATTTTGGTTAGAAGAGATAAATAAATTCATCTTTTCATATTGAAACCTTTTGAATCATTTTAATTACCAAATAGTGAATTGATTTAATATTAATTGAAAATTCCATGAATAAATATATGATAATAATAGAACCTTTATTTATTAGTTAAACACCATATTATTTCCTTCAATGGAAATTCAAGCATTAAAATCCTTATTAAAACAAGATATATACCCAACTCTGTTAATAATTACACATCATAGATGTGAGAATTTTTAAAATAAATTATTATGTTTTAATAAATTTTAATCTAGAAAAAATTATAAAAAGATATAATAGAATCATAATATATTTCATACATAATCAAAGCATAAAATAGTCAATGAGGTAAAAGTATAAATCGATGTATGGAAATTGATTTAATAAGTCCTCAACCATATGAATGCACTGTAAAATCCTGGTTATTATTAATTAAAATTATTTTCATGTCATTTAAATATTCATTTGATATATTTTATATATTTTCAATCATTATTATATCATTAATTTTTTCAGATAAAATGAATAATACTTTATTTCTAACCAAAATGGATTATCACCCAGTATATGGGTTTATTGAGAATATTGATTTTAAAATAATATATATTTAATTAGAAGATATTAAGTTCATTTTTTAATTCATCATTTCAAAATTATCTTAGGATTAATTTTTTTTATACTTTTCCGAAATGATTGATTTGTCAATAAATATTGAAAATACACATTTTTATTGAAAATTTTAATAAATTTTTCATTATTTACAGCATAATATTCTATTTTCACTAGATAAAAAATTTTATAAGTTTCTTTAAATTTAATATTATACCAATAAATATTTTGAAATGAATTTTATACTTGATTTTTTAATAAAAAAATTATACATAAAAGGGATTTTTTCTTGAAACCTGTTTTTCATCATGTTTTTCTAATTATATTTAGATTTATATTTTGAGTCTTTTAGGTTTTAAATAATATTAAATTAATTAATATTATTAATAACTGTATCAAATTGGTTAAATATGACTCTTTTATTTTTGGAATTTATGAATAGTATTATAAGTAATTTATGTAACCTTGAGAAGGGTAAATTTGGTAATTTAGGTTAAAAATAATATGACAGTGGCTCTAAATTGACCCTAAAAATTGATTTACCTTTACCATATTAGTATATATCATCAATGATCATCATAATATTGAATATATGACCATTTTACAATTCTCCTTGAGCATATACTTTATATTATTTTATACAAAGAAAAGTAAAAAATTTCATTATATTTTTATTATTATCTATAAAATTTATACAATGGAATACATAGAAGATAGATTCAGTTATAAATATCAATTTAAAAAATAAATTATTTTTTTGTCATTTACATTTTTTCAACAACTATTTATGATATAATTACATTGAATTCTGATGAGACAATAACATAGTTCTTGTTAAATCATTGGAAAAATCAATAAAATGATTTTAAGGAATTATATAATTAAATTTATTTGAGGGAACTATTGTGCCCCATGAAATTTTTAAATTAATTTATCAAATTTTGGATGTCTTAAATTATATTATAATTCTATATTTCTCCTAATGTTTCTAAATTCAATGTAAATAAATAGTTTCAAAATAACATTAATGATATTTTATAATAAATAAAATTTTAATAAATTATTTAAAATTATTATAAATCATATATTCATAATTTGGATTGATATGGATTAAAATATTAAACATGGTTAATTTATAGTAAATTTATCCTTTTATTGTAAATATTTTTCCCCTAAAGAGTAAAAACCAATTTTATCTCTACTATCATCAAAAGGGTAAATAAGGGGTTATGATAAATAAAATAATGGTTAAACTATCTCATAAGCCTAAAAAATTATTTTATGAGATTAATGATACCTATACTTACCATATATTTGAAATAAATCATTTTGGATCCATTTTTATATGAAAATAAATTAATATAAAATTAATATTTTATGAAATTCAAAGAGTAATCCTCCCCTCACTTTTAGAAATGTAATATCATCTCTTCTTCTATTCATACATAAAAACATTTCGGTTCAAAAAAGACATAATAATAATTCCTTAAATATATACATATTCCCTAGATGGGTTTTTTTAATCATAAAACTATATAAGGAATGATTTTGATGTAAACCTGATGAGGTTGTTCGAAGAATTGATTTAGTTCTTAGCCTATGGTTTTTTATTTTCATTATTATTCCATATCCTTAAAATATTTTTCATCAATGATAAAATAATAACTAAATTATCTCCTAAAAATTTTGATATTATTTTTTTAATGGAATAACTAAATCCATCTTCTCCTCTATCAAATTTGAAAGTGAAATTGTTGTTCAAGTGTATGGAGGAGTACCACATCATGAACCAATGTAATTTGTTTTCCATAAGAACCTCTTTACGGATGGTTGAAAAAATGTATTGTATATATATATGATTTATTGAAATATTTATCATTATAAGAAGATAATATATCATTTACCTTCTTACCTTTCATTCACTGAAAAAATGATAATATTGTCTGTGTTTACATGTGGACTACAACCTCCATTAAGTGGTGATATTTTTTTTCATCACCGTATCACATCGATCATAAATATAACTATATTAACAAAAATAATTTCATATTTACGATATAATAATTATTTTATAATTAAAAATAATACTTATATTCTTACCTTATTGATTGTTGAAAACTAGAAATGTTACTTATAAATATGTACAACCAACTATATATTTGAGTGTAACATAGTTAATTATTTAAACTAAACATTTTATTGCTCATAAATTATATTTTATATAAACAAATGACCTTTATGTCATTATTATTAGTCTGTACATGGTGTAATAATGTCCTCTTTGACCATTACCAATCCAAATAACCCTTTTGGATATATGATTTGAATATCATCAATGAATTTAACGCGAACATAATTAATCGATTAATTTATTATATCATGGAATAATTGAATAGTTAAAATTTTGGAAGGATATTTTATTTGTAAATAATTTATGTACATTTATTATTCTTGATCAATAAGTAGGACTCAAGGTAACACACTTTATTTTAAAAATATTCGACTGAATTTCCCATTAAAACACTTTTTATTCGTGTTAATATTTTGAAAAGAAAATATTGATATATAAATATATATATATGAAATAATTATAAAAAATTTATTCCTATTTTTAATTTCACTCAATTTTTTTCAAAAAAAAAAAATTTATGTAATGTTTTTATATTTTTTTAAAAAAATATAAAAAATATATTTTATTTTAACATATATGATGACAATGGGTTTTCTTACCTCCATAAAAATAATTTATTTTTTCGATTTCTTTACAATATTCCATGTTTTATTCAAATAAAAATCCAACCTCCCTATGTTTTGCTTATTTTTAAAATCGGTTTTAAAATGGAGTAGATATTTCAATATCCTTAAATGTTCTGTAATGGGTGGGAATAATTTTTTTAATGATGGAAATAAATCATTTCATTTTATTATTATTATGTTATGGTTCATGGGAATTTTTTATGATGGCGAATGATTCTATTATAAACCCCGGATGGTTAGTTATGTTATTATAAATACACAGGTGTGTTTTTTATAAACCAGTTATGGATGGGTCTTTGAATGCCCTCAAATGTGTTGGGTATGAAATTTTACTATATTTTTATTCCATTTTTAATAGTGATATTTAAAATATATTATATGTTAACTACATTTTTTATCTATGATTTATATGAGATTTTATTTAAATAATTTTTTTAAGGTAATATATTGATTTTATGTTTAATGGAATGTATATGATCCTTTTAATGAGTGACATTTGTAACTTTGTGAAACTGATTTTATGATTTTTTTTTTCTAACTACTAGGGAAAAATGATATTCTTTATTTTTCACGGAAGATTTATTATGATTTGTTTTATGAGAATCATTGTGTTGAGAAGATTATATATTAGTAACTAAAATGTTTATTTTGAACCCATTTTTTATTGAAAATTAATATTTTCCTAAGTCTTCAGGGACTGGAATGTATATTTATTCTCTATTCTATGTCCCATTATTAAAATATTTTTACTCATACCATGTTTCCAATTGTGTTTCACAATGATTGTGATTTGATATGGGAAAAAACAGGTCATGTTGAATGTTGTTATTATTTTTCATGAAAATAAATTATGTTTTATTTTAAAATTAATATATTATGGTATAAATGTATAATGAGTAAAAGTTTATACATTAGAATATATGGGTTTTTTATGTGAGAGATATTATATATTTCTCTAAAACTTTTAACAAAATCCTAAAAAATAATAATGTTCATTATTTACTTGGGATTTAATTTATGGAATGTTTTTTCGACAGATCATTGTAGATGGTATTAATGAAAAGGTTTATATAAATTCCAGGGTTTGTATAATTTATGTGAGTACCCTTAAGATTTTTTAATTTGTAATCATAATATTATAGAATCAAAAGAATTTGAGGTTTATACTTTTAAAATATGTTTGTTCAAATGGGTTTCCAAACAAAAAATAGTGAATCATTAGTTTAAAGGAACAAGTTGGATAATATTATTTAAAATAAGAAACCTAGAATGATTAGAATAAGAATATAGAATTTTTTTATTGTGATGGATCAGTTGAAATAGGCTATAATCGGTAGTGGTATTCATGCAATTTTATAGCTAGATATACTACAGATGATCATAATGACAATAAGGAATTTTATTCAACAACATCCTCAAGAATTCGATTGATATTTGTACCTAGTGGTATTTGAGTAAGGGATTAATGCTTTGGAAAAGATAATAGAAGAAATTAATAGTTTTTATCATAATTATCTAACCATTTATATTTATCATTTTAACGGTGAAGCTAATTCCCTTTGATAATAATGTTTTTGAAATAGAAGAGGCTGATTCATTTGTATGGAATGAATTTAAGAATATTTTCATTGAAAAATATTTTCTTATTTCCATTTGAAATAGTATGGAAACGTATTTCATTGAATTAATTAAAAAGGTGCAATATTAAGTGACTATATATGAATTAGAGTTATCCATTTTAGAATTTTACATACCAATGTTTATTTTCAATTATGCTAATAAAATTAGTCAGTTCTACCTAGGGTTGTTTGAATGATATCAAAGGGAATCAGCTTCCCATGAATCCAAAAGATATGATAATACTTATTGATAAGATGATAATGTAGACATAATGTTTTATAGTTATAATTTATTTCATGAATAAAATCCAAAGAAAATAATTAGATGGAACAAAATAGGGAAAAATAAATCAAAAAAATGAGTTATTGAAATAAAGGTCCCATAATATAATAATAATGGTAAAAAGAACACTATTGAATGTCTTAAAAAATAGGAAAAATGCATTAGATGTTGTATGTTTGGGTATATGGATAACTATTACAAATAATGGGATCTTAGCAATGAGAACAGAAATAATGAAAAGTCAATTGTGCAATGTTTTAATTGAAATGAGTTGGAAAATTATGAAACTTTGTTCTTGAAGATAGTTACTCATGGTGGAAATCAAAAGGATCATAATAAAATTGGTATGGAAAACTATTTTACAATTCCTATGGTTGATTTTGGTCTATTAAATGAATTCGTGATAGGTATGATCCCTGTTTTTTCAAATTATTCCAATACATGGTTTAACTGTAGATCTTCACATTCATTAATTTTTTAGACGTTTTCTAGTAATTTGTGAACATAACCTCATGAATGTAGGATATAACATTGGATTAAAAATATAGGTGAAAATATTAATGAATCCAAGATTTATAGAAATCATCATATTGTTATCATTGGAGTGTTCATTTATTCAAATCATACTGAACATACCACTGTGGAGTTTGATATTGTTTTCGGTAATTATGGGATTCAACTATCTGAAGATAAGATATATTAAAATGTGAGAAAATTTATATTCAATGATTTCATAACTTTTATAACCTACCAAGAGGTAGTCAACTACAATAGAAATGGTTGTAAAATATACATATCTCAGGTTGTTAAAAAGAATAAGAGTTTTAGAAACACAGATGAATTAGTAATTGAGTAATATTTAGATGTATTTCATGATTATTTTCATAGTTTTATTCCTGAAAGGGAGGTTTAGTTTATTTTTAACTTAGTACCTAATGCTGCAACTATTTCAAAACATCCTTAACAAATTTTATAAAACAAACTATTAAATTTGAAAATGTAATTATAGGTGTTTCTAGATATATTTTTCATTAATACTAACACTTCGCCATGGGATAATATTGTATTATTTGTTATGAGAAAATATTTTTCTATGAGGGTTTTAATTGATTATAATGGTTTTTATTACAAAACTATTATGGACAAGTACCCTCTTTCTATTATTGATGATTTCTTTATTATTCCCCAAGGAGTATAGTATTTTTAATGTACTGATCATAGTTCGTAGTTCCATCAATTGATTTTTTAAGGCGATTTATATTCAAAAATTTAATTCTAGACTAGTTACATGCATTATGAGTTTTTAGTTACTCATTTTAGTTTTTCAAATTCACCACATGTATTAATGGATATTATTAAAAGAATTTTTCATGACTATTTATATATGTTTTTTTATGTTTTTAGTGAGGAAATACTGGTATATTTTAAAATTCATGAGTATCATGAAGGATGCATAAGGATTATTTTGAGAACCATAAAATAATAAAATGTTTATGAGAAGTTTAGAAACTCTGAATCATTATTGCAAAAGTTTGATTTCCTTGGTCATATTTTTTCAATGACGGAATAATTATTGAACATTCAAAAAAATGGTTTGAAAAGTATCTAAGCCCAAAAAATGTCATATAGATTCATGTTTTTCTAGGATTATTAGGTTATGAATGATGGATTTTTAAAAAAATTACTCGGTTTTCTAGCCCACTAAATATGATAATTCAAATTTTTTTTAAATTCATCTTGATGAAAAAATATAATGATTTTTTAGGAAGCTTAATATAATATTGGATAATTCATTATATTTTTCCCTCTCCTCTAGTAAAGGTTAATGTTTTACCTACAGTGATTATTTTTTCATGGTATGTGGTTGTAATCTGATTATAAAAGATCATATGATTACTTATACTTCATGAAAACTGAAACCTCATGAGTTAAATTATCCTACACATGATTTGTAATTATCTTCAATGATTTTTTATTTTAAATTTTGTTGGAATCATCGATATGGATTAAAATAAGAAATATATATTGATCACAAAAGTTTGAATTATATATTGACATATAAATAGTTTAACATTAGGTAGGGAAGGTTGGTGGAACATATCAAGGATTATGATTTCAAGATTCATTACAATTTCGAAAAGAAAACATAATAGTATATGATTTTATTTAAAAATATCAACCATGATTAACTATGATACATTTAGAACATGGCCATTTGGTTAGTGATTTGATGAATTTGGCCATTGAAATTTATCACCTAGGGACTTACTCTATTTAGTTTTATTTTTTAGTAATTTTTTCTCTATCATGATGATATATTAAATCTCATAAGGGATACTATGAGTTATAAGAAAATATAGATTTTCTTTAGAAGGGTATGTTTCCCAAATTTAATTTTAACAGATAATGTATTATCATACTTAGAAAATTATTATGTACACCTTATGACTCACATTTGAAGATATAATTATTGAGTGAAGATCATTGATACCCATTTACAATTCATCCCAATAGCACAAATATGTATAGAGACCTTCATGTGTATTTCTAATGGGATGAAATAAATAGTACTCTTGAAAACATTCCCTTGAAGTGTTTGAGTTAGGAAAATATTAATAAAATAAATGTAATTATTAATGGGGACTCTTGAACCCTTTCTAGTTCTGGAGTGGTATTGGGAATATCTATCTAGGGATCTCATAGTAGGATTACCAAAGAAATCTCATTGTATTAGTGAGATTAGGGTTATTGATGATGAATTATCTAAATCTATCTATTTCCTTCCCATTCTAGATACCTTTTCTCAAGATATGATTTCTAAACTAAATCTTACGTAAATAATTAGGTTACATTGAGATCCACTCTCTAATATATATTATTATGATCCCTTGTACACTTTAATTTTTTTGGAAGGGTTTTAGAAGTCATTGGGTACTGAATTAATTTTCAGTATAACATTACATATTCAATCTAATGGATAGTACATGTAAACAATTTATACCCTATAATACATTATTCTTTCTGGATCATTGGACTACCAAGGTATTTCGGATCAACCTCTAACTTTATATTTGTTTTTCATAATAAAAATATGTATTATTCAAAGGTATTATATAAAAAGTTGTGTCAAAATCTAGTACATTTTGGATGAAGTATGGGAATGTAATTTTATGGGACTATAGTTGGAAGAATAAGTAGTTGAGAAGATGATGATGATATAGTAAAATAAGAGGATAGATCATAGAATGATGAAAATTTATTTTGATAATCAGAGGAAATATCTATCCTTTCAGGTAGATGAACATGTTTTACATAATGTATATCTAAGGAAATGTGTTAATCATTTTCATAAAAATTGGAATATAATTATGTAGATCATTAGTACATATGATTTTTGTGTAAATTTGGATATATTTTATAATAAGTGGCCCTAAATATGATTTTAGAAAATGTACATAATATATTTTATGTTTTGATGTTAATAAAATATACACCAGATTCATATCATGTTTTAAGACCCAAGGTAGTTTAATTGGAAGTTAATATTTTTCATAAAAAACCCTATTTAATTTCCTGACCATAGTGAAAAAATCATATAGAATAAGTTAATTCACCGGGTTAAGGTTTTTTAAATATCATTTTTCTGAAGAAGAAGAAGCACTGTAATCTAAAAATGAAATTATGGAAACGTATCCTCACATGTTTAATAATTGAATAAAATAGCGAGGATGAAATTTCTAAATTAGGGGACAATGAAAAATCCAAGATATTTTTAATATAAATAATATTAATTTAATTTTTATATTCAATTTTTAGGTTTAATGGTGTGATATTCATTACAAGAATATTATGAATTTTTTTCAATCAAAAGGGAAAACAATTTACTTGTCCAAAAATTGGATTTTTAGGCATTATATGGGTTTTTCAAAATATATATTTCTAAATTACATAATTTTATTTTTAAAAAATGAAATTAATTTTTTAATTTAGCATGTTAAAATTATTCTTGGATGATATTATTATAATTTTTTGAAAAAATGATTCTTTTAATGAATATTGGAATATACTACTTTTATTGAAAATTGTATATTCTTTTTAATTATTTATAATGGAAATTAATATTTTAATTGGACTTAAAAAAATTTTAGTTAATAATTTAGTTATGGATTGGTTAGTTAATTGTTTCTTGAATATTGTAAGAAAAACATTTTATACACAAAGGGTCAAATTTTTAAGAAATGTTTTTATTTCATTTTTATAGTTTAAATTTAAATTATATTATACCACTCCTATATTTTGAATATGAAAAAAATATTCAACATCTTAAATTAGGGGGCCAAATTTTTTTAAATCATCCCATTTATTTGGACTTTATGAAAAATAATTTTTTTTTAATTTAGGTCTACTTAGTTAAGGGTAAACCAGTAAATTTATTATAAAATAATATGATATGGAATAAAAATGACCGTAAAACATTACTCAATTATAGTTATTCAAAATATTTCATCTATAAACATTCATGTGGTTAATATATATCGTTTTATCCATTTTCTATGATTTTTACCTTCATAAAATTTTATGTAAAAAATTTATAAAATATGAATCTCTTAATTTGATTGTATATATATCTTGAACTAGAGATAATCATGTGATATATTTAGTCATAAAAAATAACTTTTAAAATAAATATTTTTATAATCATGGTAATTTATTTCAAATTTTTAGTTTTTAAATAATTACATTAAATTCTTACGCAATAGTGACACTCTGCTTGTGCATACAATAGAAAAATCTACAAAATGATATTAAAAACTCAAAAATATGATATAATTTGAGTGATTTATATTATACCTTGAATATTTATGATATTCATAAAATATTTTGGTTTTGGAATATGTTTATATTATAATTCAATATTTGTATTGAGTATTTTAAAGGTCAAATTAATGGAATAGTGTCAATAATGACATTAATGATATTTTATAACAAATAATATTTTTTGAAATTATATAAAATTACAAAAAACATTATATTTTTTAAAGAGATTAGTATATGGTTGAACATTTCAACTGTGGTATATTTATGAGTTTTTTTTATAGAAATTAAATTGACCCTTAATTAATTATTTGTTTTTATCAGTGTAATCATTGAAAAGTTTAACAAATAGTAAAAGAAAAATTATATGGGTGAAACCATCACCTAAAATTGTAAAACTATTATTAAATGATACTGTTTTGCACTAAAATCATCTTAAATTATAAAAATATTAGTTTTGAGTCATTTGGACAAGAAAATTAATTTATATTATTTTTGAAAAACTTTAATGGGTGCCCCACCCTACACAAATATAAGGAAACTGTCTCTCCTATTTTTTTAACAATTAAAAATACTTTTATATCTGGTAATACAAATAAAAATACATTCCTCATGTTAATACTCACATATTAGATTAATTATTTGGATTATAAATATAACATATGTAAGAGTTTGTTGTAAACCGAGAGAAGTTATACGAAGAAGATGTATAGTTCTTAACTAGGCGTTTTTTAATATTAATTATTCAACATACTTAAACTAATTTCCAACTAAACTATAATAATAACACCATTATATTTAATATAATTATATTCTATTATGTTAATTTAATAACAGACATCCATAACTTCTTCCTTCAAAATGAGAAAATATTCGTGGTTCATTTGTATAGCAGACCACTTCCTCAAGAACAGACACAATTTTTTTCCCTCACATCCTATTCCTGATGTTGGTAATGATATATTAAATTTATAATATATTATATTTTAGAAAAATTTATTGTTATGAACATAAATTATATCATATATTTTCTTACCTTCCCTACACTGAAAATTTGATAATGGCCTTCAGGTGTACATGTGGACTACCACCTCCACCAAGCGATATGATTTATTTTTCATCACTGCATCACATGGATGATATATATAAGACTGTTGAAATAAATAATATTATATTTATTACATAATTATAATTATGGAGTGGAAGCATAATACTTTGCATCTTTCCATAATGATAACAGAAAATTTTAAATGTTACTTATGCATATGCTCAGCCTACCATCTCTATGATGGTATAATTCATCATTTTTTGTAACCATGTTTTATTTATGATTTTAAAATTATATTTTATGTATAAAAATATAATTATTCCATGATTATTATTCTAGATATGTTGGAATGATTAAACCATTGACCATGGTCAATCCACCGATGCCATTGTTGATATATAATTCAAATATCATAAGTTTTATAATGTGATCATAATTGGTTGTGTGATTGATTATATAATTTTAAATTGAATTATAAACCTGAAATTAGAAATTAATAAGGAAAATAATTAACACAGTCTCACAATTCACAAGGATAAGAAATGCTTGTGATAATTATAACAAAATGTGAGGTACTTTTTATTAAAGAATCATCTTTTAATGTTTCACTTAAACCCCTTTTTCATTAATTTCCATGATTTTAAAAAATATTATTTATTTTTTTTGAAATAAATAAGTTATCAAGAAAAATTTATATATCTTTTGAATTTATTCCAAAGAATTTCAAACAAAAAATTATTGAATTTGTATATTTATATATAAAAATAAAAAATGATATATTCTGATATATACAACAATAATGACTTTTCTTTTGACAATAAAAATTATAAGATATTTGGATTGTTCTAAATTATTATCTGTATTATTAAATTAAATATATTGTTACCTTATGTTATAGTTATAATTTTTAATTTTTGTTGTATATTTCTATATAAAAAAATCCTTTTATATGGGGGAAAAGAATATTTTTATGAGTTACTAATTAAAATGAAACTTACCATATTTTATTTCTATTTTATGATTTTTGGGAATTATTTATGATGATTTTCGGTTTTATTATAATCCAGGTATTGGTGGTTCCATTATCAACCAATGATGGGAGGTTATTTAATTTTCCAAGTATGGGTTGGTCAATTATAAACCAAGGATGGGTGGGTCTTTGATATCCCCCTAGTGCATTGGGTATAATATTTATACATGTAGTCATTCCATTTGTAAGAGTGTTATAGAAAATTATGTCCCATGTTACATATATTTTTTTTCTATTCATGCATAATTTTATTATAGAATTTTTTGATTTCTAAAAAAAGGATACTATGTTTAAATGAAAGTATATGCTATCTTTTTAGGTAGAAAACAAAAAAAATTTTAAAACATTTTTATGAGTGATTCGTGACTATAAATATAAATTTGTTTGGGTTTCTACCCATTAATGTTTGAAATATTTTTTTTATAAAAAAATTTGGTAGAGAAGTTGATTTCATGAGTAATAGAAAGGTTTATTTTGAACACCAATTTTGTTTTAAATGGAAACTTATTGTTATTATTCATGGAGTAATGATATAATTTCTTTATTCCAACATTAATAATTTTTTATAGGTAATACCACATTTTAATTGTTTACATATTGTTTAATTATGGGAAATATTATATTATATGTCATGTTTTAGGTCATGAAGAATTTTTATACAGGGAAATCATGTATTATTTTAGAAAAATTATATTATGGGAAAATGGATTCTGAGTAAAAGTGTCTGATATGTAATATAATATTTTTTATATAATATTAATGACTTTATTATATGAATATATAAATCAAAAAATTTCCTAATGTACATGAGAGTGAATTCTCTTATAGATATTCAATTTAAAGAATGATTCAGGTCTTAGTCCTTATGTCTACTTAGTTCAACGTTTTTTATCATCCATTGTAATAGAATTTGTTTTATTAAACATATATATATTAATAATGTAAGTTAATATAATATCAAATATTATCCACTTATAATATTTCAACAAATAATTATTAGTAATTAAAATCATCATTGTTGAGTGTTAACTATCTTGTTATGTATGTTTCTATTCGGTATTTTTATTCATTGAGTCTTTCTCCTGGTTCCAAATTATCGATTATATTATTATTGATATAAATAATATAAATATATATAACCAATATAAATACATATATGTAGATTAAACCCTAAACTATAGGGAGAGACAAATTAAGAACAATGTTCATTAAAATGGTAGGTCATACGTACACATGAACATTGTTCCCGTTTTTTTGTAGATGGAAAAAAAAGGAAGGTAAAGAATATTTCACATTTTTGATTTATGATAATATAATAAATTATATATATATATATTATATAAATAATTAAAACTATCCAATTTATGTGGTGATGAAAAATGAATTACACTATTTTGTGGACAAGGTATGCCACATATACGCATGAGTGTTATTTTCACTTTATAAAGGATGGAAATAAGGTAGATAATGGTTTTAAAGTTATCATAATAAAATTAAATTGTATTTTAATTATTTGATAAAATATTTTATAGTTTATACAAATGAATTATATGACATATAATAAAAAACATTAAGATGTCCAGTTAAGAGGTATGCCTCTTTCCTGAGAAAACTCTTTTAGCTTACACCGTAACCCTTAAAGGTGTGGTCTTTGTTCCAGAATAAAAACTGTAGTTTGTGATGAATGATTCTAGGAATATAGTATGGTAAGGATTGTCTAGTATATAATGATAAATTTTTTGATGAAGGGATAATATGATGAGACCTTTTCTAAGGGAGGCGAGGTGAATTCGTGGAATTTATTAGAACATTATATTAATCTTCATGTACATGTGGCTCTAAATTGATATTATTAACATATTAGATTATTTAGAGTTTAAATAATTTCATATAATAAAATGTGGACATGTTTATATTATGTTCTCACCCTTATCTCTCTGTTTTAATCCCTTGTTATCAAATTGGATATTTTTCCTCATATTCAAGTATTTTAAACTTTAGGGGTCAATAATATTACTATAAATGGATTAATGATACATAGAGAGATAATGGTTGATATTTTAAACCCTATACCATTAAATTGGAAAATTATTATATTTTATTGTATTTAAATAATTAAATATAATATTTTTTATTGTATAATCCCATTAATATTATTTTGGGAAATGCATTGAATATTTTAATATAACATATTCCAAACCCATGTAAAATAATCTCCAAAGGGAGTGTTTTATAACATATAAATTATATGGTATTAATATAATCATATAATGAAATATTAATGGTTTTAGATACCATTTTAAACCATATCATTTGGTTTAACCCATGGGTTAACAGATTTTAGTCTTAACCATGGTGATGGATTTCCCAATATTAAGGTTCAATAATATAACATATATGATGAAAAATTGGATCCTATATGGAAAATTCATAACATTTTCGAAAATTTAAAATCCTAATAGTCTTATTTTAATAATATATTATTTTTATAATAATTTGATCAAAAAATTTGAAAATTAAATACTATTAATTTAATTTTAGGAATTATTCACATAATTTGACTTTGAATTTTATTTAAATTAAATTAATTCAAATATAAGACATTCAAAGATCTATAATATGATATATTTAACTTATAATTTTATTTTATTCTTTAAAACACCCCAAAGTAGTAATTTTTTAGTTTTTAAAATGATTTAATCAATTTGTTTACGACTTGTACAAGATTTATGTCTGTGTTTCCCAGTCATTTTTGGTAATTATCACATAGCTATAAAATTATAGTTATAAAAATAATTTTTAATTAAAATAACCATTTATAACTGAAAATAATTTATTTATCCCTCTCGCATGATATTATTTATATTAAATGAAAGAGAGTGACATTTTTAATTTTTATTTCTACATAAAATAATCTAAATGTTTTAATAAAAGGAAAGTGGAAATAAATTACCCCAATTTCCATGTTTGGATGATTATAAATGATCAATACTCATAAAGTTTAATATGTGAAGGTTTTAGTTTGATTTTGAGATAACATAATATTATTTTAAACCTTGATTAACCCATTTTATGTTTACACTGATAATAAAAATTTAACATAATTACATTCACACTAACCTAATATAAAATCCAAATAAAGAAAATGTATAAAAATAATGAATTATAATATGGTATTCATGATTTAATATTCCATTATTTGAAGTGGTATTAATTAAATTAAGATAAAAATGAAAATCATTGTGAAAAACAATTTTTAGAGAAATGTATTTTAAACCCAAACATGACCTTACACAAATATATAGTATAAATTTTATACCTATATAATTAATTATATTATATATAGTTAATTAATATTTTTTTAGTTTTATGTTAACATATAATAATAACTATAATTATTAATTAATATTAATAATAACATTTCAAAAATATATAGTTTTTTTACGATTCAGTGAAAAATAAATATTTTTAGAAAAATCCAAAAATATCAGCCTAGGAAAATTTTTATATGACAATTTAAAAATGATATTAATTTTATCAATTAATATTTATAAGACATATATAAATTAATTATAATATTCACTAACATAAAGTCAATAAAAACTGTTTTGGAAGAAGGAATAATTTTGATGCATAAACAGACTGTAATGAAAAATTAATTTCATATTTACTAAGAATTTATCAATAACTTTTAATTTATTAGGACCATTAAATATATTTCATAATGGTTCTAATACTTCTCAAACACTCCAATTTATGTTTTAGGTTATAATTGAACCATTTAAATAATAATATTTAATTGTTTGTTTAGGCATGGTGTTTTTTTTGTAAACAATATCAAACATAGTGTTCTTTAAGAATATATTGGTGTTGTATCCCAACCCCTTCAATATATTGTATCCTTCAAATTTGAAATATATCTCAGTAATAAATGTTTTGATAGTTTAAAATACATATTTTGACAACCCACATTGAAAAAAATATTAATAAAACTTTATCTTGAAAAGTGGGAAAGGGAAATATGAAGGTCCTCTAAAATAACACACAAAAATATTTCCAAATATGATAAAATTAGAAAGGAGTGAAAATATGGAAATGGAGGAAACATAATTCCTAAATAATGATTGAAAGTGATAGTGATAATTGTTCTCATCAAAGTGAATGATCAATAAATATTTAATGACCACAAAAACATAGACTAAATATATGTGAAAAAGACCATTGATTTTTAAAAAAAATTAAGGTAGTACTGTGCCATTGTTCCTAAAACATCATTTTCTAAATGAATTACATTCCTATAAAGTCTAGGAACAGAAGGTAATATTCTTTCATAATATTTATCATCGCAACCCTTAAACAATTTTCACCACAAAATCATCTTTTTCTCCAAATAATGAGTATTGAAGATGAATTTTCCATGCCTAAAACAAAAAATAAACTTTTAATGGCTCAAATAATCCACAAAATGATAAAATTATATCCCTTATATCACTATACATCTACCAAAACCAAAATAATTATAAAAATAATAGATAATTACAAAAATTAATAAGACAAAATATAATTATTGAATACATTAATATTTGAAACCACAAAAATAATACCAAATGCCCAACTTAACCATAAGAAACCTCCAAAATATGTTTGAACAAATTAAAATACCAAATATCTGAAATATTTTATTATATATATTTTTTATGGTAAACCAAAATATTATCTACCAATAATATCATTCCATAATTTATTCATCCACAAAAATGTATTTACCCATATATTATCCTGAAAAATAATCTAATCGATTCCATAAATATTTAGAATCAACTTAAAGCCCTAATTAAATAATATATGATTCTACAAATTAACACATTATTAATTCATTAAATTTTTTACATTAATCATATAATCATCAAGATATAGTTAATTTAACGATAATCAGATAGTCATGAAATCCATTTTCAATGCCATAGTCATCCATATAATAAATTAAAAAATCTAGTAACTCTTTTACCCAAAACAACTATAATTAACTCAACATCAATGATCATATTATCCCAATATGATATTAAAAAATCATAAAAAATTTACATGAATTAAAAATTAATTATTACCTAAATAACCTTTTTACTATATAATATACTAAACCAATGGGATTTATTATAATAATTGTCTCTCAACATATCTTTAATCGTATGAAACTTCCATAACATTAAACCAAAAAAATTATGATTTCAACCATATGATCAAACTTATTCATGTCATCCCTAGAAACATTAGGTTTATCCCATATCACTCTATAATATCTCATATTTTAATTGTATTTATTCCTAAATTCATCATAATGGTTTATATAGAATATGGTACTTAACCCATGAATACCCCCTGGGATTCTGAAACAACAAGGAAAATAAAGCCACACTCTATATGAACTAGTGTGATGGTCATGATATACTCATATATCAACCCCAGTATTAGTTAAACACCCATTTGATTATATTAATTGACATTATATAAGAATTGGATTATGATTGGGGACTTATTAATAGGATTAGAATTGTTTTGATGGTGTTTCTAGAGGTTCATGGATTGTACCGGTCACACTAAAAGTTTCACCACCTCTAAAAAATTGTGAAACATGTTTTGGGAGTTTCTCGGAATGTGCATAATTGGAAAACTATATTTCTAAAAAATTAGAGTTCCTAGGGGAAACCTTTCAATATGTAATATAGGAAAAATCATGGTTGGAGGTTTATTTTTCTAAACATGTCAGGGGAGCCCTTGTGATAGTAACACAACATCGTTGGTGAATGACTTTCTCAACTGAGTGGCCTAAAAATTTACAATGTATTTGGAACCCTGAATTTTATTTATCTAATCCAAGTTAACATCCAATTCCCACTATTATATAATAATCCCACAGGATACTGAATTCCATTTCCACCCTAGGGTTGAGACATGATCCCCTTTGATCCAGAAGTTCTTATTAATTAAATTAAAGCATGTTGGGGATCTAAATTCATTTGATATTCTTCTTGGTTCCTCTTAGATATATTAGTATAATCCATATTATAACCATATATGTAGTTTATTAAGGTCATATATATTTTATATGATTGGTTTTCTAATGATTTATAATTGTATATATTGAAGGGAATATCATCGATGAATAGATCTAGAGTTTAACAGTGTCATTATTTTTTTCTCCAACCATTGAGTGGATGGTGGATTATATCCCATATCTAAATTATGTATTACTGGATGTCATAATTTTATTACAATTTTCGGGATTTTTTTTAAATCCTGTATAATTTATGAAGAAAATATCATTTTCTTTTTGGGGTGAAAATTAGAAAATTTGATGGATTTTGAAAAAAAAAACTCATTTTATAATTTTATAGTTAAAATTTAAAAATAATGAAATGGTTTTGATGCATATGGGTTCCATGATAATATTATATAAAAAAGAATTGGTTTTTTTTGTGAAATTGTTTGGTATGTTGTTTGGTATACATAGTATTTGTGAGTTCATCCTTTTCATGTGACCCAGAATAAGGGAGTTCACAATTAGGGTATAAGAATGTGACCAACGATATGGGGAATGTTCTATTAGGGAACATGAATGTTGACAACCTAGTGAAGATGTGGTGAATATATGGGTTTCCACTCAGGATAATGGAACTATCACATAACATTCATGGTTGTGTTTCAGTATAGACAAAGGAATGAGTGTCCAAAATAACATGAAATAACATAAAAAATATGATAATTATTTTCCCATGAATGTTTTTTTATGGTTTTTATATTGAATTTTTAAAAAAAATTATAAATATTTTATATAAATTATTTCAGTGTTTTTTGATTTAGTTGTTTGAGTTGGTATGTCATTGGGAATATCCTACTGAGTCTATATTCACCCCTTCTGGGGAACATCTGTGTGTTTATAAATTTCATCTATTAGGACATAGAGAAAGGAATTGTATCGCATTTATCTAGTGATTATTCATGATATCCTGTATGTGGTAATTGGAGTAAGATATTACAGATAATTAGGAGTTTTTTATAGATGTCTTAGATATTTGTTGTCTTTTGGGTTATAATATTCCACACCCACTTTCATATTGATATTATTGTTTACTATAGGGTATATATTTCTTTGTATTGTTTTTCATGCACCATAAGTAGAATTATCTGTTTAATGTTTATGATTTTATGAATGTTTTACTTAATCTGTAAATCATACCCCAATGTTCTTGAGTCCATAAGAATTTATTTTCATCCTTTGGTATCTTGGGGATGTCATATATGGCCAATAGATCCCCATTCACTTCTCCATCCAATTATGAGGTGTCCGATTTTATAAATGGTGTCACCTTTTTCCATCCCTTCAGTTTGAAGTTGTTTCATCCTAGTTTAGTCCTTGGTTTTGGTTGGTGGCAAGGAGATAGGAATTTTATAATAAGAAATGTATATCATAAAAATACATAGCAAACCATTCTATGGGAACTTCATGTTACCTAGGATGTTTGGGTTCAAATTTTTTTGGAGACACTTCTAGGTTTATTATCACATCATCATCATGGGTTTAGCATATTATAATTTCATAGTATTCATTCAATAAAATACTTCCCACTAGGACCACATTTCAAATTTTTAGTTTAATGAGAATGGTTATGGTATTTCGATAAGTTATTAAAAATGTTTAAAGTTGTTAGATTTTGGAAATTTATGATTGTGAAATATGTTGATATGGAAAATTGAAATTATTAAGACTTATGTTTCTATGGACTGAGACTATATGATGTTTTTTCTTTTTATTGAAATTATTATCAGGTTAATGTGGTAATAATCAATCTGAAGTGGATATTAAAATTTTGGTTTCACATGAGCCACATGGTAATAAATATTTTCCCCAATGTTTTGTAAATGTTTTTAAGAAAAGTGTAAGGATAATATAAATTATGAGCCTCAAAAAATTTGACAATTTGTTCAGATACCAAAATAAAAACCCACCCACATTTCGGGGGGATTTTAAAAAAAGAATTCCAGTTAAAAAATTACTGGAATCTTCATTTCCATTGGGACACAAGAAGACCTGAATGTAATTTTTGAGACATATATACTTGATCATAAAGCATTTTTATGGTGGGATTTAGTTATTAAAGATAAAAATGGACAAGGAATTTCATTATAGTATTTTCATCAATTATTTCACAAAAAATTCTACCCTCACACATTTTAGATTTCTTTAACAAAGGAAATATTCAACTTGATACTATAGAATATCATAATAATAGATTATATGGATAAATTTATAAATTTAGTCATTTTTTTCCAAAATATACTAAAACTATTTCCTTGAAGGCACGTATTTTTTAGTCATCCTTGATATCGGAATTTCACTAAAACAATTTCACTATCTGTATTATGGACTACATGGATAGGGTAAATGGAGTGACTGTGATAGAAAGGGATATCATGGTAAATATAGTTAAAATCGGCATGTTTATTCCTATGGTATCATGTGGGAACTCTAATTTTGGTAATAAGAGGAAGAGTTACACCTATTTCTAGAGTTGTCGGACACCTCATAATAATACAATGTGGTTAGTAAACATTTATCCTTGGATGAAATGTAACATGTGATGTTTTATTGTTTTTATTTTGAACATATTATCTGAAACTGTATGAAACCACCTAAAAAATGTCAAAACTATAAACATATGGGAAATACTAAGAATTATTGTGGTAGAGATCCATGATTTTGTTCTGGAAACACATCTAAGGTTTCTCACACATTGTATTATTTAACCAGATAGGTTCTGTAGGATAATTCTCACATTTATAATTGATATATCTTAGTAAATTCTTGCAAACCCACCTCATATAGAATTAATTTAGAGGATATTGGGATTTAAATATAATTATGGCCGGAATGTTGGTATCGGTGATTGGAATAATCACTTTTCATTTAATAGTAATTACCCTGGATTATGTCGATAAAATCATAAATAGAGACTTTTTAAACAATATTGAATTATTAATTAATATTTTTCATGAATATTTATTGGGTTTCCTCCAAAAATAGAATTGGAGTTTGTGACTAATATTTTATCATGGGCTAGTGCTATTTACCATCCTTGTTATAAGATGGAACCAATAGAATTGATGTAATTATTGGTTTAGTTTAAAGTGTTCTTAATTAAGGGGTAAATTTGACTACAAAATTATTCATGGGAAACATTGATTATTTTGGTAAATAAGGATGATTAAATTCAAAGGATTTTTGTTGATTACATAACCTTAACCAAGCTACTATAAATAACAATCATCCTCTTATAAGATCAATAAATTGTTTGATCAATTTGGTGGAGACCAGTTGTTCTCTAAAACTAATTTACATTCATTATATCATGAAATTTGAGATCAAAATGATGAAATTCCAAATAGATATATTTGAATTATAAATTTTTATTATGAGTATGTCTGTATTCCTTTTGTTCTTTTGAGTTCACAATTCATATTTACAGAATTTAAGAATTGAATATACCAAAGGTATATCGATTCTTTTATGGGGGGGGGGGGTGTTGTTAAGGATCTTGTAGTGTATTTCCTAACAAAATAGGACCATGAGAAACACTTAGCTATAGTGATGGGTATCTTTTGAGAGCATCACCTTTATACAATGTTATTGATGTGTGATATTTGGATATAAGAAGTTTGTTTCCTATGCCACATCATTTTATAAAATGATTTTTCTTTGTATCATGGAATCATTGATGATACTATTTCAAGGAAACCACTATAAAATGATTCTGATATATTGGTTTTTATGTATTGGAAGGATACTATAGATGTTTTGGGTTTTATTTATCACCTTTAACCTTATCAATGATAGATTTTATGAGGAAAGGAATTCATTTACAATAAAGGATGAGTTCCAAAAATCATTTAAATAAAATATTATTATAAATACATGAGAACCAATCCACATGTTGAATGATACCATAAAGGGATATATAGTCCATTTCTATTCAACGAGGTCAAGATTTGGATGTGTTCTCATTGAAGGAGATCAGGTCATTGCAAATATTTTCCAATAGTTTCATATCCATTTGAAAACTACACAACAAAATATTTTGTGTTGAATGTGTTTGTTCATTAATTAATGACTGGATGTTAATATATTTTCGTTGGAGATATTTCCTATTTTTAAATATCATGAGATCTTGAAAAATATTTTCTTATAAGGGGATTTGAGTCTAAGGGATTTGAGATGGATTTTATATATTCAAATTTTCATCATCACAATGATGTAAAAACCATGGAAATGATGTTATATATCATATTCATTATGTTTTAAGGAATATGTTCAGGTGGATAAAGATGTTTTATATCAATAGAATCTTATTTCATTCATTTATGATATGCATTTCGATTATCAAGAATAGAGAAATGTTATATTTTTCATACTTGTTTATGTTATTCTTAATTTGATTGAGAATGTTAGAAATGATCAAATATATGATCATGAATGTGTTACCATGAGGTCCAAACTCAATGGTGAGGAATCAAATAGAAGTATGGAAAATGGATGGGAGTTTAGTGTTTTACTTTAGATATAATGCAGTTATATGTTTCAATTAGTAGAAATTGTATCATAGTTTCTTCCAATATTTGAGAAGCATTATTCATCCTGGGATTCATAACATGTATATACTATTTAAAAATTATTTTGGTGGGTTGTAATGATAATACTAGTATTTAATTATTTCTCAATATTCCTCACCATTTAGTAGAATATTGAAAAGAATCGATGGTTATCTGGTTTGCAGTTGTCTTTACCGATTACCATGTAGAAAAGGGATGTGATAACTGTGATTTTTGTAATAGTTATACCAATGATAGTTACAAAAAATAATTTCATATGGGTGATAGTTTATCAGCTCATAAAGACATCTCACTTCACCCATATTCATGAAATTGATATTGCAGAAGACTTTTAGAAACATTACATTCATAAAATTATAAATATGCATGGAATTCTAGTCTCAATTATGTATAACAAATACCCTATTTTTTAGGTATCATTTTTGAAACCCATATAGTAAGCCCTTGTTTTTCATTAAACTATGATAACAATTTATCGTCCTCAAATTTATGGACAATATGAAATGGGAATCAAAATGTGGGAGGATATTCTTAGGATTTTGTAATGGATTTTAGATGCTTTTGTGAGATCATATACAATTATTTGTGTTCTTACATAACACCCACTATCATTACTTGATATATATGGATCATTTCAAATCATTTTATTGAATCCTTTTTTGTTATCTTCATTTTGGGTGGAAATAGGTGAGACCTCAATTAATAGACATGACCTTATAGAATAAAAAATAGAAATTTTAGATGATTATAAAAAGGATGGTGGTGGGTTAGAGTCATTTGAAATTAAATTAGGATTATCATCAATGAAATTTATCATTTTATGTAGATTATTATGTTATATTGATGATCATTCCAAGTCTTGGGAATTGTTTTTTTAATAAGCATGGAATATCTTCCCAATGATAAATTATCCCTTTTGAGTTACTTGAAATCATTGGTGGTGTTTCTTATCAGTTATCCTTACATCTAAAATCCAGTTCATTACAGAAGATATTTCATTTATATCAAATGTCAAATTACTATCCTGATCATGACTATGTTTTTTATGGGACCATTTTGCTCTATAACCTGTCTCTATGTAGATTTATGTACCATTTTGGATTGTACATAGGAAAGACAAGCTATATTTTTGGAAAAGCATCAGTTTGGATTAAGCTATATGAAAATATGGTAGGAATTGGAAAGAAACATCGAAGATTGAAAAGGAAATATTATAGTAATTACATGAAATAATTTAGGGTAATAATGGGTTTCTACTTTATAGGGATGTAAATTTCCAATAATAGAGAGAATCTATCACCCCCACATTCGGAACACAAATCTTTTTTTGTACCTTGAAAATATAAAAGATATAGGTTTTGATAGGGTAGTTTATGAGAGGTTTAAAAATATATTATAGGTGTTTCTAGAGGTGCATAGTTACCAGCAACCTCACACCACCTCTAAAAAAGCATGATATATGTTCTCGGAGTAACCATGTAGGTGTGTACTAGGTGAATTTTTTGGAAAAACAGTGTGAGTGGTTAGGTGAAATCCTAGGAATGGTAAACAAGGTAAAATCCTATTTTCTTCATGATTTTTCTAACATTGTTGTAAAATTGTGTGAGGGGTGACCCTAAGAAAGTATTTCCACAAGGTTGGTGCATAGTTTTCCAAACCATGTGGCCAAACTACAAGACATATAGGCGGAACCATGAATATTGTGTATCTAATAAACATTTACTCTTGAAACCCTTTTTATTCACATAATCCCTGAATATAATGAATTATTATTGATCCCTGGGATTAATTGATGACCTCCATGAATCAAAAAGTGACTATTCAGTGAAACATTGTGTGTTGAAGGTTCAGATTCATCGATATGTCAATGTTCTTCAAAGTTCCCATAAAATCTATTTTTCTAATCTCTTAGGAAAAAATAAATATAGTATACTATTGATGGATTTATATTTTATGATGTTTTTTTATGAGTTATGATTGGATCTAATGAATTGAAGAAATTCATAGAATAGAACTACAGTTTTCCAGTGTCATTAATCATTTTTACCAATATTTGAGAGGTTAGTGGATTCTATCACAACAATATATGACACAAAACAAGAAGGATATGTTTTGATTAAATTTTGTTTTTTTTTTGAAATTGTTGTTCATAACTTGTATAATTCATTATGAACATTTAATTTTGGTTCTATAATGTAAATTAATAATTTTGAGGGATTTTAGAAAGTACTACTTATTTAATATTTCAAAATGATTGATTAAAAATCATTTTATAGTTTTTTCATGAAATTTATTTGATAAAATTACATCATTAAATAATTAATTTTAATGAAAAATGTATTAGAATAGTATTTTCCAGTGTATTTAGTGTGATTTCATGATTTTTATTTGACTGGGATAGAGGGTGTGTACAATTGGGGAATTTGGACGTGACCCACGATATGTAGAACATTCCATTAGGGAAAAAATTTATTGCAAACCTTGAATGGTATATGTCTGTGTGGATACATAGGAATGAGTATGCCAAACAACATGAAACTGTTTTGGAACATGGTAATTATTTTCCTGTGTAATTTTTTAATAATAAATGTATAATATTATTTTGAAATATTTTTTCTAAATTTCTCCAATGTATTTTCCCAAAAACATGAGTGTGGAAGTTATTAGGAAAATCCTACGGGGTTTATACTCATCTACCTTCTTGGGAACTTGGAAACATTTGAAGATTTCATTTATATGACACATTAAAATTTTAGAAATATCATTTCTTTAATGGTTCTTACTGATATGCTGGTCCTGGAATGTGGAGTAAGTTATTTGATCTAGTTTTGATTTGGTGGTATTGATTACATAACTATTTGTTATCTTTTGGAATATTATCTAATGTTTCTAATATAACTATAATATTATTTTATATTTTTTTTATATCCTTGGTTTTATTATTTTTCATACATCATATTTAGGATTTGTTGTTTTTAATTTTTGTTTATTTGGTTCTTCTAATTTAAACTGGAAACTATTCCCTAATGTTCATGAAGCACATAGAATTTATTTTCATCCTTTAGTGTATTTGTAATGTCAGATATTTCTATTATCTCACAAATCACATATCAACCCTATGATGAGGGGGGTGACGTTACAACTCAACCATGTATTTTATTGTTTATTACCTCTAGATGCATATATACCTAAACTACATCCACTGTTAGTATCCAAGAAGGGATGAGTGTATAGGAAATAACATAACATTTACCTTATAAAAAACATTATTATATTAACCTATAACAAGATATATCCTTAATTTAATTCAAAGGATTATGTTCCCTATTCTATGATTTCTTAAATCTAGTCCACAATTATTATACTAAACATCCTCTCAAACAAATTCTAAATACCCCGACTCTAGTTGCCTAGAGTCAGTGGAATAGTTATTAAATTGAATGTAGATATAACTGATCACATCATAATGGTTTGAATTGTTTATTAGTCTTAGAAAAATAGATATGTACTTTAATCTCACATACATTTTTAGATATAAAATAAAAAACAATGATGAAAACATTATTCTCTTCAATATATCCTTATAAATATTTCATTATACACTTCCTAAAATACTATGGAATGTAAAAAAGTTATGTTATGATTAAATTATTGGAAAGAGTTATGTGAAAAAGGAATTTATCTTTAGTATGTAAGTAATAATTATTATAGAAAGGTAAATAACTAAAAACACAAGATATATATTAAATTACTTGGGCATGATGATTAATATTATTGGAATTAATGATGATGAAGTAGTGTCATATAGATAATCCCATGATCTTGAAACTTATCCTTTAATATGATAAAAATTAAATTAATCAAAAGGTATGTAATAAATAATTTCATAATTATGTAATTCATAATGTTATATATATTAGACATGTTATGGAGGACTCATTATAATAAATCATAAAAATAATATCAAGGCCACGTTCTAAGATATCATACATAAATTGGTAGTTCGTTGTCCAAATACCCAAAATATTTTTTCTCCTGAGATCAACAAATGGATCAAGGGGATATTTAATTTTGGGTATAACCCATTAGTTATTATGTCTAATTTCATCATCATATGAATAAAGAAATAATTTACTCAATATGAATAAATAAAAACAATATGTAGATGAACAACTAGCATACAGAATGTCAGTAATTTACCTAGTCTAAAAAATCATACGTCAAACATAGAATAAATAATAATGGTATAATTAAAACATATCTCTAGTGGATTGTATATAAAATAAATGGGTTTTTTTGAATTTAAATACCATACACATATCATTAAAATATTATTGAATAAAATAAGCTTTTCTATTTGAAAATATATTTTGAAAACATAAAAAATCACGAATATAAAGATAATATTTTATTTAAATGGATCTCGGAAACATTTAAAGGAATATTCAATTAATTTATTGGTCATGACAGTGAGAATTTTATTTCAAACTATGTTTATTAAAATGATTATTCCTTTTACCTTTTCGATAATATGTCAAAAGTACCTTATATAGAAAATAAAAACAAGCTTCAATTTATTCTATTTTGTAAAAAACTCAATGATGAGTAAAAATTTATTTCAAAAATAATATGAAAATATTAAAAACATTCTTGAAATTTTTTTATTAGAGAATGTATATTTAAGTAAAATCATTTTTTTTATAAAGAGAAATAGTTTCGGTTATTCTTAAAAACATTTTATCGGTCATTTTAAGTACCAATGGGTCAGAATCCATACTATTACTTGAAAATTTCTAAAAATATATATGGATAATGAAATTAAATGTTTTTATAAAATAAAAATCATATAATTACCTTAAATGTAAATTAAAACATAATTAGTCCAATTTAAATGGGTTTGAAACATAAACCAATTAAAAAGATTCTATCATTGAAGTGAGAATTATTCAATGATGTGATTATGTTAGATAAATTTAAATCCAAAAAAATTAATATGCAATTCAACATAAAAAAATTAGATGTTATTTTATACATAATTATTCTATAACATTTTTAATGAAGTATATTTTTACCATAATTAATGGAAATTGTGTTATAAAATCCCTTACCCTATGCTTCCATATAGTTGGAGATGCATTGTAGCCCTGTATAATAAACATAGATTCATTAAAATTATATACCTAAATCAAATACATATATATATATATATAATTTATTATATGATTCACAAATAATATTTCAGTTCCCATATATTAATAATTAAAACCATTATTTCATATTGTTAAATTTCTCATTATATAAGTTTCAGTTTAGTAGATTCAGTTATTGAATCATTATCCTTGTTACATTATCTTAATAATTTTTTTCTTTATATAAATAAAAAATCTATGTTTAATATATATATATATATATTCATCCTCAAAATATAGATATATTAAAATTAATTACACTTTTAATGGAGATGGTTGGCCATTAGTACTCATTAACATTGTTTCCATTTCTTGATGAATGGAATGAAAGAAATTTAAATAGTAATTCACTGTTTCAGAATCATAAAAATGTTATAAACAAATTTTATATTTGTAATATTTGTATTCATATCCATCCATTTAAAGTGGTAATAAAAATAATTTATATCGCTACATAGAGATGGTAAGTCGTACATATACATGAGTGATGTCTTCACTTTTCATAGGATGGAAAGAAGGTGGATAATGGTTGTAAATTGTCATGAAAAATTATGTATATTTTAAATATTTTATTAATTATTTTATAATGGAAACCAAATATTTATTGGAGTTAGAAGAAGAAATAGAATTTAAAATGACTTGTTTAGAGTTATACCTCATACTTGAGAAACAACTTTTGGGTTACACCTTAATCCTTGAAGGGATGGTCTTTTGTTAAAACTATTTGATCAAGGATGTAGTGAGGGAAAATATAAATGTATCATATTATTTATTTTTTGAGATATAATGCTCAAAATATGTTAGGGAGAAAAGAAAAGTGTTTCCATTTTTAATTAGGTTTATTTGTAAAATTTCATAAATAAGTAAATTAATATTTTTTAATGTTTATGTACCTGTAGATAAAAATTGAGATAATTATAAGATAGTACTAGAGTAAGTATGAATAATATCATATAATAACAAATTTATAAGTTTAGATTGTTTTTTCATAATTTTCTATTTGTTTTAAACCCCCTTCATGCCTTTTGATAATTACTGAAATATCAGTAGTTTTCAATATATAGCCTTCATGAAAGATAATATAAAAGGAAAAATGATCTGTAAATGACAAATGGTTATTATAAATAACCATATATAATCCACTTCAATGAAAATAATAATTTTATGAATTTTAAATCATTCAATAAAATATTTTTTATATTAAAATAACATTATTGTCATTTTTAAAAATATATTAAATATAATAATATAACATGTTTCTAACTCATGTAAAATGGTAATAAAAAGGCATGGATTCATATATAAGGAATACAGTCTCTAAATATAATTATCCAATCAACTTTTAATAGGTATATATACCATTTAAACCATATCTTGTAGTTTAACTCCTTGGTTACCCAATTTTAATCCTAACCAAGGTAATAGTTTTTCAATATTAATCTTAATTTTCATGTCTCATCATTTTTTTTCTTTTTAATAATTTAATAAAATAAATTCAAAATAAAATAATGTTAATGGCATTTTAATAATAATTCATATAATTACAATTTAAAAATGACGTGATATTTATAGAATCCAATTATAAACCTTTCACACATAATTTATATGTTACATTTATCTTCAAAAAATTGGACAAATTTAACTAACCCAAACATTATAACTATTAGAGTATTTAAAATCATTAACTTGATTTTTCTACTCCTTCCACAAGCACTATGCCAATGTTGCAAAAGTATTAAAGTTAATTATTTCATCACGAAAAAAATAACATTCCATGATAAAAACAAATTATTTTTATTTACCAATTATAACATAATGTAATTTTTTTCCACGCAAAAAAATTATTGATATTAAAAGCAAGAGGGTGGTATTTTATTAAATTTATATTGACATAAAATATTAAAAAATTAATAATGAATATAAAGTGGATGGAAATTTTATAATTTAAAATTGTTAGATTATTATGGATGTAATATACCCATCCAATGAAAAATAAGTAACTTTTGTTTATATTTTGTGACATTAACATATTATTTATAACCTTAATTGACCTATATAACCATTACAACACTAAAAACATATATATTATGTTACTATTCATAATGACAAAAAAACAAATTTTTATCGAATTTGAATGTATTAATTCCAATTTAGAGATTCATTTTTCACTCGTCATTTATTTGATGTGGTGGAATGAAAATTAAGATAAAAAACACAATGAAAAATTATTTTTAGAATATTGTGTTTCTAAACCTAAGAATGAACATATACAAAAATCCGATATAAATATAATTCCAACATAAATATATTAATTATATAATTAAGTAGTATTTAAATTTTCATGCGAACAAATTTCAAAAATTAAGGGTTCATTTTACTTTAAAAGAAACAAGTTTAAAAAATTCTGTATTTTTTCCCTATCTACAGAAAAATCAATATTTCTAGAAAAATGACAAATGTTCACCCTAAGATAATTATGATGTAAAAATTTCAAAATGATATTATTTTAATCAAATATTATTTATGAAATTTATAATATTGGATTCTCATATCTGATCATCAAAAAATCAATAGTAACTATTTTTTAATAAAATATGTTTTTGATGCATAAAATGACATTACTGAAAATTCTAGTCCTTCTATCATAAAAATTAATCGATACATTTCTATTGAGTAGAAACATTAAGCATTTTTAATAATATTTTTAATAATATTCACATATTACAATTTATTTTATAGTTTACATCTATATAATTTTAATGAAAATATTTTACGGTTTGTTTAAGTTTAGTGTTGCTTATTGTACATGCTATCGAACATACTGTTAATATAAAATATTAGTGTGTAACAAATACTTATAAAAGGATATTATTACAAAAATTGTTCTTATAATGGTAATAAATCACTTTTATCATAGGGATCGGGATTTTTCATATCTACATACAATGTATCATGATCCACACCGTGAATATCAATGACTAAACCCATGGAATGGTATTTGTTTCCTCTAATAAGATCATTAATAGAAAATAGATTACATGAAGATCAATCACTGATAACCCATTTGACCATCAACATTAGATACAATTCCAACCACCTTGGATATTATTTAAATTCATATTTTAGATGTAGTATTTTCCACACTCATAATATCATTGATCATAGTGATCTAAAAAATGATTACAAATATAATGACTTTGATATTTTTCAACAATTGTTTATATAGTAAAATATCTATAAAAAACACACGTAATATGATAATAAATTTTTTATAATTAATTATATAATGAGAATAATATCAAATAAAATCAATCCAGTACCTTGTATTTCTCAATTATCAGTTTTATTTATTCACAGAAAAATAAAAGACTTAATTGAGATTTTTAAGTTTAGTTTCAACATCACTGAAAGCAACTCAAGCATCTAATGGATCAATTCTGTGTGACACCATTATTTTTCATAAATTATATGAAACATTCAATTATTTAGTGTATATATTCATTTTTAAATTATATATGAAAATTAGAACTTATAGAACTATAAATTAATTGAAATTATAAAAAATGATTGTATTATAATTATTTAGAGTAATAGATATGATAGATTTTATTTATGAAAAATGATTCAATAGTCTCCCAATTTTTTATAATAACACAACACATCATTCTAAAAGATATTATATCAAATAATATAAAAAATAAAAATCCCTATAACTTTTATAATAATTACTACCCTTGATATATGAAAAAAAAGATTGAAATCCTTTTCGCCAAATTTTTTTCCTAATTTATCTCCAAATTCTTTCTTCAGATTCCACCGAAAAGAAAACATTACATATAAAATAATAGAAATACACAAAATGTATCTCAGACTTTTAAAAATTTATTCATTTAACATCCTCTTAAGATAAATAAAAATCATTATACACATTTATTATTATAAAAAAAGAACCAATTAGAAAAAAAAATTATTGATATTTAATCACTATAATAACTAATTTTTTTACTACCATACAATACATCCTACAAAATTTTATCAACCTTCAAATGAGTTCTCCTTTGATGGTTATATCTATCAATATACGTTTTCCTTGAAGTCACCTCTCTATGGTTAGATCACTTAACCAATTAAAATCCCTTTATAAAATCTCTCTTACTAATGGTAAAAATGTTTAAAACTATTCACGTTCATTTGAAAATATCATTGAAAAATTATATATATAGGTAATAAAAAAAGTTAAGAAATCACATGATTACATAAATATTATTCCTATATATTTAGTTCTCTTATTCTGATGAAGATATTTTTGAAGCTTCATAAAAATATATTCATAACTTCCACATAGATTCTCCAAAATATTTATCTCTCCCATTTTATTTTTCATCAAGGCACATTTACTCTCCACATCATGTAAGTTATAGTGGAATAATTAATTGAATACTTATCATTAATATTGATTAATATTATCAAGAGAAAATATTCTTTCAACAACGATCTAGAGAGCTACTCTACTTTCCTCTGATGATAAGGTCAATTAATATATCTAACAAGGAAAATGGAAAAATACACACACATGGAAAAATATATAGTAATTTCATTTTAATTAATGTAGTTTCTATTATAATATTAACATATAATAGGAATAAAATCATATTTAAGTATAAAAAGATAATGTGTAAAAATAATCATAATGGATACAGAAAAGTAAACACAAAAATTATATGGGGGTCTATTCATAAGTGTGTGAAATGAAAAAAATATACCTTTTTATGTTAATTTTTATTATGATCGATTATTATGGTCACTTATGTAGGATTTTATGCTGGGCTATGTTTAATGAAAATAGTATAGTTTCTAATGAATATTATTTCTAAATTATATAATTTTCCTATATAAAATGTTAACATAGTTCAAAATAATAAACTCCCTCCAATATTCTCATGGATATTATCAAAGTTAGGAGATAATAAAATAACAATAAAAATGTTATTGCTTAAGATGAATCATAAATAACATCTACATAATATAGTAAAATATTTCAGGAATTAATAATTTATTAAAAATGTCAACTGAATGTTCATCAGTTCTAATAAAAATGATAATTTTTCTTTATTAAGTGTTTGATTAAAAATTAAGTGGTGTATTTTATCTGTCTATTTTACCTATGATTCATTTGTTGGGTTCTTAGAGATAGACATAGTAGGTACCTTATTGCATAGAATCCGAAATTGAGGGACACACAGTTTAAAATTTGTGAGTGTGTTTTACACCATTGGGAATTTATTGAAACAACATCTATATACAATATATTTCTCTTCAGATATGGAAATTGAAACTTAATTTTTCTTATTTTTTTAAGAAGATATTAAATCTTAACTATGAAATTGAAAACATCAAAAATTACACTTCTAATCCATTCTTCAATCACTTTTTCGAATATCTATATTAATCGTAAGAGTAAAAATTTATCTTTAAGAATAAAAGAACTCATGTTTGGAAGTCCCCTTAAGATATCATTACTATTTTCAATTAATTTAAAATAGTATTGTTTAGTTTCTTCATAGAACCACACAATGAAGTGTATAGAGTATGCAATAATTGGTCAAATAGACATTAAGAATCATAAATTTCTTTTTAACCTGATAAATAATTTATAATCAAATGGTTTTCTAGATTTATCATGTTTATTTTTATATAATGTAATTACCAAATTACTAAATCTAGAATCATTTTCCAAAACAAAATTCTTATATATATATCTATAATTAAATTATGTTTAGTTAAGATATTTCCTTCTAGTCTCTCACTTATTTGGAAACTAAGAATTTAATTAATCCCACCCATCAATCTCATTTCAAATTCACATTTAATAAGTTACAAATACTATATAAAAGTGTTATTTGGGTTTATTGAAAGCTACTTTCATTGATATAAATATATAGAAGGACGGTATTGTCAAAGAAACTATTAAAAATGATGAGATCTTATATTCCATTAATAAATATATTTTTATGTAAAAATCTATAAACTCTATCCTTTTAGGCTCTTGGATTTTGTTTAAGTCATTATATATATTTGGTATTTTTTAAAACATGTTTTAGAAAATATATATTTGAAAAAACATGAGGCTTTACAAAATAAAAATCCTCCTAAAAACCATTAATAAAGACACTCTTTACATCCATTAGAAATTTATTAATGTTCAAATTATATGTGAAGGAATATATAAATCAAATGGATTCAACTCTACCAACTGGAGAAAATATTTATGCATATTCTATGCAATCATTCTGATTATAATCCTCACAAACTAGGCTTTCCTTATTCTTAAAAAATCAAATCACATCACAATTTTTTTTAAAGACCCATTTGAACCCTATAACAATAATATCATTTTATCGCTCAACAAGAGTCAAAACATTGTTTTGTTCAAAATTTTTGTTCTATTCTTTCATAGAAACTATCAAAAAATTATCAACTAACGCATAATATTCCATTTTTTATTAAAAATTGTATAGTAATAAAATATTCTCAAAATCATTTCTTAAGTGAATTAGTGATCCAAATGGTAGATCTATATCCCAAATAATGTTTTTAGTGGGGTGATTTTTATGGTCGTTTATTTCATAGGCAATATATGAATGTTGATGGTTATTAATTATTTTACTAAATTCTATTATCCAATCTTTAAAAATATTAATTTGATAAGGATTTGGTTTATGCTCCAAATTTAAAATATGGGGGGGTTATAAACACAATCCTTATAACATTCATAATTTGGATTTTTTAAGATCACATCTGGATCAACCTCATCAAACATTAACATTGACATATCATTAGTTTTTTATCTATTTATTGAAATATGAGATAACATTAATAGTGGTGGAGTAATTATGAAAAATATCATCATTATATTTCAAATCAAGTGTACATATGTTAACACTATCATTCAATATGAACACATTACATACAAAACATGGAATTAACCATGTTTTGGATTCAGTTTATTCCATAATTTGTATATTGTTCATTTCAAATTTAGTTATATACACTCTACTTGAATTGTAACAAGTAAAAATAATGGAATTCACTAAAAAATACTTAAATGATAAGAGTTATAATTTTAATGAATATGAAATCATCGAAAGTGTTCCATTACTTCATTAAAGTGCACATTTTGTTTTCAAGTTCTTAATTCCAAATAGTTATTTGTAGTTTCTTGATCATTGTAAAGAGTTTCGAAAGTGTAATATAGAAACTATTCATTTATATCACTCTAGATTGTTAAAATATATATGTTTATAATATTTTGGACCAGATTATAAAAACTTTTAAATTGAGTTGGTAATTTCAAATTTAGAGACGAAAAATAAAAAAGTATACTTTTTAAAATCAGTAACTAGGAAAAGAACATTGTGATTTCCTATGATAAATAATGTTTAATTGTACCAAGAAGACCCATGTTATCTAAAAAATGTATCAAATATTGATAGTAAAGTAATATTTTTATATAATTACTTTCATCATATACTAAATTAATAAGGTTTTTAGAGTTTAGAAGAATTACTTTTATGTTCACAAAGTTCCTTCACCTGTCATTTATTATAATGTTTCAGTAATTTTTTAACATTTTAATGTCATAACCTCTAATTATAAAGTAAATAATTATCCACAACAATATTAAGACAATTTTTGTTATAGTACCTGTTTTTTCCTTAGTTAAGAGTGCAACCATTATCATGCCAATTGTAAGATAAAATTTTATCCCTTTTGGGACTTCTAACGGTAGATTTGTCATTAAAATTATTACAGTGTAAACTTTATCACATAATGTGCATATTATAATATGTTTGTGATTAAGAATTATAATATAATTTTTATTATAATTAAGAGTCTTCGTGAGAAGTTAAGCATTAGTAATTCTAATAATTTTCTCTTTTTCACTATCTACAAAAGTTACATTTTTAGTCTCTATATTTTATATGTTTTGGAAGCTAAACCATTTTTTAATCATATAGTGAGAATAATTTTTTTCTATGTTCCATGATCTATAGCTTTATCTTGAAAAATATAAGTCTGAAATTTATATACCAAAAATTCATTTGGTTCATTGTGGTTAGAAAAATAATAATTAGGAACTATCATCATTCCAACATTATCATTTAATGTAGAAAAATGAATAATGGTTCACTTAGTGTTCTCCATTTTAAATTATAGTTCAAAATGGTTGAAATTTAAAAATAAAATCATTTTTCTAAAAAAATATCTTTAAATAAGTTAAAACAACTATGGAATATGTGCTATTTGGTTTCAAATATATTAATAGATTATCAAGGTTCTCCTTTCAATGAGAGAAATTAGATAGATCATTTTTTTTACTCTTAAATTCATACCACTGTTTTATAAACATGTGTTGGTCATTATTATTTGATATGTAATTAGATATTGTATATAACAATGAATTAGTCTTTAAAAAGGAATTTTATATAGGTTCTAATTCTAATATTTGGGCCTATAATAAATAAATAAAATTCAAAACTCTATAAAAGTCACCCACTCTTTAATTGAAATCTATAAAAATCTTGAGAATATATAGTAGGGAAAATTGGACAGCTATTATTGTATGAAGGTTCATGCTAAGAGTATTAAGCATTCATTTTGTGAGGAAATTCAGGAGTTAGAGGAATCTTCATGGATTCCATAAAAATATAAGTAATTCTTAGTGTTGATGACCACATTCAGTTTAGTATTAAAAAAGGGAAACTTTCTTAATCGAATGTGTTTTCCCCTTATTGAGTTATTGTAATAATTTTGTATGTTAAAATTATTATTTTAGCTTACCTATGCTAATTATGACAAGGACAAAAAATTTAAAAAAGCGTTATTAAGAACCTTTTCATCCTTTACACTAGAAATTACATGTTATTATGGTTGAATATATGTCTAAGAGTGATTAAGTATTAGTCATAGATGGGTATGAGGACGAATTAGAACTAGAAACTATATCGACATATGCCTTAAATAAATATTATTTCATATTTCATAACATACTTTTCTAGTATATACTATTAAAGGATCTAGAGTATTAATGGCTTAGAAATAATGAAGATAAAAATATATCAATCTACAAAAAAAATATTTATATATAACTCCTCATAGTGATCCTAACTCCAATACATATTCTAAAAATTCAGTGTACCCTGTGGAAATTACATAAGAGAAAAAGTTGCGCTAGAATTACCATTAAGGAAACAAATGTGGTAATAAATAATAACATGATTATCAAGGTAAATAAAATAATTTCATGATGTGAATAATTATAAACATGGAGAAAAGGAAAAAATTAACGTTTTCATGTGATAATAAACAAGTGAAAATAATAAAAAAAACATTATATAATAAACATTATTCAAGGGTTTCACCCAATAAGGGAATAAATCATTTTTTCCATAAAATCCCAATTGAACCAAAAAGAATTATTTATAATTTATATAGGTTTCAAAGAATCATTTCATAGTAAATATATATTTTATGTGGTGATTCTAGATTTGAGCCAAGAAATAAGAAAGTTCACATAAATTGGTTTACCTTAAAATTGGAAATTTCTAAAGGAAATAAAAACATGTATAAACACAGAAATGAAAAAGGATATTTAATATAGTATATTTATGAGGGACATATATATAAGAATATATGTGGTGCATGCGAATAATATTTCCAGAAATGGTGGAAAATAAAGACAATATTTAATCAGAATGTTATGATGGACGTATAGAAGATCCCATTCAACATGTCTTAAAGTGCTCTTTATTTTCACTTAGCTTCTAGAATAATAAAAATAAATTTATTAACAACATTATTCGGAACATTTTCCATCTATATTTATTTTTTTAAGGCCTATTTATCATCATGTTTCAAAAATATATTACATTGTTTATACTTTTGTTGGTTACTCATGTTTTCAGAACTATTTCTCTAAAACATTCATGGTATGTTGACCTAGGTCAAATGCTGTAAAATTACATAATAATCTATATATTGTTTTATTATTATTTCTATTATTATTTTAGTAGACCAAAATTTATATAGTAAAATTGTTCTTTTATGAAAGGAATCAAATTAGAAAACGTACATTGATATGTCATATTTAGTGGTAAATATCACTATAATCATTAATTGTTAATAACCCTTATAAAATTTCTAATATATATTTTTTATAATTTTAATTATTTATGAAATAATTTATTTATATATTTTATACCTGTTTTATTCCACCCATGTTATACATTAGATAAATACAATGAGAAATATTATCATGTGGTGGTGGTAGTCCGCATATACTCGTGATGACATCTTCATTTTTAAAAATCTTTTAGAGGAAGGTATAAAATGGATGTTCAATTAGTATAAAAATATATAAATAATTAACAATATTATGGGTTTTTAGAATATTATTAATATAATATTTTTGTGGTGGTAAGATGCAGAAAATAATAAAGATGGCACAATTGAAAATATTACATATAACTTTAGATGTTCATCAATGGTCACCGTCCTAAGGAAACATAGCATGCTATTTTGAAAATATAAAATCTTCTAATACATATATAAGATGAAGGGGAGACAAGGGTATAAATTGGTTTAATCGTTAGGGCATTTTTATATGTGGTGAGATGTAGGTTTGGTGGTTCCTTTTATAATTGAGGAGAAGGGAATTTTTGGCAAATATTAATCCTTAATAATAAGAGATCACATGTTTCAAATGGAATTTAAAAAACATTAGACAATAATAGTGTGTTGGAAGGATTAAGGCCATGAAATTCTTAACTACACCTTTCTAAAATAATTAAAACATTTTTTATGTCATTTAATAATATATTTTTTTCTTTTGTAATTTTGTAATTTTTGGTTTTTACAGAGGTAATTAAATTTTTACTAATTTTTTAACTATTATTAATAAAAATATATATTTCTAATTATGAGAACAATTATTTTTAACATTTCCTCATGTAACAAACAAAAAATATTTTTTATATGTAATTTATTTTTAAGAATATATTTTTTGTTTGAGTTTAAATTATAAATGTCATTGATTTTATTGAAATTAAAATGGTTATTATAATTAAAATAATATTTTATTAAAATTAAATTAATTGTAATAGATATTTATATAGTCTAAAAATTTTATTAAGATAAAAAAATTTAAATAATCATTAAAATATTACCTAAATTTTATAAAATGTTAAGAATGGGTTTTGTATATCATAAAACTTCCTTAAATACCTAATTTAAATCAATACAATATATTATATATATTAAATATGGTTTTAGAAACTTTTGTGAAATTATTATATAATAATTTGAGAAAAGTGGCTATATTATTAAAGTTGTTATATTTCAATATTTACATAAAATAAAAAATTTCATATGTTAATATTTTAATGATAAATACAAAATTGAATATATATATTTTTTAAATTAAAATTATAAATTTATTAAAAAAATATGAATTCAAAATGTAGTTACAAAAATATATTCTTTCTATTTTATTAGTAACAGTGATCATCCTGAATGAATAAATTTTATTTAAGATCATATTTTTTTGATACATATAACATAAGATACTAGACATAATACATAATAAGGATAATTAATCACTAATATGTAAGGTTGTTACATTCTTAACCTTAATAAATTTCACCCTAATCCATTTATTTCATGTTCTATGGTGAAAAAAATCATATTTTGTATCATGATTTATTTATGTTTCCACATTTCCTATTCAAACATATCAATTATACATTGTAATATTATTAGGTGAGTTTTCTTTCTGTGCATGACTTTGTCTTTGTGTTCCATTATCTTCATCAGCTTCTCCTTGTAAGAGATATCATTATAAAACTACATGACCTATGAATTTAGTAATTGTGTGGGATTTGGTATATACTTCCTTGATATGGATACGTGTAATACATCATATATATTGATTTGGTTTGGGGGGGGGGGGTTCTATTTGGTACACCATTTAATTTATGCAATCTAGAATCTCAAAAGGGAAAATATATCCTGAACATGGCTTCCCCTTGTTCTCAAACCTCATGAATCACTTCCATAGAGTTATATGGAGGAACAATTCATCACTATCATAAGACACTATGTCAAATGGATGGTTATCAACAAAAATATTTTTTCCACTATGTTTTATGTTATTGTATTGTATAATAGTCTTGGCCTAGTCTACTATTTATCCAAACATCCCAACTTCTATAAAGTTTTTTTCACCTGATTTTTTCGAAAATGATTATTCCCTACATCGTATCCCATATAATGATTCATATGGTTCTATTTGGTTTATTTAGTGGAAAAAATTGTGTAATTGAACTCAAACTAAGGATGATGTTGGTCATAGTTACCCTTGAAATCTATAGGTAAATCTCTCAACATATCCCCAAGTGTCAAGATATTATATTTATATTTTCTATCGGTCTCGGAATGATATGTCATGAAAAATTTTAATTATGTATTTAGAACATGTAGAAGACTATTGAAGAACATTGATATGATCCTCTATTATTGATCATATATAATCGATCCTGGTGTTCCATGTAGCCTCACCACTTATCTAATGTATATCATTTTAATGTGATTGAGTGGAAAGTCATCTCGAGTGCTAATTATGTGAACAAACATTGTAACATGGTCTACCATAACCCATATAACATTATTATATTTTAAAATATTTAGAATAACTATAAAAAAATACATAATAGTGTTTTAATATTTACATTGGGTATGTTAAATGGTTGTATAATCACTTTTTAATATTACCTATCACCATTCGCATAATAACATATTAAGAAATATGATATATACTATCCAATATCATTTTTCATATTTTAGAATCAATAATGTTATCAGATTTCTCTATAATTTCTCATGTGTCCTAGGTAGATAGGGAATAACGTTCTTTGAAAATTAATTAGTATCACCTTATTTATCTCTAGATTAGATGGAACTTAAACTTTTTACCCAAATACCTCAACTCCATCATCATTAACCTTGAACACATTTGTTTTCCACTTTCTCTCAACATATACCATATTTTGTAGCACTATATCATCTATTTTATTTTTTCTTAATATTATAATGTTGGGATGATAGACAAATCATTTGAGAAGTGTAAGATAATGTTTCTTTCCTCATGACACCCATTCCCATCCATTTCATGTCAATAAAGATAAAATCCATCTCAATCCAATTTATAGATATTCTATCATGCTATTTTTTGCATAGATCACATACCAATTTACATTCCATCCCCATTTATAAGTGGATTGATAATTAATAATCAATGATCAAATCATACCATCTTAATTTGTGCATATTGATCTCATTCAATGAGAATATATATTTTAGGTTCTTTTGGACTGTATATATTTTAAAATTATCTTTGTAGAGATAATTCCTTAAAATTCTCAAAATGAATATTATGATGGCCGGAAAAATATCGTGCATTTCATAGTTCTATACATGCACCTTCATATGTCTTGAGGAATATTCTATAAAATTTTCATTCTATAAGATTACACAACCCAATACCTTTTTTGATTCATCACTATAGATCAAGAATCCTTCCCCACTCATTAGTATAGTGAGTATAGGTGATTTGTTTAGCTTCTTTTCCAGCTTCTTGAAGCTCTCTAAAAACTCAAATATCTAGATATAATTTAATCCCATCCAAATATGTATGGATTTAGTGTTAGATAATCCGAAAAAGTTTATCACAAATCACCAATATTAATTATCTAATCTGAGGGAGCTATATAACTATATCACAAATGATCATCTATGAAAATTCTCAATCACTTTATTATTTTACGTGTATGCATATTTCCCCAAACATGTGATAATATTCTCTAAAAATGCTTCCTTCTCAATCCAAAACATACATTAAGTATTATTTTCAACCAAAATATTGTTCCTCAAATAAATCATTGCATCATTTTTTAACTCCTTCTATTGATACTTAATTTTGGACGATGTAATAATATCATCTACAAATACAACCATATATTTAGTAGGGTAATTTCTAAAGTTAACATTCATTAATTATGTGAATAATGTTAGAGAATTTGTGGGTAAAAATTACATAACAATGAACTCATAGTTCTTGTACCATGTGAAAATTTTAACCTTGACGGTATCCTTCATTTTCACCTATAATTGGTAATATATTGAACAATGGTACTCATTACATACTTATTGTGATATATGAAAAAATATCGAACAAGTCATCAATCCTTGGAAGAGGATATATATTTTTATTAGGATATTCATTAATTCATGACAGTTGATATATAGTCTCATATATCCATCATATTCATAATAAAGAGGACTAATGTATACCTTTGTGAATAAATCATGTGTATGAAACCCTTATCCTGATATTCCTATAATTTTTTCATTATTTCATCTAGTTTAATGTGATGGACTATATTCAGATTGTTTTATATCAGTAGAGATTAAGGTAAAATTTTAATTGAGAAGTTAACCTATCAATTAGGAGGAAGATAAAAAAATTCTACTAGGAATATATTATTATAATCCATTTGAGTGCGTATATCTTAAATATTGGTCATCTCCTATGATTTGATTAGTTGATCTATATACGATTGATTATAAGGAAACAAGATCCATGATTTTATAGAATATTCCAAAGGATATTAATTACCTACTTTACACTTGTATATAATATAATGGTATTTTTGGATATATAAGTTGAGTTCCTTCTCCCAATAATTTATATGGGATATATAAAAATAATACAATTAAATTCCTATAATAACATTAAATTTCAATAAATGGATTATGAAAATTTTTTTGGGCATTTTTCCTATAGGTATCAACTAGATAAGAGTTGTGTACTTGTGATGCAAAAATCACTCTATTAGTAGCTTTAATAGATAACTAAACCGATATATTTTACAATATTGTTTTAATTATTCTAATAGACATATATTTTATCAACAATTGCATTGAATGAGAATAAAAATGTATAGTATATATTCACGAATGAATATCTAATGTATTATTCCCCACATTATATCCTTGAGTCACCTCTGAAGACTTAATAACATAAACACATCTTTGTTCTCTTATCCATCATTATTATTGTTGTCAGTTATCAATGAAAACTCGTTGCTTATTTGATTGGTTTTCAGAGTGTAGAAATTCCATAAAATTGAATGATAAGATAATATGATCAAGTATAATTTGGAATTTTTTCTTTAGGGTCATTATTATATTTCTTCATATCACTTATGAAGGTGTTGTATTTATTTCCCTCATATCCACTCATAATACATTTTATAGTCTGTTGAAAATTTTTCCATGATGTTTATTTCCAAAATATTATCATATTGGATGTGAATTTTTTTTAAAGGTTGGGGCCGAAGCCTCATTTTTATTAATAAAGCAAAGAAACGACCTCTTTTTAACTGGGTAGAGGGAGACCCATTACATAGCCCGAAGGCCCTGTGGGCTAGTAGCCCATTACATAGCCCGTAGGCCCAAATTTTTGCCCAAATTCCTATTCTGTGAATAGTAACCCAGCTGCTACAGTACCGCCGCCGCTACAGTGCCCTGCCGCCACTACAGTACCCGCCGATCAACAGTACCGCCGCTGCTACAGTACCTGCTACAGTACTGCTACAGTAACCTGCGCCCAATGGGTTTTGAACCCCCATTTTTCATGTAGTATTACGGGGTGATTACCACTAAGCCAAGAGTTTTTTGATGATCTCATAGTGTTAAACTCTTGGATACACTTCAAATATCTTATTCTATGAGACCACTATGAATCACCCATTTACATCTATAGTTTTCGGTCACATTGGAAAATTTCTCCAAATTTTAAAAGTCATTAATTTTAAATCACAATATATAATGAACATTTTAACACAAAATAATCAGAAAATTTTATATTTTTTAATGATAATACTATTGACATATCATAAAACCCTTGTAATGTTCACCTCATAATATTTGATAGATTATTATTCATTTTAACTGATGGTACATAGGCCCCACTCCATTTTATGATGTCGAGTGTGAGGTAATTATTTATTGAAAATTTACCCCTTGAATTAATCACACTCCATAGATTCTATTTTATTCACAGTCTTTGTATTTTTTATTTGTTTCCACCAATGATCATATAATCCCTACTCATGGTAAGAAAATAGCATGATCATCAATTACTCAGAACATTAAATGATAGATTACATCTTTACAATTAAACTGCTCAATTATCTAGTGATTATGGGTTCATAAAATACACTAAAAGTAAGTGTTCTATGAAGAATAAAGGATTCAACTACATATTTTTCTATTGGAGAGAATTTTATGATGTTAAATTTATTAATAATAACTTCATTAATCATCCCAACATTTCTATGTGGTTCTCACCTCTTTCCCTCAAATGTTTAGAAACATCATTAGGGTAGTCATCACATATCTCATTTCTCATTTCATTAACAAGATTCCTATAACATACATCCATTTTCTAAAAACAAGGATACTTTTTAACGGGAATACACTATTTAATGGTAAACCTTAAATATATAAAAAGTAACTCAAACATGATATATAGACAATAAATTAACAATCACGAAGTTCAAAACTATACTATCTATGGTCATTTTCATTTCAATTTGTCTAACTTAATCAATTCCGATATAAAATATGCTCAAAGAATTCAAAAAAAATTAATGAGAGAAAAAATTAATGAATAATATTCCCCATGATTTCCTAGACATTTGTGAACATAAGACTCCTTTCATGATCTAGGTCACAGTTGAGTTAATAACAAAAAACCTATCATCTGGTCATTAACCCTAGGTGAATCTATGATAGAGCCTAAAACCACATTCTAATATCAATATAGGGATACAGTTTCAAGGATAATTACACAATTTCAACATTACAAAAAATATTGGATGTTCTATTATACATAATCGCACCCCTTAGAGATCTGTCTAAGTTATTCACTAAGGATCTATCATTATAATCTCCAAAACTAACTATAACTACCTTTTATACAATCTATTGAGACCAAATCCTTAAATTCATATTATTTTATAATTTATAATGTACTTTTCCAACATAAAAAATATTATGATCTAGTGGTATAACTTCTAATTATGATTATGAATAAAAATACATCAAATTAAATATAAATATCATATTTATTTATAAATCCACATTGTTCTCCTAAATTTCATAGATCATATAAATCTAAATTGGATGCCTTAGGAAAAAAACATAAAGAAAAGGGTGGTCTAGAAAGCCCAGTAAATTAATAAACATTGTAATAATTAATTACATGATTGTAAATAGGAATAATTTGATATAATAATGATTATGGTCATAATAATAGAGACTTAGTGTATTTATTTTAAGTTATAATATCATAAACATGTGTCAAAATCCTAAAACATGATATTATAACCATAAGTTAAGGGTCACTCCCAAGACCATCATCAAAAAGTGGATAAAATTCTCTAGTTGATTAGGATCACTCCCTAAAACATTAATTAACATATATGTGATATAAGTATTTTACTAATTTCTTATAGATCCATATAATTATTATCCCAAAAAAATAATACATATTCATGCCACAATAGGGAAATAAAACATACAGAAAACAAAATCACCATCTAACATATGTAAAGGAAGTCATTTCATAATTCTAATTCAGGTAATAAATGAAGAAAACCTCATAAATATTCCTATTAATAGAAGGAATTAAATCTTTTTGATTTTCATAATTCAAAAAGGAAACATAAGATCTAAATATTTAGTTTTTATATAGAGATATATTTAGAGTGATCAAGGGAGAAAAAAAATGTACCACATCGCTGAACCCTTCTGAAATAAGTAAATGGTATTTTTAAATAATTTAAATAACTTATTGATTTTTTTAAATAAATAATTAAACCAAGATAGTTGTATATAAAATATTATGGTTTTTATAATCTATTTATGGTTTATATACATTTTATAGGGGTGATACTTGATATGAGATAAGAAATTTGAATATTCCCTAAAATTGGATTTGCTTACACATGATATTTTATAAAGTAAATAAACAATTTTGTAACCCCATTAAAAAGGTTTCTTAAAATAATATATATGAAAGTAAAATATCTAAAAAATTAAGAGTGATAGCTATGAAGAATATTTCAAAAATGGGAGAAAAACAATGAGAATGCATAGTCATAAATTCATAAAGGAGGTATAGAAGATCTCTTATCTCTTGTTTATAACTTCTCTGAACATTCACATAACTTCAAATATAATAAAAATATTTTTATTGAAAACATTCATAATAACTATCATCATCTATATTTATTTTTACAAGGTTTATTAATAATCACGATTCAAAAATCTGTTACATCATTGAAGTTGTGTTTTCTAATGGAATTTCATCATTCAGTTTATCTAAAGATTTCATGGTATGTTAACCAATGTAAATAGGTTATAACATAATTTCATAATATCCATAATTTATATTATTATATCCTATATTTTTACATTATCAATAAACTAATACTTGTAAATATTTCTTTTATAAATGGAAGAAAATTATAAAAGTTAAATTTATATGTTCCTTTTAGCTGTTAAATTTAATATAACTATATATTTTTAGTAAAACTTATGGAATGAATAATATTATCATTCTATAATGTTAATGGTTTAGTAAAAAGACTTTTTATATATTAGATACATGTTTTATATCACCTAGGAATTTCTGTATGGAAGACCCAAGGGAAACATCATTACATGGAGGTTATAGTCTTTACGTACACATGATGACGTCTTCATTGTTAGAAATGTTTTGGATGAAGGAATAAACTTTATTTTATATTAATAAAATAATATATATTAATATAAATAGTATTAGTGTTCTAATTCATTCTTGTAATGGTGTTTTTTGGTGGTAGTAGTATAAAATAATTAAGAAGGTGTAGTGGAAAATATCACCTCTCACTTTTGTTGTTCGGATTTAGAGACAACATTAAATAACCATAGCTTGATCTTTTATACGGGTAGAATAATATAAAATGTGGTTACAAGATTTTGGAGTGACTAATATTGTGTTTGGTTCTACTGTATGTGGATTTTTATGTTTATACAGGGGGAGTGGCAGTGGTTCCATTAATAATTGGTGTGAAGGGTTATTTTTGTACGTAAAACAGTTTCATAAAAATAGATCACATGTTTTACATGTAATGATATGTAAAATTGGATAATAATATAGTTAAGAAATTTTTATGGTTATGAAATCACAAAAATCACATGTCCAAACATGTTTTAAGTGTTTATTTAAGTCATTTACTCATAGATTTTTTTCTCATTTAAACATTTTTTTACGTAGGTAACTAATATTTTAGCTAACTAATATATTTCTAAACACCAAAATATAAAATAAGAAATAAAAGATAATTTGAACATAATTACTCTAAATAATAAATAATTTTGATAAAATAAAATATCAATGTGTAATGAATATTAATTGTTGAATTAAAACATGTAACAGGTAAAATACATTTTATAAAAAGATTATTTTAGAAAAAGTTAATTGTTTAGGATAAAATTATCAATGGAATTGATTATATACAAAATAATTTTTTCATTATAATTTTCACAATATTTAATTATAATTAAAAGTATTCAAAAACATAATTCATCCGTTTGAAATTATTTTATGAGAAACAGATACAAAACATTTTTCATTAAAACATTTTCTAAATTTTCGGCAAATGTTATGTGTGAGTTTTATATATCAACAATGTATTTTAAATAATAAATTTAAGTTTATAAAATATATTTTTTATAGTAAAATGGTTTTTAAAAATCATGGAATTCTCTTTTAATAATGTCACAAAATTAACCATATTAGTAAATTTTGTATCATTCAATATTATTATAGAAATAATTGTTTTTGGAAAATCCAAAAAATTCATACAATGATAAAATTTTGATCGAAAATGAAAAAGTAAATTTGTTTTTATCAAATTAAAATTATAAATGTTATATTAATATTGGTCTTGAAAATCTAGTTACTTTTATTTGTTTCATCTCGTTTGAGGGCTATATTGACAATCTTGAATAATTCAATTTTACAAATGTTCAATGATTTTTGGTTAAGTTTGTTATTTCATATGACATAATATACAAATCACAATATTTACTAAGGGGAAATGAAAAAAAAATATTATTTAATTATAGAAATTTATAATCAAGGGATTGATCCTTTTGAATACTATAAAATAGGGGATATCATCCCACCACGTTTAGTTGAAAATTACAAAACAACTATTATAAGTTTGGCATGGATTCAAAAGATAACACAAATGATGAACAATATTTGGTTTATAAAATTAATCTACTGGATAAAAAAACCCATTATTAGAAATTTCTATCATGGAATAAAATAAAACATGTCAAAATGTTTAGACGGTTCATTTTGTATTCATATTATAGATGTAGATAATGTCTGTTCCATTAAGGATTTATTTGAGGTTGTTAATTTGGTTAGCATAAAAATAAATAAAAATTCTTCATCTTCACCTTTAACATGAAATTAGAGAAATTTCCTGGAATTTTTGGTCATTTTTAATATTGGATCAATATTATTTATCTTATTTTAGATTCTATAATAAGTATTTACAATCAAAGGAAATGCATATGGTCTATTATTTTCTTTTGAACATTATACTAATCTAGCCAGTTTTCAAAATATAAACTCTCATTTTCAATATGATATTTCTAGTTTTGTACTTTGAATTATTTTTTTGTCTTATACTATTTTTTCAAGTGTATTCATGAGGGTACTCGTGAAAATAAAAAAAAATTGCATCCTCTTTTTTTAATAAAAATATTGAATTTTAGGGAGATGTTTAGAAATCATATACATATTTTTTATAAGATATAAATTAAATGAATCATAATCCTTCTTTAAATTTTTTCACCTCAAGGATACTAATATATCCTTCTTTTTATTTAATTGATGGTGTATCCTCCCCATCATCATTCAAATAAAACATGAAATAAAAAACTAAAGATAAAGTTACAAAATATTCTAGAGTTACCTTACACATGAAACATATTTCATTTTGTGATGGATTTTCATAAAATGTGATAATATTCCGACTAAAATTTCTATATTTTAATGAATTATTCTAGAATCCCATTATTTTAAGAAATATATTTTTAAATATTTTCAATTTCTTTGATAGCTTTCATTACATGCAACAACGAGTTTAAACGATCCATGGTATACTGTTAAAATATTATTATATAATGTAACATTTATTACTTATCCATTTTATTGGTGTATATGAATTGTATTAACTAAATTATGAATAATTTATGGTTATATATATATATTCTATTTAGTAAAAGATAAATTTATAATAAAATTATATAAAAAATTGAAATAAATAAATAGTTTTTCGAAAAAAAAATGTTCTTCCTTGCAATGTTTTTTTATTTTAATAAATTATTTTAATCACTTTTCGTGTAATTTTTAATGAAATTTATATATTATATATTATATAAAATGTTTTAAAATTTCTATTAATATTTTTCTATTGATTGGATTAGAATAAACCATTCTTTGTGCTTAAAAACGTACTTTTTTAAAACATTGTTTTAATCACATTTTTCATGCTAATTTAAAATATAGTTTATACCACCAATTTGTTTTCAATTTTATAAAACATATTCTACATTTTTATTCATGAAGTTAAAAATTGGTAAATAGTTTCCTCTTATATATGGTCTATATGAATATGAATAGTGGTGAAGTTTATCACCTAAGTAAAAGGTAAATCATATAAATATATATTAAAATAAGTTATAATTCCATAAATTTTCATAAGAACACTTATTAGATGAATATAATTCATCTAATATCACCGTAGGAATGAAATGTAGTTTTTAATATAAAAATATCAATGAAAATGACTTATACAATATTTAAATCAAAGAAAGTTACAAAATGTCACTCTCTTAGTTAAAAATATGTTTTTTGTGTCACTAAAGAGAAAAAATATGTTATGAATGAATATAAGTATCTATATTGAGTTTAATATTATTATTTTCATAATAATAATTTATTTACCACTTTTATAAAATATATAATTTGCAAAATTCTAATGAAACAAAAATACAGATTTTTTCAATTAATAAAAATTATTAAATAATGTTAAAGAAATATCAAATGTATTAATTTTTAAGTGAGTTAATGTGTGCCATGAATTTTTAATAAGAATAAAACATATTAATGACATTTTAAATAATTATATTTTTTTCTACTTCTTTATTGATTCATTTAATGTCTAATTAAATTAATAGTTCTCAAAATGAAAAAATTATATTTCATAATAAATAATATATTATTAAATCATATAATATTTATTTAAATCATTAATCTGGTAAAATTAATGGTATATGGTTTCAATGATCAACCATCATCCATTTGTCGGTAATTTTCCTTTTGATTATATCATTATAAACCCATAATAGAAACGAATTGTTAATTTTACAGTAATTATCAAAAGCATTAACAAATGGTTACAAGAAAAATAAGGAAACAAATTCAATCGTGGAATGGAAAAATTTTATTATATGATAGTATTTATACAAATAATTATAATAAAATTTATTATTATCAATTTTTATCTGTTTAAATATCCAAATTAATTAACATTAATTTAACATTTTATGTAATTCAAAGAGTTCCCTTACCCTCAATTAAAAAAGGGACACCTCCTTTATAATTTTCACTCTACATTGAGATTTATAACCTATACCAATTTATCTTATTCACTTCCATATAAACATAGATTAGGTTTTCTTATTCTCAAAATACAATGCTAATATCCCTTAAGAGGAGATCTAATGGATTTGTTTCAGTTAAGTGATAATCACTAAAACTGATCACGTTTTTTTAAATATAATTTGTCCCCAATTGATCTATTATATTATTCATAAAATTATAAAATATATATATTAAATATACTAAAATGTTATAATTATTATTATGAAACCACATTTACTCACCCAGGTTTGATCAAATGAAAAGTAAACGTATTTCTTATGCGTATGTACAACTTATCGTCTCCGCGTAGAGATATAGTTTATCTTCTATCTCTATATTTGATGGATAGTTATTATTATTTTTTAAAGTATATATATAATATTTATGAAAAAATAAGTAATCTATAATGGTAATATAATATCTACATAATTACCATCAATGTTTATGGAAAACCAAAAATTCATTCGTGTGTATGTGCGGCTGCCGCCTCTACAATGCAATATGGTTTTTTCATTTACAATTTACATGGAAGGTAATAAGGATAAATTAATTATGTATTTGTGATATATATTATTTAATAAAGTTTTTTTAATGGTGATTTTTTATTTATCTTTCTATCATACCATATTTCAATATATGGAAATTGACATCCTATATAAGTACGACCTACTATCTCCATGAATGGTGTAATTCATTTTTCTATATCTAACTTTAATGATTGATTATAAGTATATTTATAATATATATTTATGATTTTATAACTATTTTCATGATTATTATTTTTAATAATAATGAATTAAAATTTATTATATCTAAGGATAGAGTTCCTTCGAATCAATTGGAACTCTGGGAATGAGATTTCTAGTCACACATTTATTTTATAGAGACTTATGCCAAAGGCACCACTCGTTTATTTTTTATTGTGTATATATTTCCCATTTTAGATTTTATATAATGAATATAATTATTTTAATGATTTTTTATGTTTAAATTGATTTTATTATTCCATGTATCTTATGATTTTAATGTTACCAATGAGGTCAGTTATTTTCACTGCACTTTTATTTTCATAGGTCATAATCTATAGTCACCACATTATTATTTTGTATGATGTATATAATACACAATAATGTATTTTATGATAAATATTATGGATTTTATATGGATTTAAATATCCATATAATATTATTTATTTCATGGTGGATATGATTCAAATGTTCATAAGTGGTTTGGGTTTTGGGTTATAAAACAATTGTTTATCATGGTTTTTATTATTAACTTTCTGATGATAAAATACTATAAAACATCTCTCAATAAACTAATTATTTTTCTTCTATTATAGTCATTTATAAATAATATATATATTCATTATGTTTTTTACACATTAGGTTCTCAAGAGATCATAAAAAAAATTTAACAAAAATCTAATTCATTTCTCTCTTCGGTCGAAAAAACTTTTTCTTCCATATGCATGTTTTCTATAAATGTTTTTAAAATTTTTTAACTATTAATATATTATGTTTTAATGTAATTTATACCAATTTTTTTACATCTCATAAATTTTTTTAAAATTCATCTTCTTTCCATTTTACAAATGATGTATTTTTTTTACCTTTTATATAATACTATGAAAGGAATATTTTATTTTATAGTATATGATATTAAAAGAATTTCCTTATATCAAGACTGATCACTATTATGGACAATACTTTATAATTTTTTAAATATTCCTTTCAGTGGAAGAATTTTCATTATTATTTGGGAAATTTTTATATTTTTGTAATGTAATTTAAATATGAAATGTAATATTTCCTCAAGAATGTTGCAAGTGACATTTCAAAATCAGTTTTGGTAAAATATGTCATCCTTTGATATTACTTAATATTTAATGTGTATATAATTCAATTACATCATCCTTATTTTTTCTGTGGATAATTTTTATTAAATTTAATTTTTTTTCATGGGTTTTACTATGAAGAAATGATAAAATGTCTATGAAACTCATTTAACTTACAAAGATAATGGTAGGATGAGAAATTTATTAAACTAGTTTAATAAATATAGCTTATTATATTAAATTATTTTGAGGAAATATATTTATTTTATATATGTTATTCTATGATTAAATGTTAATGAAACTAGTTGTTTTCCTACCAGTTATATTATGATGATATGATTATGAATCCCACTATATTTAAAGGATTATGATAGGGTGAATGTTTTAGGATCTTTTAGCACAAAAATGTAAGGATTTCATCGTGTTATTGTGGCTATGTTATGAAAATGTTAGTGGTAACATTAAAACTAGGGAATCTGGGTAAGTTATACCCAATGATGGTGGTTAAGTTATTACCAAGGTTATTAGTTAAATTATAACTGAGGATCTATCAGATATACATATATCCCTCCATCACATTGAGTAAATATTGATATTTGATAAAATAAATAGTACTGAATAGAGGTGTAAACCCAACTCAATATGTATCTTTGTCTACTATGATAATCTTGGGAGTAATCCTTGACTAATATGATGTTTTTTGGACATAACTAATTTCTCAATTATAGTCATCCAAATGAAACTTTACTAATAAGGAATTGATGTTGTATTCTATTGTATATGTTACAAACGTATGTCTCATAACAATTTAATACTCTCTTGTATAATGTTCTTTGATTCATTTGTGATTCCTGATATATAAACTTCCATGATTTATTCCATGAATCAAGAATATTATCTATTATTTTAATATATTATTTTTAAATTTTACTCTCAAATTATCATACCCTTATGTTCATGTTATGATCATGTTATAATTGATATCTTTCTTAACTTACCTTAATAAACTTATAATCACACCCTTTCTTATGATTCATTTCCTTAGGTTATGAATAAATGTACTAATCATGATATGTCTAAGAAGGGTGCTCGTAATGAAGAACTTAGTGGTATATGATGTAGATATTTTATGATCTAGAATTTTATGTTCCCATGTTTTCCAAGGAACTGGAGCTATATTATTCTTGATGGACTATTAATTTATGTAATAAATACTCAATTATTAAGATGTGATATCTATGAATGAAATAAATTATCCACTATATTTTTAATTAGAGAAAGGATTAGGTAAACTATTTAAACTAGGATGAGATTACCTTAGTGAGAAACTTGTGGATAACTCTAAGTATATGATAATAATATAAATGTTTAGTAGAAATCAAATATATCCTTGGTAAATCCAATGGTAGTATAGATTAAAAATTAAGTTTCATGATTTAGAGACTCTATAAATGATTTCTCATGACTATGTCTTATTATACTATGATTATTTTTGATCACTATATTGTTTTCAGTTTTAGTCAATAGATAGAACCTGAATGAATCGTGTTTATGATGAATGTGCTGGATAATGTAATAATTTTCCTTCTAGGCCACTTAATTTCATGGGAGATTGAATTTTATATCGAATTCATATGATTACATAAATTTCCAAAGTTATCAATCATACTAATATTACAAATTAGAAAGGGATGGAACAATGTACTTTTGAGTCATTTAGGAAAGAAATTTCACCATATTTTTTTGTTCTACTGATCCTCTAGTTCCTCAGATATTTTTCAACACCATTGAAAATATATTTTATTTTCTTTAGTTGCAATAAAATGGAAATATTTTTCTATTCACTTATCATTTTGAAGTTAAATTAGATCAATGGTGTAATAATGTTATGAATATGACACAAGAGGAAGATATTTAATATATGGGGTGGGATGACTTTAAGAGGATATTTTTTAGAATTTATATCCATTGTATTCAGCACAAAATGATGTAAAAGGAGTTTCTCCAACTAAATAAAAAAATAATGAATCTATAAGTACTAATGAAGTTATTTGTACAATATGGGTATAGTATTCATATGGTTTAATCGTCATCCCTGATACCAAAATTGATCGATTCTTATTTTCATAAATTTGAGTCTTCGAAAAGTGTTGTCTATAAGTGGATTTAGTATCTATAGGGAAATTATTTGGTTTAATCTCATCATATAAATATAAATTAGAGATTCCCACAATTCACATGGTTCTAATAATAAAATCAAGAATGAGTCTCATTATAAATCATGTAATGGGAAAAAACATCATTGTATTTTCAAGAGTTTCTATGGGAGGTTTTTTAAATGTTGGAAGGTTATTCATAGAGAATGTAAATACCAAAAGGTGGTCAATATGATTGTTGATACAATAAAGGAAATTAATATGCTAAATAATCTATCATCCATGAACCAATACTATTAATAAAAGTATTTTGGGAATTAATTGAATCAATTCCCTAATCCAAGGGATAATAAGGATAATATGGAATAATTAACTCTATGGATACAAGATAAAATAAAATATTAGGAAATCACAACATCCAAAGTGAATAAGGATAATTATGGATTTTGTACACTACACATTGGAGTTCGGAATTAAAATAGGATTTTGTATAAACCAGCCATATATAATATTATTATTAAACCTTTAGTGCAATATGATGTGATTCTAAACACTAGTTATCTGCCAACTTACGAATTTTATTGTAATTAGACGACATTTGATATTATATTAGTGTAAGGATAAACCCAACCATCAAATAGGTTTTTTGTCTATGATATATGTTTATTAATTAAAAAAGGGTTAATAATCTTTTGGAAGCTTATATGTGTTCATGTATGATTAAATTTAGAGTTATGGATTCCATTACATGTTTATAAGTTTAGGGAAGATTATAAATAAATGTATTAGACACCCCTATTGTGGTATTATGTGATGGGAGTTCATTAATATTATGTATATTTTAGTAGAAATATAGGGAAATACATCCCAATGGTTTATTAAATATTTTTTGTGAGAAATTTATTTTCATAGGAATTCCATTACATTTTATTGATATATGAGTAAATGTATTGTAAACATTTAGGGTATAAATTATATTTAATGATGGAAAATTTTTCATCGATAAAATTTGGTATTTTTATAGGAATTATATAAATATTTATCGGTATCAAGGATATAATTCATTTTGGGTGAAAACCTATCATATACAAAAAGGTTGTGGGGATTAAATCCAAAACTAAATGGACAAAATGGTATAAAGCATACTACTGGCCAATTTGAAATTGTATTTATAGCTAGAATACATGAATGTTGATATTTTTTATTATCTATATCGGTTATTAGTATGTACATAAATTAAGTTTGAGAGAAAAGAGTAAAAGATGATTTTTAACCATTATGTATTCCCTAATGGAAAAGGAAAAACGTCACCATGTATTTTTTCCTCAGTTTCCCAAAAACATCTGAAATCCGTGATTATATTGGGGTTGTAGTTAATCACATTAAAAATTCAATACACTTAATTTTTTTTAGAGATTAAAAATCCATTGATCATATTTCTCATATTTATATTTTGTGTGTGGTATGCTTTTATGGAATACTGCATTCTATTATAACTTATTGCGATCTAAGTTTACCCCAAATTTTGGGTAAAGAATTCAATATGATCTGGATATAGATATGAGTTTTAGTATAATGTATTATCATTAGATATATTTTCTATTTGAGTGAGCATTTAATACCCTTTTGAATATATTGTGGACTAATTATATGGATTTCAATGGTGGATGGGATCAATACCAACCTCTAGTTGATTTTTCTTTTAAAAATATCTTTTACCAAATCATTAATATGGATCCTTATGAATTCCTCTATGGAAGAAAGTGTAGAACTCCATCTTTTGGTGATGATGTTGGAGAAAGGAATTTATTGGGGCCTAATATATATGAGGAAATGGAATAAAAAGTTATATATATTCAACAAAACATCCTGGAAGATCAGAGTTGATAGATAAGCTATGCTGAAAATAATCAACATGATATGAAATTTCAATTTATTGGGAGGTTTTTTCTATGAATTTATCCATGTATAAAGGTCATGATATTTCGTAATAATTGAAAGTTGATCCCTAGGTATGTTGTACCTATTATGATTCATCATATAACAGTGATAGTTTCTTATTTCTTGATTATTCCACCACAACTCTCACAAGTATAAAAAGTGTTCCATGTATCTCTATTGAGAAGTAAACAACTAGTAATTCACATTTACTGAAATCAACGTTTTCACCAATAAAACATGATCTTTTTTATGAGGGGAATCTAGTAGAAATATTGGATCATATTGATAAAGTTTTGTAAAGTTTTTCTATATTCATGGTGAAATTTCTCCAGAGAAATAAAAAATTTGAAGAAGATGCATAAGAAACTGGTGAATTAATGAAACTAATAAATACTCATTTGGTTATATTATAGTAATTAATTTGGAGGGAGAAATTAATTTTTAGGTGGTCTAATGTAAGAACTCTATATTTTATGATAAATTTATTTAAATAAATATAATTTCTTTGATAGTTTTCATTGCATAGAACACCGATTTTAAAGGAACCAGGATATTCACCACTAACAATGAATTTTTATTATGAATCCCAACAATGAAGATGTGGGAAAGGACAAACAAAACAAACAAGTTATGGGGGCCTAAAGTAGTGGAGTCTAAGCTGGTCTCCCCTAATTAGGTTAATCCCCTCATCTTTAAAATGATGAGAGTTTACAAAAACAGACACATTAGTACCTTGAGTTTAATCCGTCATCGATGCGAAGTAATCTGCCACCATATTACCCTCTCGCAACGTATAATTCACATGAATCCCCTTGTTTTCTAGATTCAACTGCACCATCCCGATAATAAAATAGATATCCCAAGGAGAATATATATCACCCTAGAAGCAATCAAGAATTAAATTGGAGTCAGTCTCAACTATGTTTATATTCAGACCCCTCTTCTCACAGATATTGATTCCAGACCATAAGTCCATAGCCTCTGCCTTTATAGTTCTACCATTCCCATAGAAGGATGAAAAATCCAACACCACCTCCCCTTTGGGATCTCGGACAACTCCAACACCCCACATAAATCCATAAAAGCAAGAACCATCAAGGTTTAACTTCATACCCCTAACAGTCAGAGACCAACATATCCATTTACCTCTTCCCACAAAATCATAATGTTGAACCGCATCCTATCGTACCTGTAGAATGTGAAAAGGAGCCATATTCCAATTTTTATTGCCAACAACCATATCAACCAGCATACATTTAATTCTCACAACAATGGATTCCCACTTATATGATTTATGAAATTATAAAAAAATATAGTCTCATATGTATAAAATTAATTCAAAAATTATCATAATATTTTAAATGAAAATGAAAAAAAATTGAAAGAAAATGTAATATTTTTTCAAAGAAAACGGTATTTTCATTAATAAATAACATTAATTACATTTATTGGATAACATAAAAATATATATGTACTATATATTGAGTCAAATGGTCTAACATTTTTGTAATATTTCTCTTTCCATGGGATAATAATAAGCAATGTTTTAATACTATAAAGACATTTTTTCAAAAAAAAATTCCACATCGAAATTTGTGTTCTTATTTTAAAAATAATACTTATGGATTAAAATTTTGATAAAATGGATTATATATTTCTAATGAGGATATTCATATTTTCTAATCAGTTTCTTTTAGTTTTTTCACTTATTAATAACATATATGGTAAGATTTGTCACTATAGTGAAAGGTATATCGAGTTAATCTAATTCCAAAATAAGGGAAAAGGTTATAATGTTCTATCTTAATTTTTATTTAGAACAAATAGAGTGATTATGGGAATTATAATTTTATCAACTGCAGAACAAAATTGTGTTTTTTAATTAATACATGTTTTTGAAAGTGACATATATACTATTTAAATCAATGAATGTCACAAAACATCACTATCTTTGTTTTAAAGATCTATAATATGTCCATATATTGAAAAAAAAGTTATGATCGTATCTAAGTGTCTATATTTAAATAAATGAAATTATTTTTATTTTAAAATTTTATTTAAATTTTTTAGTAATTATATAATTACCTAAAATTCTTGTGCAGCACCAATGTATTATTTTTCCTTTAAACAAAATATAAATAAAATTATTTTAAAAAAATCATGAGAAAATTAATTTGAGTGGGATAATATATAACATAAATTATATATATGAATATTAGATATTTGTATTATATTAAATATTTATATTTTAATTTCCCATCTATCTTGATGCATTTAAATTCAAACTAAATAAATAGTTTTAAGAAACTACTTTAATGATATTTTATAATAAATAATATCTTATTAATTTATATAAAATTCATAAAAATATTAGATTTTTAAAAATAAAATGAATATTGTTTTACACATCCTAAACGGTCCATTTATGTGTTATTTTTAATTTTATGATAACATTATTTATCCTTAATATTTATAAAACATTATTGTAATGGAAATTGTCAAAAGGATTAATAATGGGTTAAAATATAAAGATGAGGGTAAAAATTGTAACCAAACATTTATATATTTTAGTGGATAAGATTATTTATATTAATACTAATATTATATTAAAATATTTTCAATTCATACTATGTGTAAATCACAATTACCTTATATAAAATTAATATTATATTAAGTTCCAATAGTACCCCTCCCCTCAATTATAAAAGAGAACCCATTCATTATATTATCCATACCACATTAAATGTTCTATATCAACGAATCTCTCTCAATTTCTATTCTCTAATTCTATATCTACATTATTGAGGCTCTTTTATTCTCAAAATTCAAAGCATGGATCCATTATGAGGATATCTAAATAGTCACTTCAAAGACTATGCAATCTCCAAAACCAATCAATTAATTTTTTATTTCTCTTTTTCCATCCTATAAATACTTTATATTGTTTATAAAATAATAAATTTAATTCCGTAAATATACTAAAAAAAGTTTATGGCTATGAAACCATCTTTATTCAATATGTTTTCACTAAATGAGAATTGAATGTATCACTCATGGATATATACGGTTTACCATCTCCTCATAGGGAACCAATTCATTTTCCATAACAATCGTTGAAGAGAGGATATTATTATGGGTTTAATATTTATATATGATATATTTTAAATATTTAATCTTTTTAATTATAATATATTAACTACCACATAACCTTCCAAAGCATTTAGAACAATAATGTTGTTGGTGTGTATGTGTGGACTACCACCTCCATGAAGAAATGTAATTTTTTCATTTATAGTATATAAGGATATTAATAAGGATGTGTTTAATGAATATATAGAATATATACAATATATATATTATTATATAAGGTTTATTTTTTATTTACCATTTTTTTACCATCTTTCAAATAATGAAAAAAGCATTATTTTGTACATATGGACAACCTTGTCCATGAACTGTATAACTCAATTTACCATCACAACTGTTTAAGAGTTATTATAAATATATATCTTATTAATATATATGACATAATTACTTATATTATTCTATTATATATTTATAATAAATTTTTTTTATAAGTGCTTATAGTTCCTTTGAAATAAGCGGATCTCAATGTATGTTATTTCTAGTATCACTTTTTTTCTAGGATTCCTAAGGAAAAATCACCACTCATTTCTTTATTGGTGTATATATTTCATATTTGACATGTTATATCATGAATATAAATATTTTCATGATATTTAATTATTCAATTGATTATTATTATTTCAGTGGTCTTATGATTCATATGTTGCCACAGTTGTTGTAGATTTTTATCTCACTTTTATCTCCATAAGACAAAAGCCATAGACACTAAATTCCTCCCTTGGGTGGTGTTTACAAAACCCATGAATGTATTTTATGATTCACCCTATGAATTTTATGGGGATTTAAAAATAATTATATGTTTATTTATTTCATGGGTCTTATGATTCCAAATTTATAAAAGCAGTATGGTTTTAATGTTATAATCTCATAATTTTTCAAGACTGTATAATATTATGTTTTTCATGATGCAATTCTATAATCTCCCTCCTAGGAAACTCATGAATTTTTTTAAAATATTTTTGTTAAATTAGAACAAATGTTTTCCTTTCATTTTTTCAACCTTAAGTACTCAATATACTATGAATATGTATTTATGAAAAATAGAATTCATTCCATTATTTGGTCAAAATCCGTTTTATTCTTTATCTAGATTATCCAAAAAAATATAATATGTTTTTTACAGTTCTCTTATAATGTTTTAATGACATTTTTACAAATATTGGACTTCATAAAAAAGTTTTTAAAGGATTCTTCTTTATTTTTTTTTGAACGTGGGGATTTTTTAATTTTTCTTCAAAATCTTGAAAGTAGTATTTTGTTTTAATCTATACGGAAAGAATAGAATATATCATTTTCATGATTGATCAAATATTTGAATATTACATTTAGAATTTTTATATTCATTAAAAATTAATTTTTTTCATTAATATTATGTAACTTTTTATATATTAAGAAGTTTATTTCACAGTGAAAATAATATTTTCTTCAAGAATGTTTTATGTGATAATTCAAAATCATTTTCCATCTAAGATGACATAATTTAATATCAAATTATATTTAATGTGGATATGATCCAATGATAGCATACCAATTATTTATTTGTATTGTTAATCATGAAACCCATTCATTTTCCATAGGGTATACTACAATGAAATTATAAAATTACAATGAAACATATTTCATTTACATGGGTTACAGTATGATAAAATGTTTAAAAAACAATTTCTTTTTTGAATGTTATTCTATGATAAAATTTTTACAAAACCCATTTATTTTTCATGGTATATTAAATGATCAAATTTTTATGGAAACCAATTTTTATTGGTTATTTTATGATGAAATGATTAAGAAATTCCTTTATTTTCCATATGTTATACTAAGATTAAATGTCTATGAAACCCATTTATTTTCCTATGTTCTGATATCATGAATACTTTATGATATAATGGATTGGAAATGTATAGTTTTCGATATTTTCTTGTGGTTACTTAATAACCAAGGATGGTTGTTATTTATAAACCATGGATGGTGGTTATTTTATAACCAAAGACGGTGTATTACACCCCATGATTTATGGAACGTATCCCATGAAATGAATTTAATTTATTTGATAGCTTATGTTATATGATACACAATGATTAACAAATGAGGATATACTCATAAATATTAACATAATAATTGGAATATTTATGTGATCATTAGGAATCGCAATGGGTCCATTAGAATAATAACCTTTCATAGGGAAGTATAAATAAAAATTTTCTATCTTTTAAATTAAAATATGATATATTCATATCATTGAATAAGTAAACAAATGTTTTAAAATTGAAAAATTAATGTCTATATTATTATGAAATAAAAATTTTCATTTATAATTTTATAACTAATATAATAATTAAAATTAAAATTTAATTTCATAAAATTGATTTATGAATTAATTTTTTTATTTTATGATTATATGGTAATTTTATGAGTCCTTAATTTTAAAAAATGTCATAAAATTAGTATTTTTATAAAAAATGATGATTTTAATTTAAAATTAAATTAATATTATTTGGAAAATTAATTTCAAAAATGGGTGCCCATTTTTAATATCTATATGTTAAAAATGGTTTCAGTGAATATTTGGTATTTTTTTGAAATAGTTGAATTTTTGAAGAATAGTGAATTACAAAAAATTATGGTATTAGCTAAATAAATTAATTATTGAGACATGGATGATATATAGATTATTTAAGAACCATTATATCTAACTAACATTCACATGTTACTATACATAGTTATAGGAATCATCACTATTGATATCTTGAGCCAAAATAATAAACTAATGAATAAAATAATCAAAACACCCCTCTCCTCCACTATAATAACACACATCATCATACCTTCTCCTAAAACCTACTAAGACATGTAACATGAAAATATTATACAATATTACTCTCTAAAACATCTTCTTCTAGTCTATGAGATTCTTATATTAATGAAATACCCTACCCATGTTCCTTAAAGAGGTACTCAAAGAGAGGAAATTCAAAAGGTAAATCCTTAATCCATCTCTTTTAATTTAATTTATTTTAATATTTTATCTTTACATCCCCTTATTGAATAGGAATTTAAACTCCGTTATATTTTATAAACTATAATTTTTTTATTTTATTTGAATATCCATCCCAAAACCCCCCTCCAATCCCTTTTATTCTAAAAATGAAGTCATCGTCTATGATGTGTTGATTCCCAGATATCGTGGATGATGAATTTTCATTTTACATTACCGCCTTCAAGACTAGTTATAAAACAATTTTATCGATAAAAATGATTATAATATGTGTACTGATTCTTTTTTCTTATTTTCCAGTGAGTATATAAACATAATATTAATTATAATGATAATTGTTCAAAATAGTTGTACAAAAATCAAAAATCAAAAATTCATTTTTATTATAATTTTATCTAATGAATCAGCATCATAACATATGAAAATTGATGCATGAAACAATTTTATATTATTTATTTTCATTAATAATAAATATTTTTATATTTTCAAAAGTTATTCCAATTTTCAAATAACTCCAATAATTATATGCAAGGGAACCGACCGTAAAACCATAAAACGAACGTTATCAGAACAACTTAATTAAACATCATAACTCATCGGAATGGCCATAAAATCCTTTGTAAAATTTAAATAAATCTAATATATGTTTTATATTTTAAGATTTAAGAAATTAATTAATCTAATTTGATAATCTAGGATATTATGTACAAGTGCATAATGGTTTAAAAGATATGGTAAGGGGTTTTCATCTCACTTTTATTTCTGAAAGATTTTCCTTATTCACCACTTTTTTTTCGGTGTAGTGGGTCATTACTAACCTTATTTATATCATATCATGGATCTATTTATCTTTATTTTATTCAATTTTTCGTTTTATTATTATTAAAGGGGAAACTACTGGATTGATTACACGTGGTAAGAGACTTTGTCTCAATTTCAATTTCATTGAGACTTACTCTGTATTGTGATCATAATTATTTTTATGTGGTGTATATAATACCCATTTGATATCATTTTTCATATAAAATAATATTTCACTTAAACATCTATATTTATTTTAGCATGGATATGATAATTATCTAAGTCGTATAATATATTTACATATGTTTTTTACATTGTATGTTGTTTTAATTGGGAAATATTTATAAATTTGAATATTCTAATCAATAAATATATTTTTATGGAAAATTATTCATGATTTAGTTCTATATATAAATAATTATTTGGAATTTCATTGATGTGTGGTTCTTGGGATTATATAACCCCATGACTTAGCAATATGTCTCAAGGGACAAAATAGTTATCGAAATACCCATCATGTTTATTTTCAAGAAGAATAAGACGATTTTCATCCCACAGACATAATCAGATTTGTTTCTATAATGCCTCATGTTCTAGACACATAATTTCAAATTATTATTGATTTTCTTCATTCATTATTCAGTTATTATTTTCCATGATATTTTCTCTATGAAAGAATCTTTGGGTGAATTTTCACTATTAGTTTCTTGATGGCATGAGTATTTGAATTATTTACCATTCCAAATTAACTATAATTTATTTATTATTATTCATGAATTATTCATTCATGTTACTATTTTATTTATCCTTTAATGATAATTATAGCTCACCAATTTACTTGTCTTACTTCCCTATACTATGAAGAGGAATTTTTTAATAAGTGTCAAGAAAGTCGATTATTATTATTTTTAATGTTCTATGTTTAATTGAAATTGTAATAATGTAACCATGTATATATATAGTTATTCATTATTACTAAACTTATTGATCCTTGGTGGTGTGATATCTTATATCTATGAAAATGTAATAAAATTCTCACCGACTCTAGGTTATTGGGGTTTCGGCTGTTACATTTAGTATTATATCGGGTTTAGTAGAAACCATGTGAAATAAATATTAGATAAACATGAGAATAATAATAATTCCATATAGTGTATTTTTGTCTCCATAATCATGATGGTTACGAGATAAATTAGTTTCATTCATTGTTTAGTGATAGAACTTAATAGAAGAAATGGAATCAATACCCGTATACAATATAGGGATTTTCCCACTATGTAATTTAATGTAGTTAGTGTCGGAGTTAATTAGATCAGAACCATATTATGATAGAATACTCATGTTAAAAAAATAACCATGCAACACCAATGTTGGATATATTCATATGAATGAAGCCCCCATATTTTATTATGACTAATAATACAATGGTAGTTGAGTTGTGGATGATGTCTCATGAATATATATTTATGGAATTGGGATCTAATAAAAATTAATTGTTAGTACTGGTGGTATATTTACTAAAGGGAGATGATGTTCAATTGTGTTCATTGATCCAGAATACTAAAGAGGAATATGAAAAAGTATACATGGAGTGAAAATAAATAATAGAAACATTCTTCGGAAAAAATTTCCCTCAAGAATTATGAACTAAAATGAAGAGAATATTCCTTCACATAATGAAAATGTAAGAAGAGATTCTTGTAGAGTATGGGGATAACATCACAAATCTATCCAAACATGTTTCAAATTATATATGTGATTCATAAAAAATTATTCATCATTTATTTAAATTTCATAATCCAATTATCTAATGGGCGTTGGATTCACAAACATTTACATCATATGATGATATAGTATTGACTATCATTAAAATGGAGTAGGAATTTCCTAGAACATATATGTTAAAGGGAAATCCAGAGAAGAATAGGTCTTCTTAATATAATGGAAAATATGAAGAATAAAAACAGAATAGGGTAATGAATTAATTCCCATTAGGAAAAAATTTGGAAAGAATCATCATGAGAAATATTGAACGGCATGTGAGTTTTCTATTTGTGTATGGAAAAGTGTCATCAAGATAATGAATTCAAGGTGAATAATAATATCAATGATGTTCAATGCTTGAACTGTATAGAAATATAAAATTATTAAAAACCATTTTCCAATACTTCACGGAAATATACAATAGAGTAGAAAAATGGGAGATTGCTAAGATTATGAAATCTCAACAACTAAAGTAAAAGTACTCAATAATGTGATAAATGGTTCACTAATCTAACTATAAATTTATTCAATGCTTTATTTGATTCTATATCTTCACACTCTTTTATATCTATCTATTTTTTCAACAAAATTGTAAATTTCCTCTTTGATCTAATAAGGTAGTTGTTAGTGAAAACATTTTAGGGATATCTTACTAAAACAAAAATTTGTTGGTCCTTCCCATTTTAACACCTAAATTTTCTTTAGTTGATGAAATTTACATTATACATATGGTTGATTTTGACATGATTCTCTGTATAGACTAGCTTTCAAAATATGATGAGAAAATTTAGTAAAAGTACAATGAAATTATGATTTGTGAAGAAGAATTAGAATCCCTTATCTTAAGAGAAGAAACCTCATCATATGATTCTTATCTTGATCCTCCCCCAATATATCTTCTGAATGAAATTCATTGAGAGGAAGAGAAAATAAAATCTAAGTTTAAGGAATTTATTCTTCAAGTTAAGGATGTGATAATTATATAGGAATACAATGATATATTTCATGAATAATAACATTGACACCACAGAATGTGTGATTTTGAGTTTACCATTGATCTAATCCCTGATAGTAGACCAATATCAAAAACTAATTATAGAATGGACATTTTGTAATTAGTAGATATTAATAAAAAGTATAGGATTTGATTAATAATGGATTTATTCACCCTAGTCCTCCTCCATGTGAATCCCATGTTCTATTTGTTAAAAATAAATATAAATCCATGATGATTTCCATTGACTATACATAAATCATTGCTATTACTATTAATAAAAAGTTTTATGTTCCTAAAATTGACGATTTATTTGATCAAATTCAATGAGGTTAATATTTTTTTTATTGACATTTATACGGGGTATCATCAATCGTATGTAAAGATGGAAGATATTCCAGACACAGCTTCTCAGATGATGTGTGGATATTTTGAGTCAACAGTAATTCCTTTTGGATTTACTCATGCACCCTCAATTTTCATGGATCTAATGAACAGATTATTCAAGAAATATTTTAATGATTTTTTTAGTATTCATTGATGATGTTATGTTATATTATAAAATATATTAAGATCATGATACTGGATTATAGATAATTAATGATACTCTTAGAGTGTATGAGTTATATGGTATATTTAACAAGTTATAATTTTGGAATTATAAAATTTATTTTCATGTCAATATTACATCTATGGAAGGAATCATACTTGTTCATGCGATGAAAAATGAAATCCAAGAATGGGATACAACAAAAAAACAAAATTGAGGTATGTAGTTTCATTGGATTAGCATGTTACTATTGGAATTTGGATCATAATGATTCCTTATTGGGTAACTTGTTAACCAAGAACAATTGTAAATGGGTTAAGATCATATATAAAAAATAATGTGAAGATTGTTTTGATGAATTGAAGAGAAGATTAGTCAATGTTTTTATTTTGACTCTACCATGAGAAAATAATGGGTTTTTGAAATAAATATATGCATCGATGAATGTAATGGGTTGTTTCTGTATGAAAAATAAAAATTGTATTTCATATTCATCAAGGAAGATGAATACTCAAGAATTGAAAAATAAAACTCACAGTCATGAGTTAGAATTCATGATTGGGGATTTGAATGTATAGATACATGATCTCTACGGTGGAAGATTTGAGATTTATATCGATCATAAGACTTTTAAATACATTTTTACATATAAATAAGAAAACATGATGAAAATATGATAGAATGAGTTACACAAATATTATGAATACTCAATACGCCAACAACCAAGAAATGAAAATATGGTAGCATAACAATTAATCAGGTATAATCATGGAATTATGAACCAATTGAGGATTGAGAAAGATATTAAGTTCTTGAATTTATTAAATGAGGATATTTGATTGTATAGGGAAGGGGAAATATGACTCCTTTTTCAAATTATTACTAAAACATCGTTAATGGAGAAGATAAAAATCATCTTAATATAATGAGAAGAATTTTGAAAATAAACTTATATTTGTTAAGGATGAATGATTGGAAGAAATTGTGTATATTGATGGAATTATAAAATTTTGGATGAAATTATATTATCAATCAATAACTAAGCTAAAAAGGGAAATATTGGATGATTCTTTTAGCTAAAATTTCTTTATACACTATGGTAGTACCAAGATGTATAGAGATATGAAGGGACATTTTGGTGGGATAAAATTATAGAGTAAATCACTGAAGTTTTTTCAAGATTCATAATTTTTGAATAAGTTAAGGCTAAGAGACATCATTATATAATATTCCTTCAACCTATAATTATTCCTATGAGTAAGTGGGATGGTATTACTATAGAATTCGACACTAGATTACAAAAGACCCCGTAAAAAGGATACAAAATGGGTTATTGTTGATCACCTTAAAAAATTGGAACCTTTTTTTGATATATGAACATATTTACCTCTTGAATGCATAAAATGACTATATATTAATGACCTTATAAGACATTATGGTTCACCATTATCAATTTGGTCTTATTTAGATCATGTTTTTCATCAAAATTATAGAGACATCTGCAGAAGTAGTTGGATACTAATCGTCATTTGAGTAATATCTATCACCCTCAAACTGATGGAAAATATGAAAGTACAATTAAAACATTATGAAAGAGATGCAATAATCCAAATTTATTGGGATTAAGTTGCTATGAATAAACGTATAGGATCATAACATATTGAATACACTATGAAAATGGTAATAACTACTTCAGATAACTTTAAATCAGTTCAAAATATAAAAAATATTTATGATGAAAACATGAGAAAGGGTATGTATCTTTAATTGGAATATCATGTTTTATGAATGTAATTCAATGGAAGAGTTTTATAAGGTTCGATATGTAAGGGAAAATGAGCCAGAGTTTCATAACCATTTGATATTTAGGAAATAATTGGAGTCATAGTATAAAAATTACAAATTCTTGTAAGTCTTATTGAAGTTCATGATTTTTTTTACATATCACTGTTAAAGAAGTATATGTGATACCCAATTCATGTACTCGCCTAGGAAGAAATAAAACATGAACCTAAATTGTCTTACAATGAAGTGTCTACAAGATTCTTCAAACTAGAGAGTAAGTATTGAGAAATCAGATGACTCAAATTGTGGATGTTCTTTAGAAAAACCATAACATGGAAGAAAAAACATGGGAACCTTAGGATTACATGAAAAAGAACCACCAGTATCTTTTTACATGGTAATACTCATAAAAAATTTTGAGGATGAAATTTCTGGAGGGAAAAATATAGAACCCCATTATTTATGGTATGTCTATCCTTAAATAAATTCAGTTTATCTGATTGATTATGTTCCATGAAACACCGCTATAAAACAAACCATGATACACTATTAAATATTAACATGAGAATTGGAATAGGAATGTGACCATTAGAAATAGAAATTTGTCTATTTTAATAATAACTTCACCTATGAAATTATACCTAAAATATATGTATCTTATATTTGAAAATTTGATATATTTATATCATAGAATACGTAAACAAAATTATTAAAATTATATATTAAGAGTTAGTATTTTATGGGAAACATAATATTTTATCTACAATTACATAATGAATATAGTAATTTAAATGATTTTTTTTTAAAAAAAAATTCATAAATTAATATTTTTTATGATTATATGGTAATTTTACAATACCTTAATAAATTTTACAAAGTGTTATGAAATAGGTTATAATTTTAAAATATATTTTTTTGTAATAACTGGGGTTTTTAATTTAAATTTAAATTTCTAATATTTAGAAAATTAATATTAAAAATTGATTAAATTTCAGAAATAAAAATATCAAAAAATGGTTATGATATTTTTCTTTTGTTGTTCTAAAATAGTTGAAATATTTTTGAATATTGAAATATGGTAATTTACTCACTAAAAAACAAATTCACAATTATAAGGGTTTATCTTTTAGTTTATAATGGGTTATAACCCCTTCTAAATACATTAACATCGGTTTTTAAAAACAACCGCTAATATGACCACATACTATTGTTGTAGGCGGTTTTGAGAAACTATTGGTAAACTAATGTGAAATTTATTGGTGGTTCATTTAGGGGCAGTTAACCCCCCCCCCTCTAATTTCACCATAAAAACACATTTTAGAGAGGTTTTTACACCCCACCACACTCTAAATTGTTGATCTAAATATCGGTGGTTTCTATCCACACCTAGATGTGTTTGATTACCAAAATTTGAGGTGGCTATAATGGTTGAATCTATTTAATAATCATTTAGTGGGGGTTAAGACCCCCCTAGATGAACAATATTAAGGGAGGTTACATAGAACCTCCTATAAATAAGATGTATTTTAATTTTTTTAAATTTATTGACCACTCACCCCCTCCAGTTCACTCACAACCATGTCCCCTCCAATTACATTCCCCAACTGTGCTCCCTCAGGTTCCGGTATCTCACCTGTGTGATTGTCACGACCCGCCCTCGAGGCCCGTGCTGTGACTACCCCATGCCCGCCTTCCATAGGCCAGGGGCTGGCGACTAGAACCAAAGGCATAATTCCTGATAACTGGGAAGGCATTGCCTCTATAAAAGTAAACAAAAAACCACAGAGTACAAGAGAAATTAAAACTCTAAGTTCAAAAAGGAAGTGCTGAAAAGTAAGTGGGCCAGAATACAAACCAATCTGAAAAGTGCAGCTAAAACTGAAAGGAAGTACAATATAAAAGACAAATAGCTAGAAGAAAAAAAGTAGCTCCTAGGTCATCCGCCTCGGATCCTACCTGAAGGGTAGGTACAGATAGCCTCCCCAATGCTCTCGCCTGTCAACCTCCTCTCAGTATCATCTCATCATGAAGTCCACCACCGGGTACCATCCAGTCTTCAAACACTCGGCCTCCGTCAGCGCTGTCGTCGTATGGAACCAACACAACAAGGTGCGTGCATAGCCTATGCATTGGTGAGTATACGATACTCAGTAGGGACCCTGAGACCCTTAAGGTATCTCTAAATCCAACAAGGATAACCACAAAGCATAAACTCAACAGATAACTCTTACATAGGTATAAGCCCATACTTATACCTAAGTCATCAGTAACCCATCTCAATCATGAGGAAACACAAAGGTTATGAAATCAATGGATAACCTCTACCTAGATATATGCCCATGCATATACCTAAGTTATCAAGTGACCAATCTCAATCATGAGGTAAACACATAGGTCATACACTCAGCTCAAACCAGGATTTCATTCACGATAACGAAACCACGGCTGTTGGAGAACTCCTCCTTTGTCGAGTACAGTGGGCATGCCGCTACAACCAAGCATGTCCCACTAACATTGGACTACTGAAGTACTCCACCTAGCGATTACTATGGGCATTCCCCTGCAACCAAGCGCATCCCACCATGGGTCTCCTGCAACAACCAAGCACACCCCCTCAGAGCCTACATAGGTACTCCTTCTGTCGAGTACCGTGGGTCTGCCGCTACAACCAAGAGCACCTCTGTCGTGGGTCTGCCGCTACAACCAATCGCACCCCACTGGGCTATCTGAATCACTCTGAGTCGATCGATTAACAGTCGTCAAGTCTCAGTCAGCTACTAGGTCTCTGCACTCTACTAGATCATCTCCAAGAGGGTCCGATCCACGAGCTACTTGTCGATACTCCAAGTATCAAAAGTCCAACAAAGAAGTATCTCAGAGGACCGCCTCGTCATAGGGGTCTCAAAGAAATAGACAGCGCGTCAATCGGACGCCCGGCCTGTGAGTTATTAGCCTTTACGTCCCAGGGGCCCGGTTGGTATCTGGTGTGAACCAACCCGGATGTATCTGAACAATACCCCGAAGTCTCATAGGGTATACTCATAAGGACCGTTTCCCAACGTGATCACCAACGCCGCTGACGGTTCGTCAAACGGATGTCTGGTCTGAAAGTTACCAGCTTTTCTGTTCTAGGGGCCCAGTTGGATTTCAGGTACAATCCAACCCGGCCGTTATCCAACTGCATCCAAAACTCAGAAAAATCATCCCAAAAGTTTTTTCTCATCAATAGGAATCCAACAAGGTCAACGGCACATCAATCGGACGTCCGGAGCTCGAGATATAAGCGTTTCCGCTCCGAGAGCCCGGTTGGTTTCGTATCCGAACCAACCCGGCCATACTCAAAGTTCTCCGAAACCTAGATTGTAGTATACTGAACCGACCGTATCGATCCAAGGATCGCATCGCAGCTGACGGTGCATCGATCGGAGTTCCATAGCCCATGATATGGGCAAAAGACCGTAAGAGGTCTGTGAAAAGGGGGTTCGGGCCCGGTCCGACCCGGCATGATACCCCCTGGTCGGCCCGAACCGGACCCGGGTCCAGGTACGGCCGGCATGGGCATGGCCCGGCCTGGCCTAGGCATGTCCCAGCCCTACCTCAATGGACCAGCGCAGCCTGGGGCGGCCCGGCCCGGTTGGCAGTTGGCCTGCCGCGTTTGAGCGGCCAGCTCGGCCAAAACGACCGAGTGAATTGAAGGAGGGGGGGTGCGCTACCCCCCCTATTTGGAAACTGCGGCCCCCACGTGGGGAGCGCTCCTTACCAACGGACACGGAGACGTGCTGCGTATCCCCTCTAGATCCCGCGTGGCCGCTAGATCCCTCGTCCGCCACGGCTTCAGCCGCGACGACTCCTACCGGCGGCGCGCCGACAGCACCATCCGCGGACCACCGGAGTTGCTCTGGTGGTCCATTTTCGATTCCATCTATGCCAGTGGTCCTCTCAGGAGCCGTAGATTAACACAAAGGGTTTAAAATGCCTTTGCGGCCCGCCTCATCATCACTCGTCATTCCGCACATTGACAACAAGTTGGTGGTGGGTCCGGACTTGTTCGTTAGTCTGTACCCACCGTGTTAGTAATTCAAATATCATTCAACAGAGTAATCTTCCATGATCAGGGTATAAATCCCTTGAACTTAATTTATACAAAATTCCCCAAAAAATTACCTTACAAATAAACATTCCCATCCCGCAAAAGAAATCATTCGCGGATCAACTTGAGAATGAGTTGATCTGATTTCATTGTTTTAGAAGGGAAGAACCACGGGAGTATAAACTTGCACAAAATTAACCCCTACCTCGAGCGTAGTTGAATGAAGGCTCGTCGCGGAATTGAACGTTGTGGAAGAAGGCGTTGCGGGAGGAACGGTTCGTTGGTGTCATGGTACACGGCATCACGTCGTCGATCTCTGAGGAAGGTTTCTCTCACTATTTCCCGTCATCGGATGTCGGCGTTCTTCGCATTCTTCGTCGACGAAGAAGAACATAAAGACATTGAGCAAATTCTCCCAAGCCCTCTCGCACAACGAACCCCTTTAATAAAATAAGACTTGTATTATTTTATTAATACAGAATCCAAACGTTTTAATATTCAAAATTTTTATCAATCAATTTATTGAATTAATTTAGAATTTTAAACCGCCCAAATTAATGAGGCATTTAAACATTATATTAGACGTAAGAGTTAACTATCAATTAAGGGGGGGGGTGTGGGTGCATTACATAATTAAAGGTGGGGGTTTAGAGGATGTTGAAAAGGTGGGGCTCATGTGGGCCCCACCCCACAAATATCTTTCCCAGTAGAGTAGGATATAGTGTCTTCCACTTCAACCACTTAGCTTTGGTTAAAAAACATTAAAAGAAATAAAAATTGGTTGCACCATTATTATTTTTATTCCTTTACTTAACACAATAATTTAAAAGCCACACCCGAGGAAACACAACTCCGAAAAAGGTGTTTCTAAGAAATTACCGGCGCTTCGATTCCATCGGTGTCCTCAGATTTCGATTCGGAGCACCGGTTCAAAAGTTATGAAAACCCGCTCGTTCGTTCACTAAACGTACACGAGCTATTCTTCGGAAAATGATTCCGGGCACACCGGGCCTTGGAATCAGGTTCTGTCAGAAACTGCATTCATGCAAAATCCCAAAGAAAATTAAGAAAAAAAGTTCCTTGAAATTTTCGGGTCTATATAGTGTTTCACCCTCTGGTTCCAATACTCCTCACCCACGCCACCATCCAGTCCCAACTCTCATTCCCTCGCAATGCAACCAATCCCACCCTCCTCTCCTCCAATTCCCATCCACCCACCCTCTTCCCTCCGCCCCCCACCCTCCGGTTCCGTGACACTCCATCATCCACACTCCAGTTCCTACGGCCTGTTCACCCACACATCCATGACCCTACAAATATTGTAATATTTTAAAATTTAATGACTGGTAGAATCAAACCCAAGGCCACCAGAATACAACTGTATCGCCTCTACCATTATGGCCATTGGTTTTTTAAATATACACATTATTATATTGATATATATTATGGAAATAATTAAAATAAAAATTATGTCAATAGATTTTTATATACATATATAAAAATTTATATTAATATATACATTTTTGTATTATGTATTTATGTATTCATATTATAATACATTTATATTTTATTAAATTTATACATTTATATAAACTATATATTGTATATGTGTATTTACATAAATTTGAGTATATATCTTATAATTATATTTTTGTTATGTATATAAACATATATTTATATATTTATATATATTTTTATGTAAATTATTTATATACTTAAATACATATATATATATATATATTATGTATTTGTTTATTTATAATATATATATGTGTGTGTGTGTGTGAGTGTATTTGTTTAATACATTTAAATGATGTGTTTAAAAATATTGTTATATAATGTTTTTCAATACATATATTTATTATTTCTAAAATTAATATATATATATATATTTGTATAAATTGTATTATATTAAATATATTTAATATTACAAGAAATAAAATTTAGGAAAATATATATATGAAATAACATTTCAAAAATATTTATATAATGTTATATAAAAACAATTTATAAAATTTTGTAATTAATATTATATGAAATTCAATTTATGCAAACATTTATATAATCTATTTCAATTAATACATATATTTACTATTATTCACATTGATATATATGTATTGAAATAAATATAATTTTATAATATTATGTACATTAATATATATATATATATTAAAAAAATATAGTTGTATAATATTGTGTACAGTAATATATATTTATTTGTATAAATTGTTTATCATATAATATTAATTATATATAATAATAAATCATAAACATTTTATTTAAAAATATATTTTTTATTATTGTAATTAAAACTATAATAACTGTAATCTCTAGTTTTTATATATTTTTTTTAATAAAATATATTTATTAATAAATTTTTATATGTATTTATAAAAGATGTTTATGATTTAATGTTATATATAATTAATATTATATGAAATACAATTTATAAATATATATATATATACATAAAATTATACAAGTATATATACGTATACATATAAATATAATTAAATAAAGTCATATTATTTTAAATATATAATTTAATTTAATTATATAAATATATATTCATTTACTAAATCAATTAATAATTAATATAGTATACTAAGATATATATAATATAATTATATAATATATATAAATGTATATATTATAAAATATTTAGAATACAATATCTATAATATTATATATATAATATAATATAAACAATATAAATATATAATATATATAATATATATAATATAAAATATATATAATATTTATATTTATATTTATATATAATTTTTCCTATATTATATTTATTTGTTTACGTAATATAATTTAAATTTATTTATAAAAATATATATATTAAAAATGTAATTAATATAGTATATGTATAATATAAATCATAATATAATTTTATGGAATTTATAAAACCATATATAAATTTTATATATTTTAAAATATATATTTATAATTACATTAATATTTTATATTCCAATATTTATATATGTATATATTGTTGTTTATATGTATAATTTTTTATTTAATGTCTTCATATAATGTCTGTATGTGTGTGTGTGTGTGTGTATTTATATTGAATTTATATTATTTCTTTATGTAATATATGTGTGTGTGTGCTCACACACCTGCAGGTTCCAATACATATATATTTTAAAATTTGAATTTATAAGAGATTTATTTTAAAAAATAAATAAAAATTTAGAGGGAGTTAAAATCCCATCTATTCAAAGGGATTAATTGTAAATATCTGGAATTTCTATGTATTTTTTTAAAATATATGGGAATATTACGAGTCTGGAAAAATAGACGACGCGTGATTCTAAGACCGAGAGTGCTCGGAATAAATTTCTGAAGTTTTGTTTCGGTACGTTTAGTAAATGTACAAGTTGGTTTTTCTATCTTTTGAACCATTTCTTGGAATTGAAATACGAGGGCACCGTTGAAATCGAAGTGCCGGTATTCTCTTATTAAAACTTTCACCTTGACGACAGTTGGTGGACGGTGGAAGATTGTTTTTGGGTTATTCGTGGGATTAAAAAAAAATAAACGCATGATTTCTTTTATTTTATCTGTTATAACCAGCAATGTGGGTGTTGGAGGTGGGGACCACCACACCATAACCTCCCATGAGAGGTTATGGTGGTGGGGCCCACCCAAACCAATCCTCCTATGAGAGGTTACGGTGGTAGGGACCACTTAGGAATAAACCCATATTTTTAACTATGGAAAACTTCTCAACATCCCTCATTACTGATAGGGAGCCTCCATACCTTCTCTACTTAATTAATTCTACCCCTTAATGGTTCCACCCTCTCCCCCCCCCTCTTTAATGGTGCCAACCCTTCCTCTTTTAATTGTGCCAACCTCATGAATTAATTAAGTGGAGCCAAATTAATTAATTCACCAATTTTGAATTCTTATTAGAATGACTTAATAGATTTTATAATCTATTATTCTTGGCAACCTTTTCTTTTTGTGGAAAAGGAGGAAGGAGATTTTGAGAGAAAATCTCTAACCCACAAAAAACGAAGTACGCATTCTTCCAACGAAGAACGCCGGCAAGGAGCGTCTTTACTTCTTCGAAGAACCTTGTGGAAGAAACTGACGTGGGGTGTCTTCAACAACCGAACCTCCCTCCTCCTCATCATCAATGAATCGACGCACAAGCTCGGGATTAGAAGTGTGCGGAAGACGCGACGAACGACGACAACTCTGTCTTCTTCCCCGCGACTTTGTCGAGAATCAATGAACAATGGTTGGGGTTTTATTTGAATATGATATTATTCCGTAAATTTTTCCCTTTCTAAAAAAAAGATTAATTGTGGATGATTTACCTTGTGGGTTGGGATTTATTTTTGTGGGAAGATGTGGGGTGTTTTTTGTTTTTCATTCATCTTATTTTCTTGATAATTATTTGCAATTCAAGAAAGAATTGAACCGCTTGATACCACCCTAAACGTGGAGGGTGCGGGCCAAATCAACATGAATCGACCCCTCCATTGTTCTTGTTTGTGATGTTCATAGTAATGGAGATTAGGCGATGAGATGAAGGAGGCTACTACCGTGCTACCCGCGGCCTCCGCAACTCGCGCCTACCCCACGACTCTCTGGTGCCCTAGGTCGAACCGCGCTGCCCGCCGACTTTTGTCCCTCCCTCTCTGCGCCGCCCGCCAGTCGCGCCACCTACCGGGTTGAACGACGCCACCGATCGGCTGCTCTACCCACACCGAACTATCTGAGCCGGGTCGTGCCCTGGCGGAACCGGACCCAGGAATCAACTAACCCCATGCACCTTGCATGCCCCACGCACCTCGCAGCTCAGCGCGCCTTGCGCCGCTACTGGCCAGTCCGGCCCCGGCTTCTCAGGCCGAGATTTCTAATCCACGCACTTCACAGCACCCGGTCGATCCGGCCTCCCGGCCCCGTCCATGCCACCCCAGCCCAGGGCTGAGCCAGCCCCTCACGGCGCCCTCTGGGCCGAGCCGTGCGCTCGCGGTGCAATCCAGAACGAGACGCGCCCTCGCGGTGCCCTTTTGGCCAATCTGCGCCCTCTCGTTGCCCTCTCGGCCAAACCTCCCTCACGCCGACCTGCGATCAGTTCGCTCTCTCACGGTTGTTCTGTGCTCTTGAGGCCCTCCGCGACCGCTCAAGGCCCGCTGGGCTAGGCCGAGCGGGCTCGTCCAAACTCAACGGGATGCCCCACCCAACGGCCCGGGCCAGACCTAATGGGTCAGTCTGGGTTGAACCGAACTGTTTCTGACCATGTTGTGTCAGCCAGGGTCAGGTCCGTCCAAGTCAGACCTGACCCTGGCCCACAAAGACCTCGTTTACATTATTTTGTCTATATCTTTGGCACCGGGGGTCCGTTTGATGAACCATCAGTGGGCCTAGTAATCTTGGAGCATGATGGTCCCTTTGAGTATACCCCACTAAGAGTTTGGGGTATATTTGAGATATGTTCAGGTTGGAACATGCACAAATCCAACCGGGCCCCGGGACTAAAAATCTAATAACTCACAGACCGGGCATTTGTTTGATGCGTCGACTATTTCATTGGGACCTCTATGACATGGCATACCATTGAGATACTTCTTCATGGAAATTAATGATAGTTGGATTATCAACCAATATCTTGTGGAGTGGATCCTTCCAGAGATGAGTGGATAGAGTGCGAAGGCCTAGTAGCCAGCTGAGACTTGATGATTACTGATCGATTGACTTGGAGTGACTTGACTAGCCCAGTGGGGAGCGCCTAGTTGTGGCGGAATACCCATGGCGAAGGAGCACCTGGTTGTGGGGGTAGACTAATATTACTCGACAGGAGTAGTACATCTTCAGGATATTAGGGGGAGTTCCTGGTTGTGGTGGCCAACCCACAGTGGGGAGCGCCTTTGTGACGCAGTAGACCCACGGTACTCGACAGGAGGAGTTCCTCAGCAGTCTAAGGTTAGTGGGAAGAGGCTTGGTGTCACGTCAGGCAAATTGTACTCGAAAGAGGAGGATTTCTCCAGCACCCATGGTTTGGATAATGTGTATAATATCCTAGTTGAGAAAAGCCAGTAACTTTTTAGTTTTCCTCGTGATTGGGATGGATTACTTGATAACTTAGGTATATGTATGGGCATATACGTAAGTGGGGTTATATTATGATTTTATATTTTGTGCTTTATACATTTTGGATTTTATGAGACCTTGACGTTCATGGGCTTCCTGCTGAGTATCGTTATACTCACCCATGCATGAGAAATGTTTTCACCTTGTTGTGTTGGGTGCAGACGACAGCCAACGTTGACCGAGGATGAGAGTACCAGGACTGGATGGTACCCAGAGGTGGACCTTACAGCGTATCGGTGCATGGTGGAGTCGGACAGACATAGAGTGATAAGGAGGTGATAAGTACCTACTATTCATGTAGGAACCTCGGAGGACGACCTAGTGGCTATTATTCCTTTTTCCTCAGTTGTATTTGTACTTTCAGTTTCTTGTACTTTCCTGTTGGGCATGTATTTTGTCCCCTTTTTAATTACTGTACATATTTGTTAGTTATTCAGTTTACTCGTGATAGTATCTTCTATGTTTTTTTTCAGGATATAAATTAAATTCCTTCCCAGCTTTAGGGAACTACACCTTTGGTTCTAGTCACCAGCCCCTGGCCTATAAAAGGCGGGCATGGGGTAGTCACGGCATGGGCCCCGGGGGACGGGTCGTGACATTAATGGTTGTTCATGAACGCCCCCCCTAATTTCATGAATTAGTGGAGGTTGATAACACCCAATAATTTCATATATTATAGGGGGTTCACAACCCCCTCTAATATCATAAAATAGAAGGGGTTCAAAAACCACTCTAGTCTAAGAAATTAATGGATGATAATGAAACCCCTCTAATTTAAGAGATTATAAGGGGTTGTGAACCCCCACTATTGCCTTTAAAAAAATTCATGTTATATATATAGCTTCTAATATATATCCAAATTAATATTATATATATATATATATATATATCAACACAAAAATCCAACCGAAAATATAGGACAACTAATTATTAAATTTCAGCGAGTTTTGACATAGCTACCTCTAGAATCAAACAAAAATTTAAAAATAGAAATGATCAAAATTATAGAGGGGTTTGTTAACACCCTATAAATTCTATAGTTAGTGGGTATTTCACATTATCCCCTCTAACATAATTATTGGGGGGGTTTCATAACCCCTTCTAAAAAATTGCCGCTAATCTGCAATTTTTTTATTGTGACTATATTGTCATAATATTGAATTGTTGAGTCATGGTTGATGTATAGATGATGTAAGCACTAATATTTTGAAGACACATTAACTAGTTACTATATTTAGTCACAGAAATTACCACCATTGATATTATAGATCCAAAATAATAATTTAATGAATAAAATAATTAAAAAAACCTCTCTCCTCTACAATAAATACCTCCCCTCACCACCCTTTAACCTCACACCTTCTATGCCATGGATATTGATAATATTATACCAAATTCCTATCATGAACCTCTTCCCCACATCCTATAGATTCTGGTCTCAACATAAAACCCATCCCTAGTGCCTTAAAAAGGTTCTCATGGTTCATATATTCAAGAGGTAAACCCCTAAATGCTTTATTTTCAATTTCTTTTCTTTTCTTAATATCTCCTCATCCCCCAATCCAAATCCTATGATGACTAAAATATATTATTTTTACTATAATTTTATTATTTCAATTTAATATCCATCATAAATCTCATTGTACTCTCCCCTTTATTCTGAAAATGAAAACATCATTTTTGATGTGTCGATTTACCTCCATCGTGGGAGATGCATTTTCATATTCCATTACCACCTAAGAGGATAGTCATTACATAGTTTTTATGGTTAAAGTAGGTTATAATATGTGTATTAAATATTATTTAATGATCATATACCATTATTTAAATTTAATATTAAATAAAATTATAATAGTTTGAAATGGTCGTAAAAATGTCCAAAATAACCTAATCATTTTTCATTAACAATTTGTCTAATGAGTAATCCTCATAACATATAACCGAAAAATGTATGAGAGAATTTACTATTATGTAATTTAATTAATAATAAATTATTTTAATTATATATATGTTATATTCATTTTATAGAACTCTCTTAATTATTCACAATGGAACTGACCATAAATGCATGAAACTTTCACCCACAGACATTGATTTGTTACATCATAACTCATCAGAATGGCTATAAATGAATTTATAAAATTATAATAAATATAATATATGATGGATATGTTATGATTTAATAATTTAAAAAATCTATTTTGATTATCCATGATATTATGTACATGTCTATAATGGTTTCAAACATAAGATAAGGCGTTTCTCATATCACTTTTATTTCTATGAGATTGTCCTTATTAACCTCTTATTTATTATCCGTGTTGTATGTATATTGCCTTATTTTTATATCATATCATGAATATATTTATCATTATGTTATTAAATATACCTTTTTATGATTATTATTGGGATATACAAATCCATTAATTACCACTAGTAAGGGGGTTTTTCTCAATTTCCATTCCATTGAGACTTACTTGGTATTATTCTCCTAATCATTTCTATGTGGTGTATCTACTACCCCTTTGGTATAATTTATCATGTAAAATTATATTTCTTTAAAATAATAATATCTTTTAAATCATAGATATTATTATTATCTAAGTCATATATAATTTTTTTATACGAAGTTTACAATTTAATGTTGTCCTAAACATGAAATTATTTTAAAATCCATATCAGCTACACAATAAAAATATTTTGATAAGTCATATTATTCATGAATAAAAGATAATTATGAATAATGCTTTGGAATTGTATTTATGTGTTGTCCTAACCTTATATATCCCCTTTATGCATCAATAGGTTTCTCGAGACAAAATATTTTGGGACAAGCCCCTATTCGTCGTTTCCATGTAGAATTAGATGGGATTCATCAATTATTATTGATTCATGATTCTATTTTATATAAACATTACCCAGTATAAGAGCTCAACATTTTATTTCTTTTCCTTCCCCAATTTATGGAGATAAAATCATTGACTAAGTTTCAAGGAAGTAGATTATTTTCATTTGTTATATTATATGTTTAATTACCAATGTAATAAAGAAACCATGAATGTATCTAATTCTTTAAGACTACTAAAATTTTAAATACATGGTAATGTGGTCTCTTGTATCTGTACCATTGTAATAAAATAACAAGGGAATATTAGTTAATGGGTTCAGGGTTATTATTTGGTTGTTACATTATAACTAAGGATGGATTTCATGTTATTAACAAAGAATGGTGGGATGTATATCTCCACCAAATTCATTAGGTAAATGTTGATATATAAGGAGATAAATTGAATTGGAATGATGATATAATCCAATTCATTAAGGTAATTTTCCTAATCTGATAGACATGGATGTGAACCTTTAATACTATGATGTTTTGGGAAGTGACCTCATTCTACTATGATAGTCCTAGAAATGATCGTTGACTTCTGAAAATTAATTTTCCATGATTATGTGTATATAGAAAACTAATGTATCATGTCTATGTTATGGAATTATAGATCATTTACATTAATTCCTTTATGATTGAAGTCTTATAAACTATAAAAACTTATTCCATTACATAATATTATAATCTATGAAATGCATGGTATTATTTTAAAATTGTATTCTCATATTTTCATACCCTTATGTTCATGTTATTTTCAAGTGATCATTTATATCTCATTTTTTTACCCTTAATTAGAATTTTAACTCAACCATTCTTATGCTTCATTTCCCTGTATTATGAAGAACTGTATTAAGAGTGATATGACAAAGAAAGGTTCTTGGTATGAAGAACATATTTTGAGATGATACAGATCTCTTTTAAACCATCTGTTTATGTCTCCAATTATCAAATAAAACTACACCTATATAATTTTGGTTTGGGTAATTTTATTATGTAATTAATATTATTCTAATATGATTTGATCTATATGTATGAAATGTATGGGTCGTTAAAATTATCAAAATTAAATGAGGATTCAATAATGATCATGGTGTCTATAACTTTCAATGAATTATTAACTTCTCTCATTGATCTTTCTTAGATGTTATTCAATTTTTCTTAAATGTCCTACAGTCTAGCCTAATGTGCCTGGGTTTCCAACGCTTTTAATTGATAACATCCAATGGACCGTTCTTCTAATACTTCTATTTTTTCCATACAATGATATTTTTAGAAGTATTTATTTCCATAAATTATGTTCATTTTCCTTGGATGATAAGAAATTTCTCATGCAAATTTTTTAAATTACTACCATTTCAATGATTTAATATTTTTTTATTTATATTAGAATATTTCATGGTCTTATTTATTGAACTAAATTATCTTGTAGTTAAAAAATGTTATATACCATTCTTTCACTTCTCCTTCACAAAATCCCCCCTATTTTTATTATCATACTGTATCATTTTTTAATGATTTAATCCAAGATTAAATTTTTAGTATTCTTAGTGTCATATAGAAAATTATTCTTGAAATCCCATTCTATTGATAAAAGTATATGATAATTTAACAAAGCTGATCATATTGTAATTATTTCACTCTAACAATTTACAATCCATTTAGAACCATCATAATGTACTTTTGTATCTATGAAACTAGACCTCCCAAAATGAAGTGAAACATTTGATAATCAACCCTAAGAATTAGTATTCTAGTCCTTAGAGCCATAATATTTAAAAAATGGATTTCCAATTTCTTAAAAATTTCAATTTCTATTTCACATAAATAAAATTTACTTCAGATTGTCCTTATCATAAAATATATCATGAAATTCATGACTATATATTTACCTAGATGTTGATGTTTAATTTTTTATGTAAACTAAAAAAATATTTCTATCAACCCTTGAAATTTATGATCACGCATCTAAAAAGGAACTAAGCAGGAGTAATAAAAAATGTTAATATTGTCAATACAGTACACATATTCACCCCCATAAAAAATAGGATGGTAAATCTGAATCAAATTCCCAGTAGATCAACTTGGTATCTTTTTCATAAAAAATAAAATATATGTCCACATATAAAACTATGTGTATGGAAAATATAAAATTACTCAAAATAAATAATTAAGTATAATTTTTGAAATACTATTAAAACAATTATCATAAAAAAATGAAATAGGTATGTTATTATTATATGTGTTTTTCTAAATAAAGAATTCATGGAATCATTTTGAGGTTGTCAAATTGAAGTCTAAAATTAGAATAAAAATTTCCACTGACTCTAGAAGTATGTTTTTTGAAATATCCAAAATCAAAACATATCATATTATCAATGTAATCAAAATTTAATATTCTGTAAAATAGACAATTAGATGTTGCCAAAATTACTAACAAAATAAATATAATTAGAAATTTATATAATAATTAAAAAAATGACAAATGGTGTATGAGATAAAAATTGAAATAATATTAGAATTATATTATTAATAAAAAATTTCCTATCTGATGAACTCTTCAATTTTATCCAAATAGGTGGGAAGTTTGATAACTGGATCTAAGATATCCAAGTCTACAAAAATAAATTCATTAACTAAACCCCACAAAAAGTTAAATTTCAATACAATGAAATTTTTAGACATAAAATCTCTAGTAGGAAGATTTTTTTCATAAACACATATTTTATCATCACAATAGGTAGCAAGTATAATCACCTTTTACATCATATAAATTCATATTTTGATTTTTGTGGATTACACAACTAGATTATCATTAATAATTGTGATCATAAGAAACAATTTAAAGTAGAGAACTTGATATATTTTATATATAATCCTCTAACAATAAAATATTTATGAAAAATATACAAACAATATAACAATTAAATAACTCCAAATCATCAGGATAATGTACAATCCCTCAAATTCAATCATTTTGGTATCATTTCATAATCAGAGATAAATATAATTTATTGATAAAGAAGTAAGAAACATCATTAAGATCTTTGTGTTTAGCTACAATGGAAATGGAATTATATCTATCTTCTGATGAATAAATTCCCTAAAACATCATGGTTCTATTGAAATTAGATGGATAAGTCAGTTTATAAAAAAACAGAATCCAAATATAAGTCTGTATGAAAAATAGAAAGTAAAAAATAATGAAATGAAAATATAACATCGTAGTTATTACGATTTAATACAATAACAGTTCTAAAAAAGATTTAATTATTAGAAATGACTCAAAATATTTAACAATAATTATCAAAATAAATTCTTATTGGGTATGATAAATTCACTCTCATGACATTAAATAGTGATTTTATCTATATAATTTATTCTATATATAGATATTTCAAAAAATATTCCACTTCTATTATACTAATTGTGTTGTAATTAATCTTATAGAAGTTCTTATTAATGCAATTTATTCTAACAAAGAATTTTTCTTTTAAATTATACTTTATATCACTGATTTATTATTCTGAAACCGTATTAGAATATCCATAAATTTAAAATTGTCACACCCGCATTTTTTTAGTCATTTTTTTTATTTTATATCTCTTGGCGTCGGGTGATTTTTCCTAAGTGTGGGTGAGTCCCGTTGAAAATTTTTAATGTTGGGATGAGTTTATGGTTTTGGATAGTACACAAACAGTATTCATTTAAGACGTGCTACCCACTTGGGTACGTGCAGACGCGTTGTCCACCTGGGTATCGTACAGTGCGCAAATACCGCAGGATCATCCAGTTTTAATGTTATGTGTGTGGATATATGTATATGTATGTTTATATGTTTATATATGTGTATATATATGTGTACCTATGTTTGTGTATGTTTATGTTATAACGTTATGTGTACATATGTATATGTATATGTATAAAAGATTATAGGTGTATATATATACACACATATGTTTATAAATTTATATTTTTTAACGTGATATGCTTATGTGTATATATGATTATATATATGTTCATATATGTTTATATATGTTATATATAATTATATATATATATGTATCTATGTATCTATGTTTATATAAGTAGGTTTATATATGTTTATATATATTTATATATGTTTATATGTTTATAATAATAATAATTATTATTATTATTATTATTAGAAGAAAAAAGGGAAGAGGAGGCTTGGGTTAGGGTTGCGCGCAGCCCCCCCCCCCCCACTTTTCTCCCCCCTTCTTCCCTGCACAAGCCCCTCCCTAGTCGGACCTTCCTCCCCCTGCTGCGCCGTCCCCGCCGGCTCACCCTCCGACTCGCCGGCCCTCTCGTCACCACCTCGTCATCCGCCTCCACCAGCACGTCGTCGGCCCGCCCCATTCTCCCTCACCTAACCACGCTGGCGCTGCCCCCTTCCATCCAAATCTGGTCTAGGAAATCGTCGTTGACAATTCGATGGCCACCGGTGCTCTCTGAACCTACACCCCCCCCCCATTTAGGTGCTTTTTTGGAAAACCCGACCCCTTTCTGGCGCGTTTTCGGTGATCCCGACCCTTTGTGGCGCGTTTCCGGCAACCCTAACCCCTGTGCAGAACCTCTGCCTTATTCTGGTGCATCCCGAACCCCTACGCAGTGCCTCCGCCTTGTTCTGATACGACCCAAACCCCTACACTACGCCTCCGCTCTGCTCGGGCGCTGTCTCGTATCCCCTTATCGTCCAACCATGGTTTGCATCTCATTCTAATTTTGGTGTTTCTTCATTTTTCACTGAACTTTGATGTCTCAGTATATGATTCACTTTGTGTGCCCGGTGTTTGGAGTGGGAAATTGAAGTTTTGGGACCCCTTTGGTCTAGGATCTGGCGTCCGCTGCCATGGGATAGGAGATGAACTCGTTTCGCTATTCATCTGTTGTTTCGGGTAAGAGTTTATACTAGTTGATTGGTTTTTCACTGCTTAATTTAGTGTCTTATATTGTATTTGAGTTGCAGACCCTTGAGGTCTTTATCTGGTCCAGATTCGCCTTTACCTGAATTATTAATTTAGCAATGTCTTTCTTTTTTCATTGTAGGGTATATATACCTATGGTATATGGGTGTATGGTGCATATATGTATATATTTATATATATATATTCACATCAAAGTCATGTGCGCATGATTTTGTGATGTGTGAAGATGGTTACTGCTGGAAGAGTGTGCGTTTTGGGAATGGGTTAACCGAGGTATGTGTTTCCAACAATTTACCTTTTTGATTCAAACCTTGAGAAGTTGAATGTTTTCAATTAATCATTTTATATCGTTTGCATCTCTATTGCATTTATGAAAAAACATATGACATAGTTATATTACTGTTATAAATTTCTGAAAGTGGCTTTTAATGTTGGTTTATATGAAATGATTAGGATCTTAGTAAAGTTAAATTGAGTGCCTTATGATGTGTTTGGTTGTAAGTGATAGTGATTCTGTTTTGGAAATGTAAGATTTGGTTTGGTGTGTTTGTTTGACAATGTAATGAACCAATGGGTTGTTTTAAAAAAGCTTTGGAAATGGTGGTTGGTTTGGAAGATGCATTTTTCTTTTATAAAGTGTTGTGAAAGAATTGGGTTCAGTTTCAATGTTAAGTGTTTTATGAAAATGGTTTCTAAGGTGATTCTTCTAAAAACAAGATGTCCCTCCAAATGAAGATCACACATTAAAGCTATGTTTTCATAATACTAGGTTTTAGAGAAAATAATATTTTGTTTCAAAGGGAATTGGAATAATGTGGCCCGGTTGGCTTTTGGTGTGTGTAAGAGGGTCGTTTTTCTTAAAGTCCCATTTAGATCTTCCAACTCAATTGTATTATTTTTTTGACTCTTTGAAAATATTGCTTTTGCACGGAAATTTGGAAAATATTTGTGGGCCCGAGTGGCAACTTAACTCGTTTACAAAATGTTTTGAAACTACACATGTTGTGAAGGCCCAGTTGGCACCTTGTTGAATGTGAAATAATTTCATATATAAATATTTGTGGGAATCTCTACAGGGGGACTTCCCTTCGAGGATTGTCATATAGTGGTGTCTGTGTAAGGGGTTGGAATGTGTGGTGAGATGAGTCACGCGTGCAAGGGCCTCCCACTTACACAGTTTTATTAAAACCACCATGGGTTCCTGGGAGTCATTTATAGAATCGATTTATTGTTGCTGGATAACCCCGATTAGATAGGTTAGTCCCCCCTTGGTAGGTAGGCCTTGTGCGGCGTGCCACTCGTTGTCTGTTAGCGCGGCCAGTTGGTTATTGACTGTGGAGTACCATGCCGTTAGGTAGTCTGAACCCGAGTACGTCCAAGGGTTTTCTAGGGATGTTTAAGATCACCCATGGTTATTGCTTATATCTGCCTGTTTACTTTTACTTGCACTTGGTTCCCATATTTTACTTATTACCTATTCTTGTTTTGCACAAATGTGATAAAAATGGATTTTTAATTTAGTTTTTAAGAAATTCATTGTTTTGGAGAAAATGGGTTGTGGCGTGTGTTGGTTCTTGAAATGGTAAATCAAGATCCTTTTTCCTTTGAAATATGAAAACCCTTTTTTCAATATTTATATGTGAAAACTAGTGTTTTTTGGATTGTTTCTGGAAAGTGGTATTGGTTGGATTCTGTGGTTTACTTTGGCATCCCTACTGAGCATTTTTAATGCTCACGCCTATTTTAATCATTTCAGTTGCAGGTTTCCCTGGTTCATGTTTTCTTGGCTGAGTTGCTCATTTTGGGAGCAATGTTGGCCTTGGTTGGGAGGTGGTAGAAGGGCCACATGGAGGTACGTCTACTATTTGGTTTTATTTCTTTCTGATGCTAGAGTTTAGTGATTTTGTTCTGTTTATTCTTGTTAACTTTTTTATCTTTTATGGGCCAAATCGTTCCCAACGTTTTAACTTTGATGCCCAACACTGGTTGCCAGCCCGTGGGGATCGGGAACGCCCCTCGGGCCATGTCTCGGCTCGGCTCGGGTGACCAGTTTAGGTTCGACCTGGGATGGTTCGTGACAAAATGGTATCAAATGAGGTTCTTGATATTTGGGATGTCTGTTAGAATGATATTATGATATTTCGGGACTCAAGAGGTAGGTTGTGGGTTGGTGCATGATCACCACCGCCTGTGACGAGACCTGAGTTACCAGGGGTAGTTTGGGTTTTGATTCATTTTCCTTTGATTGTTATGGTTTGAGGGATGATAATGAAGGAGAACATGTTCATGTTGTGGCCTCACTTGGGGTGGTGACCCATGTGGAGTCTAAATGTCCAGTTCAAGGTACTTTTAGTGATATACCTTACCTGGGATATGACTCACCACCATGTCGCCGAGTTAGGCATATTCACTAGTTCCTCGTTCCAGTGGTTTGTTATTGATTGTTTTTCATTTTGAACTCAGTTTATGCGAGCATGTGTTAAAAATTTAAGTGTTTTAGAAATGAAAAAAAAGGTTTTCTTACAAATTGTTTTCGAAACTAGTAAAGTGGGTTTTTAAAGAGAGAGTGTATCAGTTTGGAACAACATGGCATGTGTTTGGATTTGGTAAGTAAAAGAAGTGTTTGAACCTTGACACTCCTTATGAAGGGTCACACATGTGTGGGTATGTATGGAGGTGTGTGGGGGCACTTTTTTACCAGTGATGTGAGCGGGATTGAATGAGTGCACATTTGATGGTTCATAAGGTTCCATTGGTGAGTTTTAAATTTTTAAAGAAATGATGGTTTTGGAAAGGTGATTTATGCTTTTGTTTGTATTTTTTTAGCTTATGAGCTTACTTCCCTTGGCTCGGGCTGTTGTTTTGATTGTGTTTTGGCTAGATGCCAATTTCAGTTGTGTTTTTTTGTGTTATTATGAGTATGCCGCCCAGAAAGGTCGCTAAGGTTTCTAGTGAGTCATGCCCTGTTTTCATTTCTTATTGCATGTTTCCTATCAATCAATGTAATCAAAGTATATTAGAAGTAGTTGTGTGGTTGTGGAATTATAGTGGGTCTTTAGGTTGTTGGGAACTCCCAAGGTTGTTAGGGTTCGTACCATATCAGGTTTATTTGAGGGTCTAGTTTTGGACTAGTAATGGTGAAATGTCTCACCATTGTTGAAGTTTGGGGTGTTTTTAATGGTAATTGGCTCTAGTGTTGGTTCCCCATCTGGGAAAGAGTGTATACTTGAGGAACCTGTCGCCAAGACACCATCTTCATCAATGCTGACTTCCTGTTGTCTAACCGTTCTCTTGTGTACCACCAGTATGGCCAGTTTGTTCTTTCTAAGACACCATCTTGCATCACTTTGAAAACATGCCACTATTGTGGTCATTTGAATCGTTGAGAAGAGGAAGATGTTGGGGACTAGATAATGCAAATGCCTGACTGTGAGGCAGGGGATGCTTCAGCCATCAGAGCCCCAACCACAGGTCTAGGAGTGAAGCTCACGCATAGTCAAGAGATTTTGAGCATGTGTAGAACATAACTTCAGATTATGTTTTCATCTTTCTGAAGGGAAATACCCAATGTATCATGGTTCCGTTCTTGTCACCGTTGTAAGCTCATCGTAGTTGGGGTGATGTGATGAACTTGTTCTACCGCAGTCTATGCGGTCTTATCTGTTCTCAGTGTGTTTTCAAATCGTTCGGATATCCTTGGAGGGTGTTGGTCCCACGAATAAACGAGTCATTCTAATTTTTAGATGGGTCTCAATTCTGTTCGTTAGGGGGATGTTTGGATTCGTGAAATTAACTGGCGGTGTTTTAGGGTCCTTTCTAAGATCGGGCTACGAATTCCCTTGTCTCTAGTTACGGTGAAGATTTTATTCGGTCGATGTGTGAGGGGTTGAGTTAATTCCTTATTGTCGGGTTATTATGTCTTTTTGTACCAAGATTTCCGTTTAAGGCTCTGGATATTGTTCGGTCCTTGTGGAGAAATTAACTGGGTTCGGTTTGGGAGTTCCCGTGTTGGCCCCCCTCAGGGATGGTATGATCGTGTTACAAGGATTCTATATTAGAGAATTCTTGTGGTGGGGAGAACTCTCACGTGTTCTCCCCCCAACATCAGGATTTAGTTTTCGGTTGAATTGGTCGGGTGTGACCAGTTGAGAGTAAGGTCATCCCGGGATTCACAGCTCTGCCTTGTTTTTTCCTGGGCATGGACTCGGGTTGTGTCAGTTGTTGTCTTGGTGACTTTTTCGGGGTAGAAAGTGTTTGTGGTGGGGAGAATTGTCACACCCATGTTTTTTTAGTAATTTTATATATTTTATTTCTCTTGGCGTTGGGTGATTTTTCCTAAGTGTGGGTATGTCCTGGTGAAAATTTTTAATTTTGGGATGAGTTTATGGTTTGGGATAGTGCACAAACACTGTGCGTTTAAGACGCGCTGCCCGCTTGGTTACATGCAGATGCGTTGTCTGCTTGGGTACCGTACGGTGCACAAATACTGCACGGTCATCCAGTTTTAATGTTATGTGTGTAGATATATGTATATGTATGTTTATATGTTTATATATGTGTATATATATGTGTACCTATGTTTGTATATGTTTATGTTCTAACGGTATGTGTACATATATATATGAATGTATATATATGTTTATAGGGGTACATATATACAAACATATGTTTATAAATAAATATGTTTTAACGTCATATGCGTATGTTTATATATGTTTATATATATGTTCATATATGTTTATATATGTTATATATATGTATATATATGTATCTATGTATCTATGTTTATATAAGTAGGATTATAAATGTTTACATATTTTTATATATGTATATATGTTTATAATAATAATAATAATAATAATTATTATTATTAGTATTATTAGAAAAAAAGAAAAGAGGAGGCTCGGGTTAGGGTTGCGCACAGCCCCCCCCCCCCCACTTTTCTCCCCCTTCTTCCCAGCGCGAGCCCCTCCCCGACCAGAACTTCTTCCCCCTGCCGCGCCGTCCCCACCGGCTCACCCTCCGCCTCACCGGCCCTCTCGTCGCCGCCTTGTCGTCCGCCTTCGCCAGCCCGCCGTCGGCCCGCCCCCTTCTCCCTCACCCGACTGCGCTGGCGCCCCCAGTCCCCTCCGAATCTGGTCCAACGAACCGCCACCATCCATTCATCGGCCGATAGTGCTCCTCTGAACCCGACCCCCCCTTTTTCGGTGTGTTTCCGGCAAACCTGACCCCATTCCGCCACATTTTCGGCAAACCGGACCCTTTTCGGCATGTTTCCGGCGACCCAAACCCCTATGCAGTCCCTCCACCTTATTCCGGCACGACCCGAACCCCTACGAAGTGCCTCCGCCTTGTTGCAGTGCGACCCAAACCCCTACGCAGCGCCTCCTCTCTGCTCGAGCTTGGTCTCGTATCCCCTCGCTGTCAAACCATGGTTTGTATCTCATTCCAATTTTGGTGTTTCTTCATTTTTCACTAAACTTTGATGTCTCGGTTTATGATTCACATTTTTTTCATGGTGTTTGGAGTGGGCAATTGATTTTTTCGGACCCCATTGGTCTAGGTTCAAGCATCTGCAGCCAAGGTTGAGGCGATGAACTCATTTTCCTATGCCGCTATTGTTTCGGGTAAGATTTTATACCAGTTGATTGGTTTTTCTCTGCTTGATTTAGTGTCTAATGTTGTATTTGAGTTGCGGACCCTATTGGTCTTTATGTGGTCCAGAGATGGCTTTACCTGAATTTTTAATTTAACAATGTCTCTCTTTTTGCATTACAGGATATAAATACCTATGGTATATGGGTGTATGGTGTATATATGTATATATGTATATATATATATGTGTGCACATCAAAGATATGTGTGTATGACTTTATGACGTGTGATGATGGTCACTGCTCGAAGAGCATGTGTTTTGGGCATCGGTTAAATGAGGTAGGTGTTTCCAACAATTTCCCTTTTTAATTCAAATATTGATCACTTTAAGTTTTTCAATTAATACTTTTATATCATTTGCATCTCTATTGAATTTATGAAAAAACATCTGACATAGTTATATTGCTGTTTTAAATTTCTTAAACTGGCTTTTAATGTTGGACTATATGAAATGCTTAGGCTCTTAGTAAAGTTAAATTGAGTGCCTTGTGATGTGTTTGGTTGTAACTGATAGTGATTGTGTTTTGGAAATGTAATATTTTGTTTGGTGTGTTTGTTTGAAAAAGAGATGAACCAATGGGTTTTTTTAGAAAACGTTTTGGAAATGGTGGATGGTTTGGATGATGCAATTTGCTTTTATAATGTGTTGTAAAAGAGTTGGGTTTGGTTTCATTGCTAATTGTTTTATGAAAATGGATTCTATGGTGATTCTTCAAAAGACTAGATGTGCCGTTGGATTTTGGAACATCCATGGGATCACTAGGTGCTCCCATGGATGTGCCTGCAAATGAAGATGATACTTTAAATCTATGTTTTCTTAAAACTACGTTTCAGAGAAAATAATGTGTTGTTTCTAAGGGAATTGGAAGAAGCTGGCCCGATTGGCTTTTGGTGTGACTTAGATGGTCGTTTTTTCTTAAAGGAACATTTGTCTCTTCCAATTAAATTGTAATATTTTTGTTGACTCTTTGAAAAGAATCTGTTTGCACTAACTTTTGGGAAAATGTGTGTGCCCGAGTGGCAACTTAACTCGTTTACAAAATTTTTCTATGCATACTGTGAAGGCCCGGCTGAAACCTTGTTGATTGTGAACGAATTTCATATATGAATATTTGTGTGGCATCTCTACAGGGGGACTTCCCTTCAAGGATTGTCGTGTAGTGGTGTCCGTGTAGGGGGTTGGAAAGTGCGGTGAGATGAGTTACGTGTGTGAGGGCCTCCCACAAACACAGTATCATAAAAACCACAGTGGGTTCCTGAGAGTCTTTTAGATAATAGAGTGATGGTTTCTAGCTGTCCCTGATTAGACGGGTTAGTCCCCCCTTGGTAGGTAGGCCTTGTGGGGTGTTCCATTAGTTGGTTGTTAGGGTGGCCAGTTGGTTATTGACTATTCAGTACCATGCCAACAGGCAATCTGAACCCGAGTACATCCAAGGGTTTTCTAGGGATGTTTAGGATCACAAATGGTTATTGCTTATATCTGCCTGTTTACTTTTACTTGCACTTGGTTCCCAGTTTTTACTTATTACTTGTTCTTCTTTTGCACAAATGTGATAAACATGGATTTGAAATTTAGTTTTTAAGAAATGAATTGTTTGGGGAAAATGGTTTGTTGCGTGTGTTGGTTTTTGAAATAGTAAATCATGATCCTTTTTTCCTTTAAAATATGAAAACCATATTTTCTATCTTTGTATGTGAAAACTAGTGTTTGTGGGATTATTTCTGTAAAGTGTTCTTGGTTGGATTCTATAGTTTACTTTGGCATCCCTACTGAGAATTTTTAATGCTCACGCCTATTTTTATCATTTCATTCACATGGTTCCCTCATTAATATTTTCTTGGTTGAGTTGCTCATTTTGGGAGAAATGTTTGCCTTGGTTGGGAGGTGGCTAAAGGGTCACATGGAGTTATTTCTACTGTTTGGTTTTATTTCTTTCTGCTACTAGAGTTTAGTGCATTTGTTCTGTTTATTCTTATTTACGTTTATTATCTTTTATGGGGCAAATCGTTCCCAACGTTTTAACATTGATGCCCGACACTAGTTGCCAGCCCATGGTGAGCGGGAAATCCCCTCGGGCCATGTCTCAGACCGGCATGGGTGACCAGTTCAGGGTCGACCAGGGTTGGTTTATGACAGAAATGATTTTCACTTTTTGTACCTCAAACAGAAATCATGAGTCCCTTTGATGTAGAACAATATCTATTTCACAGCTATAAGATATGAATCCCTAGGGTTACTTTGGGACGATGCAAATAATGTACCCAAAAATACAATGTCAAGGCTGAAAAAAAATAATAAATTTAGGATACCAATAGGAAAATGTAATTCCATTAAATCCACCCTCATCCTTTTTCATCAATTGATATCTTTACCTTAAGAAAAATAATATTAGATATTGAGAGCACCACATAAGTATATACTAAACATTGAGAATAATGGGTGAATAAATGTTGGGAACTATTTTTACAATTATAACATCTCATTCCTTTACATATTAGAAATTTTATTATCTTGAAAATCTTATTAATTTTTCCTTACCATATGAAATTATATGAAAATTAAAAAAATTAAACTTGATATTTTTTCCTGGTTCACTACTCAATTATAGTAGCCAGTCCGGGATGTGTATGGTCATGTCTAATAAATGTATTATTCACTATAATGTGATAACAGTTAAATTGTTTTGGATTGAAAAATATCATTAGATGAAGTGTGGCTCCAAAAAATTTAGGAGGTGGATAAGAAAATTATTCTTATTCATTGCACTAATGATGAAAGTTTTAATATTCAAAATTCCCACTGATTCTTTCTACTTCTTGTAAAGTCATTCATTACCTTATTTTTATAGTATATTTTACATCCATTAAATTCTTCCAACAATTTTGATTTATGATGGATGTATTAGTTTTAATTGGTTATTCTTACTTATTCCTCACTTGTTACATGCACTACGGAAGGATATAAAATTTCCTTCATCATCATTAATCTAGAAAAAAAATTCAATTCCTACATCTGATGTTGTCTTAATGTTCCTTATCATCTGATGTTTTACATCTAATGATCTTCTACCCAATGACAGTTTGATAGATCCTTCACTTTTAAATTATTAAACACATTCTCATCTATAATAATACATAATATGTATGGTTTTTTGTGGATGATCATCCAATATTTCATCTACTCTCTATTTAGTTGATACTAAATAATATGAAATCTCTACCAACTATCTAAGTGATCTCTTCATATTCTAAATCATATAGTATCAGTTCTTATAGTGATTCTAATATTTCAAATAATACATTCTCCAAATTCTACTTGTACATCAAATCTACCGTCTTCTTCATTATATGATGCATTTATTGCTCTATCTGGTGAATTCTCTTCACCTATTACCCCCTTCTCCGTCTATTACCTCTTGTCTAAAAGAATCACCCCAAATCTGAATTTCACTCATGACTTATATAAATAGAATTCTTATGATAAAATTAATTCTACTACTCCATGTGTATTAAAAGTGTTACAGAACATTTTATGACTCCAACAACCCCTTAATAATAGCATGCTTCCAAAGGAAAATGTTGTAAATAAAATATTTTTTCACACCCATCTGAAACATTTTTTTTCTATCATCCCACTAATTTTAGATAATAATATAACACACACCAAAATTCCAGGAGATTATATATATTAAAAACGTTCTAAATATTCCTTATCATTTATAAAGAAACAAATTTGAACTAAAATATTAGAATCGTCATTGATAATATCATTATGAAAGATATAATAAATTTTTTCAAAGATTACATACAAAAAAACTTCATATAACTTATTATATTCTATTGTATCACCATTCAATGATCATTCAAAACTCTATGAGAACATCTTGGATGTCTTTCATAAGACTCTTCCTCTAATAAATGATGTTCTTTACATATCTGTGTGTGCCAACTTCTATTTTGGAAAACTCTATTTGATCTTCCCATTGAATTTGTATTCTAAACAATTTTATAGGGATATTCCTCCCTTTGATGGGTTATAATTTGTTTATTTGTTTTCATCTATATGATTACCCTAAGAGATCTTCTCTACCCATTCTATCCAATAAATTCATATAACCCTATCATATGTCTTTTTAATACTCAACTGGTTGACAATGTAAATGTTTTTTATAACATCACTAAAAACCAACTTTCTGAATAAATATATTCAGAGACTTCAGAAAATTATGTTTGATAGTCCTGTATGGAAATTTTAATCTGACAAAAATAAACACAAAACCACTATCTAATTAAATTAAATATAATATTTTATCTTATCCCACTACATAGAATTGGAAACAACCTATTTCTGATGATCTGCACTTATTTCCTATGACTGTTGTTAGAATGTTTTTTTAATCATTAAAAACCCTTTTATGGATTTTATTTTATCATTAATTCAGAAAACAATTATTTAAATAGTTTCAGAATATTTTTTAAATTTAATATGTTTGAATTTTTAAATTTCTTTTTTAATCATAAATCAATAATTCACATTGTTTGGGAACCAACCATCCACCGATTTTTGCTGCAACCTAATATCTTCAGGACTAAATCGTGTCATATCTTGCTCCTCATTCTCCCACTAAACATAATAAAATTTAACTCAATTTTAGTGATGTTTATCTTTTATTATAAATCATTTTGAATCACATCCATAAGGGATTATGTTATTTGATCAATGAAGAACTCATCACTTAGGACGTTATGATATGGTTTTCCCAATCATTTCTTGTCTGATGAAACCATGATTTTAATTATTCAAACAATTATTCTCATATGTATGTTGATCGAATTAGTCCGTTCACATTAGTATAATGTAAGTGTGATCATTCCTTGAATACTCTACCAAACCATACTATGTTTTTTTGGACTTTAATTCATAATCATTATGATGGAATTGATCATATGATAATAACTTTCACCATCATCTTGTTATTATAAACCCATGGGATACTATAACACAACCATAATATTACCCTTAATTGTGTTTTGGAAATATCGTTATTCCTTTACATAGTTCACATATATCCCTTTTATAGTTCAGTATCAACTAAAAAATAATCATTTGATTACCTATATTAGATCATATTCATCCAATAATCTATGTACGTATGCCTTTGTTCAATATCCTTTGTAGTCTCTATCTATCTAGTTAATTTTTTTTTATTGTTATAGAAATTTAATCTTATTGGCATAATATATGTCTTCCCTGAATTTGAATTTGACAAATTATAGAGTAAAATCGATATAGATTCTTCATCGACATTATAATGTTGTGATTAAACATTCTTATTCACACATAAATATTTTGTTCCCATTATTAGGATTAACTCATCTATATTTATAAGAAAACTAAAAGTCTTCCAAAAAAATATTCATAAGATAATAATAATTGAACAATTATGTTAATCATCATCCACTGATCATGCCAACATTAACTTTGTTTCCATGCTAAGATATAATAGCCAAACCTTCTCGAATCCACTTCTTCATAGCTTTTCAATAGATTTACATCATTGAAACCTTTAAATTTTGTTGACAACCATTGACATCAATGTACATCCTCTAAAATCAAAAACAACTTACAAAAAATGGGATCTTCAATATCCCTTTTGATTTTTTGGGAATAAATTAAAATAACATTAAAAATTAGTTTGTCAATATGTAATCTTTCAGTCCCTTATTTCTCAAACTTTTACCTCTCCTATTATTGGTGTAAATATTCATTTCACTATCTCTCTGCCTAATTAACAAGAGAAACAATTATCCTAGGGAAAGTGTATCAGATAATTCTTGAGCTACGTGTCATCCATCATTTGACTCTATGTGTAACAACACAGGAACTTATAAAATAATTTCTTTTCTTTTTAGAAGTAAATATTCAAATTCATTATATATTTTTAATGAAATAACTTGTACTTATAGATATTAAGGATTTCATACTGAAGGAATAGTAACATGACCTTATGAATAGTAATTTTTCCAATAGATTAGTAATCTCAATTATTAAAGTATAAAAAATAATTGGATATCCTATAAGAGAAAATATTATATATTTATATCATTGAACAAGTAAATAAGTTTGTTGAAAATTATAATTGAAGAGTTCAAATTTTTGTAAATAAGAACTATTTATCTATAATTTTATAATAAATATAATGATTTAAATGAGAATAAAATTTCATAAAAAAGATTCCTAAATTATTAGTTTTGGTATCTTATTTTTATAAGATAATTTAGAAGAATTTAATTAATTTTTCAAAGTGTTATAAAATCAGAAATAGTTTTAAAATTCTAATTTTTTGAATAAATTATGATTTTATTTAAAAACTTAATTTAACATTCATAGAAAATTGAATTGGTAAAATTGAGTTTATTTTTTAATTCTACATGTTGATAAATGGTTGGGGTGAATTTTGGATATTTTTATGATGTACATGAATTTTGGATGAGTAGGGAAATATGATTATCTATGATGTAAGCTAAATTCATGATTTATTGTGTCATGGATGATTTGAGGATTATTTAAGCCCATAATATCGAACAATCACTAAATATTTTATTATATGTGATGATAATTATATAACTCTTCATATTATTGAGCCAAAATAATAAACTACTGATTAAAATAATCAGAAACCCTTACTCTACTCCACTATAAATTCCTCCCCTCACCACTTAGTCTCCTCAAAAATACAATTCTTTTAGATTTCTAAATATCATGAAAAAACGCTTCCCAAGACTCTTATCTACGTCCAAGACCTACATGTCTCACCAAAAGTATAAAAACAAGGTCCTTAAGGATGTTCTTATGGGATGGAATTCACGATGTAAAGATCCTCATTCATTTTATTTTATTTTATTTTAAATTCTTTTTTATTCATATACTATATTCAGTTACCCTTATCCAAGAGGCATGAAAACTCAATCACATTATATATTCTATAAGTTTATAATGTTAATAGAAAAATTAATTATCATACTTCTTCTCTTCCCCCTTTTATTATAAAAAAATAAAAACATCTTTTGTGATGTGTCGATTTATCGACATCATGGATAACATGTTTTCAATTTACATTACCACATTCATGACTGATCATAAAAAAATTTAAATGGATTTAATTTTTTTTAAATATATTATATATCCTTTTTTAGGTTCTATAACTAAAATATATTTGTAATATTAAATTATAAAACGAAGCAAGTTTGTGATTATCGAAGAAACATAAAAATGATCTAATAAAATATCATAAATATTTTGTTAAATGATTTCTAATAATATTAGAATAAAATTATTTATGGTATCATTTAATCTTATGGAAACATATTAATACTATTTCATTCCACTTCAATAGTCTCTCTTCTATTCGAAAAGAAAATCCATCGCGATGCGACCTTGGAAACCATGTATTGAACGCTCCCAAAAATGGAAATAAAAATATATTAATAATAAATTGGTGGAATAATGTTTCAAAATTATCATATATACTATTTTGAAAAATAATAAATTTCAATAAAATATTTATATCACTATTTTAACCATTATACAGGAGGTTCAAACACATATGATGTAAGACAAACCTAAGGTAAAGGAATTCTTAACCAAATTTCCATTCTTTCGGTTATCCTTCTACATTATTTGTTATGTTGTACTAAGAATATTTTTGAAATAAAATTTTGATAATAGTATGAGGATTTATAGTGGATAAAAAATATCCATTCGTTTTATTATTTCTCACATCAAATATCTGTTATTTGTAAGGGAATTTCCTTTTAAAATACTCTTCTCTTTTAATTTTTAAAGGGATGATTTATATGATGTATGTATTATTTTATTATGAACATGTTATGGTTATTAGTAATTTTTTATGATTAATGGTGGGAGATTTATCTCCCTTAAATTAATTAGGTATGTTTTAGACAGTGTTCGCCCGTATGGTTACTACAACTGTAACTACAATGGTTACACCATTTGGTAGCCATGAGGGTTACATTTTAAGGTACCCCAAGGGTTAGAAATAATAAGGTATCTATGAGTGTTATAATATTAATTATTTATTTCTCCAAGTAATCTATAAGGTTTATTTAAGTTTTATAGGTTTTATGGAAATCTCTTAGTTTACAAAGTAAGTACATGATACTTTATTGTTCAAAAGCATGTCTTCAAGAAAATGATTACAAATGATTATAACTATTCATAGACTAATGGTTTATATACATATTTTTATATCCCTTACTGATATATTTGCGCTCAAATCATGTTTTAAAAAAATAATAGGGTTTAAGATGGGTAATTTTAAAGGATAATCCAATATGAATGTTGTGTAGACGTTTTATGAAAATATTTCATGATTTCTTTATAAACTTTTATATTTTGAAAAAATGGATATTAATTTAGTTATACCCACATTTAATTCTTCTCAGTTGATATTTTTGAATTATTTACCAATTTTATAAAACATTAAACCAAAAATATCTTAGTGAATGTGAATAACTGAATTCGAAAGTTATTTATCGGATTATGTAATATTTATTGTATGGTCCTTATAGTTGGTATAAGATCATGGTTTTGATAACTCCTGGGGTTAGGATGTTGTTAATAGAAGACCATAAATTATTATTATCTTATGTTTATATTGAAATTATAATATATTATAAGATTTTCATGTTGCTTCATCTAAGATATGTTTGCTCAAAATGGGTTTCCGTAGAATAAATAGGGAGTCTTAAGTTGGAAGGGAATTAGAGGCTGATATATTTGGGAATATTCTAGCCAGAATGGTCGGGATTATAACTAAGTAGTTATTAAGTGTAATGTATATGCTAGATAAGGCAATAAATATTAGTGGAATCCATGTATGAGAATAACCAGAACTGCCGCAAAGTTACATGACGATAGTGGAACATTTCATGAGGGAACACCCTCCTACTTCAAGTTGATCTTTTATACCAGTCGTGGATGAATAATGGATTAAATCCCTTTAAAAGATATTAAATTTCATAGGTTGTGCAAATAATCAAAGAGTTAATATTTCAATTTATCATTTTGAAGTTAAATCTGAACAGTTGTGGTCAATGTTTAAAAATACCAGGGATAGTGATGAGATATATGTCATATAATGGGATTAAATTAAGAATATTTTCCTTGATGAATATTTACCAAAGGTGTTTTGACTTAGGTAGGAAAAAATATTCCATTAATTGAAATAAATGTAGGATGATTTAGTGTCCATGTATTAAGAAAACATCACAATATTAGAAATGTACCCTCTAAATATTATTCAGGATCTTGATAGTAAAATCAATATTTTCTACTCTGGATTAAAGCCAATATACCCAATGGAATTTTCCTCTCAAGAATTCAAATGTTATGAAAACATCATTTGATATTATAAGAGAGTAAAAATAGAATTTTATGATGATCATGTGCTCTTTGAATATAATCAGAAGAAAAGGACAAAATGGAATGAAATGGGTAAAAATCAACCAAAAAAAATTTGATTGTAAGATATTTTTTACTACTTTATGGGAAGTGTGGTAAAAATCAGCATGGGGAATACCTTAAAAAATTCAGGAAATGTTTTTGATGTGGTATGTTTAGACATATGGACCTAGACTATAATGAAAATTATCTTAAGAATATTTCTGATAAGAAATATGTTAAGTTTTTCCAATGTGGTGAGATTGGTAATTACAAAAATACCTACCTAATAAAATATCTTAATGATGGATAGTGGCTAGTTTATAAGCATAAACGTGAAGTGAGGTCCTTTGAGACTATGTCAGTACATTTTTGTCCATCAAATGAAGGGGTATCTGGTTCATTATTTGTTTACTAAGATTTTTTTAATTTATCATTTGATATGGTTTCTAGATATTATTTTATTTATAATAAATGTTCTACTTAAATGTAAATTTCACATAAAGAATTGATAAATTACATATTTGTTAATATAGCGTCGAAAAATATTATAGTAAAATTAAGTTAAAATAATATTCTTGTTTTTTTCTTTGAAAATCCATTACATAAAAAACAAGTATTATCCCTTAGTATAGTTTGATGCTATTATGGCTATGGATTGGATTTGTTTTTATAATGATAATAATTATTATAGAGATACATAATTAGTTTTTATGAAATAATTTCCGTTTTTATGCTTGAATTAAAACATTCTGTTGATAACATATCAAGAAGCAGAGATATTGTTATAATATAGAAATGAACATTATCTTACTCATATTATTGAAAATAAGGGAACTATTTGGGGTAATGTTATTGCAGTGGTAAATGAACAACTAGATGTTTTTGCTGATTAGTTTATCTATGTTATACCAGATTGGGAAGTTGAATATACTATTGAGTTTGTTCCCGATTTTAAGACAATTTCAAAAATCCCATATCTAATGACTCGTGTTTAAGTACTTGATTTGAAAAATAAGTTACATGAGTTTCTTTATAAAGGTTTAATTCATCCTAGAACATTGCCATGGGGTGATCTAATTTTTTTTATATAAATAAAGATGGTTCCCTGAGGTGTTTCATTGACTGGAGAGCTATTAAAAGCATTACAGTTATGAATAATTATCGTTTCCCTCATATTGTTGAAATTTTTAATCATCTCCCGGGAGAATAGTATTTTCCAAGATTGAGTTGAGATCCAGGTACCATCAGCTGAAGGTGAAGGAGGATGACATCCTGAAAAAAGATTTTCATACTAGATATGGGCTTTATGAGTATTTTGTTATGAAATATTGTTTGTAAAATTTCACAGTTTGATTCATGGATCTTATGAATAGAATATTCCGAGATTATATGGATAAGTATATATGGTTTTTGTTGAGTATATTTTGGTCTTTTAAACAATATATGAGGATCATGAAAGACGTCTAATGATTTTCTTTGAAAACTATCAATGGAAAAAATTTATATGGAAAATTTAGGAAATATTATTTTTGATTTCAATAGATTTATTTTCTCTGGAATATTTTAAATAATTGAAGAATAATGGTTGATCCCACTATAACCAAAGTGGTTGATGAATGGATTATTCCTAAATATATTACAGAGATTCATAGTTTTCTTGGATTAGACAGATATTGAAATCTTTTTGTTAAAAACATTTTATGATTATCTATCCTGTTAACTTATTTAGCATGAAAAGGTGATAAATTTATTAGGATAGAATAATGTGATACTTGGAAGTGAAGAAGAGATTAGTGAATGATCTAATTTTGGGCTTCCCTTCCAGAAATAGTGAATGTTTCATCTATATTGATTCTTCATTGATGGGACATGGTTATGTTCTGGTCCTGAATGACCAGGTAATTGCTTATGATTTAAGACAATAGAAAAACCATGATTTAAATTACCCCACAAATGATTTGGAATTAACTACTTTGGTTTATTAGTTTAATATATTGAGATATCATTTATATAGAGAAAAATGTAAAATATATTCTAACCACAAAAGTCTGAAGTTTATGTTCACTCTAATGGATTTAAATATGAGGAAAAGAATATTACTATAGCTGATAAAAGATTATGATTGAACCATAAATTATCATACATGAAAACAAAACAAATTGGTGGATTCCTTGACCCAAAAACATCATGCTACATTAACCATGTTACATTCGGAATGTGACCCTATAATTATTTATTTGATTAATTTTGAATTGAATGTTATTGGTACATGAAATTCCTTTGTTTTGTTTCAGATATTAGTGTAGTTGTCTCTCTCAGAAAATATGAATCAAGAGTATAAAGAGGACCATTAGTTTTAGAAAAACTAATAATTGTTGAAAATGGGTAGGTTTCTCGAATTTAATGTTGATAAATATTGTGTTTTGAGATTTTGGAAGGCATTATGTGTGACATGTGTTTCAAAATTGAAGAAGGAGTTGTTTTGTGAAGCTCATATTTATCTATTTTTAGTTCATCCTGGTAGTACTAAGATATAAAAATTCAATCATTATTATTATTTATGGGATGTAATGAAATTAGATATTCCATTCTTTCCATTGAAATGTTTAACTTGTCAATAGGTAAAAGAAGAGTGAAAATTTCCAAATAGGATACATCTGTCTTTTTTAGTTCAAGAGTGGAAATGGAAAAATATATCCATGGACATCATGGTGGGACTACTAAATAAATCATGAGATAACAATGTGATATGGTTTATTTTTGATCGACTGACAAAATCTATATATTTCCCTCTAATTTTAGTTAGTATGTATTTGGATCAGCTGTAATGAATGTACCTCAAAGATATTTTTAGGTTATATACAATTCCTCTTTTTATTGTATCGTACCATGATCCAAGGTTTACTTCGATCTTTTGGAAAGGCCTTTAGAAATTTTATGGTCATAGAATTAAATTTTATCACAGCATTTTATCCTCAATCTGATGGAAATACTGAGTGAACAATTTAGACCTTGGAGGACATTCGTTGATCTGGTTCGATGTATTACAAGGGATGTTGGTATCAACATATTTCATTAGTTGAGTTTTTTTATAATAAAAGTTTTCCTTGAACTGTATAGATTGATCCTTTTAATTAATTATATTGAAATCCATGTCAAACTCTATCGTTTAAGGACTATTTTTGCGAAAGAATTTGTATTGGACCAGAATTAGTATGGGAGGTGGCTGAGAAAATAAAAATGATCCAATAACCTATTTGGACTGGTTAGAGTAGGTAGAAACTTTAATCAGATAACATGATGAAAGAATTTTTTTTTCAGGTACGTGATCAGGTTTCTCTTAGAATGTCACCATGGAAAACTTTTATGTGTTTTGGTAAGAAAAAGAAAGTTAAATCAATGGTTCCTTAAACATTAAAATAAATTTAGAGAAATTTTTATCAGTTTCCTACAGAGTAGTTTTCCTCTAATTTTATCTTAGGTACAAATGTTTTTCCATGTTTCAATGTAGAGAAAGTATGTTCTTGCCATATCTCATGTTTTAAGCTGAGAAGTAGTTTAGTTGGAAGAGATCATTTCTTATAAATAGAAATGTATTTATATTTCTTATCATAGAGAGCATGTATTGAGAAATAAGGTAATCCAATTGGTTAAGGTTTTATCGAGAAACCACAAGGTTGAAGAAGCAACATGGAAATATCAAAAAATTAATGAGGGAAAGGTACCCTCACTTATTTAATAAGTAAATAAAATTTTTGATGAAACAATTTCCAGAATATTGGGAGAATTTACTAGCCATTAAACTTATAAAATAATTTCTTTTCATTTTATAATTATATATTCAAATTATTTGTTAATGTATACTAAAATAACGGGTATTCTTTTAAATTAAATAATTTATACTGATAGAATAGTAACATAACCTTAGGAATTTTAATCTAGCCAGTAGAATTGTAACATAACTTAATAAATTACAAATAAAATTTATTCATCCTATAATTGAAAATATGATATATTCATATCATTGTACAAGTAAATAATACTCTTAAAAATTATAAATTCAGTGTTCAGTTTTTTGTAAGTAATAAAGATTACGTTACAATTGTATAATTAATATATTTATTTAAAAGAAAATATACATTCAAAAAATATATTCAAAAATTATTATTTTTTTATGATTATAATATAATTTTATTCTAATTTATTTAATTTTTCAAAGTGTTCTAAAATTAGTTATTGTTTTAAATTGTTGTTTTTTGGAATAAATTATCATTTTATATAAAATTTATATATCTAATATTGAGAAAATAAATTTTAAAAAATTTTGTTCATTAATTAATTCTATATTTCTAAATATGATTTGGGTGTATATTTGTGATTTTTCTAAAATACTTGAATTTTTTTGAATAATGAAATATGGTAATTTATGATATAAGCTAAATACATGGTTTATTGAGTCAGAGATAATATAAATCTAATTTATTCTTAAAATATCTAACACTAAATCAATATTTTAATATATTTTATGATAATTTTTAAACTATTCATGGTTTTGATCCAAAATAATAAACTAATGAACAAAATCATCAAAAGTACCTCCTCTCCTCCTCTATAAATAACTCCCCACACCACCACTTCACTCCACAACTAAAAACCTTGTAACATACTTAATTTCTTCCAAAATTCTTTCATTGCATCTTCCCCATGTAAAAGACATTATGGCCTCACCAAAAGTTGAAAACCAAGGTTCTTAAGGAGGTTCTCAAGGGAGATAATTCCAGAGGTAAAAATCCGCTTTCATTTTCTTTTATTTTCTTTTCAATTGTTTTTCTTTTCTCAAAATCTATTCGCCTCCACTTATCGAAGATGCAAAAAAACTAAATTTTATTATTTATACAATAATTTTATCATTTTTATGTAAAAACGCATCATCATAATTCTTCTCCTCTACCTTTTATTCTTAAAAAATAAATACATTATATATGGTGTGTTGATTTTCTGACATCGTGGACGATATGTATTTAATTTCCAATACCACCTTCCTATCTACTCACAAAATCATTTTAATGGTTGAAAAATATATTAATTTTTATGATATAACCTCTTTTATATTCTGTAATTTACATATATTCATAATAGTAAATTATATAACAAAACTAGTTTGTGATTATCGAAGAACCACCAAAATGAACTAAACGAATATCATTAATTTATTATCACTCTTTTGATCAACATATAATAAAACTAAATGATTTATGGAAACATTTAAAAATTTATAAACATATTAAAAGAATTTCATTCCACTTCTATAGATTCTCTTCCATTCGATAGTAAAATCCACTACAAACTGGCCATTGAAAACATTTAAAGAATGCACCTAAAGAAATAGATATAACAAAATATTATTAGTAAATTGGTATAATTATGTTATAACATGATCATATAATGTTTTATAAAAATTAATATGTATATGTATTATATTAATAGTAATATTTTAAAAATTGTATATAAGGTTTAAAAACATTTTAAATAAGACGAACCCAATGAAGCATAATTCTTAATCCAATATCCATTCTTTGGGTTAACCTTCTACTTTAACGATTATGTGGTATTATTATTATTTTTGATAATTAATTTTGATTTTATTTGTTTTTATTATGTGGATTTATTGTTTAGACACATATTCCATTAAATTTAATAGTTATTAGTTCAAATATATGATATTTTAATGGGACATTCCTTTAAAAATCCTTTTTTCGTTTCATTTTCGAAGTGAATGATTTTTATAATATAGGTATTCTTGTTTTATGATTATTTTTGGGTTCATGTGAATTATTTATGATGAATGGTGAGACCTATATATCACTATAAATAATTGGGTATGTTTATGTTGGAGTTTGGTTGTATGGTTACTCCAAGTGTAATAGTGATGGTTACACTGTAAGGCAGTCATGTGAGATACATTGTAAAGTATCAGCGAGAGTTATAAATAATAAGGTAGCCATGAGGGTTACAATATTATGTAGGTAAGACCCCATGTAACCTATATGGTTTATTTCTGTTATCTATTTTTTCTTTAAATTTTGTATTTCATAATGTAATTACATGATAATATATGGGTGAGAAGTATGCCTCTATAAATATGATGTAATACGATTATAAGTATTCATGGACTAATGGTTTCTCTACTTTTTTATATCCAATAAAAAGATTTTTGTGCTCATCCAATGTTTTAAAACACTTTTATAGGGTTTAAGAATGAGTAAGGGAAAAGTATATGCCAAGAAGAATGTTGTGAAGAAATTTGATGAAAAGATTTCATTTGTTTATTATAAATTTTTGTGTTATGAAAATGTGGATATTTTTTTAGATGTAGCCACTTTTTATGCATCTGGGATACTATGTATCAATAACTTCTTTTCCTTGTAATACTATAAACCGAAAAAATCATTGGGAATTTAAATAAGATAATTCTAAATACATTTATGATATAATGTAATGTTTAATATCAGGTCCGTATACTATGTCTATATGTTCTATTCTTAGTATAGAAAACAAGAGGATTTCATTTAGAAAACAAAATTTTCCCCTACTAACTAATCTTGATACCACATAAAATGAGAATTATAAAAATGTTCTCCTATGTCTGTCCACTTTTATTCAACCTTAAAGATAATAAATGAGATATGAGAATTTTTTATAAATTATAAATCAAAAACATCTATAATCACTTCAAAAAAAAATCTAAAGCCATTAATTTGAAAATAGTAGGATATGTTTCTTGTAGAAATTAAATACTTTGACTTTTCATAGGTAATTTCTTAAATCAATTTATCCCCCATTTTAAAATGATTTTTATCTTCAGTAATCATGGATGATAGATTATGAAACGCATACTTTTTCCAATGTAATTATCTTAAATCAATTTATAGAATAATAATATTTATATAATGTAATAATTATTGAATCATCTTCAATATTCTTCAAATTTATCTCCATAATGGATCCATAATTTATAATATTAATTATGAAAATTTTCATAAAAATATATTACTTTAAAAATAATTAGTTATAAAGCACCAAAATCAATCCTTCTTTTGTGGCTTTCCAAATATGAAATTTTCCATAACTTCTCATTGGATGATTATTTCATACTAATTTTTTGTGAATCATGATTGGAAGAATTATATGTTGGGAGGTTATTAATCTTGGATAATTGAAGTTAGTATCCATTCAAAATCTCAGGTTCCCCGCTCATATTAATACATTCCTTTAAATCCCTTTTTTTAAGAAGATAGTAAAAAATACAACAGTTAATTGAATAATTAAGATTTTAATTACTTATTAATGTTAAATTTAAGGTTGATATAATTATGTCATCTTATTTTATCTATTTATTCAATTCATTATTCTTCCTCATATAAATTTGTTTTCCAATTATTTCTTAGGAATCGTTGATGTCACATTATTCTTTATTTTCTGCGGATAATTTTTTTATCTGGAAAGTTCAGGTATGATCCTTTCTTAACCATCTAAATGGCTATTTTTTGTTGTTTTATAATGGTTAAGACACATTTTTAAGTATGAACAGATTTATTACATCTCTCACATAGAACATCTTTATAACAATAGTTTTCTTCTGTTAGGAAACTCCCATTTACTTTAAATTTATCTTGTGATATATTCTCCTTTCATTTTCTCTTTTATTTTCATATCCATGTTTTATTTTCAATATTAATCCCAACTCATTAAACTAGATTTATAATAAAAATTATGCATATTGGAAATAAGTTTCGATTTTCTACATAATTTTTTCTAAGTTTCACCTTTATTATTAGGTCTTTTTCATGAGGCACTTTTATTTAACTTCAATGATTTGAAATCTAAGGGATTCTCACATTTCATTTATGAAATCTTTTATGATAATTTCCATCTTCAACATTCATCCTTTTTCATCCCAAGTATTATTCTTATTTAATAATATGATTATATTTTATTCATTTTTTCTCATCATTTGATACATATTGAGATGAGAAAGTAACAACCTTCTGAGGACCATCTTTTAGAACATCATTGATTTTTTTAAATATTCGACATCTATTTGAGGTTTTAGAATTTTTGATACACTGTGTATTCTAATTCATCCTTTTTTATTTATCCCATTTACATGGAATTACTTTATTCATTTTCATTTAGATTATTCTCTCGAAAATAAAATGCACAATTATAGAAACTTTTTCTGCACAAACATTGGCCCACAAACCATTATCTTTTTATTAATATTTGGATTTTGTGGGTCTTATTTAAAACATGTTGGGGACAACCTAAGGAACCATATTACTATATTATTTTCTTATCCACTCTAGTGATTGGTTTTGGATTATTAAAAATATCACCATCAACACATTTAGAAAAAAAATCTAACATGCACTATTTATATCACCTATTTTAGAAACATTATTACAAGATAATGTAGATGATACTGTTTTCTTCACATCTTCATAAGATCGATCATTAAACAATTTCATGGTATTTCTTTAAAATTTTGGAGTTATTTGAACATTAAAATCTTCCAATTATCATTGATTTGGAGAATTATCATTACCTTTATTTGGTTAATACTCAATATATATTTCTAAGATTAACAAACTTGAATTCTATTTCTAGACATCTCATATTTGGTGTTTTCTTCTTATCTTCAATCATAAAAAAATTCTCTTCACAAACATCATTGATTATTTTAACTTATTTTTTGTAAAACATATATTTTTTTAACAAGGAATCAATATCCCTTGTCTTAGTGGAGTTTAATTCTAATTTCCAATCATTAACATTAGTTAATTTTTTTAAAATTTTCATAAATTTGATGGATCTCTTTTTCTAAGGTATTTTGACTATATATTTATCTTTAAAATTATAGAGATGTTTAATTACAAGGAATTATGTACTCCTTAGTGATCCACCAATATTTCATTAAAGGAACTAACCATTTTAGAGAGCTTTTTATATGGTAAAAGTTTTTCTGAAAAATCATTCTCTATATTATCTACTACTTCTTCCAGCTGGGGGATCTCTTCCTATATAATTTGGTAGAATTCATAAATATTTTTTAGACATGAATAATTTCACATAAACTATTTAATGATATAGATTGAGATGTCCGAGACTTGGCATCATCCCCAATAATGCTAGGATCTCCTTCCATAGGACAGTTTGTATAATAATTATCACATACCAGTTGATCACATAACATTATTAATTCACATGGGGTAATAATTTTATCCTTATACTCAGTGGAAATGTGAGGCCCCTACTCTTCCCTTTCAATGATGGATTTATCTTATTTTTTAACACCACTTGGAGAAACCAATACTTCATATTATTAAAATAATAGGGATATATTCTACTTTAATCCTTTATATTTCATTCTCATATTAATCATGTTATTGGTTAAAATATGATTTTTTTTCATAGTTAATTAAATCACCAACAAAACTAAAATTCATTTTTAATATAGGAGAGAATCTAAAACATTTAAATGAAATTGAATCAATGTACAGAATCCAACCACGGTGAACATACCCACAGACACCAATTGCTATGACCACTTTGTGATATACTCAACACTGTGATGGGGTGGGTTGAATCGATATTGGGAATCTGTTATCCAATTATTAATTATGATCCTTTTGAATATTAGACCAGTTATGATCTCTATTATCTTATTCTATTTTCTTTATCGTGTGGAATAATATGAAATCAATTAAAACTTGGAACACAATATTTTTACAATTTTCATTACTCCATAGTAGTATCCATTATATACCATGTATGGTGATGATGATGATTACATGAATTATCCACTATGATATGATTCTAGTTATAATGGTTTGGAAAGAAAACAATCCTTCACCAAACATTAAGCCCATAAACATTCTATGTGGGGATAAGAAAACAATCTTTCTTCCCTGGACTGGTGATGGCCGGATCGAACATGCATCTCCTCACTAGTCCTTTATATTATCTATGATGCAGTCATAAACATCTTATTATTTTACTTTAAAACACCATAAAAATATTTCACCTATTTAGTTTTTTGAAGGATGTGACATTGTGGTTTTATCTTCATAATTTTTCACGTGTTACTTTCATGGTAGTGGGAAAAGAAATTTCCTTCTTCTTATATCAGTCAAAACAATTCCATTCATTACTCCACCCATTCATGTTCATCCATTCATATATTTTTTTATTCCATAATTTTCACACAATTAATAGTTTTTCATGGCATTTAAACTCTTCTTAACACCTATTCATCCATAATAATCAGTCTTATGTATACATGTCTACTGGTAGATCATCTTATCTTTCTTCCTTGACACATTTATTTGATATTCAATGATATTAAAGCTCAGTTATGTACCTAGGAAATATCTTCTTATTATTTATCAACTATTACTATTTAATATAGTGATTTTACTCCATTGGATAATATATTCTTAGTCTATTACCAATATGTTTATACTTTCTTCTTCTTCGATTATTCATTAGACTAATTTCTCTATTTGACACTTTCACTCTCTCTAGTAACCCCATCTCAATAGGTTTAATCATCTCTTGAAACATTTATCCTGAATGAAAATTTCTATCATGCTTCATGGATGAAACTTTCTCATGATGAAAAATAGTCATTAGTTCTGCTCATATACATATATAAATACTATTCCAAAATTTTATACAGTTTTTATCACACATTTATTTACTGCTTCTTCCATAGTAAAATGTAGAAAATAAATTATATTTTTCTACCCATATAAAACAATAATTTCAATGTTCCCACTCATTTTTTATTTCAATATAATGCTTTTAATACATCATGGTATATTCGAGTAATTAATAAACATCCCAAAACATTATCAAATTCAATATATAAATATTCATTGAGAATTAGACTCATAATTTTAACGGTTAACATCTTTAATCAAAAAATCCCAATGTTCTTCAAACATTTCTTGTGGTAAAAAATCATATAACTTCCCCTTGTTGATGTAACGTCACCTATTTATCCTTCATAACTTCATAAGAACATTGTAGAATTATGTTATAAGACTCTTCCTCATACTTATCATGTCAAACACAACTTTTCATATGAAAAATTGGTTATCTAACAAATGTATTAGCTATTCCTTTTAATATTTTATTCTAAATAAATTTATATAGTTTTTCATCATTGTGATTGGTTAACTTTTTTTAGTTTTCCTTTATCTGATAAATGCTTGGATATTTCCTCATCCCCTTATGTCTAATGAATTTATAAAACACTATAAGATGACATTGTAATACTGAGAAAAACGAGTTTTTAAAACATTATTTGATGAAAATACTATGAAACCTCCTAAAAATATATACGAAAATATTTAAATGTAACTTATGTCCCATAACATTCACTTGGAAACCCATGTTTGATGAAGTCATGTGAAATATTTTTCATAATCTAACTATTCCAGAACTTCAACAACCTATCTCTGATAATCTTCTCTTGTTTCCCCTAATTATTATTAGGAAACTTCTTTCTTATCAAATAGAAACCATTTTTTACTACAATTTATTTTTTTATTATCCACAATATCATTATTCCACTTCTAAATTTTTGTAAAATTCTATCCATTAGACTTTGTATTTCTCTTCATTCAACAATAATCATAAATTCAAAATGTTTATGGACTATAATTTTAATGAGTTTCACCACATCCTAATATCTTCATTACTTTATCATTGAACATCTATCTCCTCAATATCCCTTTTATAAATAGGCTGATTTTACTCTCTTTCAAATAAAAGTTCTTCTATTAAAATTCATCTTGAATCACAATTGTAAGGCATCATGATATTTTATTGATAAATAAATCATTATTTAAAAAATATGATATGGTTAATCTAATATTTCTATGTTAGATAAAACATTTTATGCTATATGGACCCAGCCATAAAACATTACATAATATTGAACTAATTCAATAATTCACAATGAGGATCTTTTCAGGTTTAGAGTTTTAGATAATAAGATCATAAATCATGCATTACATTCCACATTTAAACAAGGTGGTTACATAAAAGATAGTATTCATTTTCTCCATCAAATGAAACATATTTAAAATAAAACATGGATTATTTATTAACACTTCTTTGACACTATCATCAAATCATGTACTTTTACCTTGAACTGTGAAAAACATTTCAAAAACATGGAATGAGCATAAAAATCTTAGTAAGAGATATTAAAATACGAAATGAAAACATTAGCCCATGTATACATAAGAATCAGTGAAATCATACTTTACTCATAAAACATAATCACTTTTAAATACTGCATGAAATCATAAGATTCATGAATAACTCATAGAAATCAAAAGAAATAAAGGTAACTTGAGGCATTCATAAAATTATTAACTATGGAGTAACCCTCATGGTTACATTGGGAATACACATAATATTATATTCCCTAAATCTATTCGGAGAAACCATAGTGTTTAACCCCTTCACATTACACAATGAATTGGAGAGCTATCACGGGCTCACCCACCCTTAGATTATCACGGAACCACCCATCTTCATAAACAATGCCCAAGAACTATAACATATTCGTATCACATAAAACATGCATAAAGGAAACGTAACATTTCCACATTTCAATCACAAGATATCAAAAACACATTGATATAATCAAAAAATTATCAAAACCATTTTAAATACAAAATAAAATAAAATTAAAACATGGTATTTATTTTTCATTTTTTTAAAAATGTTATGGCTTTTAGAGGAATCTGAAACTGAAATAATGGTCACAGCAGCGGAGAAGTCGTTGTCGCCGCATATGAAAGAAAAAAATCATTCCTTTTGGTCGTTTAGTAAAATGATTCATATAAAAATATACCTTTTGAATAAATGTAAAAATCAAATGGGTTTATAAACCGTATAAAATAATGTTGTGTATAAAAGAAAATATACCTCAATGAATGGAGATTGGGATGAAGACCCTTACAAAGACGGTATCGTTAGATTGAGGATAAATCAATTACATAATTATGTGTGAGAAATATAAATACACCCAATATAAGTGGATATTAAGTGTAAAACAATCAGAGTTCATCCACACATATTCATATCATGACATAGTCACGAAGTAAATGTTTAACCCAATGAATCGAAATTGGGTTAAGAAGTTTCCTTGAAAAAATTTGATTGCATAACTGTGTCACATAAAATTTTAGAAAAAGAGTTGATGAGAGAGATAAAGGGTATCTCATCACATGTAAATAAAATATACATCAATTAGGATATATAATAACATATACCAATATAAGAAGATGTAATTTTAAATAGATAACAAAAATAAGCCTTTTAAAAATAGGAGGGTGAAAGATTCCGTTGCCGACTTGGGTAAATTTCGAAATGTGCACCCCATGAGATAAGGTCTATACAAAGTTGATGTAAATACTCATAAAGTAAATTATATTACACAAAGAGAAGAATAATGGGAAGTAAATACACCACTCAAAGGAGATTGTGACATATATATCATGAATCTCACGGGAATTAATAGTGTGATAAAAACTCCTTACCTCGTGGTAATCAATCGAGTCATATGACCAAAAGATAATAAGAACCAAATTAATCACAGAATATCAGGAATATAATTATAATATTTATATCAAAAGTATGTACAAACTACACCACATGCAATAAATAATTAGAGAACAATTGAAATCACACAGAATTAAATGTGAGATAAGAAATCCCTTATGAAAATTCGGCAGCCTAACAACGCCACTTAACACATCTTAAAATGAATTGATGAGGTAAAGAGGGAATATCTCACCATATGAACATAAAAAAATTACTATGAATATAAAAAAACAACCCCAATATAAGAACATGGAGCTTCAAATAAATGACATAAAGAAGAATACATGAAAAGAAAGAGAGAGGTAAGATCCCTTAACTCAAATCCAACTTGTCTTGTTCGTTTTTTTATATTCCAGAATAATAATCTTTTTTCAATTTATAATTTGTTAAGGACCTCCTTTAAATTTTATTTTTCAATTAATATCACATATTATAATTTTATAATAATTATCTAATTATGTGAGTTCATATCAGACGTTTTTGTCGATGTTCGGTACATGAGTAAAAAATGAACTTGTTTGAAAATAATTGTCCATGTAGTTATAAGTACACCATCTCCATAATATTACTAATTATTTAAATATCATATATATCCAGTATATATTAATTTTAGACTATTACATAACTTTTGAAGATAAAAAAATGAAATGCACCGTTCATTGAGACGGTAGGTCGTACATACGCATGAACACTACTTTCATTTCTTTGTCACATTAATGGAATTAAAAATAAATGAGATATATATATATATTATAATTATAGTATCATATATATGTTATATAGGTCACATATGTTCATTAATTTCATAATTTATACATTCCATGTATTGTATGAACGAGTCACATCATTTGAGGGGACAGTTGTCCACACTTCCTCAAATGAAATTATCGCATTTGCACAAAAAGAAAAGCATAATAGTATGTTTTAAATATAAAATACAGAAGCATATAGAGAAAATAAATATAATATATATCATAAGTAACTATAGTTCCATCATAATGTACACCATGAGATGTGGTAGGAGAAGATAAAACAAACATCGTTTTGTGAGGCAGTAATTCACCATTCACGGAAAACGTATGTTCTTTAACCATTAGACGGAGGTGTGTGTAAGTGTAGCTCAAATACATCTCATAAAAACATACTAGTATATTTTAGATACTGGTTTTGTTACAAAAGAAAGTAATAAAAAGAGTTTAAGGGTTGGAGAAGAAAAATAAAACAAAAGAACATAAGAGAAGACATTACCTTTAAATCGGGTAACTCCCTTTGGTTTGAACCAAAAGGATTTCTTGAAGAGCATTCTGCCTAAGGAAAGGATTATATGATGAAAAGAGGGATGTGGAGAGATAAAATGATAAAATTTTGGTCTAGAAAAAGTCTTTAGAGGTGTGTGTAAGGGGGTAGAGGTGGCGGCATTTTATAAGTGGGAGGAGGGGCACTCTTGAAATGTTATAAAATGTAACTTTATTATAAAGTGAGTTTCGTATTTCAAATGTGCCAAAATGATATATTTCTAGATTTAGGTGACAAGTGCTCGAAATAAACCCATCCAATAGGTTTAGAGAATTATAAGTCTTGGATTTCACATTAACTTTTAATTTTATATATATCGTTCATTAATGAGGTAATCACTGCATCATCATGGTGTCATACATAATTTTTTTTATTTAATGTATAAAAATTATAAAAAAATACCATGATGTAGGAAATATTTTTAGAATTCCAAGGACTATTTATATTCTAGGAGATCATTTATGTAGACAAAATTAAAATTGTTTTACATAGGTGTTACATACTTTGGTCACATTTTCCTTTCTTTAAAAAAATATGATAAAATGTCACTATCACATTAATGTGATTCCATGGGGTCCCTAAGTTGGTACAAGGAATACAATGATCTACCATGACACAACAAATATCATTAGGACACATGTTGGGGTCATCTTATATTATTATGATATTATTTTATTACACTTAACTACTCGATTACTAATTAATCATGATAATTAAAGATAATTACTGTCATTACTATTCATAATGTCTAAAAAAGAGTCTTAATTACATAATTTGGACCTTATGATACCAAATATTATATCCATTCTACCAAATTACAATCACATAAATTTCATTAATTAATTTTAAAATAATTCATGTTGTTAGAACCAAAGATGGGTTTTTAAGAAGTAAAATCTATCAAAAGATTGATTTGTTTTTACATCAAATTTAAAAGATAAATTACATAAAATGAACACAATTTTATTATATTATCAAAAAAATAATTAAATTAAACTTTAAAACTATTTAAGATGACAATATAACTATATAAATAAAATGGATGAAAAAGCAGTTTTGAATTAAAATGCAGTATTTTTCACAATTCATTAAAAATGAACATTTCTCAAAAAAATTCCAAAAATTCACCATAAGATATAATTTATATCACAAATTAAAAATTTTTATCAATTTTAATAAATTAAAAACATATAATTTTCATTAACTAATTTTATAATCAATTCCCACTGTAAGAACAAATAACGTGTTTTTAAGAAATAATTTATACTAAAAGATTGACACATGTTTATGTCCAATTGCAAAGTGAAATTAATTAAAATGACCACCATTTGATTAAATGGTAAAAATATATTTTAATTACACTTAAAAACCAATTAAAAATATAATATAACAATATAAATAAATTAGATTAAAAAATATTTTGAATTAAAATACAGCATTTTTTTACTAAAAATGATCTTTTTCGGAAAATAACAAAAATTTACACAAAGTAAATTTTGATGTCTTGATTATAAAGAATGATTTTATTTTGTCAAATATAACATATAAAATTGACAAAAGTTATATTTAAAAAGGTTTCTCCATCAAAAGGTGGTTAATTGGTTTTTAAAGAATATTAGAATATTTATTCTTAAAATTCGATTCATTTGAAATTTAAGCCTCTAAAATTTATTGAATAATGTAAAAAAATTTAAAAAACATGTATAATCATATTTTAGATAGTTCTGTTCATTCCATATATTCAAACAGAAGGACGTTATCTACAATTTTAAAAAATATTATTATATTATTAGTGTGCAACGTAAGAATTCGAAGAAACTCATTGTTGTGTATTGGATACTCCATCAAACATAGCATCCCCTTTAAAGTAATATTAATATTTTTTCACAAATATTAATAAATATGAAAATTTTATATTATTTATTTACCCAGGATGTTACATATGCAATCAGTCAAAAAAAATTCCACCTATCATATGATCATCTTAATTCATTCACATTAGTCCAATGATTATTTTATGATTCCATCGGTGGTATCCTAAAATTTCTTATGTCTATAAAGACTTTATATCTTGGTTTTTTTTATGGACTCAATCTGGTGGGAGCCATTTTCTGTATTCACATATCATTGTGAAATCTTAGGATACATTTATGACACTAGGATCCTACCATTAAATAGGTATTATAAATCACATCATACATTTACATAGTTCTTGTATTAACTTTACACGTTTCTTTTTACCTTTATGTATCCTCATTTTAATTTTATATAGTGTAGTGTCAATTTAGAAATTCTCATCCAATTAACCCAGAATGATCGACTTCATCTAATCATTTATCTAATCAAGTCTAAATTTGATTTCATTTGTACACTCTCTCTATATAGTATGTTTTAGAATCTTTTTAGGAATCCTTTATTTAAGGAAACTTACTTTAGTTTTCATTTTCATGTATCTTCCATCTGTTCGACGTTGAAATATTCTTAAGGAAAATCCATAAGGTAATTTTATAAAGAAAATTTATTCCCAAAAGATAAATTACATTTCCTATATAATTATTATTAGATAACAATTTATCATAAGTTAACTTATAGTCTTCGAAAAAAATTAACATAAAAATACATGAGAAATTTATTTATTCTTAATCTATTCACCTATGAAATATTATCTTTGTGAACAATTTTTTATTTGACAATAGAACATTCGAACATAATCTTCTTCAAAATTCTTCATCATATTTATATCAATTAAAAAATTATAATACATTTAAACCCATAGACATCCAAGGAAATCAATTGAAAGTAAATACGAATAACACAAAAAGTGGGAACCCCAGAGACATCTCTCAACTCATACATACAAAACTTTTATAACTAAAAAATAAATATATTGCATGAAAAGTATTAATGATACTATATTCATTAGTTAATTTAAATAATGAATTTTTTCTTCAGTGGGAAATAAAATTCCTTTGAAGATTTCATTTTTCTTTTTAGAAAAAATAATTCCATTAACATACACATTCATTATGAGGAAATTTTTAATTCCTACATTAGCTTAGTGACAAGAATCCACATTGAATTTCAAGAATTTAATTCCCTTTATACAAAATTATGGATTTTAATTGCATTCATTTGAAGGCTGTTTCAACTCCAAAAAGTCCTTATTCTCCTTAAAAACTCAATAACCACCACCATCAATGATGAGTTTTTATGGTTTTCAAATGTGGAACTCTTTTACAAGATAACCATTTAGAAATAATAAATTTTTATATATTTGGAAAAAATTATGATTGTTTTGAGAAAAAATTTCAATAAATATACTTATTTTTTCAAGACATGTGACTGGAGAAAAATATAACACCATGATATTTTAGTATATATTTTTATTTTATTAAATACTATTTTGAATAGAATGTGTCATATTCAACACTAAAATAAAATAAGTAAAGATAAATATTATTGTGTAAAAATAATAAAATACATGATAAACATATTTTCATTATGAGAATGTATGATAAGAAACTATAATAGTTAATCTAATAAATTTATTATAAAAATAAGTATATGTTTTTGTGTATTACATATTTTTATTATTATTATCAATATTGTTTTAATGAATCATTTATTTTATTTAAAAAATTCAATGAGATATTTCAGTATACATGTAATGGTTGAATTTATAAAATTATTGTTAAAAATTAATAAATATTAAATAATTTTGAATAAAATCAATTAGTAATGAACACGCTTTTTCTCAAAGAATTATACTTTTTCTAAATGTTGGGTATTTTTAAACCAGTTGATCCTTATTAAATAATTTGGGATATAATAATATCATTTAAAAATATATAATTTATTTTTTTATACATTATTCTATTTTTATTTAAATATGAATAAACCATTTTTATTCTAAAAATACATTTTTCTAAAAATAGTTTTTATGCGTTATGTGCACTTATATTGAATTTAATTTTTCATAACTCTAAAAATTGAGTGTAATAATATGTTATAATATTTTTAATCTTATAACTAAAATAAATAATAATTCAGTTATCATTTATATCATAAATGATTTGTTACAATGGTAAATATAATATCCCATAATCAAAGCACTCAAAGAAATGGTTTCTTAAATGTTATGTAATTTTTATCTAAATAAATTATATTTATATTTTTAAGTGATAAATATAGTATTATTTATATACATATTAAAAATATATTAAAACTAAAATAATTATTAAATAATTATAGATAATAATATTAATAACAATTAATATATGAAAATATAATTTTCTACAAAAATAACATTTTTTGATATCTTATGTTTTAATGTAATTTTAATTTTTTTCATATTTAGATTTTTAATTTGATTAAATTGAATCCAAATTTGGGATCATAAATTCTAAATTTGGTAAAATGGGGCATCTTATATTTCGAATAAAAAAATAATCACCATGTTTAATTTTAAATCATGGTTAATAAGGGTAAAATTAGTAACAAAAAGTGGCTCAAATTTTACCTAGTGAAATTAAAAAACACCATCTAGAAGAAATTTATTATGTCACAATCCTACTTGGGTCAACCCGGAACCAGACACCCTAACTGATCAATGGCACAACCCGAAGATCAATCCTGATCCCCATGGGTTGGAAACTATTTTCAGGCATCAACAGAGTACACAAGGGAATGATTTCACCCAAATATAATCATGAACTATGAAGCGGAATGAAATATCTAGACCAACTTACATTTATAAAAAATTTAACTGAACATTATTTATATAAGAAACTGAAAGCAAAACTAAACAATACAACCAACTGACCAAACCGGATGACCAAACTAACACCCTGTGACCCCACTGGCCACTATCCAACACAATGAATACTCGTCACCCAAAGCAGCACAAATCAGGTGAAAACATATACAGGGGTTTAAAATAGAATAAAACTATAGGAATTAGTATTAAAACCTAGTATAATAGCCCGATCTTATATTCCCAATGAACATACATTAAAAGAAAAGATTCATCAATTTCAATTTTGAGATAAAATATATAAAAATATTTTTTTCCAAATGAGGTTCTGTGCTATAAAATTTACAACAAAAAATCATGCATGTTTTATAAACAAGAATAGTAGTAACAATTTTTCAAAGTGGTGTGACTTCAAAATGAAGATAATTTTCAATAGGGGTTTTTTAAAGAATGTAAACATTTATATAAAACACACAAAATGCTGAATTTAGCAACTAGACACAATGTATTCTGATAGTGAGTACAAAATAACCTATGATCACAAGTCATGGAAACACCACTAGGCACTAGTTCATTCTGGGCCACAAGTACCTCATATATTAGTGTAAAAGTATCCATAACAAATATTTGTTCTTTTTCACACAATACACTAGTAAGATAATCATCCATAACCTAGTGTTCCCCATCATCATCATCATCATCATAGTTTAGTTAGTGCTTTCATCTTCAAACTTTCTATGTGAAACAGGCACAACCCCCCCAATGGATCAATAGCATACTAGTACACATCTCCCCACAAAGATACCCACCTTTACACTTTATGTTCTCAAAAACGTTACAAAATTATAAAATACCATTTCCTCATGAATTTTCAATTTAAAAATAAAACACACATCATACTTTCAACACACATGTCTAACAATTATTTCACGGATCAATAAATAACCTAAATTTTCATAAAATAATTTCAAGATGTATAACGTGGACTTGCACATAAAATCCATTCAAAATTGCTCTTTTAAGACAAAAACCCCACCAATACCATATCTAATGGGATTTTTAAGCCTCAAAAACATTAAATAAATCAATTTTATATACCATAAAATGGCCTAAAATGATACAACATGAAATACACATGGAAATCATTTTTACAAGAAAAGTGAAAAATGAGCCTTTAAGAATATCTCCAAACTAACATTTTACAAAGGTACAAATTTCAATTTTAAAAAATAGGTGTATAAGAACAATTAAAAATATAAAACAACTTTTATAAATACCTTAAAACCTTCAGGATACACATCCAAAGCATGACCATTTTTATAAGGATGTCAAACCGGCCATTTTCTGGCAACTCGGGCCAATACATGTTTACCACCAAAAATATTTTGATTATAGAACCAGAAATACATTTTTATATCCATACAAGTAACCCAAAATACCATTTTTATTGATAAAAATGTATTTATACATAAAAACAATAATTTTAAATTGCACTATGCAAATAAAAACCATCATAGAAATTTACCAAACACATGGAATGCACGTTTAAACAACCAACTTATTTTAATCACTTAAAAATGGATAAAATACCATTTTCATGCCATAAATTTAATAATTCAACTAAACCATGTTCAATATACCATAAAATATGTGTTTATACTAAAGGAACATTTAAGTATGCAAGTTCTGCATACTTTTATAACAAAACAAAACTACTTTTCACATAACAAGGAATAGAAAATCATTTTGCACAATAAAAAAATTATGAAAATATTGACAAATAATAATAAACATATATATCAGGGGTTTATAGAAATAAAGTGTTGAAACATAAATGATAAAGAATGTTCAAGGGATAACATACCTCCAAACCATGGCCGAAAGGAACCACAGACTTGATATCACATGTCGCAGTTTCCAACACTCTAGATCTATGAAGTCCATACCTAAAGGAACCAAAAACCATAAATGTCAGGGGATAACATAAACCAAGGTATTTTATGACTTGGGGATAATAAGAAACCAAATGAAATTTGAATGAGAAGGAAGAGAGAGGATAAAGGAGAATGAATCTCACCTTAAAAAGTATAAAAATCTCCATCATCCCTTATATCTACACCCTTATAGAAAAGGGAATGAATTGTTACTTATTGTAAAGTATACATAGGTCTAGAAGAACCATATAAAGAAGGTTTTGTGGAAATTAAAAAAATGAATGATTCAGGAATGAAACAAGTTAACATAACAAATCTGGATGATGTGAGAATCCTTGAGAAATTTCACCCTAATCCTTGAATAATATTACCTCCAAAGAGGGAAAATTAATCTTGGGGGGTGAACCTAGGGTTGATGGTCTCAAGGGAGAGGTATAATCACCAAAAAATATTAAAAAATGAATAAGATATAAAAGAAACAATTTATTTTTAAGATAAGAAATGGGCTCACGAGCTGGAAAAAAACCAGAATAAGTAACCTAAAACCACCATGATTATGAATTAATAAGGGGGTACAAAAGGATATTGGGTGTTTTAACAGGTCATGGGATGCCATGTTGGAAGTTTAATGAGTAAAAACTATTGATAAACGAATGAGTTTGTTTCTGACGCTTTCGTCGGGGCGCACGCATCCGTCCGTCCGCGGATGAGGACGCGCGGCTTTGTTGCCCCGCATTCCTACTTTCCAAAGGCGGGTGTCATTCATTCCTTGTTCAGGTACGTCTGCTCCTTGATCTAAACGGGATGATGGGATGTCGGTTCTTCCCTCTGTGGATTCCTCCTCAGAGCTCATTACCTAGTTCGGGTCTCCCTCATAGATTTAATATGTAGTTCGTGAAACTCTTCCTAGTGCCATGTTTCCATGGACGCCGGTTAATTACACTGCTTCTGTCAGGACATTCCAAAGTGTCCAGTCAGGGTAGCAACCTTCTATTGGGGGAGTAGTCAGGTTGAGGCATCAGTAGCGTGTCTGGGTGCTGGTGAACCTGGCATGTCTGTCTGTTGTCCCTGGTTACAGGGATTCTCGAGGGCGTGGAAGCCCGAGGCATCCCACATCGAACGTAGGGAATTTTATGTCATAGACACATCTCTGAGGTTTTCCTTAGCTTCCCGTGTTTAACATAGGGTATGCCGCGAGTTTATCGTCCAGCGGAGACAGATCAACCCAACCAGAGCATTAGCTAGGATAGATCGGATTGAGGGATTTCTCTTGAAGGGATGTCGATACCGGGGCCAGCCCATAGGCAGCTGTGAAAAGGAGCGTGATGACATGGTCGCACCGAGATATGATGATCCGGGCGAGGACCGGGGTGGATGGTGGATGAATGGAGTGGAGGGGAGTCAAATGGGACCATCACAGGGGCGATGGTGAAGTTGGGCTTGATCCTTGAAGTGGCTTCCTATGTATCCCCGTGGTAGGGAATCAAAGTCCGCGTAGTTTGGGATGGTTCTGGTAAACCGGCACAAGGGTGGACCTTGGTCCGATGGGCATCGTCAGCGAACCGACGTGAAGGTGGGCCTTGGTCCGATGAGAGATGGGCTTAAACCCTAGGGAGGCTTCCTACGTACCATGCCTTGACATGGATCAAAGACCACATAGTTCAGAGGGTTTCATCGGTGAGCCGACGTGAAATTAGACCCATGGGTCCACTAGTGGTGGGTTGAACCTTGGGAAGGTTTCCTACGTACCATGCCTTGACATGGATCAAAGTCCTCGTAGTTCAGGTTTGGTGAAAATAGGGGCTTGGAACACCGACAAAGAGACGGTTTGGGCCAATGATTGTTGGGCTTGAACCTCGGGAAGGTTTCCTACGTACCATGCCTTGACATGGATCAAAGACCACGTAGTTCAGAGGGTTTTGTTGGTGAGCCGACGTGAAAGTAGACCCGTGGGTCTACTAGTGGCGGGCTTGAACCTCAGAAAGGTTTCCTACGTACCACGCCTTGACATGGAACAAAGTACTCGTAGTTCGGGTGGAATACAGTTTAACGTCATGCAGGACGAGGGTGAACCGGCGTGGATGAGGTCAGGACGACTGTATGGTGGGTTTGATCTTCGTAGAGGCTTCCTACGTACCACGCCTTCACATGGATCAAAGTCCTCATAGTTCGGGTTGGTCACAACGGCTTGCCGTCGGACCGGAATGCAGTTTAACGTCATGTTGGACGTAGGTAGAACTCGGCGTGAATTGATAATGGTGGGCTTGGACCTTGTAGAGGCTTCCTATGTACCATGCCTTGACATGGATCAAAGACCTCATAGTTCAAATGGGGCTTTGTCATCGAACCAACGTGAAAGTGGACCTTGGTCCAATACGTGGTGGGCTTGAACCTCTGGAAGGCTTCCTGCATACCATGCCTTGACATGGATCAAAGACCTCATAGTTCAAGTGGGAATGGGTGTGCAGTTTAATGTCATGCAAGAAAAAGGGAGGGGCATACAGTTTAACGTCATGCTGGACGAGGGCGAAACTCGACGTCAAGGAACGACCGAGCAATGTGGCTTGAACCTCATGGAGGCTTCCTACGTACCATGCCTTGACATGGATCAAAGTCCCCGTAGTTCAGGTTGATCACAACGGCTTGCCATCGGACCGGAATGCAGTTTAACGTCATGCTGGACGTAGGTGGGACCCGACGCGAAGAAATGATGGGTAGGATTGAACCTCAGGGAGGCTTCCTACATACCATGCTTTGACATGGATCAAAGACCTCGTAGTACAAATGGGTGAGTCGCAACGGCTTACCATTGGACCAGAATGCAGTTTAACGTCGTGCTGGACGGGAATGAGACCCGACGTGAATAGGTGACGTGTGGGTTTGAACCTCATGGAGGCTTCCTACGTAGCATGCCTTGACATGGATCAAAGTCCTCGTAGTTCACTAGGATGGGGGTCAGGGTCGGTGCTCACTCTAAGCCCACGTGAGTCATGCTCGGTGGAAGAAACAAGAGGTTGCAAGGACCTGAAGATCACATCGCGAAGGATGCGTCCGTGAGAAGCGAAGAGGGGCTTACGCGTTAGGCGGCCCATGGTGTTGGGACTTACTCCAGGGTGGAGGCCCATGGTGTGACAAAGCGCAGGGGTCACAATTTAGCGTCATGTATTGAGGACATGGTGCTTGGCAGTTTAACGTCCTGCAGCTCGGACGAGGTGGGCTCACTCCGCACCCCTAGGACTTACATAACCGGTACCCTCTGGTCCTTGGGGAAGGGAAGGTACCAGTAAGGCCATGGTCAAGGGGGGTTGTGGGACGAACCATCAAGGGGTCTATTTTAGCATGTATATGCGAGGAAGCAATAGCCATTAGCGTGCCTATGCGAAGAAGCATTAGGCGAAGCAATGCTACGGGTGGTATTGTCCATGGGACTTTGAAATCACATCGTGAAAACCTGGAGGGTCGCACGGGAAGAGGAATTGCTATGCAAAGGAGTGTGCTTCGCGAAGTGGAGTGCCTTGGCCTTAGCATGGGGCGTGGGTGCGAATAGAAGGTGCTTCGCGAAGTGGAGCAGTGTTCGCGGAGCACTACCTCACGAAGAAGGGGTGCCTCACGAAGCAGGGTCCTGCGAAGCAGTGTGCTTCGTGATGTGTAGCGATCCAGCCTTAGCGTAGGGATCACTAGTATGGGTTGGGTGTTTCGCAAAGCATAACTGCTCCACGGCTGCCCGGGTTCCCTTGGGAATCCCCTTCCATCGCGAATTCCCTTGAGCTTTGCGAAGGGCATCCCTATCGGAAGAGGGGCTCAAAACGAGACAAAGCAGAGGCGTCTCGCGAAGTAGGAATACCTCGCGGAGCTCATGATTCTCAGGGCAAAGAGTGTTTCGCGATTCAGGAGAGGAGAAGCCGAAAGGTCGGATTGTCCGTCCCTGGGACTCAGGGGGAGTTCAGTATTTATAGGGAAGGGGCGCCGTGAAGCAGAACTCGCAAGACGCCTCCAGTGCTTCGCGGCGCGCTTGCGAACGTCAACGGCGTTCATGGAGCATCACCGCCTATGGAGCTTCGTGGCGGCTCGCGAACGTCACACAACTTCTTGGAGAATCACCGCCTCTGGAGCTTCGTGGCGGCTCGCGAACGTCAAACACCTTTGCGGATAATCACAGCCTCTAGAGCTTTGTAGCGGCTCGCAAACTTCAAACACCTTCACGGAGAATCACTGCCTCTGGAGCTTCGCGAGGCCGCGATGGTCGGGGCGCTGCACGGCGGGGCTTCGCGTGTGTGCTTCACGTCGGGGATTTACGAGGCAGCGTTCATTCCATCCTTTTTTCTCCTTTCTTTCGGGTAATATTTTGGCGCCAACAGAGTTACAAAACAAACAATATTTGTTTAAAAATCTAAAAATGGGCTCACTATTGGAACAAATCTTGAAGTAACCAACCTTTTCTCAAAAAAACTCACATACAATCAATAGGGAACCCATGGTAAGATGATTAGACATATATGGAATTTTAAAAATCATCCTTCATCTCACCCAAAACGTAAGAAAAATATCATGATTTCCATTAAACTGATTCAAAACCAAGACTTGAAAAAAAGAACTATGTGTGATTTATTATATATTAATGTATTGCCTAAAAGTTTCACAATTAATTCCTCACATAACTCTCATAACTCCAATATAATTACATCTTTACACTCACTTCACATTCAATTCCATGGAAATTTCCATCCTTTCACTAACAAAATGTTCTCAATTACTCCCATTTTAAGCAAAATCTATCAATTGAAATATCCTTTAGAACCTACCCAGATTACCTCTATTATAGTCTCATTACAATTTATAACCCTTTTTACTAGAAATGTTCTCATTACATCTTATTCCAAAAAAGTATTTCTTGAGAGGACTTAAATACTTAACATAGGTATTCTCTATCACATATATTATTATTTTTTATCTTTCACATCCACCACCCAAAAAACCTATTCCATCCATACTAATTTAATGAAATTATTATCACTAGTATATAAATAATTTATTTTATTTTTGGTATATCCATTATCATTTCATCTTTTTTCCATTCAAAAATAAAAACATTAGTTGTGTTACATGTAGACCATCGCCTTCATGAATGATAAACATAATTTTTTAATAGGACCTTATAAGGATGGTGATAATATATAATTTAATGAATATATATGATATTTTGGACATTCTTGTCATTCTTGAAATATATATAATAGTATACCTTTATTTGTATTCATTTATTGAAAATTTATATTGTTTCTCATGTGTATATGGGGATTACATCCTCCATGGATGATGTGTTTCATTTTTCATCCCCAACCATCATGTTTGTTTCTAAAAATTTATTTTATAGATAAATATTTTATTGATCACACTGTTAAGAAAATATAATTATAGATTTGGTATTTTATTAATAATTTTAAAAATAAATTCGCATTATAAATGTCACGACACAAAATGAGAATACCAAGAAGGAAAATGATTTCATCATTATAACTAATACCATTTTTTCATATCTTATCCAGCACAATATTCTCAATTATAATTTATATACTTAATAATATAAAACTAATATCATTCATAAATTATAATTATGGTATTATAATCACATTATAATTATCCTCATCCATTTTTTATAACATGTTCTTGTTTGGGTCAGTTTTACAATCTACATGAACAACGGTATAAATTTTTTCATAGATGAATATTGAAACATAATTATTTGTCTAATATGATTTTAATATTTAAAAAATATTATTCTATAATTACCACTATAATATTTAACTCGATTTTAATATACCGTATTTTTTTGTTAAAAAGTATGAAAACAATATCACCACTGATTGTATCTCTTCAAATAATTAATGAACATCTCATGGAATAGTATTAAAACTAGTTAAATAATTATTAAACATATATTATAGCACCATAAATAATATAAAAATGAAAAAAATGTATATTTTGGGACTCTATTACAGTTTACATATATATTTCATCCTTTTATATAAATAATTATTATTTACTCAATAAATAAACTCATAACCGTTAAGGTCTAGTGCCATTAGATAGAAGATATGTCATCAAAATATTTCATAAATGATCAAAAAAATTTCCATAAACATCATACCTTCTATTACCCTTCTTAGATTTATCTTACTTAAAATAATTCTTCATAATATAGGGAAATGGAAACACGAGAAAAGTGAAATCAAAGGCTTAGTAATGGTTATTGTGTGACATATCAATTGTAGATCATGTATAACAATCAAATAATAATATGTGTAGTATAACATTATTACAACATTAATAAAATAATACCCAATCAGAAACAGATTAGAAAACATGAGTCATAGAATAAAATTTGATCATAACAAAAGGAGTGAATCATAATAGTATGAAATCATCAATAATCATTAAGGGGGGATGATAGTATATTATAATATAAAAACATGTCATAGTACAGTAAACAAATTATAACTATAGAAAATTATTACATTAAAAAGGGATAACTAGAAATACTGTCATTACATAGTGTACTGAATCCTATAGTGGATTGGGTTTACTCCCCATTCACTTTTCATTCTCGGTGGATAATTCTAATTTTGGGTTCTGTTCACTCATCATTACTATTCATATTATTTCATGAGATATCAATATTTAGACAATAATTTAGATGGATATAATTATAGTCCCACCCATGAAATAATGTGAACTGTATATATATATATTAATATATGTTATATAGGATCATAAAAAAATTTATTTTTTCATCAGAACTAAATTAAATTGTAGGAAATAAATTAGTTTCACTAAAATATCCTTGAAACATCAATATAATAATAAATCCAAATAATGAAATGGAATGGTACCATATTAACATATCCCAAAAAATTCCTAACTACCCTTAAATGATATTGACGTCATTGAAAAACATTTTTTAAAAAATTTTGAAATATAATTTGAAAAAGAATAGAAAACGTCATTTATGGCCACTTTTAAAAACTAGCAATTCCTAGATTAATTGGAATAATGATTTACATTAAAAAATAGAAACCTCTAGAGGTGGATAGATATGGTAGAAAGTGAATAACATCATTTTATACCCATTCATCTCAAGTATATTAAAAAAATCATTCTCTTTTTAATTTTATAAATTAATTCTAACATGATTCATAAGGGAAAAAATTGAAATGATTCATTTAAATAAATTATAAGGAAAGTTGAAGGTAGTAAAGAGAAATATAAATATCAATAAATTAAAATAATATAATAATTTTTATAAATATATTATGACTAATATGGATATCGGAGAAGATTTTCTCAAGAAAACATGAAAAATAATGTCAGTTCTTTTGAAACAAATTCTATCTATCTCATTGAATAACCAATAAATGTTAATAGAGGGGAAAAAATAAAACCCTATATATAATGAAAGGTGAAAAAAGGAAGAGATTTATAATTAAGACTATTAAATTTCTCCCTATTAAAATTTAATCATGAACAAACCTAATTATTTAAGGATATTACTATATAAAGACATACCTCAAGTCCTGATTCTCTTCATATACATTTTATCATCCTCTTCCTCAAGTATATTTATTGATCTTAAGGCTTTAGTATTATTGTGTGGGTATTTTGGTGAAACAAGAACCCTTAGTAAATGTGTAGGAGTTTTCGAATTGACATCAGTATATCTTCATTGAGATAATGTGCTCAGGTGGTATGGATAAATATTAAAGGTGGTTCCCCTTTATAAGTGAGGGGAGTGGAACCATCGTAAATATTATAAATTTTAAAATATAATAAATTTACTCAAATGATAAAGTGTCTCTAAAACATCATATTTCAGATGATAATGTCTGGGAGGTACAAATACACCAAACTAATGATATTTTAACAAATTATTATTATCTTGAGACATTGTACCTTTAATTATTTAATTTTAGCCTAAACTATAATGAAAATTGTTTACCTTTTTTAATATTTATTATAGATAAAAATAAATTTACCATAATAAATAACATTGAATATAATGATTTAAAACATGAAATCCATTTTTCCAAATAAAATTCTTCTAATATAGAAAATTAATTTAAATTTAAATGCACAAATTACAAAAACCCATTTTTTGAAGATAAAACATTGTATTTTTATGTGTAAAATTGAATTTATACTTATTTTAGGAAAGGACTCATATGTAGTGTAAATGAACACATATTTATTGGATTATTATTATATAGATAATGGTTATTTAACATTATATCCATGAAAAAACATAATGAAATTATTGGATCACCTCGTTAAAGGTGAACAATCAAGAATTGATTTTTACATGTATGAAATATAACTTAAGTTACAAAATATCAAGAATTAGATTCCAAATTCAATAACACAGTTTATAATCATTTATTTTACTCATTATACAGATATTTTGTTGAGCCAAAAGTTTCAAATATTTTTAAGTCATTCTTGTATCATAATTATATCATCAAAGGTACAATATTCGTCAAAAAAATATTTTTCACACATCTCCAAAAATATATATGTTCATAAAAATAAAAAAAATCACCATAAGATAATTTTAAAATGATTTATTAAAATGGAACATAATTTTGAAAAACTAAAATTCTAAAATTAAGATGTTATTTTTTGAAGGAATAAATATATATATATATATTATAATAAAAATATATTTATTTAAGAAAACATTTCTCTTGGGGTATAGAAGAATGAATTTTGACATCATATAATTGATTTTACTAATATTTTTAATTAATTATCTCACAGTATAATTATCATTTATATTATAACAATGAATTATTTTATTTAGATTGCTTTTTGTGTACATCAAAATCTGTTGATCATATAAAATTTATTAAATAGAACTAAATTCTAAAATATTCTGGTGAGATATTATACCCCCATTATAAAAGATTTTCCATCAATATTTCATTACTCCATTGAGAAAATGTCTACAAATAAACCTCATAAGCATATATAGTTCTTATATATATTACTAAAATTTATGATTCCTCTAAATAACCTTAACTAGGTGAGTGGTCTTTTTCTGTAGCAATTTTTCTCTATGAACCAATATTACTACTAGTTATTCCTCATTACAAATATCATAGTCCAGTGTTTTGACATTTATGTACATGTTAAGGATTGCGTATATACTTTCACAAAAATATTTACATTGAATATATCATATACATAGGATAGATTTGTCTGAACGTGAAAGTGAAAAGATACCATTTTGATATGATTAATAATATCATAGATAAAAATATATCTAAGGATTTACTTCCTCTACTTTATAAATATCATTACATTATTATATGGATATATACATAAGAATAACTTCTCTCTAAATTCAAGAACCAGAACCCATTGATGGTTTCAAAAATTACTCTTCTATCGACTTTGAGCTTAATGGATGTTCGATTGAATGACACTAGCATTATCTATGATTTCATTTGATAGATTAAGTCCCAATATCTTTAGTTATCTAACTATATCCTTGTATGTTGGAGTTCTGCAATTAAATATATAGGGGGATTCAAAAAGAGGCATTGAATTATCAAGTGAAGTTAATTTTTTTATGAAAAATAAATTAAAGGAATGTATTTATCACAACCTAATTTAAAATTCAAAGATAAATATCTTAACATAACTTATATTCTTTGAATAATACTTATAGAATGAACGTATATCTATGGATGATATACATTTATGAAGCTATAAGGAATCAATGTTATAACATTATATAATATTGAGTTTTTTGAATATAATTCACTTTATTCCTTTTCTAAGATATTTATTGATTAATGTTTTAGGTAACTATCTTATAAATTATAGGTAATAAACCCATATACTTGAATCTGAACACTTCTATAGAGTACCCATTTTTTCCACAATATAAAAACTTATAAAAGAAATATGATTTTTTCAGGACAGGTATTCAATATTTTTAACATGACTTAATCTTCCTTCATACTCATAGTTAAAACCCTATGACAGACATTAAAACACATGGTATGAGCACAAAAATATCTAAAAATTAAATAAAAATATAGGAATAAAAATACTTGTTAATTTCAGTACCATGAGATTATATTTTATTATTAGCCTTTTGAAGATTAATCATTGAACTAAAATAATCATTTATATACACATGAAATTATATTTAATTCCCATATTTTTCAGAAAATATATTTTAAGAAAAAATAATGTCAAAATAATATTCTTGAGGGTTTCATAGAAAATATGATAAACCATGAATTTATTTAACATTCCTTTTTAGCCTAAAAAGGCATAATCATTCCTTTAAAAAATTATCATTTGATTAACATATGAAATCAATAAATTACTAAGAAAACACAAAAACATATTTTAATATTAATGTAGGTTCTTTTGGAAATCAACTTCATCAAATCCTTATAAGAACCCCTGAATTGGATTAACCAAATCGATTAATTCCATCATAATTCTATGCATAACATAATCATTAACCAATGTATCCAAGAGCCATATCAGGCTCACCAATCATCATAAGTAATTTATAATGACTATAAAATACTTAAATAACATATAATATTTCATTTCGAGTATAAAAAATCATAATTATTCTTTTTAACCAGTATAAAAAATCATTTATATTATTCTAATAAAAAATAATAAAATTTTGATTTCTTTTGATAATATTATATAATAAATTATAAAAAAATGGGTATAATATTTTCTTAGAAAAATTAAATATAAAATTTAAGGGAAAATTTTTAATGAATAATATACCTAAAATCATTAAACCTCTATTCAGATTATATATTCAAAAAAATATTTTTACACCTTTGGTAAAAAGTTACTCAATCGAAAAATAACATGAAGATTCTGATTTTATTAACCTTTATAGAAAAAGTCAAGGTTAAAAGTGAAATCCTTTTATAAACCATTTATGAGTAAAAATTAAAAACCATAATATATTTTATGAAAATTATCGATATATAAGAAAAAAATTGATGGATTAATAAATTTTTAACAAATATTTTAGAGAAAATCTTATTCCATGAAAAATAATCTAGAGCCATATGTAATTATTCTCTTATTTATTTCAAAAACTTCATTCTGATTGAGATTATGGGTTTTGGATAATATTTTTATGGTAATAATAGTGTTTTTTGAATCTAGGATTTAATGTTTAGAGTGTTAGTTTTATTTTTTTTATAATAACTAAACTTGTGTTCTGTTATAAATTGTTGAAATGATTTACATTTGTCGGAAAAAATAAATTGGTTTTTCATAATTAGTTTGTTTTTCTGGGTCAATAATGTTATTATAAAATACCAAGTGAAATTTAAACTGTCAATGAATGAAATTTAATACCATTTGAGATCCAACTCTCTAATTTATATAATTTTTGGGACATTTTAGTGATTTAATAAATTATTTTTTCAAAAATTAAAATTAATTTCATTTTCTTTATTATTATCATATCATTTTATTAAGAATATCCGGAAATACACCAATATAAAATGTATAGACATTAAATATACCTTATATATTCTAGATATTTATCTAATTTTATTTATCTTTAAACTAATATAAATATTATAATTTTTAATATTTTTCACATCATTAATTTAATATTTCATCTGTTTTCTTAAATGTTACACCATCACAATGTAAGTGTTTTATAAAATTATACTAATTTTATAAAGTAATAATGTATCGTTAACAAAATAATAATTTATTTTACTTTATCAGTAATATTTAGTTCCATTCAAAAAGTATATTTTCATACATATATGTAACGATAACTTATTTAATATGTTATTTTGATTTTTCTCACATTATGTAAGCACTGCACATACATTTGGATTTGTTTCTTATTATATATCTAAAAAATTATAAACATATAAGTCTATATAATCAATTAAATATCATATTAATTAATAAATTCAATAACGGACTTCTTAATTGAAAAATATTCAATTTAGATTAAAATGTTACTTTTTCATTGATTCACAAGCACTATGTTAGAATTAAAAATGTTTTTTATATTTCTCAAGAAATAAATTTCAATTTATATGTCTTGAATTGATTTTTTATTATATTTGAACTATATTTTCTTATATAATTCATTCCATAAGTTTATTAATTTATTATATCATATTTATTTCTAAAAATTGACATAAAATATACCATATTTCATAAGAACTATATTTTTTTCAATTCAAAAATGAATTAATCATTTCATTAATAATTCCAAAAATATCACCATAAGCTAATTATGATATTTTAATTTCCAAAATGATATCCATTTTGGATAAAACAAGTACTAAATTTAAATTAAATTTTTTATAATTTCCTTGTCCAATAAAAAATATAAATCAGATTTAATGAAAATATATTTTTAAATCATTTAATGGGTTTATTATCATTCCATTACAAAAAAATCAAATGAATATTAATTAGTTAAATTGAATTGATAATATATATATATATATATATATTCATTATGATTTATTAATAGTGATAAATTTATTCTATTTAGATAAAAAAAATTGTGCACATTGGAACACATTTAATAAAAATACGTCATTCAATTTGAAATTATTTTTTCTTTGTTTAGAAAAATTGTTTTTAAATATAGATAATTTATATATGTATTAAAACGATATGATTCCATAAATATTATATATAATGGTCATATTTTACATTCCTATGTATATCCATTAATTTTTCACTAAAATTTATTTATTTTATTCCCTCTCATCACATTAATGGTGTTCTTAATTCTTTATATTGTTTCCATAATTAATGTTTGAGGCACAATATTCATGAATACCATTGAGTCTAATGATTTTTTATTTTTAATTATTTTTTATATATGTGAATTTACTTCAATTTTACTTTTTCCATTTGGTTTCATATTTAAACCTCATAAGGTATTAATTTTTATCTTTAATTATAGTGGTTAATTTAATTATATGTAACAAAATTTAGGTTCATTTAATATTGCTTGTATCACAATATATCAGGAATAATATTTAAAGAAAATAAATTATAAATTAGTGGGATCTTAAATTATACCCCTTAAATAAATTTTATCCTCACATTTTTATTTGATGCCTGATAGAATTCATTTAAATTTTATTTTTAATAAATTCCAATGAGTATATGAAAAAATGTAAGATCGTGAAAGAAAATAAAATTATACATAAAAATATCATTGTCAAGAACCCACATCATGAAAAGGTATAATAAAAAATAATTTGAAAACATTAAATGGAAATATGATAGTCACCAGGAATTACTCATAATAAATTTATGAGATATGGTGAACATTAGAGTGATGTTAAAATATGGTCATGGAGGAAAAAATTACATCTATAAAATAATAGAGAGTGATAGAGATCATCATCATTAGAATTTTAATAACTATAAAACTATAAATAAGTATTGGATAAAGAATGTAATCATCTATTCATAAATAAACATATATAATAGGATAAAATTTTTATTTAATGATAATTTTCATATATTTGAGGGATCAATTTACTATCAAGAGAGAGAAAAAGTGAAAATATAGTTTATTTTTTCTATACCAAAAGCATAATTTCATCATATGGTTGTCATTTGAAAAGTATTTTTTCACTTTTATATTATCTTTTACTCAAAAAATGAATATTCATGTGGAATTATTTTTATTCTAGATCCATTAAAATTAAATTTTAAATAATCAAAATGACCACAAAAAAAAATTGTAGGCTATTCTTTTTATCATTATACATGAACCAAACCCAAAAATTGGTTAGAATGAGGTAATATAATATACAATATGAATAAACAAACACACATCAATCTCCAAAATCTTAATAATTATACCCAATGTTCAATATTATTAATTCAATGAATTATTATCTAGAAAAATATTTAAAATATGTATAACCAAGATTGAATCCCAAATACAAGAATCATTTTATCAGATATTCTTCCTTGATTAATTAAATATTTTTCTCCAAATAAGAATAATCACTCATAAAATCACATATCAAAAATTTATATTTTCTAACCATATAATCTAAAAAATATTTTCCTATTTTCTATAAATATTTATATCACCATAAAACCACAATAAAATAATAATTTCTTCGAACGGATAATTCATCCTTTATTCCAAAAATCATATACCATATTTGGTAAAAGAAATTAAATTTACCATAATTCTATAATGTTCCAAACATATATTGAAAATATTTTGAGATGAAATTAATCACATAGTCACCAAATAACTTTTAAATCCCACAGTTATTGACATGAAAAAACATGTGTTTCATAAATGAAATAACCAACTTATCAAAATTATCAATAATTACCTCAACATAAAAGATCATAAAAATATTAAAGGTTATTAATATATTTTAGCTTATGTCCAAAAAATATAATAGAATTTCTCCACAAATAGAGTTTCATAAAAACACCAGTTAATCATAAGGTTTACATTTACCTCATACATCATAAAAGACTCAATAAAAATCTCTAAGGTATTCCAGTCACATAAAACATGAAATGAATAAAAATGAATTTAATCATATGAGTATCCTTATATTTATCCTTATATTATAACTCTTGATCCCTATATATAGCCACCATAATGATTCAAAAATCTTCACTATCCACTAACCAATCTTTTTCATTTTATTATTTCATAAATACTACTTATACTCAAAAATATAAATCATCCCTTTTGATTCATAAATAAAAAAACATAATATATAATATAGCCACTTATTTTATATATCATTTTATGTTTCCTCATCCTCAAATTTAGTGGAATTATACATTGATAAAACATTATATGTATGGTCTAGTTGATATCCTCGTTGAGTTTCCCCCCCCCCCAAATATTTGAATTTCATGATTCACATACTCCCCACATTTAGAATATTCAATTGATACATTCAAAAAATGTCATTCTCCTTCATGGAGTTATCTAAATTCTTATTTCTTTCATGGAATGTTTTTACATTATGACCTCATTTACCACATGAAAAAATCATCTCATACCATTAAGAGTTTTCTGAGGTAATTTATCCTACATTCGTGACACATAGGTCATTGAATCTTGTAACCTTCATGATCATTATCCTATAAACGTTAATGAAACTCTATTTTTTCTTGTTTTTTATTCTAGATAAATCACATAGGTTCATTATTTTAATATTAATTCAGGAAAACTTGATAAGAATAACTATAATAGCTTTAACTACATATCCCATTTAATTGTTTCTCATTAAAATATACATCTCATTTTCCTTTACAGTCATTATGGATTTGGTTCTTACTAGTTGTCTCCATTTATTAAAACAATTTTTAGATTGAATATATAATATAAATTAATAATAAACCATCTCATGAAAGGGATAAACAACATAATATCCTTATCCTTGTAATCTTTTTTTGAACTCATTATATATTTCCAAAATTACCATAATTATAAAAAACATACTAACCTTTATTGTAATAGAAGATTTTTAAATTATTCTAAAATAAAATGTTATCTTCTAAAGTTATCAAAACCCATCCCCAAATAAAAACTATAAGGATAAATCATAAATATTTATATAATCTTAAATTTTTAAACAATAATTAATTTTATAAATTTTTAAGGATATTTATGTTTGATTGTTTTAAACAATTAGATCATAAATCATATATAAAAAACTTGGATACTAAAAAGGGGATAATTCAACCCAGTATCCATTTTTTAAGCAATACGAACCTTTTAAAATGAAACGTATTCATTCATAAAGAATCTTATGATTTACATCTAGACATGACCATTCTTTTTATTCATTATTGAAACCATATTAAGAGAATTTGAATACATGGGATGAAAACCAAAATCTTATTAAGTGATATAAATAATGGAAATAAGATACTTATCTATCCATTTCAAAACCATGATATCCTATTACATATTTTTCATTTAAAATAATAATCCTTGAGCTCAAATAATCATTTAATGAGACACAAAATAAATTTTTCAACCCAAATCGATTCTTAAAAAACATAAATAAAATATATGAAGGAATAATCATTATCATGAGGGTTTTATAGAAAACATGTGAACCCATAAATGTTCTTCTCTTAAAGTCAAACCATTAACCCTTAAAGTGTGTAATCATTCATTCCAAAAAAGTATCATTTATATTAAAAATTATTTCCATAAAATATTATTATAAATAATAAATATATATATATATTCCTTGGGAATAATCATTATAGAAACCCTGCAAATTTAATAATTTAATTGGTTAATTCAAATAGAATCCAACAAAGAACATAATCATTAACTAATGCATTAGAATGATATATATGAATCAATGATCATAATAAATAATTTCCACATATAATAACATACAAATATTACATAGAATATGGAATTGTATTCATAATACTTCATAATGTATTCTTTTAAACCCATATCAGAAATATTTTTAAATATTCAAATAAAATAAGTAAAATATACTGTTCATTAAATAATATTAATAAAAAATTATATCATATTGTAAAAAATATGTTCATTGAAATTAAATATAGAAAAATATATATTATAGTTATTAAATAATATCTTTGATGATAGAAAGAAAATTAATTCATGATTTATATGTAAACAAATTCACACCATTAGAAAAAAGTTACCTCAATTGGAAATCAGCAAGAATATTCAACTTTTTATAATTTACGAAGAAATTAAAATGTAATAGAAAATTATTTTTATAAACCATTATAGTTAAATAAGATATTATATAAAAAAATTAATGAAAAATATGTTTATTGAAGTAAAAGAGTAAAAATGAAATCATAAGAATGATTAAATTTTTTTTAAAGAAGATGAATTACCATAAATATTATCCACCATCATACATTCTTGAACTCCATATTCATTATAGAATACCCAATTGATTGAGATTGAAGACTATGGAAAATTTTATTATCATCACACAAATGTATTTGGAAAATAGAAATAGAATTTTATATAGTAGTTTTAACATATTATTTATAGAAAACAAAAGATTGATTTATGTTACAATTTGTTGAAATGTGAACCTTTCTATGTGAAAATAATGATGGGTTTTTCAGAAATATATAGTCATTAAGGGTGAATAATTCCATTTTAAAATAGAAAGTGGAATACATATAGTAAAGGGATGAATGATTTGACCATATGAAATCCCACCTATTGATTTATATATAAATTTATCTCTTTTAAATCAATTAATAAAATTTCATTTTTTCATAAAAATTCAATTTTTTCAAAAAATAAACTTAAATTCAATTACATTGGTATTACATGGTATTGAAATTAAAAAAATCATTCCTTCCAAAAATAAAAAACATAATCACTAAGACTATACATTATTCATTCTAAATTTTAATAAAATTTTAGGGAGACCTAAACTCATCTAAATAATATCATTTTTGAAATAGTTTAAACCATATACTTGATTTTTATTATATTTTCAAAAATATTGTCTCATTTTTACATAATGGTTTTAGAAAAGTATACAAATTTTTGAAAAAAGAAATAAATTAATTACATAATAATAATTTATTCCAATACATTGTTTCATTTTTTCATTCAGTATGTATATTTACTCGCATATAAGCAATGGAAATTAAGATAATATTTTATTTTGACATTTATCTCTTTTCAAAGGTATTGAACATGAATTTGAATATATTTCAGATTTTATTAAAAAAAATTAACAAATGTAGGGACCTCAAATCCAATAACATAGATTTCGTGTCTAGATTATAACATTGGCATATTATAAAAGTAATTATATCCGGAAAAAAATTAGTTTAGTAGTACTGGTAAATTAGATACATACATTAAATTATCATTAAATAATTAAAAATAAAATAAAAAAATGTTTTCTTTGGGAATGCAGATATTCCTTATAGCAGATCCCATCATATGAATCAGAAAACACTTCTCGGTATACTAAGGAGAATAAAACATAATAAATGAGTGACCTTAGATGCTTTGTAAGGGTAAGAGTACAATGGAATATATCATGAATAAATAATAATAATCAATAAATAATGATAAATGTAACACCCCAATATTTCATAGTATTTTTTTTTCTTCAATATAATTCAATAGCTTGCGCTACACGCAACACCGAGTTCAAGCGCAACCTGACTTATCAAACTATCTGTATAAAAAGTGGTTTTGAAAATTATTAATGGAATTTTGAAATTTATATACCCCATATAATTTTATAATCCATATTATGTGTTTATTAGAATTAATATAAGAATGAATTCACTTTTTTCAAATAAAAGAAGTATTTTAAAAAAAAGCAATTTTACCACCTTTTAATGGAAAACCCTTTTCAAAACCAATATCTGACACTTTTTTATATATAGTTAATGAAATTTAATTCATCTTTATAATCAGGACATAAAAAGTTTTTTTGGATAAATATTTGGTACTTTTTTGATAACTTTCATATTTTGATGAATAGTGAGAAATACTATATTTTAAATGAAAACAAATTTTTTAATCAATATAATTTATAATTTTAAATTAAGAATTTGAATTTTTTGGAAGTATAATTAGAATATATTTCTATCATTTAATAAAATTTTGTTCATTTTATGTAATTTCACATTTAAATTGGACATAAAAAAGTTTCAATCTTTCGATAATTAATATTTTTTAAAAACACGCTTTTTGTTTTGACAACAAAAATTAATTTTAAATTAATTTTTGCAACATATATGTTTTGATTATGAATAAATTTATTCCATTTTTTGAATCAATAGGTCCAAATTATATAAATAGGTAACTTTTATTTTTAGACATTATGTATAATTACTTCAGTAAATATTTTATTTACCATGTTTAAATGGTAAATCCTGTAAATAAGGGTAAACATAATATTATAAGAATATTAAATTACCCTAAAATTGTTTATATTCCTATTGGTTGATATATTTAAAACCGTGGGAATCCTTGCATCTATATGAGGACCCATGGATCCGATTGAGAGTGATAATGACACTTTATATTAATTAATTTAAATTAAAGTCAAAATGACAAATATAGATATCTTTTATTAAAACAATTTTTAAATGAGGTTATGTAAGTTATCATTTCAACTATAAATAATCATTAGAAAGATAATCATATTTAAAAAATAATTTTATTTTATTTATAATTTTTAGACATTAAATATTTAAATTTATTTATGACGCAATGTTGATGCAGTAATTACATTATTAATGAAAGAATTAAGAAAATGGTATTATAAATATTAAAATAAATATATTTTCATGTTTTTATGACATCCCCGAATTTTCTAGGTGACTATGATTTTTTAGGTTTGAATAATTGTATTTGGTTTGATGTAATCATGTTTTGATGACTTTCACAAAAACCAAATACTAAGTAGTGTCAAAATTGACATAAATGAGTTTTTAAAACAAATATTATGTTATAAAATTACATAATTGTCCAAAAAATCTAAGTACAGACCAATGTACATTGATAAGGTTATTAATATATTAATTATGAACCACTAGGAGATATCTTGGCTTGTTATAGTATGTTTATTGACCATATAATATAAAAATACATAGAGACATGGTAAATGACAAACTATTTGACTAAGAGTTAAATCAAAAAGATAATTTTAATATGGTGACCTAAACCTATATAAATCCTATATATTGACATGTTTTTGACCCATAACATCCATATCCTATAAATTAATTATTTTTGATCCATTATAAACCTAAAACGATTTTATTATAAAATATTTTTTTATACTTTTTCTGAAAGTGACCCTCCAATCTCTTATAAAGGGGTACATCCCCTTCACTTAATTTCACATCTCCAAATCCTTTTGGATATGCCAAAACCTTCACAAATATCCTCCCAAATTTATTCCCTGCATCATAAAGGCCTTTCTTCGGTCAGAAATCCAACCTAAGGAGCCCTTTTTATCAAATCCAAAGGAAGAAACCGAAGAAACGGTAAATATTACATCCCCTCTTTCTTTGTTGTTTCCATTATAAAATAATAAATCCAGTATATTCTATATATTATTATGTTATTATAAAAATGGTACACCATATTTATTATTTTCTCCATCATATGAAGAACAATGTCACCATACATGCGTACGTACGACATAACGTCTCCACGTCGGGGTGTAGTTTGTTATTCAAACAATTCATTATTTGGATGGGTATAATAATGAGTATAACTAATTTAAATAATAAAAATAAAATTTTAATGATTCTGTATATATGATATACCATCCAATTACATATTATTTCACCATCAATATAATGATATTGCGGCTCGTCCGAATGTATGGATTACCGTCTCCACAAACTTGGTGGTATTCATTCCCCATCATAATCATTCAATAATAATTTTCATTTAATGATGTAAAATAATTTTTAGGAACATTATATCATTCTTTATATGAATCAAATAAATCATATCCATAAAAAACTTGACTTACATAACAAATAATATAAATGAAAACAATCAGTTAACAACAAAAACAATGATACTACGAAAATATGATTAACAAAGCTATTTTAGATTATCATATATGATATGATAATTATGTATTTGGTTCTTGTATAATTTAATAAAAAATATTTCACCATTATATGAAATTTTTACCTACCATATACTATGGAAAAGTACGAGCTAAGGGGTTTTTTATCTCACTTTTAATTTCGTGATATTTCCATTGTTCGCCACTTATTTATTGAATGTGGTGTATTGCGTATTGACATTTGATATACATTATCATGATTATCTTTATATGCAGGGTATTATGTGATTCATCTAGTGGTTATTAAATTTTGGTCATACAACATGATTGATTACAATATAGGAAGGGGGTTTTCATCTCACTTTTTATTCCCTGTGAGATTCATGCTATATTCTCCACTATTTTATTTTGAGTAGTAAATGTACTGCCCATGATTGTATTAGTGGTGTAATGTAAATTAATTTATGGGTATTTAAATCTCCATATTATTATCCTTATTTCATGGGGTTTAGTTTCGTATGTTACCAAATCGGTAAGGGAATTTCAAATTTCAATTTCCACTCATTGGGCTTTATGCATACTCCATTGACTATTTTACTCCATGATTTTGTGTTGAATCACTATTAAATATTTATGTATTAATTTACACTACCCTTTTTATGGATATACTTTAGATACAAAAAATCTCTCCATTTATAAATTCTCAAGTCATCAATATGAACATGATAAGAGTAATATTTACTCAATTTCCATTCATTGAGTTAAACATCCAAGTCATTGGTCTTGTTATTACAGAATATGTGTTAATGTCCTATAATTTATTTACACTATATATAAAATCATATTGAGTTTATTTATATTTTTCACACATAATTGTTCATTTATTTATCCTTTACCTAAGGATACGGTATTTATAAGAGAATTCATATCAACTGACATTCAATTGAGAATTCAGTGTTGTTCTATAACAATTCACATTTATTTGGTGAATATATTGTATATTGACATAGAATATCATGAATCACTTTATTCTCATGATATTATAATTTTTTGATTACATCAATTATCTGTATTCCAGCATCTATCTTTTTGTTAAGAACTCTATCAAAAAAATCATTTTAAATGTTTTAAAATTTTGTTCTTCTAAATCTATATCATTAATGTACTTGTTTTAAAAATGGAAAGAAAAAAATCCTTAATCGAACATTAATACCACAAACATTCTATGTGGGGATATGAAAACAATATTTCATCCATGGACTGGTGATGACCTGATCGAACATGAATCTCTTCACTGGTCCTTTATATTAACTATGAGATAATCTTAACCATCTAATTAAGGTACTTTAAAACACTAAGAAAATATTTCACCTATTTAGTTTTCTGAAGGATGTCACACTATGGTTTTATCTTCCTTATTTTTCACCTGTTAATTCTATGGTAGTGGGAAAAGATATTTCCTTCTTCTTATATCAGCCAAAAAAATTCCATTCATTCCTCCATCCATTCATGTTCATCCATTCATATTTTTTATTTTTATTCCATGATGTTCACACAAGTAATTGTTTTTTACAACATTTATCTTCATCTGAAACACCTATTCATCCATAAAAATAAGTCTTATGTATACGTTTTTGGTGATATATCATATGATATTTCTTCTATGACCCATTTGATTGAAACTAAATGGTAGGAAAGATTGGTTATGTACCTAGAAAATCTCTTCTTCTTCTTTATCAGCTGTTATTATTTCATCTAGTGCTTTTACTCCATCTGATAATATATGCTTATCCTATTACTTATATGATTAATCATTCTTCTTCATTTAGTATTCATTAGACTAATTTCTCTGTTTCACACTTTCACTCCCTCTAGTACCGCCAACTCAATTGGTTTCATCATCTCTCAAATCATTTATCCCGAATGATAATTTCTATCATGCTTCTTGGATGAAACGTTCTCACGATGAAAAAGAGTCATTAGATCTTCTCCTATACATGAATAAATATTGTTCCAAAATTTTATACAGTCCTTATCACACATTTATTTATTGGTTCTTCCATAGTAAAATGTGGAAAATAAATTATATTTTCCTATCCATCTAAAATAATAATTTCAAATTTCCCACTCATTTTTTATTTCACTATAATGCTTTTAAAATATCCTGGATCATCCAAGACATTAATAAACATCCCAAAGCATAGTCAAATTCAATATATAAATAGATATTGAGAATTCAACTCATAATTTTAACTGTTAATATCTTTATTCAAAACATCACAATGTTATTCAAACATTACATCTGTTAAAACATCATATAACTTCCCCTTTTTTGATGTAACATCACCTATTTCTCCTTCTTAACTTCATAAGAACATATTATAAATGTGTTAGAAGACTCTTACTCATACTTATAATGTCAAACACTACTTTTCATATGAAAAATTAGTAATCTAAAAAATTTATTAGGTATTCCCTTTTATATTTTATTCTAAATAAATTTTGATGGTTCTTCTTAATTTTGTTGGGTCAATAGTTTTTTTTTAGTTTTCGTACATTTGATAAACCCTTGGATATTTTATCTTCCACTTATTTATAATGAATTTATATAGCACTATCAGATGAAATTTTAATACCCAAAAAAATTAATTTTTAAATGATTATTTGATAGAAATACTGTGAAACCTCCAAATCATATATATGAAAATCTTTAAATGAAACTTATGTCCCATAAAATTTTCTTGGAAACCCATGTTTGATTTCATCATGTGAAATATTTTTCCTAATCCAACTATCAAAGAAATTCAACAACCTATCTCTAATAATATTCACTTGTTTCCCCTAATTATTATTAGGAAAAATCTTTTTTATAGAACAGAAACAATATTCAACTACACATTAATTTCTTATTATCCACAATATCATTATTCCACTTCTAAATATTTTTTCAAATTCTATCCAATAGACTTTTTATAGTTCTTCATTAAACAACAATCAACAATTAAAAATGCTTAGGAACCATAATTTCAATGAGTTTCACCAAAGCGTAATATCTTCATTACTTTATCATTGAACATCACCGTCCTCAATATACCTTTTAAAAATATGATGATTTTACTCTCTTTCAAATAAATTTTCTTCTATTAAAATTCATCTTGAATCACAACTATAAGGAATCATGAAATTTTACTGATAAAAAAATCATTACTTAGAAAAATATGATATGGTTAATCTAATCTTTCTATGTTAGATGAAACATTTTATGCAATCAATCAAAAAAATTGCACCTATCATATGATCATATTAATTCATTCACATTAGTCCAATTATTATTTTATGATTCCATCAGTGGCATCATAAACTTTCTTATGTCTATAAAGACTTTATATCTTGTTTAATTTGATGGACTCAATCTGGTGGGAGCCATTTTCTCCATTCACATATCCTTGTGAAATCCTAGGTTACATTTATGCCACTATGATCCTACCCTTACATAAGTATTCTAAATCTCATCATACATTTATGTAGTTCTCATATTACCTTTACACATTTTTTCTTAGCTTTCTGTATTCTCATTTTACTTTTATATAGAGTAGTGTCAATTTAGAAATTCTCATCCAATTAACGCGGCATGATCGACTTCATCTAATTATCTATGTAATCAAGCGTAAATATGATTTCATTTGTACACTCTCTCTATATAGTATGTTTTAGAAACTTTTTAGGAAACTTCTTAATGAAACGTACGTTAGTTTTAATTTTCATGTCTCTTCCATCTGTTCAACATTGAAATCTTCTTAAGGAAATTCCATAATGTAATTTTGTAAAGAAAAATTCTTCCCTAAAGATAAATAACATTTTCTACATCATTATTATCAGATAATCATTAATAATAATTTTACTTATAGTCATCAAAATGAAAATTTTAAGATAAAAATACTTGATAGATTTATTTATTCTTCATCTATTAGTCTATGAGATATTATCTTCTTTAAATAGTTTGTATACATTAACAGAACATGAAAAAATCCTCTTCTTAAAAATTCATCATCATATTGAAATCAATTAAAAAATTATAATACATTGAAACCCATGGACATCCAAGGAAATTTATTGAAAGAAAATACAAATAACACAAAAAGTTGGAACATTATAGACATATCTCAACCCATCTATTCCGAACATTTATAACTAAAAAATACATATATTATAAGAAAAATATTGATGATAATATATTCATTACATAATTTAAATCATGAATTTTTTCTCCATTGGGGAATCAAATTCCTTAGAAAATTTCTTTTTTAGAAAAAAAAATCCATTGACATACACATTCACTATGATGAAATTTTTAAATCCTACATTATCTTGGTGACTAGAATCCACATTGATTTTCAAGAATTTAATTCCCTTTATATAAAATTATAGATTTTAATTGCATTCATTTGAAGGTTGTTTCAACTCCTAGAATTCTTTATTCACCTTGAAAACTCAATTACCACCACCATCAATGATGAGTTTTTCTGGTTTTCAAATGTGGAACTCTTTTACAAGATTACCATTTAGAAATAATAAATTAATATACACTTCGAAAACAATATGATAATTTTGAGAAAAAATATAAATATATATCCTTATTGTTTCAAGACATGTGACTAGAGATATATGTAACACCATGATATTTTAGTATATCTTTTTATTTAATTAAATATTATTTTTAATACAATGATTCATATGCCACACTAAACTAAAATAAATAAAGATAAATATTATTATGAAAAAATAATAAAATAAATAATAAATATCATTTCATTTGGGAATGTATGAAAAAACAATAATAGTTATTCCAATCAATTTTTTATAAAAATAAGTATATGTTTTTGTGTGTTACGTATTATTATTATTACAACATTTTTTAATGAATCGTTTGTTTTATTTGAAAAATCCAATGATATATTTCAATATTCAAGCAATGGTTGAATTTATATAATTATTGTAAAAAATATAAAATATTAAAGTATTGTGTATAAAATCGTTTAGTAATGAACATGCTTTTTCCCAAATAATTGTCCATTTTCTAAATGATGGGTTTTTTAAACCAATTGATCTTTATTAAATAATTTTTAATATAATAATATCATTTAAAAATAGATAATTTATTTTTCTTATAAATTATTATATTTTTAATTTGAATATGAATAAACCATTTTGATTCTAAAAATAAATTTTTTAAAAAATAGTTCTTATTCTTTATGTTCACTTATATTGAAATTAATTTTTATTAACTCTATAAATTGAGTCTAATAATATTTTCTCGTATTTATAATCTACTAATAAAAGTAAATAATAATTTAGTTATAATTTATATAATAAAAAACATGTTACAATGGTAAATATTATATCCCATAATAAAGCAGTTACCACTCAAAGAATTGGTTTCATAAATGTTATGTAATTTTTATCTAAATAAATTATATTTATATTTTTTAAGTGATAAATATAGTATTATTTATATGCATATAAAAAATATATTAAAACTAGCGTAATTATTAAATAATGGAAAATAATAATAAAAATATATTAATACATGAAAATATAATTCTCTACAAAAATAACATTTTTTATATCTTATGTTTTAATGTAAATTATTATTTATTAATATTTAGATTTTGAATATGATTAAATAGAATCCAAATTTACGATCATAAATTCTAAATTTGTTAAAACAGTCAATCTTATATTTTGAATAACAAAATAATCACCATGTATAATTTTTAATCATGGTTAATAAGGGTAAAAAGAGTAACATAAAGTGGCTCAAATTTTACTAAGTTTAATTAAAAAACACCATCTTGAAGAAATTTATTATTTCACAAACCTACCTGGGTCAACCCCGAACCAGGAACGTGAACTGATACGTGGCACAAGCCGAAGAGCATTCCCGATCCCCACGGGCTGCCAACTATTTTCGAGCATCAAAAGAGTACTCAAGGGAACGATTTCACCCAAATATAATCAAGAACTAAGAATCATAAATAAATAGCTATCCCAACATAGATTTATACATAATTGAACTATAAATTATTTATACGAGAAACCAAAAGTAAAACTAAACAATACAACAAACTAATCAAACCGGATGATCAAACTAACACCACGTGACCCCACTGGTCACTATCCAACACAATGAATACTCATCACCCAAAGTAGCCCAACTCAAGTGGAAACCTACACAAGGGTTAAAAATAGAAGAAAACTATAGGAATGAGTATTAAAACATAGTACGATAGCCCGATATTCTATTCCCATTGAACGTCCATTACAGGAAAAGAATCATCAATTTCAATTTTGAGATAAAATATATAAAAATATGTTTTCCAAATGAGGTTCTATGATATAAAATTTACAAAAAAAAAGAATGACTATTTTATAAACAAGAATAGTAGATAAAAAATTTCAAAGAGGTGAAACTTCAAAATGAAAATAGTTTTCAATAGGGATTCTTTATAGAATGTAAACATTTAAATAAAACACACATAATGCTGAATTTTCTGACTAAACAACTTGTATTCTGATAGTGAGTACAAAATAACCAATGATCACAAGTCATGGAAAAACCCCTAGGCACTAATTCATTTTGGGCCACAGGTACCTCATTTCATCGTGTAAAAGTAACCATAACAAATATTTGTTTTGGTGAACAAGATCCACTATTAAGATAATGATCCAAAACCTAGTGGTCCCCAACATCATCTTAAAAATCATAGTTTAGTTAGTTTTTTCATCTTCAAACGTCCTACGTGAAATAGGCACAAAACCCCTTTGGATCAATAGCATACTTGTACATATCTTCCCACCTAGATACCCAGGTTTACCCTTTCTATGCTCAAAAAAGATATACATTTTTTAAATAACATTTATTCATGAATATTCCATTTAAAAATAATACTCACATCAAACCATGCACACACATATCTTACATTTCTTTCACAGATAAATAAATAACCTAAATTTTCATAAAATAATTTCTATATGTGTAACATGGACTTGGGCATAAAATCCATTCAAAAATGATCTTTTAAGACTCAAACCCCCACCAATACCATATCTAATGGGATTTGGAAGCCTCGAACTCATTTAATAAATCAATTTCCTTGACCATAAAATGGCCTCAAATGATACAACATGAAATACGCATGGAAACAATTTTTACAAGAAATGTGAAAAACGAGCCCTTACGAATTTCTCCAAAATAACATTTTAAAAAGGAAAAAATTTCAATTTAAAAAAATATTTGTATAATAACCATTAAAAATTTAAAAAAACTTTTATAAATACCTTTAAAACTTCAAGATACACATCCAAAGCAGGACTATTTTTTTAAGGATGCCAAACCGGCAATTTTCTGACAACTCTGGCCAATACATGTATAGAAACAAAAACAATTTGTTTATAAAAACAAAAATATATTGGATGTCCATAAAATTAACCAGAAATACCATTTTTATTGATGAAAATGTTTTTATACATAAAAACAATCATTTTAAATTTCACTAAGCACATAAAAACCATCAGATAAATTTACCAAACACATGGAATGATCTTTTAAATAAACAACATATTTTAAGCACTTGAAAAGGGATAAAATACCATTTTAATTCCATAAATTTATTAATTAAATGGAAGCATTTTCAATATACCATAAACTAGGTGTTTATGCTAAAGTAACATTTAAGTATGCATTTGGTGCATAATTTTATAACAAAACAACACTACTTTTCACATAACAAGTCTTAAAAAATCATTTTTCACACTAAGAAAATTATAAAAAATATTGAAAAATAATAATAAACATATATATCGGGTTTTAACAGAAATAAAATGATGAAACAGAAATGATAAAAGCATGTTCAAGGAATATCTTACCTCCAAACCATGGAGAAAAGGAACCACACACCTGATATCATATGTCGCATTTTCCAACACTATAGTTCTATGAAGACCAAACCTAAAGGAACCAAAACCCATAAAAATCATGGGATAACATAACCCAAGGTATTTAATTACTTGGGGAGAATAAGAAACCAAATGAAATTACAATAAGAAAGATGAGAGAGGAGAAAGGAGAATGAATCTCACCTTAGAAAGTGTAGAACTCTTTATCATCCCTTAGATCTACACCCATATAGTAAAGGTAATGAATTGTAACTTCTTGGAAAGGATCCATAGGTCTAGAAGAACCATATAAAGAGGTTTTGGTGGAAAATATTAAAATTGAATGATTCAGGAAATAAACAAATTACCATAACAAATCTGGATGATGTGAGAAGCCTTGAAAAATTTCATCTTAATACACGAATAATATTACCTACAAAGAGGGAACATGGAACTTTGGGGTGAACATAGGGCTCATGGTCTCAAGGGAGAAGTTGAATCACCAAAAAAAATTAAAAAATGAATATGATATAAACGAAACAATTTATTTTTTTAAACCGGAAATGGGATCACGAGTTGGCCTAATACCAGAATAAATAAACTAAATCCACCATGATTGTGAATTATTAAGGGGGTCCAAAAAGATATGGGGGTATTAATAGGTCAGGGGATGCCAAGTGGGAAGTGGAATGTGTGAAAACTATTGATAAACGAAGGAGTTACAAAACAAGCAAAATTTGTTTTAAAATCTAGAAATGGGCTTACTATTGGCCCAAATCTTAAAGTAACCACCGTTTTCTCCAAAATCTCACAACGAATCTATAGGGAACCCATGTTAAGATGATTTGAAATATATGGATGTTTCAAAATCAACCTTCATATCACTTGAAATGTCAGAAAAGTATCACGATTTTCAAAGAACTGAATCAAAACCAATACTTAAAAAAAACTATGTGTGATTTATTATATATCAACGTATTGCCTAAAAGTTTCACAATCCATTACTCACCTAACTCTCATAACACTCAAATAATTACATCTTTACACTCACCTGACATTCAATCCCATGGAAATTTCCATACTTTTTCTAACAAAAGGTTTTCAATTACTCCCATTTTAAGAAAAATCTGTCAATCGAAATATTCTTTCGAACATACCCAGTTTCCCTCTATGATATTCTTATTACACTTTTCAACCCTTTTTTACTATAAATGTTCCCATGACTTCCAATTCCAACATGTTTTTCTTGAGAAGAATCAAATCCTAAACATGAGTATTATCCACCACATAGATTATTCATTTTTATCTTTCACATCTACCGCCGAAAAAACCTATTCCAACCATATTAATTTAATAAAATTATTATCACTAGTATATAAATATATTGTTTTATTTTTGGTACAACCATTCTCATTTCTTCTTTTTTTCATTCAAAAATGAAAACATCGGTTGTGTTACACGTAGACAGTTTCCTTCATTAATGATAAACATAATTTTTAAAAAGGTACTTATAAGGATGGTGATAATACTTAATTTAATGATAAAATATGATATTTTGGACATGCCTATTATTATTGAAATATAAATAATTGTATACCTTTATTTTTATTCATTTATTGAAAAAATATATTGTTTCCCTAGTGTATATAATGATTACATCATCCATGGATGTTGTATTTCATTTTTCATCACCAACCATCATGGATGGTTCAAAAAATATATTTTATAGATAAATATTCTATTGATCACATTTTTAAGATAATATACATATAAATTTCGTATATTATGAAAAATATTAAAAATAAATTCCCATTATAAACTTCACAACCCAAAATGAGAATATCAAGAGGAAAAATGATGTCATCATTATAACTAATACCATTTTTTCATATCTTCTTCTGCAGAATATTCTCAATTATAATTTATATAGTAAATAATATAAAACTAGTATCATTCATAAATTTTAATTATGGTATTGTTATCTAATTATAATTATTCTCATTCATTTATTATAACATGTTCTTGTTTGGGTCAGTTTTACAATCTACATGAACAATGCTATAATGTTTTTTCATAGATGAATATAGAAACATAATTATTAGTCTAATATGATATTAATATTTATAAAAATTTGTTCTATAATGACCATAATAATATTTAACTCATTATTAATATACCATATTTTTTTGTTGAAATATATGAAAACCATATCACCACTGATTGTATCTCCTAAAATTATTAATGAATATCTCATGGAATATAATTAGAACTAGATAAAAGATTATTGAACATATATTATAGCACCATAAATAATATAAAAATGAAAAAAAGGTATATTATGGGACTCTATTACAGTTTACATATATATTTCATCATTTTATATGAATATTTATTATTTACTCAATAAAAAAACTCATACCCGTGATGGTCTAGTGCCATCGTATAGCTGATATATCATTAAAATATATCATAAATGATCAAAAAATATTCAATAATCATAATACCTTGTATTACCCTTCTTAGGTTTATCATACTTTAAATAATTCTTCATATCATAGGGAAATGGAATCATGAGAAACGGTGAACTCAAAGGCTTAGTAATGGATAATATGTGAGATATCAATTTTCGATCATTTGTATGAATCAAATAAGAATAAGTGTATGATAACATTATTACAATCTTAATAAAATAATAACCAATCAGAAATAGATCAGAAAACATGAGTCATTGAATAATATTTTTTCATAACAAAAGGCGATTATCATAACAGTATGAAATCATCAATAATCATTAATGACAGATGATAGTATATTATAATAATAAAATATTTCATAGTATAGTAAAAAAATTATAACTATTGAATATTTTTACATTAGTAAGGGATAACTAGAAATAATATCATAAAATAGTGTACTTAATTTTATAGTGGATTGGGTTAACTCCCCATTCACTTTTCATTCTCGGTGGATAATTCTAATTTTGGGTTTTGTTCACTCATCATTACTATTCATAATATTTAATGAGATATCAATATTTATCCAATACATTAGATCTATATAATTATAGTCCCACCCATGAAATAATTTGAACTATATATATATATATATTATATATGATCATAAAAACATTTATTATTTCATCATAACTAAATTAACTTTTAGGAAATAAATAAGTTTCATTAAAATATCCTTGAAACCTCAATAGAATAATATATCCAAAGAATGAAATGGAATGGTACCATATAAACATATCCCAGTTAATTCTTAACTATCCTTAAATGATATTGACGTTATTGAAAAACATTTTTAAAAAACATTTTCAAATATAATTTGAAAAAGAACAGAAAACATCATTTATGGCCACTTTTAAAAACTACAAATTCCTAGATTAGTTGGAAGAAGTTTTTTAATTAAAAAATAGAAACCTATAAAGGTGGATAAATATGGTGCAAAGTGAATAACGTCATTGAAATCCATTCATCTCATATATATTAATAAAATAATTCTCTTTTTAATTTTATAAATAAATTTTAACATGATTCATAAGGAAAACAATTTGAAATGATTCATTTTAATCAATTATAAATAAAATAGAAGGTAGTAAATAAAAATATAATTATTAATAAATTAAAATATTATAATAAATTTTATAAATATATTATAACTAATATGGATATGGGAGAGGATTTTCTCAAGAAAACATGAAAAATAATTTTAGTTATTTTGAAAAACATTATGTCTGTCTCTTTGAGTAACCAATAGAAGTTTATATAGGCGAAAAAATAAAACCCTATAAATAACCAAAGGTGAAAAAAGGATGAGATTTAAAATTAAGACTATTTTATTTTCCCAAATGAAAATTTAAGCCTGAAAATCTTATTTATTTAACAATATTACAATATAAAGACATACCTCAAGTCCTGACTCTCTTCATATACATTTTATCATCCTCTTCCTCAAGTATATTTATTGGTCATAATCCTTAAGTATTATTTTATGGTTATTTTGGTGAAACTATAACTCCTAATAAATGTGTAGGATTTTTTGAATTGATTTCAGTATATCTTCATTGAGATAATGTGCTCAGGTGGTATGGATAAAAAGAAAAGGTGGTTCCCTTTCATAACGAAGGGGAGTGGAATGATCGTAAATATTAACAATTTTAAAATATAATAAATTCCCTCAAATGATCAAGTGTCTCCAAAACATCAAATTTCAGATGATAATGTATGGGAGGTAAAAATACACTAAACTAATGATATTTTAACAACTTTTTTAATATATTGAAACCTTGTACCTTTAATTATCCCATTTTAGCCTAAACTATTCTGAAAATTGTTTACCTATTATAATATTAATTTTAGATAAAAATATATTTACCATTATAATTAATATTGAATATAAAGATTTAAAACATGGAATCCATTTTTCCAAATTCAATTCTTCTAACTATAAGAAATTAATTTAAATATAAATGTACAAATCACAAAACCCCATTTTTTTAAGAGAAAACATTGTATTTTTATGTGTAAAATTTAATTTATACTTATTTTTGGAAAGGAATCATAGGTAGTGGTAATGAGAAAAAATATATTGGCTTATTATTATATAGATAATCGTTATTTCACAATAGATCTGTGAAAAAACATAATGAAATTATTGGATCACCTCGTTAAAGGTGAACATTCAAGAATGGATATTTACATGTATGACATATAAATTATGTTAAAAAAGATCAAGAATTAGATTCCAAATTCAATAACACAGTTGAAAATAATTTATTTTACTCATTAAACATATATTTTGTTGAGCCAAAAGTTTCTTATATTTTAAAGTCAAACCTGTATTATAATTATATCATCAAATTTATAATATTCATCAAAAAAATATTCCTCACACATCAAAAATATATATATATGTTCATAAAAATCAAATAAAATCACTATAAGATAAATTTTAAATGATTTATTAAAAGGGATCATAATTTTGAAATACAAAAATTTTAAAATTAAGATGTTAGTTTTTCAAATAATATATATATATATTTTTATAAAAATAAATTTATTTAAAAAAATTCTCTTATGGTATGAAAAAATGAATTTGGACATCATGTAATTGATTTTACTAATATTTTTAATTAATTATCTCATATTATAATTAACATTTATAATATAACAAGGAATTATTTTATTTAGATTGGTTTTTTTGTACATCACAATCTATCGACTTTTGGCTTCTTGGATGTTCGATTGAATGGATCTAACATTATCTACCATTTCATTAGATAGATTAAGTCCCAATATCATTACTTCTCTACCTAAATCCTAGCATGTTGGAGTTCTACACTTAAATATATAGGGGGCTTCAAAAAAGAGTCATTGAATTATCAAGTGAAAAAAAATTATGAAAAAGAAATTAGAGGAATGTATTTATCACAACCTAATTTAAAATTCAATGATAAATATCATAACATACATTCTATTGTTTTAATAGTTCACATAGAATGAACTTATATCTAAGGATGATTTACAGTCATGAATCTATATGGACTCAATATTATATCATTATATACTATTCAGTTTTTGGAAAAGAATTCACTTTATTCCTTTTAAAGATATTTATTGTTTATAGTTTTAGATAATTATCTTATAAATCATAGGTAACAAACCCATATACATGAATGTGGACACTTCCATAGAGTACCTATTTTTCCCAAAATATAAAACATTGTAAACGAAATATCATTTTTTCAAGACAGATATTCAATATTTTTAACTTGACTTCATCTTCATTCATACTCGTAGTTAAAACCTTATGAAAGATATTAAAAACCATGGTATGAGCACAAAAATATCAAAAAAAAGTAAATAAAAATATATGAATAATACTATTTGTTAATTTCAGAACCATGAGATTATATTAGATTATTAGCCTTTTTCACATTACACATTGAACTGAAATAATCATTTACATACACATGAAATCATATTTACTTCCCATTTTATTCATAAAATATATTATAAAAAAAATAATGTCAAAATCATATTCCTGAGGGTTTCATATAAAATATTATAACTCATGAATTTTTTTAACATGCCTTTTTATCCTAAAATGGAATTATCATTCCTTTAAAAAATTATCATTTGATAACCATATGAAATCAATAAATTACATAGAAAAGAAAAAAACATATTTGAATATTAATGAAGGTTCTTTGGGAAATAAACTTCATCAAACCCTTAAAATGGAATAACCTACTCGATTAATTCCATCATAATTCTATGCATAACAAAATAATTAACCAATGTATCAGAGTGCCATATCATGCTCACAAACCATCAGAAGTAATTTACAAAGACTATAAAATACATAAATAACATATAATATTTCGTTTCGAGTATAAAAAATCAAAATTTTTCTTTTTAACCAGAATAAAAAATTCTTTTATATTATTCTAATAAAATATAAGAAAATGTTGATTTCTTTTGATAATATTATATAATAAAATCTCAAAAAAATTGGTATAATATTTTCTAAGAAAATTATCATATAAAATTTATGTTAAAAAATTTTAATGAATATTATACCTAAAATCAAGAAAACGCTATTCAAAATATATATTCAAACAAATATTTTCACAACTTTTCTAAAAAGTAACTCATTCAAAAATAACATATATATTCTCATTTTTTATCCTTTATAGAAAAAGTCAATGTTAAAAGAGAAATACTTTTATAAAACATTTATGAGTAAAATTTATAAACCATAAACTATTTTATGAAAATTATCGATATATATGAAAAAAATTGGTTGGATTAATTAATTTTTAACATATTTTTTATGGAAAATCTTATTCCTTAAAAATATCATATAGAGCCATATGTAATTTGTGTCTTATTTATTTCAAAACCCTCATTCTGTTTGAGGTTAAGGATTTTGGATGAGCGTTTTATGATAACAGTAATGATTTTTTAATCTGGGAAGCGAAGTTTAGAGTGGTAGTTTTATTTTTTTATAATAACTATAATTTTTTTCTATTATAAATAGTTGAAATGACTTCCATTTATATGAAAGAATCAATGGTTTTTTCATAAATATTTTGTTTTTCTACGTCAATAATGTTATTATAAAATACCAAGTGGAATTTAAATGGTCAATGAATGACATTCCAGACCATTTGAGATCCAACTTCCTAATTTATATAATTCTTGGGACATTTTAATCATTTAATAAATCATTTTTTCATAAAATATAATTAATTTCATTTTCTTGGTTATTATCTTATCATTTTATTAAGAATATCTTGACATCCACCAATATAAAATGTATACACAATGGTTATACCTTATATATTCTAAATATTTATTTAATTTCCATTATATTTAAACTAAAATAAATATTATCATCTTTAATATTTTTCACATCATTAATTTAATTTTTCATCTATTTTCATAAATTCTTCACCATCACAATGTATGTGTTTTATAAAATTATACTAATTTTAAAAAAGTAATAATGTATCTTTACAATAATAATAATTTATTTTTCTTTATCACAAATATTTATTTCCAATCAAAAAGTATATTTACAAACATATATGTAATGATAACTTATTTAATTTGTTATTTTTACTTTTCTCACATTATGCAAGAATTGCACATACATTCGGATGTGTTTCTTATTATATAACTAAAAAATTATAAACATATAAGTTTATATGATAAATTAAAAATCATATTAGTTAATAAATTAAAAAAGGACTTCTTACTTGAAAATTGTTCAATTTAGTTCAAAATGGTTTCTTTAATTGATCGACAAGCACTCTGTTAGAATTAAAATGTTTTTAATATTTTTCATGAAATAAATTTCAATTTATATGTCTTGAATTGCTTTTTTATTATATTAGAACAATATTTTCTAATATAATTTATTCCATAAGGTTCATAATTTATTATATCATATTTATTTCTAAACAATATCTTAAAATATACCATATTTAATAAGAACAATATTTTTTACTATTCAATAATGAATTAATCATTTCATAAATAATTCCCAAAATTTCCCCACAAGCTAATTCTGATATTTTAATTTCCAAAATGATATCCATTTTCGGTAAAAAAATTACTAAATTTCAATTAAATTATTTATAATTTCCTTGTCCAAAATGAAATATAAATCATATTTAATGAAAATATATTTTAAAGCATTAAATGAGCTTATTATCATTACATTCCAAATAAAAATAATCAAATGAATAAAAATTAGTTAAAATGAATTGATAATATATATATATATATATTATCATAATGATTTATTAATAGTGATAAATTTAAGCTATTTAGAAAAAAAAATTGTGCAAATTGGAACACATTTAATAAAAATACATCATTAAATTTGAAATGATTTTTTATTTGTTTAAAAAATTGATTTTAAATATACATAATTTATATATATATATATAAATATTAAAATTATATTTTTCCATAAATCTTTTATGAAATGGTCAGATTTTACATTCCTATGAATATTCATACATTTATCACTAAAATTTATTTATTTTCTTCCATCTCATCACATTAATGGAGTTATTAATTATTTTTATTATTTCCATAATTAATATTTGAGACACAATATTTATGAATACCCTTGAGGCTAATGACTTTTTATTTTTTATGATTTTATATATATGTGAATTTACTTCAATTTTAATTTTTTAATTTTGTTTCATATTTAAACATCATAATGTATTAATTTTTATCTTTAATTATAATGGTTAATTATATTAAATGTATCAAAATTTAGGCATGTTTGATATTTCAGATATCACAATACATCAACAAAAATATTTTAAGAAAATAAATTATAAATTTGTGGGCTCTCAAATTATACCCACTTAAATAAATTTCATCCTCACATTTTTATTTTATTCCTGATAGAAATCATGTAAATTTTAGTTTTATTCAATTCCAAAGAGTATATGATAAAATGTAAGATCTTGAAAGACAAGAAAATTATACATAAAAATATATTTTTCGAGAACCCACATCAGGAAAATGTATAATAAAAAATAATTCGAAAACATTAAATGGAAATGTGATAGTCACCCGGAATTACTCATAATAAAGTTCCGATATTAGGTGAACATTAGTGTGATGTTAAAATATGGTCATGGAGGAAATAATTGCATCTAAAAAATAATACAGAGTGATCGAGATCATCATAATTGGAATTTTAAAGACAATAGAACCATAAATTAGTAGGGGATAAAGAATGTCATCATTTATTCATAAATAAACATACCATACTTGAAAAATGGTCTTTTGAGCCAGGGACATCAACCTATCACAAACAACTAGTTATTTGCGACGGGATAAGGGATCTTGTCGCAAAAGGTTTCCTGTAGTTTGCGCGCCAACAGCGAGAAGGGTTTTTACAACGGGGGGGGGGGGGGTTCTTCTCTTCGTAAATACTCGGATGTGGTAAATACTATTTGCGAAGCATATTTTACCTAATCTCAAATACCCTTTTTGCCGTAAAAATTAATTAATGCTTCTGAAGGTATTTGCAACATAGGGGTTCTTCCCGTCGCAAATACTCGGCAGCGGTAAATATTATTTGCGATGGGGATATGACCCCATCGCAAATACACTTTTGACCGTCCACAATAATTAAGGTGTCTGAAGGTGTTTGCGAGGGGTCCCATCGCAAATACTCCACCGTCGCAAATACTGTGTCGGCAAGTCACTATTTGCGACGGGACCCGTCACAAATACTCTTTTCACCGTCAACCATAATTAATGACGCTCAAGGTATTTTCTACTGGAGTTTTGTCACAAATAGTCCCATCATAAATAATCTAACCTATATATACCCCCCATCCGTTTTTTTCTTTCTTCCACTCTATTTCGACTTTCTCTCTCCCTCTAAACTCTAATTTTAGAGTTATAATTTCTCTGCGTTAATTTGATTTTACCAATAGGTTTTGATGTCGTCTATACCTATAAGAGATCACGTTTAAAGGTAGTTCTGATTAATTTAATATAAAATTTGTTTCATTTTTTTTATATTAATTATAATTATTGTAAATTATTTGTAATTAAATTAGATTTAGATTTTTTTGTTATCAGAATTTATTTCTAATAATAAATATGAAAATATTAGTGCTAATTAGTTATAAATAGTAATAAATTGTAAGAATTAGTAATAATTAAAAGTAATTATCAATAATTTGTAATAATTAGTAATAATTAGTAATAATCAGTAATAATTAGTAATAATTAATAATAAATATTAATAAATAGTATTAAATAGTATTAAATGATAATAAATAGTAAAAAATAAATTTATATAGTAATAATTGGTAATAATTACTAATAATTATGATTAATTTGGATTAATTAGTATTATTTAGTAATAATTAGAAATAAATATTAAAAACTCTAAATTAATAGTAATAATTAGTATAAATATTAATAAATATTAATAAATAGTAATAAATATTAATAAATATTAATAATTAATAATAATTAGTATTAAATAGTAATAACTAATAATAATTTTTTATTAATTATGATTAATTAGTAATAATTAGTAATTAATAGTAACAATTAGTAAAAACTAGTAATAAATAGTAATAAGAAGTAATAATTACTAAACATTTGTGGCATGTATGAAATTCTGGAAAAATGAATACAAACATCAGTAAAAGGTGAATTCTTATTAATTTCTTAGTTAATGTTTTCATCATTTTATCTACTATTTGTAAGTTAAATTCCTTATCATTTTTATCTAATAACTAATTATTTTTTTCATAGACCTTTTGGGAAATCAATTTTTCTTTCAACTATCTGCAATATGATATAAAATAGATAAAATGATTCTTTCTTCGAATGTAATCACGTTTTCCATATTCATCATCTTTCTTTGTCGAACTGCATACACTTCATATTGATTTGATGTTCTTAACCGAAAAACCATAATCATTTTTGATGGACATGAGTGTAAAGGAAGCTCATGTGGCCATGGTGGTGACTTCGGAGGATATAATGGGCACATGAGCTTATTATCCTCTATTGACATATAACAATGGGAAAAATTAGGATATGAAATCTGAGTTAATAAGTAGTGTCATTAGTTCGACATATAATGAAAATGGAAACGTGGTTACATTGGCAGTTAGGATTGTTTTCAAACATTGGGATGTGTGCGAATCAACCACGCATTAATCTAACACACGTTGTGATCGATATATACCAGGGAAAAAAGAATGTGACGTGTCAATGAAAGATCCAGTAGTAAGAATAGAAGATATATTGTTTACTGGAGGAACAACACTAGCAAATGATGAAGTACATGTGATATCTGACTCATAGTTTAGTGTGATTTTTTATATTGTTGTGAATATTGGGTTTTTTATTATTTTATTTTATTTATTTTATAATATTTTATTACTATATTATTTATTTGTTGATTTATTATTTTGTAAATTTTTTATTAATATCTTTTTATATTTTTTGAAATATTAATGTTTCTAAAATTTTATTATTATTATTTTTCAATTTTATTAATTTTAACAATTTTATTTTTATAATTTTAATTTTTTATATTTTTTTTGTTATTTGTGATGGGCCCGTCGCAAATAGTATTTGAAAATATTTGTTTATAATTTTCATAATTTTTTTAATTTTTTTAAAAAAATTTCTGATGGGTGAATTTCCCGTCGCAAATACTACTTTTTTGCAACAGATCGTTGCCAAAAAAAGTATTTACGACGTCGTTTTCTGCAACGGGTCATTTACGATGGTACCTCGTTGCAAAAGGATATTTGCGACGGGATCCCGTCAGAAATGACCCATCACAAATACCGATTTTCTCTATAGTGATAATAGGGTAACATTTTTATTTAAAGATAATTTTCATATATTTGAGGGATCCTTTTACTATCATGAGAGAGGACAAGTGAAAATATACTTGATTATTTTTATACCAAAAGCATAATTTCATTATACAGTTGTCATTTGAAATGTATTTTTTCACTTTTATATCATCTTTTACTCAAAATATGAATATTCCTGTGGAATTATTTTTATTCTTGATCCACTAAAATTGAATTTTAAATATTCACAATGACCACACAAAAATTGCAGGTTATTACTTTTATCATTATACATGAATCAAACCCAAAAATTGGTTAGCATAAGGTAATATAATAAACAATATGAATAAAAAAACACACATAAATCTCCAAAATCTTAATAATAATACCCAATGTTCAATATTATTAATTCAATGATTTAATATCTAGAAATATATTTAAAATATGTGTAACCAATATTGAATCCCAAATATGATAAATATTTTATCACATATTGTTCCATGATCAACTAAATATTTTTCTCCAAATAACAATAATCACTCATAAAATCACATATAAAAAATTTATATTATCTAATCATATAATCTAAAATATATTTTCTTATTTTCCATAAATAAATTATATCACCATAAGACCACAATAAAATCAAAATTTCTTCCAACGGATAATTCAACCTTTATTCCTTAAACCATATACCATATTAGCTAAGAATATTTCAATTTACCATAATTGTATAATGTCCCAAAAATATAGTGAAAATATTTTGAGATGAAATTAATCACATAGTCACCAAATCACTTTTAATTCCCATGGTTATAGATATGTTAAAACATATGTTTCATAAATTCAATAACCAATTTATTCAAATTATCAATAATTACCTCAACAAAAAAGATCATAAAAATATTAATGGTTATAAACATATTTTAGCTTATGTCCAAAAAAATATATGAGAATTCCTCCAAAAATAGACTTTCATAAAAACACCAGTTCATCATAGGGTATACATATACCACATACATCTTAAAGGACTCAATAAACATCTCTATGGTATTACCATTACATAAAACATAGAAAGAGTATAAATGAATTTAATCAAATGTGTATCTTTATATTTAACCTTATATTATAACTTTTGATCCCTATATATAACCACCACAATTATTCAAAAATCACCACTATCCACTAACCAATTTTTTCATCTTATTCCTTCATAAATACTACTTATAATAAAAAATATAAATCATCAGTTTTGGTTCATAAATAAAAAAAACATAATATAAAATATACCCACTTATTTCATAAGTCACTTTCTGTTTCCTCATTCTCAAATTTAGTGGAATTATAAATTGATAAAACATTATCTGTATAGTCTAGTTGATATACTCCTTGATTTTTCACCCAAAATTTTTTTTATTTCATGATGCACATACTCCCCACATTTACAATATTCAATTGATACCTTCGAAAAATGTTATTCTCTTTCATGGAGATAACTGAATGCTTATGTCTTTCTTGGGATTTTTTTACATTACGACCATATTTACCATAAGAAAACATCCTCTCGTACCATTGAGACGTTTCTGAGGTGATTTATCCCACAATTGTTACACATGGGTCATTGAATCTTGATACCTCCAAAATCATTATCCCATAAACATCAATGAAACTCTATTTTTTCTTATTTTTATTCTAGGAAACTCACATAGGTTCATTTTTCAATTGTAACTCAGGAAAACATCATAAGAACAACTATAATAGCTTTAACTACATATCCTAATTTTTTGTTTCTCATTCAAATATACATCTCATTTTCCTTTACAATCTTTATGTATTTGGTTCTTACTAGTTGTCTCCATTTATGAAAATAATTTTTAGATTGAATATATAATCTAAATTCATAATAAACTATCTCATGAAATTGATAAACAACATAATATCATTATCCTTTTAATCATTTATTGAACTCTTTATATTTTTTCAAAATAACCATAACTCTAAAAAACATACTAACATTTTTTGTAATATATGATTTTTAAATTATTCTCAAATAACATCCTATCTTTTAAAGTTATCAAAACCCTTCCCCAAATAAAAACTATCAGGGTAAAACATAAATATTTATATAATCTCAAATTTTTAAACAAGAATTAATTTTATTAAATTTTAATGATATTTATGGTTGATTGTTTTAGTCAATAAAGTCATAAATCGTATATAGAAAACATGTATACTAAAAAGGGGATACTTCAACCCAGTATCCATTTTTTCACAATATGAATCTTTTAAAATGAAACATATTCTCTCATAAAAAACTAATGATTTACATCTGGAGTTGATCATTTTTCCATTCATTATTGAAACCATATTAAGATAATTTGAATACATGGGATGAGAACCAAAATATTATTAAGGGACATAAATAATGGAAGAATGATATTTATCTATCCATTTCAAAACCATGATATCGTATTATAGATGTTCCCTTTAATATAATAAGCCTTAAGCTCAAATAATCATTTAATTAGACACAAAATAAATGTTTTTACCCAAATAGATTTCTGGAAAACTTAAATAAAATAAATGAAAAAATCATCATTATCATGAGGGTTTCATAGAAAACATGAGAACCCAAAAAAAAATTTCGTAAACTCAAACAATTAACCCTTAAAGTGTGTAATCATTCCTTCAAAAAAATTTATCATTTACATTAAAAATTATTTCCATAAAATATTATTATAAATAATAAATATTATATATATATTCCTTGGGAATCATCTTCATAGAGCCCCTGCAAATAGAAAAAGTTAATTGTTTAATTCAAATAGAATCCAACAAAGAACATAATCATTAACTAATGCATTGGAAAGATATATGTGAATCAAAGACCATCATAAATAACTTCCACATATCATAACATACAAATATGACATAGAATTGGAATTTTATTCATACGAATTCATAAAGTATTCTTTTAAATCCATATTATAAATATATTTAAATATTTAAATAAAATAAGTAAAATATCCTCTTTATTAAATAATATTAATAAAAAATTATATACAATTGGAAAAAATATGTTCATTGAAATTCAATATAGAAAAATATATATTAAAGTTCTTAAAAATATCTTTGATGATAGTAGGAAAATCCATTCATGATTTATGTGTAAAAAAATTCACTCCATTAGAAAAAAGATACCTCATTTCGTAAACAACAAGAATATTCTATTTTTTAAAATTTACAAAGAAAGTAAAATGTAATAGAAAAATATTTTTATAAACCATTACGGTTAAATAATATTTTTTATAAAAAAATTTAAGAAAAATATGCTTATTGAAGTGAAAGATTAAATATTAATTCATAAGAATGATTAAAATAGTTTTTAATGAAAATGAATTACCCTAAATATTATCCACCATCATACATTCTTGAACTCCATATTCATTAGAGAATATCCTATTGAATGAGATTGATGACTTTGGGGAATTTTATTATCATTACACAAATGTATTTGGAAAATGTGAAGAGAATTTTATATAGTTATTTTAACATATTATATGCTGAAAAAATTTGAATTATGTTACAAATTGTTGAAATGTGTCCCATTCTATATGAAAATAATGATCAGTTTTTCAAACATTTAGTCTTGAAGGGTGAATAATTCCATTTTAAAATAGAAATTTGAATACATATAGTAAACGGATGAATGATTTTACCATATGAAATCCCACCTATGGATTTATATAATTATTTATCTCTTTTAAATCAATTAATAAAATATCATATTTTCATAAAAATTCATATTTTTCATAAAATAAACTAAAATTCAATTACATTGCTATTACATTGTATTGAAATTAAAAAATCTTTCCTTCCAAAAATCAAAAACCTAATCACTAATACTATCCCTTATTAGTTATAAGTTTTTATAAAATTTTAGGGAAATCTATACTCATCTAAATATTATCATTTTGAAATAGTTTAAACCATATACTTGATTTTTATTATATTTTCCAAAATCTTGTCTCATCATGTCATAATGGTTTTAGAAAAGTATATGATTTTTTTAAAAGAAATAAATTAATTACATAATAATATTTTATTTCAATACATTATTGTGTTTTTTTATTTAGTTTGTATATTTACTCACATCTAAGCCATGGAAATTTATATAATATATAATTTTGACATTTCTATCTATTCAAAGGGATTACAGATGAATTTGAATATATTTCTTATTTTATTAATAAAAAATTTACAAATATAGGGACCTCAACACCAGTAACATAGATTTGGTGTATATATTATAACATTGGCATAATATATAAGTAATAATATCCAGAAAAAACAATTAGTTTAATAGTATTGGAAAATTAGATTTATACATTAAATTATCATTAAAAAATTAAAAATAAAATAAAAAAATGTCTTCATTGAGAACACGGATATTCCTTATAGAATATCCCTTTATATGAATTAGAAAACACTTCTCGGTATACTAGGGAGAATAAAACATAATAAAGGAGTGTTCTTATATCCATTGTAAGGGTAAGAGTACAATAGAAGATATAATGAATAAATAATAATAATCAATATATAATGATAAATGTTACACCCCATGATTTCATAGTAAGTTATTTTCTTTAAAATAATTAAATAGCATGTGCTACATGCAACACCGAGTTCGAGTGTACCCTGACTTACCAACTATTTTCAATAGCTTGTGCTACACCCACGGGCTGCCAACTATTTTCAGGCAACAACAGAGTAATCAAGGGAACGATTTCACCCAAATATAATCAAGAACTAAGAAGTGGAAGGAAATAGCTAGCCCTACATTCATTTATAAAAAATTTAACTAAACAATATTTATACCAGAAATCGAAAGTAAAACTAAACAATAAAACCAACTGACCAAACTAGATGGCCAAAATAACACCATGTGGCCCCACTGGTCACTATCTAACAAAATGAATACTCATCACCCAAAGCAGCCCAACTCAAGTGGAAACCTACACAAGGGTTAAAAATAGAAGAAAACAATAGGAATGAGTATTAAAACATGGTATGATTGCCCAATATTCTATTCCCAATGAACATCCACTAAAAAAAGAAACATCAATTTCAATTTTGAGATAAAATATTTAAAAATATGTTTTCCAAATGATGTTCCATGCTATAAAACTTACTACAAAAATCATGCAAGTTATTAAAACCAGAATTGTAGTAACAATTTTCCAAAGAGGTGCGACTTCCAAATGAAAATAGTTTTCAATATAGATTCTTTAAATAATGTAAACATTTAAGTAAAACAAAAAAAATTCTGAATTTACCAGTTAAACACACATTATTCTGACAGTGAGTACAAAATAACCAATGATCACAAGTCATGGCAACACCCCTAGGCAGAAGTTCATTGTGGGCCACAGGTGCCTCATATCTTAGTGTAAAAGTAACCATAACAAATATTTTTTCGTGTGCACAAGAGCCACTGGTAATATAATCATTAATAGCCTAGTGGTCCCCAACATCATCATCATATTCATAGTTTAGTTAGTTTTTTCATCTTCAAACATGCTACCTGAACCAGGCACAAAACCCCTCTTGATCACTAGCATACTAGTACATGTATGCCCACCTAGATAACCAGGTTTACCCATTCTGTGCTCAAAAAAGTTACACATTTATAAAATACCATTTCCTCATGAATATTACATTTAAAAAAAATACACACATCAAACTTCCCACACACATGTCTAACATTTCTTTCACGGATCAATAAACATCCTAGATTTTCATAAAATAATTTCAAGATGTATAACGTGGACTTGCACCTAAAATCCATTCAAAGATTATCTTTTAAGACCAAAAACCCACCAATATCATATCTAATGGGATTTGCAATGATCAAAAACATTTAATAAATCAATTTCATAGACCATAAAATGGCCTGAAATGATACAACATGAAATACACATGGAAATAGTTTTTAAAGAAAAGTGAAAAGCGAGCCTTTAAGGATTTATCAAAACTATCATTTTAAAACAGTAAAAATTTCCCTTTTAAGAAATAGATGTATAAAAACCATTAACAATATAAAAATAATTTTATAAATACCTTAAAACCATCAGGATACTCATCCAAAGCATGGCCATTTTTATAGGGATGCCAAACCGGCCATTTTTTGGAAACTCGGGCCAATACATGTTTAACACCAAAACCAATTTTTTTATACAAACAAAACTACATTGGATCTCCATAAAAGTAACCCAAGATAACATTTTTCATGATAAAAATCTATTTATACATAAAAACAATCATTTTAAATTGCACTAAGCACATAAAACCATCAGAGAAATTTACCAATCATATGGAATGAACTTTTAAACAAACAACTAATTTTAAGAACATGAAAAGGGATAAAATACCATTTTCATTCCATAAATTTATTAATTCAACCGAAACATGTTTAAAATACCATAAACTAGATTTTTATGCTAAAAAACATTTAACTATATAAGTGGTGCATAATTTTATAACAAAACCACACTACTTTTCAAATAACAAGGCTTAAAAATAATCTATCACATTAAGAAAATTATAAAAAATCTTTAAAAATAATAATAAACATATATATCAGGTTTTAACAAAAATAAAAGTATGAAAAATAAGTCATAAAAGCATGTTCGAGGGATATCTTAACTCCAAACCATGGCGGAAAGGAACCACACACCTAATATCACATGTCATAGTTTCGCACACTCTGTAAATGGTCCCACTGTTGGCCCATATCATGAAGTAACCACACTTTTCTCCAAAAACTCACAAACAAGATATATGGAACCCTTGGTAAAATTATTATACTGTAAAGACCCATAAAATTCAAGAGATTTTTTTTCTTAAATTTTATTTGGAATTCTACAAGAACGCGGTTTCTAACGGCACCTGATTCCGAGGCCCGGTGTGCCCGAAATCAATTTCCGAAGTTTGGCTCGGGTACTTTCAGTGCACCAACGAGCGGCAATTTCTGACTTTTGAACCGGTTCCCGGAATCGAATTCCGAGGGCACCGATGGAACCACAGCACCAGTAATTGCTTATGAACTCCTGTTCCAGAGTTTCACTTACACGAGTGTTGATGATAAAAATGGTAGAAGTTTATTTTATTATTACTCTACAATTTTTATTATTTTTACACGAAGAGTTAGTTCTTGATGGAAGTTGGGTAACCACCCAACCTCCCTTGGGTGGTTATGAGGGTGGTGGGACCCACACAAACCCCACCCCTTCATATCCTCTAACCCCCCACAACTCCCACTTTAATTTTGTTAACTTAAGTTCTAACATATGACTTTAATGTAATGAATTTAATGAGGTGAGTTGTGTGTGGTTATTAGAATTTCAAACTCTTGAAATTTGAAAGAGTTGTTGTGTTAATAAAATAAGACTTGGTCTTATTTTATTTTTGGTTATAGTTTTGCAATCTTGAGAGGATTGGGAAGCGTGAGTCTTCTTATTCTTCAACCTCGACGAAGAACGCGAAGAACACCTCCACCGAAGAACGCGACTCTCTTTCCGCAATGGTTCTTCCGCGACGCCGTATCTGCGACGTGACGTTCTTCTTCCGCGTCGTCTCTTCTGCAACAGTTCTCCGTGACGAAATCTCCGTCAACAACTTCGAATCCTCACTTCGCGACGTCGACGTTCTTTTCCACGATGCCCGACCTTCGTGACTCTCGTCTTCCGTGGATCGTTGACGAACACCGCTCTTGAAACCAAGGTAGGGGTTTGTTTAGGTATTTTGTTGTGAATATCAATTTGGTGATCATTGTGGTTTAAAACCATTTGATATCAAATAACGCGAGGGGTCGGTCTGCACAAACACGGCCGACCCTCCTCCTTTATTTATGATTGATTCATTGTGGTTTGGTTCGGGAAGGCGTGGTGTCGTCGCACCACGCGGATTCATGCGGAAGAAATGCGTGGCGCCGTCGCGCCGCGCCATGGAAATAAGTCTAAGAAAGAGACGCCTTCACGCCGCGTCGAAAAAAATCGATGGCACCATGGCCGGAGTAGGGCCGCGATGGAGGAGCGTGGTGCCGTCGCACCACGCCGGACGACAAGGTCTGCGGCCAGTTTCGGGCCGAGGTGGAACAAGGAGACAGGCGGCCAGACCGGGCCGCTAGCGTTGGAGCCGGAAGGGGACCGGCCACCGCCGGTCCCGTTGAGAAGGAACCGGCCGGCCAAGTTGAGCCGACCGGAAATGGGAGGATCCGGGGAATTAAATTCTCCTGGCCGACTCAAACGGCCCCCCATAAATGGGGTGGGGGTGCGGTTACACAGGGGGGCAAGCGCCCCCCCCCCCCCCCCTTGCCGAAACGGCTCGGCCAAAGGCCGAGCGAGATAGCGCGCTGGGCGTGCTATCCCCAGCTGAACTGGCGCCTGGCCGGGTCGTGCCGGGCCGGGCCAAGCTGGAACTGGTCGACCGGGTTTGGGCCGACCCAGGGGGTCTCTGGCCGGGTTGGTCTGGGCCCGAAACCCCCGTTTCCGGACCGTTTGGGTTCAAAGGCCCATAAGTCGGGCTACGGACCTCCGATCGATGCGCCACCAGTGGCAGCACGATCCTTGGAACGAGATGGTCGTTTTGACATATCGCACTCATGGATTCGGATTACTTTGAGTTCGGCCGGGTTGGTTCGTACATGAAACCAATGGGCCCTCGGAGTGGAAACACTCATATCTTGAGCTACGAACGTCTGATTGACGTGTCGTCAACTTTGTTGAGTTCCTCTTAGTGAGATGGATCTTTTGGCATACTCCGCCCGAGGTTTGGACGTAGGCGGAGTATGGTCGGGTTGGTTATGCCTTAAAAACCAACCGGGCCCCTGGGACGAAAAAACCAATAACTCTCAGACCCGGCGTCCGATCGACGTGCCGTCTGCGACGTTGAGTTCCTGTTGACGATACAGAACTTTTGGATACACCAACTCTGGACTAAGTGATAGTTTATGTATCAGCCTCTCGGCTCGTGGATCGGACCCTCCTGAACGAGCTTGTTGTCTGCGGGAACCCTAGAGCTGGCTGCGACTGCTACTGTGATGACGACGACTGTACAGAGATCCTCAGTGGATTCGACGGTGACGACTTCAGCACTCAGCGATCCTATGTGGATCAGGGATACTGATCCTGTGTGGGTCAGCACTCAACGGTTCTGTGTGATCCAGTGCCTACAGATCCTATGTGGGTCCGATCCTGTGTGGGTCTTGCGGGGGTTGATTTCCGATCGATCCTGTGTGGGTCATTGTAGGGGTTAGTTCCTATCGATCCTTTGTGGGTCCGATGAATTAGATGGATCAGTGATCATCTCTATCGTCTTCGAAGAAGCATACCTGAGTGAGATGAATCCTATTTGCTTTCCTGTGTGGATTGTGTTGTGCTATCCTATGTGGATTACATTTTTCTTTCCTGTGTGGAATACGTATACCTTCCTGTGTGGATTGAGTTGTACTTGGGCTCGGAGGCTGTAACTTATTGGAATTGATGACTTATGTATATGTATGGGAATATACCTAAGCAGATTCGGTTGTTACTTTGTGATTGTATCTCTCCTTTGTGGTTTATCCTTTGTGGATTTTGGGAGACCTTCGGGGGTCTCGGGGTCCCTATTGAGTAGCTTATACTCACCCCTGCACGGGCTATGCCCGCACTATGTTGTGTTGGTTGCAGATGACAGACAATGTTGATCGTGGTTGAGGCTTGCAGAGCAGGACGGTACCTGGAGGTGGATCACTGGGCTGGACGTACTCGGAGTAGACGGCGAGACCCGAGGAGTAATGGAGCTATCTGTACCCACCATTCAGGTGGGATTTCCAGTGGGCAGCTCGGCGTAGCGGCTTTACTTTACAGTTGCTATTTTCCCTTTCGAGTTGCACATTATTGTTGGGCTTGTATTTTCGGCCCCTTTTACTTTCCGCACTTACTGTTGTACTCAGTTTTTACTTAGTGTTTACTTCTTCTGCTTGTACTCTGTGGTTCTTGTTTACTTTACAAAGGAAATGCCTTCCCTTTTTACCGGGATTTACGCCTTGGTGCTAGACTCCAACCCCTGGCCTATGGAAGGCAGGCTTGGGGTAGCCACGACATGGGCCCTGAGGATGGGTCGTGACAAATTGGTATCAGAGGCGGTCGGTTCTACCGCAGACTCTGATCTTTCTTCTATGTGAAGAAATAGTGTTAAGCGTATTGGGTGTGGTTATCAGTCCAGGGAGTCCAGTGTTGGTGCAGCGGCCGACGTATCCGTACACTAGGACCCTGACATCTGATTTACGACTTAATGCACGAAAAACATTGATTGCGTGTGTGTTTCAAGTTTTCGTTGTGATTACTTTATATCAGCTCACCAGGTATATTTTTCTGACTATGGCGCACCTATTTCCTTTTCAGGATGGCCCCACGACGGCAGCTTGCTAGGGTTCTGAGAGTCGAGCGTGACGACAGCCCACCGAGCGACGAGGCCTCGGTGCAGGGCCCTTTGTCAGCAGCGGCACCGGAAGTAGCTCTACCCGTCGAGCCTCCGATGATTCCAGTACCAGCCACTGACGATGCACGTCACCTCAGTGCACTGCACGAGTTCCAGCGCCAGGGAGCGCCCATGTTCCGCGGGGAGACGGACACCCAGGCAGTCTAGGACTGGCTGGAGGCATTTGTACGAGTTTTCAGGCTAGTGAGGACACTAACAGACCTCATGGTGGTCCTCGCATTGAGCCTACTGCATGAAGCAGTGGGCCGATGGTGGAGCTTAATGCTCTAGATGCACAATTAGGCATCTCTACTTTGGTCAGACTTTGAGAGCCTCTTCCGCTTGGAGTTTGTCCCAGCCACCCTCCGCGCGGTACACATTCATGAGCTTCTTCAGCTGCGGTAGGGCAGCATGACGGTCGCCCAGTACTCGGTGAGATTTACTGATCTCTCGCGCTACTCGACCGACATGGTACATGACCCATTCTTCTCGGCCCAGACCTTTGAGCAGGGATTGAGACATGAGATCAGGGCATCGCTGATCTCCCTCAGCACTCCGAGTCAAACAGGTGTACTGGAGCGGGCCTTTTTGATCGATAGCTTCCTTGCTCAGTCTACACCAGCATTGAGACCCACCGCAGGGCGGCACGTAGCAGAGTCTTCTGCAGCTGGCAGTCGACGGATGACTTAGGGGTCTAGGCAGACAAGACCCTCAGGCAGACGACCTGAGGACACTGGCTCAGCAGTGCGGGGCACACAGCGCGGAGCCAATCTTTCGAGAGTCAGACAGTGCTACTCGTGCGGCGGAAACAGCCACATTGCTCATGACTGCCCGACTCGTCATGACAAAGAGCAGTAGATGGTTGAGGGACCACCGAGGCAGAGGGTTGACCGTGGCAGTCCGCAGGGAGGAGGCGGACGAGGTAGAGGAGCTGGCTGAGCAGCAGGTGGTGGGCGACGCTTTGAGGCTCTACCACCACCACCACCAGGAGGTCCACCCCGACCACCAGGAGCTGGCGGGTAGAGACAGTCACAGCTTCAGGCAGCAGAGGTCTACGACCACGGCGCGCCCGAGATTATTCGAGGTACTATCTATGTCTATTCCACCCTTGCTGCAGTACTTATAGACATAGGAGCGAGTCACTCTTTCATAGCTGCTGCCCTTGTTCGGAGCTCGAAGATTCCGACAGATCCATTGGCTCGATCCTTACGGCTAGAGACTCCTACGAGAGAAGACTCAACGATTACGCACTGGTGCCGGCAGTGTGAGCTTACTCTAGGAGGTGAGAGCTTCGGCAGGGATCTTCATGTAGCAGCGTCGAGGCCTTACGACGTCATCTTGGGAATGGATTGGTTATCTATGGTCCATGCACAGATTGACTGTTTTAGGCGCAAGGTGCGATGTGTACGCATCGACGGGAGCAGGTTCTCTTTCACCGGTGAGAAGGGAGCCTTTGCAGAATAGGATGGACTTCCGCCGAGAAGAGGATAGCCCATCACTCATCAGTTGGATAGCCTCATCCTAGGAGCAGTTGATGTATTGAGTCCTGGTTTTCCTGCAGTGGTGTATCAGTTTGTGGACGTTTTTCCTGATGACGTTTTAGGGTTACCTCCTCGCAGAGAGGTAGACTTTTATATTGACCTGTACCCCGAGACAACCCCGATATCGACTCCAACATATCGGATGGCCCCCGCTGAGCTTCGAGAAATACGGGTACAGTTGGAGGACTTGCAGGGCAAGGGGTTAATCCGACCCAGTGTTTCACCCTGGGCTTCCCCAATATTGTTCGCCAAGAAGGCGGACGGGAGCTTGTGACTGTGTGTCGATTATCGTCGCCTGAACCAGGTGATGGTGAGGAACAAGTATCTGATACCAAGGATTGATGACCTCTTTGAACATCTCATGGGAGCATGGTGGTTCTCAAAGATAGACCTCAGGTCAGGCTATCATCAGCTCAGAGTTCGAGACGAGGACGTACAGAAAACGACCATCAGATGTCGGTATGGTCACTATGAGTTCTTGGTTATGCCTTTCTGCATAACCAATGCTCCAACAGTGTTCATGGACCTCATGAACAAGATCTTTCAGCCAAACCTCGATCGATTTGTCGTGGTCTTCATTGACGACATTTTGATTTACTCGACGACCGAGGAGGAGCACGCCTACCACTTACGGGTTGTACTGGACACACTCCAAGAGCACCAGCTTTATGGTAAGCTCTTGAAGTGTCAGTTCTAGATACGTGAGTTCCACTTCTTAGGACACGTCATCTCTGAGGCAGGAGTTGTAGTGGATCGTGCGAAGATCGAGGCAGTGCAAGATTGGGAGCCACCCAGGAGCGTGACAGAGGTGCAATGTTTCTTTGGTCTAGCTGGATACTACCGGAGATTTGTGCCAGACTTCTCTAGAGTTTCGGAACCACTCTCATCTTTGATGAATAAGGGGAAACCCTTCGTGTGGTCAGATAGATGTCAGCAAAGCTTCCAGGAGCTGAAACAGAGATTGACCGGCGCACCTATCTTGAGGTTTCCTGAGAAGGGAGTTGGGTTCGTAGTCTACTGCTATGCATCAGGGACCGGACTTAGATGTGTCCTGATGCAGGAGCGGGAAGTGATCGCCTATGGATCACGACAGTTGAGGCCGGATGAGCAGAACTACACTACCCATGACCTTGAGTTAGCAGTAGTGGTCTTCGTCCTGAAGATGTGGCGACACTATCTGATGGGTGAGCGCTTTACAGTCTTTTCTGACCACCAGAGTCTCAGGTACATCTTCTCGCAGAAGGACCTAAATCTGAGACAACGGTTATGGCTCGAGTTCCTCCATGACTATGACTTTGAGATAGTATATACTTCTAGAATGGGGAACGTGGTAGCCGATGCCCTCAGTAGGAGGACGGGCAATCATCTACATTAGGAGGCGACAGAGCAGCTAGCCGCTTTGCAGATATCCTTCATGGATAGAGATGGGGCAGCCTTCCATCAGTCTCTCATAGTCACTCCTCCACTACTGCAGCAGGTCAGAGAGGTACAGCGAGGGGACACTAACTATGAGACGCGGCGTGTACAGATATCCTTAGGATAGGCACCTGATGGTTTCTCCTTTGGAGCAGACCACGACATCCTTTTCAGAGGACGTACCATGGTACCCGTCGCTTTACGGGAGGAGGTACTGAGAGAGTTTCACACTTCTCCTTTGGTGGTACATCCTGGAGTGGCGAAGATGTACCAGGATCGCAGACAACAGCACTGGTATCCAGGCATGAAGAAGGCTGTGTCAGAGTTCATTTCTCGATGCCTCACCTGCCAACAGGTGAAGGCGGAGCATCAGGTACTAGATGGCTTGGTACAGCCCTTGGAGGTCTGGTAGTGGAAGTAGGACGAGATATCTATAGACTTCTTGACTGGACTTCCACGTACTTTTAGAGGTCATTACTCCATTTGGGTGATTGTCGACCGACTCACTAAGTCGGCTCACTTCTTACCCATCAGAGAGAAGGGATCAGTGGAGAGCATGGGACGACATTACATTCAGGAGATTGTGCGGCTTCATGGTGTGCCATCATCTATCATCTCTGATCGAGATACTCGCTTTACCTCCTGGTTTTGGAAGGGATTACAGGAGGCTTTCGGGATGCAGCTACATCTAAGAACAGCCTTTCACCCTCAGATGGATGGTCAGATGGAGAGGACCATTCAGACCCTCGAGGACATGCTCTGCGCATGTGTCCTCGACTTTGGTCGTAGCTCGGAGGACCACCTACCCTTGGTGGAGTTTGCGTACAACAATAGCTACCACTCCACCATCGGGATGGCACCATACGAGGCATTGTACAGCTGACCTTGCCGATCTCCTTTGTGTTGGACAGACACTGGGGAGTCAGCACTTGTGGGACTGGAGATGGTCCAGACCATGACAGAGAAGGTCTAGGTCATCTAGGAGCGGATGAGGACAGCTCAGAGCCGGCAGAAGTCATACGCTGACAGGAGGCGGAGGCCACTAAAGTTCTAGGATGGAGACCATGTCTTCTTGTGTGTCTCACCTCGACGTGGATTACGGAGATTTGGCCGAGGAGGCAAGTTATCTCCGCACTTCATCGGACCCTTCCAGGTCCTCAGCAGGATTGGCGAGGAGGATTTTCGCCTGGCTCTACCACCTCAGATGCACCGAGTGCACGATGTCTTCCACGTATCTCAGCTGAGGAGATATGTGCACGACCCGACACACATCATTGACCATGGGGAGCTTGACGTTGACGATGGGGCGACTTTTACGGAGGTCCCAGTGGAGATTGAGGATCGACAGGAGTGGGTCCTACATGGACGGTCGATTCCTCTAGTGCGCATCAGATTGCAGCATGGGGACCTCCAGGAGAGCACTTGGGAGCGGGAGGCTTAGATGCGTGCTCAGTATCCTCTTCTGTTTCCCTAGTTTTGATGTAACTTTATGGGGACGTAAAGCCCTCTGGTGGGAGTAATGTAAAGACCCGTAATATTCAATAGAATTTTTTTTCTTAAATTTTTTTTGGAATTTTACAAGAACGCGGTTTCTGACGGCACCTGATTCTGAGGCCATGTGTGCTCGAAATCAATTTCCGAAGTTTGGCTCAAGTACATTCAGTGAACGAACGAGTGGGAATTTCTAACTTTTGAACCGGAGCCCGGAATCGAATTCCGAGGGCACCAATGGAACCGCAGCGCCGAGAATTGCTTAGGAACTCCTGTTCTGGAGTTTCGTTTACACAAGTGTTGATGATAAAAATTGTAGAAGTTTATTTTATTATTACTCTACAATTTTTATTATTTTTACACTAAGTGTTAGTTCTTGATGGAATTTGGGTAACCACCCAACATCCATTGGGAGGTTATGAGGGTGGTGGGGCCCACACGAACCTCACCCCTTCATATCCTCTAACCCCCCACAACTCCCACTTTAATTTTGTTAACTTATGTTATAACATATGACTTTAATGTAATGAATTTAATGAGGTGGGTTGTGTGTGGTTATTAGAATTTCAAAATCTTTAAATTCAAAAGAGTTGTTGGGTTAATAAAATAAGACTTGGTCTTATTTTATTTTTGGTTAGAGTTTTTCAATCTTGAGAGGATTGGGAAGCGTGAGTCTTCTTCTTCTTCAACCTCGACGAAGAACGCGAAGAACACCTCCGCCGAAGAACGCGACGTCTCTTTCCGCAACGGTTCTTCCGCGACGCCGTATCCACGACACGACATTCTTCTTCAACATCGTCTCTTCCGTGACGGTTCTCTGTGACGAAATCTCCGTCAACTACTTCGAATCCTCGCTTCATGACGTCGAAGTTCTTTTCCGCGATGCCCAACCTCCGCTCACTCTCGTCTTCCGCGGCTCGTTGATGAACACCGCTCTTGAAACTGAGGTAGGGGTTTGTTTAGTTACTTTGTTTTGAATATCAATTTGGTGATCTTTGTGGTTTAAAACCATTTGATATCAAATAACGCGAGGGGGTCGTTCCGCACAAACACGGCCGACCCTCCTATTTTTTATGATTGATTACTTGTGGTTTGGTTCGGGAAGGCGTGGTGTCGTCGCACCACGCGGATTAATGCGGACGGAATTGTGCGGCGCCGTCGCGCCGCTCCATGGAAAGAAGTCGAAGAACGTGATGCTTTCGCGCCGCGTCGAAGAAAATCGAAGGCGCCGTGGCCGGAGCGGGGCCGCGGCGGAGGGGCGCGGTGCCGTCGCACCGCGCCGGAAGACAAGGGTCGCGGCCGGTTCCGCGCCGCGGCGGAGCAAGGAGACCGGCGGCCGGACCGGGCCGCCGGTGTCGGAGCCAGAAGGGGACCAGCCACCGCCGGTCCCGTTGAGAAGGAACCAGCCGGCCAAGTCGGGCCGGTTGGAAAGGGTAGGAGCAGGGGGAATTAAATTCCCCTGGCCAGCTCAAACGGCCCCCCATAAATGAGGCCACGGTTACACAGGGGGGCAGGCGCCCCTCCCCCCCCCCCCCCCCCTTGCCGAAACGGCTCGGCCAAATGCCGAGCCAGACAGCAAGCGGGGCATGCCAGCTGGACCGGCGCCTGGCTGGTTAGCCAGGCTGGGCCGCGCCGGGCTGGGCCAGGCCGGGTCGTGCTAGGCCAGGCCGAGCCGGACCGGGTCGACCCGGTTTGGGCCGACCCAGGGGGTCTCGTGCCAGGTCGGTCTTGGCCCGAAACCCCTATTTGCGGAGAATTTGGGTTCAAATGCCCATAACATGGGCTACGGACCTCTGATCGACGCGCAGCCAGCAGCGACACGATCTTTGGAACGAGACGGTCGTTTCGACATATCGCACTCAAGGTTTCAGATTACTTTGAGTTCGGCCGGGTTGGTTCGTACACGAAACCAACCGGGCCCTCGGAGTGGAAACACTCATATCTTGAGCTACAGACGTCCGATTGATGTGCCGTCAACTTTGTTGAGTTCCTCTTAGTGAGACAGATCTTTTGGCATACTCCACCCGAGGTTTGGATGTAGGCGGAGTACGGTCGGGTTGGTTTTGCCTTAAAAACCAACTGAGCCCCTTCGACGAAATATCCAATAACTCTCAGACTGGGTGTCCAATCGACGCGCCGTCTGCGACGTTGAGTTCCTATTGACGATACGGAACATTTGGATACATCAACTCTGGACTAAGTGACAGTTGAAGTATCAGCCTCTCGGCTCATGGAGCGAACCCTCCCGAACGAGCTTACTGTGTGTGGGAACCCAAGAGCTGGCTGCGACTGCTAATGTGACGACGACGACTGTACAGAGATCCTCAGTGGATTCGACGGTGACAACTTCCGCACTCAGCGATCCTATGTGGATCAGTGCTACCAATCCTGTGTGGGTCCGATCCTGTGTGGGTCAGCGCTCAACGGTTCTGTGTGAGCCAGCGCCTACAGATCTTGTGTGGGTCCGATCCTGTGTGGGTCTTGCGGGGGTTAGTTTCCTACCGATAATGTGTGGGCCATTGTGGGGGTTATTACCTATCGATCCATTGTGGGTCCGACGAATTAGATGGATAAGTGATCATATCTATCGTCTTCAAAGATGTATACCTGGGTGAGCTGAATCTTGTTTGCTTTCCTGTGTGGATTGTGTTGTGCAATCCTGTGTGGATTACATTTTTCTTTCCTGTCTGGAATATGTATACTTTCCTGTGTGGACTGAGTTGTACTTGGTCTCAGACATTGGAACATATTGGGATTTATGACTTAGGTATATGTATGGGCATATACCTAAGCAGAGTTGGTTGTTACTTCGTGATTGTATCTCTCCTTTGTGATTTATCCTTTGTAGATTTTGGGAGACCTTCGGGGGTCTCAGGGTCCCTACTGAGTAGCTTATACTCACCCCTGCACGGGCTATGCCCGCACTACGTTGTGTTGGTTGTAGACAACGGACAACGTTGATCTTGGTTGAGGCATGCAGAGCAGGATGGTATCTAGAGGTGGATCACTGAGCGGGACGTACTCGTAGTAGACGGCGGGACCCAAGGAGTAGTGGAGCTATCTGTACCAACCCTTCATGTGGGATTTTTTGGGGATAGCTCGGAATAGCTACTTTACTTTATAGTTTATGTCTTCCCTTTTGAGTTGTACTTTACAGTTGGGCTTGTATTTCCATCCCCTTTTACTTTCTACACTTACTGTTGTACTCAGTTTTTACTTAGTGTTTACTTCTTCCGCTTGTACTCTGTGGTGCTTGTTTACTTTACAAAGGAAATGCCTTCCCTTTTTACAGGGATCTACTCCTTGGTTCTAGTCACCAGCCCCTGGCCTATGGATGGCGGGCTTGGGGTAGTCACGGCACAAGCCCTGAGGATGGGTCGTGGCATATACATTGATGGAAATTTAAAAATAAACATTCATCTCACCCAAAACGTAAGAAAAATATCATGATTTCCATTGAAATGAATCAAAACCATCACTTGAACAAAAAAATATTTGTGATTTATTATATATTAACGTATTTCCTAAAAGTTTCACAATCCATTACTCACATAACTCTCATAACTAACAAATCATTACATCTATACAATCACCTGAAATTCAATTGCATGGAAATTTTCAACATTTCACTAACAAAAGGTTCTCAATTACTCCCATTTCAAAAAAAATATATCAATTGAAATATCCTTTAGAACCTACCCAATTTACCTCTATTATAGTCTCATTACACTTTTTAAACCTTTTTTACTATAAATGTTCCCATGACTCTTAATTCCAACAAGTATTTCTTGAGAAGTCTCATATCCTTAACATGGGTATTATCCACCACATAGATTATTCTTTTTTATCTTCCACATCCACCACCCAAAAAACTTATTCCAACCATATTATTTTAATGAAATTATTATAAGTAGTATATAAATTTTTTATTTTATTTTTGGTACATCCATTATCATTTCTTCTTTTTTCCATTAAAAATTGAAAAAATCGGTTGTGTTACACGTAGACCATCGCCTTTAATAATGATAAACATAATTTTTAAATAGACCCTTATAAGGATGGTGATAATAAATAATTTAATGAAACAATATGATATTTTTTACATGCTTGTTATTATTGAAATATAAATAATTTTATAAATTTATTTGTATTCATTTATTGAAAAATTGTATTGTTTCCCATGTGTATATGAGGATTACATCCTCCATGGATGATATGTTTCATTTTTCATCCCCAACCTTCATGGATTGTTCTAAAAATATATTTTATAGATAAATATTTTATTGATCACATTTTTAAGATAATATATATAAATTTGGTGTTGTATTAAAAATTTCAAAAATAAATTCTCATTATACATTTCCCAACCGAAATGGGAATACCAAGAGGGAAAATGATTTCATCATTGTAACTAATACCATTTTTTCATATCTACTTTAACACAATTTTCTCAATTATAATATATATACTTAATAATATAAAACTAAAATCATTCATAAATTATAATTATGGTATTATAATCACATTATAATTATTCTAATCAATTGATTATAACATGTTATTGTTTGGGTTTGTTTTACAATATATATGAACAAAGCTATAAATTTTTTTCATAGAGAATATAGAAACATAATTATTTGTCTAATATGATATTAATATTTAATAAATATAATCTATAAAGACCATAATAATATTTAACTCATTATTAATATACCATATTTTGATTGTTGAAAAGTATGAAAGCAATATCACCACTGATTGTATCTCTTCAAATAATTAATTAACATCACATGGAATAGAATTAGAACTAAATAAATAATTATTGATAATATATTATAGCACCATAAAAAACATAAAAATGAAAAACAAGGTATATTTTGGGGCTCTATTACAGTTTACATATATATTTCATCATTTTATATGAATATTTATTATTTACTCAATAAAAAACTCATAAATGTGAAGTTATAGTGCCATTGGATAGTAGATATGTCATTAAAATATTTCATAAATAATTAAAATATTCCATAAACATCATACCTTGTATTAACCATCATAGGTTTTTCTTACTTAAAATAATTCTTCATAATATAGGGAAATGGAAACATGTGAAATGGTAAACTCAAAGGCTTGGTAAAGGTTAATATATGAGATATCAGTTGTTGATCATGTGTAAGAATAAAATAAGAATAATTTTATGATAAAATTAATACAACATTAATAAAATAATACCCAATCAGAAATAGATCAGAAAACATGAGTCATAGAATAAAAAAATTTCATAACAAAAGGTGTGAATCATAACAGTATGAAATCATCAACAATCATTAATGAGGTATGATAATATATAATAATAAAAAAATATGTCATAGTACAGTAAACAAATTTTAACTATAGAAAATTATTACATTAGTAAGATATAAATAGAAATAGTATCATAACATAGTGTTCTGAATACTATAGTGGATTGGGTTTACTCCCCATTCTCTTTTCATTCTCGGTGGATAATTCCAATTTTGGGTTCAGTTCACTCATCATTACCATTCATATTATATAATGAGATATCAATATTTAGACAATACATTATATGGATATAATTATAGTCCCACCCAAGAAATAATGTGAACTATGTATATATTTATATATGTTATATATGATCATAAAGACATTTATTATTTCATCATAACTAAATTATCATGTAGGAAATAAATTACATTAATTAAAATATCCTTGAAACATCAATAGAATAAGACATCCAAAGAATGAAATGTAATGGTACCATATAAACATATCCCAAATAATTACTGAATATCCTTAAATGATATTGACATCATTGAAAAACATTTTTTAAAATCATTTTTGAAATTTAATTTGAAAAATAACAGAAAACATAATTTATGGAAACTTTTAAAAACTAAAAATTCCTAGATAAATAGGAATAAGGATTCCCATTAAAAACATATAAACCTGTAAATGAGGATAAATATGGTGGAAGGTTAATAACATCATTGAAATCCATTCATCTCATATATATTAAAAAATAATTCTCTTTTTAATTTCATAAATAAATTAAAACACGGTTCATAGGGAATTTTTTTTTGAAATGATTCATTTTAATCAATTATAAAAAAATAGAAGGTAGTAAAGAAAAATATAATTATCAATAATATAAAAGAATATAATAATTTTTATAAATATATCATGACTAATATGGATATAGGGGAGGATTTTCTCAAGGAAACATGAAAAATAATGTCACTTATTTTGAAAAACATTTGGTTTGTCTCTTTGAGTAACCAATATAAGTTAATAGAGGGGAAAAAATAAAACCCTATATATAACAATAGGTGAAAAAAGGATTGGATTTATAATTAAGACTATTTCATTTACCCCAATGAAATTTGATGCATGAAAAATCCTAATTATAAATGGATATTACAATATACAGACATACATCAAGTCCTGACACTCTTCATATACATTTTATCATCCTCTTCCTCAAGTATATCTATTGTTCTTAAGCCTTAATTATTATTGTGTAGGTGTTTTGTTGAAACTAGAACCCCAAATAAATGTGTAGGAGTTTTTTAATTGATTTTAGTATATCTTCATTGAGATAATGTGCTTAGGTGGTATGGATAAATAGAAAAGGTGGTTCCTTTTTATAAGTGAGGGGAGTTGAACCATTGTAAATATTAAAAATTTTAAAATAAAATAAATTAACTCAAATGATCTAGTGTCTCTAAAACATCATATTTTTTTTGATAATGTATGGGAGGTACAAATACACTAAACTAATGATATTTTGTCAACTTTATATTATCTTGAAACCTTGTTCCATTAATTATCCCATTTTATCCAAAACTATACTAACAATTGTTTACATTTTTTAATATTTATCATATATTAAAATAAATTTACCATTATAAATAATATTTAATATAAATATTTAAAACATGAAATCCATTTTACCAAATTCAATTCTTCAAACTATAGGAAATTATTTTAAATATAAATTCACAAATAAAAGAAACCCATTTTTTAGAATAGAAAACATTGTATTTTATATGTTTCAAATTGAATTTATACTTATTTTGGGAAATGACTCATAGGTAGTGGCAATGAACACATATTTATTGTATTATTATTATATAGATAATTGCTATTTCACATTAGATCCATGACAAAACATAACGAAATTATTGGATCACCTTGTTAAAGGTGAACAATCAAGAATAGCTTTTTACATGTATGAAATATAACTTAAGTTACAAAACATCAAGAATTAGATTCCAAATTCAATAACAGAGTTTAAAATCATTTATTTCACACATCAAACATTTCTTTTGTTGACCCAAAGGTTTCACATATTTTTAAGTAATGCTTGTATCATAATTATATCACCAAAGTTACAATATTCTTCAAAAAAATATTTTTCACACTTCAACAAAAAATATATATGTTAAGAAAAATCAAAAAAAAATCACCATAATATAATTTTTAAATCATTTATTAAAAGGGAACATAATTTTGAAAAACTAAAATTCTAAAATTAATATGTTAGTTTTTCAAAGAATAAATATATATATTATATATTATATAATAAAAATATATTTATATAAAATTATATTTCTCTTAGGGTATGAAAAAATTAATTTAGACATCATATAATTGATTTTACTAATATTTTTAATTAATTATCTATGAGTATAATTATCATTTATATTATAACAAAGAATTATTTTATTTAGATTGGTTTTGTGTATATCACAATATATCAATCATATCAAATTTATTAAATATATATTTATTCTAGAATATTAAAGGGGGATATTATACCCCCATTATAATAATTTTTTCATAAATATTTCATTTCTACGTTGAGAAATTGTTGATAAATATAACTCATAGGCCTATATACTTCTTATATATATTCCTCAAATTTATGATTCCTCTAAATAACCTTAAACAGGTGAGTGGTCTTGTTCTGTAGAAATTTTTCTCTATGAACCAATATTACTACTAGTTATTCCTCATTCAAAATATCATAGACCGTGGTTTAACTTTTACGTACATGTGAAGGATTGGGTATATAATTCCCCAAAAATATTTACTTTGAACATTCATAAACATAGGATAGATTTGGTTGAACGTGAAAGTGATAAAATACTATCCTGATATGATCAAGAATATCATAGGGAAAAATATATCTAGGGATTTACTTCCCCTACTTTATAAATCTCATTAAATTATTATATGGATATATCCATAAGAATAACTTCTCTCCAAATTCAAGAACCAGAACCCCTTGACAGTTTCAAAATTTACACTTTTATCCACTTTGAGCTTCTCGGATGTTCGATTGAATGGCTCTAACATTATCTACCATTTAATTAGATAGATTATGTCCCAATATCTTTTGTTCTCTAACTATAACCTAGCATGTTGGAGTTATGCACTTAAATATATAGGGGGCCTTAAATAAAGGCATTGAATTATCAAGTGAAATAAATTTTTGTATGAAAAAGAAATTAGAGGAATGTAGTTATCACATCCTAATTTTAATTTCAAATATATGTATCTTAAAATACCTTCTATTGCTTGAATAGTTCTCGTAAAATGAACTTCTATCTAAGGAAGATATACAGTCATGAAGCTATAAGTACTCAATATTATAACATTATATAATATTGTGTTTTTGGATAAGAATTCACTTTATTCCATTTATATGATATTTATTGTTTATAGTTTTAGATAATTATCTTATAAATCATATTTAACAAACCCATATAATTGAATGTGGACACTTCCATAGAGTACCTATTTTTCCCACAATATAAAACATTGTAAAAGAAATATGATTTTTTCAAGACAGATATTCAACATTATTAACTTGACTTCATATTCATTCATACTCATAGTTAAAACCCTATGAAAGGCATTAAAAACCATGGTATGAGCTCAAAAATATCAAAAAAATAAATAAATATATATGAATAAAACAATTTGTTAATTTTAGAAAAATTTGCTAATTTACTTCCCATATTTTTTATAGAATAGATTATAAGAAAAAATAATTTCAAAATCATATTCCCAAGTGTCTCATAGAAAATATGATAACCCATGATTTTTTTAACATGTATTTTTATCCACAAAAAGAATAATCATTCCTTTAAAAAATTATCATTTGATTACCATATGAAATAAATAAATTACTGATAAAAAACAAAAACATATATGAATATTAATATTGGTTCTTTGGGAAATCAACTTCATCAAATCCTTACAATAACCCTTAAAAAGGAATAACCTACTTGATTAATTCCATCATACTTATATGCATAACATAATCATTAACTAATGCATCAAAAAGCCATATCAGGCTCACCAATCATCATAAGTAATTTACAAAGACTATAAAATACATTAATTACATATAATATTTCATTTCTTGTATAAAAAATAAAAATTATTCTTTTTAACCAGTATAAAAAATAATTTATATTATTCTAATTAAATATAAGAAAACGTTGATTTCTTTTGATAATATTATATATAAAATTCTAAAAAATGGGTATAATATTTTCTCAGAAAATTTACATATAAAATTTAAGGGAAAGAATTTTAATGAATAATATACCTAAAATCAATAAAACTCTATTAAGAATATATATTCAATAAAATTATTTTCACAGCATTGGTAAAAAGTAACTCATTCGAAAAATAACATCAAGATTCTCATTTTTATAACCTTTATAGAAAATGTCAATGTTAAAAGAGAAATAATTTTATAAACCATTTCTATGTAAAAATTATAAACCATAAAATATTTTATGAAAATTATCGATATATAAAAAAACAATCGGATGGATTAATTAATTTTTAACATATTTTTTATGAAAAATCATATTCTTTAAAAAATCATCTAGATCCATATGTAATCTGTCTCTTATTTATTTCAAAAACCTCATTATGATTAAGATTATGGGTTTCGGATAATACTTTTATGGTAAAAATAATGGTTTTTGAATCTGGGAAGCGATGTTTAGAGTGGTAGTTTTATTTTTTTTATAATAACTAAACTTCTGTTCTGTTATAAATAGTTGAAATTATTTTAATTTATAGGAAACAATAAATGGTTTTTCATAAATATTTTGTTTTTCTGGGTCAATAATGTAATTATGAAATACTAAGTGGAATTTAAATGGTCAATGATTGACATTTCAGACCATTTGAGATCAAACTCGCTAGTTTATATAATTTTTGGGACATTTTAATAATTTAATAAATCATTTTTTCATAAAATATAATTAATTTCATTTTATTTGTTTTATCTTATCATTTTATTAAGAATATCCTGAAATCCACTAATATAAAATGTATAGACATTGGATATACCTTATATATTATAAATATTTATCTAATTTAATTTATCTTTAAACTAAAATAAATATTATCATTTTTAAAAATTTTCATATAATTAATTTAATATTTCATCTTTTTTCTTATATGGTACACCATCACAATGTAAGTATTTCATAAAATTATACTAATTTTATAAAGTAATAATGTATCTTTATCATAATAATACTTTATTTTAATTTATCACCAATATTTAGTTCCATTAAAAAATTATATTTACACACATATATGTAATGATAACTTATTTAATATGTTATTTCGACTTATCTCACATTATGTAAGCATTGAACATACATTAGGATGTGTTTCATATTATATAAATAAAAAATTATAAACATATAAGTCGATATAATCAATTAAAAATCATATTAATTAATAAATTCAATAAATGACATATTACTTGAAAAATGTTCAATTAAGATCAAAATGTTACTTTTTCATTGACGTACAAGCACTGTGTTAGAATTAAAAATGTTTTTTATATTTTTCATTAAATAAATTTAAATTTATGTCTCGTATTTATTTTTTATTATATTAAAACATTAGTTTCTTATATAATTCATTCCATAAGATTAATAATTTATTATATCATATTTATTTCTAAACAATATCATAAAAAATACCATATTTTCTAAGAACTATATTTTTTTCTATTCAAGAACGAATTAATCATTTCATAAATAATTCCAAAAATATCACTATAATCTAATTATGAAAATTTAACTTCCAAAATTATTCCATTTTAGATAAAACAATTACTAAATTTCAATTAAATTATTTATAATTTCCTTGTCCAAAACAAAATATAAATCATATTTAACGAAAATATATTTTTAAAGCGTTAAATGAGATTTTAATCATTCCATTCCAATTAAAAATAATCAAATTAATATTAATTAGTTAAATTGAATTGATAGCATATATATATTATCATTATGATTTATTAATAGTGATAAATTTATGCTATTTAGATTAAAAAATTTTGCACATTAGAACACATTTAATAAAAATAAATCATTTAATTTGAAATGATTTTTTCTTTGTGTAAAAATTTGATTTTAAATATAAATTATTTATATATATATATAATAAAATGATATTTTTCCATAAATATTATATAAAATGGTAACATTTTACATTCCAATGTATATCCATACATTTATCAATAAAATATATTTATTTTCTTCCCTCTCATCACATTAATGGTGTTCTTAATTCTTTATATTGTTTACATAATTATTGTTTGGGACAAAATATACATGAATACCCTTGAGGCTAATGATTTTTTTATTTTTTATTATTTTATATATGTGTGAATTTACATCATTTTTACTTTTTTCATTTTTTTCATATTTAAACCTTATAATGTATTAATTTTTATCATTATTTATATTGGTTAATTTCATTAAATGTATCAAAATTTAGTTCAGTTTGATATTTCATGTATCATAATATATAAAGAATAATATTTAATGAAAATAAATTTTAAATTAGTGGGATCTTAAATTCAACCCCCTTAAATAACTTTTATCCACACATTTTTATTTGATGCCTGATAGAAATCATTTTAATTTTATTTTTAATCAACGCCAAAGAGTATATGATAAAATGTATGATCATGAAAGAAAATATAATTATACATAAAAATATCTTTGTCGAGAACCCACATCATAAAAAGGTATATTAAAAAATAATTCGAAAACATTAAATGGAAATATGATAGTCACCAGGAATTACTCATAATCAAGTTCTGAGATAAGGTGAACATTAGCGTGATGTTAAAATATGGTCATGGAGGAAAAAATTACAACTAAAAAATAATAGAGAGTGATATAGATCATCATAATTGGAATTTTAATGACTATAAATCCATAAATCAGTAGGGGATAAATAATTTCATCATTTATTTATAAATAAACATATATAATAGGAAAAAAAATTATTTAAAGATAATTTTCGTATATATTTGAGGGATTATTTTACTATCAAGAGAGAGAACAAGTGAATATATACTTGATTTCTTTCATACCAAAATCAAAATTTCATCATATAGTTGTCATTTGAAACGTATTTTTTCACTTTTATATCATCTTTTACCCAAAAAATGAATATTTTTGGGGAATTATTTTTATTCCTGATCCAATAAAATTGACTTTTAAAGAATCAAAATGACCATAAAAAATTATAGGTTATTCCTTTTATCATTATACATGAACCAAACCCAATAATTGGATACCGCGATGTAATATAATAGACAATATGAATACACAAATGCACATCAATCTCCAAAATCTTAATAATAATACCCAATTTTTAATATTATTAATTCAATGAATTTCAATCTGGAAAAGTATTTAAAATATGTATAACTAAGATTGAATCCCAAATATTCTAATTATTTTATCACATATTCTTTCTTGGTCAACTAAATATTTTTCACCAAATAACAATAATCACTCATAAAATCACATATCAAAAATTTATATTCTCTAATCATATAATCTAAAGAATATTTTCCTATTTTCCATAAATAACTTATATCACCATAAAACCACAATAAAATCATAATTTCTTCCAATGGATAATTCATCCTTTATTCCTTATATCATATACCATATTAGCTAAAAATATTTCAATTTACCATAATTGTATAATGTTCCAAAAATATAGTGAAAATATTTTAAGATGAAATTAATCATATAGTCACTGAATCACTTTCAATTCTCATGGTTATTGATATGATAAAACATATGTTTCATAAATAAAATTCCCAATTTATCGAAATAATCAAAAACCACCTCAACAGAAAATATCATAAAAATATTAAATTTTATCAATATATTTTATCTTATGTCCAAACAAATATGTGAGAATTACTCAACAAATAGAGTTTCATAAAAACACCAGTTAATCATAAGGTTTACATATACCTCATACATCTTAAAAGAATAATTAAACCACTCTACGGTATTCCCATCACATAAAACATGAAAAGAGTATAAATGAATTTAATGATATGAGTATCCTTATATTTAGCCTTATATTATAATTCTTGATCCCTATATATATCCACCACAATCATTCAAAAATATTCACTATCCATTAACCAATCTTTTTCATATTATTCCTTCATAAAAAATACCTATACTCAAAAATATAAATCACCACTTTTGATTCATAAATAAAAAAACATAATATAAAATATACCCACTTATTTTATATGTCCCTTTCTGTTTCCTCATTCTCAAATTTAGTGGAATTATACATTTATTAAACATTATCCATATGGTCTAGTTGATATCCTCCTTGAGTTCCCCCCCCCCAAATATTTGTATTTCATGATGCACATACTCCCCACATTTAGAATATTCAATTGATACCTTCGAAAAATTTTATTCTCCTTCATGGAGTTAATTGAATGCTTATGTCTTTGTTGGACTTTTTTTACATTATAACCTCATTTACCAAATGAAAACATCATATCGTACCATTGAGACGTTTCTGAGGTGATTTTTCCCACATTAGTGACACATGGGTCGTTGAATCTTGATACCTTCATGATCATTATCCCATAAACATCAATGAAACTATATTTTTTTATTTTCTATTCTAGGAAACTCACATAGGTTCATTTTTTAACCATAATTCATGAAAACATGATAAGAATAACTATAATACCTTTAACTACATATCCCTTTTTTATTTCTCATTTAAATATATATCGTATTGTCCTTTACAATGATTATGGATTTCGTTCTTACTAGTTGACTTCATTTATTAAAACAATTTTTAGATGGAATATATAAAATAAATTCATAATAAACCATCTCATGAAAACGATATGCACCATAATATCCTTATCCTTATAATATTTTATTGAACTCTTTATATTTTTCCAAAATAACAATAATTATAAAAAACATTCTAACCTTTGTTTTAATAGATGATTTTTAAATTATTCTCTAATAACATCATAGCTTCAAAAGTTATCAAAACCCTTCCCCAAATGAAAACTATAAGGATAAAACATAAATATTTATATAATCTTAAATTTTTAAACAATAATTAATTTTATTAAATTACAAGGATATTTATGGTAGATTTTTTTAGACAATTGGGTCATAAATCATATATAAAACACTTTTATACTAAAAAAGGAATACTTTAACCAAGTATCTATTTTGCCAAAATATGAATCTTTTAAAATGAAACATATTTTTTCCGAAAAAATCTCATGATTTACATCTGGACTTGATCATTTTTTCTATTCATTATTGATACCATATTAAGAGAATTTGAATACATGGGATGGGAACCAAGATCTTATTAAGGGACATAAATAATGGATGAAAGATACTTATCTATCCATTTCAAAACCATGATATTCTATTATATATTTTTCTTTAAAAATAATAAACCTTGAGCTCAAATAATCATTCAATTCAACACAAAATAAATGTTTCTACCCAAATCGATTCTTAAAAAACATAAATAAAATATATGAAGGAATAGTCATTATCATGAGGGTTTCATAGAAAACATGATAACCCATTAATGTTTTTTATTAAAGTCAAAACTTTGAACCATAATGTGTATAATCATTCATTCCAAAAAATTATCATTTACATTAAAAATTATTTCCATAAAATATTATTATAAATCATAAATATATATATATATATATATATTCCTTGGGAACCATCTTTATAGAAACCCTAAAAATAAAATATGTTAATTGGTTAATTCATATAGAATCCATCAAATAACATAATCATTAACCAATGCATTGGAAAGATATAGATGAATAAAAAATCATCATAAATAATTTCCACATATAATAACATACAAATATGACATAGAATATGGAATTTTATTCATAAAAATTAAAAAAGTATTCTTTTAAACCTATATTTGAAATATTCTTAAATATTCAATTAAAATAAGTAAAATATCCAATTTTTAAATAATATTAATAAAAAATTATATAATATTGAAAAAAATATGTTCATTGAAATTAAATATAGAAAATTATATATTAATTTTCATAAAGAATATCTTTGATGATAGTAGGAAAATCCATTCATGATTTATATGTAATGAAATTCACATCATTAGAAAAAAGCTACCTCGTTTGGAAAACAATAAGAATATTCCATTTTTTAGAATTTAAAAAGAAAGTAAAATGTAATAGAAAAATATTTTTATAAACCATTATGGGTAAATAAGATATTGTATAAATAAAATTTAAGACAAATATGTTTATTGAAGTAAAAGTGAAAAAATTAATTCATAAGAATGATCAAAACAATTTTTAAAGAAAATGAATTACCATAAATATTATCCACCATCATAAATTTTTGAACTCCATATTAATTAGAGAATATCCTATTTATTGAGGTGGATGACATTGGAGAATTTTATTATCATCCCAAAAAATTTATTTGTAAAATTGAATGAGAGTGTTATATAGTTATTTTAACATATTATTTAAAGAATACAAAAGTTTAATTTATGTTACAAATATTTGAAATGTGACCCTTTCTATAAGAAAATAACGATGGATTTTTCAGAAATATATATTCTTGAAGGGTGAATAATTCAATTTTAAAATAGAAAGTGGAAGACATATAGTAAAGGGATGAAATGTTTTACCATATGAAATCCCACCTATATATTTATATAAACATTTATCTCTTTTAAATCAACTAATAAAATATCATTTTTTCATAAAAATTCATTTTTTTAATAAAATAAACTTAAATTTGATTACATTGGTATTAAATGGTATTGAAATTAAAAAATAATTCCTTCCAAAAATAAAAAAACCTAATCACAATGAATATCCCTTATTAGTTCTAAATTTTAATAAAATTCTAGGAGAATCTAATCTCATCTAAATATTATCATTTTTGGAACAGTTTAAACAATGTACTTGATTTTTATTATATTTTCCAAAATCTTGTCCCATCATGTCATAAAGGATTTATAAAAGTTCAAAAAAATTTGAAAAAAAATTAATTAATTACATGATATTAATTTATTTCAACACATTATTGTGTTTTTGTATTAAGTATTTATATTTACCCACATCTAAGCCATGGAAATTTATATAATATTTTATTTTGACATTTCTCCCTATTCAAAGGTATTTCACATTAATTTGAATATATTTCTTATTTTAATAATAAAAAATTAACTAATGTAGGGACCTCAACCCCAATAACATAGATTTGGTTTCTATATTATAACATTAAGAATAACATATAAGTAATTATATCCTGAAAAAACAATTAGTTTAATAATATTGGTAAATTTTATAAATAAATTAAATTATCATTAAAAAATTAAAAATAAAATAAAAAAAGGTTTTCTTTGAGAACGCAGATATTTTTTATAGCATATCCTTTCATATGAATCCGAAAACACTTCTCAGTATACTGGGAAGAATAAAACATAGTAAAGGAGTGATCTTAGATCCTTTGTAAGGGTAAGAGTACAATGGAAGATATCATGAATAAATAATAAAAATAAATATAGAATGATAAATGTAACACCCCAATTTTTCATAGTAATTTATTTTCTTTAAAATAATTCAATAGCTTGCGCTATACGCATCACCGAATTCGAGGGAACACCAACATACCAAACTAGTCATAATAAACTATTTCTGAAAATTAACAATGGAATTATGAATTTTATATAATCCATATAATATTATAATCCATATTATGTTTTTCTTAGACATAATATAAGAACGAATTCATTTTTTCAGATAAAATATGTATTTTTCAAAAAAAACAATTTTACCACCTTTTAATGGAAAACCCATTTTAAAATGAATATTTCACACTTTTTTATATTTAATTTAATAAAATTATGTTTTTATTTATAATATTGACATAAAAAGTTTTTTTGGATAAATATTTGGTACTTTTTCGATAACATTCATATTTTGATGAATCTGGAAAAATACTAAATTTTAATTGAAAACAAATTGTTTAATCGAAAGAATTTATTGTGTAAAATTAAGAATTTTAAGGGTTTGGAAGTATAATTAGAATATTCTTTTATCATTTAATACAATTTATGTCATTTTATTTAATTTTACATTTAAATTGGACATAAACAAGTGTTAGGCTTTTGATAATTAATATTTTTTAAAAACTAACTTTTGGTTTTGACAACGGAAATTAATTTAAAATTAATTTCTAAAACATTTTTGTTTTAAATTTGGAAAAATGGACATAATATTTGGAATCAAGAGGTCCAAATTCTTTAAATAGTTAACTTTTATTTTTATACATTATGAATAATTACTTCGGTAAATATTTTATTTACCATGGTTAAAGGGTAAATCCGGTAAATAAGGGTAAACATAATATTATAATAATATTAAATTACCCTAAAATGGGTCCAATTATTTTTTTTTATACATGTCCGACCATTGAAATCCTTGGGTCGATTTGGGGACCCCATGGATCCACTTTAAAGATATAATAACACTTTATATTAATTAATTTAAAGTAAATAAAAAATGATAAAAACATATATCTTTTAGTAAAATAATTATTAAGTGTGGATATGTAAGTTATAATTTCGACTATAAAGACTCATTATAAAGATAAAAATATTTCCAATATAATTGGATTTTATTTATAATTTTTATACATTAAATAATTAAGTTTATTTATAACGCAATGGTGATGTAGTAATTACATTATTAATGAAAGAATAAAATTAATGGTAATATAAATGTTAAAATAAATATAATTTCAATGTTTTTATAACATCCACTAATTTTCTATGTGATTGTGATATGTCATGTTTTATTAAATTTATGTTTTTCTAAGTAATCACGTTTTTATGAACTTCACAAAAACCAAATACTAAATAGTATCAAAATTGGCATAAATGAGTTTTTAAAACAAATATTATATTATTAAATTATATAATAGTCCTAACAATCTAAGTATATAACAAAGTACATAGATAGGGTTATTTATATATTAATTATGAACCACTAGGGGATATCATTTCTTTTTATAGTATGTTTATTGACCATATAATATAAAAATACAAAGATACATTGTGAATGACAAACTATTTAACTAAGAGTTAAATCAAAAAGATAAAGTAAATATGGTGACCTAAAACTATATAAAACCTATTTGTTAAGAGGTGTTTGAACCATACAATACATATCCTATAAATAAATCATTTTTTTCCATTATAAAGCTAAAAGGATTTTATTATAAAATTATATTTCAATCTTTTTCCGAAAGTGATCCTCCCCTCTCTTATAAAAGGGTACATCCCCTTCTCTTAATTTCACATCTCCAAACCTTTTGGCTCGGCCAAACCCTTCCCAAATATCCTCCAAACATTACTACATATATCATAGAGGCCTTCCTTTGGTCAGAAATCCAACCTAAGGAGCCCTTTTTATCAAATCCAAAGGAGAACCCCAAAGAAAGGGTAAATATTTCATCTCCTCTTTCAAGATCATTTCTTCTTCCACTTCCACTTTCTTTGTTCTTTCCATTATAAAATAATAACTACAGTATCTTCAATATATTATAATTTTATTATAAAAATGGTACAACAATATTCATTATTTTATCCACCATATGAAGGAAAATGTCACCATACGTGCGTACGTACGGCTTACCATCTCCACGTCATAGTGTAGTTTGTTATTCAAACACTTAATTTTTTGGATGGGTATAATAATGAGTAAAACTAATTTAAATAATAAATATAATATGTTAATTATTCTTTATATATGATATTTGATCCAATTACATACGATTTCACCATCAATATAATGATATTGTGGCTCGTTCGTACATACGGATTACCCTCTCCACGAACGTGATGATATTCATTCCCCATAATAATCATTCAAGAATAATTTTCATTTAATGATGAAAGATAATTTTTAGGAATATAATATCATTCTTTATAAGAATAAAATACATCTTATCCATTAAAAACTTGACTTATGTAACAAATAATACAATGGAAAACAATCAGTTAACAACCAAAACAATGATAATAAAGAAATATGATTAAAAAATCTATTTTAGAAGATCATATATGATATCATATTTATGTATTTTGTTCTTGAATAATTTAATATAAAATATTTCCCCATTATACAGGAGGTTAACCTACCATATACTAAGGAAAAGTAAAAGGTAAGGGGTTTCTAATCTCACTTTTAATTCCGTGAGATTTCCATTGTTCGCCACTTATTTATTGCATGTGGTGTATTGTGTACTGCCATTTGATATATGTTATAATTATTATCTTTATATTCATGTTATTATGTGATTCATTTGGTGGTTATTAACTTTTGGTCATACAACTCGATTGATTACAACAAAGTAGTGGGGTTTTCATCTCACGTTTTATTCCCCGTGAGATTCATGCTATATTTTCCTCTATTACATTTTGAGTGGTGAATGTACTGCCCATGATTTTGTTATTGGTGTAATATAAATTAATTTATGGGTATTTACATCTTCATATTATGAGCCTTCATTAATGGGGTTTAGGTTTCGTACATTACGAAATTGGTAAGGGAATTTAAAATTTTAATTTCCACTCGTTGGGATTTACGCATACTTCATTGATTATTTTACTCCAAGATTCTGTGTGGAATCACTATTAATTTTTTATGTAGTAATTTCCCTTACCCTTTGTGTGGATATAATTTATATACACCTAATCATTCCATTTATAAATTCTCAAGTCATCGATATAAACTTGATAAGAGTAATATTTACTCAATTTCCATTCACTGAGTTAAACATCCAAGTCATTGGTGTTGTTGTTACCAGACTATGTGTTAATGTCCTATAATTTATTTACACTAAATATAAAATCATATTGAGTGTATTTATTTTTTTCAAATGTAATTTTTCATTGATTTATCCTTTACCTAAGGATACAGTCTTTATAAGGGAATTCATCTCAACTTACATTCCATTGAGACTTCTTTGTTGTTCTGCGCCAATTCACTTTTATTTGGTGTATATACTATACTTTCACATATTATATCATGAATCCTTTTATTCTAATGATATTATAATGTTTTTTACCTCAATTATATGTATTCTATCATCTCTCAATTGGTTAGGAACTCTAATTGAAAAATCATTGTAATTGTTTTAAAATTTTATTCTTCTAAATCTTTCTCATTAATGTACATGATATAAAAATGGTTTAAAGGATTTACTTATATGTAAATTAATCTCTTAAAATTAAAATTACATTTAAAATTTTCAATGTGGTATGGGAAAATTTGATTCAAAAATCTATTTTTAACAACTTCTTGACCAATAGTGAGACTTTTAAATGTTTTCAAGAAAAAGGGGATATTTCTCTCAAATTGTTTTACTGATTATTTTCATCTATGTAAATATCCTTCATTATTATTGATTTAGGTTGATAAGATCTTCTATATTGTGTTTAATGAGTTATGATTCACTGTAGATGTGCTATTTTTATACCATTCTTGGTTCATGGTTAAAATATTGACATATTGTATGCTAGTTTTAATATGAATGTTTAGATTATGTTTAAAATATTTTTATATGAGGAATGAATTGGACTTAGTATGTGACGGGTGGAGCCCAATATAGATCATCGATGTATCGGCAGATCTCATTATACAAACTAGTGTCTTGGCACAAGGCCTTGAAAAAATAGTATTTGTTGTCTTGGTACAAGGACTTGACTATATGGTTATGAAGTATGGAATTATGCATTCTATCATTATGAAATTGGCTATTGATATTAAATGTGATTATTAGACTAGTAGAATATCCATGTGAATATTTAAATAGCATTATATGATTTCTCCTATCCATATTATGCTGAATTTTATGATTAAAAAAGGCTTATGTTCTAGTCTTATACACTGCCTTAAATGTTTATGATTATTTATGGCATTTTTCGCTATACTGTTATCCTTAGTATGCATCGGAGCTCACCAATTTCTTATGATTTATTTTTCCTAGGATGCAAAGAATTATATTACGATTAACCTATAGTGATAGACTAAGGTATATAATAGTGTTCAAAGTGGACACAATTTTTTTTTAATTTCATGATGTAATGTAAAACTTCTTTATGTATCCAGTACTTTTGAGGCTACTAAACTGATCGGTCTTTCAGGACATGATTCCTTGTATGATGCCAATGTTATGTAATAATTCCCTGACTCTGGGTAACTAGGTTCATGGCATTGTTGTTGGTATCAAATGAAGTTTAGTACAAACCTTGGATACTAGATTTGGAAAAAAAACTCTGATTAGGAAACACTACCCTAAGATAAAAATTGATGATTAGTATAAAATAACATCCAAAAAAATTGGTAATGTAATTATTATGCATGGTTTCTAAGAAATACATCCCTGTCTGGATACGAACAGGTAGAGTTGTATCTAGCATAGATTTACCAAGGAGTGAAAACTCCGACAAGGAGTTTTGGGCTTGACCCAAGGTATTCGGGTACATGACATCGGGCCTTGTTGCACCCCTGGTTACGACACTCCTGGGATATATTATTAGGATAATTCAAATTTTCATTAAAAACTGATTTGAATTATTTTAATATAAGATGAGAATAAATAACCTTTTTTATTCCTAAGGTGTTTTCGATTGTAAATAAGGTGTTTTTAAATTCTCTAAATGATTTTATGAATCACACAACGCATTCTTGTGTTAGTCAATGAATGGATTCCATAGAAGTCATAGTAACATTGAACATGATGTAAAATGAGTGATTAGTGGTGGGAAAAATAAATGAAATAGATTTTTGATAGGTGTAAAAGATATCATGTTCATGCCGAATCAGTTTTCCAAAAATATGATAAAAAATATATATATTAACCAACTCCGAGACTCAACAAATAAGAGAAAGGTGGTGAATTATAAGACCTCCAGTAGTGGAGACCATAGAAAAAATAAAGCTCAATTTACATAATGTAGGAAATGTGGAAGATGACATTTATGAATGTGTCTCAATGGAACAAAGAAATGATTTATGTGTGGGAAAGAATGACATAAATTTTAGAATTTCCAAGGAAAAATTAAGAGTACTATAGAAGAAAATAAAAATGATCCCAAGAATACATTTACAGTAATTTTCCATAAATGTATGGGACCTAGGAATTACCTATGTGAAAGCCATATTCTATAGGATAACATATTGTTCATGGAAGAACCGATGTTGAAATAAATGGATGTTGAAATGCTTAAAAGTATTTGTGCTCATTTTTAATGGGGTTACTTTGGAAGACTTTTCTCTTGTATGTGTAACCCTGTAGTTTGTTTTATAAAAAATTTTATTTTAGGAAGAATAATCTTTTCTATTGTTGATATTGTAATAAATAACCATTTGGGAATATATAATCCTTGAATTTGAGGCAATTAAACATTATTAAATTTTGGGATGAAAATGAGAGGTATGAGATAACATTTGTGGTGAAATTCTGTTATGGTTATTTTGAAGAATTTATCTCATTTTGGGAATGTTATAAAATATAGTTTTTGATTAAGTATAACAAGAATGTAGTGTGATCATCTATCACATCAGAAAAAGATGTGGGAATCGAACACACAACCAGAGTGCGATTAGTATTTATCACATACCACTGGACTATGTGAAGTTCTTGGTTAGTGTGACTAATTATTTTTAGTTAGATGGTTTTATTGATAAATAATAAGTTTATTTGGGATCTTATGTCTCCTAAAATGAATATCCTTAGTATAAGAAAAATATTTGGTGATTGAGTGATAAATGTTATTATGGAAGATGTTCCCACTCTTGAGAAGAATATATGACTATAGAAAATAGAATACAATGGGATTTTATTTTAGGAGTAATGGTGGATTTTTATTTATGTTTTTATTATATATTTATAGTGATTTGTCTTATTTACGGAAATTAACGTATCTTAGAAAATATGTGATTAGGTTAATTACTTTTAAGTATGTGACTTTAAGAGTACTCGATGTTATTTGGAGATACAATTTAATGTGGAAGACTATGTAATCTAATTCTTATATGTTTTGGGCTTCATTATTAGTTTTGATTATATTGAAGGATTTTATGGACAATTTATTATTGAATAGTATTTATTAAACATTGGTTATAGTTGGTTTAATTTTAGAAATTAAGATTAGTATTTGTTTCTCTAAAGGATTAATCTTTTTCGGGATCAACTGATCTTGTACTAACTGTTTTGGTTTTGGATAATCTCTACAGAAAAAGTAAATATATAGATTATCCTTTGTGGATTATGTGACTCTCTAGAAGTTAATTATAGTGATTCAGGTGTGACTAAGTCATCTTGAATACTCATAATTCAGAAAACAAATAATGAGTTTGTGGTATAAATTTATTCAAGGATGAAACTATACATAAAAATTCAATATATGTTTTTATGTTCTTAGTCAATCTCATGAATAAATTCCCCAAATTTATGAAATGGAACTTAAAAAAACATTGTCCATTTACTTTTCCTATTGGGAAACTAATTACTGTTTATTCCATCATAGGTTTTTGGTTTTCTTATTGTTATCTTTCTCTTGGTCATCTTTTCTATCACTCTCCATCAGAACTTGACACTTATTTTTTCTTCTATATCCATGTTTTCCTATATATAATCCTAGAATTGGTCATCTCTAGTGACCTTTGTACTTATCTTTCTTTCTTTTAAAGTGATAGTTCTATTGACTCTTTTTCTGATGAGGGACTTAAAATGATGCTCCCAATTCTAATTTTAAAATTGTGAGGATTCAGTTTTAAAAAGGGGGTAATAATGTAATACCACAAGATTTCATTGTAAGTTATTTTCTTTAATGTAGTTCAATAACATGCGCTACATGAAACACCGAGTTCGAGCGCACCATGACTCACCAAACTAGCTGTTCAAAAAGGGATTATGAATAGCATTAACTGAATATTTAATTTCATATTCTCCATATATTTTTATAATCCATATTTTGTGGTTCTTAGACATAATATAGGAACAAATTTATTTTTTTAAGATAAAAGAAGTATTTTTCAAAAAATATCAATTTTACAACTTTTTAATGGAAAACCCTTTTAAAAACCAATATTTGACACTTGTATATATTTCATTTAATATAATTAAATTATTATTTAGAATCATGATACAAAAATTTATTTTGGATAAATATTTGGTAATTTTCTGATAATTTTCTTATTTTGATGAATCATGAAAAATACTAAATTTTAATTTAAAATAACTATTTTAATATAAATAATTTATAGTGTTAAATTATTTATTTGAATGGTTTGGATTCATAATTAGATTATATTTATATAATTTAATACAATGTATGTCATTTTATGTAATTTCACATTTAAATTTGACATAAACAAGTGTCAATTTATGATCGCTAATATTTCTTAAAAATATACTTTTTGATTTGATAACGGAAATTAATTTTAAATTAATTTATGCCCCTTATTTGTTTTGAATTTAGAAAAATAGATTCAATATTTATAATTAGGAGGTCCTAATTTTTTAAAAAGGATGTTTTAATTTTTATCCATTATTAATAAATACTTCGTTAAATATTTTATTTACCATGGTTATAGGTTAAATCCAGTAAATAAGGGTAAAAAATAATATTATGATAATATTAAATTTCCCCAAGATGTTTTATATTACTACGGGTTGATACATGTCTGACCATGGGAATCCTTGGGTCGATTTGGGGTCCCCATGGTGCCGCATGAGAGTGATAATGACTCTATATGAATTAATTTAATGTAAAGAAAAAAATGACATAAACATATATCCTTTACTAAAAATATTAAATGGGGTTATATAAGTTTTATTTTTGACTATGAATACTAATTATAAATCTAAAATGTTTTCTTACATAATTTTATTTTATTTATAATTTTCAATCATTAAATAATTAAATTTATTTATGACATGATGGTGATGTAGTGATTAACTTATTAATAAAAGAATAAAATAAATTGAATTATAAAAATTAAAATAAATATATTTTCAATGTTTTAATGACATACGAGAATTTTCTAGGTGAATATGACATGTTAGGTTTGATTAAATGTATTTATTTTGAAGTAATAAAGTTTTTAGGACTTTCAAAAAAACCAAATACTAAATAGTGTCAAAATTGACATAATTGAGTTTTTAAAACAAATATTATATTATTATATTATATAATATTCCTATAAATCTAAATATTAGCCAATAAAAAAAGATATGGTTATATATATATTAATAAAAACCAATTGTTGTTCTCTAGGCTTTTTATAGTAAGTTTATTAACCATATAATTTAAAAATACAAAGAGAAGTGGTAAATGACAAACTATTTAACTAAGAGTTAAAACTAAAAGATAAAGTTAATATAGTGACATAAACCTTTCTAAAACCAATTTGTTGGGAGGTTTTCGACCCCTACACACCATATCATCTAAAAATTCATTTTTGATCCATTAGAATCCGAAACCGATTTTATTATAAATAAAATTTCAAGCTTTTTCCTAAAGTGACCATCCCCTCTCTTATAAAAGGGTACTTCCTCTTCTATTACATTCACACCTCCAAAGCCTTTTGTCTTAGAAAAACCCTCCACAAATATCCTCAAAACATTCCTCCCTTTATCCTAGATATATTGTAATGGTCATAAAGCCAACCTATAGAGACCATTTTATCAAAACCCAAGGAAGTACCCGAATAAGAGGTAAATAATTCATCACCTCTTTCATGTTCCTTTCTTCTTCCACTTCTCCTATATTTTTTGCTTCCATTATAAAATAATAAATCCAGTATCTTATATATATTTTTATTTTATTATAAAAATTATACAACCATATTCATTATTCTCTACATCATATGAATGAAAAAGTCACCATATGTGCGTACGTACGACTTACCCTCTCCACATTGTGGTGTAGTTTGTTATTAAAACACTTCATTATTTCATGGATTATAATAATGCGTATAACAGATGTAAATAATAAATATAAAATTTTAATGATTCTGTATATATGATATACCATCCAATTACAAACTATTTTACCATCAATATAATGATATTGTCACTCGTTCGTACGTACAGATTACCGTCTCCACAAACATGATGAGATTCATTCTCCACCATAATAATTGAAGATTAATTTTAATTTTATGATTACAAATAATTTTTATTAACATAATATAGTTCTTTATATCAACCAAATACTTCCTATCCATAAAAAACATGACTTATGTAAAAAAACATATAAAGGAAAACAAATTAGTGAACAACCAAAACAATGGTACTATAGAAATATCATTATCAAAGAAATATTAGAAGATTATATAGGATATCATATTTTTTATTTGGTTCTTATATAATTTAATAAATATTATTTCACCATTATAGAAGACTTTAACCTAAAATATACAATGTAAAAGTAAAAGGTAACGGGTTTCTTATCTCACTTTTAATTCTGTGAGATTTCCATTGTTCGTCACTTATTCATTGCATGTGGTGTATTATGTACATACATTTGATCTATATTAACATGATTATATTTATATTCATGGTATTATATGATTAATTTGGTTTTTATTAACTTTTTTTATACGACTCGATTGATTACAACGTAGTAAGGGGGTTTTCAAATCAATTTTTATTCCCCGTGAGATTCATGCTATATTTGCCGCTATTTCATTTAGAGTGGTCTATGTACTGCCAATGATTGTATTATTGGTGTAATATAATTTAATTAAAGGGTATTTACATATTTATATTATTATCCTTCGTTCATGGGGTGTATGTTTCGTAAGTTATCAAATCAGTAAGGGAATTTCAAATTTCTATTTCCACTCATTGGGATTTACGCATAATTCATTGATTATTTTACTATAAGATTATGTGTGGAATCACTATCAATTATTTTTGTAGTAATTTAAACTACCCTTTATGTGGATCTAATTTTGATACACATTATCACTCCATTGATAAATTCTCATGTGATTGATTTGAACTTGATCAGAGTAATCTTAACTCAATTTCCATTCATTGAGTTAAACATCCAAGTCATTGGTGTTGCTGTTAAAAGAATATATGTGAATGTAATCTGATTGATTTACACTGAATATACAATCCTGTAGAGTCTATTTATATTTTTCATACATAATTATGTCATTGATTTATCCTTAACATAATGATATTGTCTTTATATTAGAATTCATCTCAAGTTGCATTCCGTTGAGACTTCTTTGTTGTTATGTGCCAATTCACTTTTATTTGATATATATACTATACTTTAACATAGTTTGTCATGAATCCATTTAATCTCATGATATTATTCAGTTTTTATTACCTCAATTATTTTTATTCCAACATCTCTCATTTGGTTAAGGACTCTAACTAGAATATCATTTTAAATATTTTAAAATTTTATTCTTCTAAATCATTCCCATTATTGTCAATGTTTTAAAAATGGTTTAAAGGATTTACTTATATGGACATTAATGTTTTAAAATTAAAATTAATTTTTAAATTTTCAAAGCGTTATAGAACACTTTGATTCAAAAATATATTTTTAACATCTTCTTGATAAATAGTGAGACTTTTATGTGTTTTCAAGAAAAAAGGGGATATTTCTCTCGAATATTTTTACAGATTATTTTCATCTATGTCAATATCCTTCATTTTTTTTATTGAAGATGACAAAATATTCCATATTTTATTGAATGAGTTATGATTGACTGTGGATGTCCTATTTTTATACCATTCACGATTCTTAGTTGAAATATTGACATTTCGTATGCTAGTTTTAATACGAATATTTAAATTATGTTTAAAACCATTTCATATGAGGAATGAATTGGACATAGTAAGTGATGGGTGGAGCCCACAACATATCCTCAATTCATTGGTAGGTCTCATGAGATGAACTAGTTTCTTGGCACAGGGCCTTGACAAAATCATATTTGTAGTCTTTTCACAAGGCCTTGACTATGTGGTTATGAAGTCTGGAATTATGCTTTCCATCGTTATGAAATTGGATATTGATATTACATGTGATTGTTCGACTAGTAAAATATCCATGTGAATAAGAAAATGAAATTATTTGATTTATTTTTTCCATATTATGTTGAAGTTTATTTTTTTAAAGGCTTGTGTTCTAGTCTTGTACATTTCCATAAATGTTTATGATTATTTAATATAGTTTCCACTATATTGTTATCCTTATTGATCATTTGACCTCACCTCTTTCTTATATTTTATTTTTTCCAGGATTCAAAGAAGTATATTATCTTTAACTTGAAGGAATATTCTATGGGATATAAGAGTGTTAAAATGGGACCCAATGTCTTTTTTAATTTCATGATGTAATGTGAAACTTATGTATGTATCTAGTACTTCCAAGGATACTAAACTGATCGGTCTTTTGGGACATTATTCCTTGTATCATTATAATGTTGTGTAATAATTTACGTATTCTAGGTAACTAGGTTTGGGTAATTACAGTAAATAACAGGAACACATTAATTTAATCAATAAACTGTGCATAATATGTAAAACATAAAAATGTTCAAATAAATCCATATAAATAATCCCATGAGATTAAAAATTATCTGTTGATATAATTACTAATTTAATAATCACTTATAATCAATCATTTATCTTATAATGAGGGAATTAATATTTTTATATATCATAAACATACCTCCATGGCCTCTTTCCAAGACCTCTTACTATCAATTCCCCATTCCAAGACATCTCACATAAATGTTTGAGGCCTCAGCTAAATATGCCAGCTATTCTGTTTCAAGATACCTATTGATGCATCGAGGGGATATTTAATAACATGACCCACATATCACATAATTATTCCAATACATTCCTCACATAAAAGGGGTAACATAATCAATATAACCATTCTTATTGAATAACTAACCTATGAAATTATAATACTTACCCCAATAAATAAACCTAATCCTAAATCATCCAGAGAAATATGGTGAATGGTAAATAAATTTTAAATCACAATTCAAAATATCATAAAAAATATCGAGGGATAATACGGATAGTAACAGTACAAAATATCCCCAGTGAATCATAAGTAAAATAAATTTTTTATGACATTGATGAATATAAATACAATAAATAAGTCATTGAAAAACATTTTATGAAAATTAATTTTTATTGTTTTCAAGATTTTTAATAATAAAAGGGAAAAATTTATATTGAAAATAGATTTCATTTAAAATAACATTTTAATAATTGAAGAATAATATTTTAAACTTTGAGTGGTCATGTTGGAGTAAAATTATTTCATGTAGTACATGTTAAAAAATATTTCCATTCACGTTTTTGATAAAATCTAAATGATGATTATTTTGAAAATGATACAAAGATTACCTTAAAAATATTTTTTCAAGAGACAAAGTTGGTGAAAATATATTTAATAAATCATTTTTAAAAGGATAAAAAAATATGAAAATTGTTTTATAAATCATGGATTTTGATGAGAATGGATTTTTGACCGAATTGAGAAATATAGTCAACTTTTCATTAAAAATTTTCTCAATCATTTTAAGTAACAAAGAGTTTAAAATGGTAATATAAATTGATAAATTTAATGAATGACTATAATATAAAAAAATATATTTATTTTGTAGATATAAATATAAAATTATGACACTAATAGAAATTAAACAAATACTATACTGAATAATGATGAGATTATAAAATAAAACCTTACTACGTTGGTAACATTTAAATAAAAATCCCCATGAATGTAATACCATCAAATAAAACATTTAATACCATAAATATAAATTTTTTAATGATATAAAATATCAAAATGGTCATTATATACACTATACAGTGGAATAAGTGTGTAATATAGTGTTTGTCTCATGGAAGTAGAAGTGAGATGTGAAACCCTTACCACTTGTTCGACTTCCGTAATATATGTATAAAACGTTTATATAATAAATATAGGTTTATTATAAATAAATTATATAACTATACTCATATATATCATACCATATTTTATTTATATATAGTCTTTTATAACTCATTTATACATAATTCATTTCTAAAATAACTCTTTTTAAGTGATAATTGCTTTATTTGTCCTGTATATTTTCATTCCATAATTTTGGTCCTTTTGTTTTTATCATGGTCAAATATTATATATAATTATAAATATATATATATATATATATATATATTATATATATTCTTTATATATTTATTTGTAATATCTATAAAAGTTGCATATAAAAATGGATTGCACCATTCATGGAGAATGTAGTTCATACGTATTCATGAAAAACTTTTTTATTTTTTTCAATGAATTGAATGATAAGAAAATAAATATTAATTATAATTTATAGAATAATTATTAGATTATATTTATAATTTAGAGTAATAAAATCTATCCTTATTACTATCCTTGTAAAAAATGAATAAAATTCCACATCTCTGTGTTGAGGTGGTAGACTACACCTATGCATGATCGATGTTATTATTTTCCAGTGGACTATAAGATAAGAATTTATATGCGATATTCAATTTCCATAAATATTTTTAAGATAATACATATCTCATATATTTATAAAATTTTATCTTTTATACCTTCCTTGTGAAGAGTAATGGAAAAATTAATCACATCACTTTGTAAGGGGGAAGTTCGATATGCACAGGATAAATTTTATTGTATCCCTCATGGAATGAAAATTAATAAAAAATATGTGATATAATAATTAAATAAGGGTAATAATATCAATATAAATTATATAAATATGTTAAATCCATCATTACATCTATATTTTAAAGGTGGTGATTGAAAATGAACTACATAGGTTCCTAAGGCGGTAGTCCGCCATATAAACATTCGATGGTTTAATTTTACATTTGATATAAGTGGAGATAGATATAGGTTATGAAATTAAAATAATAAAATAATAGTATATATGATATACTGGTGTTTTTATTCAGTCTGAGTTGGAACATATTATTAGGATTTTTAAGAACAATTAAAATGAATATACATAGTTATAAACATCACCTATTATTTGAGAAACCTCTTTTTGTAAAACCTAAATCCTTGATATATTAGAATTAAGATATAAAATATGAATCTAATTTATTTTTAGGAATTTAAGGAATATATTTTGGTATTCAATGGCCAAAAATATGGATTTGGTATTTTGAAGTAGCGAGCATTGGTCGTGGACTTTTATAAGTGCGAAGAAGAAATAATTGGTATTATTGAAAATATTCATTCAAAACCACGTTTTTATCTTTCTAAATGTCTCAAAAATTGGACATTATAGAAAACTATATATTATAGGGTATAAATATAGACATAATATGGGTGTTTTAAATGTTATTAGGTCATTTTAACCCATATGTTTTTATTTTAACCACACTAAACTCATTTATGCATTAATCGCAGTAATTAAATTTTAATATTCTTAATATTAATTATGGTATAAAATTATGTTTAACTTATTTAATAATATAAATAATAATGATTTAGAATATTTAATCATTTTTTCTAAATTCAATTCACTAATGTGGAAGGATCCAATTAAATATTATACCCACATTGACGAGAAAATGGGGGTTTCCAAAGAGAAAAGATTCATAATTAAGGAGTATTTTAATGTAACATAGTTTTACATTGATCAGGTATTTTTTTTCCTTTTCTATGTACACATTTAGTTAATATCTTTGGGAGTGGTTTTATAAACTTTATATGCACTATAGGGAAGGTACACGTCGTGTACTTGATGTACATGTCGTGTACTAGTTTCTTGATACATTTTATGAATGTGATGATCATACTGTGAAAGGGTACATGTCGTGTACATGTCATAAAATATGTGACATGAAACAATGTCAATTATTTAACTCCAATAATGGTTTTTTGTGTGTAACTTATCCATCATGGACTAGACATTTTGTACCTGAGGTACACATCATTACTTGGACCGCACCCACCATTAAGTCATGCATTTTATAGCTTCCCTCTGTATGTTATTTCTATTCCTCTTGGCTGTTGAACCATAAATCTCTCTAGGTGATTTTTAGAGGTGCCACTCCTTTCAAATTGATCTGATCTTCTCGGGATCTTCACTATGTCAGTGGTGTATCTCCTTGAGTAAGTGTTCTTTCTAGTTCTTTATTGTGGTTGGCTGAAATAGACCCCTTTCTTTTCGTTGTAAAATACATTGATATATCTTGGATGTTTCTTATTGGTTTCTTTTAGATCTGTTGTTACATATCATTCCAAAGGAATTTTACTTCATTGGTTTTTGGGAGGTAGGTGTTTTTCTTCAAGGTATGTGGGTTTCCTCACTTATGCCAACCTCTTGTGTTTATATTTGAATAAATCCTAACATGTATGGGTTTGATACTAAGTCTCTCATTGTCAACAGTGGATTTTTTTCATTATTGGATTCCATTGGGAGTGTGTGTGACCTATGCAGTGAGGCAGGTGGTTCTGTCACAAGCCTATGGTAATATACCTACAATGTTTTCATTATAAACTTATTTATCAAATTTTTATGATTTTTTGTTAGTGATAAAAAAGGGCTTTAAAAGTGAAATGGGGTTTCCATGGTTTTTGATAAATGGATTGTTAAATGGTTTCTAATGGATTTTAATGCATTGAAATTGTTTTATGAAATCAAGAACATTGGATACCTTGGGTGCATAGATTGAAAGTTTATCTTGATTCCTTCATAAATTGTTTTTTTATTCTCCAAGAGGTTTTTCATGGGGCATTCCTCTATTTCCTAAGCCTTTAGTTATATGGGACCAATATTGACATTTTTGGGGGGGTTTACTCATGGTTTATTCCTATGCTTCCTAGTCCTATGATGTAGGATTAGTTTTTGTGAACCTGATTATTGTGGTATGAGTAGTATGCATTCTTTTTCTATAGTATTCCTTGGTGATGTGATACACATGATTTTTTTTATATTTATTGGATTTCAGTGTTAGCCATGATATGATTTCTTGTTCTTCTGAATAATGATATGGAAAATATTATTTGAAACTAATATACCTACTTTTGTTTATAAGTGTGGAAAATGTAATGGAATACCTTGTTTTCTATAAAACTGATTTACTACTTATCATGCCATGTTTTTTGTTTAAATGAGCATATAGAATTTGTTATAAATTGACTTGTTATGGGAAAATTGTGTGGCATATTACTGATCCTATTTTCTCACACCCTTTTCACTTATTTGGTGGTGCATAAACCTTTGTTTTTCTTCTAGTGTAGGAAAAGTAAAGGCACCACAGTGAGGAGAAGAGTTTCGTGTCAGCTGGTTGGGTAGTTGGTGATGAGATGGTGGGAGGTAGACTATGACATCATAGGGAGTATCTATTTCATACATCCCATTGCAGTTGGGCATTCCTTTTGGGTTTTTCTACTATTACAGTTGTTATTTTTTAGTTATTTTCCTTATAATTATTGAATATATATTTTTTAGTATTTTGGTGTTCCTTTCATTATCTTTATATGTGTAACATATTTTTTTAGGTTAGGAGAAACTATTCCCTATGTTTTTTTGTTCAATTCCTAGGTTCTTGTCTCTAGCCCATGGGGATAGGAAATTCACTTTCGGGTATGTGACGGGTCAAGTTAGGTGACAGTTGATGGTAACCCTGGTCAGTTCATTACAGTTTTCTATCAGTGGAGGTCTGTCCTCAAAAATCTTTTTCTTGGGATGTATGATACACTAGAGATAGGATTTTCGGGGCTTAAGAAGTGTGTCTTGATTATTATATATCTATGTCTTGTAGTAACGAGACTCATGTTAGCAAGGTATGTTGGGTTACGTGTCTCTGGTATTGGGTTTTTGTCCTAAAAATATCATTTTTTTCTTATTGGTGTTTTAGTTTGAACTGAATTTTTTTTGTATGATCATTTTTATGTTTCAGTGTGCAACATTATGCCTCTGAGTCATCTTCTATGAGTTCCATAGGAGGGTGAAGCTAATGCTCATTAATGAAACCCACCTATAGATCAGAATATCATCAATACTATCATATAGTAAATCCATACTGTTGATTAGGATATACTACGGGATCAAAATACAATTGTGGAGGTACAACCTAGAGCTGGAGGAGGGAGGGAGAGAGGGAGACCGTGATATCTCTTATGTGAGAAGTCACCATCCTTTAAAGGGATAAGTGAACCCCAAGAGTCGTAGGATTGGCTATGCAGGCTCAATAAAAAATTTGACTTCCTAGAGACACCTGAGAATTTCATGGTGAAGTGTGCAGCATTCAGACTCAAGGTTTCTGGCATGCGATGGTGGGATTCTAGGGTCAAAGCAAAAGATATATGTGGGCTTGGATTGGAAGGGTTTCAAAACCCATTTTTTAGTTGTTTTTTCTAGATTCAATGATGTTGGAAATTTCTATTGAGTTCTTTTCATTGCAGTAGGTATAGTATTCAGTGTCTTCACACACCAACTGCTTCGTTGATCTTGCATGTTTTTCTCTGAACGTGGTAAAGAATGACCAACTAATTGCACAAAAGTACTTAAAAGGTATGTGAGTGGATATCAGATCACATGAGTTTATTTTGAATCAGTCTATATATGTAGAGGAAATAGATAGAGAAAATTTGGGAGAGATGAACATGAAAGGAAAGGTCATATTTTTCACCACTTATCATTCAACTGGTGAAATCTTCACTATAGTGTATTGGAAGAATAGTAATTGGCAGGACTATTGTATAAGTGGTGGAGGAAGGTCTAAGCATCAAGTATCCTCTGCACCGTCTACTCCAGCTAAAAGTGAGCCTTTAACTTGCTATCAATGTGGAAAGGGAGGGAATAGAAAATGTTCTTTTCATATTCCCACAATGATGTGTGATACCTATAGACGTGTTGGACATGTACAATGCTTCTTTCATTCTATGAATATGCCACATTATTGTTTGAGTTCTTCGGCTCCAAAGGGTACAAAATTGCAGTCAGAAGCTTTAAAAACTGTTGGGCTCTAGCCATAGGCCTTTAGAGTGATCAATTTAAAGAAGTAAATGAGTTTATAATGTATGATGTTGTAGGTATGGAAACAGGGAGAGGTACGCTTCTTATTTCATCTACAATACAAATTTCTTTTTTTCATACTGGGGCCTCCCACTCATTTATATCTTCATGATTTTTTTATTCTCTCAAACATGCAACAGAACATATTCCCTTTACAATGGAGTTAAAAAAACCTCTTGGTAAAAGGAAAGAGTAGGGGTGGTAGTGTCCTTGTTTGTTAATGATAGCTGATATGGAGTTGGTTTGGGATTTGGAATTCCTGAACATGATCTATTTGATCTAATCTTCGGTATGTATTCTCTTATCGCTTATCTAGCTATGGTTTATTGTTATCCTTGGAATATTTTATTTCTTGTATCTAATATGATCTCTTCTCTGTTTCAAGGGTATTGGGACCCAAGGATTGGTTGTGCGAGATCTTCCCACCCAGAACTCAGTAGTTTGTTGGTTACTATTTCATTTGAGCCAGATGAATTTTCTTAATTTAATGACCTTCCTGCTTTTGTTCAAAATTTCCTTGACATTTTCACAGATTATTCTATGGTGTTCCTCTAGAGAGAGGTATATTTTACGATTGGCCTGGTGATAGGTATTCAGATGATATTGATTCATTATTAATCCATGGTACTAGAATAGTTGTAATATCTCTTGATTTAGTTGGATGAAATGTTGAAAAAGGGTTTTGTTCCCCTAGTGTTTCTCCTTGTGAATCAACTATGTTCATTGCCAAGAAAGATAGTATTTCACATCAGTTATGTGTAGAATATCAGAAGCTGAACCTGGTAATGGTTAAGAACAAATACCCTTTGCCTCATGTGGATGACTAGATTGATTGGTTGAAATGGAAATGGGCATCTCAAATATTGATCTTCAGAAATTTTGTCATCATCTTAGAGTTTGAGAGTCTGATATACCAAAGATGGTCTTCAAGAGAAGGTATGGAAATTATGAATATATTTTGATGCCTTTGGTCTTACTAATGCTCCTACATTTTTTGTGGGATTTGTGAATTAAATATTCCAACAACTTATGGACACATATTTTTGTATTGATGGATGATATTTTTTCTTACTCAAAATCTGATCATGAAGGTGAACAACATCATATTATGGTTTTCAAAATTTTGAGAAGTCACCGTTTCTGTGTAAATATTTCATAATTTAGTTTCTGGACTCAATAATTGACATTCTTGGGGCACATAATATCTGATAATAAGTTATCAGATGGTTTAGAGAATGTAATGGTTTTCTTTCTTGGAAGGAACCACAGGACATCTTTGAAATTCAAAGATTCATTATTATCACTGGGTACTACTGATGGTTCATGAAGGATTTCTCTAAGCTAGCATCTCCTTTGATTTCTCTTACCCAGAAAGTAGTGAAATTTGTGAAGGATGAAAATGGTAAGTCTAATTTTGATGAACTAAAAATAATTATGACATCGGCTCCTATTCTTATCTTATCTGAGCCTGGTAAGGGGTGTGTGGTGTTTTCTGATGTTTATAGTTCTAGTTTGGGATGTGTGATTATGTGGTATGATCATGTTGTAGCATACTCCTCTCGTTAACTCTAACCACATGAGATAAACTACACCAATCATTATTTAGAACATTCAATAGTTATTCATGCGCTTAAATGTTTGAGGCACTATCTTTTTGGGGAAAGGTTCATGGTATTCTCCGATCATAAGAGTTTGAGAAATACCTTCTCCCAGAAAGACCTCAATCTTAGATAGAGATGATGGATGTAATACCTTCATATAATTGACTTTGACATCGCATACAAGACAGGCAAAGGGAATTTTGTTTCAAATTATCTAAGCAGGAAGGTAGTATCATATACTATTTTGGAATCGATGGAGGAGTGGAATTTTAGTGGGATTTTGGCTCATTTTCACATGGATTCCCCGAAGGATGTTTTAGGTAAGGTTCTGACTAGTGATCAGTTTTCATCATCTCTATTGGAGTCTATTTTGAAAGTAAAAATTAGTTTCGTGGGTTTTAGAAGACTCGAGAATGTCTTTATGGTGGGGAGAACATTTCTTGTCGGTCTCTTTCTTCAGATGGAATACTTCAGTTCAGGAAGAAGCTTATTATCCCAGAACATGTGAGAAGTTTAGTCTTATTTTATTTCCATAACACTCTATGGTATTTTCATCCATGTTCTATGATGATGTATTATGATATGAAAAGAATATTTTGGTGGCTACGTATGAAGCATGAAATTGAAGATTATGTGTCCCGATGTTACACCTTCCAACAGATAAAGGAAGAGCACTTGAAGTATTTTGGTTTTCTTCAACCTGTTCTGGTGATGGTATAGAAATGGGATGAAGTATCCATGTATTTTTTTTATATTTTTAAAGAAACATGAATGTAAAAATACTATTTGGGTGGATGTTGATTGGTTGATGAAGTCTTACCATATCATTTTGATAAAAGACACCACTAAATTGAATATCTAAGTTAGATATACATATAGGATATTGTGATGTTACATGGTAGTAATTCTTCTGTTGTTTCATTCAGGTATCATAGGATTGCTTCGAGGTTCTTTAGGAGTCTTCAAGAGGCAATGGGAACTCATATATAGTTGTGCAAAACATACCATCCTCAAAAAGACGGTTAGATGGATAATGTAATTCCGATCATGTCGGATATTCTTTTTGAATGTGTCTTGGGTTTTAGAGGATCATGGGATATCCATATGGAACTGGTTGAATTGTTTTACAACAACATTTATAAACTGTCGATAAGAATGGATCCTTTCGAGGCTTTGTCTGGTCACCCATGCATATCACCTCTTTATTAGGAATTGGTTGGTGACATTGCATTGGGTGGACCGAGTCTGGTTCAATATATGTCTGTGAAGATTCAGGATGTAAAACATTGTCTGGTTATATCATAGATTTGACAAAAATCATATGTAGATCTGTAGTGTAATCCATTTGAGTTTTCCATCGGTGGATGGGTTTTCTTGAAATTTTCACCTCGTTTGGTTCAGTATTTCCTTGGAAAATAAGGGAAGTTGGATCTGAGATATGTAGGACCATTTGAGATCATTGATGGACATAGAAATGTTTCATATCAGTTAGCTTAGTTGGTTCATTTTATGGGAATACATTGTGTTTTCTCCAAAGCTCATCTCAAGATGCATCAACCTAACCCCTCTCATGTTCTGAGTTTGGAAGAAATTGATTTAGATTTGGATGCCTCTGTTTTGCAGAAACTAGTTGAGATATTTGACTCTCAGTCGAAATTCTTGCATGGAAAATTGATTTTTTGGACAATGTTTTATGGTAATAATGATCAGAATCTCATGAGACATGGGAATGTGAGTGGTTGATGAGGGAGAATTTACCTCATATTTTTCTAGGAGTTATAATTTCTAAATTACTTCCTGGAGAAGGAATGTCTTTGTAATGGAAAGTTTGTTACATCATGTTAAGTTTATTGGTTATTTTTTTCCCTTTTCTAATATCCCTTTTGGTTCAAGTCCATAGGAGATGTTTTTTAGATTTTCTAGAGGTTGGAATGTAGGTACACACCATGTAGCTGAGGTTCTCTTTATGTACTGGTTGGTGGATACAAGTCGTGATTAGGGAGATAATGTTGTGTAAGGGTACTAGTCATGTAACTGGCCTATACTAAGTGACTTGAAAAATGTCAATTTTTACCCGAGGTGATGGGGTTTTCGGAATAACTTATCCAGTATGTAATACACATCTTGTACCTAAGTTAAACCTCATGACTCGGCTCAAGTCCATCTTTAATTCACATGTGTGGAAGTTTTTATTTGTTGATTCTTTCAAAACCCATTGGAAATTAAACCAAAACTCTCCCTATGGGATTTTTATAGGTGCCTCTTCTTTTGGATTGAATTGATCTTCATAGGATCTACATTGTGTATGGAGCATCACTCCTCTTTACTGTTCTTTCATCTTCTTCATTGCGGTTGATCAAGATATCACCCTAGCATTATGTTTTCAGATATTTGGATCTAATTTGGATTTTTCTTCCTAGATTCTGCTAGATCCCTTGTGAGATTTCATTCTGAAGGCCTTTTCTTTCATTATTTGTGGTACAGCGGGCATTCTACCTCGAGGTATGTGGGATTCCTCGCTTCCACTAACCTCTTGTGTTTATATTTGAATAAATCCTAAGATGTATGGTTTTGATACATGGGACTTTGTTTTCTTCAATGGATTTCATTGTTGTTATATTCTATTACGGGTGTGTGTGACCCGATCATTGAGGTAAGAGGTTATGTCTCTTTCCTATGATAATAAACTTAGTTTTTTTTCTTTATTAAATAATTTTTTAAATTTGTAGGATTGTTTTTGTGTGTTGAAATAGGGTTTTGAAAGATAAATGGGTTTCCTTGGATTTTGTTAAAAATATTATGAAATTGTTTGGAATGGTTTTTAAAGAATTGAAATTGGTTTTCGAAGTTAAGAACAATAGTTACTTTGGGTAATTTGGTTTAAGATTTATCATTAGGCAATCACCCATTATTGTGGGATTATCAAGAAGGATTATCATGGGGATATCCTCTGTTTCCTAGGCATGTTGTTATTGGGGACTGATATTTACTTTTTGTGTGGTTTACTCATGGGGTATTCCTCTATTTCTTAGGACAGTGTTCTAGGATCAGTTTTTATGCACTTGATTATTGTGGTACACATTTTCTATAGCCTAGTCATTTAATATTATTTGGGGTTTTGATGCCTTTTCTTCCATTTTTTATTTAATTGATTTCTATGTTAGCCTTTATATGCATACTCATTCTTGGAAAAAATGATATGGAAAATTTTCATTGAAATAGATATACCTGTTTATTTTTAAACTGTAGAAAAGGGAAATGTTTACCATGTTTTCTATAAAACTGCTTTACAGCTTATCTGGACATGTTTTGTTTTAAAATGAGAATATAGGATTTTTTATATAGGTACTTGTTATGGAAGAACTGGGTGGGATCTTACTGATCCTATTTGATCTCACCCTACGCACCTCTTCGGGGATGTCCAGACCGTTGATTTCCTTCCGGTGGAGGGAAATGGAAGTCTCTATAGTGAGGTGGCGATGTTCATGTTAAATGGTTGGGGTAGTCAGTGATGGTGTTGCGGGAGTTTATCCATGCCATCATATGGATTAGCTATTGATTATATTCCTTTATAGTTGGGCTTGTCTTTTGGGTTTTTCTGTTGTTCCAGTTGTTCTATTTTCATTATTTTCCATATAGTTATGGAATATATATATTTTACTCTTCTGTTGTTCATTTCTGGCTATATATATATATTCCATATGGTTTTTTAGTTTGGGATAAATTGTTCCCATAGTTTTTTGGTTTGATGATCAGGTGCTTGTTTCCAGCCTATGGGGATGGGAACGCCCTTCGAGTATAGGACAGGTTGGGTTGGGTTCCAGTTGAGGGTAACCTGGTTCAGTTCCTCACATTTAATAACAGAAATTAATATGAAATTGATTCAAATGAGACAAATAAGTTAAATTATAATATTATTGAACTAATCTTACATTCAAAGAAATTAAAAATATAATTTAACATTATAATTAATTTAAAAAAAGGTAGTTTTCTATTAAAATTCATATTTTTCATTATTTATAAAATTATTGTCATTTCAAAAAAACCCAAAAAACCACCAAAATATATTTTTTCAAGTAGATTTCAAGAAATATGTTTATTTTTTAAAATTTTGTTCCTAAAATATAGAAAAATTAGTTTTAAATTATGTGAAAAAAATAAACTAATCTCTAATTTATAAAAATACCATTTTTAAGAAAACATTTATTTCCCTTTCAAATGAATATTATTTTGTTTATAATAAAAATATAACCCTTGAATTTATTTTATATACATTGAAACTATATTGTTATATTAATTTATTTATATATATTCGTACTGTTCAAATTAATGGCTAGGTTATAATGGTTATTTTTAATGAATAATATTTTTATATAGTGTCATGTTTCTTTTTAACTTAGTACTGTATGCATCACAAGCTCTCAAAGTGATTCAATTTATTAAAAAAAATATTTTAAATTATTCGTGTGTAATATTATCTTCTATAATTTTTTTTATTTCATAAAATCTATTTAACAAGATTTTATCATTTTAATGGGATGTACAATGGTCATTCAGAATAATCACATAACTAGGTTTCCAAGTATGAGAACATATGGGGTTAATTAAGATATATGGATGAAAATAATAATTCCCAAATAATGATATATGGTTATAGAGTTCATTGATCATAATAAAGTGAATGATCAATAAAAAGTCAACAACTAGAAAACTATAAATCCATGGTGATTTATGGAATAATTTTATTCATCTATAATAATGGTATTTGGAAAAAAATCTGTTTCAACATAATTTTACTCCGGTTGAGAAATTCCATTATAATATTAACTAAGAGAACATGAAATTTTAATTGCATGAAATATTTCAATTTCATTGGTTTAATTTCGTAATTTTTTATGCTTTGATCAATTCTCACTTCATTTATAACTCCATGAAATGAATATCCAAAATTAATTTTTATTTCTGAAGATCATTTAACATATTAGTATAATAAAAATCCATACCTCATGTCTCATGCTATTTTCATAAATAAAACATTTTTAAAAAATTTTCCAATAACTCCAAAATTTCAAATTATTCCATTCCATAAATAGTTATCCTTAAGACATATCTAAAATATTTCCCTCTAAATTCAAAGTCCAAAAAATTTGAACGAATGTGACTAAATAGATATTAAATTCCCAATACAATATAAGGTGTCTTTTAATGTAACATTCCAAATATATGAATACCTTGGTAACCATAAAACCTTGATGGAAACATGATTGCTACCAAAAATAAAATATTGGGTTGTAGAATATATTTTTTTGATATAAATATTCAATAAACTTTAGAAAAGAAAACATGAACCATAAAATCCTTTCTTAATTTCATATTCACCAATATTATCCCCAAAATATATCATTATCATTATTACTTCTACATAATGAATATATTTCGGTTTATTTTATATTAATCAAGATATTTCCAAAAAAGATCAACTTGCCACTAAATCACAATTCTTTGTATAATTCAACACACGCTTTTAAATACATAAAGGAATACTATAAGAGTATAATCATTATATATTTCATGATTCTGATAATGAATTTATCATCCATAAATTACTTTTATAAAAAAATAATGGATCTAAATACATAAAAACATTATTCATTACACATCATCTTTTTCAATAGCATAACCTTGATCGTGGTCACGTTCCTTCTTATGAAGAATATTTCCATGACACTTGGGGCATAGGTTGAGATATTTCCCTATATAACTAATGCTAATTTAATGTTCTGCATAAATTTTCTTTCATACCCTTTAAATCATGAGAATGGTTAAATTTCTCTCCATATATGTATAAAACATCAATTGTCTTCGAAAATGTACCTAGGTGTTTCTTTCATCAATTATTATAAGAGAGATAATCCTTCTATACCTTCTTCACCTTATATATATTTTTATCTCGGGTTTTATTCTTATAATGATTCCCTTCGATTTTATAATACTTATATAATTATTTCTCTATATTGAAATCACATGATAATATGTTTTTAGTTGATGATAATTTTTGGGAGACTATTTCCCTTTCAAGTATTGGCTTAATCCCATTAAGGAAATGATCATTCTTACTCAAGGGAATATGTTAATTGATATATTGTTCATTCCTTCTAATAGGATTCATTTATATTCAATGAAATATTCTATATTATATCATATTGTTATTAATTATAATTTATAATCCCAAAAATATTGAAACACTTAACATAAATTGAAATGTTTATCCATTGAAAATATCATAATCATAAGCATGGTATCTTTGGGGATATAGATATTTTTAATTCCTTCATAAGTGTCTGTAAATAAAATGTGATTGTTACTATGAATATTCTCCAAGAGAGTGAAACAAGGTGCTCAAGAAGGCCTCTTTTATGAACTAGGTGAAGATTAGGTCAAGCCTAATGTGCCCTTTTTGGAATTATTACACCTAAGTACATCTGTTCTAGAACCAAGTTCACTTATAATATCCAAATAGGGATGTATTTTCTAAAAAATCATATAATCTCATCCATACTGAAACATTTTTTTTTCTTCTGTATATATCATCAAATTCTATTATAGATATATGTTCTCACATATATTGTTTCATAAATATATATCCCAAGGTTTTAATTAAAATTCACTTGATACCTACTGTGGTGACCTCAACCATTGTAAACTAATGTTTGTGTCTTCTACATTAAATTGGAATTGTAAACAAGGAATCATTTCCCAAAGGACTAAATAGTTCAGTAATCTTGGTAATCTAGATAAATATTTGATGTTCTCATTACAATTGAAAACATGAATCAAAAAAATGTTTTCTTGGAGAAGGTTATTATTCATCAAAGCATAACTCTATATATCTTTCATAGAACAGTTATTGGTATCTTGGGGATAATAAAACATAATAAAGTTCTCATCACATATGATCGGTAAGGGTAATAACACCTTAGAATGTCTCATGAATAAATAATCCTACAAAATATAGATAGGTAAATAATGAAAACTCATTCCATTTAATCAATTGATAGAGCATAGTATGGAAGAAATAAATTAATATCATATAAATCCATATAAATAATCATGTGATCATGAAACATAACCATATATTAACATAATAATCAAATAAACACAAGAAATTTAATTCATAATTATAGAATTCATAGTGTTGGACAACATAAACATATGGTCAAGGCCTTATTCCAAGACTTATTACATTCAAGGCCTCATGCAATCACATATTACATGAATATGTATGGCCTTATCCAAATACCTAATATAATTTGTCTAATTATACAGATAAATCACTCTATGTTCTATGTAATTCCATTCCCCACAATAATTCATAAACATAAGAAAAACCAACATAATAAAATAAACATTATCCTAAAAAATCTTGAGAAATATGGAGAATGGTAAAAAATTTGTACATCCCTATTCAAGATGATCATAATACATCAAAATAAATAATAACGATTTTAGCAATGTAACATATCTCTATTGGATCATATGTTCAATATTGTTTTATGTCTTTGAGGAGTAAAAAAACTATAAATATGTCATTAAAAACTTTTTTCAGGAAAAAAAATTACAATTTGAAAGAAAAATTAAACCAAAATGTTTGAAAAATATTTTAAAAATTCCTTTCATTGATAATAAACATTTAATACATGTAAATTAATCATTAAAGCTTTTATTTTTAAAGATGCATGTGAAATTTGTTCATGAAATTCATTTAAAAAATGACACATTTCACATTTTTAGTTAAATCCAAACGTACCTTGTTTTGATAACGACATGAATATTTCATTTAAGAAAATTTCTAAATAGTCGAAATGGGAAAAAAAATTCATCATAAATTCATTTTTAAAAAGTTAAAAATTCAAACATATTTAGAAAACAATGATTTTGATGAAAAAATATTTTCAAAAAAAAAAATATTGCTAAATTTTCATAAAGAATTTTTATACATATTCTTCTGTACCAAAGAGTGTAGAAATGTTAATATAATTTAAATAATTTCATGGATACCCATTAGATAATAAAATATATTGGGTTTAAGAAAGAACATCATATAATTTCTCTAAGGTTGACTTAAAAAAACAATCTCGATAATGATAATATTGTGAAATTAACACTTAATGCATTCGTAACATTTGAATCATAAGAACTGTGAATGGAAAAAATGGAATATTGTATACATTGATGATGAATTTTTTCATGATATAAAAAATCAAAATAGGTAGTATATACACCATGGAAATAAATAACTGTTGAATATGTTATATGTCTAACCGAAGTAAAACTAAGACAACAAATTGTTGCCACTTGTTCCATTTCCATCATATGTGTTTTAAATTCATTATTATAAATATAAGTATATAAAAAATATATTAAAAAACCATTCTCATATATATAGTACCGTATATGATTTACCAATAGAGATTTATCTCTCTTTTTTAGTTATTAATTTTTAAAATTGTTGTTTCAGGTTATAATTGCATCATTTTTCATTTATGTTTTGGCTCAGCAATTTGCATCCTTTTAATATGATCATGATTAAATAATATAAATAATTTTAAAATTGGTATAAATATCATATATATTCATTATATATTTAATTATAGTAGTTCATAATGTTTCATATTGAAAATGGATTACACCAATCATTGAGACGGTGGTTTGCATGTACGCATGAACGTTGTTTCCATTTTTCTTAATGAATAGAAAGAATGAAAAATAAATATTAATTAACCTATAAATAATTATTATTGATTCATATATATCAATTATATTAATAAAATCTATCTTTATTACCATCCAATTTAAAAATTAAAATAAAAAACATTTCACAACACTACATGGAGATGGTATTCCACACGTATGCACGAGCGACATTATTCTTTTCCAATGGATTTGAAGGTAAGAATTTATATGTAATATTATATTTCTAAAATTATTCTCATATTTTAAATTCTAAAATATTCATTAAATTTTATACTTACCATCTTCAATGTAAATCATAAGTGAAAAATGAATCACATCACTTCGTGAGGTGGTAGTCCACTATACAAACAAGTGACGTTTTCATATCAATCACGGATTGGAAACTAAGAAGTTTTATGAGATATAATAATTATATAAATATAAAAACTTCAAAAATATCCTATACATATGTTAAATCAATTGTTAAATGAGTCATTCAGTGGTGGTGATAGAAAAGGAACAACATCAGTTCATGAGGTGGTATTTTAGCCATACACATGATCGAAATTTTAATTTTATATTCTATAGAAGTGGATATAGATATAGGTTATTAAATATCATAATAAAAAATAATTATATATAAAATTATATTATTATTACTTTTTCAAGGTTTAAGAATATTATAATGATTTATAAGAAGATTTAAAATGATAATTCATAGTTAAAAACATTATAACATCTTCAAGATACCTCTTTAGGTTTACATTAAATCCTTCCAATATTATATTAATGTCATAAAAAAGGTATATATGGTGTGGTTAAGGATATAAGGAATAAATATGGGTAGTTATATACCATAAAAAATGTATTTTTGAGTGTGAAGAGTGGAGGAGATGGGGTGGTCATTTATTAGTATGGGAGAGGATATAATTGGTATTTTTGGAAAGAATCAGTTACACACATGTTTCTTTCATGCCAAAATCCTCCAAAATGGGTAATTATCCAACCAAAAAAATTGGGTCTAAATATAGTCATCCAATTAGTTTGGGTAATTTTGGTAGTTCATGTTAACCATTATCATTTTAAATTAACCCCCCCCCCCCCCCCCCCCGCGGTAAACCAATTTTTTAATTAATTGTGGTAATTAATTTTCAGTATTTGTACAGTTAATAATGGTAAATAAATATGTTGGACATATTTGATAATATAAATAATTACTATTAAAAATATATAATTACATTCTCAAAATTCCCCTCATATAATTTTCATAATCTATTTCGGAATTATACCCACAGATGCGATAAAGAACAAGGTATCCAAAAAAACAAATCACATAAGTATATGATGTTTTAATATTAATTTTTGATATTAAATTTCTTCCAATGAAATAAATTAGAGAATTTTTAATTTAATTGAACTAATGTTACTTTAAAACAAATTTTATATATAATTTTACTTTATAAACAATTTAAATGATAAGGAAGTTCCAAATTAAAATTCGGTATTTTCACCATTCATAAAGAAAATAATCTTCTCATAAAATATTAAAACATTCACCAAAATATAATTTTTACATGTCTATTTTGAAAATGTTGTTTATTTTTTAAAATTAAATTTATACTAGTTTTTAAAATAATGTTTAAATTGTGTTCACAAAACACTATTAATCTGCCATTCAAAAAATCAAATCTTTCTCAGAAAACATTTCTTTCTCTTTCAAATGGTTCATATTTAAGTTATAATAAATAGATAAAAATTTAATTCATTTTATATACCTGTAAACCAAATACTTTATATAATTATTTTAGTCTTATTCATAACCTCTCTCTTAAAATCTATTTTTTAATGTTCATCATGAAATAGTTATATTTCAATAGAGTGTCATGTTTTGTTTAAACCCCATGTTGTGTGAATCATGATCTATTAATGAGGTTGTGTTTACATATAAAATAAATATATCCTAATGTATCATGCTTGTATATTATATTATAGTTTTGTGTTTGGTTTTATTCTCTCTATCGAACAATATGATGCTATTTTAAAATCTTGTGAAGTTATATTCTACCCCCTTAAATAAATCACATCCTTGAAATTTAAACTCGATATCAATAATAAATGATTTGAAATTTAAAAATTTCATTATTTAAGTCCCAAATTATGATAATGGTTAACAAAATACTCATGGAAATATATAGTGGGGAGTATTAAAGTCATTTTCAGTAAACACCTAACTATTTTTCCAAGTAGGAGAACATAGGTGGGAAGTGAAGTTATAAAAATGTATGAAAAGAATAATTCCCAAACAATGATGGAGGGTGATAGTGGTCATTGATCATAATAAGTTTAATGTTTAATAGAAAGTTAGAAACCCCAAAATATTAAATATATGATAATTTATAGTAATATTTTATTCATCTTAAATGATGGTACTAGGATAACATTCTTGTTTCAATATCCTTTTCTTGGAGTTGAGGAATTCCTTTTCTTTCTAGTCTAAGAACACTTGAAAATTAATATACATGATATATTTATATTTCATAGGAATAGTTTCATTCATTATTTTCTGAATTTATCAATTCACACATTAATTCTTACTACAAGAAATGAATATCCCAATTGAAGTTTTATGCTTGATGCACAATTTACATATTCCTAGAATGTTATGTCATTCCTCCTATCTCTAGATACATTCTAAAATCGAAACGGTTAGAACACATTATCCAATAACATCCAATGTTAAAATTAATCCATTCAATATATATTTATCCTTATTACTCAAAGAAAATATGTCTTCCCAAATTCAATGTCCAAAAATATTGAATGAAGGTCACCGAATCGACATTATATTCTCACGTACAATATAAAGTTAATACTAATGTCACGTATAAAATATGTGAATAACATGACCCCAATAAAACCATAATGAAAACTTGAATTCATATATAAATGAAATTTTAGGATGTTCAATGTATTCCATGGATCCAACCAAGTAGAAAACTCTAACCATGATAACATAAAACATCAAATAAATAACCAATTTTGCGGTCACAAAAATTATCACACAAAAATATCATTTCCATTATTATCTCTGCCTACAGAATATATTTAGGGTTATCATCCCTTAATCTAGACTCATCCAAAATGATTAAATTCTAAATTAATCACTTTTCTTAGTACCATTAAACAAATCATTTCAAATACATAATGAAATATTACTATAATACAATCCTTATTGATTTCATTATTCTTATAATGACAATATCATCAATAAAATACTTTTACAACCTATTTTAGTGATCTAATTACACGATCAAATTAATAATTTCACTTTTATCCTTTCAATATAATATGCTTATCCTTGATACCATAGCTTCTTCCGATATATTTTCCCTTGAAACTTGTTGAATAAATTAGAATAGTACCTCAACTTCTTACAGTTAAAGAACTATAGTTTAGAATCTTATTTCTTGACCTTGAAATGTCACGAACCAAGATGTGTCTCCATCCGACACGGTGCCTGACCCAGTCCACAGCATGGCTTGAGGGTCGTTCTCGATCCCCACAAGTGGGAAAAATTTCCCGGGTGTCAAAACTAAAACATGGGAATTATATGCCTAAAATAAAATACAAAAAAACATCTCACAAGATAAATATAAAAAATCTAGAAAATAGAACCAAACAATACATTAACATTATACCAAACATAAATATAAAATTCAACCCAAAACTGCCAGAATACAGTAATGAAAAGAAAATTAACACATCTATTCGCACCATCATGCAACATGAGAAGCCACCTCCTCAAACCCCCATCGTCAAACCTGTAAAGAAAAACCATCAACAACCCGAACCACTGTCACTAAGCACGATTCTTCAAACTGTAATACAAAAAGAACAAGGTCTACATACACCCAAAGGTGTATGTAGGTTGTGAGAAGAATTCATAATAGGATACCACCCATTAAAAAGGTTCCATGACACAACGTCAAAAGTTTAATTTACCATGCTTATTTAAAACCATACTTTTAAAATGTCTTTAAGAAAAACATTTAAAAGATAAAGGTGAATAGAAATGGGCACTGAAGTAAAAACCATTTCAAAAATAATAATTTAAAAATAACTTTCACATACTTAGGTGGTCCTCTGAATGCCAACAGAAGGCACCACATCATGAATAACACCGTACATGGGTAAATCCCTTACGGTTCATCTAGATCAAGTGGGACCCTAGAACATCGTGTCATAGTGAAACCTGGATTAGATACCATGACCCTTAGTAAAGGTGGGTTAGAAACCATGACCCTCACTCATTAATATGTTTATTTAGTGTTGAAATCGTCAATCCAGCTATTTGAAAGAGGGAAGATACCCCTCCAGATCACTAGCGCACTAGTTCTAGTCCACCCACCTAGATACCTAGGGTTTTACCTTATGATTAATCAAGCTTCACATTCACATAGTATATCACATGCTCATATCACAGACCAAAAAAAACATTACCCACAAAATCCACCACTTGCATACCCAATCACCTTTTTAAAAACACACACACAATAAAATACATTTCCAAAATACATTTTTTTCTAAACAATAATTTCCTAAATCCAATTTTTCATCACTCAAAGAATAATATTATCAAATTTTACAACTTAGAAAACAATATTAAAAAACACAATAAGGGCCGACAAAATAAAGCACCCCCAAGATAGACAAAAAGGGTTTACACCAAGAATCATGTCTCATTTTATATAAAAAACTACTTTAAAACAAACACATATTAAAATCTTTCAAAATAACAGATTCGCGCCATCTAAATTATTCAATAAATCCTTAAACTATTCATTAGATCATTTAAAGAAAAACAATGAAGACCTTAAACCAAAATATACTTGAAATCCTCTTTCTAAAACCCAACATACACAAAGAACCATTTCACTTCCTAACTCACATCACATGCATTCCATGATAAATTATTGAAATAGTGTAATAAACATCCTTAAATAGAACAGTCATGGTTTTCACCAAAAAATGTAACTTTAAGGTTTAACACAACATTCACCCTATCAAACACCCATTTCACACATCACATTTGATAAAATAAAAAAAGATGATTAGATTATAAAACACATAAAATTAGAACCCAAGAGTCATTACCAAAAACACAATTTGTTCCATATAAAATGTCACTCTAAAACTAAATGCACTAGATAACCTTATCAAAATTTTGTTTTCCATTTTCAAACAATTTGAAATTAATTTTCAATATTGTGCAACAATGAGAACACACTAAAAAAACATTTTCCACTTGAAGTAATATCAAAACAATCCAACGATATATTTTTTGCAACAAAATTGGATCATAAAACACATTTATAAAACAATAATAACCAGTTAAATTAATAAAATGATGCAAGGGTATGGAACCACCTACCTTGGGTGACGAATTTTCACAATGTTTAGTGGGAAACTCAAATTTCATGAAATTCGCACCACATAAATCCTAAAAACCATATTTTAAGAAAAGAAAATATTCAAAATCGACCCAAAAATAGACCACATACCTGCTAAACAATCAGGAACTCAAGGGGATAATGAAAAAGAATAATAATAATAATAATGTTCAACCAGAGGGGGTGTCTCTAGATATGTCACATGCACCTGTTGAGCCTTAATGAATATGAAGGATTAACGGAAGGAGGGTGTCTCCAGAGATGTCGTGCGTGTCGGAAGAAAACCATCTAGAATTTGCTAGCATAGAGGAGGGTGTGGGACGGGATTCACCGGACCGAGGTCGACCAAGACATAAGGGAGCGGAAAACCGTGCTGGCTGAGTGGGACATTGTGTGGAACTAGGGTCTGGCCTGGGAATAGGGTAGTGGCGTGATGGGGGAGTCTAGGGAGAGGCGGGTGTGGCACAATGGGGTCCGAAGGTTGTGTCAAGGGATGCGAAGGGCTTGGGGGAAGGTGGATGAGTGGTGGGCCATGGGGGAAATTAGCTCAGAGTAGTGCCAGATGGTGGTCAACCATGGGAGAATGGGGTGGACTCCTAGGGTTTTAGGGGGGTTGCGGCTCAACACCAAGGGATGGGGAAGGGTGGTCTGACAGGATAGGGAGAAAGAGATGAAAGAGAAGAAAGAAAATATAAAAAAGGAAAAAGAAAGAGTAAAATAAAACCTAAAAAACATAAATTAGAAATTCAATCATAATAATAATAATCATAATATTCATAATCAACATATTAATAATTATAAAAACTTTAAATTATTTTAATAAACATAATAAACTTAACAAAATTTAATAAAATGTTAATAATAATAACTTAATAATAATAATCCTTATATTAAAAAACATGATGATCATAATAATAATAATAATAATAATAATAAAAGTTACCATTTTTATTATCATTAAAATAAATATTTAAACTTATTTTTATTATTTTTATTTTTAAGGAGTCTAGAATCTACGCAGTTACCCCACATGGCCCACAAAAATATTAATTGAATGACGATGATAATAATAATAATAAGATCTTAATTAAAATTATACCATTAACACTAATAATAGTAATAATAATAATAATAATATCATCAAACAATATTAGTATTATCATCACTAAAATAATTCCTTAAATTTTTATTATACTTCTTATTTTTATTTTATTACAATTTTATTATTCATTTCATTTTATATGCTTGCCTTGAACACCGAGCAGGTCATGCAGTTAACTGGATGAGGCTACATAGCTTCCACCGTGGTGTGCTGAATGTTTATAAAGCCAAAATAATCATTTTTAAAAAAAATAACCCAAAAATTTAATTTGGGCTTCAATACAAACAAACTGACGCCAAAAGAACTTAATAAAAATAAATAATGTAAAAGCACTGGGTGTGACAATTCTCACTACCATAGAACTTTCCATCCCTGGAAACCCACATCTAAGATTGAACCCTAAAGCAAAAACTGGTACCCCCTTGAGGTTCCAAAAGTATCCCTATAAAAAAGTGAGTGAAATGAGTCAAATGTGTTGTGATCAGAAAAATTGACTTAAATGAAAACCTCAATAAAGTCATAAAAAGTCTTTTTTATATGTGTCGCCTACCCCAGAAAGATAGAACACCTCCAGTTGACTTATCAAGGAAAGGAACTCTCGCACCCATGGAAACCAACCTCACAAACTGAAACCGCTCAAACACCATAGAACTAAAACCACATTGTTTGTCCGGAATGAACAAATAAGATCAAATCACATCCCAAGAACACTCTAATCACCTACTACTAAGTCATCACTAGAAACATAACTAAAAGAACCACATGGGGAGAGCCTTAACAGGCTCCCCACCATAAGAAATTTAGTAATGCTCGAGATGAGACTGAATACCTGACATGAGGAGGCCCAAACGAACTCCCTACCATAAGAATAGGGTAATGTTGGTTTATTTTCAAGAAGTTTCAGTGAGGCTCTCAATGGGTCTCACAACAGTTGGAACCAATGAAACACAAGAACTCAGAGTCTTACTAACACTACCCCAACACCCCACCAAAATGGCGGGGAGTGCAGAGCCCAACCATTGGAGTAAAAACCACTACCAAAGAAAACCAGCATCTCAACATCCCTGGATGAGGACCATTCAACTTTGAGACCAGTATTCCCAAATATACCCCATATGGACCTATAAAATCAATTAAAATAGGTGGGACACAACTCCTAGGACATTAAGGTAACAAGGTGACCATGCCACCCCATATCCATGGGAAACCTCACGTGCTTGGATGGGTTTTTCATGATGGAACATATAAAGGGAATGATTTAAACTTCTATTACTTTCAACACCGAAGACTGAAATAAATTTGGTGTTCCATACACTCCAAGAGTTCTTGACCACATGCCAACTTCACTCTAAGGCCTATGGATGGAGCCTTGATGTTTGAAGCATCACATATATCACAGTAATGTATTGAATGATCTCGAATGGAGCTTCTTCTTTCATAGTTCTGCAAGGAACCATACTGCAATCGACACAACACCAATAAAAACAACGCACCATGGTGTTCAACAACACCCTCTTGAAATAGTCACCAGAATATGGGTTTAGATGATACCCATTCATCACCTCTTCACCTCAACAAAGAACATTAGAAGGAAGGATGCATGATAAACACTCCCCTTTGAATATAAAAATTGGAACTCCCTAAAAGGACACACTGCTTTGAAAATAGGGATTCCCGAAGGATCCTACAAAATCTACCCATTCTCTTCATAGAGAATAAATACTGGAAGACATCACCAAACATGACCCTTGCAGCCGATAGAAGAACTACAATCCTTTCAAGACATCAGTCAGCACTGATAATTCCAAACCACCTTCACCCTTCCCAACTAAAACTTCGTTCACCGTTTCCAGGTGGAACGTTCAGATGCAACGAGGTCAAACATCATACCTGGAAACTCACACAACTCAAAGAAACAAAAACTCACTTCAACTCCCCTCACGTATTTCATCCTGCTATGATAGAATTTTATTAACTAAAAGGGGAAAAATATAGATATAACATTGTCACTAGAAATGGAGTGTCATTATATTAATCAATTGGACGGTCATCCAACTGCGAATTACCTCTGTCCACACATCAATCGCACATTAATACTTTATAGGCGGTGTGCACTACTCAAGAAAGAAATCCATGGACCCAGTAAAATAGGTCCAATAGCCAAGACATACCAAAAGAAATCACTAACAGGTAAGGGGAACCACTGCAAGGGAATCCCAAAGAACTTTTCAAAATAAACCACTAACAACATGCTCTCACACAAAAATACAAATACAATTTAATCTCAATACACAAATTAGTCAAAAAAATATTTTCGGCAAGAAAAACCTCACATCCAACATTTCAAAAACACAAGGAAACACCACACAATCACCGATTATTAAAACATCACATTTTCAATTAACAAAACATTTCGAAAATAAACGAAGCTGGTGGGTTTCACAAATACCAATGGAATCCCATAGGCCTCACATATGTATGTTCTCATGCCACATCGGCACCCACCTCACATCTATCCAGGAAACCATCCACTTTTTCCATTTACCATTTCTTTTCCACATATACTCATTTAAGTGGTTTCCTATGAGAACACAAGGATCAAAATAAGACCTTTCCATTTTTAAAAACCAAACATTCAACCCACAATTTTCAAACCTCTCACCTAATTTTAATTTTAATGTGATTAATTTCAAAAAAAATCAAACACCAAATCATTTTTACATAAAAAACAGATTTCCATAAATCAATAACAATGAGACGAGAAATTATGCAAGTGGAAACTAGTTCCAGTGAGTGATAGGATCAAATGGTTAGAGGCCATATGAAAATCATGCCATCGCCATAGAGGGTATTCTAGGATAGCTCCCCAACTCGACATGGCTTCCCAGACCATGTGATCTCACTAGGACCACTGACCCTACTCCCTTTTAATTTATGAAAAACATGGTTAACCACAAGGAACAACGACTCATACAAACCTAAAATTAATCTGGTATCTCAAGTCCCACTATGAGGTGTGTTTCCCAAGAACCTTTCTAATAGATAGAATTTAGAGTTCTGAAACCCTTAACTTTGGTCTCCCTTTACTCTATCCCAAAGGAACACGAACTAAGAGAGAAAACCTACTATGATACCATTTTTTCACGAATATAGTCGATTCGCCATCTGACCCATCTCCCGACCCGGTCTGTAGCATGAACTGAAGGAGTTACATATCCCCATGATGTAGCACAAGTGCCAGGGTATCAAAATAGACACATGAGAATGATTTACCCGAAATAAAAGACAAAAAAACTACAAACAAGATAAATAAACATCTTCTATAAGACAGAACCAAACAATCCCTTAACATTAGACTAGAAATAATGTTTAAAATTAAACCACAAAATCCATGAAGATAGTAATGAAAAGAAAATAAACACATCAATTATCACCATCATGCAACATGAGGAGCCACCTCCTCAAACCCCAATTACCACAGATACATGGGAAAATCATCGACAACCCAAACCAATGTCATTAAGCATGATTCCTTAACTTGGAATACACAAAGTAAAATGCCAAAACACCCAAAGGTTTATATAGTTTGTGAGAGAAATGAGTAGTAGGATACCAACAAATAAAAAGGTTCCATGCCAAAACCTCAAAAATATTATTTAACATGCTTATTTAAAACCATACATTTAAAATGCCTTTAAGGAAAAAATGTAAAGGATAAAAGTGAAAAGAAAAGAGAACAAAAATAAAACCCATTTCAAAAAATACTACTTTAAAATTGTAGAGAAAATTTATAAATAACTTTCACATACTCAGGTGGTCATATGTATGCTGACAAAAGGCACCATGTCATTAATAGCAGAGCACTACGGGTAAATCCCATAAGGTTTATCTAGGTCAAGTGGGATCCTAGAACCTCATGCCTTAGTGAAATGTTATATAGAAACTATTTACCTTAGTAAATGTGTCTTAAAAACCATGACCCACAGTTATTAAAAAGTTTAGATCGTGTTTCATTCGTTAAATCAGCTAACTAAAATAGGGAATATACCCCTCCGGATTACTAGTGCACTAGTTCTAGTCCTCCCACCATGATACCCATGGTTTTACCTTATTCTCAATGATGCACCAAATTCACATAGTATATCGTATTCTCCTATCACAGACCAAAAAATACATTACTCACAAAATCCACCGCTTGTATACTAAAACACCATTTTAAAAACATAGACACACCAATACACCTTTCCAAAATACATTTTCCGTTAAATAAGCGTTTCTAAAATTCCATTTTCCAACACTCAAAGAAGAATATAATATATTTTCCCAACCTAAAAAACAATATTAAATAATCCAAAAAGGTTTGACACAATAAAACTCCACCATGTGATGAAAAGAGGGTTTACACTAAAAAACATGTCTCATTTTATATAAACATACTACACTAAAAGAAATGCATATTAAACTCATTCAAAATTATACTTTAGTGCCATCTAAATAATTCCATAAATAATTGAACTATTCCTTAGATCATTTCATTAATAACCAAGAAGACCTTAAACCATAATATACTTGAAATTCTCCTTTTCAAACCCAACATACAATAAGAACCATTTCACTCCCTAATTCGCATCACATGTGTGTCCTAATTAATTACTAAAATAGTTCAACGAATATCATTAAATAGAACACTTAGGTTTTCCACATAAAAATTAGACTTTGAGGTTTAACACAAGTTTAACCCTATCAAACACCCATTTCACACATCACATTTAAGTAAATAAATCAAGATAATTCGTTTATAAAACACAACAAATTAGAACCCAAGAGTCATTAACAAAAACAAAATTTGTTCCATATAGAATTTCACTCTAAAAAAATGTGTAAGATAACCTTATAAAAAACATACCTTCCATTTTCAAACTGTGTTCAATTAATTTTCAATGTTTTATAACAAGGAGAACACACCAATATAAACATTTTCTACTAGAATTTATATCAAAACACTGCAAAGATATATTTTTCACCACAAAATATGATCACAAAACACATTTATAAAACAAAATAAACACATTAAATTAATCAAATGAGGAAAGGGTACAGAACCACCAACCTTTGGTGAATAATTTCCCAAATTTTCTATAAACAACTGCAATCACGTAAAATTCACACCACATTAATCCTAAAACATGAATTTTAACAAAAAAATATTCAAAATGTAACACCCTGAATATTTCAAACCTTATAACTAACAGTTGTGTGTTTAGTGCCATTAAGGTTTTCTCCTTTAACCAAACAAAATATAAAAGATAAAACACATAAAATTTTTATTTAATAACTTAACACCGAAGTGTCTTACAACATATTGAGTTTACAAGAAAATCTCACTGACCATAAATGCCAAATAAAAACCCTAGCAAGATCACTGGAGGCTGCCTAAGATAAAAACAATCCCAAGATCATAATTTGGATCATTAGGACCCATCATGAGCATAATAATATCTAGTGAAACTGTGGCTGTGCTGAGTTCTAGTGGGATGATGAGAATAATTACCCTTCCTAAGAAACTAAGACACCCGAAGATTCAGCTTTATAAAGAACCAAAGAAACTGTTGCCTTCCGACCGTTAGACAGCAACAACTATAGTTATAGTCATTGTCTCCCTAATGATCTGATAACTTATATTGTTTTAGTTTCAAACAAAAACATTGAGGCTATGAGTTGAATACCTTAAAAGGTTAAAATTGGTTAATTATGTTATCTGCTTTATCGTTGAAATGACAGTAACAATAATACTAATACAACTAATTTACTGTTTGTTTTCCAAAATGTGAATTATATATGTGTGTATTGGATTTCAATTTTATGAAAATGATAGTATAAAATTATAATGTGTGACATTTAGAATTAATATTATATTCAACTATTAATAGCAGCACTTTAATTTGAGAAAATAAATATTTAATCTAACACATGAATGACTATACCGAATATAGTTGGGTTTTACATTTTTGGTTTACGAAAATGTGTGTATAAACTCATGGATTATATATATATATATATATTATGTCAACCATTAAGCTAAATATATTATATATACCTTAAAATTATATATATAATTAATTAACAATAATGATAACATAAATGTTTTATAATTTGAGCTTAAAAAATTATAATTAATAGTAATATATTAACATATAATATTATATATATATATATATGTGTGTGTTTTAAAAATGAAAACTATAAAGTTTATGTTTTGAAATTCATTCAATTATGGTTTTATATATATATATATATATATGACAAATATTAGATTATAAGTTGGATTAATACCTCATTATATTATTAACATTCTTAATATATAATAAAATTATTTTTATAGAATGATTAAAAATGTACCAATATTAATGATGTGTTGATAAAAAAATTATTGTTCTAATGAATTATATAATACATATGTGTAATATTACATTTCAAAATTTCTAATTATTATAATACATATTCATTTATCAATCTAGATTATAACATTATAAGTATGTAGCATGTAATAAATGAATATATATGAATTTAAAAATAATAACATTTTTTTAAAAGTATTGAATAAGTTTAATATATATTTAATTATATTTCACTTTTAAAATTTTAATTTTATTAATAATATAAGATAATATAATAAAAGATAAATTAGATATAATGTTAAAAAAAACTATACTAATATAATAGATTGATTGAAGAAAAACAGGAAACCCGGTTTGGGTTGGGCACCCAATGGAAAAGATAAAACAATAATAATATATAAAGTAAAAAACAATAAAGGAAGGTAAAAATGGAAAAAAATAAGTAATAAAAAAGGGAAGGGAATCCTCTGAAGGGATTGGTGTTTCCCATATGAACCGCCTCGGTGTGGCGGGTACGTCATGTCGCACTCCAGGTGCAGGCCGCAGACAGAAGTTTGCATGTGTGTTAGAAAGGAGGGTGGTCGGCCGTGTGAAGGAACTCGAGCTGGACCGGCCACATACGTCTTCGCAGTGAGGGTTTGGACGAAGACCCTCCATTGTGTGGCAGGGTGCTTTGTTTCGGGTTGAAGTAACTGATATCATGGTCATCCGCTCCCCTTATCATTTTCTTCTCTACGGCGTGTCTCAGACCAGTAGCCTACCCCCCTTATATTTCCATGTTTTTATTCACTCATCAAACCCTCCACTCAGTCACAGATATCGTAAGGGATGACTTTTAGGCCACATTGGACTTGTTTTTCCACTCACCATGTTTTAAATACTCTAGGTAAAATATATATTTATACTGCACCAAGCGTCCGAAGAACTGGTGTGTCCCTTGCACTCAAGTCTTCAGTGATCCTCCACGAGTCCTCGGGTTTATTTTCCAGCACCTTCCCGAGCTCCACCTCTTCTCCTCCTCAAGAAAATATAAGGGTGGTTTTAATTCTAGTTTACTTTGAACTAGTCTTATATAAGTTTATAAATTAGACCGATTATATATATACGAGCGTACAATCTTGTTTTCAGTTTTTAAAACCCTAAAACCCTCTACGCACCCTCTACATTTAAGGTTTCATGATTTTCAAAGGATAGTTCTTATTATTTGGAGTTAAAATGAGTTTTTAAATAAGTATATATATATATATTTTTATATAGTTTGTATATATATGTATATAAATGTTTTGAACCATGTTGAAAACCCTGAAATTCCATTCTTATATACTGTTTTGAGGATCTTTGATTTGGTTTATGATGCTTGCAGTTTTTATTCTTCATGCAAATAAAAGTTTACATTTATGTTTATATATACACACACACACACACACACATATATATATATATATATATGTTATAGTATGTTCCATGCATGAACTTGTTGGGATAGTATCACCTTCCATTTTTTCAGGGAGATTGTTCATGGTTTTTAAAATCAAGTAGTTTATGTATGTTTAGTTTGTGTAAGGATTCTATCATATATCTTATAAATACACATACATATTTTCAGGTGTATACACATATATACATAATATTAATTCATATCAATTTTTAAAGTTTCCAAATAATTTAGTATGATATAATATGAATTATAAAGGTTTTTTTTTAGTCTACTTTTAAAATGAAAAATCCCTTTATGAAAAATTTGTATTATATATATCTATAATTATATAATCATATATATATGTTTTCCAATCTAATATAATTATGATTTTTAAGAGATAAATACTAATCTGAAAATAATATTTGAGATGTGAACTAGGTTTTGGGATTAAATGTAATTATTTTTATAGTACAAAAACCTTAGTTTTTATATATTTATATACATACGAATACTTATATAATAGACCATATATGGGTCTGGTTTTCAGTCAAGTAACTAATTAATGTTTAGAAATATTTATATCTTAATGAATTTAATAGACATTGATTAAATTTTGTAAAACCCCATATATACACTTTGCGCTATGTAAAATGTATTTATAGGTTTATTTTCCAAAACCCTATTTTCAATTAATAATTATCAGGACTTAGTTTATAATTTGATACATGTATGATTTTAATAATTCTGCTGGTTGCGAATCCAATATGTATGTTCCACTAATGAGCTTGTATAATTATCTTTCACCCTTATTGTGTTTTATGAATTAAAAAGATATATTTTGGCTTGATTAGAGGATTAGAGACTTATAGGATCATGTTATCATGTTTTGTGCATTTATTGTACTATGATAAACCTTCTATGGTGAATGTTAGTATTCAATCATGTTATGGTTTAATTTATTTTCATGTTCGATGACATGTTAATCGCAATAATTAATGGAAAATGTTTTTCTTTGATTATTTCATTTCCGTTATATAATAATTTTAAGGATTCCATTTTTAATCACCTCATGTGGAAAACCCTAATCATCCATCATTTTATGTGCTTTTGGTGAGTTAAATCAATGGAATCATGTACCTAGAATTATTGACATAGATTCACATATTTAAAACTTACCTCTTATCAACGTAGAAATGATTCATCTTATAATGTCATATTTAATGCATGTATTTCTTCTGTAAATGTCATTTCATATTTTTATTTGATTGATAAAACACCAAATAATAATAAAGAATCTAAGAACCCATTATTTGGAGTGGTATGTGACACCCCAAATAACAGCACTTTAAAATGGGTATCCAAAGTGGTATGGGACGCCTTCGATACATAGCCCCCTAAAACATAATAGGATTGTATTGGACAGATTATGTGATGGGTGGGGCCTGTTATAGCCCCTCGATTCATCGGTAGGTCTCATGAGACAAAACAGAGTCATGGCATAAGGCCTGAAAATAGTTACGGTTCTAGGGATATTCATGGACATAGACAGTTCAGGTGAAATACCTAGACATAGAGGATTATGGTCTTGGCACTAAGCCTTGACACAGTCTGGATTTATAACCTCTTATTAGTGTTTTAGCAATTGACCAACCATGGGATTTTTCGACTAGTAGGATATCCCTAGTTCATAGCCTTTTGTATGCACTGAATGAATTAATGGTATGACATGATATGTCGCAGTAGTTCTGGACTTGATCCATTTCACCGGAGCTTTATGTTATTACATGTGAAAAGATATGGATATGGCCATCATGTTTTGTGCACCAGTTATGTTCATTATTACAGAATTTTGATTATGTATTGTTCACTTAGAACTTCCTTGCTTGTAGTATTCATTACCCTGCATATGGTCATGTATAATAGAAGCATTTAATTTCCCCAATTGGAACTGCGTACTCTAATCATGATTAGATGTTATGTAATTAGTTTTCTTTATTTCATGATATATAGTTTTCCAATAATTTTATTTCCAAGTGTACAATTTTATTTTCAGTAAAGAAATATTATTTTCAAGTTGTTTTAAAACCCCATACTGGGCATTCCTTTCTCACCCTATGTTTTTTTTAACAAACATTTCATGTTACAATTTTAATAGATGGAAAATTTTAGAACACAACTAGTTTTCCCAGAACCTAATCCTCATGAGCCTCTATAATTTTGGGATATGATGTATTATTTTTTAAATGTTTGTAATGTTTTTAGTACATCATGTCTCATAAGGCTCCCAAGAAGCAGGGGTTTTACACAAAATACAGACCTGAAATAGAACACATACCAGGTAAACAATCGTAAACTCAAGGGGAAAAATAAAAAAAATAAGAAGAATAAGAATGCTCAACAAGAGGGGGGTGTCTCCTGATCTGTAGCATGTACCCGAGGAAACCAAGATGGATGCTGTGAGTAAGGAGGAGGGCGCTGGCCAGGATTCGCTGGATGGAGGTTATCTAAGGTATGAAGGGGGTGGAAAACCGTGCTAGCTAAGAGGGAGAGTGTTCGAAACTAGGGGTTGGCTGGGGATCAGTGTAGTGGCACGACCAAGGGGTGTCTGGGGAAGTGTTGGGCGCGACGCAACGGGTCGGGAGGCGATAGTATGGGGCACGACGGGCTTGGGGGAAGGGGGGAAGAATGGCGAGCCATGGGGGAGAGCAAGTCAGAGCAGCGCTAGATGGAGGTTGACCAAGGGAGAAGGGGGGTGGCCACCTAGTGCCCGAGGGGGGATATGGTGCAACACCAAGGGATGTGGAAGTGAGGTCTGACGAGATAGAGAGAAAGAGAAAGAAGAGAGGAATGAAAAGATAAAAAAATATACAAAGACTAAAATAAAACCTAAAAAATAAATTTATAAATGCAATAATACTAATAATAGTAATAATTATCATCATCATCATCATAATTATAATATTAATAATTAAAATAACATGAAATGATATTAATAAACATAATAAATATAAAAAAAATATAATAAATGCTCAAAAATAATAACATAACAATAATAACCCTTATATTAATTAACTCGGTGAGAATAATAATAATAATTATAATAATTATAATAATAATAAAAGTTATCATTTTTATTATCCTTAAAATAATTATTTAAACTTCATTTGATTATTTTTATTTTTAAAGAGTCAGGAAACAACACAGTAATGTCGTGCAGCCGATAAAAATTTTAATTAAATAATGATGATAATAATAATAATATCTTAATGAAACATTTATCCTAAACACCAATAATAATAATAATAATATCTTCTAACAATATTATTATTATTATCATTAAAAAAAATTCCTCAATTTTTACTACACTTATTATTTTCATTTTATTTCCATTTCATTATTCATTAAATTTTATATGCTTTCCTTGAACATTGATAAGTCTTGGAGGTTAATAGGAAGAGGCCCAACAGCTTCCACCATAGTGTGTTGAATGATGTCAATGAAAAAAACATGCGTTTTTTAAAAAATAAAACAAAAATTTAAGTTGGGATTCAACCCGAACTACCTAATGGCAAAAAAAATCATAAAAATAAATAATTTAAATGATGCATGTGTGATATGAAACCGTGATAATGGTTTTCTTTCTCAACACACATGTAGAGAACTCTGATTCCCTTTAAGAATGTATTATGGGGTTTCCTTCCCAAATTATTATAAGTGGGAAAATCCTTCATTCCCTTTCTCCAATTACATATTTTATTCTCTCCATCATATTCTTCTATATGTTCACTTTTAAGCCATAATAACAATATCATTATTTTTCTCTCTTTATAACTATGTCTTTGTTTGATGGGAATGTTTTGTAGACTTGTTCTCTTCGAATTATTGGCTTAATAAAACCAAATATATGATCATAATTACTCATTGTATTTTGTATATTAATATGGTTTCCCTTTTTTCCAATATAAATAATTCATAAATAATGGAATATACTATATTTTATGATAAAATTATAAAAAAATTATTATCCAAAAATGAGTGAAACATATAACATAAATTGAAAGATTTGTGTAGAGATAATCTCCTAATTGTGAACATGGTTTCTTTTCAAATATTATTATTTTCAACTATTATATATTTGTTTGTAAGTGAATGTTCTTTTTTCTAAGCATATCCACTAGGAGTTTCAAATTAGTTTTGTCATACATACCATTTTAATTCACCTGTAAGTAATCATCTTAATCCTAATGTGCACTTTTCATAGTAATTTACCCTAAGAACATCTATTCCAAAATCAACCCCATTTATAAATTTTGAACAATGATATAGTTTCTAAGAAGATCAACATATTATTTTCCCTTCCAAAAAATTATGATTTTCTTTAATTTTTACCCTCCATGTTTATTATTGGTTTATGTTTCAAAATCAATGTTTTCCTAAATGCAGTTCCAATAGTTTATAATAAAAATTATTTAATACCATCTATAGACACCTTGACCCCAGTAACCTAGAACTAGTTTCTACATTATTATATCAGAATTGGATAAAATTAATCTCATGGAAAATGATAGAATAGTTTTGTAGTCTTATAATTTGTTTACATACATGAAATTATCATAAAAATTAAAAACATAAAATAAAAAAGGGTATTAATTTAGAAAAACATTATTTTTTATAGTGAATCCTTTTATGTTATTCACAATGTGATTTTTAGTATCTTGTTTAGAATAAAAGATTAGAATGTTGTGAGATTAGATGCTCAGTAAGGGTATGCATACAATTGAAGATGTCATGAATGTATAAGAATAATCAATATTAAAAGGTAAATAATTAAAACATACTCCATTTAATCAATGAATTGGGCATGATATAGTGGAAATAAATTATAATAAAAATATCAATATAAATAATCACTGAAATTGAATATTATCCATAGATATTATAACTTATAAAAAAATCACATGGACATCAATTACTGATCTTATATAGAGGGAATGCATAATTTTAGACATCATAAACATATTATCAAGGCCTCATGCTATGGAATCCTACCATCAAGTCCATGTTCTAATACATGTTACATAATTTGGTATGGCTCGTCCAAATACCTAATCTCATTTATCTCATGACTCATATCGATGCTTTGAGGGGAATTGTAATTTCATACCCCAGCCATCAGTTAATTATTCCGATTAATTCCTCATATACATGGGGTGAAACAAAATTAACATAATAATGAATATTGAAAAACTAACATACAAAATGTTAAAACATACCTACAATAAATAAAAATAATCATATAAAATCTCGAGAAATATAGTGAATGTTAATAAAATTTTGCATCCCTAGTCAAACACATTGTAAACCATCCCATAAAATAATAAGGATGGTATCAATAAAAAATATCATCTTATAATTTTGAGTTAAATAATGGTTTGATGTCATTGATGAAAATAAATATGATAATTATATCATTAAAACCAACTAATAGGAAAAAACATCATCACTTAGAAATAAAATTTAATACTTAAAGTTCACAAAATATTTTTCAAATACATGTTTTTGAAGATATCAACTTAAAACATGTAAAATAGTCGTCCAAACATTATATGCTCATGATGGTGAAAAATTCCATCCACATTGTACATGTTAAGACAACGATTCCTTTCACATTCTCTATAAAATCCAAATGGGCCTTATTTTGAAAATGGATTGAAGATTCCTTTAACAAAAAATTTATATAATATATGTGGGTAAAAATTTATTTAATAAATCATTTGGAAATTGTTTTTGAAAATTTTGAAATAACAAGGATTTTGATGAAAATTGATTTTCAATCAGAGAGAGAAATAATGTAAAATATTTTTAAGATCAACATAAAAGTCTTTTTAAGTTCCCATGAATAAAAAATGGTAATATACATTGAAAGAGTTCATTAATAAACATAAGGTAATAAAATTTATTGATCTTAATATAGAGACATAAAATTATTCTTCTAAGGGTAACTTAAGAAAAATGAATCCTTAATAATTAAGAGATTGTGAAATTAACCCAAACCACTTAGGTAAATTTCAAATAATAAGCACGATTAATGAATGAAATTCAAAATAATCATAAAATAATATTAATATTAATAGTTTGATGATATAAAATATCAGAAGGGGTGGTATATACACCATATAAAGGTATAATTTGTGAATATGGTGAATGTCTCCCTATAGTGAAAGTGATATGGGAAACCCCTGCCTATTATTTTACTTTGATCATATTTGTCTAATAATCAAGTAAAATAAATATAGGTCTGTCAAAATTTAATTATTGAAATATATAATATCATATATTATTTACTTAAATTCTTTTACCATTTGTTTTTAAAAAAAATCCTTATTAAAATCAATATTTTGGATGATAATTGCTTTGTTTTTCAGGTAACTATAGGTTCAATAAATTTTTTCCATTTAATAATGGTATGATCATATACATAATTTTAACTATGATAAAAATATAACTTATATTCATTATATTTTTTTATTACACTATAACAGTTAGTTATAGAAAATGGATTACACCATTAATAGAGATTGTAGGAAGTACATACACATGAATTGTGTTTCCATTTTTCTCGATTGATGGAATAAACTAATATATATATATATATATATTAATTAACCTCTATATAATAAATAATATCTTTTATATATCTTTTATAATAAAAAATTATTTCCTTTTTATCATCCATGTAAAAAATAAAATCAAAAACTTTTCACATCACTATGTGGAGGTTATAGTCTATAAGTATTCATGAGCGACGTTATTATTTTCCAAAGGATTAATAGATAAAAAAGATAAATTTAATATTATATTTAAAAATTTATTGTTTTATCATAAATATATGATAATTTCATTAACTAATATCCTTAATACCTTCCATGTAAATAATATGTGAAAAATGAATCACATCACTATGTGAGTCGGTGTTCGTCCGTACACACAAGCGACATTATTATAAAACTGAAAAAATGGGAAGAAATATGTATTATGTGATTTAATAATTAAATATGTTTAAAATGTTATAAATATCATATAAAAATGTTAAATCCCTTATTACATCCAACCTTTAACAGTGGTGATGGAAAAACCAATATCGATTCATGAGGCGGGAGTCTCTTGTGCATATGATTGACTATTTCATTGACCATCTAAAGGAATTGGAGAAATATATCGGTCATTATACTATCATAATTACATCTCAGTATATAAGATATAATTTTTTTATTATTTGGTAATTTTATTAATATATTTTGAGTAGTTAGGTTAATAATTAAAATGAGAATATAAATTTAAAAACATTATCACTTCTTTGAGGCACCTCTTAATGTTTAACCAAAACTCTTCCTAGAGTTGATTTATGATCTATAAAATCCATATAATATTCGGTATTAATGTAAGGATTATATTTTGGTATTTATTTTCTGACCCAAATGGATTTCAGACTGCGAATATGGGAGGATATGAAACTTGGGGAGGGGACACATTTGGTATTTCTGAAAAGAGTCAACTAAACTCATATTTGTATCATGCCAAAAGCATCTTCAATGTGTTATTCTAGAACCATATAGAATATGGGGTCTTAATATGGACATAAATTGGGGTTTTCACTACTTTTTTGGTCATTTTGATCCTTATCATTTTAGTCTACCCACTCAGTAATCCCATTTTTACCTCAATCCCAATAACTAATCTTTACTCGTTATAATTTTCATAATGGTAAAACATTACGTTGAAATTATTACTTAATATAAAATATTCAAATTAAATATATGAAATCCATTTTTTCAAATTCATCTAATAATGACTTAAAATCCAATTAAAAATTATATCCGAAGACGAAATGAAGAAGCAGGTATACAACACAAAAACTCACATAAGTATAGATTGTTTTAATATCAATGTTCAAAATGAAATTGATAATCATTACATAAATAAGTTAAATTATACAATAATTTATAGAATTTAACTTCAAAATTAATTAATTTATAGTTTTTTTATACTTAATTTAAACAAAAAAAAAGGTTTTCAATTGAAATTCAATATTTTCGGTATCCATAAAAAAATTATTTTAAAAAAACTCAAAAAATCACCAAAAAATAACATTAAATTATTTATTCAAAAAATGATGATTAATTATGAAATAAACTTTCTAAAAGTGATAAAAATTTATTTTAAATTATATTTGTAAGACATGACTTATCCACCATTGAGAAATATATAGTTTTTAGAAAACATTTATTTCTTTTTCAGATGGTTCTTATTTTATTTACAATCGAAATATAACCATTTAATTTTTTTGTACATGGGTAATCCATATAATTTCTATAATTTAGTTATTATAACTCATTCACTCAAAAATTATGGTCAGTTAAAAATGGTCATGTTTAAAGAATAATATTTTAATAGTGTGTTTCGTTTCATCTAAACATTATTCCTTGTGAATCACATTATTTTAAAGAGATTAATTTTATTTAAAAATAAATATGTCATAATTTATCATAATATTAGATTCTCTTCTAATCTTGGTGTTATGTGATATACATGTTATCGAACGAGATGTTACTATATTAAATTTTGGGGTGTCACATCAAATATTATTCAATACCATTAACTAAAAAAATATTAATTTAGTATTTTTGAAAAAATACTTATTCCTTCTCAAATATTATCTTTAAGAGAACAAATTCTACTTTTCTAGGGTTTTACAAGAACTGCATCAAAAAGGAAAATTATTTTCATAATTATAGTGGAATAAATTCTAATTTATATATATTACATTATTTTGGTATTCTCTTTGATTTATATTGTCACACATGATTCATTCTATAAGTTTCATCAATTTTTATATCATTTTTATTCTATGAAAATATGATAAAATATACTAAATTTTGTAGATTTATTTTAATATTAACAAAAAACATTATCTATTAAGAAAAATATCAATATTTATAATTAAGATAATTTTGATATTAAGACTTTAAAAACTATATCTTTATTATAAAGATTAATTTCTAAATTTGTCATAATTTATTATAATATCATCAAAGAAAATGAAAAAAAACTATTTTTGAAGAATTCATTTTTTTGAAACATAAAATTACCTTATTATTATTCAATTCCTAATAAACAAATAAAATATTTATTAATCCATTATGTTGAATATACATTATACTTATTCCATTATAATCATTTACCAATGGTGATAAATTTAATCATTTAAGATAAATGTAAATTATGCACATGAGAAAAATTTTATTGAAAAATATTTTTTTCCTTTAAATGAATTTGTCATTATTTTGAAAGAATTGAATACAAATAAACGTAATTTAGGTAAATCTAACTGATAAATAAATACAATAATTAATTATCATATGTATATATATTAGGATTATATTTTAAATTTTTATATATATACTTACATGCTTCACTAGAATTTATTCATTTATTAATTTCATCATTTGTTGTTGTGTTCCTAATTCTATTCATTTTATCTATAATTTTGATGGGATCATAATCATTATATTTAAAAATAAGGTTACAGCTTTTATGTTTATACTAATTATATATATAAATATATATTTACTCAACATTTACTTTTCTTAATGTTGTTTCATATTGAAACCTCGTATTGTATTAGTGATTATAATTCGTAATAAAATTTTATATTAATAAAACAATCTTGGTTAATTTTTGTCTAATGTTGTGTATATCAAAAGATATCAAGAAATAATATTTATAGAAATTAAATTATAAAATATTCAGCTGTTATAAAATCTCATCCCGATATTTAACACTTACCGAATACTTCTCAATTACTTCAAGGTAATCATTAGATCTTGATCAGATATTATTTATAGTTATACTCTATGAAACCTTACCAATTCATTAATGAATGTTCTAGAATGTATTTCTGTGTGAAATGTTCCCTGATATAAATAAAATCGGTTGACTTAATATTGTTATAAACAACAAACCAAACAGAATTATAAACCTTAAATGACTTTGGTAGTCCTAAAATGAAATACATACTAATGTTTTCTAATTTCCATACATGTATGTGGAATTTTTTCACCATCCAATTAGACATATGATGATCAATCTTAACTTTATAAAAAATAAGGAATCCAAATTCTTTCTCTATAATTTCATTTTTCATGTTGTCCAACCAGAAATTCTCTTTGAGATATCTATACAAGATTGTCTATCCATGATGGATATGGAATGATGATCTATGTGCTTCATCCAATATATCCTCCCTCAATTATGTTACGAAACTGACACATATTCAAGTATCAAAACATATTATTCCATCATGTTCAATGATAAAATCCAAGATAAACCTTACATTCTTTTATAGCTCTGTATCTTCATTATGTACCTCTTCAATCATCACATAAATAGATGGTTATATATTAATTTGAGAAAGATATGATTTATCCCTATCAATTAACATTTCAATACCATCCTCTATAAGTAAATAGATATTATATCTCTTTCAATCAATACCATGGATATGATAGCATGGTCCTTCCCCATCAAAGTAGCATCTATCATGTTCTACTACCCATGCCGGTAATGTATTGAGCAGTTATAATAAATAATCAACTCTAACCATATACTTTGGAATATATTTAACTCTTTTCGTGAATATATACTTCATTATTTAATGATTTTTATATATATTACACCTTTCACCATAATGATAATGCTTCTATATATTCATTGAAAATTTACCATTTCCATATCTTAATCATGAGTTGGGTAATTCGGATCATAAACCTTCAACTAGCATGAGAAATTTTCTACCACCATGTATTTCTTCATGAAATATCTTTTTAGCCCCTAAATTGATTCATTAATATAAATCATAAATCATTCATCACTATTCAAAAGAGTGAGAATGGTTGTGTTGACCCACCTTCACTACATTTTCTTGAAATTCTATTGGCATTAATTATTCTAAAGGAACTGGGATCCCTTTTGTATAAACATAGTTAGTGGACTTGGAAGTAGTGATAAATTTCTCCAAAGCATCAATAATATCCATCTAACCCAAGAAAACTATAGATATTGATCATCATAATTTGCTAGGGAAATTTTTTAATAACAATCTTCTTGGAATAATCCGCAGATATAACCTCGTTATAATTTTCCTAACCCAAGAATGATACTTTTTCTGATATAGTTCACACCTTTTAAAATCATTAAACATATTACCCTTTCTAAATTCCTTCATTGAAATTATCTAAAGATCTATATTCAATTACTTTATATTCCAATATATAATAATATCATCTAAATTTACTAAGAAAAACTGATCAATGTGATCTATAATGACTCTCCTCATTGGATCCAAAACATTAATAGGGAAACTGGTATGTCCAAATGAAATAGCTATAAATACATATTGTCCTTACCTTATACGGAAAGAGTTATTGGGGATTTACCATTTGTTTACCCTTTATTGATGATATCTAGGTTAAAGATCAATCATTGAATAGTATTAGTCTCCGCATAGATCATAAAACAAATTATTCATACAAGGTAGATGATAATTATTCATGATCATGATATTATTATGTTAATGATAATAAATGGATAGGTACATAAAACAACCAGTCTCTTAAAATAATAATTGGTGCACCACATATTGAAGTACATGGTAGAATTAATCTTTTATCAAAATTATCTTGGACTTTCTTCTTCAATTCCTACAACTCAATCAGGTCCATCCTATAAGAATAATTTAAAATAGTCGTAGAACTGGGTATGAGTTCAATTGAATACTCAAATTCATGATTCGAGGGAAGTCTAAGAAACTCTTTAAGATTTATATTATAATATTCCCAAATAATTATCATATTATCATGGATGAGTTCATTAAAAACTATTTTAGATAAATGCCCATCATGAATAGGTAGTAATAACCCTATAATGGAATTAATTTCCATTGGATGATTATGTTCATCCTGAAACAAATAGATGATTATATTTTGACTAAGAATATAAAACATGAAATTATTACATCAAAAATTGCATGGACTCTATATAAAGAGAGACAACATATACCAAATATTTAATGGTTTTAAACTCCCGCAAAATCGTATCATATAAGAGATAGAGACTTGAGATGCGGCCATTATATCATTAGGATTATTTATCAGAAATTGAATATATAATCATTTAGGTTGGTATTTTTAAATCTTATAAATACCATTAGATATAATCAAGTGGGTGGATCCTAAAACAAATAAGAAATTTTAAAATATAGTGTGAATTATAAATATATATTTCACCACTTTATTACCATGGCCCAAATCAGTGGTTGTGATCACAAACGATTTGTTTTTGTCTCTTGTGTTAAGAGGTAGCTAACATTAATTATCATCATTAATACATGACTTGTTAATTGATTGACATAATTTATATACACCTTGAAATTGTTTCATTTTATTTAGTGTTGTTTATTTGATTAATCTTGTTATCCATTTATTGCATTTGATATCCCCTTCTTATAACATCAATAATAATTTTATTAATGGACTTATTTTCAAAAATTAAAGTATTTAAAAAATACATTAATAATTTCTCCCCATGAATCTTAAAAAAATTTCTATATGGTGTGTGATTAATATTCTTTCCTTCAAGGTTTTTATTATTTGAATCTGTTATAAAGTCCGCATTTCTCTTCTTTCCCCCAAAACCATAGGAACAGTGGGAGTATCCACTCCCAATTTATAACATGAGAGCACATTTAATTTTTACTTCATAGCTATCAATTTCTCATATATACAATTTATTTAAGAGACTTGTTCATAAAAAAATAATTAATCATTAAATTTTATATTCAAGTTCGATGATAAATCCAAAATCACACCTATCATATTTTGAAAAACTTTCTTCATAGGTACTAAAGGATTCATTATTCTTATTATTTAGTAATATGAATTTCATCCCCATTTTAGTGAAAATATTTCTTGTAAAAATCTTATTGAATAATATCTTCTTAGACCCTTTCCATGTCCGGTAGTCAATTTTATCCTCTTTCTATGTATTCTCCATAATATTCTACCATTGATCATCTTTACATTTTAAATGATACACAGCCAAACCAACCTCCCCATTAAAAGAGCCCTTGAGACAAAAATATATTATTTATATCAAAGGTAAATTATTCATAAATAAGTTGACCAGGGGAATGACTAAATAAAGGTGTTCATTTCTTTATAAAATACTCAATGTTGGGTTTGACCATCCTTTTGATGTTTGGAAGTTCGGCAAGATTCACATAATCATTCATAGATTAAGAGATTTGGGTGACTATAATCAAAATCTCTTGCATTCCATATCCAACTTCATTTGGTTTATCATAAGTATTATCATTTCATTATAAAACACATTCATTGATAACATGATTCCTCCTAGTTCTATCCTATAACCAAAACAAAAAAACATAGTGTGCGGCCAATAATTATTATTCAATGTGAAGAATCATATTATCATAAACATTATTACAAAAATTTCCAAAAATATAAATCTTTTTTACCAACTAAATATATTTTAGGTTCTTCCTATAACATATTGGTTTTATATGTTATATCATTTCATTTCTCATATCCTCGTCTCAAAAAATAACTAAATATTTCACTTATACCAACTGAGTTGAATCAAGCATAACAATCATACATATTTCAACTTTTTAATGAATTATTATTATATTAAATAGTAAAAAACACCCTTCAACCATTATGGTTTAGTGTATTTTTAGAATAGACACATCATTAAATTATTTTATGAAATATCTTCAACATATCCCAAGATATTACTTCACTCATATAACACTTTTCCGAAATATCCTGTGAAGGTGTACTTTTTTTAGATTTATTTTCTAAATAATAAATTTATTTTCTGATATATTTATCTGAGACATTAATAGTAGATAATAAGTTATCATTTGGTATTATAGTTTCTTGTATATCCTTAATGAAATTTATTAATAGTTTTCTCCATTGGATATAAGACTACATCAGAACCATATATGTATTCTTTCGTAATTGGATCAACTTTTTTTACTTGAATTCAGATTGTGATTTTTGTGATATTATTAGTTTATCCCTCATCCTATTTCTAGTGCATGACATTAGAGGTGAAGGTTGTCAGAAAAACCATATATACAATAACATTATGAATATTTATTTTATATATAATTAGATAATAGGATGAAAATATGTCAGTTGTATGTTTTTTACAATGTATGTATATTAGAACTAGTGGATAGAGTTTTTATTAGATTTATCACTATATATCCCAACATGTGGTATCAATGGGTTGGTTTTTCATTACACAACATTCATGTTTACCCTCTCCTTGTCTTGTATGATATTTTATTTCAGTATTTCTACTTATATGGATAATACTGACTTTATTCGGTGGAAAATCTCATATGGGTATGTTCAAAGTCATAAAATTTATCATTTGGAGAATGAAATTGAAGTATATTTTTTTACAATGGGATTTGGATTCTATTTTTTCAAATTTACTCCAAAAACAAAGGACAATAATGAATTAGAGTGATTGACATGAAGGATTTATCTTTAATTATGATTTCACATGGATAGAATTTTTTTGTCATCATTAGTGGAAAAAAAATTTCTAGAGATGTTATGAAAGCTTTGGCATAAATTTTTGAGAATTCAACAGCACATAACAAATATTTTATGAAGTGAAGATTAATTAGATTGAGGTTATCAAACAAAAGGCCTACAATTGCTCAAGTTAAAGAATTAAATATGATTATAATTAAAAAATAATAATTTTTATTCTATTATTATTTCTTCACTTTCAGAGAGTTGGGATGTCATGGTTATAGCTATGAGAAACACTTGGAGGAATATAGGTCTTATGTTCAATGAAATTCAAAACATGACCTCAAGTAAGTAGTGGATGAAAAATTTATTCTAGACCCATTATAGAAGTTTTCTTAGTGATACTAGATGGGGATAATCACTAAATTTGGTATAAAATCAACATAATATGTCTTTTGAGGATGCTTTGTAGAAGATATTTCATGGGGAATTGATAGGTTCATGTCTGACCTGTTGGATTTTTTAATAAGGTATATATCAAGAATGATAGCAATAATTTGATAAAGGTTTCATCTTTTGCGTAGAAAAACATGGTTAATTCAATGGATAATGGTCTATCATTATATTAAGTATAATCATTCAAGATGATTTATTGGCTAATCACTATGGGGAATCCATTCATTCAATAGGTGAGCAATGGTACAAAGTTGATTATGTACCAGGAATCCTAGGCAGTATAACTCTAGTGGAGGGTGAAACTCTATATATAGTTGGGAGTGTTGATATTAAAATTTGATTAAAAATTGATGTTATTTGTTACTAATAAATGTTAGATGTATTCTAGGTCCTTGGATGGACCATGTATTAAGTGAATATCTTAATAATGTATGTTTTCGAATGAAATTTTCAAATGGAGATTGTATGAATGTAAAATAGTCCATGGTGGTTTCTCATGAAGTTAATAATATTAACTTTTACATTATTAGATGGAATGAAATGTTTATAAAATTATAATGAATCGATAAGAATGTTCATAAATTTATCATTGTAGGTTATTTCACCTCATTAAGAATAATAAGAATGATCTAATGGTTAATATATTACAAAAACATCATCAAATGTTCCTTATAAGATGTGAGAGTTATATTTTAGAAAAATAGTAGATATTTTCCTTCAGAATACATGGTAGAATGATTTGGAATAAAATGTTAGAATTTTTTCATAAATATGATTGGTTTCCTTCCCCTATTCACTCAAAAAGAGGATTTCTATATTTAATAATCATTATTTATTATATTAATAAAAATCTCTGGATATACTTCTTGAAGAAATAATATGATGTGTTCAAGGAATTTACTCTGTGGATTTTTTTGGATGAGAAATATATAAAATTAAATTTTAGGTTTATCTAGATAGATAATTGTGTGGAATACATAGGATAAAATATTCATATATTATTTCAAAATAAAAGAATAATTTATATTAATACTCTTCCATAAATACCACAAAACAATTGAGTAGTGAAAACATTAGATATCTCTTATAAGATGATGACTTGAAATAAATCATCTAGAGATGATATTTTGTTTTAAATGAAGTACTTATATGGAAAGATCAAAACATAGATGAGATTAATGTTGATGTAAGATCAATAATCAACGTTTAAGGAAACAAGGATGGGGTTATTGTATAGGCATTTAGTTCAAAAAGATAAAGGGGGGAAAGAGAGGGTAGAATTCTAATAGTCAGGCTACTAGACATAGGAAAATTGGTCACACCATAATTGGAGGATAAAGTTCAAAAAGTTAAGTACTTTGAAAAGAATGATCAGAAAAACCAATACCATATGGATGACTACCAAATATTGAAGATCACATGGATAAAACATTGTTTTTAAATTTGGATATCTTCTTAGATTAGAAATATAATTCATAGGTTTGAAGTTGATATGAATTTCTTATATGTAATAAATTTTGGGGAACTAGAAATTTCGAAGGAAGAAACTACTCTTAGGGACTCTAAATAGTGGGAGTGGTCCATTGATAAGTAAATAAATTCATTAAATATAAATAATATGTGGGAATTGGTTGAGCTTCCAAAACAAAAGTTTTATTTCATGAAAATGGTTTTTCCTTTTGAAAAAATAAGATTATGGATGTAAGAGTTGTGAAGAAATACTTGTGGTCAAAGGTTTTATTAAAAGGATGGGATTAAATTTTATTAGAAAAATCACCATTATTGAAGCCTTTAACTATTAATCTAATTCTAAACATTATTTCATCTATTGATCTACATTTGGAGTAGATGGATTTCAACACCTCATTCCTTCGTATATATATATATGACAAAATTACATGATTTAGGTCAATGGTTTTAAGGGTAATTGGATGTATGACTTGGTTCGTATATTAAAATAATTTCTTCATGGAATAAATAAAAATCTATGACATTATAATTGAAATTATAAAGATTTAATTCCTGAGTAAATTTTAAGATGATGTTATTCCAACAATTATTTTTTTCAAAATGAAATGGGTTGATGGAACATATCTCATAAATTTTTTATATGTGGATGATATATTGATTACTAGTATATAGATGCATCGTATTGAGGAAAATAAGAATAATTTATCTAGAAGGTTTGAAATAAAGAACATTTATTAATCAAAGAATATTATAGGGATGAGAATTTAAAGGGGAAAGAACTTCAACATTTTGGTTTTACCCAAAAAGAAAAACACTAGGAAAGTCCTCAAAAGATTCATAATGACTGGTTGTAAACCATTTTTAACCTCCCTAATTGGTCACTTAAATATTTCTAAAACACAAGAAACAGTAGTGGATATATAATCTAGTGACATGGGGAAGGTATGGAATTCTTTGAATAAGGAAATTTAATTGAATCTCATGGTTTGTACATGACCTAATATTATTTTTGTAATGAATGTTATTTTCTATTTCATGTAAAATATTATAAGGAATCATTTGGAAGTTGTGAAATGGATATTATTATACATGAAGGGGTTAGAATATATATATATGTTTCTAATATGGTGATCAATTGAAATGTTTTATAGATGAATATTTTTTTGGTGTGTTGGTTTCATGAAAACATAATAGTGTATTTTTTCTTAGTTTTAGTTAAACAACTATTAAATGTATGTCTCAGTTACGTCCAGTTGTGACATCATCCATAAAAAAAGGAGATTAAGTGGACAATAAATTTTTTTGGAAGACATGATATGGTTTTTTCACATTCTAAATGAATTATAATATAGATCATTTAGGGGAATGTTATTCTTTGATTGTCACAGTACCATTAATCTTTCACGAAATCCATTGTTTTGTGTAAGGATGAAGCATTTTGACTTAAAATATCATTTTATATGAATTTTTCATGTAGATAATTTTTTGGACCCCTAAAAGTTTACTAGGGAGAAGAATCCTGATTATATGTTTACAAAGTTGGTGGTCTATGAAAGTTTGATTAAATATTGATCCTCAATTGCACTCAACTAATCAAAAAGAGTAGGGGGGAAAAACAATCATTTTATAGAGGTTGAGCTTATGTGGATGTTTTGAGGATCCTGAAATAATGAAGTTGTTTCAAAATTTGATATTGTTTGGTTTTTTGTAATATTTGATAGTTTCTTCGGAACATACATACCAAATTTTGTTTTTCAAAAATATAAGATCACATGGATATAAACCGATAGAAACCACATGTTGAATGATTTATTGTTGTATGGTTTTGGAGTAGTTATTTAAGAATTTTTTCACTAGACAGACATCCATTTGATATATTTCATTAAATAGATATGATTAGATAGATGAATTCTATTTTGAGGCTTCGATGATCTAGAAAATTCATCATATAATGTCTTCACGGATAGTATCCCTTGACGGTGGTAACTTTATCCCTGGGTTGTTTCCATAAAGACTAGATATTTACGGTTCCAATGGCTCGGATAATAATGTATTTGTTTATTTCTAGTTCAATGGGAGGTTAACCACAATTCATTGGGTTTGGTGAAATTGGTTGACCAAACAAAGTAAACTACAATGAGGTGTTGTGTTCCAATTCTGATGGTGTACTATTTATGTGATTTCAATAATGAAAATGAAAATATTTCCAAACAAAATATCCTAAGACATTGATAGTTTATAAGACGTGATAAATGGGTATTGTAATTTCTTGTGTCCTCTTAGTGAAATATGTTTATAATGTTCACTTCTAGATTTTAGAATTTTTCCGAACCATATAAATCTTGCTTGCCAGTTGTTTTAATAGTTTGTATGTGTGAATTGTGTTTTTGATGTTTGTGTGGATATTATGTGATCTCTAATCCATGTTTTAGTGCATTACTTAATTATAGATGGTTATCAAAAAACCATCTATCTGGTAGAGTTTTGAATATTTCTACTAAATTGGTAGAGATGATCCTACAAAGATCTATATGGTGTACATTGTTCTTTGTAGTTCAATCTATTGGAACTAACAGATGAATTTATTATTAAGATTCACTCAAACTCAGAAAGAACTATCAGGATTAATGGTGACTCGCCTAAATTAATTAGTTTATTATTAATTATGTTAAGGATATTTGACATTATAACCATTCAAAAATCGAAAAAAATCATCAAAAAAATCATTTAGGTACAGAATCCAATCATGTTTTATTGGAATAAAATATATCATAACTTCCAAAATGGAAATCATGGGTTTATGATCCCAACATAATATCTCTAAATATTTTAATTTACTCCATAAATATATCATTTCATGAGCCAATTGTTTCACACATTTTCAATTTATTCATATATAATAATGGTCTCATCAAAATTATAATACTAAAAAATGATATTTTTCACCATTCAATAAAAATAAACATTTTCACATAATAATTAAAAATTATCCCTAATATAATTTTTACAGGATTAATTTAATAATTAAGTCAATATTTTCAAAAATAATTGAAAATTTTAGATATCAAATTTTAAAATAAAAAAAATATAATATTAAATTAAGATATTTTTTTTAAAAAAATATTTCAAATTAACTATGAATAATTAATTTAGTGCTTCTTATAATATATTTTATTAATTTAATTTAATTTACATTCCTAATAATATATTTTACTTTATGTTATAACAAGTCAATATTCACTTTAGTTCTAGGTTATTTTCAACATAATCTATTGAACACATCGAATTTATTACAAGAAATTATATTCTAAAATATTTAGTTATTAAAGTTTAAAAATATAGGGATCAATGTCGATATTACAAAATAGGTGTTAAATAATCAAAATTACTATCATGTGATAGTGAAAATAAATAATAACTAACTAAAAATTGAATAATCAATGATTAATAATGAAGTACGAAAAGGTAATAAATCATAATAAGGTTTTGTAATAAGTTACTAAAATGTTATTTTTATTATACTAGATGATAAATCGCATTCATTGAAGTCGAGAAAAAAGGTAAGGGTTTACCCATCTCAATTTCCCTACATTGAGTCATGTTACATTTTTACCATGTTCTTTGTTTAATGTGGTATATATAATTCCTTATAGATTATTTTTATCCTACCTTTTATAAAATTAAATTTATTTTGAAATCCATCATTATTTCTCTTTTTCAATAGCTCTCACTTTAACTGTTACGAATGGTATAAGAGTTTCTATTAACATAATTTTTGTTCCATGAGTTATGATCCTTGTCCTAAAACATTACTTTTAGATGTTTTGTATAACATAACCTATAAATGAATTATATTATTCATCATCTCATGTTTTTAAGGGTTTAAATTTCTTTCTCATAACCTCTTATTTTATGGGTTTTCAATCAATTATTCATTATTTATAAACTACTTTCTTCATAAGAATGAAACGTTCTTAGTAATAATCTTGATCCTCTTTGGTGGTGGTTTCCCATATAAATATATAAATATATATATTAATTCTATCAGAAAATAATTTATTTTTATATTTTAAAACAAAAATTATTATTCTCACACGTTATCTTCTTATTTCTCCCTACTAAGTTCCAAAATAAAGATATATTATTCTTTTATGATGTAGGTTTTCTATTATGGGTTTTAAAAAATATTATGGATAGTATACCTGTCATGTTAATATTTTTATATATCACCGAAAAACTTATCCAGAAAACCTTTAAAAATTTTTCAAACCTCCATTATTTTTAGTTATTTTCAAGTATCATTTTATAAATGTTTTCATGATACCTTCTTTATTTTTTTAAAAATTCATTCAAAATTCCATCTCTTTGTGAAAATGTTATGAATGTTTTATAAAAGATCTTTTAACGGTTTTTATAAACTTTTTCTCTTCATATCAAAAAGTTATATATTTTCTAGATTTTTTATTCATGAATATTACTCTAATTAATCTTGTGATAAAATCCTCCATGGTATTTGTTTTTTTGTGTCAAACGATCTAAATCATGAATTAATTTTATGTGATAGCATTTTGAAGTGTTATAAAACTCATTTTCTTTCCATGGTCCCTTTATGATATATTGAATGATTGATTTAATATGTGATAAATATTTAAATAGGATTATTATATACCTTTATTGGTTATGTATCACCCTTAAAAGAAATTTCTAAGGCATTTTGTATCTTGAGATTATGATGTGGTGCATAGGAATTTTTCATTGTTCACAACACGAGTCATGGGAATTGTTATTTATCTAGAACCTAATCCAGTGGAATTTTTCTTTCTTCAAAACATGAGTTGTGGGAATTTTTATTTTTTAACATCATAATATATTTACATATTTCTTAATACACGACAATATCCCTAGTTTTTTTCATTATTTATCCTTAGAGTCATGGGAATTGTATTTTATTCACTGTTAGAATGACAATGTTCTTACAACACATCCCATGTATCATATATTTTGATTCTAAACAAATATAATTTCTATTTTTCTAAAAAATTTCTATTTAGTTGAATTTTAGTATGATTTATTTATTTTATTTACTAATTTAATTCTTCCCTTAGCAGATATTTTTCTATATTTGAAAATGTATTTTAATCAGAAATTTTGCTTATATGAAAAATGTATTATGTGAAGATATACATACATGAATTTGATTACCTTAAACTATATTTATATATAAATTTACATACATATTGATTATTACTACATGAAGTTAACTCCATTGTGAGATCATTTATTTGATATTTCTTTACATTGATATTTCAGATTTATAAAATTGGATGTATAATAGATTTTTTTTCATGGAATCGGCAATGAAGAGACTTTAGTTACATGGAATTAGTTACATGATATTTTTTATACATGGTTATTTGTGATGTGTAAAATTAGTTAATATAGTTGTTTTTTATCCTTGGATATATTTCTTGGTTTCGGTATTGAGTAGGTTTATTTTACCTATGTGAATTATGTTTTACATATACATTGCTACTTCATGAGGAATATATTTTTGTTAAAGTACTTTAAGGAAATATAAGTGTTATTTTTTAAATTTATTAATTTAGGTGAAACTAAATAATGTATATATGACTTCATTAAGGATTTATGTTGGAATAATGGTTAAACATCTATGTTATTTATGCTTCAATGGTTTTTTATGAAAACAAATGATATATTGATCGGGAAAAAAAATTATTATTTGTAAGAATTTAAATTATATCACATTAATATAATTCACTTATGCGGATATATAATATTATAAAATATAAAAAAATAATGGAAAAACTACAAAATTGATATCTCATTCCAAATGTATCAGGAGTGTCACACACGTTGATACGATATATATTTTACTCAAAATTAGGAGGCTTCCAAAAAAAATTTCTCTTCTGTTTTCAAGAATAATAATCTATTCAATTATAATTAATTCATTGATTTTCTATAAAAAAATATTTATTCTATTGGAACACTTTTCTTTTATCAATTGTATTTTTCAACTATTCATGTAAACTGAAAATTATTATTTATATTTTTTTCCTCTTATATAAGTGTGCACTCATTATACAGACTGTGGGTAAATTCCATTATATTTCATAAAATAAGAAATTAGTAAGATTTAATTATTTATTATTTATACCAAGTAATGACTAAATTCTCTCATTCAAGGTAATTCCCATGAAAACAACAAGACATAGTGAAAATATCTTATCTAACCAAGAGTGTGTTTGTGGAGTGGACTATGGAATATTTTTTCTCGGAACCACTGTAAAATATTTTTTAATCCTTACTTCCATTTAATTTTTTTCTTATTTATAAAATTCATTATTATTTTAATGTAATTTCAAAAAATATGGTGTGAAATTTTAGATTTCTACTCACCCCTCCTCCCTTGTGCCATTATACAACAACATATGATAAAATTTGATATCAAGGTATTGACCTAGAGTTTTAAACCCTAAATCCATTAAATTATAATGATATATCTCTAATAATTCTTCTAGAAAGGATTACATGAAATAAGTTTTGTATGTGATTAGATAACCCCTTTCGAAAGGGAGATAAAAATGGTCTCTAGAAGACCAGATTGATAATCTATCTTCGAAATATAGGTTTTTAATTATATTTGAATGTGATTAAACAATACAGGTTACTTGCTATATAAACATTTATTTTTAATTCTAAAATATTTTATGTATATAATTTAATATCTTTATACAGGAATTTCATCATATGTGGTATCAGTATAAATTATTTTAATCAGGTCTCCAAATGTTGTCTAATGCATGAGATATGGGAAACCATATAACTTCTTATAATGGAATAGATAATTTCAAAAAATTTAGAATATAGTACTACAATGTTAATTTCTAATCATTTTAAAATTACAAATAAAAAAACATCACCCATATGAATGGAAGAATTTAAAATTAATAGAAAATGTTTCTTCTATTATAAATTCAATTCAATAACTAAATAAATTGTTTTATGGACTCATAGTTCTTATATAAAAATGAAATTGTATACTAGCTTCCATAATATAGTCAAAACCTATAAAGGATCTAAAAATGAAAGACCTAATTGGAAATATTATGATTTATTAAGATAAAATTGATGTTGAAGATGGATAATAAAAAATATTTATGAATTAATGTTCCACTTTGAAATATTTCACTTTAATGGATAAAAATAATTCAAAATAAGTATTACTATCTATCTTATCCTGTGAAGAATACTTAAACTATTCTAAATATTTTGGGGAAATATAATAATTATATAGGAATCTCAATAAACTATAAAATAAATTAATATAACTTAAGAATCCTTTCAAAAATACATTAATAAATATTTAAGTTCTAAAGAAGGAAGATGTTATGAGTGAAAAAACAAGGATACATAAATCTAGAAATCCCTCCATAAGAGAAAAAACCTGAAAATAAAATAAATAGAAATTTATATTTCAAAATAAAATTAAATGGATCTTTTAAGGGTACATTGAGTTCCTAAAAGGATTCGTTTAATGATCCATATTTTAAATCTAAAGTTAAACTCTCAAACTAAAAAGGATAACCTATACTTTATAAAAACAATGATGTAAATTATTTTTATTGTTATGATCATGAATCAAATTTTGATACTAAAAAAACACTTTTTGATTAATTTAATAATTGTTGTACCATGATGGAAGATACATATGAGTTTTTAAAAAAGAATAATAATGATATTATAAATATTTTCATGTTTTATGAGTGAAAAATATTACCTAAAAAATATTTTCTATATAGAAAAACAGAACTTCATAAGTATATTTTCTCTATTACTGATCCTGATGATAAAATTAAATTAATTTAAAATGAGATATATTTCCATAAATATGTTTCAATTGTTTGAAGTAAAGGGGATAATCATAACTAAATACATTGAATCAGTAAAAAAATTAATAATAATTTGGTATCTGAAGTAATGGTCATAATTCTAAGTTATATAGAAACATTTTTATTTCTTGTTCAATGAAAAAAATCATATATAATGTTAATATTTCACTATGGATAACGTATAACATATAGAAATTATTTTAGTCTAATGAATCATCATTTTGTTAGTGTTAATAATTTTATAATTTCAAATAATATATCTATATTGAGTACTAGAATTTATATACACTACAAGAGGATTTAGATTTGACAATATTTAACCCCTAATATTGTATGACCAATGAGCATATGGATACCCACACTCTTTCTTATTTTATCTCTTTTTATAGAAAAATCTATAATAATAATAATGAGAAGTGTTACAAGGATAGTGGATGCTAAGGACTCAATATTAAACCTCCACCATGGTACATAAGGCTTCCATGTGTGACACATATCAAATAAATTTCAAAGGTAATGACACATAACCCAAAAAATACAAACACTCATTTTCACACAAAACCATGCTTCGAAAACCCATTTCACAAACAAAAATAAAAAGTTTTTAAAACCATCCTTTAGTTATCAAAACATTGGTAAATATATATTTTTGAACAAAAAAAATTTATGAAAACATATCAAACAATTCATGAATCATTCCAATTTCATTTGAAACCCATTTATAAATCCAATTTAATTCACGGTTTATTGAACCAGGCTTAGAGATTGAATAACCTACCCAATGTTTGGGTCAAACATTATCTACAAAAAATATCCACAAACCTAAAATCAAGAAAATTAAATATCAAGTGATTGGAAACCATAATAATAATTTGATTAACTTGGAATCATGTTTATATAAGAAAAATGGTCAGTCGAGAAGTTTGATCAACACATACCTCCAGAATCACACACCCCACTACAATTGATGAGAGAACAAGAAAATAGACGAAAATAATATAACTGATCTAAAATATATTATAGAATAAACTTCACATGAGCTATGTATACAAGAAAATGAATCCTAGAAATTTTTCTAATTCCATCTCGGATGTAATAACAAATAAATAATGAGAGAGATTTCATAAAACATACCGGTTCATTGAATACTAATCGAACGGGATTGATACACAAATAGGAGAAGTTAAAATGACTCTAAAACTAAAATGGAGATCCTCCCCTAGAGTTCTTGAAAAATTAGGTTCAATAAATTGGGATAATAGAGTTAATTGATGTTTTTATAAGATTTAATTTATGTTGATAACCTTACAGACTCAACCATGCTCAATGCCACCGTCTTATTAGTGTCCAACACAATATTATAGTGGCTACAAGAAAGCCTATTAACTAGCTGTTGGAATCCCACTGGGAATATGGTAGTTCCGAAATCCTTACATGTATTAAGGGAAAAGTCACCAAGTAGCCGTTGGCACCCAAAATCCACTGCTCATCCCGTGTTCTCTATAGATACTACTAGTTCACCTCCATCACCACTAAAACCTAAAAATATAATTAAAATAAAAAAATCTAGACCTGGGTATGGGATATTACATGAAATATTTTGATGATTGAAACACCTCATATTATCTTTCTAATAATTTTCTATTTAGTTCTATTTAATTTTTTATTAATTATATTCCCATTGGTTAAGTTAATTATTCCCTTTGGAAAAATATTAAGTCAAAAAAAGAAACTTACATGGATATTTTCACTATGTGATAATTCAATTATGTTAGAATTTTCATACATTATTTCATATACATGATAGATTCTTATACAAAAATTCAATTATGAAGTGAATATTCCTACAAGAAATCACCTTTGTAACCGGATCAACAACCTAATAATTCCTTATGTCGATACATTCATCTATGAAAAAATCATCTATGTAGTAGATTCAGTTACACAAAATTGAATACATAGAGACATTGGTTACATGGAATCAAATATGTAATATTATTTTCTATATGTTTATTTTATCTATATAAAATTGGTTATGTATAATATTTGTATTCATAGATGTTTTTATATTGATTCATCTATGTGAACCATATGCATGGGTAGTTTTGGATATGTGGCAATATTTAACATATTTGAAATCATGTACATTAATTTTTCCTATATAGATTATTTTTTTAATACATGTTGAAACTACTTATGGTGTTCCTTACTATTGGAGTATATTAAATGTTTTCTATGTTTTGTGGTATGATATGAGTAAATATAGAACAAATATCTTCTCTAAAGCAACATGTTCTATGAATGGTAAAATGACTATCGTATTTATGTTTCGGTATTTTTATGAATATAAATGAGATATTAAAATATAAAAGTTTATCTTTTTAGTAGAAAATTAAATTATTAAACCTCAATAGATGTTTCCTTCGATGATATATAATTTATAGAAATATAAAAGGATATAGAATGACTAATAAAATTGATAAATCATTCTAAAATTCATTGTCTACTTCAAAAAAACATCAATTAACTCTATTCTATGAAAAAATAATACGTCTAATAAAATTTTATTACTCTCTTACATTTAAGAAACAACATTTCTACTTTCATAGGATCATCAATTATCAACTATAAATAAAATATTTATTCTTCTATAAGTAATCTCTTCTATTTTTTTATTTAAATTATGTTCCTAAACTAAATATTTTTTTATATATCATTTCTCCTCTTGTGTATATGAGATCTCCATGTACTAAGTGTGGGAGAAATTTGTTTTATGTCTTGTAGTAGGATCCCATAAAAGTTTATTTCTTTATTTTTTGTACTAAGTGATGATTGTTTTCACTCATGCCCTTCCTTCCCAAGAAAATTGACTTAATATAGTAAAAATCCCTAAACTCACCAAATGAGTGTTGGTGTAGTGGACTATGTAATATTTTCCCTTGAATATCCATAAAAGATAATATGTTCAATTCTTTTGTTAAATTTTATTATACTACACAAGTGTTTTTATTTTTTGAGATGAAGTTTTCAAAAAAGGGTTTGTGAAATTTTATATCTAATTCCCCCACTTTAGCCAATGTACAATAAACTTGGTAAAATTGACAACAAAATCATGCTGAATGTTTCTTTATTTGTAACTTGATTCATTAGAATATTGTATTTTTCTTGACATAATATATGGTAATTGTTTGGTTTTCTTTAAATGTTATGATTTCCTATCCTTATTATTATGTATTATTTATTTTTTATATGCATATATAATTCTAAATGGAGTATGATTATTGTCTCTTTATTCCAAACACTTATTCCATGGTACATGTTAGATCATTTAAAATTAAATTTCAATCTATTACATTGTAAACGCTTATTGTTTTGTGTTCTTTTAATCATATATTTCTCCCATGATCATTTTTTCAAATCCTCAACATCATACCCTTTATGTGATGTTGATAAATTTTTACCTAAATAAGTATTTGATCTCACTCATTTCTTATGTTTTCCAATCCCCAGGTTATAATGATTATTATAACCAATGATATTTCTAAAATGATACCTAATATGGTGTTATTAATAATACATTTTCATAATAATATGTTTATAAATATGATCTCTATAAAATGAACCACTTTGTTCTACGGTTGTGCAATTTTGTAGGATTTTTAGTGAATAAATTATGAAAATTATTTGAAATATATTAAAGTTTTGTTTGGTTCAACTCGATTTGTATCAAATCTATACATTAATGTAATTTTTTTAGCACCAGATCAAGGAGGATGAGTCTGGGGCATCTCTGTTGGAATAATACCATGATTTGGTTATTATTCTCAATTATGTTTTCGGATTTGGATGAGTTATTTTTGGTAAAAACTATAGGTAATATTCTAAGTATATTATAAAATACTAAAATATGGTAAAACTAAAGATTATGTTGTTTTCTAGAAATGAAATTAATGTCTTCATAAAAATATGTGAATAAAAGCTTTGAAAAAAATGCACCAATGTGTAATAACACAAAAAATAATATTAAAAATAATAGAAATTGTAGTTATATATATGGTATTATAGCTAATGTTTATAAAAACCATGTCTATATCGAAAAAATATCTGGAATCCATAATCTCCTTAGATATGTACCCTACACCATTTCTCTGCTACCCTCTCATGGTTCCTCCACCCTCCAACCCTCTTCTTCTAGTACCCTCATTATTCCTCCCCCAGGTGACCCTCTTCCTCTTAAATTTCCATCAAAACTCTCAATGATCCTCCTCCTCCAATGCAGCTTCGATATAGAATGTGTAACAGCACATGAATTTAAAATATTTTCCTTTTATAAAAAATTTAATTTTTTTCATAGATTTATTTATTTGAAGAAAATGGTTAAAATTATTTTTCATTAAACATCAATTTTAGTTTGATCTACAAGTAACATTGATTTTATGTTGCATTACATGCAATAATAACTCTCGTTAATGTCATATGTAACACATTATATTAGGTTTTACCAAAAATAATATATTATTAACTAAAAATATAATTATTTAATATAATAAGATAAAACCTATCCATTAAATTGTTAATTTTGAATTGGATTACAGAATATATTTAAATATACATATAAATTAATTGATTGAAAAATAATTATAAATGATTATAAGAACAAATTGAAAATAAAGGGAATGTTTTTACAAAAATCTATTTTTATACTCATGAAGTTGTTTTATCTGAAGATATTAAATTAATTACAATTAGTTAGTGATATTAATGTAACTATATATTTTATATTAAATAAGATATATTTTACATAATCTAATATATTTGATAATAATAGGATAAGAACAAACTCAATATTATGCATAAAAACTGATATTTCAATACATGTAACTTTCTGTCTTTTAATAGAGAACCAATTTTAAATCTAATTTTTGTATCTTTTATTAATTTTATATGTAAAAAATTCATTATTGAAATAAAAACATCAAAATTATATTAGGGAGAATTTTGTGTATTGTTATGTGATGTTTCATTTTTATTTAATAGTGAAAATAATGAATTTTAATTCAAAAATGCTTTTTTCATGAAATTTATTTATAAAGATAAAATATATTTTTAATTAGTTTTAATGTATAATTATATTTATTTTTTATTAATTAATCTTTCATAGTACATTGGAATCAATTTCAATTTTAAATTGGATATAAAAACTTTTGAATCCTTTGAACGATTTTACTTTAGAAACTCAGATCATCATCCCGTATGCAGGATTAAATTTTAAGTATTTTCTTCCACATATATGATTTGGATTTTTTAAAATATATTAAATAGTTTTAAAATGAAGAATTTATATATTATAATAATTTTATCTTAGTTTTTGACAAAAAAGATGAGTAAATGTGATTAAAATTAATTATAATGATTAATAAAAAAATTTGCTTAATAAGGGAATGAACAATAAACATAAGGTCCAAAATGACCTAGAAACATGTCCAAAATCCATTTTCTATCCATATATCGACCATATACTCCCTTTTATCAATCATTGTTTTTTTTATACAACATATTAAGTAAAAAGATGGGACCACCTTACTTCTTTTCAAAAATACCATGTGAGTCCTTTTCCCCATATATAAAAAGCCACCTAGCCTCCCTCTTTCTCACACCTATAAAGAAAATTTATATCAAATGAAATCTTTCCAAATAGATCCTAAACATATCTCTCATAAATATATAATACTCACCATGAGTTTAAATCCATCCAAGGAAGTATTTTGTTATAAACTAAAAGGAGTTACCCAAAAAAGAGGTCACGTCCTTCCTCAATATATCTTATTTTATTTTCATTCTACAACCCACCTAAAATATTCTTATTCCATGTATATATAATTAAAAGTGTATCCAAAATATTTTGGTATGTTTTAATGTTATTTTTTAGACCTTAACTAGAGAGATAACCATCTAATGGGTTGTAAACCTACTATTTATTTGTACGGCGAACTACTACCTCACAAAATAATGATTTTTCGTTTTTTAAATTAAATCCTCTCATGGTGAGAATTATAAGGAACACACTATTTATATAAGATATATATATGTTATTAATAATTCATTATTATTCATTAATTCTATTATAACATATACCTTGTGTTTCTTAAATTTTTGTAAATACGATAACATCATTCGTGGAAGTGTTGACTACCTCCCCTCAAAGTGATGTGACAAGATCACACTATACATGAAACTTTTGAAGTATTGATTTAATAAATATATTTAATACATATAACATTTATAATATACTAGAATTATATTAAACATATATATCATTTATTCTTCATTATTTTAATTCAGAAATGAAATGGAAGTAGTGTTCATGTGTATGTATGGCCAACCATCTCCAAGAACTGTGAATTCTATTTATTATCTCCATATATTATGGATTATTATAAATACATATATAATTATTATATATTATACTTATGTATTGGTTTAAATTATTTATATGTTAAAACCATGTTAGTAACTATATATTAAATGTTAAAACATACTTGTCAAATTATGCAATTGACACCCTAAATAGAGAAATAATTTTATAAAAAATTGTATTAAGATGTTATAAGAAGATAATATATTATATTATAAACATCAATATGGTTATAATTTAAGTTATTAACACTCTTAAAACCATTATACCAGGGTTTCAAGTAAATTCACACAAAATTAAATGTGAGGTAATTGATTTCGTCTCAATTTACATTCCATTTTGATTTATTTCTTCAGGCTTCCACCCAATTTTATCCTATTAATAAAATATTAATATTTGATGGATTGGAAATTATTTTTTCTTATGAACCAAATAATTTTTTTAGAGTGTATATACTTCCCTTTAACATTTCAAATCATGAACCTACTTATTCTCATGATATTACATGTTTCATTTAATTCATGGGGAATTATTATTAAAATGTTTCAAAGTGGAATGGGACACATTATAATGTTTATATATTATAATACACAAGAACATTCTCAATTTTTTTATTTGGAATTTCACTTCCTTTTGTGATTCTTAACTTTATCATGAAATATTCACATTATTTTAATCATTCTTTTTTCGAAATTTCCTTAAATATCCATATTATCATACAATGGATATTAAATTTTCCCAAACTGTATCTCATTTTTACCTAATGTGTTCACTTTGAACATTGTTAAATTATATGGGTAATTATAGAATAATATGTATTCATTAATCAATATTGATATTTGATCACGCATGTAATTTATTTTAATTTATCGATATGGGAAATTCATTGGACTAATGATGACGGGTGGGGACCGAACATTATATAGCCCCGTGATGAATAGAAAGGATTTAATTTGATAAATAATTTGGTCAAATTAATTAAAAGTTTCAACATATATTTTTAAATTGTCTTTTAAAACTTCTTGATGGTAGAATGTTTTATATGCCTCAGACAAGGAATCAAAAAATTAATAATTTACCTCTTTTATGTTGATTTATTATTTATACATGAGATTTATTATTTGAAATATCAATGGATGCATTATATTCTTAGTTTATTGGTTAAATGTTATGTGTTTCAGTTTCATACCGATATATATTTATTTTTCCTTTCCTGTTTATTTTAATAGAACGTGTTATCCGTTTTTATCTATCCATGTAGATTTATTCTCATTGGTTCATATTTAATTACACATTTTTTAAACTTATAGATAATTTTTTCCCATCCTTATTGATAATTAGTTCGTTATTTTTTTTCTGTTAATTGTTTCCACCCTTATTATACAGTTTAATTCATTTTATTTTGTATCAGGTTTTATTTTCTTTTCAGAATGTATTATGGGTATCGTGTATTTTATCTTTCATTCTAAAAATACTAAACTGATCTATCCTTTAGTATTTTTGCCTCATTGTGATCATGAAAAATTAGAAAAATAATTCTTTGGATGTGGGATCCTAGGGTAATAGTGTTATGGTTGTCATCAAAAGATGTTTAGTAGCAATGTTGGAAACTAGATTTAGATAAAATAGATTAGGGAACATAAACCAATGATATAAATTGAGGATAAGAATAGAATAACATCATATAATTTTGGTATAGTAGATATTATGTGGGTATTCTTGGAAACACATCCTTATTGGTATACTACAAGAGGACATAGTTCTGGAATAGTTTTACTTATGAGTAAAAACTCTAATAAGGTGTGTCGGGCCCAACTCGATGTAACCCGGTATATGATAACAGGCCTTAATGCACACATGGTTTGACAATCCCTTTGTATATTCATAGGATTGTTCAAATTTTCATTACAAACCATTAAGAAGGATTTAAAAGTGAATAGATCTCTATGGAAACCATTTTTATGATTATGATATTAGATATGAATAAATGTTTCAATGTTTGTTAAGTGTTTTCACTGGTATTTGGTTTATACATTATGTTATGATTTAATTCATTATATTCTATTTTTCAGAAATAGTTCCTACATGAAATAATTTGGACTCCACCAATGCATGTGATCCCAAGAGTAAAAATGATCATATATTTTATGAACATAATCAAAAATTTCATAGGGAAATAGTCTCGTAATTATTCTGATCATATATGGAAGTTGTATCATATTATAACAAGATAGGTTAAGAATCATCCATGTCCTATGTCTTTGAAGTGAAACAAGAGAAGAATATGATGAAAGTGGAAAAGTTGGATAAAGGGAATAAGGGAATGAACTAGTTTCTCAAATGTGATAATTGTGTAATGAAACACTCGGGAACATTATTAAAAGGAAAGAGAGTTTTCTATAAGAATGGAATGAAAATCCCCCATGATTTTTATTGCAAGGGTAAAAAAATAATTTCAAATGTACAATCCTTTAATAGCAAGGATATGGGACACTATAAAAATCATTGTATCCAATGTCAAATTAATATATCCCAAATGATTCTAGTAGATAATGACTAGGTTATTCTACTACCCCAGATTAAAATGAATGATTAATATGTCTATTCAATAAATAATTTGACTGAATATTTTATTAATTATTTAATGGTTATAATAATTATGTAATATATGTGGATTGTATAATATTACTTTTTCGTTTAAGATTTAAGATTATATACTGAATGGTATGAATAAAATTTCTTCAGTAGAAAGTTAATTTTTTGAAAAAAAAACATGGTTGAGGAAAATATAACATTTAATATGTTCCTAATGTTAAGATAGTTCTGTTCATATAAAGAAATTATTCATTTGGATGACATAAATCTTATAAGTGGTAACTATCTTGGAATTGAGTAATTATTTATTGACAAAGTGTTTTATGTTATCGTTGAAGGAGTTTTCATAATTTTTGTATATAAGGAATATATTCAATTTAATAAATAATAAGCATGGATGTTTTCAATAAGTTTTTTATAGTAATTCAAGTTATTACCATATTCACATGTTTGGTATGTGATGATTAAAATCTAAATCATTTTTTTTGATAAGTTTATTTTGGAAATTTGGTGAAATTCCCTTGAATGTCTTGGATCATAATCTTTTGGGAATGTTATCCATCGATGAAATTTTTTAAGTTGATATTTGTATGAGATTTTAGAGTATAATGTGTTACATCACCATATAAAGAAACTTATTTAATGAAATTAAGTAGAAATAGTTCAAAGAATAACCAAAGGATAAGATTATGTTTATGAAATAGAAACGTATATTTTTATACATATTTAGAGTGTGTAAGAACTCCTCAAATCTAGAATAAAATGGTATTGAAACAAATATGATGTCATATTACCATCATTTTTTATAAAACCAATGACCATTATTCACACCACTAATTTATGGTTTACTGGTCAAGAACATTCATCAGAACATGATATCTATCACTCTTCTTCTGAACATGATATTTCTATTTCTCTTTTATATCTATGTTTTTAATAATTTTCTTTTATAAAAAATCATATTTTTTTGTTACGTTCACATTTTTTACTTAATATTAAGAATATGTGTTATTAAACCTATTATTGATGTGTGTATTTCAACATTATTTTATTTTAAAATATCAATTCCTTGATTTATAAGAATACCTTTGAATTGTGAGGATGCAATTTAGTTAATGCAGGGAGAATGTAACACCCTATGACTTTACGGTATTTTCCTTTTTGAATAAATTTGATTTTTTCCTATATTTAATTATACAAAACACCAACTTAATATCATGTCACAATATACGTAAATTTTATCTTTGTTTATATGTAACAACGATGTTATCTTAAATTTCATGCTAGAATGACTCTCCATGATGGCTTGTGTAACAAAAAAGATTGAGTTTTACCAAAAAATAATATATTATAAAAAAATATTTTAGTCAATTAAATTAGATACATCCTATTTGTAAAATTGATGGTAATGAATAGGATTAAAAACCTTATAAAAATATTTGGTAATGTCCATTGATTAAAATTAATTATAATTGAATTTAAGAACTAATTTAATATGAAGGAAATTTTTTCACAAAAAAAATATTATTTATCCTCACAAAGTCATTTCATCCTAATAAATTTAATTAATTATAATTAATGAGTGATATTAATGTAATTTATATATCATATATTCAATAAAATATATTTTACACTCATACAATATATTTTTTAATAATAATATAAGATAAAAACTCAATATTATGCATAAAAACCTATATTTTTATAAAAGAAATATTTCCACCTTTTAATAGAGGACCTATTTTAAATCAAATTTTTGACATTTAAAAAAATTTATAAATCAAAATAAAATTAATTTTTTAAATAAAAACCTCAATATTAGATTGGGGTTGTCTTTTTGTATTTTTTTTGTGATGTTTCATTTTTTAATGAATAGTGAAGAATAATGAATTGTAATTTGAAAATTCATTTTTTTCTAACTTATTTATAAGGATAAATTATATTTTTAATTGATTTTAGAGTTTAATTAGATTAAATTTTTATTAATTAAACCAATTTATTTCATTGGAGTCGATTTCAATTTGAAATTGGATATAACAACATAGAAAGCCCTTAAATGTTTTTGCTTTAAAAACCTGCAATGTCATCCCATCTGTATGATTAAATTGAAATTATGTTTTTCCAATTTTTTGAGTATAATTTTTAAAAAAAATTCCATATTTTTAATCATCATAATTTATATTTTCTAATAATTTAAACATAATTTATGACAAAAAAATATTAATGAAATTGATTAAAATTAATTATAATGATTAAGAGAAAAAATTTCATAACAAGTGATGAATCCTTCAAAATAAGGGCCAAAATTACCAAAAAACATGTCCAAAACCATTTTATAGACATATATAAATCTTATTATCCATTTTCTATATTTGTTTCTCGACCGTGTTTTTGGTAAAAATGTGTGTTCAGCTAACTTCTTTTCAAAAATGCCAAGTGAGTCCTTTTCCCCACTTATAAAAGGCCACCAACCCTCCAACTTTTTCACACCTCTCGTTACATATTGGATCTAATAATATCTACCCAAATAGATCCTCAAAATATATCCCCTAAACTTTTAAGCCTCACCTTGGGCATAAATATTTCTAAGGATGCCCTTTGGTTTAAACAAAAAAGAGTTTCCCCAAGAATACATAACATCCTTCCACAAGCTATTTTATTTTACTTTCATTGTAAATACCACATAATATTATTATATATTTATTATATAATAAAATAAGTATAGTAAATATATAGGTTTGTTTTTATGTTATGATTTATACCATCACTTACACACACATCCATCTAATGGGTAACGAACCAACCATTTATGTGTACAATGAACTACCACCTCACGAAATAATGATTCTTTGTTTTGACCTTACCGCATCTCATACTAGAAATGATGATAGAACATCTGCCTATATATGATATTTATGATATTTATAATGTAATTATTTTTCTGTAATTATTTTATAAAACATTAATTTTGGGTTTCAGTTATGTGTAAATATGATAATATTGTTTGTGGAAGTGTGGACTACCGTCCAATCAAAGTGATGTACCTCATTCACAACATACATGGAACATATAAAGGATTAATTTAGTAAAAATAGGTAATATATATTACATATATATGATAATTTATTTATAATATACATATATATCATTTACTCTTCATTTTTTTAATTTTAAAAAAATGAAATTACTGTACATGCCTACATACAGTATATTGTCTTCGTGAATAGTGCATTCCATTTCTCCTCTCAAAATGTTATGTATTATTTTAAATACATATATAATTAATATATATTATATTTACATAATATTTTACATTTTTGATATGATTAAACCATGATATAAATAACAAATAATAAGTTAAGACAAATATAATAAACTAGGCAATTAACTACTAAAATAGTAAAAATAATGAAATATTGTTATCAAACGGGTAATAAGATATTATAAAAAGTTAATATATAATATTAAATACATAAATTTGGTTTTTTTAGAAAGTTATAAACACTCTTAAATCCATTATAAAGTATTTTAACGGCCTTTCACACAAAATTAAGCATATGGAAAGGGAATTTGTCTCAATTTACATTCCAATGAGACTTATTTTTTGTTTTGAACCAATTAATTATTATATGTTGTATATACAGCCATTTGACATGTTATACCATGAACCTAAATATTCTCATAATATTATAAATTTCAATTATTTCGTGGGGAATTAAGATTCATATGTGTCAAAGCGGGATGAGACACTTTGGAATGTTTAATGATTATCTTGCTCAAGAATTATCTGAGTGATTATCATTGGAATATCACTTCCTTTTGTGATTTCTAACATTATCATGAAATAATCACATTACTATAATAATTATCAAATGTAAATTTACATGAATATATTTATTCTCATTAAATGGATATTATTATCTTCTAAACCACATATCATTTTTATATAAGGTGTTAACTTTGACAGTTATTTAATTAACTATGGAATTGTTGATGAATTTTTATTCCTTATTCTATTTCGATATATGATAAGGAATTTTATATATTTTGATTTATTGATATGAGGAGTTATTTTTAATTTAAATTATTAGTGGTTCCAATACATTATGATTCCCCTCAATGAATCAATGGGTTTTCATGAGATAAATACGTTTTTAAATTAAACTGGATGCCTATAGTTTAAAACATTCTTCTATAAGGTCATCAAGATATAACCTTTCATATTCTTCAAATATGATGTCCAATAATTAATAATTTCTCTTATTTAGAAATTTTTATTATTTATCCATGAGATTTTTACTTTGAAATATCTATGGTTTCATTCTCTTCCCATTTTACTGATTAAATGGCATGTGTTTCAGTTTGTTACATTCCCATATTTATTTTTCCTTATCTAGTTATTTGAATGTAATTTGTTATCAGTTATTTACTATTCCATTGATTCATCATTTATTTTTGTTTAACTACCATTATTTATAATTTTATCTCACCCTTATTATGTTTTATTTCCTTATATTATTAATAGAAAAACCTTTAATAACTTTCAAGGATGTTATTTGTTTCATCTTTTCTATATATCATGTTTGTTCATTTCCCAATGCATTGTGGGTATCATGTATGTAATATGGATTTTAAAAAATTCTAAACTGATTGGTACTTTGGTATTTGATTACTTAAAATAATTACAATGTAATAAAATAATCCACCATCTTCAGGCATCTGGTTCAGGGTGTTACTGTAATCCCACATCCCCAATTGCACGAATCTGGCATAGCCATCCCTCCTCCCTATCCAAATAGGTCCAACGTAGCAACCACACAACCCTATAAATCTGGGTTAAATATAGTATCCCCACATTACCATCATCCTCCTTCTATAAAATGTCTTCAAACATCTCTAACAAGGCCTCCCCACCACCCATGATACTCTCCCTATGAAACAACCACCCCAACTCACAAATATCTAACATAAACCCAGATATACCATCGCGATCCACTTTCTCCTATTATTTCTCCAAACACCATTTATTTACCCTAGTTATATCCTCCCTTCCTCTATTTTTAATGTGAAATACCCACCTTTTTGTCTTCAATATAACAATGTCTACATTACTAGTTACGGTTCCCACCAGATATTGTTTTCCCTAGATTATAGTTTACATGCACCTTTTTTTATTCTCCCTAATAATCCAATTTAAATGATTTTACAATTATTAATTTCACTTCCCAATAATATCCCATATAAAATGATTTTTATTCAATTATAATATGTTTTTATTTATACATTAAAGCATAAAAATTAATTGAATATAAGATTTTCTGATTTTCTCTTTGCATCAATTTCTTATTTGGATCTCATTGTATTTTTGTTTCATATTGTTATTTCTCCACCATTTATACATTATTTGACTATGTAAAAGGTATTATTTTGTTATATTCCATTTTATAATTTTTTGTTCTAAAATTATAATTATATCAGAATGTTTCACAGCTTTTTGAACAGTTTACTTAACATTAAGCATTAATAAATAGTGGTTACTTTCATGGGATATATAATTTCATTTTTGATATGTGTTTCTTTGATTATAATTAAAGATTTCTTAATATATAAATGTGTATTACAATTATTTATTTGTATATTCATGGTATCTTGGGGTAGAATTCATTTTACATTCATCCTTTCAATGAATCTCCATAAATGTGATTCTTTTTTTGATTTTTATATTCATTGGAAAACCTAATTCTCTAATATTTTGTTACTACTATTTTAATTAATTGCTTATGACTTGGTTATAATTCATATCCTTGATTTTTATATTTAGACCAAAGGGTAATATTTATTTCTATATCACCTGTGAATATTTGATACTAATAATTGATGATTTTATTTAGAACATATAACATATCATAAGTGTTTTTATATATGTATATCACTTTATAAAAAATAATTTTTTATGAACATGTTAAAATTATACATTTCAAAAAAAACATTTTATGTTATTTTTATATTCAATAATTTATGTTATTAATACAGTATTCTAATCAATGCAGACTGGTATATATGTTATTTCAAAACTACAATTTATATGTTATATATATATATTCAATAAGGTGTGTTATTCATAAACTAATACAATAGTTTTGAGAAGATATATATTCGAGTGGGTTTATCTATTATTGTCTTAATATATGTAATTTTATAAGAAATATTTTTCGTGCAGGTATGTGCTTGATAATTTACTTTTTTTCAGGGTGGTATGTCTTCTGGAATAAAATTACATGTTTATAAGCCACTATTTTTTGTTATTTATATATTCAAGTTTTTATGTTCTTGATAATGTACTATGAGAAATACAATCATGTATACTATTTTTATGTTATTCATATATTCAAGCTGGAATGTTCTTCATAAACTATTATAATCAATCTGAACATGTATATATTAAAGAGAGTGCATATGTAATTGTCTCAACATATCTCCTTGAAAAACTACTATTTTTACAAAATACATGATTCTATGTTCATGAAAATCCCCCATTACCAATGTGTTGGAAAATTATTTACAATATAAAATAATTATGGTCAAACATAGCCTATGTTTATGTGTTGAGTGAAAAATAGAATAGTTTCAATTTATATTTTGTATATATCATCACAATTTATATGTGCTCAAAATAATATCAACATTTTGGTAATATATTTTTTATCAATTTTTTTGTAGCCACATAACCCATTAACTCCTTAACCATTTTATTTTAACAAAAACAATTTGGAGAATCAGATTAAAAATACTCTACCTCTTCCATAACATGTAATATCATTATTCGTCTTTAAACTCTCTATGCCTCACTGTACAAATTGAATATCTTTTTCTTCATGTTAAGGTTTTGGTGATAAGTTCTTTTTATATTTGGTTTCTCCTAATTGGATGTATTTTTTTGTATTTGGGATGCTCTAAAATATATTCCATGAGTCCATAATGAATTTATTCAGGTGATTTAATACAAATGAATGTTCTTTTATAATTTTACAAAAATATAATATTTAAACTTAGCTGAATTATTTTTACCAACAACCTACATTTACTTCCTCTTATATTTACATATTTATGTTTATAAAACTCTCACAAATACATATTAACCAGTGATATTTTGGAAAAAATCCATTATAACACAAGGAGATTTGATATATGTTTCATGTGTCCATAATCAGTCTTTATATTATCCAAACTTTTCATTACATCCACAGTAGAATATTTTCTTTAATTTTATGGTGGTTCATCATCAATGCTTTTATAAACATTTTAAAAAATGAACACTTAAATACCCAAATTATATCAGTCACATCACGTTATTGTATTGATGATTAATTCATCTTAAAATATAATATATTTCAATAATCATGTGTAAAATACTCAAGGTCACTCCTATAAAAGAGATCACTATTTTATGTTTATAGCTAAACAAGAAAACTAATGCCACTTTATTTCCCAACATTTTTAGTATTATATAAAACATCATTTAGAGTCGATATGTTAGGTTATCATATATTATGGTTGATAATGTATTGGTATTTAATCCAACATGATTAGTGGGGGTATCAAATGTATTCTGATTACATTCAAATACATTTTTCAAGGTAGATTACATCTTTCGTATTTCCTTATTTGGATGGCTTATTTTTTGTTATACATTTATCGTTGAAATGTTCAGTTGATGATCAATACTAATATCATGCATTTGTTTTGGGTATAATGCATTATATAAGAGTTTAAGGGGTTCAAGGTTTCTGTTATTCATCCAAGTTGGTTTCTCTTCTAAAATAAATTTTTTCCTATTAAAAAAATTATTATTGACTTTTATGTGATATATGAAGTTTGAAAAACAATAATATGATAGTTATAAGTAGTTTTAAAATATTGTTCTCCTAAAAATTAAAAATTTGTGAATTAGCTTTATTGATCATTATTATTCATTGTATGAAGTTATTACCATATTATACTAGAAGATTTTAATTCTTGACAATAAATTTCATTTTAACATATCAAATGTTAATGCTCAAATGATAGTTTAGTCAATGTAAACTAGTGTTTGTTATGCACCTCATTAGAAGAAACATTTGTTTTTTTGAAAATATCTTGGTCAAGGAATTATTTCCATTTTTTCATATATGTGGTTTTCATTGATACAGTAATTTTTGTTTACATTAGTATGTCTATTTTGTTAGGTTGGATTCATGAAAATTGTTTTATTATTGAATGATTCTCTATTTTTAACCCCATTATTGGTGAATTTTGATTCTATTGTTTTTTAATTTCTTATTAAAATATGTGGTTTATGTTTTAGTAGTTCATCATTTCATATATATGTAAATTCTTTTATAATTTTTTATTGTTGATTTTTAAAAAATATTTATTTTATTTTATTTTATATGCATGGTTTCCATGATTTCAATATAATATTGAGGATGAATTTATTCAATTCACACAAGTAATAATAGGGAGACTATTAAAAGATTAAATATTATTATTTATATTTATCCTCTTAAAACTAAAATATGTGAATTCATTTAATTTTAAATAATTATTTATATCATGACAGGGTGTTTCTGTTGATGTGATATCTAGAATAACTAACACATGTACTATATTATTCTCTCCAATGTGACTAATGGTATGTGGTATTTTCATTCATGTATAACTTTCTTCAATATTAAAAAATATTTTAAATAGAGGCCTTTCATATTATATTTCTTCTTAGTTATTTTTTTAGTGATTCAATTTTAAATTTGTTCATTAAAATATTCATTTGTATGTTACTTTTATGGAATTGGTTTTGCTTGTAAGATAATATTTTAAAAAAAAAGAGTCCAAATCTCTATACAATTTATATGTTAAATTTATTAAACATATTGATATCTAAATACACATATATACATTTTTTAAGGTTTTTTTCATTAAAATCAAAATTGTATAATTTAAATTTTTTTTATATAATTATTTATATATTAATATATTTTATATTCCACTATATTACATTTTAATAATGTTTATAAATCTACATATATTATAATTTAATTCAGTTTTTATGTTTATTTTTCACTACATTTTTAAATTTTTTAGCTGCATATATGAGAAATCAAGATGTAGATGTATCGTGATCAGATTTTCTGGATATATATAATCATATAGATTTCCCATTATCATCCACAAGAAAATGGTGGACAAATGGAATTTGGGGAACTTTCTTATCATGAAAACGTTGATTCTTTAGACTCTTACTATTCATTAGTGGTCCATCCTTATTATAATTATATTAACATTATCAATAGTGATAATGAAGTGATCATCATTGATCCTACTGAGTGATAACCTAGGGCCTATGATATTTTTCACAATTGGAAAATGTTATATTTTACAAATATTTATTTACCTCTAGGTAACAAAAAACTGTTGATTTTTTCTAAAAAACATGTGATTTTAAAAAACTAATACTAATTTTCCCTAATATTATTAGCTAGATAAATCATATATTATAAAATAATTTGAACTACTTAGTGTGTGTTCTGGATTTAGTATCCCTATTTGACTGTAAAATCATCCTGGACATTAATTTAAATTTCACATACGTAATTTAGTGATTTTGTATAGTTACTCCAGATTTTATCTTCATATTCACAGGTAGATAAACACATTGATAAACTCTCAAATAGCATATAGAGTTATTTAAATGAATTTTATTATTATTCTAATACATAAGAAATCTAATAAGTGGTGTATATTAAGGTCTTAGGCTATACAGTGGGTGAAATATATTGATTAAATCCTTATAGCTAATGAAAACATTTTTTCTTAGTAATTGAACTCTAAATTTAACTACTTATATCAACATTTCAAATCTATTTTGTAAATTTTCCCAATTTTTAATATTTATTACTCATTACTAGTTTTAATATATCGATCACTTTTTAATTATTTAAAATGACATATTTTTTTAAAATGTTCAATCATTTAGAGCCTAACTCAAGGGGCACTTCTTATCCTACTCCATGAACTGCTACATGGAAGATAATCAATATTTTATTGAAATTTGTGTCTCTCAATGTTTCTAATGAGTTATATTTCATTAAAACTATATAATTTATAGGAAATTATGATATAATTTTCTATTCTACCACTTATTAAAATCATTTGGTATAAAATCCTCAATGAAACGGTCTTCTCTTTATCACCCACTTTTAGTTATAGATGAGAGTGTCCTCATATTGTGAGGAACAATTATTTGTATCCCACATAGAATCAATATTGATTAACTCTACCTGATGATGATAATTATAAACATGAATTATCTATTTTATAATTCATTTTCAACACTTTAATATTCCTAATATATCAATGAAATAAGGTCTCGTTCTTTTCTTTATTATTTATTTATCTAATGTACCAGGTGTAGAATTTTAATTCCTATATTTTTCTAGGACCTCATATACTTTTCCTCTATTCCTGATATATATTCCATGTTCTTAATTTGATTTATGTGGGAAATATTAAATACTTATTTAGAAATCCTCATTTCCCAGAACTATTGTATTAATTTTTTATAATATCCTAAAAAAAACCATGTATATCCCTAAGAGTAGAATAAATTTCATTCTCCAAAATCATCTATGATCATTTGATGTTCCCCAAGTTATTTTAACTTGTAAAACAAAACTCTTTAATGTGAATTAAAACATCAAATATTTCTAAATTATTTTATTTATTTAAATTCAAAATTATTTCTTTTTTTCTCTAGGTTTAAGTACATAACAGTGTGAAAACATCCAAAACACCTATTTTGGGATCTAACTCATAATATTTCTTTGAAAATTATGATCTATTAACTCCCATATCGTAATTATTGAGGTAATTTTAAATGTTGACTTTTACAAAATCATTATTGAACATGGTGTCCCACAATAATCACCATAGAATAATATTTATATAAGAAAACATCCCATTGTATTAGATTCCTCCATGATCATTTACCTATTTCCTCTTGAACATTTAAAAGCTGACACTGAAATAAATTTCTACATGAAGTGGATTTCCACTTATTTCTAATCTTGACTATCCTAACATAATCCTTCTATTGTTTTTATACATATGTAAAAACTTTGCAATATAAATTTTGGACCAAATAAACATTCAAAATACAAGTTATAGGCATACCCATTTTTGTAGGTATCAGGAAATCCTAATCCAACATCCTCCCTAATGTTATACTCATCATATTCCCATTTTATTTGATCCTTTAACTACCCCATTCTTCATAATACCTTAAAATTACCTTGTAATTTTTTTAAATCTTTAGATCTTCATTTTGTTTACTATATATCCAAAAATACATAATACATGAAAATTAATTCACGAAAATACATAGTTAATATCACATAGTTTTCATAAATTAATATATATTTTACATGTGTTCTTAATTTTTATACATCCTTAAACCTTTAGATACTTAATTATTCTACTCTTATGGAAGTTGTGTTAAACATTACTTATTCTAATTTAGCTTTAAGGGAACAAAAATACTCTTAAATATCTTTCAAATATATTTCTAATATTATATGGCTCCTATTTTCTCTATGTTAATATCATCTAACAACTAAAATTATTTATTAATATCAAAAATACAATGAATTTCCAAAGTTAATCATGTATAAACTTGGAGAGTGTTTTTATTATTTTTTCACCTATATTTATCTAAAATTAATTTAAAACTTTTCTAAATCTGAATAAAACTACTCCAAATACATATTAAACTAAAATATATTTTTTAATCTCATCAAACATCATCAAATCTAATTCAATCCAAATAAAATTTTTACCATATTTATTTGAATTCAAATATTTTATCACTTCTCCCAAAACCAGAATAATAATTTTATTATTATTCAAAAAATAATTACTTCAATGGTTATTATTATTGACTTCTAAGATCACATTAAATTATAATTCCATATATTATAATGTGATCATATTTTCCAAATGCACTTCCATATCCACTTGTGAAAAAAATTAATCAATTACAACAAAAACTAAACACTCTCATCATAAGTGACTCCATGTATGGAGTCCATATCAACCATATTCATGACCATATTTCTCTAAATCACTTAAATTATATCTTTATGTATATCATATTCCCCCTCTAATGTAACTTTTTTATTTTCCAAACACATTTAAGGGGGAAGTGAGAACCCTTATAACTTCCAGATTAAACATCAAAAAATCTACAGATTTTTTGAAAAACACTTTTGAACCAATTTGAATTAATCTCTCTAAAAATATCCTAGGGATAAATTTACCTGAGAGTCAGGGCGGTCCTTTAAGATTCCATCATATTGATGTTCCAAGTTGTCCCACATTGGACTGTATTCCTACTTGTAAATCATCTCCATATTGAAGCCCCTAAGCAAAATTTAGTTCTACTTATCAAACTCATCACCTTTCTCCTTGGTAATGTTCACACAAAGTGATATTCCCATTTTCTTCGACATTTTTAACTCCGGGACATCCTATGACATTTCTTCATCTGAGTGCATAAGAAGATCCATGTGTTCAAGAACTGAGACTATCTATCGATGAGGCTTGTTAGTGGGCCTTGTATTTTTCTGTATCCCTAGGTCGATCGACATAACACTTAGGGAGGTGGAATGAAAAAAATCCTCACATCCTATAGACACTTGGACATTGAAGGTTTCGACCATTGTTTTCTAAAAAGAACCTTTGTACGTGCTTGTGGGGGTGCTGGGTGTAATAATGGGAGCCTACGGGGGAAACTTCCCCTTACTTGCAGACCTAGTAATACCACAATCTTTTAAAAAAATACTATTTATTCCTTTGTTCTGACACACATTATTATCTTATTATCAAAAATAATGAGGGGTTACATATCATGAATATTATCTTAAACTCAAATAAATTAAATATGAAGTAGAAATATCTAAATGATTGGTCAATATTCTGATATCCTAATCTTGTTCTCTGTATATAGATCAAGTATGCATATCATTCTTCTCTAAAAACCTAACTATTTTTTATATAAACTTTTACATGAAATTTTTGGAAGAACATATCCATGTTTTATCTCACATTTATAAGAAATAATTAAAATATTAATAGAGAAATAAAAATGATGTTGTAACACTATGCATTGAGGCATAATTATTAGTAAAAATTAGATACAAAAATCAAGGGATAAAATATAATTTAAATTTATTTAATATCTCTATATTGTATCACAAAACCTACAAATATCTTGAAACTAATGTTGCGTGATGATATATACCCCGACATATCATTTATGTCAATCATTTACCTTTAAATCACTCAAATTATTTTTCAATGGCTAATAAATATAGCAGTTTGAGACATAGGGTGTAAATTCTCGTAGTGATATCAAAATTACAAGGCATATAGTCTGAGGTGTGAATCATATTATATGGTGTAATAAATAAAACTATGTAATTAATTATATCTCATAAAAAAATTCAAAAATTCATTATAAACCTATATAACCAATAAAAACATGGAATTATATTCTGATGTGACACATGTGTATTTTTGATTCCACTACATACCTCTATATTTTGATTTATTGTTATGGGTTAGTTTAGAATTGTTCACCATAGACATATATTCATAAAGAAAAGAATTCAATATATTGGATTATTCATATTATGAGTTAAATTTTCCAACCCTTAATATTTTATTCTTAATTTCATTCACATTTCAATCTTATCAGTTCTAGATAACAAATATAGACCATTAAATTACATTCAATTAAGTAGCCTTAATGGTCCATGGATTTTCATCCAGAAAATGAGTCATTAATTATTCTTTTTTTGGATTATATAATCGACATTCACAATCGTAATATCGAAGAATAATTTTTAATAATTATTAATAAAATTATTGGTTATTTCATTTAAATAAACAATAACACTATCACTGGACATCCACCAACAATTTCCCATATATATGATGAAATTTATTTCCCTTATTCCATTTCAAATTTCATATAGATCAATAATGTTATGAAGGGTTTTTAAATAATGTTTTCTTTGATTACCCCCTTATTACTATTTGATTTTCTATATCAAATTTCTTGAGTGTGACATAATGAGTTTTCTACATAACATTTAATTTAAAAATTATTTATATAAATTATTTTCATCAGTATATGTTTATGTAAATAGAAAATTTTCACCATAAATTTGCTTATAAACATTTGATATTTCCATTAATTAAATATGTTCCATTTTTATGTGTTTTGTTTATGAGGATTTATCTTCTCCTATCACTAATTTAGGTGTTTATTCCAATACAATTAATGATTCTTATAACAATTATAATGTTGGTGGTATGAGAGGATGTGATATTGATATCGATGTTTCTGTAGGATATTATAATGGTCATGATGGTTTTGTAAGTACTAATATTTTGGAACATTTCCTATATAAATTTTATTCATGGTTTATATATTGATCTTTATCATGTATTTTTTGTTTATTATGATTATATTGATATTGAAATTTTATTTAGTTTATCATGCAGATTTTTTAAATTCTTGTTAATTATGTTTTATTTTGTTAGAGTTTTGTTTCTATGGTGGATGGGTTTTTTAATCTGGATATATTGTTTTACTTCTCTAGTGTATGATTGCTGTTATAAACTGGATGGTATAAGTATTTTGTGGGTTAAGAGTGTAGTTTTAAAATGATGGGTAAGTGTAATTTTTTTATTGGAATATGGAGGATATGGTTGCTGATGGATATGAGTATTGGAAGCCGGGGTGGAAATATGTTCTATAGGATTTTTGGTAAAAAAAATACTACTATCACGTGGTTGTATCCATGATTTATAACAATGTTAGTAGACATATTAACATGGATTAAATTTTGTTTTTATATCCTAAGTCTGTTATTAAAGACTATAGTCATAAGTAAGTGTGGAAAACTCTATACCCATAGTTATAAATTCTGGAAAAACATCAATTTACATGCTTTAAACCATGACTATTTTCCTACTTCCATAGTTACAAACTATGGATATAAGTAGGCATGGAAGAAAATATAGCCACAGTTTATAACCATGTAAGTAGACCCATTTAGATGGTTTAATCCATGTCTTCTTTTAGCCTAACTAGGTTAAATACCTTGAGAGGGAGGTGAATTAGGGCTTAATATATTAAATCAACAGCCCCTTCGGATCTTGTTTCATTGTTAAAAATCCACTCTTCTCCCCCATTATTGTTAAAATGTGTGAATAGAAATGAAATAATTCTCATGAAACAACAATTTTACTTGGTTCACCCTCATTGGTCTATATTCAAGGATCATATAATGATAATGTTTCGATGAACCAAATCCACTAAGGCTCACTACCAAAATAAGGTTTGATCTAGATCACTTCTATGGCTAGAATCACTACATTTTCAAACATTATTGTCAACTCAATTCTTTCCCACGGTTTAGTCCCGACACTCTTTCGATGGCTCATGGCTAGTGGAAAGGATCACCATTATCTTCTTCCTTTTCTCACTTCTCTATAAAGGAACCATGCACAGTTTAGGGAAATGTAGGTCCCTTCATTATCAATAATGAATGCATCCTCACCTGTATGTAGATTCTATTTTTAAATTCTTTCTGGGTTGCACCTTCACTTCTATGAAAAGTCCTGGATACAACACTTACACTTTCCAAAAAGAAACTGGAAGAAACTACACCTTACTGAAGACACAATAATTACCTCCACGTTAAAATATATCATTTTTCTTCTTATTCTTCATATTCTGAATTTAGATATCAAAATGATAATTCTTATAGCGTAATGTAGGCTCATATCTCCATGAACAATACTCTGGGGTGATAGCCCTACGTGAGACCCTGGTGGGTAACTCCTTTCATGAGATCCTAGTGCATATCGAGCACACACTTTTCATTACCTCCTAGCATGAACCCCTGTGAGAACCCGATTTTTAAACCCTATATATGTGAGACCCTAAAGAAAAACCCCTAGAGTGAACCCCTACTATGAACCCCTATCATAACCCGCTTGTGCAAACCCTATTTGAGAAAGCACCTAGCGAAAACCCCTAGAGCAAACCATTGGTGTGAACCCCTGGTACAAACCCCTAGTGTGAACCCTATATTCATGATCTCCTAGAATAAACCACTGCATTTTTCATGAGCTCATTGGATGAACCCTTGGTACGAACCCATATTCGTGCTTTGTAAAAGTCCCAGTTCATATCATACACAACACTTTCAATATTTATATTTTTTTGTGAGTCCACTTTGTGGTCCTCCTTCATGAGTCCTTTGTGTGAGCCTAATTCTTGAGTCCTCTTAGTGAACCTCCTACCCATATGTTTCATCAAATAAAAGTTTTAAGAAACACTTAATCAATGATTAAGGATTTGTTATGGGGTATTTATAGAATATTTTCCATCATCGTAACTCCAAAAATCAGATACAACCTCCCACCTCAATCAGCATCACATGCATTGTGAACCTCCTAACATGAGACCCTAACGATAGTTCAATTATACATTTTTGATTCTTAACCCTTAGGATGTGAGTCATGTTTGTGCTCCACAAACCTCCTTTAATCATGCATTTTCCATGAACCATGTTTGGCATTCACGCTTTTTATGAGAGTTAGGTGTGAGTCTACATTCGTTCTTTGCATGAGATCAAAGCTAAATCTTTTATCCTTCTTTAAAAACCATCCTTTTACAAAAACCTAGAACCATTTCAACAAACATATTCAAACTATAAGAAACATTAAGTGTTATATTTTTCAAACAATCTCCCTTTTATGATTCTTGAAAAATCATCACATTTTAACATCATGTTAAAGCTTCCTCAAAATTCTTTCAAAAAATATCTTCTTGTTATTCTGATAGTGATATGAGTTTTACACAACACACACATTAAACTCACACTATCTATACTAAGCATGAGAAACACTAGTAGCATTAAACACATCATCAATGAAACACTTCATTCCAAAACCACTCAACTTCTTTCATCAAGCACCATATCTATCATTATATATATCCTTTGATCGATCATCTTTTGTATCATCAGATTTTAAACTCCTCATACTTCACTCCCCCCTTATGAATTTCTCCGCAATATTGATTAAGACATTTTCTCTCATTTTATAACCACAATTTCTCCATCTTTTTCAATGAACCTGAAGGTCACTTCATTGTGTTATGGATTATGGTAAAGAACACATATCAGCATATCGGGGGGGGCATCATACCTCAAGGATAGGGAGTCCCGCATCCAATATTTTTCAAGTGTTAAGAGTATAATAAACTCTAAGAGCTAGCTGATGTTGTTCAAATTCTTCTTTGGGTAAGGCCATTTTTATAATCTCTGCAACCTATGGTTCAATAGGCATATAATCCAACTTCACCAGCCCTCGGACCACCTACTCCTTGATAAAATGATACCAGATTTCAATGTGCTTATGATTGAGTAGTGGAAGGGAATTTACTAATATGTACAACACTTGAACTATTGAAATGGATTCTGATCAGAGATTTTTCTTTAACTCTCATATCATCAAGATGTTTCTTAATCCACAATAACTGCATATACACTTTAGTAGCTAAAATATATTTACCATATTAAGTGCTAAATGAAATTAAATAATATTTCATAATTATCCATGAAATAAATAATCCACCAAGATATAATACACCACCTGACATTGATTTCATATCATCTGATGAACTATCCTAACATGCATCTATAAACCCCAGTAATAATTATTGAGATTTTTCATTCTATAAAAAACTAAAATCCACCTTTCCTTTGATATTAAAAATAATTCATTTCACTGCATGAAAGTGGTTTTCCTTAGAATTTCATTGATATCTTTTAGCTTACCATGTAGAAAAATCCATGTCAGATCTTGTTGTTTTCAATTATAATTGACTTCTAATTATTCTACTATATTATCTGACATTAACTATATTTTCTTCATCATCCCTTGATAGTTTCATCTGGGAATCCATCAGAGTCGTTATATCCTTGGAATTATCTACTCAAAATATTATAAAATCCTCTTTATCATATTTAGATTTAGAAATCAATGTTTAATTATTTCTATGTGTCACATTTAAATCAAGTAAAAACACCAGGTCACAACTCGTTGACATTTCAAATTCACTTATCATGAATTCCATGAACTGATTTCATTATGCTTCATCTAATACACCAAATATTATTTCATCGACATATATCGACACCATCATTCTTTGATTACTGTCGTTATTGTCATGTATATTGTAATCAACTCCACTATAATGAATACTGAACCTCTTTAGAAATTGATCTAGTCTTAAATACCATGCTTTTGCTACATTCTTCAACCCATATATTGACATATTAAGCTAAAAAAATCTGTTATCATATTCATCAATTAAAAACCCATCTCACTGTTCAATATAAACACATTCTTCCATAACACCATTCATAAATTGTGGCTTGATGTTCATCGTAAAAAATTGGAACCTTCTTTGAACTACTATAGACAAGAATAATCTGATTGTATCAAGCCTAGAAGTATGTGAAATTGGTTCATCAACATCAATATCAACTATTTTTTTGTACCCATTTCACATTAATCATTCTTTGTTTTGAATCACTATTTAATCTTCATTGACCTTGTGTTGAAAGACTTTTTTGGTCCCAAGGACATTTTTATTTGTTGGTCTCGAAATAATCTATCATTTCCATTTATTCTCAATTTGGTCAAGATCATCATTCATAACCTAAAACTAGTTATCATCTATAGCTGCATCCTCTAAACAGTTAGGCTCCATTTCTGTTAAGAACGATGCTTTTTGTAGACTCTTCATCCTCCTTGTTTATGCTGGAACTATCTGATCACTGATTATGTTCTATATATCAATTTCAGATATTCTCTTTCATGTTTTTTAGATAATATTTTATTCTCATACTTTTCATTATCTGAATATTCATCAAAATCATCCTTTGGAACTGAAACATCCATTAATCATCACCATCCTCATGAGACTGATCATGTATTTTCTGAAAATTATTCACATTCTCTACTATAGTTACAAAATTGCTTTCAACTACCTTTCTTAACCACTTATTGAAGAATTTATATTCTTTCCTTTTCTTTGAGTGGAAAATAAATATACCGTTATCTCAACAGGATTCAAAATTCATGTGTATCACCTCATTGAGAATGAAACACTTACTTTCAAATAATCTAAAGTACTTCAAGGTTGGCTTCGATCCATTCCATAGATCATATAAATTACTCTATTATTTTGTACTTAATAAATCTTTATTTTATGTGTTCTCTGATTTCATCACTGCTTCATTCCAAAACATCTCTATATGGTCTTTCTCAATGAGCATTTTTATATCCAAATTATTAATAATTTGATTTCTTCTCTAAACTACTTCATTCAATTGTGGTGTACATTCTGGTGAACCTTATTTCCTTATCAAATGTTGCTTGCGATAATCCTACACTTTTATATTATTGAAATACATTCCATTATCTTTTCAGATCTTCTATGTTTTTTGACCTAGCATCTTTCCAAATTCCCTTCAATTTGTTGTTATTCAACTAAACACCTATGACTTTTGAGTGATGATTGAAAATCGAGCCATTATTTTCTGATCATTAATGAAGAGAACATAACATCTTCTCCCATCAATATATCTTAGTGAAATAGGTCCTCATGCATCAATATGCTCCAAATAAATCAGTTTTCATGACATTTTCCCTTTTTCCTTACATGTTTTTTGAATGATTGTCCCTTGTTGACAAGAATCGCATGTATGAGTAAGATCATGTGATAACCTATGGATATATCGAGAAGTATCATATTTCACAAGATAATCCAAAGACATTTCAATCACGTTGACAAGGTTTATATACCATAACTTATTTTCTTCTTCCTTGGATAGAGAGCACATATATTTTTCTCCACTCACAAGGTAGATATTCCCTTTTGTATGCATTTCCTACAAAACAACAGCACAATATTTTACCTTAATTCCAAATAATTTATTTAAAAATCTTATCACATGTCCTGAGTTACACAGTGGACTTATACATAACATGTTCTTACTCAGACCATCAACAGCCACAACATCTACACATCTCATGTCTTTTCCACCAAACATGACATTTCATGGGCCAATAATTCTCATACATTCACCATCACCCAATACTGCAATACCATTCTTGTTGTATTTGTTTCCTATCACCAATTCCTTATTTCCTTTCATATGCGAGTAGTGTCCACTATAAATGATACATATTCTAGTGTGATCTAATTCTTTAACTATAATCTTGGCAACCATTTCATGTTTGTATCTTTTCTCTCTAATCCATGTCAATGATAGCTATTCTTTATGATGCTCAGAGCATGATAGACCACATTTTCCTTGTAATGATTCAAATTTATTTTTTTGTTTTCATACCATTTTATGAGGAATTGATTTTCTTATTATGAAAATATTCAGTTTTCCTTGCCATATTTTTATACATTGATGATAAGCCATATATTTTCATGTTTCTGAATCCTACATATCTAAAAAAGTTACCATTATATGATATCCTAAATAATTGAGATGTGAATAGATGAATATGTTGGAATTATTCTATTTTTTACCTCTTAGCTATGGAACACACATTTTATGAGTTTCCCATTTTCCAAAGAAATAACATATAATGTCGGGTACATTCTCGTGTTTCATTTCTCAACCACTAGTTTTCCCTTGGTTTCTCTGAGTCTTATAGTTATGATATAAACCCATATCAATCCGCATCCTCGGATTGGGAGCTTGTTTTCTAACATTAACCATTAATTCTTTCTATTTAAGATCAAGACCCATACAAGCTATTTGATTTTGATCGAACATTTTCCTTTCCTAACACTCCCTTGTCGATTTCACTAGAACACTGAATTTCACTTCTAATTTTTTTATTGACTTTGTATCCTCATATGTTCTAATTACGATATTTTCCTGATCATTGACATTCTATTTCATAAGGAAAATGTGATATTCAATTCCTTCGATATGTTTTATTTTATATTTTCTAATATTTTTCAAACAATCAATATGCCTTATCAGTTCTTCGATTTTGAGATTTTACATAATATAATTTTCTGATTTCACTAGCATTGAGGATTAGAGCCTTTGAATTTCATATTTCAACTCCAAACTCTCTTCATCATGTTCATGTATAAATAGGTTTTCATCACAAACCACCCTATTGGATTTCTTTTTTTGGATCTCCAAACATCTATATGTTCATGTGAAGCTTCTAATTCAACCTGAAGGTCACCTCTTCATTTAAATTCTTATTCATAATTTTCCTTTTATTCCCTTGTCTGGTAATTTCTAACAACTAACACCACGAACTCTACTTCATGATCCTTAGATTCCTCAAAATCTTCGGCCTTAAATTCTTTTGAATAGACATATTATTTTAAATGTACATTCATATTTTTAAATAAATATTTCATAAATGTTTTCTTACCTTACACGTAGGTTAAAGACTTCTTATTTGGAATTTTTAATTCATCCACATCATCATCCTAAAACATCATAGGGAATAGAATTACAAGTTATCCATCCTTTTCACATTGAAATCATGAAAGTGAGAGTTTCCCTTTGAAATTTCCTTTTCCTCTACATAAATTTCATAAAAGGAATGACATGACTTCATCTATATTTTTCTCTTCCTACCCATCTTCAATAGTGAGCTTAATCATGGAATTTAAAGACACTACCTTAGAATTCCCCTTTTCCAAAGACTCATTATAATCAAATCTCATCTTGTATGAAATAAGAGTATTGTAAAAGCTATCCAATGTGAGATCCTTTAGATATTTATCTTCCAATATGTGAACTTTTTAATTTAACCAAGGTGGAAGTATTCTCAAGATGCACTTTAATATCCTTATATCTTCAATAATTTCTCCAAGACCACACATTTATTCCATAATAATATTCACAATGTCAATGAATTCATCAACAGATGAATTGGGGTTCATTCGGAGATCTACACACGTGTTTCATAGAACATGAGGCTTTTCTTATCTAATGTTTGAGTCACCGTCATAAATATTTAGAAACTTTTCACACATATAATGTTATGAATTACATGACATCATCAATTTATAGATTTCATTATATAGGGTTCCACCTAAAATAGTGATTCCTTTAGTGTCAGCATCCAATTCCCTTCAATCAGCTTATGATAAATCTTCACTGTCAATATTGGCCAAATTTCCATTCATCGTTGTTATAAAAACATCAATAGCTATGGATCAGAAGTAACAATGAATCAAATTGTTCCATAATTGAAATTGGTTTCTATAAAATATCGGAATCCCATGGAGATCTTGTTTCATTGTTAAAAAAACACCCTAATCTTCCTTTACTGTACCAAAGTATGAATTGAAATTTAATCATGCCTGAGAAAAAACAATTTTACATGGTTCACCCTCACTGGGCTATATACATGAAGTATACAATAGTAATGTTATAATATACCAAATCTACTAAGGCTCACTTCCAAAATATGGTTCATCCTATATCACATCGATACCTAGGCTCACTATCCTTATAAAATTTAGGGCCAGCTCACAGCATTCCCAAGGGTCACTCCCTAAATCTATTCCAATAGATCACTATTAGTGTAAAGGATCAAATTCTTCCTCTTACATTACTCACTACTCTGGAAAGGATCCGCACATAGTTTATGGACATGTAGGTCCCTTCAATATCAATAATGAATGAATACCCAACTGTTTGTAGATTCTCGATTTATGTTCTTTCTAGGATTATCTTTCACTTATGTGAATTCACCAATATGTAGCACTTCAACTTTCTTGAAAATTAGAAAAATAATCACTTTTATATAGAAAAAAAATTACCTCCACTTTGGAAGAGATCCTATAACATTTTATTATTCTTCTAAATTCTTATATGAAAATGATACTTATCATAGGGTAATATAGGCATTTATCCCCTTACATAAGTCTCTAGTGTTACACCCTTGAATGAGACCCTAGCACGTAACTCCTTTCACAAGATCCTAGCATGTACACTTCCGTGAGATCCCATGGTGCATCATGGTCATGACTTTCATGATCTCTTAGTGAGAACCCTTGCATGAACCAATATCATGAACCCCTATCATTAACAATATTTTTGTGAGATCCTAGTGTGAACATGTGGCGAAATCCCTTGGTATGAAACCCTATATTTTTTCCCTTATGTTAACCCTATTTGTGTGAGCTTGAAGTGTAAACCCCTTGAACGAACCCCTAGAAAAAACCCCTGGTGAGAACTCTGTTTGTGAGAACTCTTTTCATAAAAGCCTGGCATGAACCCATGTTCTTTGTGCAAACCCATGGTGTCAACCCTTTTTCGTTCTTTGCACAAGACATAGTTCATATAATCTGAAACACTTATGTAATGTATATTAATTCATGATTCCTATTCATGAACCTGCTTTGTGATTCCTCTCTGAGAACCTCCTTTGTGAGTCCTCTCTTCGATACTCCTCCGTGAGTTCTCTCTTCAGTCCTCTTTTGTGAGTCCTCTATATGAACAACCATTCTTGATGTTGTTTTATATCAATATTTTAATGGAAGCTTTTTTAATGTTTAAGGATGTGTTGGGGGGCAATGATAGCCAACTGTCCCTCGAATTAAGTCCACAAATCACTGAAAACCACCCAGCTCAATCGGCATCACATGCTTTGCGAACATTGTAGAGTTATCCCCTAGAATGATTTCAATTCAAAATTCATGCTCCATGAACCTCCAAATATGATTCCTATTCATGATCTAGCAAACCTACTTTCAGAATTTATGCTCCATGAACACAGTTCATTATTTTCTCTTTGCTTGAGTTCCTGGTGCAATTCTGCATTCACACATTTCAGGAGATCAAAGATAATTCTTCTTTCTTTATTTGACAACTAGAATTTTTCAACAACCTCAATCCTTTTCAAAAAAACACAATAAACCCAAAAGCACCACCAGGATAGATTTTTTTCTAACATGTAAGGGTATATTTCCAATGATACAAATTGTGGATCTAAGTGGGTGTGGAAGAGGCTATAGCCACATTTCCACCAAGACTATAGGTATGTTTTCATATTTTAAGACCATTTTAATAGAATAGTTTTATTATAGTGTGGGTATTAAATCAATCTTCCTCAAGTTCATGAAAAATAGGACTTCCTGTACACGGGTTTAACACTCCATGAGGAAATTCTTTAGAGATTCACATGATCTTTATGAACCATTATGAAAGATTTAAATTTGTAGATTTAAAATATACAACTACTTATGTTCAAGAACATAATAGAAGAATGTCAAATTATAACCAAGTATAAATTTATGGAATTGTAATATGATCAATTTATATCAAAGTGTAACCAAATATATGATAGGTTGAAGTGATGATGGAGGAGAATTAATCCTAGGATTGAGTATTCATATTCACATAATCATTTACTATGATTTTTTATATTATCATAACTGTTTTTGATTTAGTATTTTTTAGGAAATATGATCAATAAAATTAATCTCTAAAACTTATGTCTCTAGAAATGAAAAATACATATTTCCAAGTTAAGAAGTTATATTTGGCACAAATAGATGAGAATATAAATATATTCTCATTTTAAATGAAAATATGAGTTTATTGGACTTAGCTAAGATCGTTTGGAAGATATGTAATAAAATATTTTATCTTCAGTCATACCCCTAGTTATTTCTCATTATATTGTAATAAATGAAAATTAAAAGGACTTAATTTATTTTAAGGGGGGAGTGTAATGCCTTAGGATTTTAGTTTATATATTACTTAAATTAAATACTATAATTAAAATCTTTTTTCACATGAAACAGTGAGATAACACAATCAATGGTGTATTTTTTCATTAAATATTAAAATCCAAGATAAAAATTGATACATTAAGATAATTTAACATGAAACAGAAAGAATAATATGTATTCAAATTTTATTATTAAAATATATGGGTGTCTATTTATGTGTTATGTATTATTGTTGTTAATATATTTTTAAAATAATTAATTTGTGTATTTATAAAATTAAAAGGTGTAATATCCCAAGATTTTAAATGTAAATACAATATTTTATAGAGTAGAAGATATACATCATCGAACTTAAACAAACTATTATATATTATTATTTAAATGTGATAATTTTAACCTAACTATTAAATTAATAGAAATGAATATTATTAATGGAATTATAAAATATATATAATGTTTATACACATTTATACATTATAATTTTTTTTAATAATTAATAGATTTTTAGTAAATTCATTTTATTCATCAAAAACATATTTTCTTCAAAAATGATTTTTATTACATCTGTTGTCAAAATAATATAAATAATTACTAAAAATTTTATAAATTTATTTTTATAAAATAACGTACATTTTATGAAACACCATATCAACATTTTCATATGTTAAAATTTTGAGAATTTTCTAATGAGTTTTATTTTTCAATGGATAGTGAAAAATGCCAGTTTTTATTTAAAATTATATTTTTCAATTATTGAAAATGTAAAATAAGGTTTTCGAATAGTTTTTTATTTTTTGGATAATTTATATTAAAATTTATCTAATTATGGTTTTTTAATAAATTTTATACTTGAATTTTGTGCTAAAACAGTTTAAATTAAAAAACCACATTTAAAAAAAATTCCATTTTTCCCCATTTAATTATAAATTAAATGATGCCACTTTTGTATTTTTAATTGAGAAAAAATGGATACCATATTTGGATTAAGAAAGTCCAAATTATGTGAAATTTTCCATTTATTTTTTGTCAATATGAATAGTAACATTGGAAAAATTTTGTTCACATGGTTAAAGGTAAATCAGGTAATTAATGGTAAAAATTATAATATAAGGACTATAAAATTACCCTAAAACATTCACAAATATTATTTTAAGAATTAAAATTTTCTCTTACACCTAATTTTCTACATTTATTCATTTAATAGGAATTTTTTCAAGAAGATGAAAAAGATATTATTAAAATCATAGAAAGTGACAAAACGTATTACTCTTGTTTTAATAAGTATAATAATTTTATTATACGATTAAATTGGATATATCCACAATAATAAATATTATTTATAAAGGTAATATACTTATATACATCATGTTTATCTATTTATTATATTTTCTAAATAAATAGGTGCCTTAAATTCTTACACAACGTTGATGAAATAATTATTTTATTAATAAAAATACCAAATAAATGTTATTAAAAATATTAAAATAAATATAATTTAGCATAAATATTAAGATAAAAGAATAATTTATATAGACATAAAATATTAGAATTATAATAAAATATTTTTTTAAATGTTATATTATTATATTGATATTTTTAAAATTCAAAGTATTGTATAATGCCAAAATTGATATTAATAATATATAAAAAGAAATAATATTTTAAATTAAATGATTCAAAATTTATATAAAAAAATTAGATTCTTCCACATGGTTTGGATAAGGATTAACATGTCAAAAATGATATATTTATGGTTCATTTATCATTTTCTTGTAAATATATGAACTCTAAAAGTGTAAAAAACCAAGTTGTCATAATATGAGTTAAAGGGATTAAATAAAAGTTAAAATAAAAAGATATGGGTATTACTATGACATAAACTAGTCTAAATAATATTAAATGAATATTATTTGACCCGTATAAACATATTCTTGAATATGAGTGTTTTAATGGAAATTTTTCCATTAAAATAGCTAATATATTATTTCAATCCGAGGTAGTTACAAAATGTCATTATCATAGTTTTCAAAATATTTTATGTGTCCATATGGGGACAAAATGAATATATAAAAGAACAAAAATATTAATAGTAATATTAATGTAGTTATTTTAAATACTTAAATTTATTTTTAATTTTTATAAATTATAAAATAACTTTAAATTCTTGTGAAATTCAAATGTATATTTATTTAATTAAAAGAAAAATACAATAAATGCATTTTAAAATATTATTTTTGGTATAATTTGAATTATTTTATATGTGAAATGAATTTAAAAATATATAATAAATTTTATATAGTTTTCAAATCATTTTAATCGAATTCAACCTTTATCTAGAGTTATTTTATTTCAATATAAATTAATAGTATCAAAATTGACATTAATGATAATTTATCGAAATAATATTTTATTAAAATGTTTAAAAATAATATAAATATTTTAAAAAATATAACATGAATATGAATAGTTATGATATATTGTAAAATATCATATTATGGACAATTGACACCATATAATTAACAATTAAAATTACTTAATATTAAATAATTTGTTACATTAGTAAAAATTAAAATGGGTTGACTAAGGATAACTCAATATGATAGTGTTTAATAAAATACCAATGATTTTCTAAAATATATTGTTTTAGAGATTACAACCTTATCATATATTATCTTTTAATACATTTCCATTTGGTGGAATTTTTATAGAATATAAATTTATATAATTTAATCTTATTAGAAATTCCAAAAGTTCCCCTCACCTAAATTATAAAAGGGTGTACACTCCCGCACTTATTAACAATAATGTGAGCCTTCTATATTGAACATACCTAAAATATTTATAATCTAAAAATTATTATGATCATGATTTTGGATTATTTAATCTCAAAATACATACCTTAGGTCCCTTTAGAGGATATCCAAATGAGATGTTTCGAAGAAGAGGTGATTGCTCTAACTGATCACTTCCTTTTTCTAATCTTCCTTAACTCCAATAAAACAATGATTTTTTCATAAAATAATAAATTATGTATCTTAAATATGGTGAAAAATTATTATGAATAATAACTCATTAATATACACCCACTTTCCCATCAAACAAGAAGTGAATGTATCACTCGTGCGTACATACAACTTACCATCTCCACGTAGCAATGAAATTCATTTTTCATTTACCATCATTTATGGATGGGTATTATGATGGGATTAATTGTTATATATGATTTTCATAATATAATTACACTTATTTGATGATAATTTCTTTTATACCTTCTTATCATTTAATATTTTGTGAAATGATAACATTGCTCGTGCGTATGTATGGACTACCATCTCTACGATGTGATGTGATTCATATTTCATAAATATTTCACATGGATTAAAATAAGGATGAATTTAATGAAAATTATATATATATTATATAATAATTATTGTGGAAATATAGTTTTTTTTACCATTCTTTCATCCCATCAATCAAAAAATGAAAACAATGTTCATGTGTACGTACGACCTACTATCTACATGAACGATGTAATAAAATTTCCAATGTCTATATTATATGAATGATTATAAATATGTATGTAATAATTTTATATTAAGTTTATAACATGATTATAAATATGTAATTGGTGAGACTATGATCAAAGTATATGGACCATGATTTTTTAACAGAAACAAATTTGGAAAAAAGTAGTTATCATCCAGAATACTGATTTAAATAATAAATTATTAATAAATGAAAGGTAATATGATTTAAATAAATAATAAAAGGTATTATAGAAATAATTTTTTTTAATAAATGTATAATAAATAAATATTTATTATAAAGTATGTTTGAACATGAACAAAGAATGACAATACTCAAGGTAAGAGTATTTCAAGTCTCACATTTACTAATACGAGATTTATTCCATATTCACCATTGGTTTCATTTGTATGGTGTATATACAAACCATGAATGTAATATATGATCCTTAACATTAAATTTATGGGTTTTAACATATCAATTTTATAATATCCCTTTAATAATATTTATGGTTTTAAAGTTACCAAATCAGTAAAGAAATGTTTTCTAAATTATCCTTCTCTGAGACACGTGTTATGTTATACACCTTTGATCCTTTTCAATTTTCAAATACTTAACTTTTACATTTTTCATCAAGAATAGACTTTTTTAAATGATATTATAAGTTTCATTTAATTTAATTTTATCTTTAGACACAAATTTCATTTATTCATAAACCATGTATTCCAAAAAAACATAAAATGATATTTTAATAATTTTCATGAAATTGATTTCAAATATCTTTAAAATGGTTTTCAAGGATTAATTTATATGTTATTAAACTAAATTATCAATGAAATTTTTTATAAATTTTTTATCATTTAAAATGTTTTTTTTCAAATCATAAACGATATTTTCCACAAAAAATATTTTAAAATTATAATTCAAAATAATTTTTCATATAAGTTGAATTATCTTTCTGTTTCTCATTAATTTATAGAGATATTATCCAAGGATATAATTATTATTCAATTAAATAATTGTTTATGTTTATTAGGGCATGATATAAAAGAATTTTGTTTCTTTTTCCTGGGAATTGTTAGGAAGAAATGTTTATGAGACACATTTTTTCATGGGATATAAATGAGGAATGATTTATATTATTATGGAACTCATTTGTATGGCTTTAATTATGAGAATGGTTGGAACTATTTTTTCCTCTAATTTATTAGTTAAATATTTACATCCTGTGAGATAGATATGACTTGAAAATGATGTTAACCCGGTTCAATAATTCAAGATTGAGATGAGCAGCAAACAATATTCTGTATAGGATATTGTCCACTATGATGGTCTTGGAAATGATCATTGAATAATATTAATAAAATTACATACTTATTTTTATGTTATAATTTTATGTCTTATTTTGTGATCTTGAGTCTCATGTTATTTGATTATTGTATAACTCATGGCTTATGAACATCCTTATTTTATGTCATGACTGGTTATTTTGATATTTGATATATGGGGTATAATTATAAAATTTTGGGTTCATTATCACATACCCTTATGTTCATATTATTCATTAATATGATTATAAATTAATATATACTATTTTTACCATTACTGAGCATCTAATCTCACCCTTTTCAATTGTTTCTTTTCCCTGGGTTATAAGGGATTCAGGTAATTGAATTTTTTCTATAAACATTTCAATTCAAGGATGTGGATGACCTATTGATAAATTGTAAAACTTGGGTATAGTTGGTGATAATTTGGATCTTTATAAACCATCTATTTATTAACCTAATTTGTTAATAGTTTTTTCTAATTCTCCAAAACTATAAACCCAAAATGTCATTGAGAATGTAAGTGATCTTATATTTCTATGTTACGTTAAATTTTTTGAATGAACAAAAATATCTTACATTTTTAAAGTTTCAGTCTTTACCACCAGATCTAGAAGTACATATTCGGGTCTTTTACATTTCATATCAGATCAATGTTTAGACAGAATCAGATATTAGGATGTTTTCTTATGAGGTTATCATAAGAGTTATGGATAACATTAGGGTTTTATAATATTAACTTTGATCATAAGTCCAATTTCATAAGAACCCCTTTTCATGTTTTAAGTAATTAAATTTTATGTTGAATAATGATGTTTTTGGAGACATGTATTCTTTAGGTAATTATGGGTTATTAAATTTTGAGATTCAAGATGAAATGAATGTGATTACCATTGAGGATAAAAAATTCCTTAAAATTGATTGTGGTAAGGATGTATTTTATTATTTTTTCTAATGTTTCTATAATTTTATAAGGATTATATTAATATACTATTTTAAAAATTACACCAAGTAGACTGTGTGGTAACAAATAATTCTAGAAATTTCGTGATAAATTGACCCAGAACCGATGGGTGATAATGGTGCATCACCTAAATCTGTCCTACATGAAGTCTTGGTTAGTATGAATTATTATTTTTAATTAAAATAATTTATTTATGAGTAATAATTTTTTTTGGTAACATATTTTTCATATAATTAATTTCCATTAGATTGTAAAATTAATTGGTGAGTAAGTGATTAATGTTATTTCATAAGAAACTGACTTTTTAAAAAACACTATAAAATTAATGAAAATAGATAACTATGAGATTTTATTTGAGAAATCAAGGTTCAATTAAATTTTTGAATAATATATCATTTTATTGTGAATTAATGGTGAATCATGTTATTCACGAAAATAGACAACATATCATGATTATTATTAGGGAAGTTACTTTTTATTATGATGCATTAAGAGAAATTGATGTTATTTAGAGACAAATGTAAAAATTTATCTTGGAAGCATATGTGATTAAATACTTATATTTTTAGGGTATCAATATTATTATTTAATAATATATATGAATATTGAGGATAGATATTTATTGAATTCTCTATAATAATATTTGGGTATTAATGTTGAATCTTCGATATTAAAGTAGTTTTGATCATTTAAAGGTTTTTTATTTTTGATGAATCATATTATCTTGTACAAACCCTTTTGGCTTTAGATAATGTTTCAAGATAGTATGAATATATATATAATATATTTTTTATTATTTGATTCACTATAATTTAATTCCAGTGCTTCATGTAGGAAACATTCATCTTGAATACTTATCATTTGGAAAAATAGAATATTTTGTGGTGCAAATTGTTTAATGGTTGAAACTATACTTTACAAGTAAGTATGTTTCCATATGTTCATAGTTTATAAAGATAATTAATTTATCAACATTATGAAATGGTTTTTGAAACAAAAACATTATCTATTTGCTTTTCTTACTAAGAAATCAATTAACTTTTAACCCACCATTGATTTATCGATTTCTGGTGGTTAAATTTATTATGATCGTGTTATGTATCACTCTCCATAATAACATGATATTTAGTTTTCTCTTCTTTATCCTTGTTTTCCTACATGGACACCTAGTATTTTCTATTTCAGATGATCATCGTACTTCCATTTATCTCATTTCAAGAGGATGTTTTATTAACCCTTTTTCCAAAATGGTATTTCAATAAATGTATCTTGAAAAGTCAACCCTTGGTTATTGATAAAAATTTCAAATACCAAGGGCTCAATTTAATAATGGGATTATTTAATAAGATAGTATTTTAAAAGGAAACACCATGTTTAATGGTCTACAAGATATATAACACCGAGCTTAAATGAAAAGTGAAATATTATTATTTAAAATGTTGTCGTTAAAACCTAGCCATTAAGTTGATTGTAATGAGTACTGTTAATGAAATTATGAAATATATAAAATGAATATAGAAATTGATAATTTCATAAATAATTATTTTAAAATATGTACTAGATTTTTAGTAATGATATTTCAATCTTCAAAAAGTTATTTTTTTCAAAAATATTTTTTATTGAGGTTTATATAAAAATAATATAACATATTTCTTGATATATTTAAAAATGTATATTATATAATAACCATAATTTTTAAATCATAATTTAAATATTTTATTACTGATATTTTTAGAGAATATTTTGAAAATATTTATTTTTTCATTAAAGAGTGATAAATAAAATTTTTACTAAATATTATACGTTTCTGGTATTGAAAAGTAAAAATTTTATTTTTGATTACTTTTAAATTTTAATTAAACAATTTTTATTTAAAAATATCCAATTATTTTTCTTGAAATTTATTTTATACTTTAATTTAGTATAAATCTCGGTTAAATTTAAAAAATACATTTTCAAAAAAAATGATTTTAGATTTCATTTTCTCGATATAATTTTAAGTTAAATGATGAAAATTTGGTATTTTTAATTTTTAAAAATATATTACAAATATGGATTCAGTATTTCAAAATTAAGTAAACAGAGACTATTATTTTTTGTCAATATGAATAGTCACCTTGTTAACTTTTCTTCCACGATTAAGGTAAAATCAGGTAGTTAAAGATAAAAATAATATGATAGGGACTAAAGCATTACCCTAAAACATTTACAAATCGTATTTTATGAGTTTAATTAGATCATTAACTCCTAATTCTATAAATTTAATCATTTAATGGTCACTTTTCTATGAAAAGGACTTTGATATTATTGAAAACAACGAGAGTGACAAAATATCACACTATTATTTTTAATAAGTATAATATTTTTAAAATAGTTTTAACTAAGTGATATATTCGATCATAAGTATTAGTTTTAAATAAAAATTATTTATATACTTCATGGTAATTTATATATATTTTTTAGAAAAGAGATAGTTACCTTAAATGATTACACAATGTTGTGGCATCAATTAATTTATTAATAAAAATATAAAATAAAATTTATCAAAAATATTAAACTATATAAAATTTTAGATAATTAATGTGATAATAAAAAATTTTATACTATATTTACATCATTTGTATATTTTTTTGAATTTATCGTTTGGTCATGGTATTTTTAAAATTCAATGTATTTGATACTTTCAAAATTGACATTAATGCTATTTAAAAAACATAATATTTTAATAAATGATATAAAATTACTCAAAATCTATAATTCGTTAAAATAATATCTATATGGTTTAACATGTCATAAATTATCTCTTTATGGGCCTTTTGGAATTTTATTGTCTCTATATGAACTCTCAATGTGTAAAAAACCATGTTGTCACAATATGAGTAAAATGAATTGAATAAAGGATAAAACCAAAAGATAATGGTATAAATTTTGCCTAAACATGCCAAAAAATAATAAATTCATAATATTATACCTTTATCACCTTAATCTATAATTTTATAGCTTTAATGAAAACCTTTCCATTAAAATGGCCTATATAGTATTTAAATCAAAGATAGTTACAAAATGTCACTCTTTGTATTTAATATCTTTAATGTGTCCACATAAAGAAAAAATGAATATATGAATGAATTAATATTTTATATTGATATTAATGAAATTTTCTTAATTATAGAAATTTGTTTTCAATATTTATAAATTATATAAAAAACTTATATTTCAGTTAAATGCCAATTCAATGTTTATTTTATTAAGAAAGAAAAAAAATAAATTACATTGAAAATATTAATATTGGAATAATTTGATTGTTTAAATGTGTGAAATGTGTTTTATAGATCTATATGACATATTATAGAGTTATAAATGTATTATATTTAAATTTTCCCTTTACCTAGACTTATTTTATGTCAAAGTAAATGAATTGTATCAAAATTGACATTAACGATAATTCCTCAAAATAATATTTTATTTAAATATTTAAAAATCATAAAAAAAATTAAAAAATAAAAATTTATTATTATAATTTCCATAATTTCATTAATGTTAAATTTTTATAAAATTTAAACCATATGATTAAAAGTTACAATTATTTCATATTAAGAAATAAGATACCGTTGTAAAAACTTAAAAGTGGTTAACGAAGGGTTAATCAAATTGATAAGGTTTAAGATAATTTCACAATTATTATAAAATAGATTTTATGATAATATTGTAACCATATCACATATTATCTTCAATAAAAATTTCATTTGGGGGTATTTTTATAAAATTAGAATTTATTATTATTTTTTCATTTGAGAACATTCAAAAGTGCCCCTTGGAACAATTATTAATGGGTATCTCCTCCCTCACTTCCTCACAACACTTTCATCCTTATATCACTAAATTACACTACAATATAATATTATTAACATAACTAGATACATTATATATGTTTTTTTATTCTGTAAATATCAACCGTATATCCTTTTAGAGGACATCCAGTGGAGATGTTTTGAATAAGATGTGATCTCTATAACTGATCACTTCATATATTTAATCGTCCTTACCTACACAAATTCTATTATTTTTATAATAAAGTAATAAATATGTTATCATAAATATACTGAAATTTTATTATGATTATGAAACCATCATTCTACACCCCTTTAACATCAAATAATAAGTGAATGTATTGCTTTTGTATACATTTGACTTTCCGTCTCCATCTAGCGAAACAATTCATTTTTCATCACCAACTTTTATCGATGGGTATTAATAGGGGATTAATGTTTAAATATTATATTTATAATATATTTATAATTATTTAATGAAAATATAATATCTGCCTTATTATCATCTAATCTTTTGAGAAACGATAATATCGCTTGTGCATATGTATGGACTACCATCTCCATGATGCAATGTGATTCGTTTTTCACCTATAATGAAAATAGATTATAATAATGATGAGTTTAATGAAAATATATGATATATATATGATATAATAATTGTTCTAAAAATAAGAATTATTATATACCTTTCTTCCATTGCATTAATAGAAAAATGAAAACAACATTCACGCATACGTACATGTTAAAATTTCCATGTATAGTGTAATTAATTTTTCTATATCTACATTATATGAATTATTATAAATATCTATATAATTATTATATATTATTTTTATACAATTATTGAAAATTATTATATTATGAGACTAATATCAATTTATAAGGACGAAGATAGACGAACCAAAACATTCTAAAAAAATGAATTTTTTCTCACCTAGAACTGTCACTTTAATATAAAAATTATCAAAAAAGGATGATAATATTTTATAAATAATTATTATATGGTATGATATAATTATTTTTATAGAATAAATTTATAATAAATAAATATTTATTATACATGATGTTTGAACATGAAGAAAAAAATATAACACATGAGATAATGGGATTTCCAATCTCGCATTTATTTATGCGATAGTTATTTCATATCAAACACTCATTTCATTTTTATTGTCTGTATACTAACAATGAATATAATATATGATACTAAAACATAAATTTATGTTTAATTACATATCTATTTTATAATAATTATTTAAAGGGTATTATGGATCAGAAGTAACCCAATCAGTAAAGAACGTTTTTCTCAATTTGCATTCTTTGAGACACATTTTATGTTATGATACTATATTAATTAACATGGTGAATATAATCCCATTTGTAATGTTTTATCACTAAAATAATTATTTTATTTATATTGTAATTTTCATGTAATAATATTTCATCTTTGGAAGAAAATTAATTTTATTCAAAAACCATGTTTTCTAAATATGTTTTCAAAAATGTTCTTAAATAAACATTTCAGATTTTTCAATGAAATCTATTTTAAAGATGTGTAAAATGGTTTAAAATTAATTTTTTGTGTGTTTGAAAATGTTATTTTAAATCAAAAAGGTTTTTTAATTGTTTTATGATTTAAAAATTTCTTTTAAAAGTAGAAAATATATATTCCTCATGAATTGTTTTTAAAAGAGCATTCAAATTTATTTTTCATCTAAGAAGACTTCTACTAGTGTTACTCATTACCTATTATAGATATGATACAAGGATAACATTTTTATTTTTTACTTCATGGTTTTATGTTTTTTATGGCATGATGTGTATGAATTTTGTTTCTTTCTCTTGGGTTATGTTATGATGAAATGTTTATGATAACAACTTATTTTCATAGGTTATTATATGATGAATGATTTATATTATTATGAAAACATATGTATGGTATTCATTATTTGATGTTTGGGACCTATTTATCCCTCTAATTCAATTTTTATGTAATTCAATCTCTTGAGACATTTCTGACTGGAATGGGAAGTGAACTAGTTTTAGTAATATATGGTTGGAAAAAGGATTGAACTCGGTTCAGTAAAGGACTTTTTCCATTATAATGGTCATTGAAATGGGACTTGACTATTATAGAAATGATTTTATGGGCTTATGTGTATGTCAAAGTTATATTTCATATGTTATTCTCTCATTTTCATGTTCTTTGATTATTGTATAACTCATGTCTTATATATATCCATGTTTTATTAAAAGACTCAAGATATTGATCTTTGATATGAATGATATAATTTTTAAATGTTTTGTTCATGATCTCATACCCGTATTCTCATCTTATGTTTTCATGTGATCATGGATAGATATATTCTATGTTTACCCTTACTGAGAATCAGAGCACACCCTTTTATTATGTTTATTATCCCTATGTTAAGAGGAATTATGTTAAATGAATTTTAACTTGAAAAAATTCACTTTTATGATGTGGATGACATATTTTGGAATTGTAAATTTTGGGTGTAGTGGCAGATAATGTTTATCATTATTAACCAATTGTTTATGAAACAAAGTTGTCAATATTTTTTCCTAATTCTCTACAACTCTAAACCTAAAATTTACATGGGTATGTAAGTGATCGAATATTTCCATGAGGCATTGTATTTTTTGAATGAAGAAAATAGGTCACGTTTTTATTATTTATGTCTTTAGAAGTATATCCAGAAGTGTGTATTTTGGGATATTAAAAAAGATATATATTAATTTAAATTTCTTGATAAAATTTTATCAATTATTTTTGAAAAAGTCATCCATCTTATTTAATTAGGAATAAAATCATTGAGTTTTGAAAATACTTTTTCTCAAAAAATTAAACTTTTTCATTTTATTGTTTTTCAAACTAAAAGTCACATTTAAATAATGTGGAATATGTTAATAAAATATATAATAAATTTATTTAATGTATAGATAACTATATTCACTTATCATGGAATATGAATATATAATATTTATACAAATAAAATAAATGTCTGAAAAAATTGATTTTATGTGTCACATATTTTTTAAAATAAACTGGGTGTTATATTTATAATCACTATATACAAAATTTTAAATAATTTAAATTTAATTTCTAAGAAAAAAAATCCTAAAAGAAATAATATTTACCATGCTAAAATAGTTATTTTTTAAATAATTGTTTTAAAAAAAGATTTTTAATTTTTATCTAAATATGTAAAACTGGTATAATTTAAATGATGACACGTGTATGATTTTTTAACAAAAAAAAAAGAAATTTCCACTATTTACATTAATAATTCATATAAAATAATAATTTAATCACTCAATGTATCGAAAATCATTTTCTTATAAAACAAATTTCTTCTATATATTATATTTTAATATAATTGTTATTCCTCTCAGAAATAGAAATTGAATTAGATTAAATAGATTCCAATTTTTGATTCATTAAATAAAAATTCTGTAAGAGTTATTATATTATATTTTTAGTAAAAATTAACCATTTAAGATATTAATCAAGGTTAAAAAGGGTAAAAATTAGTAACATATATTAGTGTGAATGTTACAAAATTAACGTGACATAAAAACCATCTAGAATATTTTTTTTCTATTGAAAATTCATACATTCATTTTTGACCAACCATTTCTCACATAACTCACATTACTCTAATTTCATTTTATCATTACCCCTTACTAACAATTCAATTCCTTAAAAAAATCTAATTTTTCACCTATAAATGGTGTTAATTTCATCCCACATCAACACATACCTCTCCGTATAAATTCCCTTCAACTCATTCCAATTTTTCATCGCACAGAATCGTAATAAATGTTTTCACATTCTTAGTAACAATTAATTCAGCCAATTCCTTCAATCCCAATAAGTCTTTCATGAGAAGACTCAAATCCCCAACATGAGTATTATCTACCCATAGTCTTTTCATCATTATTATTATCATAAAATCACCTCAAAACATTTTATTAACATATAAATATAAATAAATTTATATCATTATTATACATAAATGTTATTATATTCATGGAACAACCATTATCTATTCCACTCTCTCCATTTAAAAAACTGAAATATCTCTCATATTATGTACATATTATTGCCTCCATGAATGATGTGATTCATTATCATCAGCACCAAACATGAATGGTTCAATGATTGTATACAATTAGTAAATTTTAAATATATCACATAATTATGATTCTATAATGATATATAATTATCTACATTCATCTGTTTTAATCCATCTAAAAATGAAAATAGATCTCGTGCATACATGCAGATTACCGCCTTCACATGAAATGTGTTTCATTTTTTCATCACTAACTTTCACATATGGTAATAAAAATGAGCTTTATGGATTTATATCAAATCTATCCCATCATAACTATTTTTTAAATATAAATCAGTCATTATATTAAATGTATTAACAATAATGATCATTGAAAATTTCAAATCCCAAAATGAGAATAAAAAGAGAAAATGTAACTTCTTCATTGTACCTAGTATATTATTATCTTATAATCATCATCCAAATGTTATCTGCTATGATTTATATATTTAATAACATATAAATAAGATTATTCTTATTATATAATGATTATATTAAAATAACATCATAATCATACTCATCCATTGGTTATATATTGTTAATGTTTTGGTCAGTTTTACTTCCCACATGAATGTTACTATAAATTTTTTATCATGGATAGTTATAAAAACCTATGTACTATTATAATATAATGTTATTTTTCAAATATTGTTTCGTTTTAATTTTTTTAATCTTAATATTTTTATTTAAATCATTATTATGATACCACTATTAATTATTTAATATTTTTCAAAACACGCTCAGTTTTGATATCACATCTTAAAATAATAACTAAAAATCTCATGAAATGAAATAATAAATATATTAGCTACTATATAAAACATATTTAAAAACCTAATATAATCTCCAAATAATAAACTTTTTAAAATTTTATGTGAATCGACATCAATATAACAAAGTGAGTGTCAAACAATCAAAATTACTAATATCGAATTATGAAAATAACAGACAATATACTCCTAAATGTATAATAATGATAAAAAATATATAAAATGTAATTTATATGAATAATTTTCTAAAATAACTTATTAATATGGTTATGTTAATTTTATAGGAGTTTAAGTCACTTTCATGGAATTTCAGACTAAATATAAGGATTTTTCTATCTCAATTTCCTTTATTTGAGACATGCCATTTTCACAATATATTTTATTTTATGTGGTGTATAGAATTCTACATGTTTTCATTATTTTATTAATTTAATTAAAATAATTGGTTAATAATCCATCCTATATTTTTTTTAATGATTTTTTTGATTAAAGTGTTACTAATGTCAAAAGGATTTTTCTTAAATCTATTTTCCTTAGATGAGTTATGATTATGATTCTTGAACATTAGTCTTATAAATTGAGTAAAAAACCCTATTTTTTATTTAAAATTTACATTAACAAATTTTTATAAATATTTATATTTATTAACCCTTAAATCTATTTGAAAGTTTTGTCACCACAATTACTCAATGTTGGTAAATGTCTTCTTTTTTGTAAAAATGGAACATTATAAAAAATATTCATCATCCTCATTTATGATTTTTTTTCATCTCCATTCCCAAATTTAATATTTCCAAAAATAAATTCCTTTATTATTTTAAATGCCAAATTAGTACTATAATATGGGATATAATTATCTTTATATATCTTTCTCAAGTAAAAGTATTAATATCTTTTTTATGATATATGTTTTCAATAAAATTATTTTAAAAATATTAAAAATAATTTACTTTATAATTTTATATTTTAATCTTACACTCCAAATTTTCCATAGAAAACCTCTATGTAATTTTAAAGTCTCCATTATTTCGATTTATTTTATTTTTTTAAAAAATGTTTTTACATTAACATTCTATAGATTAATTTTTAAATCCATTCATTATGTTTCATAATTGTGAAAGTTTTAAGATATGATTTCTCAAAAAACATTTTCATGGTTTCTAATTCATTTTACTCTTTATCTCAAAAATATATACCTCTGATAGGGTAATTTATCCGGAATATCACTTAAATTTCTCTTATGAGATAATTCTTTTAGTTTGTTGAATTTTTTGTTTCAACCTTTCTAACTCGTGAGGTCATTTTTTATACTATTTTAAAATGTTTCAAATCCAATTATCTACCCAAGGTTCTTTGTGATATGATGAATGATTGATTTCTAGTTTTAAGAAAACAAATAGATGATTATTATTCGATGGGTAGGGTCTTGTATCACCCTCCAATTATCTAGATAATGTTTTAATGTGTTATTAGATAGTTTTGTGATGTGTGTGATTGTTCATTATTCAAAATATGATTCATTTTAACTTTTCATTATTTGTAGCATGATCCATGGGAAATTTATGTGTTTAAAACTATTTTGGGGGAATTTTTTTTCTCACACCATGAAACAGTGTAATTTTCCATTATTAAAAATATAATTCATGGGTTTTTTTGTTCACAGTATAAGCTATGAGAATTTTTATTTGTTCAAAACCTAAGCCTTGTAAATTTATGTTTTTTCACATTATGATTCTTGGTAATTTTGTTTTTTTCAAAATATAGTGTAAGGGAACTATTGATTTTCCTCATAAGGTTTTGGTTTAATATTGTTTTTAATGTGAAAATTTTCTTTGCTATATTCCAATTCTATGCTCCATATCATGTGATTATTATCTCATTATTCCACACTATAATTACATAGCATATGTTTAATCATTTGAGTTTATATGTAATTCTATAACATAGAAACTTTTTATTGGTTATTTTTATTTTAATCAGATATTTCTCTCATACTCATGTTTTACAATTTGTATGATCTTACTCTTTATGACATATTGGTATGTTTAACCCACACTATGTTTTTGAGCTCACCCATTTTTTATATATTTCATTACATGGGTTATACATATGAGTATAACCCTAGAGTTTTCTAGAAGGGGATTTAGTATGGATTGATTATATAGAAACCATCACAATATTATTTTTATTTACATAATCATAAAGGACACTACATATTTGGGTTTGGGATTTAGTTGATTATTTATGAGTTCTATTGTTTAGATTCTTAAAATATTATGAAATATATGAATGTTTATTTAGGGTTTTCCCACTTGATATCAAAGATAATGATCGTGGAATTTGTTTTTAGCACTAGATCTAGTATTATGAGTCTGGGGTGTCCCAAAAAGCCTCATAGAAATTATTAAACATAATTTAATGGTATATTTTATGAAAAATATGATATTTTTTACATACTAGTTATCCTTTATCATTGAAATTATTCCAAAAATACCGACTTCATTCATGTCACATTATTTTGTTTTGAATTTAACTCAAATTCCAAAGTGTTATACTTTTTAATTTAGTTAATCTCTTCTTCCAGCAATACTATCCAATTCTAATGTTATAATTCCTCTTTTATAATTTTTGGATCATCTTTCAAAATTAAATTTGTATGATTGTAACAACTCGAAAACCTCTAGTCTTGAACACCCTTTGTAATATTTCTATGATTTTTATAATCTTCCTCATGATTAATATTTCTTGAAAAATTATATAATCCTTATATGGGGATTTTCAATATATTATAATCAAAATTATAATTTTAAAAAACATCTTGTACATATGAATCAATCCCATTTTCTATAATATTTTTTCAAAGAGATTTATCAGAATTTTCATTAATAGATAATGATGTTTATAATGTATTTTACTTTTATAACACAACAAAATGAATGTTTTTTGAATGTTTTTCATATATTTTTTTTATAAAATCAATAACTCCTTCTACCAACTGTATAGCTTAGAAACATTCCTTCGTCCTCGATTTTATGAAATCTAACCAGATTATTTCATTTGATATTGATGTACCAATGGATAATTAATACTTTGAATTTTAATAACAATATATTATTTTCAAAACACATATCATAAGGGTTATTTGTCTCATATGGTTAAATTATATAATAATTGAGAATATCTATTGTCACTATTATATCTTATCTCTAATATTTCATCAATTTTCTATGATCTGATAACATGGTTCTTAAAATTCCTACAAATATTTAACTATTCCACGTAGCTAAACCTTTTTTTACAGTGGGTCACATGTACTATATTCATTTTTTATTCTATTATACTAAAGATATTCCTTGAACTCATCATTTTTAAATTCATGTCTACTATTTTATTGAAAAATTTGAAATCATATCCCATTTTGTTCTCAGAACACCTCTATAAGATAGTGAATCTTGTACAAGGCACTAAATACAACTAACCTAATGAATAGACTTTAAAAGTTCATATCATCCTTGAGAAGGTATCAATAGTATCATCTCTATCTTGTGTTCTTTTTGTTACAATAAATTAGCAATCTTTAGATAAGATAAAAAAGATCGGTCTATGTTTATTGAATGGGGGATATGAATAGTTTAGTAGCTATATATGTTAAGGTGGGTGAAAATACTGAAGAGTTATTAAGTCAACATATAGATAACCATGTTTCTCATTTTGTGGTGAAACATGTTTGACCAGTTGAGAACCTCTATTAAATATCAGTGGGACTAGATCTATATTCTATCTAAGTCAATTGAAGAGCTTGTAACTTGAATAGTAAAATTTTTTAAATTATAATCACACTATTTTATGATATAATGATTCCTATCCACATACATTTGGGGAAATAATATTTATTAGCCTTATCCCTTGGATATATGATGAAAATATAAACCCCATAATATTGTGTGTCTATTTTTTATTTTCATGTTTCATCAGTCAGAATGGCCTGAAGGCCTTCATGTTTTTTGATAATTCACCTTTCAAGGGGTGTGGTGGAACCATTACAAGGTCTGAAGGCATAGAGACTATTACACGACCCATAGGTCTTAGAGGGAATTACCTAGATAAGACAACATGGAACTACTCCTCTCCATCATTTTTCATGATATCAACACTCCACCTTATTAGTGATGTTCGGCTAGCTGTCTTAGGAAACTTTTCACATGCCTAGTACAGATGGAAATTTCATACCCTCTCATTCATCCAATTCTGGTTATCTCTCCTCTAGTGAATGCGTCTACCATTGAATCCTCATCTGAAGCCATTTACGTTGTAGTCTGACAGGTACATCTCCATATTCATGAGGGCCAAAGGCCATGCGCTGACCCTAAGGACTTAGGTTGGAAAAAAGGCTTTCAGAAACAACTGGCCTAAAGGTCTTGGGTGGCCCTAAATCCTTGCAGGACCTAAGGACCAAACCAGTTTCCTAGAGGCCTTGATGGATGAATAGTTTTGGCTGCTATAGTACCAAACAACAGCTGCTATAGTGTCTCCTATATTAATACTACAATATTGTTACATTACCTACTATAGTAATTGTTTCCGACGCTTTCGCCGGGGCACGCACCCGTCCGTTCGTGGGGGAGGACGCGTGGCGCTTCTGTTGCCCCACATTCCCGCTTTCCAAAGGCGGGCGGCATTCGCTCCTTATTCAGGGACATCTACTCCTTGATCAAAACGGGATGATGGGATGTCGGTTCTTCCTCCTACGGATTCCTCCTCAGAACTCATCACCTAGTCCGGGTCTCCCTCATAGATTAAATAAGTAGTTCGTGAAACTCTTCCTAGTGCCATGTTTCCGTGGACGTCGGTTAATTACACTGCTTCTGTCGGGACATTCCAAAGGGTCCAGTCAGGGCAGAAACCTTCGGTCAGGGGAGTAGTCACGTTGAGGCATCAGTAGCGTGTCTGGATGCTGGGGTACCTGGCATGTCTATCTGTTATCCTTGACCACAAGGCTTCTCGAGGGTGTGGAAGCCTGAGGCATCCCACATCGAGCATGGGGGATTATATGTCATAGACACATATCTGAGGTTTTCCTCAGCTTCTCGTGCTCAACACAGGGTATGACGCAAGTTTAACGTCCAGCGGAGACGGATCAACCCAACCAGAGCATTAGGTAGGATAGATCAGATTGAGGGATCCTCCTTGAAGGGATATCGATACCCGGGCCAGCCCATGGGCGACTGTGAAGAAGAGCGTACCAACATGGTCTCACCAGGATAAGACGGTCCGGGCGAGAATCGGAACGGGTGGTGGGTTGATGAATGGATTGGATGGAGAGTGAAATGGGACCATCGCAGGGGGCGACAATGAAGTTGGGATTGAGCCTTGATGAGGCTTCCTACGTATCCCTATGGTAGGGAATCAAAGTCCGCGTAGTTCGGGAAAGGTGGACCTTGGTCTGATGGGCCTCGTCAGAGTACCGATGTGAAAGTAGACCCGTGGGACCACTAATAGTGGGCTTGAACCTTGGGAAGGTTTCCTACGTACCATGCCTTGACATGGATCCAAGTCCTCGTAGTTCAGGCAATACAGTTTAACGTCATGTGGGACGATAGTGAACTTAGACGTGAATAAACGACAGGCGATGGGTGTCGGTGAACCGACGTAAATGAGGGACCTTGGTCCGATGGGAGTTAGGCTTGAACCTCTGGGATGATTCCTACGTACCATGCCTTGACATGGATTAAAGATCTCGTAGTTCAAATGGGGCTTTATCAGAAAACCGACATGAAAGTGGACCTTGGTCCAATGAGGGATGGGCTTGAACCTCTGGGAGACTTCCTACGTACCATGCCTTCACACAGATCAAAGACCTCATAGTTCAAATGGGAATAGGTGGGCAGTTTAATGTCATGCCGGACAAGGGGGCATACAGTTTAACGTCATGCTGGACGAGGGCGAAACTCGACGTGAACGAACGACCGAGCAATGTGTCTTTAACATCATAGAGCCCTCCTACGTATCATGCCTTGACATGGATCATAGTCCTCGTAGTTCAGGTGGGAAAGGGTCGCAATAACTTACCACTAGACCAGAATGCAGTTTAACGTCATGCTGGACTGGGGTGAGACCCGACGTGAAATGACAGGTGGGTTGAACCTCATAGAGGCTTTCTACGTACCATGCCTTAACATGGATCAAAGACCTCATAGTTCAAATGGGATGGGTCACAATGGCTTACTACTGGACTAGAATGGGACCTGACGTGAATGGATGATGTGTGGACTTGAACCACCTGGAGGCTTCCTACGTACCATGCCTTGACATGGATCAAAGACCTCATAGTTCAAAAGGGGTTTGTCGGTGAACCAACGTGAAAGTAGACCCGGGGGTCCACTATTGGTGGGCTTGAACCTCGTGAAGGCTTCCTACGTACCATGCCTTGACATGGATCAAAGACCTCATAATTCAAAAGGATGGGTTCGTCGGTGAACCGACGTGAAAGTAGACCCGGGGGTCCACTATTGGTGGGCTTGAACCTCATGAAGGCTTCCTACGTACCATGCCTTGACATGGATCAAAGACCTCGTAGTTCAAAAGGGGTTGGTGGTCATGGTCGGTGCTCACTCTAAGCCCACGTGAGTCATTCTCGGTGTGAGGAACAAGAGGTTGCAAGGACCTGATGATCACGTCGCGATGGGTGCGTCCGTGAGAAGCGATAAGGGGCTTACGCGTTGGATGGCCCATGTTGTTGGGACTTACTCCAGGATGGAGGCCCAGAGGGGGGTGCCTCGTTCCCTATCACTCCCTCCACTGACCCTGGTAGTGGGGAAGTACAGAGATGCATGGGTGAAATCATCCGTACGAAAGGTTAAGGGCTTACTCTCTGAGGAATCCCATCATCTACGCACATACGCCTCTCCGACAAGGAGGATCTCATTCCATGTGTGGAAGAGTTCCATTCCCGTGGAGACGAGTGGTGTAAAGAATGTTCGACCTGGGGGGGACCCTTCTTGAGGTAGACGAGGTTGGGTCACAGTTTAACGTCATGTGTTGAGGACGGGGTGCTTGGCAGTTTAACATCCTGCAGCTCGGACGAGGTGGGTTCACTCCACACCCCTAGTGCTTACATAACCGGTACCTTCTGGTCCTTGGGGAAGGGAAGGTGCCGGTAAGGCCATGGTTAAGGGGGGTCATGGAACGAACCATCGAGGGTTCCACGTTAGCGTGGCTATGCGAAGAAGCAATAGCCGTTAGCGTGCCTATGCGAAGAAGCATTAGGCTAAGCAACGCTACGGGAGGTATTGTCCATGGGACTTTGAAATCACATCGTGCAAACCTGGAGAGTCGCACGAGAAGAGGAATCGCTAAGCAGAGGAGTGTGATTTGCGAAGTGGGGTGCCTTGGCCTTAGCATGGGACATAGGTGTGAGTGGAAGGCACTTCGCGAAGTGGAACAGTGTTCGCGGAGCACTGCCTCGCGAAGGAGGAGTGTCTCGCGAAGCAGGGTCCTGCAAAGCAATGTGCTTCACGAAGTGGAGCGATCCTGCCTTATCATAGGGATCACTCGTATGGGTTGGGTTTCTCGCGAAGCACAAGTGCTCCGCGGCTGCCCGTGTTCCCTTGGGGATCCCCTTCCTTCGCGAATGCCCTTGAGCATCGCGAAGGGCATCCCTCTCGGAAGAGGGGCTCAAAACAAGACAAAGCAGAGTCGTCTCGCGAAGTAGAAGTACCTCGCGGAGCTCATGATTCCCGGGGCAAAACGTGCTTCGCGATTCGGGAGAGGAGAAGCTGAAAGGTCCAGTTGTTCATCCTCTGGGACTCAGGGGGAGTACAGTATTTATAGGGAAGGGGCGCCGCGATGCAGGACTCGCGCGCCGCCATGGGTGCTTCGCGGCGGCTCGCGAACGTCAAATGGGTTCGCGGAGGATTACCGCCTCTGGTGCTTCACGGCGGCTCGCAAACGTCAAATGGGTTCGTGGAGTATTACCGCCTCTGGTGCTTTGCGGAGACTCACGAAAGTCAAATGGGATCGCAGCGCATTACCGCCTCTGTAGCTTCACGGAGCCGCCATGGTTGGGACGCTTCGCGGAGGGGCTTCGTGGCGGAGCTTCGCGAGGCAGCGCGTCGGCATTTTTCATTCCTTTCTTTCGGGCCACATTTTTGGCGCCAAAAAATGCCCCCCCTTAGACTTGGATCCACGGAGGGCGAAGGGTCGAAGTCTGAGGGAAAATCGCCAAAATTGTCGGTGGTTCGCGAAGCGGCTTCGCGAAGGGGGCCGCGGTGCTGACCGGGGCCACAGATCCAGACGCGCCGCGATGCTTCGCGCGGGTCAGGCATGCCGCGATGCTCCGGGGTCGCCGCCTATAAAAAGGGGGTCCGACCTCTTTTGTCTTCACGTGCCTTCCTTGTCTTTTTGCGCTCTCGAATTCGCGAAGCTCCGCGTACTCCGTGAATCAAGCTTCGCGGAGAACCGCGGGTCTCCGACTCCGCGTCCGCGCTAGGCGAACTTCTTGTCGGCCTTGGCCAGACTTCGCGGCTTGGTCTCGCGACCGATCTTCGTGATTCAACTTCACAGCCGGGATTCGCGATTCAACTTCACGGCCGAGCTTCGCGATCCAGGGGAAAAAAACTTTTCTGAGGGTCGGTATCAAAATGGATCATCAAGAGGCTGTGCTGGGAGTGCTTGCAGATGCTGCTCGTCGGGATGAGATGGCCAACCATTCAGGCTTCGGGGAAATGGTTTGGAGCCACTCGGACCACACTTCTTTGACAGATCTGCTGTTGGAAGGTCAGAAGGATTATCCGCAGTGCAAGAAACTGTCGTTGTACGGCTTCGGGCTGAGGGATGACGTCTTCATCCATGAGGCGAGAAGGGACGAACCAGCTTGCGGGTTCAGGATCACACCGTGCCAGCACCAATGGTTCAGGGCGGCCGATGGTCATGCGCGAGAGGATTTCACACCCACCACCACTGACTGCCTCTACAACCATGAGAATGATATCGACGGGAGGCCACTACAACCGGAGACGTCCCCTCCTCTCTACCGCACCATGCTGAAGGCGGCTTTGCAGGATCCAAGGAAAGGATGGTCTAATGAGTGGGACCTGTGTCAGGGCGGCAATTTTATCGACGACTGGTCCTGGGCCTACTGGGTAGGCGCCTCATGCGAGGAGTTCGGGGCCGAGCTGAGGAGAGTGGGATTGTATGAGGCGGTGTGGGCCTCCCAATTCCACATTTACCAACCAAAGCAGCTGATGCCGGAACTGCTGAGTAGATGGTCTTCCAGGACCAACACTTTTCACATTCATCACGGGGAGGTGGGCATCAGCCTGTGGGATGTCTACCATATTTCCGGGGTCCCGATCTTGGGGGCCATGTATGACGAATTCCTCCCCGTCATAAGCGCATGGGGGGATCCGGAGAAAATGACGCGACTGGCGTCGGCGCTGATGGCACTTGTCCCTGGAGAGCACAAGGAGGCCGTGAGGGACGTCCACTTCAGGAGGTGGTTCAAATGCTTCCTGAATTTCCCAGAGAATCGAGAGTTCCCTCCAAGGCCTCGGAATTGTCCAAGGGCAGCCCATCGGGGAAAAGGGCACTCGTATTGGCGGGTCTTGGAGGACAGCCATTGGAAGACTTGGGGTTTCAGTGTCAGCACTGAACAACAGCTGATAGTCAGGCTGGCAGCGTTCATCGCGGCTCTCATCTGTGGGTGGATCCTACCAGTGAGGGATACAAGCATGGGGGTGCGGCCCAGCTCGTTCATCATGGCATCGATGTTGGCCATTGGGCAGCGGATCAACCTGGGGATTCCGATGCTCACCAAAATGTACAGAATTCTGCGGCACATTAGTGAGGGAAAGAAGCCGCCAAGGATATGCGGGCCCTTCCACATCCTGTATGGGTGGATCGCAGCACACATCAGGGGGATTTACGAGTATCCAAACCCCATCTCACCACCGGGATCGAACGTTCTCCCCTCCATCCTGAACGCAGTTGGGAGCTTCCCATTCAAACTGGTTGTCCCGATGGTACTGAATCGGGTGTGGAGAGCGGATGCGTTTAATTTCCACCCCTTCCCGTTGCCGACGGGAATACTTGCTGACGACGGGCGAGGAACGGAAGAACATCGGGCTTACCTTCTGGCCTTCCGAGGTGGAGTTTTGGTGGCACGGATAGATCGTGAGCCAATCTGCGAACCGTACACCCCGCATCGTTTTGCGAGGCAGTTCTGGTGCCTCCAGCGGCTGACCCCGCAGGTCTACTGGGAGGTTCGCCATGAGGAGCACCCGTGTGTGATGAGGCAGTTGTGGCTCATGTTCACACGGGAAGATGGGAAGATGCGGATTGTCCTGCCCCCACCCACCGCCGCTTTCGGATTGGTGAGGGAGTACTCCATCAGTTGGGAGGCTGCCTACCCAGGGGAGATGCTAAAGTAATCAACTATCTGCGTCGGTGACAGTGGGTCTTCTCTATCTCGAGGTCGGGGTCGGAGGGAAGCTAGGGCCACTCGCGGTAGCGAGGCTGTGATGACGACGAGACCCTCACCGGCCGAGGGTATAGAAACAACGGTGGATCCGGTGGTTCCGGAAGAGCAGGGCCATTCGGAGGGGCGGCCACCGAGGGGATTTCATCGGATATCCACTCAGGCTCCGGGGAAGCGGCTGCGTCACATCGACATGGCAGAAGATGTTGTCTTTCCGGAATCTTGGGACATTTGGGATGTCAACCGGCAATTACTCAGCCCACCTGAGATGTGGGCCCACCTGAATCGCCTAGGGATGGAATTGTCGGGCATAGGCCCAGTTTGGGCTGGATTCATGGTGTCTCTGGCGGAGGTGGAGAAATACCTGGACGAGCTGGAAGATTACGTCCACTCTAGTGGTGTTCCTCGCCCAATGACGGATCGGGTGAGGGTACTGTTGAATCAGACGGTCCCCCCGCAGTTATCGGCTGCCGATCTGAGGGAGCGCTTCCCCTTGCCGGGGGAATCAGAGGACTCTTCTCAGGGGGATGAGGCTGGAGGAGGGAGCCCGTTGGAGGAGGGCGAGGTCGGAGACCGAGGCTCAGAATCCGATGACTTCGCGGAGGCTCTCGAGGTAGAATTCTGAACTTCTCTCCTTACAATCTATTCTTGAGCCACTATGGGCTTCTCACCGATGTTTAGGCCATGCAGGAGGAACTTTTTCGCAGGCCTCGTTCTCGCCCTTTGGCGGGTGATGATGCAGGATCTTCAGAACCCGCGCCCATGGCTGCGTCCAGTTCTGCGTCTGGTGGGACCAGAGCATCAATGGAGGCTCTCCCGGAGTCTCCAGACCTCCCAACAATATACGGAGGGCCTCGCCTCGGGGTCCCCTTAGTACCGGCACAGGAGCAGCGCCAGGAGGTCGATCTCTGTAAGTCTTCTCCACCGGTTCCCTTGTCGCCATATGTAGACTATGCCCTCCAACTAACGATCATGTCCCTCTCTGTCGTACAGTTCTCTGACTGGCATGGGCTGCTGCAGCAAGACTGGTCGGGATGTCTGGTGGCATCCCTCCTTGGGGCATGCCGGTGATGGTGGCGATAGTCCCTCCACCTCCTCAAGCTGCGACGCAGACCATAACTGGCGGGACCACCAGCAGGACCGTACCTGAAGTCATCGAGGTGGACTCTGAGGAAGAGGATCAACCGGTCGGTCCCAGTCCTGTCGTGCCTGCGTCGGCGTCAGGTGTCGTACCAGATTCAACACTAGATGTAGATCCCGCTGAGGAATTCCTGCAGGCATATCCTGCGTACGAGCCTGCCAACTGCGCGTATTGGGACGAAACGGCCTCCGATGAGGAAGACAACAGCATAGTCTGTCGCCGGTTGTGGAAGCTGATCACGCGCTTTATCAGGGACACTCCCCAAGCGCAATGGCTTGCCGAAATGGATAGGCTCCGCTCGCGGTTGCGTGAACTGTGTGTCGGGGGAGTGGATGCCCATTTCCCTCACGCGCTCATCCGAGACCTCATGGCTGAGAAGATCCGGGAGCATGATCGTGGGATGAGCGTGGGATGGCATTGGTGGAAGGCGACCAGCATTAGGAAGCTCCAGGAGGTTGAAGGCAAGGTCCAACATATGCAGATCCGGGCCAACGAGCTTTCAGCCATTCTTGATACACAGTCTGAGCGGGTCTCACGGTTGAAGGCCCAGCTGGCAGAGGCTAAGGAGCATATGGGGCAGACCTCTAGAAGGATGGCTGCCGTCCAGGCCGAGGTAGAAAGGGCCAGGGCTAGAGTTGACGAATTACGCCCCGCCGCTGCTGAAGAGGAGCGGGATTTGAATCAGCGGCAACAAGCTTTGGGCACCGCAAGTCAGCGGGTGGAGCAGTTGCAATGCTCTTTTGATGGGGTCAATCTGTCCATGGGGGAAGTCAACCCCCGAGTATTGTAACAAACCCGAAAGAAACTTTTATTAGTACTTTTTTGCTTCAACTCTTTCTTTCTCCTTTGTTTTGAGTGCCGTGGCACGCACGATTTCCACTGTTTGAATTTCTTTGTTACATCCCTACAATGTTTGCGGGACGTTTGGCGAAAATCCTTCAAATCCACATGGGTCGAGCCCAATGTGAGATGCAGGAGGTAGTTGTCTTGATCGGAGAAGGAACTTCCAAGATAGCCAAATTACCATTTCTTCAACGTGCTCTTATGCACGAACGGGGCAATGCCAGAGGCGCTGAAATCGGTCCAAACAGATGAAAATGGGAAGTGTGAATCACGATACCCAAATTCGGAACACTGTGGGGATGGTGTGACAATAAAGGACAACCGTTAACTGTGGCAGACAAACGATATCTGTACTGCATTAGCCTGAAATGGGGACAACAAATGAGGGTCGGCCGTTGACCATGTTCAAAACATGGGACCATGTCCCAAGTGTTGTCGATCAATCCTTCGGGACGTTGGCCCTGGACAGTAGGCGGACCATAGGTCAGACATCCATACTGTTAGGGGGTCCTTCCAGGCATGACCCGTCTTTTGGAACGTTGGCCCAGGACGATAGGTAAGCTGATGCGGCATGAGACCAGGCCGTTAGGGGGTTCCTTCAGACATGAAAGAGGACGAGGGTCCGAATAAGGGGCACACAAAGCGTGGAATATGGAGTGCTGGTTTGTTCAAACAGAATCCAACACTTTGGTAGTTACACCACTGTGGTGGGAGTACGCCAGATGGGCGCATCGGTCTGATCACAGATCATTCTTTCTTCCAGATAGGGCCTCTCTGGCGAGGTCTGGAAATGGGGAGGAACAAGATTTTGTGATTCCAAGGGCTGAACCCTAGGTGAAATGCCTGGGTGTCTCTACGTATCCCACGTGATGATGGGAATCAAGCTGTACGTAGTTCTGAAAGCGCAGTTTAACGTCATACGGGACGGGGAACAACTCAACTGTATTGGAACACATCCTACCAAAACTACTAAGCCCACTTGAGTCGTGCTCGGAGCGGGAAACAAGCAGTAGTGGCGGGAATTTCCTGACACAAAAGGGGCAGGTTAGGGCAAAGGGATGCTCGGTGACTACCGGCCCGATGAAACTAACACGATCATTTAGCACACCTAGATGCACGAAGAAAAAGAGTCAAGTATGATGGAGTTCCACTTGGACATGAGGGAGTGGAAATGTGTGAATAATGACGCTCGAGATTCAGATCACGATGATGGTGGCGTGACGATGGAGGATTACTGCTGACCATGTTCACAACACAGCATCCTGTCGCGTTAGCCTAAAATGGGGACAAACAAATGAGGGTCGACTGTTGACCATGTTCAAAACACGGGACCATGTCACAAATGTTGTCAGATATCCGTAGGGACGTTGGCCCGAAACGATTGAAGGGCCCTTAGGTCCAGCATTCATGGAGAGCCCTTAAGCTTAGTATCCACATCGTCCGAGGGTCCTTTTGGATGTGGAAGAGGATGAGGATCCGAATTGCGAGCTCACGAAGCTTGGTCATGGGATGAGGGGAATGTCCCTATGAAAATCCCACACTTCGGGCTCTTTGTCGAAACACATCTAAATATGGCAACGATGCGTATTAGATAGGGGGAACAGAGTCATTTCCCATAGTGAAATCTTAGTTTAGGGTCATAGAATTCGGACCATGGATGGGTAAAGGGATCAGGGGATGCATGGCATCAAAACCTAACGTGAATGAGGACATAGTCCTACTAACCATGCGTTCTCGGAGGAAATGCTCGAGTCGAGGGACCGAACACAAGGGTTAGGCTGGGCCCGCGGGGAAACACCCAGGCGCTCCTATGTATCTCATAAGGATGAGAATCGAGCCATACGTAGTTCTGGAATGTGGCACAGTAAGGTACCAGTGCCAGGGGAAAAGAGAAGTGTGGGCATGGCCCTTACACTAAAAGAAGCGGAATTTGATAAATCTTGTTTGTTCTTTAAGGTGACTGGGTTTTTTTTGTGAAGCGGCAGACCTAGAATAGTAGGTCGTGATTTCTCCACAAGGATCAAGCCGTGATGGGCGTTGACAAATGGCATGGCACGTGACCAATACCCAACGTGATGTCCTCTACAACGAGGTCACCACAATGCGGTGTTGTTATCCGTCGTGCGGCCAGGACGATAATGTCACAGTTTAGGGTCGTATGATAGGACCAAGCATGCATTTTATCGTCATGTAGTGCAGACGTAGCTGAGACGATGCTAGGCAGGAAATCTGCGGAGTGTTATAAAACAAAATTGACAGAGACATGATCCCACATCAAATTGTACGCCATCCGGAGAGGGAAACCTTAGGCCGAGGGGCCTACACAGAAGTGAAACAGGGAGAGAGACTAGCTTCCTGAATGGGTTGTACCCGGAGACAGGGCGTCTGGGTGGTCCTACGTATCACATGAGGATGGGAATCAAGTTGAACGTAGTCCCGAATGGATCTTAGTTTATGGTCTTAGAGCTCGGACCATGGGAGCCCCAAAGGACGCCAGATTGCAGCTTTGTCCCCCTAGAATGCAAAGGTGCACTGAGGGATAGCGCCAAAAGTGTCGAGATTCCACCTGGACATGATGGGGTGGAAAATGATGTGAATCATGCAACCAACATTCAAGGACTAAAGGGGATGGCATGACGACAGAGGATTACTGCTGACCATGTTCACAACACAGCATCCTGTCGCGTTAGCCTGAAATGAGGACTAACAAACGCGCATCGACCGCTGACCATATTCGCAATGCAGGATTTTATCGATTTGTTGTCCAAAACCCTCGGGGGCGTTGGCCCGTATCGGTAGGAGAGCCCTTGGGCATTGTATCCAGGCCGTTATTGGGGGTCCCTCCGGGTGTGAAAGGTGATGGAAATCCGAATGGAGGGGAACACGAAGCTTGACAAGTGGAAGGAACTTGATCAAGTTGAATCTGACACTCTTGGTCCTAGACTAGAGTGCTCTTAATACATGGGTGAACCCATGCAAGGAGTCAAGGGACTCAACTTTGAGGGTGACCGAGAGATGGTAGGTTCCCGAGGGAAGGGGGCACGGTGCCCAAAACCTTGTATCATACCTACAAACCACCCTTCTGGAGAGGGATAGACCAAGTGGCCTAGGTGACCGGGGGATCAGGAGATCACTAGGAGGTGGGGCTGGACCCGAATCTTAAACATTCAGGTGGTCCTACATATCCCATGAGGATGGGAATCAAGCCACACGTAGTTCTGAAGGGTGCCTTTTAATGTCATGCAGGACAAGGAATAGGAGGGCCAACTCTCAGAACGGGGTGCGCGTGGTGCAGCTATTGCAAACCTTTCGTGAATGAGGACATAATCCTACACTACGCAAGGCGGTCCCGTGGCCGGGGTCCCAATGGTAGGACCCGAGAGGGGTGAACTTTCTGAACTCAAGCTGGACCCAAAGACAAGGGGTCTTGAACGTAGTTCCAGATGAGAGTCTTAGTTTATGGCCTTAGAGTTCAAACCGTGGGTGGTGAAAACTCCCGAGTAAGCACAGATGTCAACCCATTCCCTAAGCCCACGTGAGATAAACTCGGTGTGGGAAACAAGGGGGGATCCTCATCGCAATACTTGGGGCGTCCATCAAAGGGGAGTCAGCATAGAGTTCCGAAGGGCACTCTTGATGTAGCTTGTTCCTCCAACGCGCAGACCTGCATGGGGGAAAAGTACCAAGAGTTCCGAGACTCTACATGGACATGATGGAGTGATGAAGGGTGTGAATTGTGTACCTGGCATTTGGGCTTAACGGGTTGGCGTGGCGATAGAGGAAGACTGTTAACCATGGTGGAAACACAGCGTCCATATCGCGTTAGCCTGAGGTGGGAACAACAAACGAGCATCGACCGCTGACCATATTCGCAACGCGGGAGTTTATCGATTTGTTGTCCGAAACCCTGGGGGGCGTTGGCCCGTATCGGTAGGAGAGCCCTTGGGCGTAGTATCCAGGAAGTTCTTGGGGGTCCCTCTGGGTGTGAAAAATGATGAAAGCCCTGATGCGGGGATACGCAAAGCCTAGAAAGCGGGTGCGGACGTGTCCGAGTAAAGAATGGCATTCCAGTTAATAAACCAGAGTACTCTTAAGCACATTGGTGAACCGATGAAAAACCGATCGATGAAACAGCTCAGTAGGGGGGGGAGCATGGCGTGGTCATTACGATATTGTCGTGAATGAGGACATAATCCCACACCACACCATATGATCCTCTCATGGAGGAAGGATAGGACAAGGGGACAAGATGGGTTGAGGATTCCCGAGAGATGGGGCTGGACCCGAATCTTGGACATCCAGGTGGTCCTACGTATCCCATTAGGATGGGAATCAAGCCACACGTAGTTCTTTAAATGCATTTTAACGTCATACTGGACGAGGAGGGGAGTAATATACTCATAAGAAAGGTGTACAGTATGGAGAAGAAGCCGACGTAAATGAGGACATAGTCCTACATCACACCATGCAATCCTATAAGAGAGGACCCGGGCTATGGCCCGGAAAGGCCAAGGGGCCTGGGGCTGAGCCTTGGTCAGGAAGACCTGCGTGGCTTGCAGTTTAACGTCTTACAGAGAGGACGAGGGGCCAGGGGCCCAAGGAGGCCAAGGGGCCCGAGGCTGGGCCTCGTAAGGGGAGTCGTACGGCATGGTACATGATCACGACGTGAATGAGGACGTAGTCCTACACCACATCGTACACTCCAGGTGAGAGATTGGGGAGAAGGCCAAGAGGCCTAAGATCAGGCATCAGTCAGGAAGGCCTGACTGGTTTGAAGTTTAACGTCTTACATGAGGAAGAGGGTCGAGGACCCGAAAAGGCCAAGGGGCCTGAGGCTGGGCCTCGTAAGGGGAGTCGTACGGCATGGTACATGATCCCGACGTGAATGAGGACGTAGTCCTACATCACACCGTACACCCTTATGAGGAATCCTGGGTCGTGGCCCGGAGAAATGGGGAAGTTATCAGTCAGAAAGGCCTAACTGGTTTGTAGTTTAACGTCTTACATGAGGACGAGGGTCGGGGACCCGAGAAGGCCAAGGGGCCTATGGCTGGGCCTTGTAAAGGGATGGTGTACGTCATGGTACATGATCCCGACGTGGGCGAGGACATAGTCCCACATCACACCGTACACCCTTGTGAGGAATCCTGGGCCATGGCCCGGATCGCTAGCACCACCTGGGGGATGTTTGTCACCTCGGGATGGGGCAGAATGAATCACTGTTCTTGATGCCTGGGGCATCTCGGGGTGGACCCGAAGATCCATGACACTATTGACCATGTTCGAAACACAGCGTTCCTATGGTGACCCGTATGGGGGCAACAAATGAGCGTCGACCGCTGACCAAATTTGCAACACGGGACTTGTATCGGCTTGTTGCTTGAAAACCCTCGGGGGGCATTGACCCGTATCGGTAGGAGAGCCCTTGGGCATTGTATCCAGGCCGTTCTTGGGGGTCCCTCTGGGTGTGAAAAATGACGGAATCCCAGTCAAGGAGTGGGTAAAGTATAGTTGTATCCATCCACGAAAGGGGCAAACACCTCCAGGGGGGAATGTGCAGCCGTGTCAAGGCATGCTCGATGAGGGTCGGGGAAAAAGTGTGCACCATGCCATGTCTTGACCCGAGGGGAAGATTTTGGCTTTTGGGCTGGGCCAACGGAAGAATTGTATGGGCGTTCCTACGTATCTCATAAGGATGAGAATCAAGCCATACGTAGTTCTTGAAGTCCATGGAGTTTAGCGTCATGCGGTGAGGACGTTGGAGGATAGAAGAACGGGAGTGGGCGCATGGTGCGACCTTTACAATCTTTGCGCGAGTGGGGTTGCATGAGCGGTGCCATGAAAGCCTACTCCCTACTACACAAAGATCCTCCAAGGAGACTATTCCCAGGGGGAATAGCGGAAGAGAAAATCTTGGGGCTGGGCTCAAGACGAGGTGTCCGAGCGTTCCTAAGTATCCCATGAAGATGAGAATCAAGCCACACGTAGTTCTTGACATGCAGTTTAACGTCATGTGGGACGAGGGGAATTTCATTCGGGGAGGTGTACGGTATGGTACATGATCCCGACGTGAATGAGGACGTAGTCCTACACCGTACCGTATGATTCCATAAGAGGGTATGTCGGGGAGAAACGAGGGGGCCTGGGGCCAGATCGCGGTCAGGGAGACCTGACCAGCTTGTGGTTTAACGTCTCATGGTGAAGACGGGGGGTCAGGGACCCAAGGAGGACAAGGGGCCTGAGGCTGGGCCTCGGTCAGGAAGGCCTGAATGGCTTGCAGTTTAACGTCTTGCAGTGAGGACGGAGATGCAGTTTAAGGTCGTGCGGGACCAAGTCGCAGTTTAGGGTCGTGCAGGACCCTCTCGCAGTTTAGGGTCGTGCAAGACCACTTTTGCCCTAGGCAAAGTATCTCTTTAGGAATTTGGCATTGGTGGGAGGGGTTATACGCTCTCCATCTGTGGTCACCAAGGAGTATGCTCCGTTGGGGTAAACCTTATGGATGATATAAGGCCCTTCCCATTTGGGTTCTAATTTGGGCGGTTTCCTACCGGGAATCATTGGCGCTGAAAGAGCCAGTACCAGGTCACCCTGTAGAAAAGAGCGGAGACGAACCTTCTTGTCGAAGGACCTCGTTATCTTGTCCTGATGCCTTTCCAGATTGTGCAAGGCACGAAGTCGGTTCTCGTCCAGTGCTTCCAATTCAACTAGACGGATCTCGGCTACCTCATCTGATGTCTGGTGATCATAAACTGCAGTGCATAGCGATGGCAGCTGGATCTCAATGGGTAGGACGGCCTCAGCTCCATACTCAGGAAATATGGGGTCACCTGGGTAGAGTTGCAAGTCGTCGTCCGGTAAGCCCAGAGGGCGTTGGGGAGCTTGTCCGGCCAACTTTTCTTGTTCTGGCCAACCATCTTCTGCAGAATGTTAGAGAGGGTTTTGTTGAACGCCTCGATCTGTCCATTTGCCTGCGCATAGTAGCGGGAAGTATGGATTGACCGGATGTCATACATGGCGTACAATTATTTCAGTTCAGCCGCTCGGAAGTTGGTGCCGTTATAAGTGAGGACAACGTGAGGGAACCCAAACCGGTGGATAATGTGGGAGCTCACAAAGTCAACGATAGAACGGGCCTTGACCTCTTTGAGTGGAACTGCCTCTGCCCACTTGGAGAAGAAATCTGTAGCAGTCAAGATGAATCTGCACTGGCGGGCTGTTGCCAGTGGATACGGTCCCACTACATCAAGTCCCCATACCGCAAATGGCCAAGAGTACTTGGTGGGGTGGAGGGGTTCTGGAGGCCGATGCAAGAAGTTGGCGTGTAGTTGGCACACGTGGCATCTGTTGGCATACCCAATGCAATCGTGGATCATGGAGGGCCAGAAGTACCCTAACCTCCAGATTTGATGGGACAGCTTCGGCCCAACATGATGGGCGCCACAGGAACTGGTGTGAACCACTTGCATAACTTGAGGTATCTCTACTCCTTGAATTCAACGGAGGAGGACACCATCGAAACTCCATTTATAAGGGATCTGCTCAAGACTGGGGCCGCTCTGGAGGGTAAATTGAAGTGCACGGCATCGGATTCGCTCGCGCTCGGCCCGGTCGTCTGGGAGGCGACCATTTTGGAGATACTCAACAAAAGGCGCCCTCCAGTCGGGATTGGATTCCACCGCTGCGTCTGACGAACCCGGGACTCCCAATATGGAGGGTCCCGTGGTGAGATGACTTACCCGCATTCCAGCATCGTCATCTCGGCTGACGGGGGCAATGACTCTCCGGTGTGCCACATGTATGATTAGGTCGTCTTGCTCGGGTTCTGCGAGCGACACGGCCAAGCCAGCCAAGGCGTCTGCTTGACCATTCTGCGACCGTGGGACATGGGTAACCTCTGGTCGAGAGGAGAACTGGGCCATTAGGCGGAGGGTGTACTCCAGAAACGGTGCGAGCTCTGGCTTCCTGACGACATAGTAGCCATTAACCTATTTGATTACCAGCTCGGAATCTCCCTTCACATGTATATGGGGGACATGGATCTCAAGGGCCAACTCGAGGATAGTGATGAGAGCCTGGTACTCTGCCTCATTGTTCGTACAACCTTATGACAACAGGAACGAGTACGGCAGGACGGCTTGCTTCGGGGTAATGAAAACAATACCCATACCCACTCTGTTGAGCATGGGGTCATTGAGACTTCTACCGGTGGGGCTCCGGGAGGCGTCGTCGAAATGCATTTGCCAACACGGGATAGAATGATCGACTGAGAGGATCGTCTCATCGGGGAAATCCAGGTCCAGGGATTGACCCGCAGAGGATGGATGGGCAGCTAAAAAGTCTGCCAATGCCTTTCCCTTAACGGCCTTCTGAGACAAGAACCTAATATCAAACTGTTGGAGAATCACCGCCCACCGTGCTAGTCAGCCAGTCAGCATGGGGCGGTTCAGGATGTACTTCAGCGGATCTACCCGAGAGATCAATTGAACCTCGTGGTGTTGCAGGTAGTGCCGAAACTTCTGCTCGGCGAAGAAGAGCGCAAGACAACTCTTTTCGATAGGGGAGTATCTGACCTCTGTATCGAGATGCATGCGTCTGAGATAGTAGATACTGTTCTCAGTGCCCTCGTTATTCTTCTGGGCGAGCATCGTGCCGAGGGATTTCACCAGGGTGGTAACATAAAGGACCAGAGGCTTTCCGGAGATGGGTGGCATCAATATCGGAGGTTGGAGCAGATAATGCTTGATTTCCTCGAAGGTAGTCCGACACTCCTCATCCCATTCGTAGGAAGCTCCTTTCTTCATGAGCCGGTAAAAGGGCTTACACTTGCCGGCCAGATTCGCAATGAATTGGAATATATAGGATAAGTTGCCTTGAAGGCCTCGAAGCTCTCGAATGTTGCTCGGGGGAGGCATTTGGCTGATGGCCTTGATCTTCTCTGGGTCGATCTCGATACCTTGGTATCTGAAAACAAATCCCAGAAACTTTCCGGAGGTGACTCTGAAGGCACACTTCAGGGGGTTCATCTTCAGGCGACGAGAACGGAGGGAACCAAACACTTTATCGAGGTCTTTGAGATGGTCCTGGCACTGATGTGACTTGACTACGAGGTCGTCCACGTATCATTCCACCAATGTCCCGAGAATCGGTTTGAATATGCGATGCATGGCCCTCTGATAAGTGGCACCTGCATTTTTCAAACCGAATGGTATAACCTGGTAGAAAAAGGTACCTTGGGGAGCCCTGAAGGTAGTGGACTCCTCGTCTTCGGGGGCCATCTGGATCTGGTTATACCTGGAATACCCATCCATGAAAGAGAGGGCTTGGAATCCGGCTGTGGCGTTGATCAACAACTCCGTCACCGGGAGTGGGAAGTCATCCTTTGGGCAGTGGCGATTGAGATCGCGGAAGTCGATGCAGACTCTGATCTACCCATTCTTCTTCCTGACCGGCACATTGTTGGCAAGCCATTTGGGGTACTGGACCTCCTTAATAAAGTTAGCTTTGATAAGCTTGTCAACTTCGGCCTCGACCGTAGCACCATGAGAAGGGTGCATTTTCCTGGGAGGCTGCTTAAACCCACAATGTTTTGCCGGGAGGCCCAGACGGTGAATGGATACCTGGGGATCCAGTCCTGGAATCTCGTTGTAACTCCAGGCAAACACATCACGGTGCTGTTTGAGGAAGTCTACGTACTGCTACCGCTCCTCGAGGGACATGGCCGCACTGATCAATGTGGGTCTCAGATCTGCCTCGCTACCAAGGTTCACATGTACCAGTTCATCAACCGTGGTAGAGACGCCTTATTCAAAGGCTGGGGGAGCATCTTCCAAGTCTTCCTCCCCACCCTTGGGGGGACTTTCCTCGATGGAAGATACTTCTGGGCTCTCAAAACCCGAGGGGCAGCTGGTGCCGGCTTGGGCAGCAGCAGTCATCACATCAGGAGACTCACTTGTCGTTGAGACCATAGCAATGAATGCATTTGATCCTATCCCATCTGGCCTTCATCCTAAAGGGCCACGTTTGATGATATCAAAGCAGTGGTGACGTGTCAGCCTGAGTCGGTTAATTCCAGTCCGGCGGAAGAGACACGTATGGCGCACCACCGTTGTCATCAGCTTGATGTCCCGGTACCGTAAAGTGGTAGGAGGTTCCGGGATGACCCGAGCCTGGTTGATGTAGGAGTACGAGGTGATTTTCCGCCATCGCTCGGACACGGGAACATGCCTTCCTTGCGTACCCGAAACAACGAAACATTGCCCCATGTCGGGGGTCGTGGCCTCCAACCGGTGGATCGGGAGGATGTAGGCGTCGTCCATGCTTGCCCAGGGATCACTTGTGATCGGGGCGGGCTCATCCTCGCTTACCAGGATTTGCTTGTCCTTACTTTTGTAATAACCCGCATCCAGATAGCGGGCCTCACAAGAAGCGAAAGGGGATGGGTCTCCTTGGAGCACGCCTACTCGACCATTGAGCAAGTACTTGAGCCACTGGTGATACGACGAGGGGACCGCTGCATGCAGATGGAGCCATGGCCTACCCATCAATATGTTGTAGGCGGTATCCTGAGAGACGACCATGAGCTCGGTGCTGGCAATTAAGCCACCGAACTGAGTCTTCAGGAGGATCTTGCCGACTGGGGTTTGCTCTGTCCTGTCGTACCCCTGGATCCAGAGGTCAGAGGGGGTCAAATCACCTTCAGACAGACCCAGATTTCATAGCATCCGGGTCGGAATTAGATTGATTCCAGAACCCGTGTCAACGAGGCAGCGGCGGACTTCCACGCCATTGAAGTGGCTAGTGATATACAGCGGGCGAATGTGCCCCTGTATGGGAGGGTCCTCATCTTCACCAGAGAACGAGATAACCGCCTGACATTCAGCGTTTTCAATCGTCTCAGTATTGAAGGCTTCCACAGCGGCTACTTCCGTCTCGAACTGGAGGGGGCTCCTAAGGGCCTCGGCAAGTGCTTCGCGCATTTCAGATGACAGGCGAAGGGCCTCAAGGATGGAGAGCCTCGCCGGAATGCTGTCCAGGTGCTTTAGGACATCATACTTGCGTGCCAAACACGAACCTCTTCTTACATGAGGTTTTTCGGCATTTTGGAGGCATAGTAGGTCCTGCTGGCTGAACCAGTGATTGACTAGTACTGGGTACATCTTGCTGCCTACCAGTAGAAGCCTGAAGAGTAGTCGCCGTACTAGGATCGGATAGCAGAGGTTGGCCTGTAGCCGGGCAAGACTGACTATGATACGGACGAGGCGGCTCCCCCCGATCCAGTAGCACAAACGGCAGTGGAGGTAGAGCCAAGGGTGCTGGATGGGTCTGCGCGTGCTGAGATCTGCGCTGAGCATGCTGCCTGGTCTCGGTAGCATTCACGGCTTGGCCACAAGTGCCTTCTGACGTACCTCGATGACCGGCGCGATTGTGATTCCGCTGACGTTGACGTCGGCTGGAAACGTTGAGGAGGTCTGCCTGGGGTTCCCCCTCGTCGGAGTCATATAGGGATTTACCAGCTCCACGGTGTTAACCGAAGCATACCCTTGGCAGTCGATCGAGGAGTCATCCACCGCTGGGCGGATCCTGGGAGGAATCCCCATTTCGAGGGGCAGTAAGTCGCCGAATGTGCGGGATGACAACGGCACCGGTGGTGCACGTTGCTTGTTCTTACGTCGCCTCTGCTTGCCCTTTTGGGAAGAGGTCGACTGCGAAGACGATGCGGAGGTACCGGCCATTTCTTCTGAAGGTTCCAACTGCTTCAGGCGTGCTCGGATGATACCCTGGGCACGGACAACAGTTTTTCGAGCCATCCAGTCGTCATATTTTTGGGATCCGCGGCTAGAGACCTGTTGCAACTCACCTTCGCTGTCGCTGCCGATTTCTGATCCTGCAAAGACGCCTGCCACTTACGCTGGTGCTGGGCCCAACTTGACTATGTTGTTGTTGACTTGGTCCTTAAGCTAGTCTTTAAACACATAGCATCGCTTGAGGGTGTGCCCCGGGATCCGATGATAAGGGCAGTAGTTGCGGTGATTGGTGAGATGCGCCTCTGCCGGCCTTCTGCACTCAGGAAGATGCACAATCCCTTGCTCTAGATCACTTCGGAAGTAGTCAGGGACCTGATTTTCATTAAACGAATAGGTATGGTATCTTCTTTCCGGATAGGGGGGCCTGGGGGCCTGGTCCTGACGAGGGACCGGAGGGGCCTGCCGAGGACGCGGCGCCTGGTATTCTCGCCTAGGTGGAGGTGGCGCGTTGCGCGGGGGAACCTGTCGGTTCTGAGGCGGTCGCTGCTGGGCAGGAGCCTATGCTTTAGGTGGAGGACTTCTGCGGGGATGAGGGGGTGGTGCCGCCGGCAGCAACTCCAGCTGCCTTAGGGCTTCTATTTGAGCCACCGCGGCAGGTTCAGCCCTAGCGGTCCTCCTGGCTGGGACCATAGGGGGCAGTAAACGTGCCTGACTAGCCTGTTGCAGGGCTTCCTCGAGTCGCTGGGCCTTATCCGAGAAATCTCTGAACCCTCCAGGGTAGTTCTGGGTAATCAAGGAGGGTACCAGCTCTGTCTTGACGTTCCCCACACACATCTTCAGTAATTGCTCCTGAGTCAGTGGCCTATCGAGGGAGTACGTAAGTCCCTTCCACCAGGCGATGAAGTCTGCGACTCGATCATCAGGCCTTTGCTTGCACTTGAAGAGGTCTTCAATACTGGTCTTTTACGTGGTGGAGCTGAACTGCTACCGGAATTTCCGGCGAAGATCCTCCCAACCGGTCACCGATCCGATAGGGAGCTAGCTGTTCCAGACGAATACCGGACCTTCCAATGTCTGTACAGAACATCGGAATTTGGCAGCTTCTTGCTGAGCCGGGGTCCCCAGCATGGGGCCACACCTGGAAGAAAAATGTTCCAAGTGCTATGGCGGGTCCCAGTTCCATTGAAGGGTGAGAACGTGGGGTTTCCAAAACCCAGAGGTGCGGGCATATCATCCACACACGCGGGATAAGGCTTGCCATCCGGTGGGACCGCCACCTGCTGCGTTTCCAACGCCTCGAGGCGGGCTGTGAGTGCCGCAATAAGGTCCTCCAGATGAGGGTACCTATCTTGATGGGGATCCCTAACCACAAGTGCATTTCTAGGTTCTTCAACATGGTAAACGGTTTCGGCCGCTCGTGGGTCAGCTGGCTGGACGACCTGCGGGGCGACTGGGGGAACCCGAGTTGGATTCTTCAGATTGCCCCGTCGCTCGGGGGGGTTTGGCGAGACGTATCGCGCCCTCTTTCCGTATGTTCCGGCTTCCGCCCTGTCTGCGGCAGTGGCATGATCAGGGTTGCCCGAAGGCATCTCACCGGGGGGAATTGTTCCTACCCATGCTGCCCCGGCCTGGGATTACCATAGTCAGGTCGCCGCTCTGTGGCGCGCTCAGCCAGGAGTTCGTCAACCAACCTCTTCTGCTCCGCAAGCTGCTGGCGTAACGCGGCCTTCTCAGGATCGTCTTCCGTCTTCTGCGCAGAGGCAGACGGGTCGGAGTGCTTGACAGCTCCGACGTGCTCCTTACCCTTGCCGGTGTTTTGACCGAGTACCAGCGATTCGGTGGGTACAGGGAGGCCTAGAAGTTTTCTCTGCAGACGGGTAACTCTCCCTAATGGGTCGAGCAGCGGCGGTACGCCCTCGGGTGGTATGTCTCCATCAAGGAACTCAAGCTCATCTTCCTTATCCACAACGTCGGCCATGTGGACTGCGACCCCTCTTGAGGGCTTATCCTCGATGTCGCATAGCGAATCGGGCTGTCGTGAGATAGGGTCGAAGAGGAGAGCGACATAGTGTCCCCAACCACGGACTTGCACATGGGGGGTGTCTTCCCTGACGATTCTGCGGAGTGCTTTAAGACTCTGAATGCATTTTCGTTAAAGGGTGCTCTTGTGGCCTGGCGACTCAGGGTGCTGGGCCACAAGAAGTTCGGCTGCATCGATCAGGCGGCACTGCTCGCCGATTTCTTCGAAGTGCTCACGACTTCTGGGGTACACCACCCGTTCATAACGGAGGCGGAAGTGTGTCGCCCACGGGGTTCGAAGAAAGCACCCCACGTCTTTAGGGGTAAGAAACTCTGCTATGCGGAAATTCAGTGTTGCCGTCGGCCAGAACTTCTCCGGGAAGTAATCTGCTGCAAGGATACTCCAGAATCTCCTAGGCTCGGACTCAGGGTCTGGCCCTGCGTTGCCCCACTCATCAACCGGGGCGGCTGAGGAACCGGTAGCAGAACCGAGGCGGACCTTTGGGATATTAAGCTCGGCGGTGGAGAATAAGGCAAACGAGCTGACTGGCCGCTGAATTCCATGCCATCCTCCGAAGAGTGAGGTGACCTGGCCACGATGTCACGATACGACGGGCTGATAATCGCAGCTTCCGGAACAGGAGCCGCGGCTACCGGCGACAGGTCGTGTCGTCGCTCTACCATCGTTGGCCCCCAAAATAACACTACGTGATCTCTGATAGAGGTAGAGGGCTCTTCTGGTGACAGTGGCGGTGATTGCGTGGTCGAGACCTGCGGAATTCCCAGGATTTCTTCCTCCTGGATGTACCTGCGGAGAGAGACGGGAATCCGGTGGACCTCAAATTCTGGGAGAACGAGGCTAACACGTCTGGTTCCTGCCCTAGTCCTTGATACAGAGGAGCGGGGAGAAGGTTCCATCACTGAATCGCATTCCTCTTCCGGGTCGGAGAAGCGGGCAGGTTTGATCTCCACAAAGGCCTTCCCAGGATTCTTCTTGTGGCGGCGACGACCCGCTATCCTTCCCCGGGGTGGCTCTTCGGGACAGGGTTGATCCCTATCATGGAGTCGCGGGGCGGCACTGGCGCCATGGCGGAGAGGTCCCCTGCTCGATATGCCCGAGGTGCAAGGGGCACCAGGGAAAATATCGAAGGGTACGTGGGGACGGCCTCCACGAACACCCATGTAGGCGGAGCCTCTGTTGGGATCGACAGGAGCATGGGGAGGACCTCCATGGTCAATGCGGACGGAGCGAGGCTGACCTTCACTCCTTGAGTTGATGGGGAGAGGAGGACCTTCGCCAGTCGCAGAGATGACATAGGGGGGACCCCCACGTTTAAGAAGGGTCGGATGCATGGTGCCTTCCGATTGGCAGTCAGGGGAAGAAGAATGGGCTCCGTACCCTATGTAGTGGGCGCGGGAAATGATTCCGCGCTGAGCGTCACTACCGCGGGGTAGGTCTTCCTGCAGGATGGGGGTAGCACGAGGCATGCCTCCATGACGAACCTCGGAGTGGGGAAGGCCCACGCTCTGTGGAGTAGTGGTACAGGGAGGACCTCCGTACGGGGTGACATTACCGCGGGTTAGCTCGCGGCGATCACCACTTGGGCCTGCAACCCCGAGAGTCAACCCAGCCTGCCCATGGGGCGGTTGGGGTCTCAATCTTGGTTGGGCAAAGGGGTGCCCCTACTCAATGCACGCGGGGGCTTCATGATGCACGTCGGCGGTGGCTCGGGCCACTGTAGCTGTCGACGTGGACGCGCCTGAGCGGGCGTCCTCAGCCCGGGCCCGGCGCTGACGTCGGGTCAGGCGGGCCGGTGCAGGTGGTGCAGGGACGTAGTCTGCCTGCTCTTCCTGTGGGGCCAGACGGCGGTGCTGACGCGGCCGGACGGGAGCTCTCGCCTGGGGCCCCCGTGTCGGGGCCCTGAGCGGACTGAGCTGGACAACGCCCGCCTCTTCAGCGTAAGGCGAGGAGTCGTCGAGGCGTTCCGGGGATAGGCTCCCGAAACGGTTGAATGTCGGGGTGGTGATCAGGGGCTCCCTATGCGGCCTGTTAGGACGGCGTTGACGGCGGGGCCTGGAGGCCTCCAAGTCTAAGCGGGCCATATCCCTGGTCGAGATGACCCCTTCCTCCTCGTACCTGCGCACGAGGCTGTTGATCACCCTTCGTTGGATGACCTCTGATTGGGAAAGGGGGAGTGGGTGTCCCGTATTCCATGGCATGGCAGCCGTCGTGGCGGTAGTAGCGCTACGTGGGGTGGTCGTCGTGGTGTTGCCCCTGCCCGTGCGTGGGCGAGGAGCATATGGTGACTGCATCTCTGAAATAGAAACCTGGTTCCTGAGAAAGGAAGGGATCAACTCATCAGTACTGAGAGGAAAAGGATTGACAGCCAGTGCCCTAGCATTCTTCCATTCTCCATGTCTGTGAGAAGGATCCACGCCAACACACTGCAGAGCGGAGTGCCCCACGTTCTACTACCCCGACTTCCGGTGAGTTTCACGATAGGCCCGCTATTTGCTTGGTGGGACCAGGCACCGGATATTTGGATCCGGTGACACGTCAATCTACTGGTGTCTCGAACGCTACTAATCTCCATATTGAGGAGAAGAAATTCACGTCGGGTTCACCATTTCGGTTTCCGACACTTTCGCCGGGGCGTGCGCCCGTCCGTCCGTGGGGGAGGACGCGCGGCGCTTCTGTTTCCCCGCATTCCCGCTTTCCAAAGGTTGGCGGCATTCGCTCCTTATTCAGGGAAATATTCTCCATGATCGAAACGGGATGATGGGATGTCGGTTCTTCCTCCTGCAGATTCCTCCTCAGAACTCATCACCTAGTCCGGGTCTCCCTCATAGATTTAATACGTTGTTCGTGAAACTCTTCCTAGTGCCATGTTTCCATGGACGCCGGTTAATTACACTGCTTCTGTCAGGACATTCCAAAGGGTCCAGTCAGGGTAGCAACCTTCGGTCAGGGGAGTAGTCACGTTGAGGCATCAGTACCGTGTCTGGATGCTGGGGTACCTGGCATGTCTGTCTGTTATCCTTGACCACAAGGCTTCTCGAGGGCGTGGAAGCTCGAGGCATCCCACATCGAGCGCGGGGGATTATATGTCATAGACACATATCTGAGGTTTTCCTCAGCTTCCCATGCTCAACACAGGGTATGCCGCAAGTTTAACATCTAGAGGAGACGGATCAACCCAACCAGAGCATTAGCTAGGATAGATCGGATTGAGGGATCCTCCTTGAAGGGATATCGATACCGGGGCCAGACCATGGGAGACTATGAAGAATAGCGTACCGACATGGTCTCACCAGGATAAGACGGTCCGGGCGAGAATCGGAAATAGTGGTGGGTTGATGAATGGAGTGGAAGGAGAGTGAAATGGGACCATCGCAGGGGGAGACAGTGAAGTTGGGCTTGAGCCTTGACTAGGCTTCCTACGTATCCTCGTGGAAGGGAATCAAAGTCTGCGTAGTTCGGGAAAGGTGGACCTTGGTCTGATGGGCCTCGTCAGAGTACCGATGTGAAAGTAGACCCGTGGGTCCACTAATGGTGGGCTTGAACCTTGGGAAGGTTTCCTACGTACCATGCCTTGACATGGATCAAATTCCTCGTAGTTCAGGGAATATATTTTAACGTCATGTGGGAAGATAGTGAACCCTGACATGAATAAACTACGGGCAATGGGTGTCGGCGAACCGACGTAAATGAGGGACCTTGGTCCGATGGGAGTTAGGCTTGATCCTATGGGAGGATTCCTACGTACCATGCCTTGACATGGATCAAAGACCTCGTAGTTCAAATGTGGATTTATCGGCGAACCGACATGAAAGTGGACCTTGGTCCAATGAGGGATGGGCTTGAACCGCTGGGAGGCTTCCTACGTACCATTCCTTGACATAGGTCAAAGACCTCATAGTTCAAATGGGAATAGGTGGGCAGTTTAATGTCATGCAGGACAAGGGGGGCATACAGTTTAACGTCATGTTGGACGAGGGTGAAACTCGACGTGAACGAACGACCGAGCAATGTGGCTTGAACCTCATAGAGGCCTCCTACGTACCATGCCTTGACATGGATCAAAGTCCTCGTAGGTTCGGTGGGAAAGGGTCGCAATAGCTTACCACTCGACCAGAATGCAGTTTAACATCATGGTGGACCGGGGTGAGACCCGACGTGAAATGACAGGTGGGCTTCAACCTCATAGAGGCTTCCTACGTACCATGCCTTGACATGGATCAAAGACCTCGTAGTTCAAATGGGATGGGTCACAATGGCTTAACACTGGACCAGAATGGGACCTGACGTGAATGGATGATGGGTGGGCTTGAACCTCTTGGAGGATTCCTACGTACCTTGCCTTGACATGGATCAAAGACCTCGTAGTTCAAAAGGGGTTTGTCGGTGAACCGACGTGAAAGTAGACCCCGGGGGTCCACTATTGGTGGGCTTGAACCTCGTGAAGGCTTCCTATGTTCCATGCCTTGACATGGATCAAAGACCTCGTCGTTCAAAAGGATGGGTTCGTCGGTGAACCGACGTGAAAGTAGACCCGGGGGTCCACTATTGGTGGGCTTGAACCTCGTGAAGGCTTCCTACGTACCATGCCTTGACATGGATCAAAGAACTCGTAGTTCAAAAGGGGTTGGTGGTCAGGGTCGGTGCTCACTCTAAGCCCACGTGAGTCATGCTCGGTGTGAGAAACAAGAGGTTGCAAGGACCTGACGATCACGTCGCAATGGGTGCGTCCGTGAGAAGCGAAAAGGGGATTACGCGTTGGGCGGCCCATGGTGTTGGGACTTACTCCAGGATGGAGGCCCAGAGGGGGGTGCCTCATTCCCTATCACTCCCTCCACTGACCTTGGTAGTGGGGAAGTACAGAGATGGATGGGTGCAATCATCTGTACGAAAGGTTAAGGGCTTACGCTCTGAGGCAGCCCTTCCCCTACGAACATACGCCACTCCGACAAGGAGGATCTCATTCCATGTGCAGAAGAGTTCCATTCCAGTGGAGACGAGTGGTGTAAAGAATGTTCGACCTGGGGGGACCCTTCGTGAGGGAGACGAGGCTGGGTCATAGTTTAACGTCATGTGTTGAGGACGGGGTGCTTGGCAGTTTAACGTCCTGCAGCTCGGACGAGGTGGGTTCAGTCCACACCCCTAGGGCTTACATAACCGGTACCCTCTGGTCCTTGGGGAAGGGAAGGTGCTGGTAAGGCCATGGTTAAGGGGGGTCGTGGAATGAACCATTGAGGGGTCCACGTTAGCATGGCTATGCGAAGAAGCAATAGCCGTTAGCGTGCCTATGCGAAGAAGCATTAGGCGAAGCAACGCTACGGGAGGTATTGTCCCTGGGACTTTGAAATCACATCGTGCAAACCTGGAGGGTCGCACGAGAAGAGGAATCTCTAAGCAGAGGAGTGTGCTTTGCGAAGTGGGGTGCATTGGCCATAGCATGGGACATAGGTGTGAGTGGAAGGCCCTTCGCGAAGTGGAACAGTGTTCGCGGTGCACTGCCTTGCGAAGGAGGAGTGTCTCGCGAAGCAGGGTCCTGCAAAGCAATGTGCTTCGCGAAGTGGAGTGATCCTGCTTTAGCATAGGGATCACTCGTATGGGTTGGGTGTTTCGCGAATCACAAGTGCTCTATGGCTTCCCAGGTTCCCTTGGGAATCCCCTTCCTTCACGAATGCCCTTGAGCTTCGTGAAGGGCATCCCTCTCGAAAGAGGGGCTCAAAATGAGACAAAGCATAGTCGTCTTGTGAAGTAGAAGTACCTTGCGGAGCTCATGATTCCAGGGGAAATGCGTGCTTCACGATTCGGGAGAGGATAAGACGAAAGGTCCGGTTGTCCGTCCTCTTGGACTCAGGGGGAGTCCAGTATTTATAGGGAAGGGGTGCCGCGATGCAGGACTCGCGCGCCGCCTCGGGAGCTTCATGGCGGCTCGCGAACGTCAAATGGGTTCACGGAGGATTACCGCCTCTAGTGCGTCGCGGCGGCTCGCGAACGTCAAATGGGTTCGTGGAGGATTACCGCCTCTGGTACTTTGCAGCAGCTCGTGAACGTCAAATTGGATCACGGCGCATTACCGCCTCTGGAGCTTCGCGACGCCGCCATGGTTGGGGCGCATCGCGGAGGGGCTTCGCGGCGGAGTTTCACGAGGCAGCGCGCCGGCCTTTTTCGTTTCTATCTTTCGGGCCACATTTTTGGCGCCAACAGTGATGCTATAGTAACCTGGAAATATGCCTCCCCTGGGATTTGATCATGGGTCTCTTGGAAGCACGTTCTAAGTCCTCACAAACCAGGATGAGTCTCATGTGCATATTACATCATTTATTTGGAATGTTTTTTATTTGGTTTAAAGATTGCTTGAATGGTTTGATTTAATGGTATTCATTAATGTGTAATAGAATTCATATTTTTGATTATCTGAGACACAAGGTAGTTCTGTAGGTTTTTTCTATATCAAAAACCATCTACATGTGTTATATTTCATAAAACACAAGTTTTATCTTCCATTTATAGTATGAATATTCACTTCTCAATAATAGGTATCAAATATTGGTTCAAAAAACACAGATACTCAAGTAAAATTCCAACTTGATTCAGAGTCACATTGATATCATATGGGCGAGCTATCATCAAAAGACATGTAAACAGAATAAGTAATCTTTCAAATCAATCTATTTCAAAGAGCTAACCATGCAATATAGAGAATGTATATTAAATATTATCTCATTTAGATATATCATAAACTTTTTTTATGTGAAGGGAAGTTCAATAAACTGATAAAAAAGGTTGATTGTATAAAATAAATATAAAATAATTTTGTTTAATGTGGATGTCTTTGGCATGAAAATGGATTTTGACCACCAGAAGATGAAGATTATAGTTCAACTGATCACCACCCGGGTGAACATGTTCTCTAAACCTATGGAATTAAACAAAGTCTTCCAAATAAGATATTTTTTTATTTTGATGAATTTCTAAAGACATTCAGAGGATGAATATGAATGTTTTTTGAACAAGCTCATAATTTATCTTAAAGTAGTGTATGTGACATTCATGGATGATTTATGGGAAATCATGAAACTCTCATCACCACTAGAATCTTGAGAATGTATGGTTACTTTTATAGTAAATTCCTATGAAAATATTGATATGGTGTTTGGGTACATAAATAATTTTATCCTCAACGAGGAACTACAAATATGAGACATGAAATTAACATTTAAAAATGATTTCAATGCTGAAATAAGGGGATGATAATCTTAGATAATAAATCATAAAAACTTAGAAGAATATTAAAGGTAGATAAGAGAGGAAATTTGACTAGTCTAGGACTCACGTGTTGGAATTTTTGATTTGTATAAATATTTGGAGGAATTTTAAAAGTATCAATGAATCTAATGAAAGGAAAGGATTTGGATGTTCAAAATCATTTAACCAAATGAAAGATGTTAGCGACCTTCTACTCAGTATAGTGGTTCAAGTGGAGCTATGGACTATTGAATATGGAACATCCTCACATAATGGTATATAAAAAGTTCCTTAAAATATATGTATCTCGAACCATTAGGAATGTTTATCTTATATATATTGATTGTTTTTATCTGATCAGGATTAGGGACATAAATATCTTGATAAATAATGTGTGCTTCCTACGACTGAAGGATGTAAGACAAATTCCAAGTCTCCAGAAGAACCCCATTTATATGAGGATGCAAGATGAAGTAATCTATAGAATAAATTTCAAAAATACAATCATGAAATTTTCCCAAGGTTCCATAGTTATAATAAAAGTAGTAAAATATTATATTCTTTATCTAAAAATATTTTTAGACGAAGTGGAATATCTAGAATTATAACCATATCAGATCCTAAGGTTTGGAATTTTAGATCAGGTCAACAAAGTGAGAAGAACAAGAAGGATATAGTAATGAATGAAATTTAGTAACCCAATAACATAAAAAATGGATCTTTTGGGACAAGTGTTTTATAAAAAGAAAAATTATATTTCATTCAACATGAATGGATAAAATCTTGAGGCATGAAAACTAATGTCAGTTCACTTAGACCTATGAGGACCTACTCTAGTTAAAGATCATAAAGGACAACCTTACGTCATCACATTCATCGATGGTGTGAAAAAGGAATGTATTGGTTTATTATTTTAAGGACAATAATAATGTATTTAGTGATTATTTATAGTGGAAGTCAATGTTAGAATATAAAAGTTGTTAGAAGTTAAAGTTCCTCAAATCAGATAACAGTGGTGAGTCTAATAGATGTATCTTTTATAATCTTATCAGAATAAAAATATAATGATAAATAGGAATATTCCAAAGAACCTATAGTATAATATAGTTATAGAGAGAATGGAATGAATTCAAACTAATAAGGTAAGATATAACATGGGATGTTAAGGGACCCCAAGGCTAATTGGGAGGAAGAATTAATATTATAGCATACATTAACAACAAACGTATGTTCATTTCCATGGGACAAATTCAACTAAAAGATCTACAGTCTGATTTGTTTTTATAAGTTATGCACTTTAAATTATTACGATGTTTATCCTATGTAAAAATTGAATCAAATAATAGAGAAAATCTAGAGGCCATGTCTAAAACCTTTTTTCTCTTGAGTTATGGAAACACGATTTTTGGTTTTGGACTATGCCTTGATTGCTGGAGCCGGTTCCCATGAACTAAATACAATGAACAATATATTACTATAATTTTAATAGTCATGAAAATTAATTAATAATTTATCATAGGGTATTCATTCTTCTACATGACATCCATGCGATAATGGTCATGGAGTACATATCTCAAAAAAGGTTCATAAAGATTCTCTACTCTGATGAAAACATAGAAGTTTCATAGACGTTGTAACACCCCAACATTTCCTAGAAATAAATTGAAATGCATGAAACTTTGTTTTAAGTAAATATTTATAACTTGAATTTAAACATAATTTTACAACTTCTATGTTTTGAATTTTGATAAATGGTCATATACAATTGTGATCAGTATGTTATTTGGAGTCTGATAGAACCGATATTTTTTTAGTGAATAGTAACGTACCCTAATGAATAGTAATATAATTAGTAATATGCCCTTAATGAATAGTTAATTTTATTATTATTTTATTTTATTAAGGATTTAGGATAATGAAATCTTGATTAATTTTTTCAATGTGACATAAAAATAGTTGTTTTTTGAAAATTGATAATTTTTTGATAATGTTTGATTTTATATAAAAAATTAATTAATAATATTTAAAGAAATTCACAAAAATGGAGTTCATTTTTTAATTCTACACATTGAAAAAGTTTAAGTGGTAGTTTTGGGGATTTTTTTCTGACATTATTGATTTTTTTATGAATAGGGATATATGGTAAAATATCATATATTCGAATTATTAGTTAAATACACTATTTATGACATAAAAAATGATGTAAGAAAACGTTTTTTGAACTCAGAAGCTCGTTTTAATATTTGGGGTCACTTGAATCCAAAATATTCATTCTTAAGAAAAAAATATATTAATTATTAAAATAATGTAAAATCCATTTTATCCTCCATTATAAATACAACATGTATTACCCTATTCCTCTCACACCTATCAAGCCTTGATCACTGTCTATGTTCTTCTAAATTTCCTACCCAAGGATCTTCCCCACTTTTTAGAGATATTGGTCTCACCAAAAGTCCAAAAAAAGGCCATAAGGAGGATCTCAAGGAAGAAAGATCAAGAGGTAAGAATCCTCTTCCTTTTTCATGTTGATTCCTTCCAATTCATTTATTTTCTTATAATCTCTTTCCCTCCACTTATCCAGGAGGTATGAAACCTCTTGAATATTATATATTCTATATGTTACTAGTTCCTTCTTTTTCATACACATCTTATGAATATAAGTATTAGAATAGCTACATATAGAAAGCTATGGGTAAAAATCAACCAATGAAATTTGATGGTAAGAAAGTAAAATTTCTAGTTTGTAAAAAATGTAGAAAAAAGAACCTTAGGGAGTGCCTTCCAAAAACTAAGAAGTGTTTTTAATGTGGTATGTTTTGAAATATGGCCCAATATTGTAATTAAAATGATCCTAAGACTTATCGAGATAAGAAAAGTGTAAAGTGTTTTAAATATGGAGAGACGGGTCATTATAGAAATGCCTTACCAAAGAGATATCTGAATGATGCAAAAAAGTAAAACGATAAGAAGAAAGGTGTAGTGGGATCCTTTATAACTATGTCATCAGATTTTGGGCCATCAAATGAAGTTGTATCAGGTAACTTGTTTTTTTACTTATATTTTTCTTTTTTTTACACAGGGTCTACACATTTCATTATTTCTAAGGAAGTTTTTGGTAAATTGGAAAAATCCCCTCAACAAATGAGACTAGAACTTATTGTTAAAACACCAGGGGTAAAATTATAGTAAATAGAAATTAAAAGAAAATTTCTATTATAATATATAGAAAGACTTTAACTAAAAACCTTGTGGTTTTCACTTTCTATAGTTTGATGTCATTCTAGGAATGGATTCCCTTTCTTTTTATCATGCTCAGATTGACTGTAGATAAAAAGGTTTTTTTCAGAAAAAGATTTTCAGTTTGTATACAATAATGAACCCCAACCATTTATAACATATCAAGAATCTGAGAAACTTTTGAGAGATGGGAATCAATGTTATCTTGCTTATATTTTTGAAAACATGGTAACTATTTATATTAATGATGAGCCAATGGTAAATGAATACCTTAATGTTTTTCCTGATGAGTTACCTCATTTCATACCTGATTGGGAAGTGGAATTCACAATTTACTTAGTTCATGATGCTATTCCAATTTCTTAAACCCCATATCGAATAGAACAAATAGAACTTCTTGAATTGAACAATCAATTTTAGGATTATCTTGATAAAGGATTAATTTTTCCTTGAACATCACCATGGGTGTTCCAATTTTGTTTGTTAAAAATAAAGATGGTTCCATGAGACATTGCATTAATTATAGATTTTTTAATAACATCATTGTTAAAAAAAATTGTTCTTTGCCTCATATGGATGACTTGTTTGATCAGCTTTATGGAGCTCTGTACTTTTTCCAGATTGACTTGAGATTCAGATACCATCCACTGAAGGTGAAGGAGGATGACATCCTGAAAATAGCTTTTCATACTAGATATGGGCATCATGTGTAGAGACTCAATATTTATGTACATAGAAATTACATTTCTTTTTCATAATACTTAATACATTACACAAAAAGACACCCAAATACGGTATTAGTTTAGTCTATTTTGAATCTCAGAACACATTCTTCTATCATGATGAAAGATCTTCAACATCTCCCATAAAGATATTCCCCATTATTTTTCCTACATAAAACCAGTTTTTATATTCTGGGGAAAATAAAATATTAAAAGGGTGAGCCCAAATTCTTAGTAAGGGTAAACATGAAGAACATTAAACAAACCATAAACATAAGAATGTGAAAACATGAACAAGAATTTTTAATACCTTAATTGTGAGTCATAAAATAAATCAAGGTAGTACGTAAGGAATAGATGATAATGAAACCTTAACCATGATATAATAGAATTGGAATAAAACATAGAATTGTTTAAAACAAATAAGCATATAATAAAATTTCCATATTTTCAAAGGCATTGCTACCAATACCATCATACTAGACAAATTCCATTACCGAACTGGGTTTACTAGTTGTTCCAGCTATATATAAATGAACCGTATTTAATTTTCATTCTAGTCATGTATTACTAAAACAGATTTACATTCTGTTCTATTCATGTCTATCTCATGAGATATAAATATTTACCAAATTAATTGGATGAAGATATATGTCACACCCATCTCATAATAAAATCATTCTTACATGTTCTATAATAACATAAATCATTTATCACATCATAACCCAAGAAATAGAATAGGATTCTTAAACATAGTTTCATTATAAAATAATAAAAATATAAATATAAATCCATAATTAATGAAATAAAATCATATTAATAATAGGGACAAGAACATAACCATTTTTAAGTGTCATCTTGGATGGAAAATAATTTTGATAAAAGACTTGGACTTAATTCTTGAGGAAAATATCCTTTCTTCTTCAAAAAAATTTCTTTTCTCAGAATGCATGAATTTTTAAAAGAAAAGAATTTAATTTAAAATACACATGAAATATTGTAAATTAAGATTCATGGAAATAAGGTGTTATTAAAGAATAATAATCTATTCATGTTGTATAACATAAAAAACCTTCTCCTACGTTTTCCGAAAAAGTAAAATAGAATCTCACATGGTAAAAGAAGAATGATTCCTTCCATGCCATATCATAAATGTAAAAAATTGGTAAAATTAATTTAAACATACATAGAACAATATTAAACATTTTATGAAAACATTTTTAGAAAACATGGACATGGATGATAAATATATCCCCAGAAAATACTTCTGTATAAACAATCTCAGAGAAAATTGAGATTACAGAATTATCCTTTACCTTCTGTCAGATATGCTTTGTATATATCTAAAACTTCTATATAGTGGGTGTAAAGATATTACTAACTTGTAACATTACCACAATAATATTTATTATATCATATATGATTCACTTATGACTTTATATTATATGTTCGTTTATCAATTCAATGTTAAAGAAATATTTTGAGTAATAATAATTTTATTTATCATATATGTTTTGACTTGTTATTATTGATCTTATTACTTAGACCGCGATATTCATAATTTCAAAATGTAAAACATGATTTAGCTATCATAAATATTCAATATATAAATATATATAATAGATAGATAAATGAAATGGAATACACCGTTCAGGGAGATGGTAAGCCATACGTACACATGAATGATGTTTCTGTTTCCTTATTGAATTGAATTGAAGAAATTAAATGAAATATATATAGATATGAAAAAATAATTTAGCATTATTATGTCATATGTTTCATACTTTTATATTATATATAATTTATAATCATTCTTGAATGATTAATCTGGATAATGAATCTCATCGCGTCGTGGAGATGGTAGGTCGTACATATGCATGAGTGACGATATCATTCACTTAATGGTTAAATTGTATGGAATTGGATGGTATATTAATTTTATAGAATAAATATCATTTTATATTAATTATTTAAATCTATTATACCCATCCAAATAAAGTATTTTTGAATAATATATTACAACATGGCGTGGAGAGGTTAAGTCGTACATACACACGAATGGTGATATTGTTATTTGTAGGCTGGATAAAATGAGGTATTAGGTTGAATCATAAATATAGTACTATATCAGCATGAATAAGATACTGGATTTATTACTTTAGTATGAATACAAAATAATAATATTACGTAGAAGAAGAAAATAATTTTGAAAGAGGTGACAAAATAATTACCTCTTTTTCAGGTATCTCATTTTGTTATAGAAAAAGGACCCCTTAAGATGGATTTCTACCAAAAGGGATACCTCTATGATTAGTTCAGTGAAGTTGGAAGCAAATTTGGGTAGTAGTTGGCCTAGAAAATGTTCTTTGTAGGGGTGATTAAAAGATAAGTAGAGGTTCCCTTTTATAAGATAGGGGAGGGGCACCTTTGGAATGTCTTAAAATATTAATTTATTATAAAATCATTTTTTTGTAATGCTCTGAAACTCATTTATTTATAAGATAATATGTGGGTGGGTAAAAATCCTCTCATCCAATAAAATATGTACATGTTTCGATTTTATTTTAAAACTTTTAATTTTTATTTATCCTTATTTAATCTATTTAATTTTAATTATGGTAATAGTATTCTTAACAATAAATGGTTATAAATATTTACTTATGTGTTGTAAATAGTCTATAATTGGATAATTTATGAAATTGTCAACCATATTATTTTTAAATTGTTTTTTAAATATATTTTTCATCATTAAATAACATAATAATTTATTATTTTTATAATTTACCAATAGTGTCAATGTTGATACTATTCATTTATTTGACATTAAATAAAATCTCAATAGAAGATAAATTTGAACCAAAATATTTAATACACTCCTAATATTTCATAATCACCTATAAAAGCCTTGTATCACATTAATTAGTTCATATTTTATTTATTTTAATATTATTATAACCATTTATATGATATTTCTATTAATATTATAAATTATACATCACTATTGTATCATTATTAATGGTAATTATTTAATAACATAAAATTATAAATAAATTCACATGATGTATAAAATTTATTTAGATTTCATGATACTATTTCTGTTGAAAGATTCAACTTTTTTATCACTATAATATAATTATTATAATTATAAGATATAGGAGAGTGTCATGTTGTCACTATATTTTCTTTTCATTATAATTACATTACTTTAATTGGAAAAGGTCAATTGAATCAATAAATTATGACCCATAGATGATATTTGGCGTATTTAGTTCATCTAATAGTATTCTTTAGGTGTTACGGTAATTTTATTATATTTATCATGTTGTTAGTTTCCCTAATTTACCCAATTTACCTTTAACTTTGGTAAATAAAAAATATCATAGTTACTATTCTTAATATCAAATAAATAATTGTAACCTATAAACATATTTTGGGCCCACTGATTTGAAATATTAAATCCATTTTTTATAATTAAAAACATATAATTTCTATAAATTAATTTAAAATTAATTCCCATTTTCAAAACCAAAACTGTTTTTTAAGAAGTAAAACCTTAACAAAAGAATGACATGTGTTTATATCCAATTTAAATGTGAAGTTACATTAAATTACCAACATTATATTAAATGATAAAAACATAGTCTAATTACACATTAAAACCAATTGAAAAGGTAATCTAAATATATAAATAAATTATAAGAAAAGGTAGTTTTGAATTAAAATGTTGTATTTTTTACTATTCATTAAAATATGAATTTCTTCATAAATAGTGATATTATTTTATAAACATAATTATTCTCTTTTTAAATAATTTTTAATAAAAACACATCTATTATATTTGATTGGTTTATAAAACCATTTATAATAAATTTTGTAATCAATGAGTCCTTATTTAATCACTTTTAATTCATATTTTCATAATTCAGTTCATACTATTCATAACAGCTAGTTTATATCCCATAATAATATTATAATAATAATATATTGTTGTTTAGTGAAAATCGGTATAGCATACTATACAAGCTATTGAAGAAGGTTTCTTTTGCGGGTAAAGAAATCCATGTTAGTGTTGTATTTAGTGAAAGATTCCTTTGGCGTTTCTTATAATATAATACAAACATAGTTCTTTTAGACATTGAACAAAATTGATAATTAGTGTTGTGTGAAATGAATTCTAACAAAATAACATGAAATTGTGTATAACAGAATCCAAGTATAGTATTTCATATTCTACAATCTAATATGATGTTGTGTATAGTGCATGCTAATATTGGTGTAGAGTTCAACACAAGACAAAAATAAATTAAATAGAATCTATCTCATAAAATCTCAGGGCGTTACATTATTAATTTTTTCTTATGCCATTTAGGATAACTAATGCACATTTTGTATTCATGGATATTATGAATAGAATATTTCATGACTTTCAATATATGTTTTTGGTTTTGTTTATTGATGACCTTATAGTATTTTCTAATAGTAAAGAGGAGCATGAAAATCATATAAGGGTTGTTTTGAAAACCATAAAGGAAAATAAAATATATGGAAAATTAAAATTTTGTGATTTTTGGTCACAACTTATTTCTTTTCTTTGAAAAATTTTAAATAAGGATGCAAAAATAATTGATCCTGCCAAAACAGAAGTGGTTGATGAATGGACAAGACCTACAAATGTTATATTGATTCGTAGTTTTATTGGATTAGCAGGTCATTATCAACAATTTGTTAAAAAGATTTCATATTTATCTAGCCTGCTAACTATGTTAACTCAGAAAGAGGTTAAATTTATTTGGACAGAAGAATGTGGTGTTTGTTTTTAGAATCTAAATAAGATATTATTGAATTCTCCCGTTTTGGCCTTGCCTTCCCAGAATGGTGAGTTTGTCATCTACAATGATTCTTCATTGAAAGGACGTGGTTGTGTTCTGATAAATAATGATTAGGTGATTTTTTATGCTTCAAGACAACTAAAACCTCATGAGTCAAAATATCCAACACATTATTTGGAATTGGATGATGTGGTTTTTTCTTTGATAATTTGGAGGCAACAGTTCTACAGAGAAAAATTACAAAAATATACTGGCCATAAAAATTTGAAGTATATATTCACTAAAAAGGAATTTTACACAGTATGAGAAGATAGATTGAACTGATAAAGTATTATGAGTACACAATCAATTTCTATCCAAGAAAATCAAACAAAGAGGTCGATGCCTTGAGTCAAAAACATCATGCATCATTAACCATGTTATGTTTGGAACATGATCCTTTTGATTAATGATTTTATAAATTTTAGATTAGAACCTGTTGCTGATGGAAATACATTTTTTTGTTCTAGGTTTTAGTGCGGTCATTGTTATCAGATAGATTTAATAAATCACAGAAAGAAGACAATGGGCTACATAAAAAGGTATAATTGGTTAAAATGGGTAAGTTTCAAGAATTTAACCTTGATAAAGATTGTTTTTTTAGATTTTTTAAAAGTTTGTGGGTTACTAGTAGTTCCTAGTTGAGGAATAATTTGTTGTGTGAAGCTAATAAATCTCCATTTTCCATTCATCCTTGTATTACTAAGATGTATAAGGACCTTCAAGAGTATTATTGGTGGTACAGAATGAAAAGATATATTTTATATTTTACCATGAAATGTTTGACATGTCAACAGGTTAAATCAGAGTGGAAGTTACTGAAGGGGTTGTTTCGGCCTTTTCCACTCCTAGAGTCAAAATTGGAGAATATATTCGTGGACTTCATGGTTGGACTACCTAAGACATCTCTAGTTAACAATGATATTTGGGTTATTATTGATCGGCTGACAAAATCTACATATTTTTCTTCTATTCCAGATATATTGTCTTTAGATCATCTTTCTTGATTGTACCTCAAAAAGATTGATAGGTTTCATGGAGTTCTTCTTTCTATTGTATCTGATAAGGTTCCCAGGATAACTTTTATCTTTTGGAAGGGCCTTCAGAAGTCATTCGGCAAATAATTAAATTACAGTACAGCTTTTCACCCTCAATCAAATGGGCAGTCAGAATGAATGATTCAGACATTAGGGGATATTCTATGAACTTGTTTAGTGGACAACCATGGAATTTGGGATCAACATATTTCATAGTTGAGTTTTCTTATAATATTAGTTTTTATTCTAGTACACATATTGATCCTTTTTAGGAATTGTATGGGAAGAAGTGTTGAACTCTATATTTTTGGGATGAAGTTAGATAAAGAAAGTTAATGGGACCATAATTAGTAGAGGAAGTGGCTAAGAAGGTGAATATAATCCTACAACACATGTGGAAAGCTCAGAGAAGGTAGAAACATTATGCATACCAGATGAACAATATCTTTTCTTTTTTAGGCAGGTGATCAGGTTTTTCTTATATCTTACCAGGGAAAAGAGTTATGTGTTTTGGTAAGAAAATAATTTTAAGTCCATAAATCATTGAACCTCATGAAATTCTAGATAAAGTTGGATTATTCTCCTATTGAGTATCTTTTCCTCTGAGTTTTTCTAAGGTACACAATTTTTTTCATGTTCCATTTTGAGAATATATGTGCCAGATTCATCTCATGTTTTGAGCTCAGAGACAATTCAGTTGGAAGTGAACATTTCTCATTATGAGAAACCAGTTATGATTCTTGATCAAATGGAAGAATTATTGTGGAATAAGGCAATCCACTAGGTAAGGGTTTTTGGGAAAACCACATGGTTGAAGAAGCAACATGGGAGTTTGAAAATTCTATGATGGAAAAGTACCCTCACTTGTTTAATAAGTAAATAAAATTGTGAGGATGAAATTTACAGAAGGTGGGGATAATGTAACGGCCAAAAGTTTCCTAAAAATAAATTAAAATTCATTAATGTATTTTTAAGTAGATATTTATAATTATCCTTTTAACATGATTTTTTTGGCTTCTGTGTTTTTAATTTTGAAAAATCATCATCTAAAATTATGATCAGTAAGTTATTTGGAGTCTGATAGAAAGAAATTCTTTTAGTAAAGAGTAACATAACCTTATGAATAGAAATATGAATATGAATATGACCCTAATGAATAGTAAATTGTATTATTATTTTATTTTATTACGGATTTAAGATGATGAATTCTTGATTAATTTTTCAATGTGATATAAAATCTATTATATATTTAAAATTGTTAATTTTTGAATAAAGTGTGATTTTATTTAAAAATTAAATTATAAATATTTAAAAAAAATATTTTCAAAAAATGGAGTTCATTTTTTAATTATACACATCGAAAAATAGTTAGAGTGAATATTTGGGATGTTTCTAAAATTTGTTATTTTTTTATGAATAGTGAAATACAGTAAAATACCATATGGTCAAATTATCAGTTAAATACACTATTTAAGACATCATAACTAATGTAAGATAAATGTTTTCAAACTCACGTGCTCTCTTTACTATTTTTGGTCACATGAATCAAGAATATTCATATTCTTAAGAAAAAATATTATAATAATGATTAAAATAATGTAAAACCACTCCTCTCCTCTACAATAAATACCACCCTCATTCCCCTCTCCCTCTCACAAGTGTCAAGCAATGTGCATTTTCTATGTTTTTCCAATTTAAATCCCCAATGATATTCCCCATGTCCTTGAGCTTCGAGTCTCATCAAAAGTCCAAAACCAAAGTCCTTAAGGAGGATCCCATGGAGAAGAGATCAAGAGGTAAGAATCCCCTTCCCTTTTCATGTGTATTCTTTCCAATTCCTTCCTTTTATTATATTATCATTACCTCCACTTATCTATGAGGAATGAAATATCCAAAATCTTATATATTATGTATTTTATCATGTTCTTGTAAAATATTCATTATCTTCCTTCCTCCCCTCTCCCTCTAGTTGTAAAATAAAAACACTGCCTCGGATGTGCCGATTTACCAAAATGGTGGACGATGTGTTTCCAATTTCAATTACATCCTTAAAATATGATCATAAAACCATTTAATGGTTGAATCAGAATTTAATGATTATTTTGTAACATATTTTGTGTTATATAATTAATTATATGAATGAAATTACATTATATAAAGAAAAAAATCATGAATGTCGAGGTACCGCAAAAACTGACCTCAACTAGCATCATAAATGTTTTATCTAATGATCCATCATCTTTGTAACAACCCAAAAATTTTAATAATATTTGTTTTATAAATTTTTGTGTTATTTTATTTTATTCTCAATAAAACTATATTCTTTAATTAATGAAGTGAGTATAATTAAATGAGTCTATTGGGTTTCGGCAGTTATATGATCGTCTGTCAATATGACTGTTAGAAACTAAACTGTTAACATTACAAATATTGTTTAAAAATACAAGTGATCTTGGATAATTAATGTAGAAAGAAGAGTCTATGGCCTCATCTAGTAGACTTGAGCCATACAAAGCCTATCATTCAGAGCTTGGGAAGGAGGTAGCATCACTTACTTTACTCTGGACCAAGCCCAAGCTGAACTTAAATATGTGGAGCTTGAACGGAATTGCATATAGGATAAGTTCAATCTGATAGAAATCACCACTTGGGAAATGTTTTCTACACCAACCCAAGATTCTATCACCATAGAATACCTTACACTTATGTCGGGTGTAGGTGTTATAAGGGGCTATGTAATGCAACCTTAGTTACTTGTGTAAACCTTTTGAATAAATAAAATTGTTATGTATTATTATAGAGAAGTTGGGGAATTTCATATATCCAGATAAATGTAGGATGAATTTATAGTTCCATATTACTAATTAATTTTGTAAAAATGGTATTTTAAGTTATTTATGTAAATATTAAATAATTAATAATGCAAAATTACTTTCATAAAATGGTCTTCTACAATTGTGACCAGTAAGAAAATTATAGTCTAATAAGATCAACTTAATTTTCAGTGAATAGTAAAGTATGAATAGTAATATACCCTTATGAATATTAATGAATAGTAAATCATCCAAAAAAATAGAAACTTCACCCATGTATGTATAAATATAATTTGAACATCTTAAAAGTGAAAAATGGCCATATGATTAGTATTGTTATTTTTGTGTTTCATAACTATTTTAATTACAATTTTATGATTAATTTAATAATTTAAAATGGAAATTTATTTTCATAAAATTTACTCACATATTATTACTTTACTTTCTTATGGTTATAAGATAGTTTTAGTTGACCATTATTAATTTCTCAATCTATTATAAAATGTGTTATTGTTTTAAAGTTGTTTTTTTTAAATAAATTATGATTTTATTTAAAAATTAAATTAAATATTATTAGAATATTATTTTCATAAAATGGAGTTCATTTTCGAATTCAGAGTATCTATATTAGCTTAGGGTTATTTTTTGGGATTTTTCTGAGACGGTTTAATTTTCGGTGATTATTAAAAATACAGTTTTGAGTTTTGGATGTTTAATGACATCATTGATGATGTAATCATGATGTAATAAATATGGATGATTTTTTAATTGTAAGATATGTTATGAGGTGTCTCAAGTGTCCAATACCATGTGAAAATACCATGTTCAAACCCATGTTTTTTCAAATACCACAGCTGAGGTGTCCCTTGGAAATTAATTAAATATTGCCTCACTTTTCCTATAAATACCCAGCCATTCCCTCAGTCATTTCATTCCAAAATCATCCTCCACGACGTTATAGTATTTTTATCTCCCAGGGATTCCTTCCAAGGTGCCCTAAATCACTCGTGGTCCCAACCTTCGAGCTTTTGAAGTCTATATTTAAGGTCAAGTAACCTCTCACCTTCCTCTTTTAAGTCATGACTTCCTTTATGTTATGTCATCCTGTTTCAGTATTCTTATCTGGGAGTATGTTATTATATATTATTTTTACTGTACATTTAATGTTCAAATGATTATGGATCCTTTCCACTTTAATCTACTTATTTTAATAATTTTTATGTGACAATGGTAGGCTATTGAATGTTTCGTAAAAGAAATCACATCTTCTCTTTTCTTTCATGTTTCCTTTTCATGTGGTATGTCATTAAAATATCCATAACATGATCATATTTAAATTTTATTTTTTCCCTGTAATATACTATGAGTTATTTATGAGTGGGTGACCTTTTTCCCCTATCTTTTTAATTTTTTCTAAAGCCATGTTATATAGTCGTTATACTCCAGAATTCTCATCTCAAAATCTCTCTCTTTTTCTCAAGAAATTCTCTTATTTTATTTATGTGAATACCCAAACCTATATAATTTATAGGTATTTTAATAAAGACATAAAATTGATATATTTGATTCTGTAATTGACATACATATAATTCACTCTCCCTTTCCATTGGATATAAATGACATAATGCTCTTATTTCTTTTAAGCACTTTTTAAACGTCACAATTTTTACATAAAACCCATTTATTTTATTCTCTATGCGTTATTTATGAAATTTCTTATTATGATATATGTTTCTCACATGAAAATAAATACATATTAAGGGTTTTCCCCAATAGTTCTCCAATGCATTGGGTAAATAATTAATCTCTAGAGATGACAAGATTCACGATAACTTGGTGAATAACCTTTGTAATTTTTTATGACACCTCGAGGTTGAACCTTAGTGATATGATCATGAATGACTAAATGAAATTTTTTATACACATATTAATGTTATGATTCAGGTTCATTTTATTATGATATTCTTATTTTTCTATTTCTCATTCCTTTATGCCTTTCATCATGTTCTAATTGACATCAGAAGTAAACTGATTCCCTTGATTTACATACTGGACCTTCTGCTCACCATTTCCTCTTATGTATGTATCCAGGTTATGAGATGTTTTAATTGTACATAGGATGAACTTTTCAAGAAGATTTTCAAGGGGATATAAAATATTGATTTATGTTTTCATGATTTATGTTCCTAATTTCCAAGACACTAAACGTTAATGGTTCTCTTTTTGTAAAATGTAATGAGAATTTATGTAATAAAAAGGTGGGATGCCATAGTTGGTATCAGAGGATAGTTTAGGTATTTATGGAAATTATTCTATGAAAAATCTATGAAAACCCTAAATGAAAGTTTAAATATTGGAAAATTTCCTAGAATTTTGGTGAGTATTAAGTACATGATTTATCAAGAAAATACATCCATGTCTGGATACCAGTATGTAGAGGTGGGTTTGGAATAGATGTACCTAGGAATGAAAAAACCGACATGGAGTTTCGGGCTTGACCCGGGGTATCCTAGTACCCAGAAATTGGACTTTCTGCACTCTTAGTTACAACACTCCCTTGGGATTTTTTTGGATAATAATAATCTTTTTATGAATCATGATGAATTATTTATAGAGAAATGTAATTGTTTAAAGCAAGAAGTTTTAATACATAAAATTAATTATAGATAAAAGATTCGTAAATCAAATAATTTTATCACTAAGGTTTTTTATTTTTGAAAATGGCAGGAAATAGGAGGAACTGTGCAAATGGTGCCCGCAATGGACCATGCACTGACAACCCTCTGATGGATGCCGGAATAGAAACTTTAATGTGAATGATGAACCAACTGGCTCAAGATATAGGAAATAAATTGAATCATGGTGAGAGAGGGATCTGAATGTGAAGGGAAAACATTATTTTGAGTCCATTAGGCATCAACGACCACCAAACTTCAGTGGATCGACCAACCCGTTAATTTCTGAACATTGGATCAGATCTATAGAGAAGATATTTTAAGTGATCCATTTTTCAAAGCAAGATAAGGTCACCCTGGTTATCTATCGCTTAAAGGGAGAAGCTGATTAGTTATGGGAACTAATTAAAAACACAAGTCCAAGAGTGGAGGTTGATGATATAAAGTGGGAATAGTTCAGTGGGATCTTCCTTAGTAAGTATTTCCCTCGTTCCATGAGAACAAGAATGGAGAAGGAGTTTCTTGAGCTGAAGCAGAAGGAGAATGAATATGTGGGAAGATACAAGATAAACTTCACTAGACATTCCCATTATACCTCATGCTTTTTCATGGATCCTGGTGGGAAGGTTGATGAATTCTTTGGTGGACTAAGACCTCATCTACGAAAGAATCTAGCCAACCGAGACTATGGCAGCTATGAGGAGATTGTACAGAGTGTGATGAAAGATGAACTGGAGTTTGTTGAGACACATAGGTCTCATAAATCCATTGAAAATAAGAGATCAATGGAGTAAATAATACGGAGGAGATTCAATTAGGGAAGAGGAGGAAAGCAAGTGCAACATCCCTTGTTTAATAAATCTGGGAAGAATCATTTGGGGAACTACCTTCTTGGGAGTGGGAAATGCTACAAGTGTCGAAGAGATGTCCATATCGCATGGGATTGTCGTAGTGTGGTGAAGCTGAAACATCCCAACACTAAAGACAAAGGTAAGATGGTGAAGTCCCTACCTGATGTCTAATTCTATAAGTGTGGAAAACTTGGCTACTTTTCCAATCATTTTCCAGATCTAAGGGCAGTGGGGGGGGGGGAATCACTATCATCCTCAGCATAGTCCAACGGTGAAAGGTCATGATTTTTCTATCATGAAATCTGAAGTTGAAGCTCCGAATGATGTAGGTGTGGGTAATATTGTTGTTCTATCAAAGTTATAAAATACTTTGTTTGATTCTGGTTCTAAAAATTCCTTTATTTCCTTCATGTTTGTAAAGAATGTGGAATAAACCCCCAATTTTCTAATGCAGAGTTGTCAGTCCAGACTCCTGGTGGGATTATCCAAGCATTGTCAAGGTTTACAAACTATAGTATTTATTTTAGTGAGCACAATCTTATCACAAATCCAGTAATCATTCCCATGCTAGAATTTGACATTATACTAGGAATATAATGGCTCTCAAAGTATAAAGCTAAGATAAAATGAAGACACAAGGAAATATCAGTAGTCTTGAATGGGAAAACTATAGTTATATTCCTAGGAGAGATATCTAAACCTGATATTTTTCAAGAAATACCTCTTATATTCTTCTTTATGGAGTTGATCGGTTAATAAGAAGAAGTAAATGAGAGTTTAAGGATAGAAAATATCCCCATATTCTAGGAATATGATGATGTATTTCCTAAGGAGTTACCCAAACCTCCCCCAGAAAGAGAGGTAGAGTTCTCCGTTGAACTCAAACCTGGACCTCATTTGATATCTAAGACCCCCTATAGGATGGAAAATGTGGAGCAAGAAGAATTAATGAAAAAACTCCAACATGTTTTGGAGAATGTGTTTGTCCGACCGAGTGTGTCTCCTAGGGGAGCACATGTTCTCTTTGTAAAGAAGAAGGATGGATTGATGAATCTATACAAAGATTATAGAGAACTGAACGTGAACAAAGTAAAGAAAAAATACCCTATTCCAAGAATTGATGACTAATTTGACCCACTTCATGGGGCTCAATTCTTCTCTCTGATTGATCTTCAATCTAGTTATCATCAATTAAGGGGGAAGAAAGAAGATATTACAAAAACTGCATTCTGATAAAGATATGGGAATTATGAATTTTTTGGTAAGCCCTTCAGATTGAATAATTCACCTGCTATTTTTATGGATTTGATGAATAGATTATTTAAGGACTACCTTGATAACTCTGTGGTGGTTTTTATTGATCATATTCTGATATATTCTAAAATTCATGAGGAGCATGAGAATCATAAAAGGGTTATTTTTTTAACTTTATGGAAGGAAAGGATTTTTGGGATGTTTAGTAAATGTGAATTCTGGTTGCAACAATTTTCATTCTTGGGGAATAATATAACCAATGAAGTAATCACAGTTTACCCTAAAAAGAAAAAATTTGTAGAGGAGTGGCCTCAGCCAACAATAATAACTGAGATTCGTAGTTTCCTTGGATTAGAGGGATATTATAGGAGGTTTGTGAAAAACATTTCATGCCTTTCTACCCCATTAACCAAGTTAACTTGAAAAGGGGTCATGTTCATCTAGACAAAGGAGTGTGAGGATAGTTTTCCATGAGATGAAGAATATATTGGTTATTACACATGAGTTAACTCTTCCCTCATGTGGTGAAGGATTCAATATTTTTAATGATGAATCTCTAAAAGGGCTTGGGTGCATCCAAATGAAAAATGAAAATTTCATTTCTTATTCATCTAGACAGTTGAAGACTCATGAGCAAAACAATCATAAGCATGATTTAGAGCTGGCTTTGGTCGTTTTTACTCCGAACATTTGGAGGCACTATCTTTATAGAGGGAAATGTTATGTACCCACATACCATCAATGTTTGAAGTTTTTTTTTCACACAAAATGAATTGAACATGAGGCATAATAGATGGTTGGAACATCTCAAAGACTATGATTTTTCAATTCATTATCATCCAGAAAGAGCAAACAAAGTCATTGAGGCATTAAGAAGAAAACACCCAGTTGTTCATTCCATGATGAGGATTCAAAGAGATCCACTGATCAATGACCTAGTGATGATAGACATGAGAATTATAAGGGAAGGGATATAATCAACCTTATCCCAAATTATATCTCAAACATCATTACTATAGAAGATCAAGAAATCTCATAAAGAAGATCTTTTGTTATAGAAAAATTTTGAGGTTGTGAAGTATGGGATGTTTTATGAGTTCAATATTGATAAAAAAATGTACTAAAATTTTGTACAAGACTATGTGTTCCATAAATTCTGGAAATATTGAATGAGCTGATGGATGAATCTCATAGTTCTACTTCCTATATACATTTTTTAAAAACAAAAATGTATAGGGACATTTGTGATCATTATTTGTGGGAAAATATGAAAAGGGACATTGCTGACTACACTTCAAGGTTCCAGGTAGGTCAGGAAGTAAATATAGAGAGACAACTTCCTAAATGGGTATTACAACCAGTACCCATACTATCATGGAAGTGGGACAATATCACTATGGACTTCATCACTAACCTCTCGAGAACATCCAAAGGAAACAATGAAATATGGGTTATTGTGGTCCATCACACTATGACTTCCCATTTTATCTCCATTCGGGAAGATTTATCTCTTGATCAACTATCTCGGATTTACGTGAAAGAAGTGGTGAGGATGCATGGTGTTCCACATTCTATCATATCTGATTATGACACAAGGTTTACATAAACATTATGTAGAATTCTTCAACATGATCGGAGCAACGAAATGAATTTCGGTATATCCTATCACCCCCAATCTGATGGCCAATCTGAAAGGAATATTAAAACAATTTAGGATATTATGAGAACATCCTAAATGGAATTTAAAGGTGGATGGGATAAAAATCTCTCTTTATTTGTGTTCTCTTACAACAACAGCTTCCAATCGAGAATTAAAATTGAACCTTATGAAGCAATATATGGGAAGAGATGTAGAAATCCTAATTTTTGGGATGAAGTTAGTGAGAGAAATCTTCTTGGGCATAATCTTGTTCAAGAGATGATAGAAAAATTCAGTTCCATCCAGCTACTCATTAAGGCTGCTCAGAGACAAAAAAAAGATTTATGTCAACAACTGTCTAAGGGAATTGGAGTTTGATGTTGGGGACAAATTAATTCTTCTAATTTCTCCTTGGAATTGATTCACGAGGTTTGGGAAGAAAGGGAGGCTCAGCCCTAGGTACATTGGCCCCTATGAAGTCCTTGATCGTGTAGAAGCAATGGCCTATCAGCTTGCACTTCCTCCAAATGTAGCAAAAGTTCATGATGTTTTCTACATATCCCTTTTGAGGAAGTACATACCTAACCCTTCACAGATACTAAATCCAGATGTGGTACAATATGAACATGACATCTCCAATGAGGAGTAGCCAATATAGATCTTTGATCGTAGAGACAAAGATTTATGCAACAAGACTACCAACCTTGTTATGGTGTTGTGGAGGAACCACAAATGTGAATAAGCCACATGGGAACCAGAGGAGTCTATGAGGCAGAAGTACACACAACTTTTCTCTTCTAAGGGTACGAGTAAAAATTTTGTGGATGAAATATCTTAAGGGGTAGAATGTAACGACCCGAACCATTAAATAATATTTGTTTCCAAAATTTCTGTGTTATTTTATTTTATACTCAACATAACTATATCCTATAATTGATTAAGTGAGTATAATTAAATGATACTGTAGACTTTTGACTGTTATATGACCGTTGTTCAATATTACCATTGGAAACTAAACTCTTAACGTTAAAATTATTGATTAAAAATACAAGTGATCTTGGTTAATTAATACATAAAGAAGAGTCGATGGCCTCATCCAGAAGACTTGAGTCATATGAATCCCACCTGTCAGAGCTTGGAAAGGATGTAGCATCACTGAGCTTTACTCTGGACCAAGCCCAATCTGAACTTCAACATGTCAAGTTTGAACGGAATCACCTAGGGGACAAGTTCAAGCTGATAGAAATCACCACTCATGCAATGTTGTATAAGCCTCCGCAAGATTCTATCACCATAGCATACCTTAAGCATAGGTATTATGTAGGTGTTATAAGGGGCTATGTAATGCAACCATAGTTACCTATGTAATCCTTTTGTATAAATAAAATTGTTATATCTTATTATGGAAAATATGGTGAATTTCAAATATTTGGATAAATGTAGGATGAATTTATAGTTCCATATTACTAATTAATTTTGTAAAAAGTGTTTTTTAAAATTTTTATGTAAACATTAAATAATTAATAATGTGAAATGATTTTCTGAAAATGGTCTTCTATAATTGTGACCATTAAAAAAATTTAGAGTCTAAAAAGATCAACATAATTTTTGGTGAATATTAAATTAAGAATAATAATATACCCTTATGAATAGTAATGAATAGTAAATCATCCAAATAAATAGAAACTTAACCCATGAATGTATAAATATAATTTAGACATCTTAAAATGGAAAAATGGTCATAAGATAAGTATTGGTATTTTTGTATGTCATAACTAGTTTAATTACAATTTTATGATTAAATGAATAATTTAAAATTGAAATTTATTTTCATAAAATGTACTAAAAAATTATTACATTATTTTCTTATGGTTATAAGATAATTTTATCTGACCATTATTAATTACTCAAGGTGTTATAATAGGAGTAATAGTTTTAAAGTTATTTTTTTAAAATAAATTATGATTTTATTTAAAAATTTAATTAAAAATATTTAGAAAATTTTGTTCATAAAATGGAGTTCATATTTGAATTCATAGAATCAATATTATGTTATGGGGAATTTTTGGTATTTTTCTGAATCATTTGAATTTTCAGTGAATAATAAAAATACAGTTTTGAGTTTTGGGTGTTTAATGACATCATTGATGATGTAATCATGATGTAATAAATCTGGTGGACTCATGAATAGTAATATATGTTATGAGGTGTCACAATTTTCTAATTCCATGGGTAAATTCCATGTTCAATGCCATGGTTTTTCAAATACCATCGATGAGGTGTCCCTTGGAAATTAATAAAATATTCCCTCAATTTTTCTATAAATACCAAGTCATTCCCTCATTAATTTCATTCCAAAATCATCCTCAAAGAAGTTATAGTCTTTTTACCTCCCAATGAGTCCTCACAGAGTTCCCTAAATCCTCTAGATCCTAACCTTTATGCCATCGAAGTCACTCTTTAAGGTAAGGGAACCTCTCACCTTCCTCTTTTAAGTCATCACTTCCATCATGATATGTATTCTAGTTTCCATATTCTTATGTGGGGGTATGTTATTATATATTCTTGTTACGGACTATTTCATGTCAAAATTATGATATTTCCTTTTCATTCTAATAAATTTATTTTCTGAATTTTTATGTGACATCATTAGGCGACAGAATTTTTCTTAAAAATAATTGCATCTTCTCTTTTCTTCCATGATTCCTTTTCTTGTGGTTTGTCATTAAAATATTCACCCCATGATCTTATTTAAATTGTATTATATCCCTTCACTTTAATATGAGTAATTTATTAGTTGGTGTCCCATGTCCCCTAACTTTTTAATGTTTTCTAAAACCATGTTATATAGTCATTATGCAGTAGAATTTTCATCTCAAAATCTCTCTCTTTTTCTCATGAAATTATATTATTTTATTTATTTGAGTACCCAAAACTATTTAATTTCCAAGGGTATTTATAATGGCATAAAATTGATATATTTTATTATTTAATTTTCATACATATAACCCTCACTCCCTTTCCATGGATTATAAATAACATAATGATCTTATTTTTTAAGAACTTTTTAAACGTCACAATTTTCACATGAAACCCATTTCTTTTATTCTCTATGGGTTATTTATGAAATTTTTGATTGGGATCTATGTGGAAAACATTAAAATAAATTCATATTAATGTTTTTCTCTAATACCAATCCAATGTATTGGGTAATGAATTAATCTCTAGAGATGATAAGTTTCACGACAACTTGGTGAATGACCTTGATAATTGTTTATGAAACATTGGGGTTGAACCTTGGTGATATGTTCATGAATGTATAAATAAAATGTTATAGCCAAATATTCATGTTATTATTAAGGTTCTTTTTATTATGAAATGCCTCTTTTTATATTTCCCTTTTCTTTATTCCTTTCATGAAGTTCTTATTGATATCACAAGTAAACTGATTCCCTTGATTTCCTTACCGGGCCTTCTGCTCAACATTACCTTTGATGTATGTATCTTGGTTATGAGATGAATTAATTTTATATAGGATGAAATTTTCAAGAATAATTTCAAGATGATATAAAATATATTTTTTAATTTTTCATGTATTATTTTCCTGATTTCCAAGACACGAAACTTTAAAGATACTATCTTTATAAAATGTAATGAAATGTTATGTAATAAAATGGTGGGATTCCGTAATCTTATATGATAAAAAATGATTTACAATATCATTATATATTATTGAAACACATCAATACCATTCCATTCTACTTCTAGAATTTCAAATCCATACAAAAAGATAATAAAATACCAACCGACCATGGAAATCATGTAAAAAATGTACCAAAAACAATGTAAGGAACAAAATACTAATAATTAATTGGTAAAATGATGATATGAAATGATCATAAATGGTGTTATAAACAAGAATATGTTTCTATAAGATATTAATAACACTATTTTAACCATTATATTGGAGGTTTAAATGATTTTTCAATAAGACATCTCTAAGGTAACGGAATTCAAAACTCAGTTTCTATTCTTTGGGATAACATTCTACTTCATTATTTATGTGGTACTAAAATTTTTCATGAGATGATTTTTATATTAGTTTCAGTTCTGTATATTTATAGTGTATATAAATATTCCATACTATATTTTATGTCTCACTTAAATTATGTTATATTTATAAGGGACATTCCTTTTAAAACCCTCTTTTAAAATTCTATTTTATGAAATTCAAATGAAATTTTTTTATGCAATTATTCATGTTGTATGATTGTGTTATTGTTATTTTGAATTGTTTATGAAAATTTTTGGGACCTAAAACTCCCTCCAATTTATTGGGTATGTTTTTTTTTCAGTTTGTTCATATGGTTACTCCATGTGTAACTGTGATGGTTACACAAATTGTAAGGTAGCCGTGAGCATTACAAATTATAAGGTAGACGATAAGGTTACAAGATTATGTAAGTAATATCCCAATATTCCTTTATGGTTCTATTTATGTTCTTTATGTTGTTTTTGGAATATTTTAGAAATCTCATGTTTCACAATGTAAGTATATATGGGTGACATGTATTTCTTTTTGAAAATCATTGCATACGTTACATTTATTAATGGACTAATGTGTTATTTTCTTATTTTTTATAACCCTTAATAATATTTTTGTGCTCATCCCAAGTTTTTAAATGATTTTTTACAGGTTATAAGGATGTGTAAGACAAATAATGAACCAGGTTAAATTTTATGATGATTTGTCAAAGAAATCATGTTTAATTTGAAACATTTTATATTTTGGAAGAAATGAATACTGTTTTTATTGTATCAACTCTATATTAATGTGGAATGTTATGAATGAATTATTTCCCACTTCTCTAAATATATAAACATGAAAATATTCTCAATGTTAAAGAATTTTAGTTCTTGACTAAATTCTAGATTATGTAATGTAATAAGGGAAAGTCCTTATAGACATACTCTTAAATCTATTCTCTATAGTGGAATAATTTCATTTGATAAGAAAAAATTATAAAGGCTATATGCATTAGAGACTTGTAATAAATAGATATAAATTATCATGATGTATTTCATTGGTTTGTTTACAATGGTATATTTTTATAAAATTAACTCCCAATATAAAATACAAATTTATATATTCTATGAAATATTATTATATATAGACATGTTTAATTTTTCTTTTTGATTTTAAATTATAATTAATTAATATAATAATTCATTCCCTTGGATGTATTTATGAAAATTTTAATAACATTTACTCCTAGAGAGTTAACATACATTGGGTGTGTTAAGAGTAACATTGAATTAATGATGTAATAACCTGGTTTTCCCACAGCCTTCCATTGTGAAAATCTACTGTTTGTACTGTTCTTAGGGGTCACGTGGCTTATTGCTTGGGAGTTTTCCAAAAACTCAGTTCCACCTAACAGTTCCACTGAAATGGTGCCACCATCACGGTGGCACCATCATAGTCATACGATCACTGTCGCACCATCCTAGTTTCACCTTCTCGGTCACACCTTTGCGGCCACACCGTCGTTGTCGCACCGTCATGGCCGCACCGTCCCAGCCACACCATCCCAGCCACACTGTCACGACCGCACCGTCACAGTAGCACCTTCACGGCCGCACCGTCATGGTCGTACCATCACGGCTGCACCGTCACGGTCGCACCATTTGCGGTGGCACTGTTACGATGTCTCACCAAATGGTGTCACACCCCCCTTGACCAGTTTCCCATGTTTTTTTTCAGTGTCGATCCAGTAACATATATTTTGGCATATAAGTGATTTAATAACCTTTTCAAAACCATTTAAATCTAGTTTAATATGTTTTAAACCCCCAAGAGTCGATATACCGTTTATTTACCAAAACATGTGGCCTTTTCCCTTGGTGTCACACCCTTCCCCATGATTTCCATATTCACTCCTTTTTCATTGTTCTTCTCTGTTTAGAATATATATTTTAACTCATATCCATTATCCCAACCATATTTGAGGAGAATTATCAAATAGAAATTAATCCCGACATGTGAAACCACCCAACCATGTGGTAGATCCACAGTCTATATATATAAGTACTTCAAATTCATGTCCCTCATTTTAGGATATAACCTTTTAATAAGCTGAGATCCCCTCTTCCTTTCTCCTTCTGGTCTCTCTTAGTGTTCCTAAATATATCCTTCCTAGAAAAATTATGCACCCATGATAGATCCTTTTCTGCTCATCCTTGAAGCCCTCAGGTTTTTTTCCTACAATTCACGCATTCTCAATTATTGGTGCTATGAGAAAAAATCAATCCATGGTCATCCAAGTAGGGTTTATTCCATCGTCTCTCTTTACTTCTCAGAATATGAGGTGGGAATAATGATTTTCCCTCATGATATAGATGAAACTAACTTTAACAAAGATAATAAACGTACATTGAAAGAATGAAAGGGTTTGAATTAAAATGTTTATGTTTTTGTGTTTTACCTTCATTTTAAATTATAGATTGTATGGACTCATGTCCATTGAAAATTGTGGTCATTGGATGTGCTTTTATGCACACTAATGAAGCTCTATTTTTCTAGGTAGTCTTATGATTCAATGGCTATAACATGGAAACTGGTTAATCATGTAACCTTGGTTGATTAAATAGATAGAAGATAAATAAGATCCCTAGTGTTATCACCCTAGTTAACCAAACATAAAGAACTTAATGAATGGTGTGGATAAATTTGAAACTCCCTTGATCTGTTCTAGAAATACGCATAGTTGTTTTGTTTAATGTTTTGGGGTGACTCAAAAAGGGGGATGAAATGTTCTGCTTTAGAAGTTGTTGGCATGTGAATCAGAGGTCGTATAGAGTGGGTATGTTGAGGCTTGATTGGGATCCAGTTCTTTGATGGGTCTCACATATCCCTTTTGTTGTTTTTACTTTACACGAGAACTAGGTCTGAATGGTTAAATTCATGCTAGGCTATTTTCCTTCAGTTCTTCTCTTGGCTTGTGGCTATGTCTGTTAGTTTCCCGATTGAGAAGGAATACTTAAATGGAATCACTTGAACTTGACAACAATAATTGTTATAATGGGGGATTGTTTTCCATAAATGTGTTGTTCACTAGTTGTGGTTATCATGTATTTTTGCATGGGGGGATAGTAGTGAGGGAAGTTGTCAACATTTGGTTGTCTATTTTAAGACCCTTAGGTTCGGTTGAGTGATTTTTTACCTATATTTATACAATTTAGTTCATGTGTTTCTTATATTCACACCACCCACATTGAGAACTTCGTGTTGAACACCCCTATTTCATGGGGGAGGGTTTTTTCCCAATATTATTAAGAGTGGATGGTTATTATCTCATTTCTGCTCCATCTCCCGGGTAGCCCAAAATTCTTTTGGAAGACTGTGATAGACTAAGGTTCATTATGGGCCAAAACTCTTCGGGTAGAGTGTGTGGTGGTGGTTGGACTAGGTGTGTGTGGGAAGGTTTGTTTCCCAAGTGTCTTCGGGATGAGGCACATGTGTCTTCATGCATGGAAGTGGTTGTTTTGGCTCAGGTTTCTTTGTGTGTGGTGGTAGTTGTTGTGGACCAGGTGTCTAAGGTCATGGTTATGTGTGGTTTTTGTGGCCCATGTGTCTATGGGTGGGATGCATGGTTGTGATGGCCCATAAAGATGTTTTGGGGGAAGCAGTTGAACTGCACTAGGACCGGTGGGGGAGGTCTGATGCCTTGGATGTCCAAAATAACTAGTTGTAAAGAGGTGCAGGGTACCCGAATATTGATGTGATATTACTTTTACATTACCTGAATTTCGTTATTTGGGGAGTGTGCCTTGGTATGGTTGGGTGGATATTTTTTCTTTCCAGGTGTTTTTTTACCTATACTTTTATCACAAGTCATTAGAATATCTCCCCACTTGTGCATGAGATATTTTGGTTTCCATACTAAGTATACCTATATACTCACCCTATGAATATCAAACTGGTTCCAGGTTTCCAAGAGGACCATTCTGGACCTTACTAACTTGGGCTTCATGAGTTTTTGTTTCTTATATTCATTCTTTTGGTACTTTTCATCAGAGTTTTCTTGTACCTTGTATCAGTTTATTTAGAACATGCATATGGGAATGGATTTTTGCCATTAAATTAACTTTTAGTTTTTGGATTTGTTTGGGATTTACCATCTTATCATTGGATATTATTAAATAAAATGGGTAATACCATCCATTTTATGTGAGATTCTATAACCATTGTGTTAATCACCACTCTGGGGCCTAATGAAGGTGGTACTCGAGGGTCATTATCTCTCCATCAACATGAAGATGGATGGTTTTGGAAGTTTGTTGTCCCTTTTCTCATCTTGGGGAAGGAAGTTTGTGACCGAATGGTGTCAAAGGTGATGGTTGAGAGATAGGATGGAGTTTGGGGTTAGGTATGGTGAGGATTGCATGGGATGGTAGAGAAATAATTTTAGTAAATATTTTGTGTGTGATATAGGACATGGAACACTGGATAGGAAACAAGATATTAGGGGCCCCCATGATCCGATGTAGGGAATCTACACCTATAGAACAACCAAGTGAGGCTACATGATTGCAGGGTAGAGACCTTCGGAAATGTCCATGTGTCCTAATTACTTATGTTCTTTTGTGCCTTTGGTGTTTTGGGGAATTCAAAATGAATACAAAATTTAAGAAAAATATCAAAAAAATATTCTACACTACTCGGGCTTAGGAATTCCTTGTTTACATTGCATCTACGACACTTGTAATACATCCATGAGTAGTGAGGGTGATTGACTCCCAAGAGGCTGATCTGTTTGACCAGTGGAGGATTGACCAAGAGTAAAAGGATGAAACCTAAAATAATACTCTACATTTTGTCCAGTGGCAGAGCCTAAGGAAATATGAGGGTAGTGTTTCCAACTTGGAGGCAGAAGGGTAGCTTGAGGATCTGGTGATCACCTTTACCATGATTCGTGCTCTCAAGGAATATTGGGATCCATTTCCAGTCAGTCAAATGAGGGGAGTATCATATAAGTTGTGGATTATCTACCTCGGAGAGAGGATGGATACTGTGGATTTATGGACTGACTTCGAGAATGAGTTACAGGAGGATTTCAATTATTCTATGATGATGGAGGAAAATAGGGAAGAGATGATCTCCCTTATGCAAGGGAGTATGTCAGTGAGGGAGTTGTGGATAAAGATCAAGGATCTCTATCTTTTATCTGTAGACATGTTCCTAGATGAGGAATCACTAGAAAGATTCTTAGAGGAGGCACTATGACCTTCCCTTTAGTATGTTGTTACTCCCTTCACTCTACCAATGTTCTTGGATGTTCAGAATAAGGATGAGTTGGTGGAGGGGAAGAACACACTGGGAGGTGTTCTATTAGAGGGGATCCAGTTGAGCTCGTTTAAGGGGAAGGTCGTTTTCCACAGGCCTCCAACATCCGGGACATCTAGGTTTCGGCCGGCGGGGAGAAGGCCCCAACAGTTATAGTTTTGATCTTCCAGTACTTTCCCTTTATCTGTGAGCCTAGGACTATGGTGATTTATATGTGAAAGTATTGGGAATATTCAGAATCAATTCTCAGACAGTTTTCAGTAGAGTGGAGTTGGGAAGGTTCAGCCCCCACCCTAGCAGCATTTGTTTTCAGCCAATCCTTTTATGTAGCAGGGGCAGCGAGCTCCTGCTCCACCGATGGTGGAGGGTGCCAGATCAGCCCGACCTTAGAGAACTCCTTGGGGACCCTGACATGGGTGTGGTGGAGGAGTCTGTTGATAGCTGAGAGGCAGGGGTGCTGGGTATGTGCAGTTGCATGCCACAAAGGCAGCAGTTCTGGCAGAACCAGAGGTTATTCAAGGTATGATCATCTTTTTTAGTACTCTGGAATATGCATTATTAGATTTAGAAGTATCACACTCCTTTGTTTCACCCAGCCTAGCCCTTTCCATGGGCCTATACATGGATAGAATCTCCATTCCCCTATTGTTGAGTATGCCAATTGTAGGTTGGACAAGCCTGTTTGATATTTGTTGAGGATGCAAACTGATGTTGTGGTCGCATCAGTCTAGTGGGGATCTCTCTCTTCTGAAAATACATTCATATGTTTTCATCCAAGGTGCTAACATGCTATTTTCCATACACTCTTTTTTCGACTGCATCTGGAGAAGGTTTGTGTTTTTTGATATTGGCGGCCAGCATGTTACTTTCGTTGGCGAGCGGGGTTGCCAAGAGGGCAGCTGATGAGTAGAGCCCCTTATTTCCTTGTCAGCTGAGTTATTAGTGGAGTCAATAGACACAAATATGGTGGAAGTCTTCAGGATTGTTATTGACTTCCTCGATGTCTTCCCGTGATAGGTGGTAACCCTACCCCTCGATGTGATGTTGAGTTCTGGATAGAATTGCAACCTGGTTCCTGTCCGATTTCGATGGTTCCCAATAAAATAGTGACTTCTGAGTTGCAGGGGTTGTGGATCCATTTTGATGACCTAATGAAGAAGGGTTTTATCTGACCAAGTCTGTCACTATAGGGTGCCCCAGTCTTATTCACCAAGAAGTCGGATATTGGTCTTAGGCAATGCATAGACTACAGGATAATGAATCAGGTAATGGTCAAGAACCATTACCATGTCTCAAGCATAGATGACCTTTCTGAATAGTTGAAGGGATTCAGTTGGTTCTATAAAATCGACCTGCGGTTGGGATATCACTAGTTGAGGGTGATGGAGGGTGACATCTAGAAGAATTTTTTCAGGTGAAGATATGGGGACTTTGATTTTATAGTAATGCCGTTTGGAGTTACGAAAGCACCTACTATGTTCATGGGCATCATGAACTCTGTTTTCTATGAGTTTCTGGACCGGTTCTTCATTGTGTTCAATGACGACATCCTAATCTACTCAAGATCAAAGTAGGATCACATTGAGCATCTGGGGACAGTTTTGGAAGTCCCATGACACCACCATCTCTATGATAAGTTATCCAAGTGCATGTTCTGGACATGAGAGGTGAACTTCCTTGGACACGTGGTATCCCCTTAGGGAATAGCAGTGGACCCATATAAGGTTGAATTAATTGTTTCTTGGGAAGCACCCTATAACATGGTAGAGGTTCATAGTTTCTTGTGATAGTCATGTTACTACTGGAGATTTTTTCCTGACTACTCTTGAATTGCAGATCCATTGACAGTCTTGACCAAGAAATACCAGGATTTCATTTGGAGTGATCATTTCTAGACATCTTTTAGTTATCTGATAGGGGAGCTTGTCAGTTCCCCAGTGATGCGGTTTCTAGAGGAAGGGGTAGCATTTGAAGTATTCTGTGATGCTTCTAATCTTGGATTGGGGTGTGTACTGATGCATTAGCAGGGAGGGATCTCTTATAGTTCTATGAGTTTACGTCCTCATGAATGTAACCATGCCACCCACGACTTGGGGCTTGCAGCGGTCATGTTCAGGAAGAATTTTTGGTCACATTACCTCCTCTAGGAACGTTACATTCTCTTCACAGATCACAAATGTTTGAGGAATGTCTTCTCCTAGGGAGACTTAAACTTGTGGTAGCAGTGGTGGATGGAGATTCTCGACGAGTACGACTTCGATGTCTCCAACACCTCATTAAACAAGAACGTGGTGGCCAATTCATTGAGTAGGAAGTCATAAATGGATGTGGTTTGTGAGTTAACATATTCTTGGAAAGCAGTTGAGGAGTTGATTTCTTTACATTGTTTCTAACACTTTTGTCCGGGCCTGCATCTATATTATAAGGAGGACGTGCGGATCGTTTCCCATCATTCCTTCTTTCCAAATGCGGGCATTAGTCGCATACTTATGGATGTTTTCTCCTTGATAGAAATGGGTTGATGGTATATTGGTTCATCCATACATGGATTCCACCTCAGAATTAATTTCCTAGTCAGGGTCTCCCTTGAATATTTGAGTCATTTTTCGTGAATCCCAATCCTAGTGCCATATCTTTTTTGACGCCAGTTAATTATTCCACGTTTTTCAAGATATTCCATGGGATCTTGACATGGTAAAAACCTTTAGTCAAAGTAGACGACAACATCAGGCATGTCATGGAACCTCTGGATGTGAGGACATTGGGGACCGGTATACTTCCTCATAATATGGTATCTCAAGGGTGAAATACCTGAGGCATCCCATGTTGATCATGGGGTGTCTAATGCCAGAGTAATGTCTCTGATGTTTTCCTCATCTTCCCATGGTTAACATAGGGTATTCCATGATTTTAACGTCTATCAGAGATGATTACACCAAAGGTGTGTCTCCCAAGGTTTTCCTCAGGCATCTCATGTTTAATATGAGGTAGTTTCCAAGTTAAAAGTCTTGTGGAGACGGTATGAGAGTGACCATAACACCACATGAAGGTGGATCATATTGGTACATCCCATGTAGGGAGTGCCTAGAAGGCTTAACATATGGATAGATCAAGATGCCCAATATGAGCGGACCATGGATGGTGTGTCCTAAATAAGGTAGATATCACACCGTGAAATCTGATCTGAGCACCCCTGATAGTGGATCAGGGTAGGAGTACCCCAGAAAGTGTAAGCACCTTACCCCAGTTTCCCAGAACTGGTGCCTTATATGATTACATTGGAATATATACAAGGAATATGAATCCTGAAGGACCAAGAATTTTAGTAGCTTTTGGGAACAAGATACATAAATAAGATTAACATTACATAATGATGGGAAATACAACACTAATTTATTCCACTAGAAATATCATGTCTCCTAGATTATGCTTGCAAGTCATTCATAATTTACTTCTTCATTTCCTGAGAAAAATGAAACATAAGAAAGTGGTGAGCTCAAACACTTATTAAGAGTAAGCAATACAGCATAAGATATCATATACATAAGACATGGTGCATAATTGAAAACATGTGACTTCACCAATAAACTTTCACACATTATGGTGGGAATATTAGTTGAGTAAAATAATGCCATATTGAAACATAATAATGGGTATTCTACTGGTCAAATAACCACATGAACTTTGAATTACTAGCCTCATAATTAGGGAAGTGCATATGCCAAACATTCTGAAACATTTTGTCAAGGACTCGCCCAAGATGTCTAAACGTTAAGTCCTCATCCAAAATCCATATAACACATTGGGAAAGGCCTTATACAATTCCATGTCTATTTGTCTCATGAGACCTACCGATTCTTAGAGGGGCTATAGAGGGCCCCACCAGTCACATAATAAGTCCAATTCATTCCTCATATGATCACGAATAAACAGAAACAAGATGTACATTCATATTGAAACTATCATATGAAATGTAACTATCTTTCCCCAATTATTAAAAATAAAACACTAACAATTCTGAGTAATGTGGTGAATGGTTTTAGGATAGATCATCCACAATATGGTTAGTCGTAAACCATTAAATAAAATATGGTATATGACTTCATAAATTATTAAACCCAAAAATACATAATAATCAACAAGAGTGTTGAATCAAACAAAAATACTCTTATAAAATCATTAAACAATCTCCAGATAAATACTCTTTGATTTTGAAAAGAATTTTTCTTTTGGAAAATATTTGTATAAAACCAGAAGTGAAGTAAGATAGTTTTTTCATAATAAAATGAGTGTTTTTAGAAAGATAATGGTTTCCAAAAAAACATAATATAGAGTGCCCTTGAAAATAGATATGAATTTGAGAAACTCCATTGAATCGGGCTTGTATTTTGGAAAGAGTTATGAAAGTTTATTTTAAAACATGTATAAATATATAAAATAGGGAAGGATTCTGGTTGGTGTACATATATAGAATAATCACACAGAATTTATGAGGAGTACATAACAATATATATAATTTCATTGTGGTAATTAGGAAATGAAAGTAACCTGAATGAAAAAGGAAGTTCGGGTGGAAAACCCTTACCTTAACTCCAAACGTGTTCCGCTCTCAAACCTAAGCTCAAGTAATATGAAATTATACTTATTAATAACATATTTAAAATCCTATTAGACATGTATCATAATTCTGTTTAGTTCATTTATGTCCTTATTGATAATTTATTGTATTAAATTTCGTCGTTCCGAAGTGTTCGTTTCCTTTATTTTCATATTCGGTTCACTTGTTTTTAAGTAATGAATTGAAATGGATTTAAATCTCCAGAATTAAAAATAAATATTATTTATGAACAACCATAATTGTTAATGGTCATTTCAATCATTTTAATGACGATGAATCATTAGATAATAATCTCTTCTTTTATTTGGAAGTATTTGGATTTTTATGAACTAGTATTGTCATATAAATTAATAATATGTACATATACTGGTTCCTGAATATTAATTAGTTTTTAATACATATATTATAGTCTGGTTCAACTATCAATATGGTTTCATGATTTGTAATGAATGACATATTTAAGAATTAATCTTCATCCTCCATGAAGGTTATAAATTGGATCCTCATGGGCGTTGATTTCGTTTATAAAAGTAATACGGAGGGAGTAAGAATATTGATGATTTTTCTCCTATTCACATGATATAAATCCAGTATATAGATGATACAAGAGTTATCAGGGTAATTTTGATAGAGGAGGATCCGAAATGATAAAAAAATAAGATAAATTCAAATTAAACTAAAAGAAAAAGAAAGGTGCTTTACCTTTTGAAATAACTTCATCAAGAACCTCCTTAAGGGAAGGGATTTAGGAATTTTGGAAAGAAAACGAGATCCCTAGTAGTGGGGAGTAACTAGGGAAGGTTATTTGGGAAGAATATTGAGGATATTTAAGGCGTAGATGATTAAAGAGAAGAGGGAGTGGTGAGGTGCTTTTATAGTGGATGAGAGGGGTAAATTTTGAATATTTAATTCATTATTTTATTATTTCCCTCAAGAAAACCAATATTTTTGTTTCATGTGACCCCTAATAGTAAAAAGTGCATGTGAGATCAAACGATGTGGCCTTACATCACATATGATGTCATAAATAGTGTATCTAACTGATAATTTTTATATATAGTATTTTATCTTATTTAACTATTCATCAAGAATTCTAGAATTTTAGAAAAATCCCAAAAATTTCCCCCAACCAATTTTCGACATGTAGAATTTAAAAATAAAATCCATTTTTAAAAATTAATTTTCATGATATTATTAATTTAATTTATAAAAAAAGACATAGTTATTTTAAAAAAAACAATTTTAAATGTGCAATTAGTTTTATATCACATTGAAAAATTAATTAAGATCCCATTATCATATTTCCTTAAGAAAAAAAATAATAATATTATTTACTATTCATAAAGATAATATTAATATTCATAATGGTATGTTACAATTCACCAAAAAAATAAAAAAAAATTCTATCAGACTCCAAATGACTTACTGATCCCTACTCTAGATGACCGTTTTTTGAAATTCAAAATATAGAAGAGGCAAAGTTGAGTTTAACTTATGGATTATAAAATGCACTCAAAATTTATATTCAAAGCCTTGGGGTGTTACATTCATCCCCCATTTATAAATTTCTCCCTGAAAGTTTCATTTTACAATCTCGGCCAAAACAAGGTGGGGGTACTTTTCCTTCATTTCTTACTCCAGTTCCCATGCTCCCTCTTTATACTTATGGTTTCTCCATAGTACCTTCACCAGATGAAAAGTCTTGTTGCGTTGAAAATTTTCCCTACAATCCAATATTTTCACTGACTACTCCTCATAGGAAAGATCATCCTCTAACTGTACCACCTCTGATGAGAGTACATGTGAAGGGTCTGGTATTTACTTCCTTAAGAGGGATACATGAAAGACATCATGCACTTTCGACATGGTAGTTGGAGGTTCCAATTGATAGTCCACCGTTCCAAATCGATCAAGGATCTCGAAGGTACCGATATACCTGGGAATTACCTTTCCTTTAGTCCCAACCCTCATGACCATATTCCATGGATATATGTGTAGAAATACCAGGTCTCCATCTTTGAACTCATGATCTAATCAATGGTTATCCACATAACTATTTTGTTGACTTTGGGAAGCCTTGATATACTACTGAATGGTTTTCACCTTCTCTACCATTTCTTCGACCAATTCAGGTTAGAGCATCTTTCTCTCACTGAATTCATCCCAACATGCTAGTATTCTACACGTTTTCGCATAAAGGGATTCATATGGCGTTGTTCGGATACTCGAGAGGAAACTGTTGTCGTAGATGAATTCAACCAGTGGAAGATGTTGGTCTCATCCTCCCTTTAATTCCATATAACATTCCCTCAACATGTCTTCTAATTCCTGAATAGCCCGCTCAGATTGGCCATCAGTTTGATGATGATTGGCCGTACTGAAGTTCAATTAAGTGCTTAGAGAAAGCTGGAGACTTTTACAAAACATCGAGGTGATTCTAGGATCACGATTGGATACAATAGAGAGTGGTACTCCATGCACCCTTACCACTTCTTTGATGTAAATCCGTGAAAGTTGATCCAATGAGAAGTCCTCTCGAAACACGATAAAGTGATCTGTATTTGTAAGATGATCCACAACGACTTGTATAGAATATTTTCTTTTGTATTTCCTTGGATGTATACTGATAAAGTCCATCGTAATGTTCTCCTACTTCCATGATGGTATGGGTAGTGGTTGCATCATCCCCTCTTACTTTTTCCTCACATCCTTCACTTTTAGACATACCAGGCACTTTGATGTATATTTAGAAATCTCTCTTTTTATATTATCCTACCAACAGTTTTCTCAGAGATCTTGATACATCTTTGTGCTACCATAGTGTATAAATAAATTAGAGCTATAAGCATCATCCAACAGTTCCTCCTTTAGATAAGGAATAGCCGGAACACAAAGCCTCTTCCGGAATTTCAAAATGCCAACTTCATATGTGAAGTCAGTCAACATCCAATCATATATAGCTTTAACTTTATTTTTAAATTATTCATCATCATCCAGAGAATATTTTATCCTCTCTAGTAAAGAATGTTGGGTAAACATTTGAAAATTTTGTGATGTGTAACCTTCCTTGATAATTCCCATATCTATATTTACTATATCCGTTAACATAGGATACCTTTCAACTCTCATCTTGTTCAGAATTCCTTGTTACTTTATACTCAAAGAATCATCACCCTTATTTTCTATCCCTGGGTGATGGTGTATTGTGAAATCATAATCTTTGAGTAGATCAATCCATCTCCTCTTTCTCATGTTGAGTTCTTTCTGTGAGAATATATATTTCAAATTATTATGATTTGAATACATCTCACATTTTTCACCATAGAGGTAATGTCTCCAAATATTCAAAGAAACGATTATCGCTGCTAACTCAAGATCATTATTTGGATAGTTTTGTTCCTTAATATTTAGCTACTAGATGCATAGGAAATCACTCAATCATTCTGCATAAGGACACACCCATGTCCTTTCTTTGATGCATCACTATAAATAACAAACCCATCATTCCCTGACGCTAGGGTTTTGATCAGATAATTCACTAACTGGCTCTTAAATTCTTCAAAAAATTCTTCACATTCCTTTTTTCCATACGAAATTAACCCATTTTCATGTGAGCTTGGTCATTGGGTTGGCTAAATGGGAAACATTTTGAATGAAACACCGATAATAACCTGGTAAACAAATAAAACTATGTACCTTAGTTACATTTTTTGGAGTAGGACAATCTTGCACAGCCTTTATCTTCACAGGATCTACAGATATTAAATCCATAGATACAATGTTTCCTAGAATGGAAACTGATTGGAGCCAGAAATCACACTTTCCAAACTTCCAATATAATTCATTTCTTCTTTGAGTCTTCAAAATAGTGTGCAAGGGATTGTTAGGTTCTTCATAGCTTTTCAAGTACACCAGGATATCATTAATAAACACAACCACAAAGTCATCAAGATATTACTTGAAAACTCTATTCGTCAATTCCATGAAAATAGATGATGCATTAGTTAGTCTAAATGTCATTACTATTAACTCGTAATGCCCATACCTGGTTCAAAATTCTGTTTTTTGAATGTATTGTTTCCTCAAAAGTAACTGATGATATCAAGATCAAAGATCAATCTTCGAAAAATATTGGGCTCCTTGAAGTTGATCGAATAAATCATCAATTTGTAGAAGAGGATACTTATTAGTTATTATAATAGCATTGATCTATATGTAGTCAATGCACAACCTCATTGACCCATCTTTCTACTTTATGAAAAGAATAGGATCTCCCCATAGAGAAATTCTAGGGTGAATAAATCCATTATCACTCAATTCCTCTAGTTGTTTCTCTAGTTCCACTAACTCTATAGTGGCCATTCTATAAGGGGTATTCGATATGGTCCTAGAAACATAAATTAAGTCAATGGAAAACTCAGTTTCCCACTCTAGAGGTTGTCCAGGTAAATCCTCTAGAAAGACATCAACGTATTCCTTCACAATAGGTACGCCCTCTATCTGTACATTCTTCTCCTTACCCATAATTATTTCATTCCCTTCCTCCCCAATAATATAATTCAGTAGAGCTACTAGGGGTGGATCTAGATGAGAATCACATGATGAGGTTTCTACTCTAAAAATAAGGGATTCTATACCATTCTCAAATATTGTAACTTCCTTCTTCTTGAAAAAGATCCTCACATCATAATTTGATAGCCAATCCATATCGAGAATTATATCATAGTCAACCATTTTTATAATGATAAGTTAAGCAACTAAATAATGTTTATGTCTCACAAGGGGGATTAATCGACACGCCTTTGTTTCAATGATACATCCACTATGAGTTATGAATGATAACTCCTTTATTAAATCAAATTGGACATATCTCTTTTTCATGGAAAATTGGGAAGATATAAATGAATTCTATGATCCAAAATCAAATAAACCATTGGATATGTTTTATGAAATGATCAAATTACCCACCACCACATCATTAGGAATGTTAATATTAGCATTTGTGAACGAATAAGCTTGTCTCTACTCCCTTGGCCTTTTTTATTGCATGGTTTCTTTTACTCATTAGACAATCATTATCATAGTGTCCCATATCGTGAAAATTATAGCATTGAACATTAATGGACTCTTTATTCCCCATGAAATCACTAGCAAGAATTTCTTTTTTACCACATTTTTAGCATACTCCTATTCCCTTTAAGCACGCAGTAGGGTGTTTCCTTCCACAATTATCACAGGGAGGAAATTCAACTCTTCCCTTCTTCCCTATTTCATTATTTCCTTTCCCAGTGTTTTCAGCAGCCCTCTTCTTTTCTTAATTTCCCTTAAAGTCATAATACTTAGTGAATTATTTTTCTATCTTTATAGCACATGGAACTATATCCTCATATGATGTAAAATATTGGGATACCAATTCTCACTGGAGGAATGGATTTAGGTCATCAAAGAATCAATCACTTTTTCTCCCTGTATTTCATATATTGTCTACAATATATCTTGCTAACCTTGTGAAGTTAGCATTGTTTTTTACAACATTCTCATCTCCTTCTGACTCAGATTCAAAAATTGTCTCTCCGTATCTGTTCTATGTTTGCAAGGAAAGTATTCCTCTTGGAATATTTCCTTAAAATCTCTTCATTCCATCTATTCTATTTCTTCCTCCTCCTTTGTGTTTTGGATTAATGACCACTACTGATCTGTATCTCCCGATAGCCGATAAACTGCCATGACGACCTTCTCTCTTTCAATACATCCCAAAGCAAGAAATATCTTCTTAAGGGAACTTATCCACTACTCAGATACAAATGGGATTGTAGTCCCATTGAATGATAGAGTTTGTTTTCACATAAAGTGATCTAGTATAGCTCCTCCATGTGGTGGATCCAGATGCTCCATACTGGTAAATTTATTATTCATAACCTGAGAAAGTTTTCCTAGTATGGTTATGAGTTGCTCAGCACCAGTCACAACACCATAGCCAACATCATTTTATTACATTGGAGGAAAATCCCTAAAGGGGACACATGAATTCGTGCGGTTTCCATTCCTTCCACTAGGAACCATTTCTAAATAATGGCATACACTAGATTACGTTATGAATCATAATGCATAATCTTAACTTAACAAAATATTTTTCCCAAATTGAAATCCTAGGCGTGGCTAATCCCATAGTCACAAAAATGTTTTCTTTGAGGAAAATTTTAAATTTAAATCATTCATAATTGTTTGTAATGAAAATTTGAATTATTCTATGAATATAACCTAGGTGTTTCATAACCAAGAGTATAGAAAGTCCCATTATCGGTCACCGGTTCCCATTTGAGTCTAGCTCAAATCGGTGTTTTCGGGTTTTACCCCTTGATATATTTGTGACAGAGGCCCCTCTACCTGCACGTATCCAGAAAGGGATGTATTTCATGAAAGATCCACATAATCTATTTCGTATGAAAACACCAGGATGTTCATGTATGTTTATCCTCAAAACTATCTTAGGGACTCTTCCCAAATCCATGTTTTCAAAATCTGGTTTCCATGTTTTATAATAAACTTCCTCTGATACCAAATGTAAGGCCCCAACCCCAGTTGCCTGGATCAGCTGCCTTATTTGATTACATTGAGATACATACAAAGAATATGAATCCCGAAGGACCAAGTAGTTTAGTAGCTTTTGAAAACAAGATACATAAATAAAATTAGCATTACATCATGAAGGGAAATACTACACTAATTTATTCTACTAGCAACATCTTGTCTCCTATATTATGCTTGCAAGTCATTCATAATTTAGTTTTTCATTTCATGAGAAAAATGAATCATAAGAAAGGGGTGAGCTCAAAATATCTGTGAGAGTAAGCAGTACAGTAGAGGATAGCATAAACATAAGACATGGTGCATATTTGAAAACACATGCCTTCAATAATAAACTTTCACACATTATGGTAGTAATATGAGCTGAGTAAAATAATTTGATAATTAAACATAATAATGGGTATTCTACTAGTCAAATATCCACATGGAAATTTAATTACTAGATACGTAATGAAGGAAGTGTATATTTCGTACATTTTGAAACATTTTTTAAAGGCCTCGGCCAAGACCTCTAATGATTAAAGCCTCAGACAAAATCTATATAACACATTGGGAAAGGCCTCGGCCAATTCCACATCTATTAGTCTCATGAGACCTACTGATGAATCGAGGGCCTATAGAAGGCCCCACCCCTCACATAATAAGTCTAATACAATCCTAATATGATTGTGGATAAAAATAAACAACATATACATTAATATTGAAACTTTCATATGAAATGTAACTATCTATCCCCAATCATTAAACATAAAACACTAACCATTCCAAGTAATGTGATGAATGGTTTTAGGATAGATCATCCATAATAGGGTTAGTCATAAAACATTAAATAAAATATGGTAGATGACTTCATAAATGATTAAACCCAATAATACATAATAATCAACAATAACATTGAATCAAACGAAAATACTCTTATAAAATCATTAAGTAGTCTCGAGATAAATACCCTTTTATTTTGAAAAGAAGAGTTATTTTGAAAAATATTTGTATAAAACCATAAGTGAAGTAAGGTAGTATTTTCATAATAAAATTATTTGTTTTAAAATCATAATGGTTTCAAAAAAACATATTATAGATTTTCCTTGAAAATAGATATGAATTTGAGAAATTCCCTTGAATCGGGCTTGTATTTTGGAAACAGTTTTGACAGTTTCTTTTAAAACATGTATCAATACATAAAATAGGGAAGGACTCTGGTTTGTGTACATATATAGAATACTCACACCGAATTTATGAGGAGTACATAACAATATATAATAATTTCATTGAGATAATTAGACAATGAATGTAACCCCAATGAAAATGGAATTTTGGGTGGAAAACACATACCTTAATTCCGAACATGTTCTACTCTAGATCCTAAGCTCCTAGAATATGAAATTATACTTATTAATGAGATATTTAATAACCTATTATACATGTATCATAATTATTGTTAGTTAATTTATTTTCTTATTGAAAATTTATTATATTGAATTTCGTCGTTCTGAATTGTTCATTTCCTTTATTTTTATATTCGGTTCACTTGTTTTTAAGTAATGAAGTGAAATGGATGTAAATCTCCAGAATTAAAACTAATTATTATTTATGAACATCCAGAATTTTTAATGACCAGTTCTATCATTTGGGTACATGAAATTAGGATGAATAAATAGATGAAAATCACTTCGATTTTCGGCGGTATTTGGATTATTATGAACTAGTTTTGTCATATAAATTAATAATATGTACATATATTGGTTCTTGGATATTAATTAAATTTTAATAAATATATTATAGTCTGGTGCAGCCTTCAATATGGTTTTATGACCACTAATTAAGGATAGATTAAAGATCAAAACATCATCATCCACAAAGGTTTTAAATTGGAACCTCATGGACGTTGATTTCGTTTATAAAAATAAAAGGGAGGGAGTATTAATATTGATGATTTTTCATCCATTCACATGATATAAATCTAGTATATAGATGATACTGGAGTTATCATGGTCATTTGGACAAAAGAGGTTTGGAGAGGATAACAAAAGAAGATAAATCCAAATGAAACTAAAAGAAAAAGAAAGGTGTTTTACCTCTTGAAATAACATCCGCGAGAACCTCCTTAAGGGAAGGGATTTTGGTCTTTTGGAATGACCAAGATCTTCCTGGTAGTAGTAAGTAACTAGGGAAGGATATTTGGGCAGAACATCAAGGAGATTCAAGTCTTAGAGGAGTGAAGGGAAAAGGGAGTGGTGAGGGGTTTTTATAGTGGAGGAGAGGGGAATATTTTGAATATTAAATTCATTATATTATTATTTCCCTCAAGACAACCAATAGTGTTTCCTCATGTGACCCCTAATCATAATAAGTGCATGTGAGTTCGAACTAAGTGTCCATAAATCACTTATGATTTCATAAATAGTGTATTTAACTGATAATTTGTATATACAGTATTTTATCATATTTCACTATTCATAAAAAAATCTAGAATTTCTGAAAAATCCCAAAAATTTACCCCTACCATTTTTGAAGATGTATAATTCAAAAATGAACTCCATTTTTCAAAATCGATTTTCTAGATATTATTAATTTAATTTTAAAATAAATACATAGTTAATTTGAAAAAAAACAATTTTAAAGGTGCAATTAGATTTATATCACATTGAAAAATTAATTAACATCTCATTAAATTATTTCCTTAAGAAAATAAAATAATATTATTATTTACTATTCATAAGGGTCATATTACTATTCATAGAAGTATGTTACTATTCACCAAAAAAATCAATTTTGTTCTATCAAACTATAAATGACTTACCAATCACAGCTCTAGATGACCATTTTTTGAAATCCAAAACATAGAATAGGAAAAGTTCAGTTTAACTTATGGATTAAAAAATGCACTCATAATTTATTTTCAAAAACCTTGGGGTGTTACAGAAAGGGGGAAACCAAGTTTTACCATTGGATAGTATTGAACCTTAGGGAGGTTTCCTATGTACCCTGCGAAGACGACAAGGATCAAAACCCACATAGGTTGAAAGGGTGATGAATCGGGGTGTGCCTAAAGGACAGCGACATGAATACAAACTGGGGATTATTCGTGGTTAGTATCCCAAATATTTCTAGGAGTAGTGAGGATGACTATGGAATGATCTCACTATGATGTGGCGGCCATGGTAAAAATCAGGATGGATATGGATGGTTGAGAGAAGTGTGCGGATAATGAGATGGAAATGAAACAAGGATGGCATTGATGTTGGGTTTGGTCCTCGAAGGGACATCCTACATATCCCTGTGGTAGGGAATCAAATTCCACGTAGTTTGGTGGGGTAATGGGAGACCTGATGAGGTGGCCAGTGAGAACGGACACATAGATGGGACTCGAAGGAATTTGAACCTTCTCGTTGGGGCATGGTCCTCCAGAAACACAGTCTCAAGGTAGAGACTAGGATGATACATGAGTGAATTGATTGAACATCATGAGGCTTCCTATGTATCCTCGTCATAGGTAATCAAAGTCCACATATTTTGGGATGGGGGACTATAATCAGGGTGCAAACATAGGATGATGACCCGATGATATATTGGGACTTACGCATGGTTAGCAGCCTATGTTGGTCTAACACCTATAAGAAAAACAAAATTATAGGTCCCAGTGAAGGGGAATAAAAAAGATTACCAATGGATGGGATTTGAAATGGCCTACCACTGGGTGGGATACAATGGCATATTGCTGGATGGGATATTAAGGCTTACTATAGGTTGGGGTACAATGACTTGTTGCTGGTTGGGGTAGACCTCAGGGAGGCTTCCAATGTATCATGTCTAGGAGACAAGAATCAAATCCCACATAGTTCGAATGGGCACCATTTATAGTCTTGTGGGACGAAAAGGAGTCGTACAGTTTGATGTCGTGTAGGATGGGATGAACCAACATGGAGTGGTCGGGATTGATGGTAATTGGGCTTGACCCTCAGGGAGGCATCCTATGTACCTTGCTTGAGTAGAGTCAAGGATCAAATTCTATGTAGTTCAAGATGACAGATACAGTTTAACGTCATGTGGGATGAAGGAGAACCGACGTGAAGGGGTCAGTAAAATTAGGTGTTGGGTTAGAACCTCAGGGAGGATTCCTACATTCCTTTCCTATGATACAATTATCAAAGTCCATGTAGTTCTAGAGTGGTGTATAAAGTTTAATGTCATAAAGGATGAAGGTAATCCAACATAAAGGGGTTGGGATAAGTATGTGTTGGGATTGATCCTCAGGGAGGCTTCTTACATATAATGATTTGAATGGGAAAGGATCAAAGTACATTTAGTTCGAGATGGGTGATTTAGGACCTATACTCTTGGGAGTCCCAAGGAGGATTCCAAGGTCGTTGCTTAATGTAAACTACTGTTAGTCAAGCTCCATGTGAGAAACAAGAGGCAACACTAGACCTGACGATCATGGACCAAAGGTGCAGAAATAGTGAATGGGTCCTACACATGGAAGCTACCAAGGTTCTGCTAAGGGGATCCAATGGGGAATGGGCATTATGCATGGATGATTCATGGGTGCCACTATGGATCGGAAATGCTGGATGGGGATTATGTATGGAAGCTGCTCAGGTACCGCTATGGAGAAACAATGGTGGATGGGGCTTATTCATGGATGTTTCTAGGTGTCTTCCCCATGTCTGGCCATGAGGTAATCTTAACTCACTGGTGGTTCGAGGCACATAATTGAGTCCCACACCTATGAACCAGTGAAAAACAGGGATAACTTAGAGGGCATTGGAATTAGTCTAAACAAAGGGAGCTAAAAAGTGTAAATCACATGCCAGACATTCGAAATACGGTGAGGGTGGCGTGAAAATGTAGGATAACTATTGACAGTGTTCGAAACATAGCATCCATATCACATTAGCCTGAAATGGGGACAAACAAATGAGTGTCGACTACTGACCGTGTTTGAAACATGGGACCTGACTCAAAGTTTCGTCCAAATTCTTCATGGGCGTTGGCCCAGAATGGTAGTTGAGCTGAGGCGTCATGGTACCAGGCCGTTAGGGGGACCCTTTGGACATGGAAAAGTATGAGGATCTAAATAAAACACTGAAAAAGCATTAGTTGTATTGATGTAATGCTCAAACGGCTTCCAACACTCTTGAAATTATTCCACTATAATCCTGGAATGAGGTATCTTATGCTTGTCATATAAGCCATCTCTTATTTGGAACAAGAGGCATCCTGTTATTGAATAATAGGGCATGCTATAGTTTAAATTCATGTATTGAGGACTATTGGAATCTTATTCTTGGATCATAACGCATCTCTTCTTTAGAGAAATAGTTATCCTATGTTTGGAACATAGGGTGTGCTACAGTTTATAGTCATGTAGAGAAGACTATTGGCATCTTATACTTATCACATAAGGAATCTCTCATTTAGATCAAGGGGCATCCTATGTTTGGGACATAGGGTGTGATACAGTTTATAGTCATGTAGAGAAGACTATTTGCATCCTATGCTTGGCACATAAGGAATAACTTTTTTAGAGAAATAGGCATCCTATGTTTGGCACATAGGGTGTGCTATAGTTTATAGTCGTGTAGACCAAACTATTAGGCACAAGGCGCCTAACAATGGCTGGTGTTGGGACATATGCAATAGAATCCATTTCTGGTGGATCCTAATAAAGGAGTTAGGTGATGGGGCTTTGATGTGTTTCTTGAAGAATGTCTCTACTCAAGGTACTTGTGGAAAAGATAACGAGAATCTCAACTCTTGAGATGTGAAAGGTACTTAGAGGAAAATTTCAACACATGTATTTCATGGAGTGTGTAGGTGTATCTCAAATAAGCATATTCCATAGGATTTAGTTGGATTTCAATAAGGGTGAAAGGGTCTTCATGGAGATCTGGGGCTCACAATGTGTGGGGATTCATCGAGTTATGGGGCTCGCGGAGTAAGGGGCTTCATGGAGATTAGGGTATCGCAAAGAAGGGATCTTCATGGAACTCAGGATCTTTCCCAGCATGGATCCCACAGAGTAGGGGCTACGCGGAGCAGGGGGTCTTCTGATGCATGGCCCCGCCTTAGAATGAGGTGGTTTATTAGGAGAGTTATCCATGAAGGATTTACACTTCACGGAACCTTGAGAAACCAGAACGGGGCTCCCTCCTTCACAAGGGTAAGAGGCCTTCATGAAGGACATCACTTCGTGGGAATCGGGAGATCCAAAATTGGGAGATCGACTGCTGAAGGGGAGAAGTGACCATCCTTATGAAGGGTACTGAGCCATCTACCTATAGGCTATGAATTTTCGTTGGATTCATGGAGCTCTCTGTGAAGAAAAAGGGAACCGCAAAGCACCTATGTTCGCGTGGGTTTGTGAATGAAAATAGACACCACAGAGGCAATTCCTATGCAATCAGCTCCAAAAAGGTAAAGTGACATTGTATAGGATATACGTTCTCAATCGGCTTTACAAAGAAAATGCATGTTGTGAAGTTGAGATGTTTGCGATCGGATTCACGAAGTAATTTCATGAGTGGGCATTGCGAACCAGTTTTCCAACCCAACATCGAATGACCATAACATATAATACCTTAATCTATTAGTGATCAACAACCATTCATACCAAAACCTATGAAACAGGATAAAATCTTGGATAAATTATGGAAGAATTCGGTGAATCTATTGGAAGTGCTTTCTAGTGATAAAATACATCTAGACAACATAGTGGAGGACTGTGGAGGGTATCTCTTTCAGATGATAGCTTAATCTCCCTTGGTTCTTTAACTGGTGGAGTCTTAGTGGGGAGACTTGGGGGGGGGGGGTAAAGTGATATCTGTTTATGTTATCTAGGGTGAAACTCTAGAAGAATGTCGAAAGATGGTCAGAATCAGATTTTGTTTCGTGGAAAATTGTTTGTCATGGTGCCAATGCACAAGAGAGTTCTCAGTGAGTTCCATAAATCACCTTTGTTGGTACACCCAACAGTTTCCAAGATGTACCGGGGCTTGAGGGGTTAGTTTTAGTGTCCTAAGGTGAAGAGGGTAGTGGTCGAGTTTGTGGTAAGGTTCCTCGTGTGTGGGTCTATGAATGCTGAGAACCATGTTACGAGCGGTCTGTTGCAGCCCCTAGACATTCCCGAGTGGAAGTGGAATGACCTCTCGATGGATTTTATCATGGGACTACCCGGAGCTGATGGAGTCTGTGATTCCATTTTGGTAGTGGTGGATCGGTTGAAGAAATATGCTCACTTCTTAGATATTAATGAGTCGAGTACAGTGGATGCCTTGGAACAGAAGTACGTGGGTGATGTTTTGTGGCTACACAGTGTACCCAAGAACCAACATTTCATACCAGGATACATGCTTTACATCATGAGTTAGTAAGGGATTACTGTGTTCTTTTGGAACCCAACTATGCCTTATCACTACATTCCACCTTCATATGGATTGGAAGATAGAGAGGACCATCTAGACATTGGAATATATGTTGTAAGCATGTGTTTTGGACTTCAATGGATCGTGGGTACGACAATTTCCTTAGGTAGAGTTTTCATACAAAAATATTTGTTAATATACCATTGGAATGGCTCTATTCATAGATTTGTATGGGAGGATGTGTTGTTCTCTCAGGTGAAGTGCTGAGGTTGGGGAGGTTGGTGTTCTTGGCCTAGAGGTAGTTCAAATCATGACAGAGAAGGTTCAGTATGTATGTGAGAGGATGAAGGATGATCAAGACTGGAAGAATTCGTATATCTATCATAGGAGGAGACCCTTGGATTATGATGTTGGGGACCACATGTTCTTAAAGGACTCCACTTGGCATGGGAAGTGGAGGTTTGGTAGGGGGAGTAAGCTTTCTCCCATGTTTGTCGGACCCTTCTAGGTGTTTCGATGGGTCAACGAAGTGGCATATCAGCTAGAACTACAACCACCACTACAGAGATTACACAACGTCTTCCAAGTGCCTCAACTCTATCTATATCTACATGATGACTCACATGTACTTAACTGGGGAGAGCTGGATATCAAGGATGATGAGACGTTCATGGAGCGACCAGTGAGGATCATGTATCACAAGGAGAATGTGATTTTTGTAAAAACCATTCCATTGGTTTTTGTGTTATGGATTCATGGGGACCTTGATGAGAGTACCTGGGAATGGGAGGCACAAATGTGTGCCCATTACCCATATCTGTTCTGAGTTTTGATCTTGTTTTTTCCTTATGATTTTCTATGATGTAATGATTGAGCTTGTTTTCTATAATATGATCTATTTTCTTTGTTCTCTGAATGTGTATGAAAATTACTAACTATGAGGATGGGAGGACCTAATCCCTAATCAAGACGCGTTAATGTGGATGTGAATAAACCCATGAGGGTGAGTCAGTGCCGCCCAAAGAGGATAGTATCTTGACATGGAAATAGAGACTCTTTAATCCATCAGTGTGGACAGTGTGACCTTTATATGTTTGCATGGTAACATAGGGGAGAAGAGCAGTAGTGTAAATGTAGTTGTTCAGGAGATATATGAGGGAGATTTGTACCAATATATCATGGTTTGGTCTTTATTTTTAACAAATCTATGGTGGTTTTCCCCTGAGAGGTATCTCATGGGGTGGTTGTTCAAACCCCTCTCTTTTCTTTGGGATTACTATTAAATTCTCAAGAATGATAATAGTTTGAGAGTTATCTGATGTAATAAACCAGTTTTCCTGAGCCCTTCCATTGTGAAAATCTAGTGTTTTTAGTTCTCTTAGGGGTCACATGGCTTCTTGCCTGGGAGATTTCCATAAACTCAGTTCCACCAAACAGTTCCACCAAAACAGTGGCACATTCATGGTCGCACCATCATGGTCACACCATCACAGTCACTTCATCGTGGTCATGCCATCATGGTCGCACCATCAAAGTCACACCTTCATGATCACACCATCGCGGTCGCACCCTCACAATCACACCATTTTTGGTGGCACCATTACGATGTCTCACCAAACAGTGTCACACCCCTTGCCTAGTTTCCCAAGTTTTTATTCAATTTTTCCCCAGTAACATATCTAGTGACATAAAAAAATTTAATACCATTTTCAAATCCATTTAAATCTGTTAAAATATTTTTTAAGCCCCCATGAGTTGGTCGACCCTTCAGTTACCAAAATATGTGCCCTTTTTCCTCGGTGTAACAACCTTCCCCGTGCTTTCCAACTTCACCCCTATTATGAGGTTTTTCTCTCTATAAAAGATATATTCTAACTCAAAACCATTATCTCTACCATCTCTGAGTATAATTATTAAATAATGATTAATGTCGATTTGTGAAACCTCCAAACCTCATTGTTGAGCCACAATCCAATGTTTATGTACTTTTAATTCATCTCCCAGATTTTCAGATATGGCCTTTTCATAATCTGAGATCCTCTCTTCATTTTTTTTCTAGTCTCTCACTATGTGCTAGAAGACTTTCTTCCAACAAAAATCATGCGCCCATGCGGGATCCCTTTTTCTCTTCCTTGATTCCCTCTTGTTTTCTTTTCCTTCATGTCGCCCATCCCCAGTTCTTGGCGCCATGAGAAAACATTGATCTTTGATCATCCAAGTAGGGATTCATCCTTCATCTCTCTTTATTGTGCATGATGTGGGGTGGGTATAATGATGTTCACTCGGGACTTAGATGAAAGAAACTTTAATGAAGATAATAAACAGAAATATAAATAACAAAATGGTGTGAAAAATGATTTTGATGTTGGTGTGTTTTACCTTCGTTTTATGGTGTTAATTGTATAGACTCATGTATTCTAAATATCGTAGTCATTGGTGGTCCTTTCTGGCGCAATAATGTAGCACTATTTTTTGGATACTCATATGATTCAATGGGTGTAACATGGATGCTGATTAATCATTTAGACTTGGTTGATTAAATTGATGCATGATGAATAATATCCACTGTGGGATCACCCTAGTTAACCAAATGGAATGAACTTAACGAATGGCATGGATAAATCTAAAACTCTCTATCTCTGTTTTTGTAATACACATGGTTTTCCTATTTAATGTTTGTGGGGTGACTCAAAAAGGGGGGGTGGAATGTTCTTTTTGAGAATTTTTTGGCATGTGAATCTCAGGCTATGTGGAGATAGTATGTTGGGGCTTGGTTCGGTTCTGATACTTTTTGGGATCTCATGGATCCCTTTTTTTGTTGTGACATTACAAGAGAACTACATTTGAATGCCTAAATGCCTACTTTGAGGTTTTCCAGTGATTGTTCTCTTGGTTTATAGTTATTCCTGTTAGTTACCTGGTAGTGAAGGAATACATTTATGGAATCCCTTGGACATGAAAATGATAATAGTTAAAATGGGGGATTGTTTTCTAGAAATGGGTTGTGCACCAGTTTTGGTTGTTGTGTATTTGTGCATGTAGGGATAGCAGCGATGGTTTTTGTGTATGATTGGTAGTCTATTTCGAGACCCTTATGATGGGTTGAGTTCTTGTTTAACTATATGTATAAAATGTAGTTTCTGTGTTTCTTATACGCACCTCTCCCACGTTGAGCACTTCTAGTTGAACACCCCCATTTCATGGGGTGGTTGTTTTACCAAAATTTATTAGAGTGTCTGGTTATTAGATCCATTATTCTCCCTCTCCCAGGTATCCCAAGATTCTTCGAGCATGTTATGATGGCCTAAGGTTCATTAAGGCCCAAGACTCTTTGGGAAAGGTGTGTGTTGGTGGTTTTCCATGGTGTGTGCCGGCAGGTTTTTTTTAAGTGTCTTTATGATGAGTCCTAGGTGTCTTCGAGAGGGGCATTGGTTGTATTGGACAAGGTGTCTTCGGGCATGGTTGTGGTTGTTGTCGCCTAGGTGTCTGCGAGCATGGTTATGTGTGGTTGTGGTGGCCCAGGTGTCTTAAAGATGGGATGCGTGGTTGTGGTGGCCCATAAGGTTTTTGTTGGGGCAATAGTGGGATTGTAGTGAGACTGATGGGGGGGGTCTAACACATAGGATTTCTTAAATTACCAATTTTAAAGTGGTGTGGGGTACTCGAATATTGATGTAACTTTACGTTTACTTTACATGACTTGCATTATTTGGCGACTGTTCCTTGGTGCGGTTAGGTGGATAGTTTTCCATACTAGGTGTTTTCGTTACCTCTACTTTTCTCATGGGGAATTAGAATTTCTCCCCTCTTATGCACGATAGATTTTTGATTCCCATCTAAGTATACATGTATACTCACCCTACATATATAAAACTACTTCAATGTTTTTAGGAGGACCTTGAAGACTGTGTTGGACCTTAATAGCTCAGGAATAAAGAGTTTTCATTGCTGATTTTCATTCTTTTGGTACTTTTCATCAGAGTTTTCTTGCACCTTGTATCAGCTTATTTTGAACATGCATATGGGAATGGATGTTTCGATTTACTTTTACTATCATTTTTTGGTGTTTTTTGTGATTTACCATCTTATCTCCCAATATTATTAAATAAAAAGGGTAATTCCTTCCATTTTATTTGAGATTATATACCCTTGATTCTAGTCACCACTCTAGGGCCCATTGAAGGTGGGACTCGGGGGGTCATTATTTCACCTTCAATATGATAAAAGGAAGGGTGTGGAATTTTTCTATCCCATTTCTCATTTTTTGAAGTTAGGTTGTGAAAAATGAATAATTAATGAATGGATTTTACCCAGTATTTATTTAATGGATGTTGATATCTCATACACTTTTATGGATATTTAAGAACTTAATTATTTCCATATCCATATTTTTATATCAGTTTGATCATTTATGGAATGTCAAGGAAATATACATCTACTGTATAGGTTGAGAAAACTAGCATGAAATGAACTTCACTAGATATATCATGATAAATGTATTATTATACATAGTTTAAGTTCATATGATGTTATTGTAATTGTGTAATTTAAAATATTTCTATATGGGTTCATTTACATGTTTCTAGTTGTTAAGATTGAGAACCTTGTGAGTCTACCTAATTTTAATTATAAATAGACCTTAAGGGTAACAAAAGAACTATATTTAGAACCTCAACTAAGTTGGAAATTATTTAACTGGATGAATAAATATTAATCATGTATGTGGTATAATAATTATTCATGTTTTGGTGATAGTAAATATTTCGTCACTGGCTATTCGATTGAATATGTGTTAATTGAACTGTCAACAAATATTTATTTCCTATTTTATTGAATTTAATATTTATTTATTTATCATGAATGATAAAATAATATATATTTATTAAATATATTGTAATTATTCAATGTTCAGTAAATACCATGGTGGATATATGGATTGAGTTTAGTGGCCTTGTTGGAAATGAGATATTAAGTATCATTTTAATAAAAATTAATATATTTATTTACCAAATCTAATTTATTTATCCATAGCTGTTGAGAATATAAAGTAAATAACATTGTTATTTATATTATAATTATACGTGTGGTATTATAAACAATAAGGGATTAGATAAGGATATTGTATAGGGGACTATGTTCAATTATTAACCTTAACCAACCTTCATAAATATCTAGTTATATCACTTTTATAGATAAACATTCACTGTTAATAACAAACATAAGATATAATCCTCTCAAACCCTAAGAGATAAATCCCCCAAGAACATACTCAAGGAAAAAATTATTGATCTTGATTCTTCATCTCAGTCCATTGAGAGAACCTAATAAATACTTATTCTATGAAGAAATATGTTTTAGATCTCGGGATGATGGCATAAGTGATGAAGAGCAACTGTGTTGGAACGTAGAAATTCTATGACTATGTTTCAATGTTTTGGGGGAACGTGTGGATCACTATTATAAATATTTTAACCATTGATCCTTCATCACCATGAAGGAGCACTAATTGATTTCAACGGATTCATCAATTGTTTAATAATTCATGCTATTAAAATTACCTATCCATAAATAAATTAATTGTAAATTTTACATCGAATGATCCTTTATCCTGGTTCTAAATCGTGTATTGATGTTCATTAAATTTAACTTATTTTTCAATAAATATGTACTCATGTACATTGTTTATTAATTATTGAAAATTGATTAAACCTTACATGGTCGCTACCAATAGGTGATTCCATTGTATGTGTAATTATCAAGTGGTATCAAAGTGATCACATATAAATTTATAATTATTTATCAATATTTGGTGGATGAAATGGGTTTATTATTAGTTTTAATTTTTTGTTAATTAATACTTCAATTAAAAACATTGAACCTTATCCCATTAACCATTCTCGATCAAATAACCATGAATAAGTTAATAATTCCAATAGAACATTTGAAATTTTCCTCAAGGACTGACAAGATTTATGGATGGGTAACATAAGACTATACAATGTGTATCCCATTAGTACAGACATTATACCTATGAATATAGTAAATGGATGAACCATGATAAACGAAGATCATTATATAGTAAATGAAATTTTAGTGCATTACTACCTGCCACATCTTGATGGGGCCACATTGTCACAATGTTTTTCAGTCCACACGTCATGTTTCTCTTGTACACTATGTGTAGTCTAGGGACATTAGTCGTGTAAAATGAAAAGTAAAAGATTCTCCGGGTGTTTATTTCCTGAGACATGAAATTTAAATCTAATAAACATGATGATTAATGCACATGACATGGTGGTTGTGATATAAATGTCAAGACCCATCCTCTGCGCCCGTGTCGTGACTACCCCAATCCCACCTTCAATAGGCCAGGGGCTGGAGACTAGCACTAAAGGCGTAAATCCTGATAAATAAATGGAAGACATTGCCTTTATAAGGTAAACAAGAACAATAGAGTACGCAATAATAGTAATCACTAAGTTTTACTAAATAAAAAAGTAAGTGCTAAAAGGAAAGGGGCCAAAAATAGAAGCACAACAGTAAGTACAGTACAACTGAAAAGATAGTACAACTGTAGTAAAGTAAAACAAAAACCACTTTGTCATCCTTTGGAAATCCCACCTGAAGGGTGGGTACAGATGGCCTCCTCAGCACCTCAGGTCTGACTGTCTGCTCTGTGTACATCTCGCCAAGTGTTCCACCTCCGGGTACCATCTAGCTCTACAAGTCTCCTCATTGATCAGTGTTGTTCGTAGTCTGCATCCAACACAACGTAGTGCAGGCATATCCCATGCAAGGGTGAGTATTTGATACTCAGTAGGGACCCCGAGACTCCCAAAGGTCTCTATGAATCCATGATGGATAAACCACAAAATTAGGATAAAATAATGAAGTATCAACCAATCCTACTTAGGTATATGGCCATAGAATTATATAAGTTATCAATCACAGTTTGGCTCCAACTCTTGATCCAAAAAACAACCTAGTCCACATAGGAAATAAGTCAATCACATTGATGATAATGATTTAAAGTCAAGACTCAGCTTACACAGTTACAAATATTTTGTATAGCGATAGAGATGATCAGATGTATTCACTGATTCATCTAAGTTGTCATATGCACAAAGGATACTAGACCAGCTAAGTTGTCAGACCCACATAGGATACAAGACCAGCTACTCTATCGGAACCACTCAAGATAGAAGAAGAAAAGTCAAAACTGTCTTACCCACATAGGATACAAGAATAATAGTCATCGCTGTCAAACCAACAGAGGATTCCAGAATAGTAGTCATTGTTGTCAAAACCACGGAGGAATCTAGTATAGTAGACGTTTCTGTCAAACCCACGGAGGATTCTAGTACAGTAGTCATCGCTGTCGAACCAATGGAGGATTCCAGTACAATAGAAGTCGTCGTCAAACCCACGGAGGATCCTAGTATGGTAGTCATCGTCGTCAAACCCATGGAGGATCCAAGTACGGAAGTCATCACTTTTGAACCCACGGAGGATTCTAGTACGGCATATGTCATCGTCAAACCCACGGAGGATCCATGTACTGAAGTCATCACAGTCGCAGCCAGCTCTAGGGTTCCCGCACACAGCACGCTCGAATCCGGGAGGGTCTGCTCCTCGAGAAAAGGGGTCGATACATCAACTATCACGAAGCCTTGAGTTTATTTATCTCAAAGTTCAATCTCATCATAAGGAACCCAATGCGACAGATGGTGCGTCAATCGGACTCTCGGTCTGAGAGTTATTAGATTTTCTGTTCCATGGGCCCAGTTGGATTTCGGGTACAATCCAACCCACCCATACTCCAATATCATCCAAATCCTATGTGGAGTATGCCAAAAGGACCATCTCGTCAAATGTAAACCAACGTAGTTGAAGACACATTAATCGGATGTCTGGTTATTAAGTTATAAACGTTTCTACTCCGAGGGCCCGGTTGGTTTTGAGTCAAACCAACTCGGCCATACCAAAACTTCTCCAAAACCTTGAGTGAGATATATCAAAATGACCGTATCGATCCAAGGAATTCTATGCAACTGATGGTTCCTCGATCAGAGGTCTGTAGCTCACATTATAGGTGAAATACTAAAATGGGTTTGAAGAGGGAGGTTTGGGTCCAACCCGGCCGAACCCGCCCCTGGTCGGCCCGAACCAGGTCGACCCAACCTGGATCCGAGTCCGGCCCTGTAGGGCGCGGCCCGGCCTGGCAGATGCGGCCCAGCAGAGTATCTCAGCCAGTTGGCTGAGCGGTCCAGGGGGGCGACCCTAGGTTTTTCAAAAAAGGGGCGACGGGCGGCGCCGCCCTTCCTGTCCGGCCAGGCAAAGCCGGTCGGTCTTCCTGGGGCGACCATCCCGCAGTTGCGGGCTGCTGTCCTCCTCACATGGTGCTAAGCAGCACCGCGGCTTCCAACTCGGATGGAAAGAGGCCAACCGGTTCGCCGCCGATGCGGCCCGCGCTTGTGGCGCCGCGGTCCCCATGCTCGGCTGGCTACGTCCAGCCGGTCCTTCTTTGGCCAAGCGGCCAAGGGATTGCGGGTTGTAGTTCTTCCATAGCGTGGTGCCGTCGTGGCGTCACGGTTCTTTCACAGCATGATTCCCTCATGGCGTCACGATTCCTTCGACCGATCCGGCTTTAGCTGGCTGGTTCTTTTTCGGCCAAGCATCCCGCAGATGCGGGCCGTGGTTCTTCTCTATGCATCCCGCACTCGGACGCTACTTCCTTCCATTACCATCACCTTTGATTGCGGCCGCCAAAATAGTCAAGAACAATCGAAGGGTCATCGGGTCATTTTTTGTTCGGCACGTGCCCTCCGAGTTAGGCAATATCAATTGGCCGAAGACAATACAATCATTCACCAAGGATGGAATATAATTTCATTCACATAAAATTATATCAAACCCCCTACCTCAAAATTGACGTTTCACATCATTGAGCCATAGAAGACGAGCGTCGCAGAGAACGGTGTCGTCCCGTCAACATTGGAATTCATTTTTGTATACGGCTTTCCTTGTGAGAGATGTCTTCTCCCTTGACGCGGAGGAAAAAGAAAGGATAAAGGCATTCCTCACGAGCCTCACCTCACATTCTTGAATCGGTCGTCGAGAGGATATCATTCCTCGTGTTCTTCATTAGTGAGGGATGAAGCTCTCCTCCAAATCTACAAAGGCTCCACCACCAAGTATTTTCCAAGAAAATATAATATCAAGGCTCCCCAATTTTAAAAGAATATTTGTGCAATTAAAATTGATTCAAATGGAATCAAAGATTAATTAAATGTGACATTTAATTAATCCTAGTTGTTGGCATTAATTAAGAGAAGGTGAAGAGTTCACATTAAAATAGGGGAGTTGTCATATTAATTAAAGGGGAATTAATGAGGAGTTTAAGGGAGTTGAGGGGAGGTGAAAGGGTTTGGGTTCATGTGGGCCCCACCACACTAAATCCTCTCATGGGAGGTTATCTGGGTATGGTCCACACCTCTAACTCCCCCTTTTATGAAATAACCAATTCTTAAACAATAAAATTTTCTACAACAATTTTATTTAATTTAATATAAATCCCCAAAAATTAACTTCTCTTCCCGAGCAAATGAAATTGTAGTAAATGTCCCCTTAAGAGAATATTGGTGATGAGAGTTCATCAGTGTCCTCATATTTCAATTCTGAGCACCGGTTCAAAAGATAGAAAAACATGCACGTACGTTTACTGAACATACCCAAACAAAACTTCAGAAATTGATTTCGAGCACACCAGGACTCAGAATCAGGCGCCGTCAAATACTACGGACTCATAAAATTTCAAAAAATTAAGAAACAAATTTTCATTGAAATTTCTGGGCCATTACAATAAATATACACACAATTTATTTAATTCACAAGATGTGGTAGTCAAGTAATTAGAATTCACATGATAGGTATATTTAAAATCACACAATGGTCATTTAATTAATTCACATTTGTCTAAATTCATGTGTTCTGTAATTAATTCCAATATAATGTGTAATTAATCTACACAATGAGTTTTATTAACTCAAACATATTATGTAGTTATTTCACATGTTAAGTAATTAATTAATTTAAATGTGGTATATCTAGTTCACATTCATAATAATTAATTAATTATCACACTCTATAATAAATTTACACATGATATAATTAAATTACACATTTTTTATTATTAATACATGCATGAGATTTTCAACACCTGTGGTGTAATAAATTTGTTTACATGAAATACACATAATTATCTAATGTACTTGCGTAAATTAATTTATAAGAAAATAAAATAAAATTGTGAACTAAACTACGAAACACACCATATAGAAATGGATTAAGAAATATTGAATACTTAATTAATTTCACATTAAATTTAGAACAACTTTATGTGTTTCCTCCAATACACATCGTGTACTTATTTAATTTGTATAAAATTTATTTATTTAATTTATTTAAAATTCAGGATGGTGAAATTTCCATGAATGTTTAGAAATGCTAAAATTAAATTATTAATTAATAATTCAGATAATTAATAGGTTTAATTTGTTAAAATTTTATCAGAATTAAATAAATAATTGAAGTGAATTATATCTAAGGTGAAAATTTATATTCATTTTATATATGTTGATGATCATGATCCAAGACCGACCTATGTATGTGATTTGTTTTTTTAATCTATTATTATTAAATGGGTTTTCAATAATTTATTAAATTTAATTATTAGCTTATGTGCCATGTTGTCCTTCTCATTATGTAAGGGTATTCATTATTATATATCCTTTTATGTAAACCCCCTTAAATAATCCATTGGTTCCTCTCACCTAATTATGATTAAAACTTCTCTAATTGATGGATCTCCGAGGTGAGTGTAGGTGGTTCAATTTCATAGCCAAGAAAAAACAGATCCATGAGATATATTATAGGACATTTGGAAAACTACATCATGAAAGAATTATGGTTCATGGTGTTATTCTCCTAGGTTAAAGGGTTAGTTTATCATATACTGGATAAAAAATCCATTATAAAATTCACAAGATCAAGCCACTTTTGTTATTTTGTGTATGTCAAGTTACATTGATTATTTTTCTATGGATGTCTTATTTCAATTCAATAAATTGATAAATTTACAATCATTCAATAAGTAATTAAAATAAAATAATATTATTGTTAAAATTATTCTGAAAACATTAATCTATCCAGTAAAATTATCATAATATTTTAAAGAATATAATAAATATAAAATGATCAATTTAAATATAAATATTAAAATCACTCAAAAAACATTAGGTCGGTATAGACATCCACTACACGGGTTGAAATAAAACAATTACTCAATGTTCTTCAACAACCTCAATTGGGGTACATTCTATTATTTTGGAATTTATATCTTGGACTTTGGGTTGACTTAACTGAGTTCTCATTAGGGGTTGATTACATCTCTGAGGATTACAGCAACCAGTAGTAAAATTTTTAGGAAACCCAAGACCACGATATTAGGTTTGGGGAGACCACTGATTTGATCAAATAGTTGTGAGTTAAGGGAGTTGTAAAGTTACCACTACCCAAATACCTTTTTTATATCTTATTAGTCCCCCTTATATGATATAATAAGGGTTATATAGATCCCTTCCACTGGAATATAAATGTTATAGTATATTCTATTACCAATGGTTAGGGTTATTAGGTTTAGAGAAGGTTTATGGAGATAAATAAATATAATTTTCTATGTTATTTATTTTGTTAACAATGATAAAAAATAATATATACTTATATTTAAATATTTAATGAGAGAAAAAAATTGAAACACTGCGGTCATTTGGATAAAGTCCTTTTCCTCACCATTTCACAATCCCCAGGGTTGTATAGTTTCTGACACATAGAAATAGAACATTAAAATTTATAATATATGTTTTAGTCCCCTATTCCAATTGTTCCAAAAAACCAAGATTGTTAAAGAGAGAAGGGTGCATATAAGAGGTACATGGTGATGCTTAAATTTTCCATTGATTCGAGATATCAGTTTTTTATATAGAATAATTAATACAGTAAAAGGACATGAAATCCTATACCATGATATGTCATCTCTTATCTATTTAGAATGATAAATAGAAGAATTTGATAATTTTTTTTCTCACTACACACTAGTATAGTAAACTAAAATAGGGATCTTAATAATAGATCTTAACATCAATAAACATAAGTATATTTAAGGAATAGAAATTGTTTTCATCCATAAGGATATAAAATTGTATATTATTATCAAACCATAATACTTTTTTTCTAGGTTCTCTTTATTCATCTTTAAATTTGGGATGAGCAGCATGTGAACATTTTTATGTAGCATCACTTGGTAAATAAGAGTTACATGGAACGTGGTTCCATAACCCGAATGGTGAATAACGTCGAAGGATGAAAATCCCATTACTATTTTATAGTAAATGATTCCTTCTCACTTCCATTTTAAAGGGAAAAATATTTATCATTATTGTAGAGAACATGAGGATATTTTAAACTCATGTGCACAAAAAAGTGTTGTTAAAAGAGAATTGAAATATATTGAATAATACAAAATTTATTTCATTTAATTCAAGGATTTTCATCATCGATATAAAATCATCTATTTTAATTCTTGGGTATTAAATACAGTCTTGTATTAAATTATTAAAAACAAGAAAATGTATTAGTAGAAGTATGTTATATTATCATAGGAGATAAAAAATTGTGATTCACATGTCAGTTATGAGAATCACATCACATTAATAAGTAAATTTTAATTATCCCATAAGTTGAAAAGGGTAGTTCATATGTCAGCAATGATAATTTCACTATATTATGATTTCTTAGTGGATACCTTCATGTTAAGATACTATTTGTGTTAAGAATTACAGATAAATTTATGTTTTTAATCTATTATAAATAATTTCCTTTGAAATTAATTTCATTATTGTATTCTAAACATATTCAATAGTTTAGAAATTCTTGAATCATAGATATCCAATAATTAAATCAATGATGAAATAAAAATTATAATATTAAAATACAATTTTGGAATGATAGTTATTATTAATATAAACAAATGTGTTTTTTCAACATGTACCTTAATGAGTATTTTATCCCAATACAGTTTAAAACACCTTAGTTATTATTTATATAAATGATTATTTAGGTTCAGAAAAAGAAACCCTGAAAAAAAGAAGGTATTCTGAAATGATTCTGAAATTAATTCATATATATATAATGAAAAATACCATGGTAAAGATAGATTTAAATTCATGTAATTCATTAAATTTCTTTAAAAAAAATTAGGAAAGGTAGACAAAAATAATGAACATACATGTTAAAAGATTAATTATCCTTTTATATGGTTTGTTAGAGTATTGACAATTAAATGTAGATTGAATAATTCTCCAAAAAACAAATTTCCTTTTTCACATCATATAGATGGTGATTGTACAAGATAGTTTGATACAGTCTTGTGAATATGTAATTAATTATCTCATGATTCCTTTCAACATGTATTTTTAAAATTAAAGTGTAAAAACTAACTGTTTAATTACTATATAGATCAATGGATATAATTTGAATTATTATGTGAAGAAAGTACATTATCTCATCACATCGAGTGTTTTTATAGGACCCATTTATAAATATTGTGAAATAATCATATTTACATCTTGAATGATATAGTGTGCACCACAATTAGTGATCCTTTTGATACTAAGGATACTGATACTCCCTAGACATAAATGTAATATTAATTCCTAATATATTTCTATATGGTAAGAATGCGTCTTTATAGAAAGTGGTAACAAGCATGAATCTAGCTGAATCATGTATCTAGATTTACATGTTAGTATAAGAATAATGAACTTGACAAGTGTTATTGTGAGGACATGTTTCAGAGATATATATCACGTAGGATGGATAAAATCTTAGTTTCGGTTTTATATCCACTGGGATGGGTGATGAATTATTTTATAAGAATTTTTAATCCTATAGAGAGAATCAATGTTATAACTAGATATTATTCAAATATTTTTATGAATTAAAATATATATTACATATACCACACATTATTATTTTGGTTCTTGATATAAATCCATTGGTGGGTCTTCAATAGAAACAATCCATGGATGGTAAAAGTGAGGTAGAAATTTGTATTTAATAATCATAACAAGGCATTATCCTTAAATCCATTTGAATTTTACTTTCCATAGCTACTATGATCATCATATTAGTCATCAAATTTGTAGTTCACCACCTTTAGAGGTAACAATTTAATACATATTAATTTTATGTAACTATAATGGTTGGAGACATCAAAAAAAGCTAAAAATATTGATAATTTCAAGGATATATTTTTTTTGGAAACACATATAATGGTTATAGTATATTTATTTGAAAAAAAAGGTTTTGGGTTTCTATAGGAATTTACAAGTAGTTTTATGGTTTTCCCAGACAAATAATTTTGATAAGATCAAGGTAATAAGATCAAATTGTATATATCAAGAGGCTTGTGAAGGAAAATCATAGTACACAATTGACATGGTATTAAAAAAATACCAAATTCAATAGTATACATTAGATGTTTCTAGTCTCACATGGTATTCTTGTTAGGTATATACTATATATGCCAAAGAGTACTTTAGAAATTTATCTCACATTATATGATATATACATAGGTTTGATCCTTCTTATCTATAAAGAGAATAATGTCAATATATAGAAAGACCTTCAAAACATTATTAGATGGTAGTTATAATAATCTAATAGTAATTTGTATTGAAAAACAATATGATTCCTTAGAGATTTGAGAAATTTCACTATTATATTTTATACTATATAAAGCTAGTCTTATTTATATCTATTTGATCTATAATTATAGTAAATATAATGGTAAATTTTGTAACAATCTACTGTTTTTATATATATATTATACTGACTATGTTGTGGCTTCTGATGCATCTTAATATTGATGTTAAGAAATTTTTTGTCTAGATTTTGTAGTTTGACTTCAATAGTAATGCTCAATGATATTATGATGAAACTATATCTATGTTATTATCTATAATTTTTTGGATAATAAGTAGAAAAAATAAACGTATGAATATTGTATCATGATGGATTTTCTCACAGATATGGATTCGTGGTAATCATATTTGCCATAGGTAGCACTATGGGCCCAGTATTTATGGTCGTACCATTATAGAAGTATGTACAAAATATGAGTTTACATAGTAGAGTGTTAGAATTGGAATATATTTTAAGTGGAAATTTTTTCTACTTTCATCCAAATAAGTAACTAATTTTAATAATATTTTAAAAGAGTATTCATATTCTTGAATATTGATTAATTACATATCACATGATGACTATTCTTATATATGACATATATGTGATAATATCTTTAGAGAACTTGTCTCATTGGAAGGTCATGCCAGTTTCCCACTATAATGAGAACCTAGAAGATTAATTATATTATTTTTAGTTAAATGTTCTATATAATGATTAAATAATTTAAAGGGTCTCAAATGATAAAATTTATCTTGGGTGGAGACTCATAGGACTTTATCACACTTTCTCATGGTGTATACCCTTTATAATTTTTAGGGTAGGATATTATCATAACAATTCATACAAGTAGGAAATCCACAAAGATATATATCATTAGGTGTTTCTATCTATTGAAATATGCAATAGTCTTTATACTTTAATATTAATATTAATGCTTTCTATGAGTCATGTACTTTGATGCAACGATGAAAATCATGATGGCATATTCCTACAATAAGGTGGGATGTGTTGGATGTGTCATGAGTAATATTTAGTTATTGAATAATGTGATAAATTATTTTTACATTCTATTATTTAATTGAAGATGATACCTAAAGGAATTTCATGGTAATTAAAAAATATAATTATGGCCTTTTACAATGTGTTCTATTGATAAGTTCATATTCAAAAAATCAATGAATGATACGTTGAGTGCATTGGTTCATGACACCAATATTCAACCTGCTTGGTTAAAGATATTGTGATAAAGGGATGATATTACCCAATTGATTTCCATATGTGGTTATTATCATTATTCTATACTTATTTCTCTATGGGTACCATGATGTGTTTCTAGATGATAACCTTGGACATTATGCAGTTTAGCCTAATGCTATTGAGAAAGGGTCTCAGAGGGTGACACAGTATGTGTATTCAAAACCTCAGTTAAGTTTGATATAAATTTAATATATTGAAAAAAAATATTATTCCCATATATGGTTTAATAATTATTTATTTTCTGTTGATTAAAAAAATACCGTCCCTGATTATTAAGAAAATCTATGTATGTTTTATGTTTAAAAAATATTAATTTTTTATTATACTAAACATAATATTTATTTATTTATCCCTTAATGGTGCAGTAATATTTATTTATTAATTAAGTAGTAATTATTCAGGGTTTTTTAAATACCATTTATGATATATAAACTATTTTTAATCTTATTTTTGGAAATGATATATTCAATTTCATTTAATTAAATAAATAAGTTTTTATTTAAAAAATGATATTTATTTAACAATAAGTTTTGTGCATGTCAAAAAAATAATATTATTATTTATATTATTGTTGTTCATTGGATTCACTATTGAAAAGGGATTCATGAATTGAATATATACAATTTACAACACAAACTGGATTTATATATACCAAGTTATATAACTGTAAGGGTTAGAAATTCATTGGGAACGAAAAACCTGATATATAATTCTAAGAAATCCAAATAGAGAAATCTCCTAAGAACATTTTGAAGAAAAAGAGTGTTGATCCTCCTCCATCCACTCAAATATTCAATAGAACCTAAAAAACATCTACCATGAATATATTCTTTTTGAGATCAATGGTGGAGGATGAAAGAATTCAATATCCAATATGCTAGCACCTGACGATTCTATGGTAGCATTCCAAATTTTTTAAAGAAAGTATATATCACTTTTACTGGAATTCTACCATTTGATAATGCATCACAATGATTGTAAAATAAATGTGGTCAATCAATTTATCAATAAAGATGGAATTCAATATAAAGAAAAATCTTAATGCATCTTTAAATTGACTAAACATTTTATATAAAATGATAATCTATCTTGGTTCTTCTATTATTTAGTGATATTCATTGAACATAATTTGTTGGTCATGGTGTATATACTAATTTACATTGAGTGTTATTTATTAAAACCTAAACAATGTCAAGTAGTACACCACCCAATTGGTGACTCCACTCCATTAAACTAGAGGACCCTATGAAATTATTAAAACATTGATAAATTTGATGCTGAGGGATAGAATCCCCTTACATTTGTACAAGTTAATCTGAAAGAAATCACTACATCATCTCAATTTCTAAGAACTCTATATATCACAATAGAATAAATACAATTTCAACCCAAAAAAGAGGTTCTAGAATTATCAATGTCCATAGAATCTTGAGGGAAAACTATGAATATTGGGTGGTTTATATTCAAGGAATTTGAAATTATAACACAAATAATAGTAGAGTCCTAAGTAGAGTTGAAAATGTTTTTTTGAGTCAAAATACTAATCCATAGGAATTGATTTAGTAAAAATTTCATACATCCAATGGTTATTGGGGAACATGAATTTTGGAAATATGTGGTGACTCCAAGCAACTCAATGTAGTAGGAACTATCCATAGAGAAAGAAATTAATTACCATAATTTCAATGGAACATGGTTGTTGGATGAACTACTAAAAGGAAAGAAAATACAATATAAAAAATGTTTTTTTTCTATTTAAATAATGAAACATATATAAGTATAAGATAAAAGGCATAATTGGTGTTAAATGAATTTTAATAGAGTGAAGTAAAAAATTTCTCATATTTTTTTTGGGTATTTATGAATTCTATTATCTTAATTGTTTTGATTCTTTTCGCTTCTGATGGTCTATGCTTGGAGGATAAAGATATTTATTAATCCTTTCATCATGAGTACTTATAGGATATTATGTACCTGATGAAACCTAATGGTATTGTAAACCATTGTAAGGTGTTCCTTTTTTGAGTGTTTAAGTCAAACCTCTATGACATGAATTAGACACTTCATCAGTAGAATTGGATGTTAGACACTATCATTGATGAGTAATGTTTAAAATTATATAAATATGATGATTTTTTATCAGATGATTTGGAATGATATGACTAATTTTTTTAATCCTACTCTATATATATTTCAGGTTTCTATAAGTCCGAGAGTGATTAGTTATTCAAGAGCATAAGTTTATGTTTCATAGAATATTTAATGTTAAAAATCTTGGAAAATAGTTAAAAATAATGAGGTTAAATATAAAAATAGATATAAAATTTAATATTCTAGATTAATATCAGAAGTATTACATCCATAAGATCATCAATGATATTGATTTATTAGATGTATGTCATTATTAACCCACCTTATTAGACACTTAAAGTTATCTACGGAGTAGAACCTATATCAGAAGATGAAATTTTCTACATGGAGAAAGTCATGTATTTAATATTTATGAGTTGATTTATGAATATGATGATATGTGCATTGATAGATATTTCTATTCAAATGGGATTGGTATGTTGGTTTATGATAATCCTAGGTGGGTAGAATAGACAATTCATCAAGTGGATCAATAGAGAATTGAATAAATTTTAATATATAATTATATTCTTTGGTGAATATAACCCTTTTCAAGAATTTGTTAATGTGAGTTATACTAGGGATTAATATACTCAGAAGAGCATGATGGGTTTTATGTATATGTTTAGCAGATTAATATAGAGCTATATATATTAGTTATTGAATATTTTTACATTATATTTAATGTATTGAAATAAATAATATCTATCTAATACAAAAAAGGGTTATTGTTGTAAATTTACTTAATGAAAGTTATTGTAAGTTCAATTAAAGTATGGGTGTTATTCTATAATGCTAGAACAAAATTAAATTTTCTTGAAATATGATGATTTATGAAAAAATAAACCAAATAGTCCGTAAATTCCATTTCATCTGTAATATTGTGGATTATAACGTTTTAGACATGTGGAAGATAATTTTTAATAAAAACACATCCATTATGTTCACAAATTATTTAGTCCTTGAATGTTTGAGGCAACAATTCACCTCAGTAGGACATGAGTGAATGGAGAATGATAGATAATACTACATTCTTTGATATAGATAATGATTTTTTCCTATGTTTTCAATAATTATAAGTAGGTATCTTAAAGAAATAAATTTTTTGGGAAATTTCTTGTATTTGGATTCTTTACTGGAAGGTGGAACTCCAGATGTTCACCTCCCCCTTATAAAGGTAGTGATAATAGTACCCTCAACATGTGAATTTTCAATTATCATAAATTGGAATGATTTTTATTATATATCTAGGATATTATATATTTTAGAGAAGTGGAATAATAAAATTCTACCCACTATAGGGGTTGATATTGTAGAAGATACGTAGGAATAGTGTAGTCAATAAATGAATGTCAATATTTCTCGGTTGGTGGTGAAATGTATTTTACCATCTAAGAACCTCTATAAAAATGGAGGGACTAGTTTTTTTATATTTTAATTAATAAAAGTAATTACAAATTTTAGAGTATGAGGATTCAAAGTGTTGTCATAGGATCTAAATCTCTAGTGATTCTGATCATTTTATTTTCTTTGAAATAGTACATTCAAGTATTCTTCCATGAATGTTAGATGAAAGTTGAATATATGTAATATTTTTTTGTCTATTTTACTTTTTATAAAATATTAATTGGATTTGAATGTTTGTGAGTTGGTTGAAATAGTATGTGAAAAGTTTGGACTAGTGTTAGTGATTAGGGAGTTGTGGAATTCTTGGTTCTAGTGCACTATGACATGCATAAGTTTTGTTTGTTCTATCCATATAATATAAACCGTTGACATGGGTGATATTCCATGGAATAAAATATATTTTATATTTTTTTTAAAAATCAATTCCCTTCCCAATGGCTTATCCACATTTATTTTAAATATATTGAAGCTCTTATTCATGATTTCATTTTTCTAATACTTTTTACAAGTGTTGGGCCAATCATGATGTATCTTTGGAAGTTTCATATTAGATTCTTTCTTGATCAACTTTTCCATGTTCATTTTCCCCAAATAGGAAAGTTTCTAATACCATAATTTATTCCCTCCCTTATTATTATAAAGTATGAATTTTGATCATTGGAAGTCATGAATAGGTTTATATTGGTTATGTTTCCCTTTATTGTTATTTTTATATTCATCAAACTCCATATAACACATCCATTATTTCCAAAGATCACCACACTCTCAATTATAAATTTTTTTAAAAAACATGTAATTTTGATTAAACCTATAAACAAAAATAATTAAATTTTATTGAATTTTAGTCTCATCATTTATAGTACATTTTAATCCTTTGATAATGAGTATTCCATATTTTCCAAAAGAAAAAACCCTTTTTTCATAATTTTGGATGTTTTATAATAGATTCTTATTGTCATGCATAGGTGTCAAACAACCAATATCAGTTATATAAGGATTATATTCACTTACATTATTATAATAAACATCAACAACCATCACTAGATCTCTATTATTCTACCTCTTGACTAGTTAATAATTCTCATTTTCCATTAATTTCTATTTAAAATTACTTTTACTATTTTCCAGTATTCATAATCTCGTATTATAATCATGCTCTGATTTAGTTTCATTTGGTGTTTTCTTGGGAGAAATATTGAAGTGTCTCGACCCTAGAAATTGTGGAGGTGGTGTCTACTACATGTTAAATTGTCATAGTTACAATGAATAAAAACCTAATGGAATGAGAGTTTAGTAGTCTTGTCAATCCAGATACATACACAAGAAAATAATACAGTAATTATAAAATAATTTTATCTCATCATTATAAATAAATAAATTCAATGATAACATTATTATATATAGTAAATCCTTATATATATTTCATAGTATGCTTCTTCAATTCCTGGGGAAAGAAACCTAATAAGTTTGAGCACAAATGCTTAGTAAGTGAAAAATACAGCAGAAGAAATAATTAATCAATGAGAATAATAATTATGACATGGTAAATAACTGAACTCACATTCCATATAATCAATTAACTGAGAACTAAGTGCTTAAAAAATATGTCAAGGTTAAAACTATAAACACATTCCATTAAAATAATTAGATATATAAAAATAAAAATCGCAAGGTGATAATCTCAAACAAAATCCATTTAATCAATGAACTGAAAATGAAGTGTATCCATATATATGTTGACACAAAATCTCAGGGATGAATAATAACTAAATATAATATGAAGAAAATACTTAATTATTTGACATCTTGTCTCAGGAAAATGAAAAAATATAATGTCAAGATCCATCCATCAGATAGTTTAAAACTATTGATAGAAACATGTTTTGTTTGTGAAACATATTTTACTCACGATAACTTATCGATGCATCGAGGAGATATATAATGTTTATGATCCACCCATCCTTTAATGTCCAAATAATTCTTTATATCGAGTAATAAAAATAATTAATAAATAATATTCCTTATCAAAAATATATATTGAATAAAGAATCACATTATCAATGTTTTTACAAATAATAAAATACTTTCAATGTACACATAATATTTAAAGAGGTGGTGTCAGAAATAGTAATATCCATCATAAATGAAATGGATAATTTATGAACAATTCAAATTTAAATATTCATTAGAGATTAAATAGTTTAAGGAGACAAAAAAAGACGCTATAAAGTAAATTTGAATACTCTCCTTAGTTAAATAAATCAAAAACCATCCAAAGAGATAAATAGGACGCAATAAGTTCAACATATCCAAATTTGTGTAAAAATAATGTTTATTTTCATTTATGAATAGAATAACTATAAAATTACCTTTTAAAACATTTTTGAGGAAAATATGCTTTTATTAAGAAACAAATTTTCATTTAAAATCACTTTTGAAAATATTTTATTTAAAAAGTAACATTTTGAAATGAAAATGAATCCTCAAAGAAATGACAATGGATGAATCCTTACAAGTTGTACAATGTAAAAAGAATATTCCAAGTTCATAGTTAAAGCTTAGAAAAATGACCTATTCAGATAGTGACAAGAATATTATTTTAAAATCATTGGTAAAATAAAAAAATAAGGTTAGAATTTTCTTTAGCAAATCATTTTAAGAAAATTTTAGAAAACCGTTTTATAAAATATTTTTTAAAATGAAAACAACTTCTCCATCTAAAGAGTGAAATAAATTCATATTTCTTAAAAAACATTTTCTAATACATTTTGAGTACTAAAGAGTTGTAAATTGTACTAATACTTAAAAATGGTCAATAATTACCCTATAAAACTGAAATTCTTTATTGAACTATGGTTATATAATTACGTCAATTAGAAATTCCATTTAATGATCATTAGTATTAGTCTCGAGGAAAATAATCTTTAAACATGTCAAAGTGTCTCATACCGCATTGAAAACATTTATATCATAAGACACATGAATGAATAATACTTAACGAAAAATATAATATCATGAAAACAAATATATTCTTCATATAACATGTCAAAGGAAGTATATATACCATATAAAAGAAACCTGGTTCACAACAATAATTAAGTGTCAATAGAATGTAAATTGAGATGAGAATCCCTCACCCTTCATTTCCTTTTAGGCCAAAATACATCAACTTCATGTATAATAATATTATGGTAATTAAATACATTATTTATAACCTTTTTAATTTCTATAATTACTTTAATTTCATTTACTACCATTTTGTGTACAACTACATAACAATTAATATTACGTTAGGTGTTTTGACCTAATTCAGTTCATGTGTCAAAACTATTTTGGTAGGTCAACTATGGTCAAATGGGTCATTATATAATATCTCAGGAATAATTATCATGAAATAATTATCATATATATAAATAAATTTTACTTTTGAAAAAAATAATTAAATATGGTAATGAAAAATAAATCAACGTTGTGATCATGGATATGGTAGTCCATAATTACGCATGAGTAATGTTCTCAATTTCCAATGATCATTATGGAAAGAAGGTAAGTAGAAATATGTCTTTATATAATGATAATTATATCATAAAAATCATATTGTACAACCATATATACTTATATATATAATTATTGTGATGAAAAAGGAATCACATCATGTCAAAGAGGTGGTAGTCCACACATCCATGAATAACGTTATCAGTTTTTAAGTGTGTCGAAGGGTAATGAAAAAAATATTATATATTATGTTTCTTAAAATCTAATTTTGTTCATCAATATAATATATAATTTCTTTCTACAATATGTTTAATTAAAACCAACATTTATATGTTCCATGTAAGGTATGAACAAATCACATCTCTTTACGGGGTTGTAGTCCACACTACCACAAAAGATGTTATCATTTTTACACAAAATGTAATGTATAAAGATATGAGTTTTACAAAAAATGAAGAATATTATATATATAATAAATATAAAATATCATAAATATAAAAAATATTTTCATCACAATTACCACCATGAGAGGTTATAATGGAAGAACAAACAATCATCATTCTGTGAGGCAGTAGTTCGACATTCATGTAAATAGTCTGTTTGTCACCCATTAGATGGTGGTGTGTGTAAGTGTAGATATAAACCCTAATAAATAAACAACATATTATATTTATAACACTATTTTCATTATATAATCATTATTAAAAAATAATTGAAGGGTTGGAGGATTATATGAATAAAAATAGATCGTTTGAAAGCATTACCTTAAAAATTAGGTAACTCCTTTTTGTAAATACCAGATGGATTCCCTGGAAGGATTACTAATAAAATAGATGATTAAAGGTCTATGGTAGTGAAGTTGGGAATATATTTAGGTATAGATTTTCTGAACAAAAGTTGTTTGAGAGGTGTGAGGAATAGGGATAAGTGGTGGCCTTTTATAGTGAAGGAGGAGTGGCAGTCTTATAATAATTTGAAAAATGAATTCTTCCCACATTATTCCGGTTGAACATCGATCCAATAATGGAAAAAATCATATAAACAATATTATATGTTCTATATATGGGAATACAATATCTATTGGACAACATTCTAGGTCGTTTTGGGCGTTATCATTAAGGTTTAGTCCCTTATTAAACTTAATTTAACCTTAATTTTTGTAATTAATTTAAATTACTTTCACTAATATTTCTGCTAAATAAAGTAATTATTATTATACATTATAAATTATTCATATTCCAAATATGGAATACATTTTTAAAAATTCCAATCATATAAATGGTAAAAATTATTTTAAAATTCATCCCGCAGGAGGGACGACAATGCGGTTTTTTTCAATGTAAAAACATCTGAATGATTTCTATGTTTTTATAAAGAATATAAAAGTGAAATTTATTCCAATGAAATAAATTTAATTAATTAATAAAATTATTATCTACTTAATATTTAAAAATTAATAGAATTAATTTTTTTCCTTAAAAATATCTTAGATTAAAAATAAGTTATCAACAAAAATTCAGAAATTTTAACTACTCATTAAAATTGAAATGTTTCAAAAAAATATAAAAAATTCACATTAACAAAATTTTGATATTTTTATTTAAAAATGAATTTTATTTAGATATATTAAATCAATAAGTTTTTAAAATTTGTATTTAAAATGGGTTATCCATTAAAAAGTGGAAAAAAATTATTTATAAAAATATAAGTTTTTATGAATAATGTATAGTTTGACGTTATTTATGGATATAAAACCTAATGGATGAATATATATGATATTTTATTGAATATATAAAATATATCTTTAATTATAATCATTCAATAATTTTAATTAATTATGTTTAATAAGACAAAACTCCTTAGGAAGAATAAAAATCAAAATATTTCTTTTTATATCCAATTGGTTCTGATTTTTGTTTCTCATTAATTGGTAACCCCTGAATTAATTTTATATTTATATAAACCATATATTTTCAAAGGTTAGGAAATATTTTTAATAACCACTAACATAAATTCCTGTTTATATCTTATTATATTAAATAATAATATTTAGTACCACATTGTTATTTGGTGAAACATGGTCTTATGTGTAATGCATGCTATCGTAGATGGCCGCTCTTGCGTGTAACACAAGATATCAAAGAAGAAATATCTTACTCGGATTTAAAGATATATTTAATATATAATATTTATTTAATATAGTAAATTTATTGTAAATTATTGGGTTCTTATATTCCATTTTTACATATGGTGTTGTGTTTCATACACGCAATCGAATACAAGGTTCTTACATTACAATTTCAGTGTTTTACATTGTCCCCACATTAATTAAATTGAATCCTCACAATTTAAACATGATTTTGGAGGATATTATTTGATATTTCTTATGTTTAAATCCCACATTGTGAGAAGGGTTATTAAAAAATCTTCTATAAAAGAGATAATGTGAATTTCAAAGTTAACATGGACTAACATATAAATAGTTATCTAAGTAGGATAACATTAGTGTAAAGTTGATCTATGTACTTGGGTTAAAGGTGGAAATATTTATAGGTATTTGTTAAGGTCATAAATCTTAAACAAGTGAATTATTGATATAATGTTGAGGGAATCAAATCCATAAATTTGAGATGATTTAGAAGGCCATTAGTTCAACAAAAAAACGAGGTATTATCACAAAAAAAATGAAGAAATTTTTCTTAACATTATGGAATTATTTTACTACCTCTGTATATGTACATGATGTATTTATATAAAAAATAAACATTTAGTTATTCTTCCACATATTTTTCAATTCTTTCATAAATTAAAATTAATCTACAAATCACAAAAAATACATTCCTAAGGAATCTTAAGGTATATAAAATAGTGAAAAATATGAATATTTGTTTTTAACTATCTTCAAAAACAAATATGTTGTTTATAGATTAATATTTATTCTTCGAAATTGATAATATTAGTTCATCATTAACATATTTCATCAACTTTTTTAACTAAAAACAATTAAAAATTAACTTGGACATTGCAGAAGTTTGTGGTTGTCATAAAACCCTTATCATCCTTCAGTCATGGGTTTAGACCCATGGACTTATTGGACTTGATTGGTTTTCCCAAACATATAGTTTTTCCTTTTATAAAAAAAATTAATATAATTTCTAAACTGAATGTGATGGGAATCATTAAAATTAAGTTAGTTTCTAAATATTCTTTTAACTAGGATTTTTATTACAATTCCAATCAATAAATACATTATCCATTTATTTCCACATATGTCCTTCATAGGTCTAAGTTTTATCTTTAATATAATTTGTAGGATTTCTAATTCATTACACCTTATCTTTAATCTAATACACATCTGTTTTAACCTAGTTATTCATTGTCAAAATCGTTGATAGTGGTTTGTAAAGAAAATGTGAATTTTTTGAATCACATCCCCCAGGAGTGTTAATCTAGGTGTGCAGTAAGGCCCATTTTCATGTACCAGTTTACCCTGAGTGAAGTTAGGAACACCATGTCAGAGTTATTACTCCTAGTTACCTTTGTCCTAGAATCACACCTACTTTTAGTATCCAGATAGGGATGTATTTCTTAGAAGACCCATATAATCTCTACCTTACCAAAATTATTCAATGTTCTTCTATACTTATCCTCAAAGTCTACCTTATAGACATCTTCTCTAACATATGTTTTCTTAAATATAGTTTCCAAATTTTCTAGTAAAATTCCTCTAATACCAACTATAGAAACCCATCCCTAGAAAGCCTGGAGCCAGTTTTTTTATCAATTACATTGGCATGATTACAAGGAATCGAATCCTGAAGGATTAAGAGTTTATTAGTCTTGGTAAACAATATACATACATGATAAATCAATACGCCAATTACAACATAATTTTTTTATTCATTCTAAATATATAACTTTGAGGATATATTTATTATATCTAGTAAATTCCAACATATCTTTTATAGTACACTTCTTCAATTCCTTGGGAAATAAACAGAATAAGGGTGACCTCAAATGCTTATTAGGGGAAAATATAGTAGAATAAATAACAAATCAATGACAATAATAATTATTATATGGTAAATAATTTCACACACATGACATATAATCAATAAACAGGGAAGGAAGTTCATAAATAGTATGCAAAGGTAATAACTAAGAACACATGCCATTCAAATAACTAGATAAAGAAAAATAAATATGGAATGGTAAGAAACTAGAAAACATTCCATTTAATCAATTAACTGAAAATGAAGTGTATCTATAGATATGTTGATTCAAGATCTCATAGATGAATATTCACTTTAACTAATATGAAGGAAATGATTAATTTTTATACATCATGTCTTAAAAACATTAAAACCTCTACTATCAAGACTCATCCTATGGAAAGAATAAATCTACAAACAGAAAATCATTTAATTTACATAACTTATTTGTCTCATGAGAACCTATCGTTGAATTGAGGAGATATATAAATTATTTGATCCAACCATCATTACATCTTCAAAACATTATTCATATTGAGTAATCAATTTAATTAACAAACAACAAGACTTATCAAATATCTGTGTTGAATAAAAAATACATATGATCATTATTTCCCAAAATAATAAAATAATGTCAAAGTACACATCATGTGTAAAGAGGTATATGTTTTAGAAAATATTAATATCCCTGAAAAATGAAATGGATAATTTTTGGTAAATTCAATGTTTAATGATTATAGGAGATTGAATATTTCAAGGAGACTAATAAATGAATTCAGTAAGTGAATTTGAATACTAAACTTTGACAAATAAATAAAAAACCATCCATATGAAGAAAGAGTACTGTATCAATACATAATATACGAAGTGGAGTAAAAGTAATGCTTTATTCATTAATGAATATAAATAATATAAAATGATCTTTTGAAAACATTCTCAACAAAAATATCCTTTTATTATAATAAACGTTTATTGAAAAATGTTTTCTTTGAAAATAAATTTTGAAATTTTTTTATTAAAAAACCATTTAAAAGTGAAATAGAATATTCAAAGAAATGATGGCGGATAAATCCACACAAGATGTACGTTGTAAAAAATAATATTTTTTTTCCATGATTAAAGGATAGAAAATCGTCTTTTTCCAAAAATAACAAGAAGAATCCATTGAAAAAAATTTTGGTAAAAGAGAAAAAGTTTAAAAATATCTATTCTAAATAATTTTAAAAAAAAAATGATAATAATTTAATAAAACATGGATTTTTAAAGAAAATAGGTTCTCTGACTAAATATATAAATAAATGTGGGTTTTCTGAAGAAATAAATAAATAACATTTTTAGTACCAAAGAGTGGAAAATTGGAACTAATACTCAAAATTGGTCATGAATAACCATATTAAAATAAACTATTTTATTTAACAATGTTTATATAATTTACACAAATGGAAATTACACTGAAATATCATTAATATTAATCTTAAGGAAAATAATCTTTAAACATCCCAACGATTCTTATACCACTTTGATAAATTTTAAATCATAATCCTCATGAATGAATAATATTTAATGAAACATAAAATATCATGGTAATAAATTAATTAATTATATAACATATCAAATATATTATATACAAAATATAAAAGAAACTATTTTTATAACAATAATTATGTCTCAATGAATGTAAATTGAGACGATAATCTCTTACCTTGTATTTATTTTCAGGTGAACATTCTTCAAAATCATGTATAGTATAATAAAAAATTGAACATAATAAATTCAAGAATCAATGTTGTGGGTTTCAACCCCCTCATTGGTTTGATATATTAACTCTATCACATCCACCATCAAGAAATCAATAATAATGTCTATTTCCCATTCCGAAACATATATCAATGAAATATTTTCTAGAAACAAAAAATATCCTGAATATGGTGTGAATATAACTCAGTAGTTCAAAACCATCATCTATAAAAAAATCATATAATATCGGAATTCTATGCTATAAATTGATAATGTGTTATATTAATTAATTAAAAAATGAATAAAATAGAACCAAAACATGATTTACCTCCATGCTTGAAAAAAATTGATCGTGTATTATAACCATTCCAACAACAACCATGGGACAAATTAAAATAACCATCATTGGCTCCATGTTGTAATATTTATATTATTGTCTTCATACTATGAAAACGCCGACCATATAACCAAGGTAATATAACATTCTTCATCATTACTCTATGATATCTCATAGAATGACTTATGAATATGTGAACCACAACAATATAACTAATGTAAAATAACATTCTACAGTTTTATGATGGAATATCTCTGAGTATGTCTTAGAAAGTTTCCATCCATGAAAATATAACCATTGTATAGTCAAAAATAGTGTAGGTCGAAGACTTGTATTCATTAAAACATTCATGACATATCCCTATAGACATTACAACATGGGACTATGGATTGACCATCCACTATAATCATTATAGCATGGGAAAGGGTTGAGCCTACTCAATATCATCATTACACCACATTAGTATGGATGTCCCAATGTTGAGCCTGATATATAAACATTATAACATGGAATAATGTCGTTGTCATTCTACATCGTGACTATGATTTCACATCATAATTCTCAGTGGTTAATTTTATAAATTACAATTATTCATTAATATTTCATTTTCAATTTTATTCAAAATTTATTATCAAATATATCAATAATAAATAATCAATTATTTTGTGATTATACATTATGAAATCCCCATAGGTCTATTGTTATTATAAATATATTATGTGAAGTTTTTTTTTAATTTAATCAAAATCATGGTTTTCTCAATGCATGGATATCTATATGATAAGATAAAATTTAATTTAATCAAACATACATTAAATAATAATTTCATTTTTTTAATCTAGTTGGGTTCATGAAATAATTTCATTATAAATTTATTTCATGAACATGGAAACAATCAATCCACAGGGTTAATATTTTGGACACTACCTTAACCATATATCCAACAGATATTTCAATGGTCAATTCCCATTTTCAAGATGGTTTAGATGAATAAAAATTGGTTCCAATATCAAAATTGATGATGATAAAAAAATTTCTATTCTTCAAATTATTTCAATGCAACAGTTGGATGCTTGGGAAGAAGAAATATAAACCTATTAAAAATGACCTACCAATGATATCTCACAAAAACATGATGTCTATATGGAACATTATAAATATAAAATTTCCAAGATAATTTCCAATTTTTTAGAGGATTGGATTTGTAGTATATTTGATTGAATATAAGCCCAGCATCATGTGTGAACTAGATGGTTTGGAATTTACATGGTGTGTAATGTTATTAGAAATCATGTAAATTCTTTTAATGTCATAAAATAAAAAAATACAAGCCTTATATTAATTTTAAGTAAACCCTCATACAGTTACAAAACTATTCATCTATATAGATGGAATTATATATCCAGTTGTAGATTTGTTACACGTTATTCTTTTATAAAACCTAACCCATTTTAATTTTACTCAACTAAACAAGAACCAAGGAAACACGAAACCAAAAATTTACTCGAACTTCGTTATTTGAAAAAAGAATACATCCCCAAAAAATATAACATTTTCCATGACAATGATATCCTCACTAATTCTCTTTGATGCTCAACGTATTTCCATGTATCCCATGTCTACATTTAAACAAATGAAGAAATTTCATAATGAATAAAACCAAAAGATAATATTATTGAAAAACTTAGAGAGAATTGTACATGTAAAAAGGATGGTATCACACAAAAATTTTAAAGACCCGGAAATTTCAAGGAAATTTTTTTCTTAATTTTCTTTGGAATTTTACAAGAACGCAGTTTCTGACGGTGCCTGATTCCGAGGCCCGGTGTGCCCAGAATTAATTTCCGAAGTTTGGCTCGGGTACGTTCTGTGAACGAGCGAGTGGGAATTTCTATCTTTTAAACCGGTGCTCGGAATTGAAATCGGATTACACCGATTAACTCGCAACGCTGGTAATCGCTTAAAAGAACCTTTATCGTAGTTGCGTTTGTGCAGGAGGAGAAGTTAATTTTTTGGGGTGTAATTAAAAAAGTGAATAAAATTGTTAAATCGAATTTTTAGCATGTTAAGCGGTTAACTTCTCCCATGGGAAGTTGGTGGTGGGCCCACATCCATCCAACATCCCATGTGTGGATATTTGAAAGGGTGGGGGCCACACGAACCCCCCCCCCCCCCACCGTTTCAAATTCTTTAAACTCCCTAACCCTCTTAACCCCTCACATTCCAACTCCCCATTAAATCACATTCTTTAATATTTGACAACTTGATTAATTAATGAGGTGAGTTAAGTATGGTTGATTTGAATTTCAATCTTTTGAAATTCTTGCCAACACTTTGCAATTAATTAATTAAACCAACTTTAATAATTATTTTGAGTGTTTTAATTCTTTTGAATTCATTTTTCCAACATTAAAAAGAGAGATTATATTCTTCTTTTTGGGTTGGCATAAACCTTGTGGGGAGAACTAAGGAGAGGAGAAGAACTCTTGGAAGATCACCAACCTCTCAAGGAAGAACGTTCCACGTTTCCGAAGAACGTGAAGCAACACCTCCGACCAGCTTCAACCAGAGTAAGGAAGGGAAGCACCGTCGCCTACAAATTATACAAAGGGTGACGTCTCGGCTCGACTTCACCGAGCTCTTCTCCCACCAACCTAGACGGAACGATGCCTGACCTACGCGACACTTGTCTTCTGCGGGTCGTTGAAGAACTACCGTTCTTGAAGCCGATGTAGGGGAATTTATTTTGGAATTCTCTTATCTTTTGAGAAAAAACGACGAGCGCAGACCAACCAATACCGGGTTGATCCGTGGATCGTACGATCAAGCGGTTGATGATTGAGGGTTTTTATTTATTTAATTGTTCGTGAATACAAACATGGTGATGATCGTGGATTAAAACCCTTTTTGTTATCGAATAACGAGAGGGGGTCGGACCGCACAAACACGGTCGACCCTCCTCCTTTGTTTTTCGTGATGGTTTCTTGAGGATGGTACGAGAAAACATGGTGTCGTCGCACCACGCGATTTATTGCGGAAGATACGCGCAGCGCCGTCGCGCCGCGCCGTCGAAAGAAATCCAAGAACGCGACGCCGTCGCGTTGCGTCGAAGAAAGTCAAAGGCATCGCGGCCAGAGCGGGGCCGCGACGGAGGGAAGCGATGCCGTCGCATCGCGCCGAACGGCATAGGCCACGGCCCGTTCCGGACCGCGGTGGAGAAAGATAAACGGCAGCCGGCACCGGGCCGCCGGTGTCGGCGAAGGAAGGACCGGCCGTCGCCGGTCCTTGCTGGCGAAACCGACCGGCCAGTGCGGGCTGGCCGGGTAGTGGAGACCGGGGGAATTAATTTCCCCCGGCCGGGTCTCAAAAGCGGCCCCAATTAAGGGGCCGCGGTTCTCAAATGGGGGGGGGGGATTTGCCCCCCGCGCGCGGCACCCGAACGACGCTCAGGCCGCGCCGCCGTGCCGGTCCGCGCCGCCGTGCCGGTCTGCGCCGCCGCGCCGGACCACTGCGGTTCGTCGGGCCGGGTCGCCGCCCGGGGCGGGTTGACCCGGTTCGGCCGACCCAGGGGGGGGGGGGGGGGGGGTCGGGCTGGGTCGGCCCGAGCCCAGACCCCCAGTTTCGGACCACTTTTGGTCAAATGCTCGTATCTTGGGCTACGGGCCTCCGAACAACTCGCCGTCAGCGGCAACACGATCCTTGGATTGTGACGGTCGTTTTGATATACTATACTCAACGTACATCTTCATTTTCGGGAGCCTACGTGGTTAATACTCCATTGTTAAGCGTGCTTGGCCTAGAGTAGTGATCAAGATGGGTGACCTCCTGGAAAGTTTCCCAGGGTGGGTGTGAGACGGAAAGGCCAATAACTAATAGACCGAGCATCCGATTTACACGCCGTCTGTTTCGTTGAATTCCTCTTGATGAGACGGATCCTTTGGCATACTCTGCCCGAGGTTTGGACGCATGTGGAGTACGGTCGGGTTGGTTTTGCCTTAAAAACCAACCGGGCCCCTGGAACGAAAAAGCCAATAACTCTCAGATCGGGCGTCCGATTGACGCGACGTATGTGGCATTGAGTTCCTGTTGACGATACAGAACTTTTGGCATCCTCCGCCCGAGTTTTGGATGCAGATGGATAGTGGCTGGGTTGGATCGCACCGAAATCCAACCGTGCCCCTAGAACGGAAAAGCTGATATCTTTCTGGCAGAATGTCTGTTTGACGAACCGTCAGCGAGGTTCGTGATCTCGTTGAGAAATGGTCCCTATGAGTATACCCTATGAGATTTCGGGGTACAGTTGAGATACGGCCGGGTTTGGTTCGCTCACGAAACCAACTGGGCCCCTGGGACGAAAAGGCTAATAACTCACAGACCGGGCGTCCGATTGACGTGCCTTCTGTTGTGTTGAGACCCCAATGACGAGGCGGTACTTTGAGATACTTCTTAGTGGGACTTTGAGATACATGGAGTATCGACCTATAGCTCGTGGAGCGGACCCTCCCAGTGACGAGCGTGTAGAGTATGGAGACCGTGTAACTGGATGAGACCTGACCACTACTTGACCGAATCGACTTGGAATGAGTCGACTAGCCCAGGGGACGGAGCACTACTTTCTGAGGTGCAGACCCATGGAGGATGGAGCACTACCTATGTGACAGTGCAGACCCGCTGTACTCGTCTGGAGAGTACCTCAGCAGGCTACAAGGGGGTGTGCACTACTGTGTTTGGGTGACATACCTCGGCGAGAAGCACTACTGTGTCTGGGTGGCTGACTCGCGGTTCTCGACAAGAGGAGTAATTCAGCAGTCTTAGGTTAGTGAGCAGTACCTCAGAGTCGTGATAGGACCACTGTACACTCTAGAGACAGAGCTCTTCAGCAGTTACGGTTTCGATAATGAAAATCCTGGTTTGAGCTGAGACTTTTGACCTTGTGTTTACCTCATGATTGAGATGGGTCACTTGATAACTTAGGAATATGTATAAGAATATACCTGGGTAGTGGTTATCCGTTGATTTCACAATCCTTGTGTTTCCTCATGATTGAGATGGGTTACTTGATAACTTAGATATATGTATGGGCATATACCTAAGTAGAGGTTATCTTTTGATATCTTCTTTGTGGTTATACTTGTTGGTTTTAGTGAGACCATGAGGGTCTCGGGGTCCCTACTAAGTAACGTTATACTCACCCCTGCACGGTCTATGCACGCACCTCGTTGGGTTGGTTGAAGAGGACGGGCAGTGCTGACGGAGGCCGAGTGTTCGAGGACTGGACGATACTCGGAGGTGGACTACTTGATGAGTCAGTATCCGGAGGTGGACTTCACAGTGAGACGACACTCAGAGGTGGTTGGCGGGAGAGAGCGTTGTGGAGGATATCTGTACCTACCCTTCGGGTAGGATCCATGGTGGACGACCCAGGAGCTACGCCAACTATACCTACCCTTCAGGTAGGATACGAGGAGGATGACCCAGGAGCCGCTTCCATCCCACCAGCTGGTGTACTTTGTTTAGTTGTAGTTGTACTTTCTTTTGGGTTTGTATTCTGGCCCATTTTTCCTTTCAGCACTTCTCTTTGTACATAGTGTTTACTTCCGCTTATACTCTGTCGTGTTTGTTTACTTTTATAAAGGCAATGCCTTCCCAGTTATCAGGATTAACTCCTTTGGTGCTATTCGCCATCCCCTGGCCTATGGAAGGTGGGATTGGTGTAGTCATGGTATGGGCCCCGAGGACAGGTCGTGACAAATTGGTATCAGAGGAGTTCGTTTCTGCCGCAGAACTTATTACTCCGACTTTTTCTTTCTGTGGAGCAATAGTGTTAAGAGTACCGAGTGTGGTTTTCAATTCAGGGAGTCCAGTGTTGGTGCGGGCGGCCGACATATCCATACACCAGGACCCTGAAAACTGATTTCCGACTTTGTGCACGAAAACACTGATTGCATGTTTGTTTTCAAAGGTTTTCCCTTAAAACATCTCAAACCAGGTCAGCTCACCAGGAATAAACGTTTGACCATGTCACGATGTTTCTTTTAGGATGCCTTTTCAAGGATGACCAGCTAGAGCCCAGAGGGATGTGCGTGCTGACATCCTGTCGAGCGATGAGGCTTCGGTACAGGGCCCTCTTGCAGTTGAGGCACCAGCGGAGGCACCAGTGGTACTGCTACCCGTTGGGCCACCGATGCCACCAGCCCCAGCAGTAGAAGATGCACGACGCTTGAGCGTGCTTCATGAGTTCCAGCGCCAGAGGCCACCCAGGTTCCGGGGAGAGACGGACCTGCAGGCCGCAGAGGTTTGGCTGGAGGCTGTGGTGAGAGTCTTCAGGCTAGTGGGGACACCGGAAGACATCATGGTGTCTTGGCTACCAGCCTCCTTCAGGCAGCAGCAGGCAGGTGGTGGAGCCACTTGTTTCAGTTTTGCGACGGGATGAACTTCGCATGGGAACACTTCGAGACCTTCTTCAGGGTGGAGTTTGTGCCAGTATCTCTACACCCCGAGCGTGTACAGGAGCTTCTGCCTTTGCCGCGTGTTTTTCGATCAGTAGCCGAGTCATCTGTGGGCAGTAGACAGATGATGCAGAGGTCCAGGAGGACCAGACTAGCAGTTAGACGATCTCGGGTTTTAGGACCGGTGGTGCGGGGCACCCGAGGTGGGGTCAGAGCCAGGAATGCCAGAAACGGACAATGTTACTCTTGCGGTGGGAAGGGTCACCAGGCACATGACTGTCCGACTCCTCGTACGGTTGATCAGCGGGTGTTGGAGGAGCCACCGAGACAGAAGCAGCGGCTAGTGCTTGAGCAACAGCCGAGCAGTGGACAAGGCAGTAGAGCTCCGGGAACATGTGGACATGAGAGGAACTAGTGGATATGTCCCTTGTACTTCTAGTTCCATTTTTCTGTTGTATTCGTGTCTTGTACTATGAGCTGCAATAATAAAAAGACACTTATCGTTGAGATGTTTTCTTTCATGTCCTTTTGTTTGGATGATACTGAGTGGTCCCGGTTAAACTATTGACTTGGCCCTCAATTTCGAGATTTATACTGGAGGGGACCCAGTGACCTCACACTGATGCCGACAGTGTGACTTGACCCTTGGAGGCGAGAGTGACAGCTGGATCTCTTAGTAGTTACGTCGAGGCCTTACGACGTCATCCATGGCATGAATGCATCATTCATGTCAGGATTGACTGTATTAGGCAACGAATGTGGTTCATCAAGGGGATGAGACCGATTTTCTCTTATCGGCAAAGAAGAAATCATAGCAGCTTTGGTGAGACTAAAGGAGGTGCAGTTCATCCAGGAGCGGATGAAGACTGCACAGTGCAGTAAGAAACAGGGAACCAGTGCCAGTCTTAGAGACTCGGGCGTGTTAAATGTTTCAAGAAGAGGAAGCTTTAAATAGAGATGAGTCTGCAAAGCGGCAGACGTGGAGGCAGAGCTAGGAGAGAAGCATGAGGTGTTGTACATCTTAACATGCTACAACCACCCGCCTTAGTTATCCCCGCCAAGATCAAGGAGCTGGAGGGCGGTGGAATAATGCGGCTGCATGTGGTCAAGGAGTGTGACCCAATTGCTCTAGAAATTTTTTAAGGGACAGTCTGTCTCCACTACTAGCTGTTGTAGTAACAGACGTCGATATGAATCATTCCTCTCTTTCACAAATCTTGTTCCAGACCTCGAGTTTCCTGTAAGCCGTGGACTTGACCCTCACGTCTGGAGATACCTTGGAAAGAGACTCGATAATCACACTTACGCCGATGGTGTGGTCAGACCCTCGAGGCGAGTGTTTCGGTTGGAATCTATTGGTGGCAGCGTCGAGGCCTTACGACGTTAGTTTGAGTATGGAATGGGCAACAACTGTTCATACTCAAATTGACAGTTTTAGGCAAACGCCGGGATGGGTTTTCCATGGTCGGCGGAAAAGGAAACCCCAGGCAGTGCAAGGTAAATCTTGCACAGGAGGGTGTGACCGATCACTCTTGAGTCGGTCAACCATACCCTCGTGGCAGAAGCCTTTCGAGTTCCAGTTCTAACAAAAAATGGAGACCTCTGGAGTTCGAGGATGACGATCAGATCCTTATACGGGTCTCACCTCGACGAGGTTTACGGAGATGTGGCCAAGGCGGCAAGTTATCTCCGGGGATCAGCGGACCTTCTTAGGTCCCCAGTTGGGTAGGCGAAGTGGTTTACCGCTTGATCCATTCACTGCAGTTGCACCAGGTGCACGATGACTTCCACGTATCTCAACTGAGGAGATACGTGCTCGCCCCTTTGCATATCATCGACCATGAGGAGCTGGACGATGGCGATGGGGTGTCTTTCACGGAAGTTCCAGTGGGGATCGAGGATCGACAGGAGCAGATCCTACGAGGATGATAAATTCCTCGGGTGAACTTGCTTTGGCAGTACGGAACCTCCAGGTAAGCACATGGGAGCGGAAGGCTCAGATGTGTGCTTTGTACTGCTTTTGTGACCCTAGTTTGGGTTGAAGCTTTACGAGGACGTAAATCCCTGAGGTGGGAGTAATGTAAAGACCCGGAAATTTCAAGGAATATTTTTTCTTAATTTTCTTTGGAATTTTACAAGAACGCAGTTTCTGACGGCGCCTGATTCCGAGGCCCGGTGTGCCCGTAATTAATTTCAGAAGTTTGGCTCGGGTACGTTCAGTGAACGAGCGAGCGAGAATTTCTATCTTTTGAACCGGTGCTCGGAATTGAAATCTGATTACACCGATGAACTCACAACGCCGAAAATCGCTTAAGTGAACCTTTACCGTAGTTGCGTTTGTGCGGGAGGAGAAGTTAATTTTTGGGGTCTAATTAAAAAATTGAATAAAATTGTTAAATCATATTTTAACAATGTTAAGTGGTTAACTTCTCCCATGGGAAGTTGGTGGTGGGCCCACATCCATCCAACTTCCCATGTGTGGATATTTGAAAGGGTGGGGTCCACACGAACCCCCCCCCCCCACCTTTTCAAATTCCTTAAACTCCCTAACCCTCTTAACCCCTCACATTCCAACTCCCCATTAACTCACATTCTTTAATATTTGACAACTTGATTAATTAATGAGGTGAGTTAAGTGTGGTTTATTTGAATTTCAATCTTTTGAAATTCTTGCCAACACTTTGCAATTAATTAATTAAACCAACTTAATTAATAATTTTGAGTGTTTGAATTCTTTTGAATTCATTTTTCCAACATTAAAAAGAGATATTATATTCTTCTTTTTGGGTTGGCATAAACCTTGTGGGGAGAACTAAGGAGAGAAGAAGAAATCTTGGAAGATCACCAACCTCTCGAGGAAGAACGTTCCACGTTTCCGAAGAACGTGAAGCAACACCTCCGACCATCTTCAACCGGAGTAAGGAAGGGAAGCACCGCCACCTACAAAGTATACAGAGGGTGACGTCTCGGCTCGACTTCACCGAGATCTTCTCCCACCAAGCTAGACGGAACGACGCCCGACCTACGTGACGCTTGTCTTCCGCGGGTCGTTGAAGAACTCTGTTCTTGAAGCCGAGGTAGGGGAATTTATTTTGTAATTCTCTTATCTTTTGAGAAAAACGACGAGTGCGGACCAACCAATACCGGGTTGAGCCGCGGATCGTCCGATCAAACGGTTGATGATTGAGGGTCTTTATTTATTTAATTATTCGTCAATACAAACATGGTGATGATCATGGATTAAAACCCTTTTTGTTATCGAATAACGCGAGGGGGTCGGACTGCACAAACACGACCGACCCTCCTACTTTGTTTTTTGTGATGGTTTCTTGAGGATGGTACGAGAAAACGTGGTGTCGTCGCACCACGCGATTTATTGCGGAAGATACGTGCAGCGCCGTCGCGTTGCGTCGAAGAAAGTCAAAGGTGCCGCGGCCGGAGCGGGGCCGCGACGGAGGGAAGCGATGTCGTCGCATCGCGCCGAACGGCATAAGCCGCGGCCGGTTCCGGGCCGCGGCGGAGCAAGATGACCGGCGGCCGGCACCGGGCCGCCGGTGTCGGCGAAGGAAGGACCGATCGTCGCCGGTCCTTGCTGGCGAAACCGGCTGGCCAGTGCGGGCCGACCGGGCAGTGGTGACTGGGGGAATTAATTTCCCCCGGCCGGGTCTCAAAAGTGGCCCCAATTAAGGGGTCGCTGTTCTCAAAGGGGCGGGGGGATTTGCCCCCCTCGCGCGGCACCCGAACGGCGCCCAGGCCGCGCCGCCGTGCCGGTCTGAGCTGCCGCGCCGGACCGCGCCGCCGCACTGGCACGCGCCGCCGGCCGGGCCGGGTTTTCCGAGCCGGGCCGGGTCGTCGGGCCGGGTCGCCGCCCGGGGTGGGTCGACCCGGTTCGGCCGACCCGGGGGGGGGGGGGGGGGGGGGGTCAGGCCGGGTCGGCCCAGGCCCAGACCCCCAGTTTCGGACCACATTTGGTCAAATGCACGTATCTTGGGCTACGGGCCTTCAAACGACTCGCCGTCAGCGGCAACACGATCCTTGGATTGAGACGGTCGTTTCGGTATACTATACTCAAGGTACATCTTCATTTTTGGGAGCCTACGTGGTTAAAACTCCATAGTTAAGCATGCTTGGCCTAGAGTAGTGATCAGGATGGGTGACCTCCTAGGAAGTTTTCTCAGGGTGGGTGTGAGACGGAAAGGCCAATAACTAATATACCGAGCGTCCGATTTACGCGCCGTCTATTTTGTTGAATTCATCTTCATGAGACAGATCTTTTGGCATACTCCGCCCGAGGTTTGGACACAGGTGGAGTACGGTCGGGTTGGTTTTGCCTTCAAAACCAACCGGGCCCCTGGAACGAAAAAGCCAATAACTCTAAGACCGGGCGTCCGATTGACGCGTCGTCTGTTGTGATGAGTTCCAGTTGACGATACGGAACTTTTGGCATCCTCTGCCCAAGTTTTGGATGCAGATGGATAGTGGCCTTGTTGGATCGCACCGAAATCCAACCGGGCCCCTGGAACGGAAAAGCTGATATCGTTCTGACAGAACGTCCGTTTGACGAACCGTCAGCGGCGTTGGTGATGTCGTTGAGAAACGGTCCCTATGAGTATACCCTATGAGAGTTAGGGGTACAGTTGAGATACAGTCGGGTTTGGTTCGCTCACGAAACCAACCGGGCCCCTGGGACGAAAAGGCTAATAAATCACAGACCGGGCGTCCAATTGACGCGCCGTCTGTTGTGTTGAGACCCCTATGACGAGACGGTCCTTTGAGATACTTTATCGTGGGAATTTGAGATACTTGGAGTATCGACCTGTTGCTTGTGGAGCGGACCCTCCCAGTGACGAGCGTGCGGAGTACGGAGACCGTGTAACTGGCTGTGTAACGCCCCGACCCCAGCTACCCAGAGTCGGTGCATTACTTCGTAACATTGGCATGATCACAAAAGATCAAGTCTCGAAAGACCGATTAGTTTAGTAGCCTTGGAAACACTAGATACATTCATAAATGTTACATTACATCATAAAGTGAAAAACTAATAACAAAGTTTTCATAGTCCACACTCATATCCCTTTCTAACTACCCCTGCAGGCCATTCATAAAATACTTCTTCACATCCTGGAAAATATTAAAACATTGAAAGAGGTGAGCTCAGATGCTCAGTAAGGATAACAATATTGCGGAAGCTTTCATAAATAAACATAAACATTTAAGGCAATGTATAACTAAAACAAAAGCCTTTTAAACTTGAACATCAACATAATATGGCAAAAGTAAAATCAGATAATGCCATTCACTTATTCACATGGATATTCTACTGGTCGAATAATCCAATGCAATATCAATAACCACTTTCGTAATGAGGGAATGTATAATGCCATACATTCTGAAACATTTTGTCAAGGCCTTGGCCAAGACGTCTAAAAGGATTAAGGCCTCGGCCAAAACCATAAATCAAATTGGGAAAAGGCCTCGTCCAATTCCACGTCTATTTGTCTCATGAGACCTACCGATGCATCGAGGAGCTATAGCGGGCTCCACCCGTCACTTATTAAGTCCAATACATTCCTCATATGAATAGGTTTAAACATATCATAATCCATAACATAATCGTATCACATAAAACATGCATAAAGGAAACATAAAATTTCGACATTTCAATCACAAGATATCAATACAACACATTGATATAATAAAAACGCTTTCAAAACAATTTTCAATACCAAAATAAAAGAATTTTAAAACATTGTATTTATTTTTCATTAAAAAAATGATGGCTTGTAGAGGAAGCCGAAACTCAAATAATTGTCACGGCGGCGGAGAAGTCGTTGTCGCCGCATAAGTACGGAAAGAAAAACATTCCCTTTTGTCGTTTAGCAAAACGCTTCGTATAAAAAAGATTCATTTTGAATAAACGTAAATGTCAAAGGGGTTTATACACCGTATAAAAGAAAGTTGTGTATAAAACCAAATATGCCTCAATGAAAGGGGATTGATACGAAGTCCTTAAAAAGATCATTTTTTTACATAAAGTACATCTATAATGTGTATTCACTATAATTACACATAAATAATGTAAAAATACAATATAGGACAGAATAATATCATGACATAATTTGAAAGTAGGAGATTAACCCAAAGAATAGAAATTGGGTTAAGAAGTTCCCTTACCTCGTGTCTGACTTGACTCAACCGTTCTTTAACCTCCTAAATAATAAACTAGAGTTAATATATACCTTATTAAGAACCATTTTCAATTTCATTATCCTTATTATATCACTTATTACAATGATATGAACATTATGTAATTATTTAAGTTAATAACGGTCGTTTTGTCGATCTTTGGTACTTGAGTCAACAATAAACATCTTATAATTACAAGTTGTTTATGTGGTAGAATATCCATTATCTCCAGAATTATATTAATGATTTAGATGTCATATATATCATATATATCCATTATATACATTCATTTATAATATTATGTGACATTTAGAGGTAAGAAATGAAATGCACCGTTCATGGAGACGGTAAGTCGTACGTACGCATGAACGCTACTTTCATTTCAATTTCATATTTAATGGAATGAAATAATAATTATATAAATGTATAATATAATTCCAGTATAACATAGTGTATAATACCATTTAATCCATCCTTTATACATCCCACATATGGCATTAACGATTCAAATCACTTTGAGGGGGCGGTAGTCCGCACTTCCTAAAATGAAATTATCGCGTTTTACCCATAATGGAAATCATAAAGTATGCCATAAATGAGAAATACAGAAGCATAAGTAAAACATAAACACATTATATATCATATATAAATATAGTGAAATCTTAATGGCCACCTTTGAAGGTGTTATATGAGTGTTGAACAATCATCGTTTCGTGAGACAGAAATTCTCCATCCACAGAAACCGTATGGTCTTTAACCATTATATGTAGGTGTGTGTAAGTGTATCTCGAATCCTTCTTATAAAAACATCCTAGTATATTGAGGATACTGGTGTTGTTACAAAAGATATGAATAAAAAGAGTTTAGGGGGTTGGAGAAGAAAAATAAAACAAAACAACATTAGAGAAGACATTACCTCAAAATCGGGTAACTCTTTTTGATTTGATCCAAAGGCTTCCTTGGGAGCGTTATGCCCAAAGTGAGGCTTCTCGGAGTAAGAGGGGGAAGTTGGGTGAGTATTTGGGCAGAGTTTTTCCGAGACAAATGGCTTGATGGTGTGAATAAGGTTGGAGAGGTGGGGGCCTTTTATAAGTGGAGAGGATAGGCACTCTTGGAAAGTAAAAATATGTCACTTTATTATAAAATGAGTTTCGGATTTTTGAGGTCCCACACTTATATAATTCGAGGATAAGATGATAAGGGTTCGAAATCAACTCATCCAATAGGTTTTTGACAAGTGTACGCTTTGGAGTTTACATTATCTTTCCATTTTATTTAAATCGCTAAATAATGAGGTCATCGCTGCATCATAATGATGTCATAAATAATTTAATTTATTTAATTTCTAAAAATTATAAAACAAATACTATGATGTAGGAAATATTTTTAGCTTTCTAATGAATATTTATAATCAAAATTTGGACTTGTGTAACCGCACTTAAAAACTGTTTTTGTAAAACAACTCATGTTTGTGTCAATTTAATTTTAACATTAAATAAATATATATTAATGTCATTTTCCAACTAAAGTGGATTTATGGGGTCCCCAAGTTGGCCCATGGGTTGTCTTGGTCGTCCATGACTCATCCAATAGGAGTAGGACAACTGTCATGCTCATCTCATATTATTAAAACATTATTTGTACCTTAAACTACACTAATTATCTCTAATCGCGATTAAGAACTTAAAAGTTACTAATCACCAAAAAATTATTTTGATCTCATTGAACCACATTTTACTTCTTAATGACAAACAGGTATGTCAGATTTTTGAAAATCATATCACAGAAGCGGTAATATTTCATTTAAATGAAAAATCAGTTATTTAACTACCACTTAGTGGTTTCACTATTCATCAAAAATTGAAGTTTTTCAGAACAAAGCCAAAATTTCACCCTAAGCTATAATTGATATTCCGAATTCAAAAATTATGTCTATTTTACAAAATTCCAAACATATAATTTGCATTAATTAATTTTATAATTAATTCCCGCTGTTACAAAAAAAAAGCGTGTTTCTAAGAAACAATTTATATCAAAAGATTGGCAATTGTTTATGTCTGATTTCAATGTTAAATTAATTCTAATGACCACCATTGGATAAAATGGTAAAAATATATTCTAATTATACATTAAAACCACTAAATAGTATAATTTATCACTATAAATTATTTTGATTACAAAAGTTGTTTTTAAGTAATTTTCACTATTCATAAAAAATTGGAAGTTCTCAGAAAATTACAAAAAATTCAACTTTGGATAATTTCGATATTACGAATACAAAAATGAAGTCCATTTTGAAATATAAAATTTCTATAATTTTAAAAAGTGGTTATTACTATTCATAAGGGCTACTTTGATTAGTCGCAGTGTTTTAGAACTCGAAGTTGCGTACAATGCAAGCTATTGCATTATTGAATGAGAAGCGTATCGTGGAAGCTCGGGGTGTTACATTCGCCCCTCCTTCAATAAATTGCGTCCTCGCAATTTGAAATTTTTCTTTGAAAATAAAAGGTTGAAAAGAGAAAATACCTTTGAGGAAAACCCACATCGGAAATAAGGTTAATAAATATATAATATTAAAAGAAAGCAAGATAAGTACAAAGGTCACCCAATATAGCCCATTCTTGGATTCTATGAAAATATGGATATGGAGGAGAAACAAACCATCAAGGTCTGATGGAGAGTTATAGAAAACAGTATTAGGAGAAAGTTTAACCATAAGAAAATCACAAACATGTGATTGGTTAAATGGTAATTGAATCCCCAGTTGGAAAAGTTAACCTACAAAATTTTTGTTTTAAGTTACCTTTTATAATGTTGAGGAATTTAATAAGGAGATTTAATAAGAATGTAAGGGAATATACATACTTGTTATGTATACTTTCATTCGTTAATAAATTTTTACCACAAACCCAACTTTTACTCCAAATGGTAACGGAACTCAAAAATATTCTATTTATCCTAATTGTATAAGGTTCCAAATGTTAACACATACCATTTAGATATGTAAAATTATTTTGTAATAACCAGGGACTTCTTGTAGGCTAGTGGTATGAAATAAAGGCTTGTCGGACTATGGTTGTGGGTTCGATTCCTGCAGCTTTGTCCGACGCGACAGGTTATTCCCCACCCTGCAGGTTGTCCTTTTCCTAAAACTATAGTATTATAATATTCAAAAATAATATTCATAAATTTTTAACCTTAAACAATACTATCCAAAGATCAACTTAATCCACTCCAACCTTTATAGTTATCCAAAATACCTATGTCCAGAATTTCTCTAAAAGGTCTCTTAATTCCAAAATCAATTTATCAGATTCCCGAAACAAAGTAAAGTTTCTCTTATTGTCACATACTAAAAATATAATTACCTTCATCATATTAAAACCTTAATGAAATCAACAAGTACTGCAGTAAAATCCTTATATATATATATCACATTATTCTAATAACCAGAATATAATCAATGAGTCCAAAATCACCAATACATTAGTTATTCTGCTTCAACTGTAGTAACAACATAAGACTGTCCTTGATCCCTTGGCCTTTTCTGAGGTAAGTTTCCCTGATTCTTTGGACAATCATTTTCATAATGACCCATTTCTCTACAATTGTAGCATTCAACATTGATAGCCTCTTTCTTTCCCTTGCAATCACGAGCCTGGTGACCCTTTTCTCCACATTTATAACAAACTCCCATTCCTTTTAGGCTCGTACCAGGGTGATTCTTCCCACAATTATCACATAATGGAAAATCCTTCTTTCCCTTTTTCCCTTTATCTGTCTCTTTTTACCCCGTTCTCTTCTTCTCTTGCTTTACTTTGTTGTCATAAGACTTAGAGAATTCCTTTTCTGTCTTGATAGCACACGAGACAATATCTTCGTATGATGAGAAGGATTGTGATACTAAAGCTCGACGGAGAAATGGTTTTAACCCATCAAAGAAACGATCAATCTTACTCTTTGGGTTACGTATATAATTGGCAGCATACCTCGCTGACCTTGTAAAGTTAACCTCATACTTTGCGACATTCTCATCCTCCTTTTGCCTCAGACTCAGAAATTGCCTTTCCATATCTGCTCGATGGTCACGAGGAAAGTATTTTTCTAAGAAAATATCTTTGAACTCCCTCCATTCCATATTCGATACGTCATCATTTTCCTTTGTGTTTTGAATCAGCGACCACCACTGATCGGCATCTCCAGTGAGGCGGTAAACTGCCATGACAACCTTCTCCCTTTCACTACTCCCCAAGGCATGGAATATTTTCTCTAAGGAATTTATCCATTGCTCAGCTACTATAGGATTTGTACTGCCATTGAAGTTTGGTGTTTGTTGCCTCATGAAATGGTCTAGCATTGATCCTCCACGTTGTGGATCAGGGTGCTCCATACGAGTAAGGTTATTATTCATAACCTGCGTGAGTTGTCCCAGTACAGTGAGAAGCTGATCAGCACCAGTTGTATCACTAGCTCCACCATAATTATCTTGAGCGGGAGGGAAATCCCTACACGGAGTGCGTGCATTGATACAGTTTCCATTCCTTCCACTAGGCCCCATTTTTAAATAATGGCATAAACTGGATTAGTTTATGAATAAAAATACATAATTCCATACTTGTAAAACACTTAACATAAATTGAACTAATTATGGATATAATCCATAATTATAAAAAAAAATTCATTGAGGAAGTATATACTCGTAACCCTTCATAGTGGTTTGTAATGAAAATGGGAATTATCCTAAGCATATCCCCCGGGAGTGTCGTAACCAAGAGTGCAGCAAGGCCCGTTGTCGTGCAACAGTTCCCGTTCGAGTCTAGCTCAAAGCGGTGTTTTCGGGTTTTACCCCTAGGTACATCTATGCCAGAGCCACCTCTACCTGCTCGTATCCAGACATGGATGTATTTCTCAGAAAACTCATAACATCTCTATAATACCAAAATTCTAGGATGTTCTTCTATACTAATCCTCAAAGTCTATCTTTGGGCTATGTGCTCTAATCAGAGTTTATCTAAATCTATCTTCCAAGGTTAGTACTAAACTGCCTCTGATACCAACTGTAACGCCCCGACCCCAGCTACCCAGAGTCGGTGCATTACTTCGTAACATTGGCATGATCACAAAAGATCAAGTCTCGAAAGACCGATTAGTTTAGTAGCCTTGGAAACACTAGATACATTCATAAATGTTACATTACATCATGAAGTGAAAAACTAATAACAAAGTCTTCATAGTCCACACTCATATCCCTTTCTGACTCCCCCTGCAGGTCATTCATAAAATACTTCTTCACATCCTGGAAAATATTAAAACATTGAAAGGGGTGAGCTCAAATGCTCAGTAAGGATAACAATATTGCGGAAGCTTTCATAAATAAACATAAACATTTAAGGCAATGTATAACTAAAACAAAAGCCTTCTAAACTTGAACATCAACATAATATGGCAAAAGTAAAATCAGATAATGCCATTCACTTCTTCACATGGATATTCTACTGGTCGAATAATCACATGCAATATCAATAACCACTTTCATAATGAGAGAATGTATAATGCCAGACATTCTAAAACATTTTTTCAAGGCCTCGGCCAAGACGTCTAAAATGATTAAGGCCTCGGCCAAAACCATAAATCAAATTGGGAAAGGGCCTCGGCCAATTCCACGTCTAGTTGTCTCATGAGACCTACCGATGCATCGAGGAGCTATAGCGGGCTCCACCCATCACTTATTAAGTCCAATACATTCCTCATATGAATAGGTTTAAATATATCATAATCCATAACATAATCGTATCACATAAAACATGCATAAAGGAAACATAAAATTTCGACATTTCAATCACAAGATATCAATACAACAAATTGATATAATAATAACTCTTTCAAAACCATTTTCAATACCTAAATAATAGAATGTTAAAAAATTGTATTTATTTTTCATTAAAAAAATTATGGCTTGTAGAGGAAGCCGAAACTCAAATAATGGTCACGGCGGCGGAGAATTCGTTGTCGCCGCATAAGTACAGAAAGAAAAACATTCCCTTTTGTCATTTAGCAAAACGCTTCGTATAAAAATGATTCCTTTTGAATAAACGTAAAAGTCAAAGGGTTTATACACCGTATAAAAGAAAGTTGTGTATAAAACCAAATATGCCTCAATGAAAGGGGATTGAGACGAAATCCTTAAAAAGATCATTTTTTTAAATAAAGTACATCTATAATGTGTATTAACTATAATTACACATAAATAATTTAAAAATACAAGATGGGACATAATAATATCATGACATAATTTGAAAGTAGGAGATTAACCCAAAGAATAGAAATTGGGTTAAGAAGTTCCCTTACCTCGTGTCTGACTTGACTCAACCGTTCTTTAACCTCCTGAATAATAAACTAGAGTTAATATATACCTTATTAAGAACCATTTTCAATTTCATTATCCTTATTATATCACTTATTACAATGATATGAACATTATGTAATTATTTAAGTTAATAACGGTCGTTTTGTCGATCTTTGGTACTTGAGTCAACAACAAACTTCTTATAATTACAAGTTGTTTATGTGGTAGGATATCCATTATCTCCAGAATTATATTAATGATTTAGATGTCATATATATCTTATATATCCAGTATATACATTCATTTATAATATTACGTAACATTTAGAGGTAAGAAATGAAATGCACCGTTCATGGAGACGGTAAGCCGTACATACGCATGAACGCTACTTTCATTTCAATTTCATATTTAATGGAATGAAATCATAATGATATAAAAGTATAATATAATTCCAGTATAACATAGTGTATAATACCATTTAATCCATCCTTTATACATCCCACATATGGCATTAACGATTCAAATCACGTTGAGGGGGCGGTAGTCCGCACTTCCTAAAATGAAATTATCGCGTTTTACCCATAATGGAAATCATAAAGTATGAAATAAATGAGAAATACAGAAGCATAAGTAAAACATAAACACATTATATATCATATATAAATATAGTGACATCTTAATGGCCACCTTTGAAGTTGTTATATGAGTGTTGAACAATCATCGTTTCGTGAGGCAGAAATTCGCCATCCACAGAAACTGTATGTTCTTTAAGCATTAGATGTTGGTGTGTGTAAGTGTATCTCGAATCCTTCTTATAACAACATCCTAGTATATTGAGGATACTGTTGTTGTTACAAAATAAATTAATAAAAAGAGTTTAGGGGGTTGGAGAAGAAAAATAAAACAAAACAACATTAGAAAAGACATTACCTCAAAATCGGGTAACTCTTTTTGATTTGAGCCAAAGGCTTCATTGGGAAGCGGTCTTCCCAATGTGAGGCTTCTAGGAGTAAGAGGGGGAAGTTGGGATAGTATTTGGGCAGAGGTTGTCCGAGTCAAATGGCTTGAAGGTGTGAATAAGGTGGGAGAGGTGGGGGCCTTTTATAAGTGGAGAGGAGGGGCACTCTTGGAAAGTAAAGAAATGTCACTTTATTATAAAATGAGTTTCGAATTTTAGAGGTCCCACACTTATATAATTTTAGGATACGATGATAAGGGTTCGAAATCTACTCATCCAATATGTTTTTGACAAGTGTACGCTTTGTATTTTACATTATCTTTCCATTTTATTTAAATCGTTAAATAATGAGGTCATCGCTGCATCATAATGATGTCATAAATAATTTAATTTATTTAATGTCTAAAAATTATATAAAAAACCTATGATGTAGGAAATTGTTTTAGATTTCTAATTAATATTTATAATCAAAATTTGGACTTGTGTAGCCCCACTAAAAAACTGTTCTAGTAAAACAATTCATTTTTGTGTCAATTTAATTTTAACATTAAATAAATATATATTAATGTCATTTTCCAACTAATGTGGCTCCATGGGGTCCCTAAGTTGACCCATGGGTTGTCTTGGTCGGCCATTACTCATCCAATAGGAGTATGACAAGTGTCATGCTCATCTCATATTATTAATACATTATTTGTACCTTAAACTACACTAATTACCTCTAATCGCGATTAAGAACTTAAAAGTTACTATTCACCAAAAAATTATTTTGATCTCATTGAACCACATTTTACTTCTTAATGACAACCAGATATGTCAGATTTTTGAAAATCATATCACAGAAGTGGTAATATTTCATTTAAACGAAAAATCAGTTATTTAACTACCACTTAGTGGTTTCACTATTCTTCAAAAATTGAAGTTTTTCAGAACAAAGCCAAAATTTCACCCTAAGCTATAATTGATATTCCGAATTCAAAAATGATGTCTATTTTACAAAATTCCAGACATATAAGTTTCATTAATTAATTTCATAATTAATTCCCGCTGTTACAAAAAATGGCGTGTTTCTAAGAAACAATTTATATCAAAAGATTGGCAATTGTTTATGTCTGATTTCAATGTTAAATTAATTATAATGACCACCATTGGATAAAATGGTAAAAATATATTCTAATTATACTATAAAACCACTAAATTGTATAATTTATCACTATAAATTATTTTGATTACAAAAGTTGTTTTTAAGTAATTATCACTATTCATAAAAAATTGGAAGTTCTCAGAAAATTACAAAAAATTCAACTTTGGATAATTTCGATTTTACGAATACAAAAATGAAGTCCATTTTGAAATATAAAATTTATATAATTTTAAAAAGTGGTTATTACTATTCATAACGGCTACTTTGATTAGTCGCGGTGTTTTAGAACTCGAAGTTGCGTACAATGCAAGCTATTGCATTATTGAATGAGAAGCGTATCGTGGAAGCTCGGGGTGTTACAGGATGAGACCTGACGACTGCTTGACCGACTCGACTTGGAGTGAGTCGACTAGCCTAGTGGACGGAGCACTACATCTTGAGGTGCAAACCCATGGCGGACTGAGCACTACCTGTGTGACAGTGCAGACCCGCGGTACTCATCCGGAGAGTACCTCAGTAGGCTACTAGGGGGTGTGCACTACTGTGTTTGGGTGACATACCTCTGCTGGAAGCACTACTGTGTCTGGGTGGCTGGCCCGCGGTACTCGACAGGAGGAGTACTTCTGCAGTCTTAGGTTAGTGAGCAGAACCTCGGAGTCGTGACATGACCACTGTACACTTCAGAGACGGATCTCTTCAGCAATTACGGTTTCAATAATGAAATTCCTGGTTTGAGCTGAGACTTTTGACCTTGTGTTTACCTCATGATTGAGATGGGTCACTTGCTAACTTAGGTATATGTATGGGTATATACCTGGGTAGTGGTTATCCGTTGATTTCACAATCCTTGTGTTTCCTCATGATTGAGATGGGTTACTTGATAACTTAGGTATATGTATGGGCATATACATAAGTAGAGATTATCTGTTGAGATCTTCTTTGTGGTTATCCTTGATGGTTTTAGTGAGACCGTGAGGGTCTCGGGGTCCCTACTGAGTAACGTTATACCCACCCCTGCACGGGCTATGCCCGCACCTCATTGTGTTGGTTGCAGACGAAGGGCAGTGCTGACGGAGGCCGAGTGTTCGAGGACTGGACGGTACCCGGAGGTGGACTACTTAATGAGTCAGTATCCGGAGGTGGACTTCACAGTGAGACGACACTCAGAGGTGGTTGGCAGGCGAGAGCGTTGTGGAGGCTATCTGTACCTACCCTTCAGGTAGGATCCATGGTGGACGATCCAGGAGCTGCGCCAACTGTACCTACCCTTCAGGTAGGATCCATGGAGGACGACCCAGGAGCCGCTTCCGTCCCACCAGCTGTTGTACTTTGTTCAGTTGTAGTTGTACTTTCTTTTGGGTTTGTATTCTGGCCCATTTTTCCTTTCAGCACTTCTCTATGTACTTAGTGTTTACTTCCGCTTATACTCTGTCGTGTTTGTTTACTTTTATAAAGGCAATTCCTTCCCAGTTATCGGGATTTACGCCTTTGGTGCTAGTCGCCAGCCCCTGGCCTATGGAAGGTGGGTTTGGGGTAGTCACGGCACGGGCCCCGAGGATGGGTCGTGACAAAAATGCTGGTGCATAGAGGATATTATACCTTCATCTTTAAAGTAGAACAATTGTATAAATATAGAAATAAAAAATAACTTAATTAAATGAATAATATTGATGTAGAAGATATTAATAACAATATAACAAATAATAAACGAAAAAATGCCATTTCCAAATAATAATAAAAAATCATCAACACTATATAATGTAAACACTAGAATACATGCAACAAGTAATACAAAAATCATATCTTAATAGAAAAATAAAAAATAAAAAAATGTCTATAAAATTTAATGGCGTCCCCATTAAGTGATCTGTTTATACTCTCAATTTTGAATTGTAATACCCCATCCCAAAAATTTTAAATGTAAAATATAATGTTCCATATCTCGAATTGCAATTAGATAGTTTGATTGGGAAGAAATAGTCATATTGAATTTGAAGTGAGATATACTCAGTAGGCCCCCACCATAATTTTATAATTATGTATTGTCTGTAAATATAGATTAAATATTGTGATGATATAATAACAATACTTTATGTATAGAAATTTTTAGACAAATTACATTGATCTCAGGTTCCTCTATGACACATTGTTGATGTTACATTCTTTAGTCTACGATAGAAATACTCTAAACATGTGTCATTATAAATATACCCATAAATATATCTATCTATGTGTTTGTGTGGATGTATATACTATCATCTATGATCTATATTTGTAGTTAAATATATGTCCACATTTATATATGTAGTTAAACTAGGACTGGAGGCATGACATAGGCATATATTCATAATTCATAGAATATCATAGAGTAATAATAGTTTCATTTCCCTTGTATCATGAATAATATTTCACCCTATACATAATATAATAAACAATAAAGATAATGGTCATTCACAATATATTATCTAAGGGGGAATGGAACATCATAACCATCATCCTAAGTGATGTGAAATGACATGATAAACACCCTCGACCAAGGGGGTTCAAAATTCCATGTTCACAACCCTATCCAAGGTATGTCTATACTAGAATAATGTATAATGAATTTCCCTATGATCCCATGGAGAATGAATTACCCCAATAGGAACTCAATATTTCTTAAAACATAGTGTACCATCATTATAAAAACTCATTTACTATTTTAGAAATGTTGTGAGATAAATCATTATATGACACAATCCCTCACACACCGTAAATAATTACATTATATATACCCATCACATTTGTCCATCAGTGACATAACGATAAACTATATAATGATGCTTGGTTACATTGGTAAGTAATATTCATATAATTTAATTAATAGAAAAAATGAATTTATGTGAACACCTTTAAAAAAATTGACATACTTATATTCTTAATGTTTCCCAAGTACATATGCCATATTAAAATTCAATTTATACAATTATAACATTAAACCAAATTATGACATTGGAAATTAAAGTACATATCCCAAGGTGTGGTATATTTTCCTGTCAACACCCTAGATTTATGTTGAGGGATCTAGATTACATCAACGGTATAGTTTAGGCATTTAATAAAAACGAATTCATAATTTAAGATCAACACATCTAATTTTATACATGTGACATAATCTAAATATTATATAAATGTTGTAACATTAATGAAAAGTAATATTGTCCACTTAATAAGATCCAAGGATTCTTTATACATCCATTATTATTATTTCACAATATTAACAATAATTAAATTATATAAATAGAAAAATACCATAAAAATATATTAAATTAACCCACATGAAAATAAAGAGATAGACGGTGAGGTAACTAATGAAGGTAGACAAGTGGTGTCAGGACCTATCCTAATGGGTCCCATGCAATGATCCCCTAACCCACTTCTAAAAATCTATTCCCTAAAGACTAGTACAATGTAGTTATTACACTATCATTGGAGGCCTTATCCTATATACCTATACATGCAAACAGATATCTTCAAGCATATAAAATGAGTAAATATAAAATAATTTAATCAATCAAACATGGATACATATAAACCACAAAACCAATATAGGATGGGAAATAATGAAAATTTAATTGATCTGAATACAATCCCACCACAAATAGTATGAATTAATTTCAACATGAATGCAATTTGGGGGACTACACTCAAAAACCATATGAACACACCTTAGTTTTTTAGGTCTCACTATGAACCTTCTAGTCGTAGTACTAAAAGGACTCTATCAAAAGGTCGATCTTCTTCAGCAGACAAGACACATGTAGGAAAATAAATTGTAGGTGAGAATATAACAATTTCTATTAGGACACACTAAACCAATTATTGTAACTAGAATTTATAAATATACTCAAAAAATACATAGAACCTAAAGGTTTGTCACAATTGTATTATTCCATTTGTAGAATATAGAATGAAGAATCCCCCTATCAATCATATGTGAGAAAATACTATAGATTCTAACAGCATTGATGACATATATCCACGAGATAATGATCTTAGGGACTCTCTATTATAATTACACACTTATTTTTTGAAGTGATATGATACATAGATAAGAATCACAAGCAAGGCCATAGGGTACTACCAGAAAATCAATCTAAATTAACATACTACATAGAGTATTAGCTCCAACACCTTGTCGGTCATGACTATAAAAATATATCCACCTTGTGTATAGAGGTTAGTAGAGGATCTCACTCTTCACAATATAGAGGGATTAAAATCACTATATCCATGATGTCCTCTTGAAAAGACTATTTTCTTATATATTGGGGGAGATTTCATAATAAATCTAATGGAATGATAAAGGGAATATAACATAACTAATAATGTACTAGATATAGTGGATAAGGTATCTAATTCATTTTTAGGGAATTACACATCGTGTAGACTGGTTACACAATGTGTCCCTTGACCCTCAGTCATGCTCATGAAAATGCACCAGCTCTAATCTCTAGACTGTGTCCATGTAATAGTATATTTTTTATCGACTTCCCAAGAACTATACCCAAGTCTCAGTACATAGATTAGGCCATTTACATTTCTGGACCATGTGTGTGTATGGGACTACAAGGAATGCTCCGACTCATTTACCCCAAATTGTGTATGTGTACCCTAAGTGTTACACACTATGTAATTAGAGAGATACCACATGCTGTGTGATAGGGTCACATTATATGTGATTCTTAAAAACTATAAAAGACCATCCATTTCTATTAGGGCTACACAAAGTGTGTGGATCCCCATTTGACGTACTGTAGTGTGGAATTTTCCACAATTCTAGATTTGAAATCTATAATAATATATTCTATTTTGGACACCTCTTATAGTTATGAATCAACTATAAATTCATGGATATTCTTATTCTGAGACTCTCCATTACTGAAAAATGTGTTTTGTTCATCAAATATATTTTTTAAATGGTATCATTCACCATTAATCACTATGTGCAGAAGAATATGAATTCAGGATAAAAAATAGTCTGATTCTCCATTGATTCATTCATTGAACCACCTTCATGTCATTCCAATATGTATTCCTCAATATTAGTTTTCTTTTCCAAGAAACTGATATGCACTAATAAATTCCTCAGAATATTCTAGGCCATGATCCCAAAAAATATTTCCAACATTGAATTATGAATCACATAAAAAATAACAATAAATTTAAAGTGGAAAATACCTTAGTTTATGTTAATGTCATCTTTAATTCATTTTTCAGAGAATAAAAATTAATAATAAAAAATTGATAATTAATTATCCAAAAACCCCACTAATCTAACACATCTTGCAAGATGAATGATTGGTGAACCAATATTTTGGTGGAATGATTCATTTTTTTCATAGATATTAACAATATCGAAATAATATTGTCAAAACAAACTTCCAACCTTATTTTGGATTGACTATTTTTGAATAATAGATATTCCCCAAAATCAATTGAGAGATCATTCGATTCTGTTGTGTGTCATTGACTAATCTATGATCCGACCACTATTCTTTTCAGAGTTTTACCCCTAAAATCTACAAAACTTCTCTGTATTGTCCCCGTGGTTATGTGGATAACCATCGTATATAATCATAATAATATAATTAAATAAGAATCAATCAATTTTCCAGTAAAAAATATAAATGTTAATTTATTTAATTATTTTATACATTCCACACTCATGATATGTTTTCTACAAAGGACATACATTGACCAATGTCATCATAGTCCTTGGGAATATATTAATATTAAACTCAATTATGACATCATATTTCTAATAGGGACCCCTGTTTAAAATTAATTCCACTTTTTATGGAAAACATGGTGCATATTGTATTTAATATATTTTAAAAACATTATTCTTGGCACAATTTCTCATAGATATACATGCCATCTCAATTACTATTATAAAAAATAATCCACCTAAAATATAAAACTAATAAATGAAAAAATTGAATAATTACATTGTCCACAACATAGTTATTTATTCCTGTGATAATAAAAAACATGGGATACTCAATGATATGTGGGTACTAGGCACTAATCTAATCCTCTGGCCCTTGTATTCTCTCGTACAGATTATTGTACTGCCACCATAAATCTAGAAAAGCAATTAATATCCATTGATTTATCTTATCCTACTGATCAGCTATCTTTATTCGATAATCAAAAAAACATTTCTTCATCGTCTATTTCCACCATGCCATATTTGATAACATGTAATAGGTTATAAAGATAAATCATCAGTTTTGACACATGGATGACATTGTGTACCTAGTTTAACATTGAATGTTGTTCTAAGTGTCATACCACATCACCAGATATTCTATGAATCTAGATTTGGAAATTGATTTCCATATGTATCTTGCTAGCCTAGAAAAATCTCAATAATCTACATTGAGATGATACCCATAGGAACACATGTTGTGTTCCCTCGAACTAAAAATTCACCTATCATCAATCCAAATAAGGATAATTAAGGATTGGTATAGTCCTTATCCACTGCTGGATGACATACACCATCTCAAGACATTTCCAAACTAAATTTGGGACCATATATGACAACACATTTAGGGCAGTCAAGATAATTAGTGACCTCTAGGTATTCACAAAAAAATCCAAAAAAACATGTCATAATGATGGTATAATTATATATATTATTTGATAAAAACACCACTTGTGGTATGACATCCTCCCCTCTATTGAAACAGTCTAATATATAGGATCACAACAAGTCTTTCATAACCAGAATGGTCTTGTCTGTCTGAATATCAATTTAGGAATAAAAAACTATTTTCCAAAATAAAGTGTTTAAAAAATATTATAAAATATCGTCCACAAATGGGATGGGATTCATGAATCATGGTTAGGAATAATCATTTGGTGTAACTCATTTGATTCAAAATATCGCCTACTCATATATGAGTCCCAATATCTCTACTAAACTCTAGTCCCAAATAGCTATGATATCAGATGGATTTGTGAGTTGGTCTACAATCACATAGATTGAATCTTGTCCCCCAGAAATATGTGGTAATAACATAATTAATTCCATGCATATCACATCCCATATATGTTATGTAACCTCAAGGGGTCATCCTAAACCTTATAAAACTTGTACCTCATCCTTCAATTGTGGATAACTATCGAAATGAACACAAACACTAAAACTCCCATCTTCACCAGTAGAAACAAAAATTGATATCAGTGGTTTTTTGTATCATTTATACATTGTTATTTACCACCAATGAAGATATATAAATCTATCTAAAAACACCTCTCATAATTTCACTGCTATCACAGGGCATTCTATTGAAATACAGATATTTTTTCCACCATCATAAAATAAATTATGAGAATTTCCAATGGATATATATGAATGCATGGTCTTACAATTTGTGTCCCCATGTTATGCCTCCAAGAATCACTAAAAGAGTACAGGGTTGAAAACCATATAATTGTGTTAGGTTGTTCAGTGTCTATCAAAAAAGGATAACTATAGTGACTTCAACTTTTATAATTACTTACTCAGTGAATATGATCATGATCTCTTTATAATATCATCATATATCACTTTTATCCTCACATGATTATAGATAATATGGAATTCATAATCCAAGAGGACTTTTAAAAATATCCTCTATCTCAAGTTTAATTATTCTTGATAGACGATATACTTAAAACTCTTGTGATCAGAATATATGATAAATTGATCTCCCATCAGGTACTTCCACCAAATCATTCATTAAAATACTACCAATACTAACTTAATATCATGTGTCACAAGGTTCTACACGTGTACATACAACTATCATCCACAATAGACTTTCACTGAATTTCTATACATCAAAACACAGCCAATCCAACTTCCTCATTCATCAGAAAGAAATATGTACTCGACACCCTCAATAAAAAACATAATAATGGGAGAACTCATGAATAATATCCTATAATAATAAAAATCATGATGGTACCTCTCTATCCAAAGGAATTGATTCCCGTTTTAGGTATAATCTTCAATGGGAGTTGATATCCCAGATAAATATGTTATTATCCTTCATTAATATCCTACAAACCCATGTAATATCCTCACCTACATCACACTCTTCAATGGCTACAAGGCTAACCCTACCATGACCATGGTCAGGTCTTCTAACACACCATATACTGAGATAAAATGTATTATGAAGTGTACCACATGGATCTAGAATTGTCATTCAGTGATATTTCAGTAAATTTGCTCTTCATAGAGTTCGCTTAGAACTATCTTTAATTACCTCACATGATTTTCCCCAGATGTCGAGTATACAATGATATCATCGATGAAGGAAATATTCAAACACTATGAGAAAGGATGAATGATCCAATGAATGATTCCAGTTGAAACTATTGGGATTCTCGTTTAGGTATAATGTCATCACCATTTACTCATAGATATTTTAGTGACATATAACTTTTTCTTCTATATATCTTCACCCCCAACATGAAACTAGTGATAATGTGGACTTATATCTACCTTTGAAAACCATTGAAACCTCTAAAATGATTGAAGAGGTAATTGATCCAAGTGTGTGGATCGTGGAACATTATAGTCACCAGTTTCATGCTCTGGTAGTACATAAACATCCTCAAGCACCCTCCATAATTCATGGAAAACATAATTGAGGCTTCAAGGGGTGAAACATTAGGTTTAATAATTCATTTTTAATGTATATTATGCAACTAAATACTCAAAACATGAGTCTATAAATGATAAATATAATATTTTTTAGAAGATATACGTGTTATTCCAAAGTGTGTATCAATGCAATAGTCTATCTATCTATCTGTATGTAATATTGGAACCTCATTTAAAAAGACATCCTCATACACTACCACCATTATATGAAATTGGGAATTTATAACATCCACTTCACCAAGGGATAGTCTATAAAACTAATGAGTAATCACATATGCACTTCATTGTATGATTCCATCCTACAGTGGGTCATTTTCAATTTTAACAAAAAAAAAGACAACCTGATTAAATCACTATGAACACACCACATCCTTCTCCTCAAAAAGTCAATGAAGGCATAAACTATGGAAAACAAAATCATTGATAATATGACATTGTATGGCCTCATAACCACAAAAAGGATCCATAAAATAAACTCTCATCTCCATGATACTGATAAGAATTTCGACAAAAAGAGTGTGATCACTGAGTCCTCTCATGTAAGAGTCTCAACACATAAAGATCAACCTAAGGGCCCAACCATATTCTCAATGTCTCGAAAAATATGTGGAAAAATTAAATGAATAGAACATGTGTCAAACATTAATATAGAATAATTGAAAAATACATATATCAAACATAAAATTATTATGTGAGTAATTGGTCACAAGATTCAACTTCATAGTGCTATCCCCACCCCCATCCTCTAACTTCCTGAGTCTGGCGTGGACCACATGTTGGAGGTGGTGGTAACAAGTTAAATTTCATACCACATCCTACTATTCTCCTAGACCATTTTCCTTATACTATTCCTTATAATAATTCCATCTCATACTAATTCCTCTATAACTGTGGTGCATGTTTGGTTTTTATGTCTGTTATATGGTGGGTTTGACAATATCATACAAGATTTCCCCTACTATCAAATTGGTAACATGATCACTATCTCGGATTAATGGAACCATACTATGAGCTATTACCTGCAAAAACATTATCATGGGAACTCCTCCTAAAATACCTCACACATCTAGGTCCCTAGGATTCTCATCATCTCCCTATATTCATGTCATACTCTATTGTATGCCTAATACTAGAGACTGGTATGTGTATCTTCTAGCACAGGAAACTCCTGACCACAAAGCCTCCCTAGTATTAAGATCCCAGTTCTTCCATTAAGGTCTGGATCTTCTATTTACAGGTTATACATGTGAAAAGGGAGGAAAATAGACCGTGTACTTGCTGCAGGACTATTTCATAATGTGACTAGGTGTTATTGTCCATGTAATCCCATTACATGTCATGTATGTATGTCAAGAGGATTAATTTATGATGTGGAAGAGAAATTTGGATGAAAATATGATCTGGATTAGCCCCACCATTTATTTTCATATACATGGAATGTACTTTTCATCTTTTAGCTAAAATGGGTTGTAGAATACTTTTCTTCAGACAGACATAACCTCACTCATGGGTATCCCAAATAGTACTATAAGAGGTCATTTTTCCCTAGGAATCATCATCTGAACCCCAATTAGATCACTGATTTATGAGTTGGAATCAATTTGGTTATTTTCCCTTTCTAATTGATCCTTTCATCATGATTTCATGCCTCGACCTAGTTATCCAGACTTTTATTTTGATTCTAATTTTGTAGATATACTCCATTCTAGGTTAATGAATAGGATGAAAATGGATGAGGAGAGTCATACTACTACAAGATAGGTGTTCTCATGCCATTAACTAATTTTCCAGTTGAATATATGTTCTCAGGTGCCACAAAAGCATTTTTAGGTTGTATCCAAGAATTAATTAGTCTTATTTCTATTTAGTAATGATATTTATGAAAATTATTAAGGGTATTAAAGAATGATTTGGGTTGTTTACCATGATAAATGTCCACCTCATTGTGGTGTTTTAGTAAATGACCTTTTATGTCCATTTGGGCCAGGATGTCTATGAGGCATGCCAAGAACTCACTACTTGGTTTTTGTAAACTAAGATTTGTTAAAAGATAAGCTATTCTGTGAGCAATCCATATATAGAGTAGTCAAGATCAATGAATGGTTATTTAAATGTCTAGTTTTTCTTTTATTCTAATGATGGATTCCATGGATGAGCTCGATTTGATGTTGTTTGTATGTCAGGAGTTGAAACTGTCATGTAATGAAATATTGAAATGTAATATAATATGATTAGTTTGACAATCCGAAGCACAAACATTGATTAAATTTTCACATTCACTTGTTTAGATGGTCTTTTGAGACATCTTCTATGCTTAATCTTAAATGATTACTTTCGTACATAGACTGAATCTTGAAAATTATATAATTCAATGTAATTGAATGGTAAATGAATGTGAAATTATAATATATTACAATCGGTGTTTGAATGAATGTTTACATTTGATTACATCCTAGTTTATTGCATTCATTTTTGTACATTGCATGTTAAAAATATTCAATGACAAATTGGAAAAGATCATGGGTGGCTTTCAAATATAATTTAGCCTCTCACCCTGTTTGGTCATGGTTTTGGTCTTAAACTGATTATATTATTATACGTGTTGTTAAGGTCAGGTTCCCTTCTTCTCGTAGTTGTTATGATTTCTAGGTATAAGAGTGAATGAGACCAAGTTAAGGTTTTAGTGACTCTTACCATCTTTTTTTCTTTTTTCTCTTTTGTATATAAATGACGTATTACTGCAATGTGAACAATTCTGTATTTTTTCCATAGAACGTGGGGAATGTATCATCATCCTTTGTATGGTATGACATGTTTTTATTTATATTATCATTCTCCCGTTGTTTATTATAGTTTTATGGTGTTAATTCTTCAATTATTTTAATATTATAGTATTCCTCATTGTTATACTCTACCAATGTGGTCATATTTTCCCGACAATCAAACATAGTCCCTCGTTTCAAGCCTTTATCATCTAGAATATGGGGGAATACACTTGATTTCATGTGTCCGACCAGGTACGGTTCACTATTATGTGGAATCCAAATCTGGGACTTTACAAAGTTGTATCAAAGGGGATTCTTTTCTAGTTTTCCTTAATTTTTGGTGACGTTAAGCAGGGATAGAAATGAAATGGGATTTGGTAATATGATGTGCCCGAATGTAGTTACCCCACGAACATGTAATAGCTAAATTTTCTCAAATAGAATTATGATTTTCAGATTTTGAGCTATAATAATTGATTCAATTTCACCATTGGGTGATGCTCATTTATTGTGCGTTTATTAATGATATCATTGTGTTTTTATTTTTTTGCATCCCAATGATATGAGAGCATGCCACCTCAAGAATCATATTGAAACTTGTTAGAAATCTCATTCCATATATTATTGCCATTCCATTTAGAGAACATTTTCTATTGCATTCTGTATTGATATATTTCATGTTATATATGAATTCTTTTATTGGTTCCATGATAGTTATAAATGATGATTTGATTGGTGTAATCATACATGCTATGTTTCAAATTAGATGGTTTCCAAACATTGGTCCATGTGCTGTATGGGCCCTCTTAGATCATAATTTGGTGGAATATTTTTCTATTTGAAACTAATTATTTTTTATGATTGTCTATATATGTATATATGAAAATCATTGAATCATGAGAAGTATGTCCCCCCATAGATCATAATTCAGAATACCATTGTCATAATTTTAAAAATTGTTTCAAGTAATGTTTCATTGGTTTACTTCCCTGAATCCTAGACCACATAGTGTAGAGTTCTTTGAATACATGCCATCTGATATTCTGTTATGGAAGAATGAATTTACTTTAGTACATGTAGTTTAATATGAGTACACACTATGTCATACATGACCGTGTATCAAGACATGTGTGAATAAAAATGAAGAAATAATGGATTTTGACAGTACAAACTATTTAGTTTTACATAGGAATACCATGTGTTGTTATGGCCTTGTAAAAGTACATGGGTAGAATGAGATACTTCTGTACATGTTGTGAAAAAGTCTTACACACCTTGTACTTGGGGTGTTTACAAGACCATGCCGATGAGACTACACAACTATGTGAGAGCCTTAGGTTACACAATGTGTATGGTTTCTATAAACATATTACTTCCCACTCTTGATACCCTTTGTTGATTTTTTATTGCTTTATCCCTCAATGTTTGATTTTTAACCTTGAGTGGTCTTATCTGATTAGTTTTCCATGTAGTTCGTTATGGTTAAACTCATGGAGTGTTCTAAGGATTCCTTAGTGATGTTTGGAGATTAGATCTAAATGTGTTGTTTCCTATTATAGTTTCCATTTTCATTTGTATCCTAAGAGTGATACCAAATAATGAATGATTGGTTGGGTGTTCAGAAAACCCTAGTTGATTCCTTTGAACTGAGATGACCTGTGAGCCAACACTCATGACCTATACATTTAGAGGACATTTCTCATGGGATTTGTTCCCTTATGAATTATTTTTCTGTAATACCTATTTATTTTAAGGATACCCTGATCGATGCATTCTCATACATGCTGATCTAGTCAATCCCTTGTAGGATCCCTCTCATATGTACCATTTTTGAGGATCCTTGTAATTGGATTCCTCTGTTGTTTAACAATTGAGGATCCTGTATAGGATTCCTCCCATAACGTTTTAGCTATGGATCCCAAGTAGTATTCATTCTATCTTAGTTACCTATAGGATTCCAAGTAAGAATAATCTCACTATTTCACATATCCAAACCCACCCATCATAGTGGGATTTTTTTAGAATCTCTCATTGATTAATACATAGATATGACCCTTGGTGTAAGATGAGGGTTGAGTTCTTAGTGGAAGGTGTTGACATGTCCTATTTTGATATCTTAACTTTTGAGGTACGAGTGATCTTGAATCTTGACTCTTGATATTGGAATGATAATTGAGTAATTCTTGATTCAATGTAATTGTCAAGCATTGGGTAGGGTCAGTGTCATAGTTGGTCATGTGAAAATCAATTGTCTTTAGAGATGGGAGACTTGGTATATTGTAATCTGAATAAATAGTGGTGTAGATATGGTGTGTAAGATCTAGTTCCTACATGAGTCATCTACTACTAGGATGAAGAGTATAGACATATTATAAATGTACACCAAATATGTAGCGTTCTCATGTAATCTATGGGTAGTTTATGTTCAAAAAAAATAGTACCCATCAAGTGATACATATTAAAATGATATATAGATTTGGATTAAATCATTTATCATTGATAAGTTCTGTATGTTCTTGAGTTATCTCTAAATTTAATTGACCTGGACATTATGGGACCATAATCGTCCCACTGATCGGGAGGACGTTTATGATTAGGGATGTTATAGCACATAGGTTGGTTTAATTTCCGCTTTCATTCCATTTGACATGATGTGGTGATTGTGGTTCATGGATAATCTGGTCAGTTTTGTTTAAATGTATCCATCCAGGTAGAATGATCACAATAATGGATTATTTGTAAATCTTCGATTCTACATGAATGCCTTTGTGGTTCTTGATTCTCATTTCATGCTGATTCATTCTTAGAAGCATGATGTTTTCTGTTGGTTTTGTGTGAAACCCATATGGGTCTATGAGGATAATGGATATACCTTAGGGAGTAAGCATATTCCATCATGGAAATTCCCTTGAAAAATGCATTATGGTTTTTAAATGATGACGCATCGACAAGTGATGATCATTTATTTCTAGAGTTCATCCAGTAGTTGTTCAGCTCCCCTTTTTCTTAGAATCATTTAGTTCCTTTTAGTGTAATCCTACTTCAAATATGATCATGTACACTATATTGATTTCATCCTAGATGCACTAGGAGAGTGTCTGGGTTGAACGTCCCACTATAGTTGAGAGTTTTTGGGCTAGTTTGTGATCTATTATGGTATTTTGCATTCGATATATGGTTTTAGAGGAGGCTTGGTTAATATTGAGTGATACATGGGTTTCGATGTAGTAATTCATTGGAAAAACTCATGGATGCCTACATCTTTCATTGATTTGACCTCTAGGTGGATGACACTCTAGGTTCAATAAATATTCTTTTGTGGTATTTTGGCATTATTCTAATTTATCAATTGTTAAAGGGAGTATGGCACACAATGGTGAGTTCTGTCGACTCGAGTTTAATGAATCTGATGTTATATTAGACCTATTGTCAGGATGAGTTGTGATATTCTAAAATGTGTAAGGATTCTAATGGGATTTATCAAGGATTACGCTTTTCCAAGTGTTGTGGTGTGACCATATTTAATGATCAGGGGATATTTTGACAAAGTATCATCTTAAAGAGAAAGGTATGAGTATTAGTGAATGGGATCATTGTGGGAATGTGTTCAATTTCAAGAAGTAATTGTGTTTTTATTGCAATACGTAGTCCTTCTATGCCAACTGTGTTTGATATAAGTCATCCAATGATGATTTCACTCAATATCATTCATGTTCCTCATATGTTGTCTAATTGAATATGTTAGAACAATCCAATAGTTTAAGTAGGGTGTGGTGTGAAATTCTATAATGTCATATGAGGAATTATTGTGTTTCCATTATTTATGAGGTTGAATGGGGTTCAATGTTTTTTTCATATGCGGCCCAAGAGATGACCATAGTCCTAGTATGTGTCTCCTTGTTGAATGGAAATTTTTTTGGTAGCACCTCTAGAACACTCATTGGCATGGCTTGTGTGGCATTCCAATGGAGGTGTCATAGTAATGATTTTGTCTGTATTTTCTAGATAATCGCATGGAGGTTTCACTATTCCTCTCGATTGATGAATCATTTAGTGTTAATGAGATTTAGTGATTATAATCCCACAAAGATGTACGACTGCACATGATCCTATAATATATCTTTTTAGATAGGGATGCCCAGTTTTCTTCTTGTTTCTAGCTAGGGTATTATAGGGTGCTGGGTAACTAGGTTCTTTTGTTTCAAATCTTATCACCCCTAAATAGATGGCTAGTTAGAGTGCACGTTTCAGCTACTAGAGGATATGCATCAGGAATGCGTCCTAGGTTTTTTGGCTTCTTTGGGGGAAAATATACCTCTATTCTATTATTCCAATATAAATATCTATAAGGGTAATTATCAAATGGTGAAATATGAGGCTTTTTATGATTTTACATGATGATCACACATGTGTTTGCTATAGGAAGGAGAGGCAGCAACGATGCGACCTCATCTTGTCCAGGAGAACACTAAATAGGTTCAAGTTTTTTTAAAGAAGATAACTTCTATGAAGTATCATTAGAAAACATATTTATACCACCTAATATGACCCCTAGAGTTTCAGATCAGTACTCGAGTATTCTTACATGTTACCTCGAGGATGGGTCACTAGATGAATAAGATATATGTTTTGATTTTTTCAACATATATTGGGATGGATTCCTATCAGTTGTAGTTACCCCTGAGGTATAGGGATATGAAAGACTTGTTCCACATTTCTCATTTTCAATGTTATTTTAACACATGCCTCACAATTTTTATCCTAATGAGAATGAGTTATATGTAGATTCGTCCTTTGAGGATAATCCTATATGAATTTTGGATCGTGGCATGACCATTTTCTGAGGTCTGTCTATTCCATTATTATGTGTTCTATTAGAGGATGTCCAAGTATATGAAGAGGCCTGGGAGAGGGTGGAAAAGCTGTGATCAGAGTGGAAAGAGTAGTTCTCCAATGATTTTCACCCCCCTTTAATGGGAAATTTGTGGAAGAATTTCATTAAGCGGGATGTTTGCAAGATCTCAGTTCATACTTTATGGAATGGATCCTTTCGTTCCAAATTTTACTTGATAAGCAAGTGGAAAATATTTCATGTAATATTTATAAGATTGTTTCACAATGTGATAAGGGTTTACACACCATGTATTCCCAGTACAGACTTTGTTTGTATGTCAGAAGAACTCATTTATGATGTAAAAGAGGTATTCATAAAAAAATATGATCGTGAAGATAAAAGTCATGTAATTTTAATTACATGGAATATAAATTCAATTTTTTTGGTAATGATGGAAGTATACTAATTTTCATTAGACTGAATGAACCCCTCACTTCGGTATTATTAATATCAGTACTAAAGGTCATTTTTTCTCATGATTTATTATCTGAACAACATCATATGTGTGGTAATCCCCCGGTGAGTTCTTAATTTCTCTTGATCATTCAATGATGATTTCTTCTCACAATATCATTATCGATACATGAGTGTATATTATCATTATATAGATCTACTCTATTCTAGATCAAAATAGAGGCTGATGTGGGGTGAGGATAGTTGTACCATATAGAGGTATGTGGTCTTCTGACATTGGGTATTTTTCATGTTTAGTATATGTGACAGAGTTCCACACACCCATTCTTGGTTTTCTCCCTGAATTAATGTGGTCTATTTATAATGCATATTTTTATTTTGGTAATTTATTATAGGTTTTATAGAACATTAAGTGATGTTTACCTTTATTAATAGAAAAACTATTGTGGTGTTTTAATAACGGAAAATATAAGGATGTTTGGCCTATGTTTCCTATGATTCATTCCTTGAACTCCATACATGGGTTGTTTAAAAAGATGTTGATCAATTTTTATTCCACGTAATTGTTCAATTTACATGTTTTTTTGTGATATGAATTATCCAAATGACTTATTGATGTTAAATCCATGTAATTATTATATTTACATGGGTTTCTTCTTATATAATTGGTTAATGTGTAAATAGAAAAGGAATAGCCTTATCCTTATTTCAAAAATTATGGTCAGAATTATATAACTACTACACCTTAATGATTTGGTGAATCATGGCCTCAGAAAAAAGTGAATTGATGAAATCAAGAGGGTGTTATTATGTTATCTCGTGAGAGAGCCACAGATGGAGTGGTTAGGCTCATAAAGACTTCATTTAAATTTATAGTGAACTGTGAATGAAATGAGGGATGTTGATATAGGGCCTTACTGGATGCTATTTATATTTCATGATTTTACATTTACCTATAATGGAATATTAAAATGGAATGACATAGGATCCCCCTGCCAATCCAAAGAACAAGCATTGATTTTGTGTTCACATACACTTGTTTATATGGTATTTTGAGACATCTATTATTGTAACATTTATCTAGGAACTATAAAACATAGGCCCAATCTTGAGAATATTATAATTCAATGAAATTCAAATGTAAATGTACATGAAATTAATATAAATGAGAAGCATTAATTATAAAAATGTATACTTCTTAATACATCCTGATCAACTAATTTCATTATTTTACACTACAAGTTATATATATTCACTATAATATCATAATATATCATGCATGGTTGCCAACTTGGAATTAGTATCACATCCTATTTTGTTCATGTTTTAGGCATAAATTGATTATATTATTTTAGGTGATGATAAGGGAAAGTCCCCTTCTATGGGTAATTTATTTGCAATTAGGAGCATGAGAGAATGGGGCCCAACAGAGGCTTATCATGCTTCTTAGATTCTTTTTTTCATTTGTTATTTTTGTAGATAAATCCTGAATTACTATAGTGTCACCTATTTTGGTTTTTATCATAGACCATTGAAATGAAACATCAACATTTGTATTCTGTGACTTCTAGTTATTTACATTATCTATCAACCACTATTTACATCAATTATAAGGTTTTACTACTTCCTCTATTGTTATATTATTGCATCCAATTGGGTTATACTCTACTAAAAAGGGGTTATTTAGTCCACTATCAAACCTAGAACATCCATTATAGTCGGAATCCATTGGTGATTGGGGAAATGCAATTGAGGGTATGTGACCAACTGGGTACAAGGCACTATTAGGTGGAATCCGGACCTAGGACATTAAACTCATAAACCCTAGTATATTTTGTAATTATTAGGGGAATAATAATGTATTAGATGTCTCTTAAATGGCCTTTCTCAATGATCAGATCCGTGATGAGCTAGTCATGAACCGTATATATTGAGTCCATAGATAGGTTGGTAAACAACTATGACTACTCAGCTAATTTCATGTTACCCTACTTGAATGGCAGAATCTCATAGATATATATATACCACATCAAAATTTGACTTAACTCCTATATTAAAAAATATATCAAACTAAAAAATGATGGATTAAACTCATCATAAATTTTGGTCACCAACCTACACAATCACACTGATGATCAATGAAAAAGTCTCCCTACAAAATAACAATATGATCTCCTGGTGTCCAAACTAGATAGAAATATCTTGCCACTACCTCAAGCCAGTGCTAAACCTCGTAGTGTTTAGGCATACATTAAAATCTAATGGGTCTTTGTCACTGAAACTCGTGATGTGTTCCCATCCTACATATCTCCTCTTCATGTAGTTTTAGTACCATGTACCACTATGCGACTAGTGGTATAGTTGGTACAACACCTATAGGAAACTTCTTAGGAACATGTACCTAAATGGATGAATCATCTAAAAAGGGTTAATCCTCATGATTATTATATTGATCCGTTGATTGAATATGTTTTGTAGGGATCATGAAATAAACAAGATGTTCCATGATCAATGAGTATATCTGGGGAACATAATCCTGAAATTCAGGGAAACCGTAGCCCATTACTAAATGATATATATACAATATTGTTCCCATAAATCAATGTTCTCATGTGATAATTTGAAAATATGGTGACTAGATTCCTATTGTATGGATGCACATTGAACCTCTACAGTTCTAGTTACAATGTCCTAAAAGTAAAACACAAAATACTAAACATTTTATCCCCCAATAAAAATTCAAAAACTCTGGTCTTAATGTAAAACTAAGTGTTTATTGATAACACTTTGTCGAACCCATCCCAAAGGTTCCCAATCCTTTACTCTTCAATCCAACATTTAATTGGGATGGGGATGGAGGCTAGAACTGAGTAGGAATATTACTAACATGGGAGGCATTATCCTATGTACTTTTAAAAAAACACACATACACACACATCTTCAAACCTTCACAATTAAAAAATGTAAAAACAAATGACCATCTATGAATGAAGGAGTCAAAATCCCACAGATAGAGTATGATAGGATGTAATGGATATAAACATGGACAAATAGTATCCCACTACAATGATTATAAAAAGAATATCACCCTAGAAGTAATACATGATACTTATTTCATAAATATTTAAAAACATACCTCGATCTATCTAGTCCCACAAATCAACATTTATTCCTACATTGTCATGTAATCTATTGAAATGTCAATCCTCTACATATGACATGACACATGGGGGAAATTACCATGTAGGGTTGAGTATAATACTACTCAATAGGACACCCAAGGTCCAAAAATTAAGTAGAAAATGTTACACATTAATCTCTATATATGAATATCTATACATCACATATCATAAAAATATACAAATATAATAAAAAAAGTCACATAGTCTAATGTTATGAAAGAAGAAGGTTATGAAACTGAGGTTTCCATATTGAAGGATCTATATAGAACACTTCCAGGTTAACACACTCCATAGTATAATGTAAACAAATAAATCCATTTCAGAGGTAATTCTCGTTGGGTCTCACAATTAGAAATAAATGAAGATGTTATGATGTTATACAATACACGAATTAGTATTACAAACAAGGCTAGGGGTGATACCAACAACTCCTTATAGAATATCATACAAAATATAGGATCACCACCCATATATTTTGTTCATAATGATTCAAAGAAATGCACATTGGGTATGATGAAGAATAGAGTATCTCACTCTTGGAATCAAAAAGGTATTACAAAGACTCAATCCAAGAAGTGATGTTGAATTGATCTATGTATTTTTATCGGAGGTGCATCCATAATAACCATGAAGGTATTTATTATGAGAACAAACCCTAATGAATATTTTACAAGAAATAGTGGAAAAGGGCCCCGATTGTTGTTTATGTAATTTCATAGTGTGTAGAAGGGTTACACACTATTTTCCAGGACATCGAGAAAATTACATGTAAATGGAATTTGTATCATCCTGTGTATATGAAAATGAATGATTATAAGAATGGTGGTGTCCTTTATACTCTACATGTGTTCCAATACACAACTCAGTCTATTTACATTTCAGGGACATGTTTTTATAGCCAAAAACAAATCATGCTCGAACGAATGTACCCCAACTCAGGTTTGAGTACCCTCTAGGGTACATGATGTTTTCTTGATAAGAGACAACACAATGCATGTCTCCTAAACTTTGTTTGACATTGCAGTCATCACTAGATGGATCCCACATTGTGTGTTACTCTTCATTAAAAGGCATTTAGTTTGTAATTTCTAATAATTCCATATATAGAATCCATGTTCTTTTCCAATGTTCTAGCCATTTTTTGGCTACATCTCACCTATAAATCCATAGAGTTTCCTCTTTTGAGCATCTCCATATATGAAAAATGGGTTTCAATAATAAAATCCATTCCAAAAAATGGACTATTTTTTCTTCATTACAAAATGAATAAAAAGAAAACATGTAAGAAAAATAGATCTATTGGGAACCACATCAGTAACCTCACTAGATTATGATCATGTTGATCCAGAATATATAATTTCGGATTGTTAGAAAATGAAATAGGTTCATAGAGAAAAATTCATCAAGATATGTGAAAATAAATTCAATTGAGGAATCATTTTGGTAAATAAATAATTGGGGGAGAAAATCATAAGAACAAATCAAGAGGAATGTACCTTAGTCGATGTTCGTGTCAACATCATTTAATTCCCATTTTAAAAAATAATAGAATCCAAAATCAGAACGTAATTATCTCGTTACCCTATTAATCGGACCGATCCAAAATGATGAATGATATGTGCATCAATATTCTTGTCATTTGACTAAAATTAATTATAGAAATAAAAAACAAAGAAGGAATGATACACTAAAATTAGACAAAGATTATGATATATTGATGATAAAGAATGGAGATGCACTAGGATCTTTATAAGGATCCTTCAATTTAGTTTCTTGTTGATCTTTATTCCATGACCTGGTTACCGTTCATATGAGAGTGATCTACCTACACTATTCCCAATGTCTCACTAATGGATCTAGGGTTATGCGAATACCAATTGTATTTATTCACAACACAATACTTAAATAATAATTATTCATTTAATAAAAAAATAATTAAAATAAATTATTTAATAATTTTATTCATTTCAGGACATAGATGAATTTTCTACATACATCCCACATTGACCAATGTTGTGTCACTCCTTAAGTAAAACCCACATTCTACCCATAAAAATGTTGTCATATTTTAGATTCATAAAATTTATTGAATTTATCCCACATTAATTTTAATATTATGTTTAGATTATATTTATTATATTTAATATTTATCAAAAATTTATTCCAGGAAAACCAGACCCCAGAATCAAACTCTATCTCAGTGAATCTTCATTTAAATAAACCATTCATCATTGAAAAATAAAAATTGTAAAATATGATTCATTATAATAGGTTTCATGGTATTAATTACATGATTCCAACTCAGTCATCACATTCTAATATGAAAATAGTTTAAGAGAGAACTATGGATCAGAAGAAGAGGAAGAGCATGGAACTATTGGTAATACTCTGGAAAACTACTGTATTAAAAATCGATACATTGAAATGACACATTACTAAGACTGTCTATCTTAAGAAATGACCAAGTCATAATATCTTTTATCATCATTCCATTAGTTCTCACAGAATAAGGTTTTGGTTTCAAATGAAGATTTGTGACCACATTACTCCCATCATTGGCATAACTAATAGAAACATTGACCTAGTATCTTAATGATGCATTTACATGATTCTCAACTCTAAAAAGCCAATCACATGTGAGGAATATTATCATATACCATGATATGATTGTGTAGAGAAATCAAAGTCAACCTTGATCTAATGGGTCATGACACCATGTTATTGAAAATACCTAGCCAAATGGAGAGCATTGCTCATATCCTATGATGATGTAATGTATGTGGATACTCAGCGGAAACATTTAACTAATGATGAAAACACTATTTCAACCAACTTTTTATGAATTTTCCTAAAAATGGACAAATTCAACTATTAGAGTATTGTGAATAACTAATTTCATCTCCATTATTCTATTTTACACCCAGTTCATTTCACGCATGTTTTCTAAAGTCAGTAAAGTACAGCAAACAAATTCTCAAAGATGATGTAGAATTTTTCCTAACATTCATCATGTTGTAACATAGGTATTGTCGTATTCATGATCCACCATTAATCGATCTCCATAATAATATCTGGGCTTTATTCCCTCATCTAGATATCACCCAAATTTGTAAAAAGACCCAATCCTAGAATTTACTAAGGGTTTCAACTATAATTCATCCATTTATCAAATTAAATACATGATATACAGCTACTATCATACAATCATCTTCCTGTTGTACTATCCCTTTTATATGAGGGTTCATCCTATAATGAATAAGGTCATTTTATTATCTATTTGTAAAGATGACACTAGCCATGTACACTCAGGATAATGAGAATAAAAAGAGAATACATAAAATTATTCCAAAGTCCTGTTCCATGAATTTATACGTACCTAATGTAAGTGAAATATGAGATAATAATCATATCATTATCATAAAAATCCACCATAGGGAGATTTTTTAGGGAATATAATGATAGGATTGACCTACCAATATCTCATCAAGCTAAATTGGGGTTAGTTGAGGGAAAGAAATAACAGTTAAATTATTAATATTTAGGAACACCCATAATGAGTTTATCTCATAATAAACATTCCACACATGACCTAGTTTGATCGATTCATCCATTTATGGATTAGTTTTTTAAGAAAAATTCCTTTATTTACTAACCATTGTCAAATTTTTCATTTACGGATTCTATCATATGGGGTATCATGATCATGTTACAGTGGTATTATTCCAAAATTTTTAATATACAAATTAATATAGGAGTCATTGTCTATATGAATTATCATCCAGAATATATATATATGTGTGTGTGTGTGTGTGTTTGTGTGGGTTAGATCAGTGTGATGAATATCAATTACTAAATAATAATTGCCCTTTCTATTTTATGATATCATTTCCATACATGTAACTATGATTAGTTCTTCACAATCTATTTCGATATATCTTAATTTCACGTATAATGTTTTTTTATATGGTTTACACTTCCAAATTTATAAACTAAAATAACATATATAATTTTTTATTGGAAAACATTTAATCTCATCAATAATTGCTTTATCCAGTGAAATCATATTTCAATGGCTTAAATGTATTATAATTTGTTATTTACGGTTGAACCAAAAATCTATATGGGAAAACAATATTTAGGATGATTTGAACAAATTAATAACCAATCTTATATAATAATTATAATAATTAATTAAATCCTATCAAATAAAACATATTAGTAATAGAAATTTAAATAATCACTCAATCATGTTATAAAGATCATCAAGGGTCATGAAACCGCTAATGCAATCTATATGGAATTAAATATTCATGGCATATAAATCACTATGGGCCAAAAAATTATACATGTTGCAACACTTCCATACCATACAAGACCAAGGTTACAACTACTAAGTCCATAATTTAACAGTTATCATGTGTACAACATTCATCCACAGTGAAGTAATAATCTACTATAATAGTTAATCATCAATATCATCTCTATTACCGTGATTATTCCCCAATGATTGTTTCTTTATTCCAAAACATGAGCTATATACGAAGTTGCCTCAATTTCATAGTATCATTTTTTAAATTCCATAATAGTATTATGGATGTAAAATAATGAGAAAAGTAATATTTATAATGTCCCACTATGGAAGAGACTATAACATTTCCCTAAGATGATTTTCCACATTGCCTCAAGCGCACCCCCTCCAATTGTAGCTGATACTATTATTGATGGACTAAATCTATTTTTTTGGGAGAATAAACCAACCTAATCAGATTAGACATGTGGTATTAATATAGAAATAAAACATCAATAGAAACATAGTAATGAAAAATCTAAAAAAGATATTAATAATAGTAACAAAAATATAAAATATAAAATAATTCCAAATATTAATTATACAACCATGCATGATCATTTTATAATATGTAGAAGTGAATATATTTATTATTTGGTACATATCAATAGAGATAGACAAACACACTAATTAATAAATAAAATACTAAAACATTGGATTATAGACCGTTTACATTATCATTTGATAAAACCAATATCCAATGTCAAGTCCTAGACTATTGTTGATTAACAATATAGATTATGGTCCAAAACATTAATAATATTTACGAAGTCAAATAAGATACTAATCAGTGGCCTGAATAGGGTGCGAGAAATAAATATTAAGCCTCCAAAAAGGCATAAAATATATTATAGATTGTGAATATAAGATGAGAATAGTTGAGAAATAAAAATTTGTAATGAAGTACAATAAATATAAATTAAATCCAATCTGGTTTAGGTTACTTGATGGAACCATGTCGATGATAACTACTTCGGCCAAAGGCAAAATGACTATGAACCTATTTCTCTATTAATATATATATAAATATATATGTACTATAAATGTTGTTTCATATATAGACACACATATATATATATATATATACATAGTATAGCAAGGACATGAGGCATAACTCAGGTGTCCATGAGTAATTATAAGAGTCTTGTATAATAATGAGGGATGTCTTGATAGATTACAATAAAAAAATTATAACTTCATGTCGCGTGTTGTAAATAATAAATGGGGTGACCATGCCTAACATCCATATTGGGGAAGAATCAAACATCATTCCTTGCAACCCATGTGATGTGAAACATCGTGTATAACATATTCCATCAAGGGGGTTTGAAAAATCATGTACGCAACAATAACAATGATCCATATATAACAATCCATTATAAGGCCGTCTCATATTACCTATGATCCCATAGCAATGTTGTTCCCTAAAGTGAAACCTTATATTGGTTAAGGCATAGTGTACCTTCATTATCATAAATAATTTAATATTTTAAATATTCCATGAAGTCATCAATATCATAAAAAATCAGTGACACATATTAAATCATTTCCATATAACATTCTTGTACATTTTATTAATAGTGACATACTAATAATCCATTAGAGTGTTTTCAGTTACATAAGTATTTCATAACTTAATTAAGTAAGTTATTTGAAACTCATTTTTTAGTTAACCACTTTTATAAATGGAAAACATCATAATATAATGTTTTACATTTATACAAATAATGTTTAAACAAAATAAATTTAATTATTATATTGAGGAAATGGTTTGCATGGAAAACTAATTGAAACCCCCTAAGGGTGGTCAAATTTGAGGTCACAACCCTTAAACCATGTATCTAGTTCTAATGAACATCCATGATGAAATAAATTAATTTATATTAATTTAATTTAAAAATTTTAGTCAATGCATGGAATTTCTTATTTGTGCCATGATGGAAATATTTTATAAATGATGATAGTGGATGTGAAAGGCTTAATCTCCACCTACCATACAAACAAGTACGATTTACTCATACATGATCTAGATTTTATTAAAGATAGAAAAAGAGAAATTTAAAGACTATATTAACACCCAAAATATATGATGATGTAGCTCACATGAGCTTAAAATGCAATATGGTGAGGTACAAATGATGTGAATATAGAGGAATCTTATTTTTCTGTTATACATCCAACGCACCCGAAAACATATGATTTAGTGTAAATTTGATTTAGACCTGTGAAATACAAAAATATGTTGAAAGGGGAGCTCATTAAATTAATGTTCATAAATAATTAGGGTGAACAAAGGAGGGGAAAGAGATAATAGAGGTAGGGAATATCATAATTCTCCCTATTTTAGGAGTTCCACAGTTTTTAAAAATTGTTTCTCTATCATTTCCCCAAACATGTGGTGCTATTTTCTGAAGAGTTACCCCATCAAATTGTTAGGAGACAGGTTATTTTAATCAGGTGTAGACAATGTTCCATCATATATAAATATCTTCAGTAAATACAAAATAAATTGTAACACAAATTTCATGTTTTTAGAAAATTTTATATTGTATTTAGTGGTCACTTGGATGATTAGAATGGTTAACAAAAATAAAGAGTCATCCAACAGCCACCTGTTATATAAAAAAAATAAAATTATAAATTCTATTTCCCCTACTAATCCTTTAAAATCATGAGAGAATTACTAGGCCTTAAAACAAGTCTAAAATCAAAAAAAAAATGTGTTCTAAATATCATAAAAATTTAATGATACAAGTAAATTTTTTAAAAATTCTTTCAAAAGAAATGGTCAAAACCACTTGAAATTAAAAACTAGGTAAAAAAGAAGGGTCCTAATAACTAGTGATTTATGAATATGTAGACAACACATTATGTATGTTTTCGAAGTATTTTTCATCAAATCTGTTCATAAAAGTGGATAATATTTTAAAATGTATATTTTAGGGAACTGTGTTTCATGATCCAATTTTAATTAACTCGAGTCAAATTGAAGTGGTTCAAACATCAAAATAGACTAAACTCTAACTTGACTATAGTAGAGCTACCTAGAAGACACTGATATGGGACTATACCAATGTAGACTTGGGTATGGTTATTAAATAATCATATAAATAACATATCACGCTACTATTTGAATATACAGTTCATTTCCCTCCTCACTATATCATTTTGGACCTATATTACCATTGAGGACATAATTGAATCATCTTTATTATGATTACATTTAATATATGGTTTCTATGTGTCCAAAACTCTAAACAAGTCCTATAAATTTTATCTAATTATATTAACAAAATATTGTCCATGAGTTTGGGGATCATATTCACAAATACATAAATCAATGATTCCTTTAATATTGTTCATATTCTGTTACATTTCCATTTTAATATTTTCTGTATCATTTTTCATTTTTATGGTGTTTTCGTAACATATAATGGGAACATTATACATAAATAGGCTCCCCTTGTTACGATTGTGGTATAAGAGCACAATTAAATCATATACATGTCTATAAAAAACATACCAATATAAATATTCATACTAATAGTTAATATATTTATTTTATTAAACATAAATATCAATTTCACCGTATTGAAATCAATTTAGAAGCATTTGATTTAATTCACTCACACATCACGACTTATATTGAATAAAAAATATTACATCACTCACAAAATCCCTCCTCTGGAACAAACATATTATAAATTCATCATTTGAGACTGAAATGGATCAAAAATATATTCCATTATTAATCAAGGACAAATATATTTGAAAGTCCACATATTGGAGCCTCTCTTTGAAGGAATCGTTTGATGAATCGGAATTTCAATAAATATAACATTACTAAATCTACTTTTATAACTCAGTTTGAAATATAAGACCATTATTTATATAAGGAATTAATTTTTTTTAAAAGTTATATCATCCTTAATTATTTATACTATAACTTGTAACATATTTATTTAATATCTTCTATCTAATACTGTTTCCTCATCTATACATCCATAACCATATATTAATCCCACATACCCTTAACAATTATATCATTTAACTATTTTTCATTTAGTTTTATATTATATATCGTTCCACATAATAAATTATCAATCCAAGGTCCTTCTTCTTAATTTAATGTAGGCTCATTTGAGGAACATTTCATTTTTTCAATTTACTATACACATAATTCATATTCAAACAGAAATATTTTCAATAAAACCCCCTATTATAGAATAATATTCATAATCATGAAAACATAGTCGAGTTATCAATAGTTAAACCCTCTAACTTCAAATATTTTGATGAGTTTTCACATGTGAACAGTCTGATATAATGTAGTTTCAATGATCACAAAATGGATATTATGTTGTGACCGACTCTTTATTGTTATTTTTTCTATAGTGGATTGAAGGTTAAAGTATACATCTTTTTATGTCATTTTATTATATTTATTTAAAAGTTATTTAATATAATTGATCTGATCATTCTAGATATTCAAGGGACATATAACATTAAAAAACTAGGCTTGAGTAATCTATATGGATACCTATATATTTATTGTAGGGTGAATCATATGAAATATGAAAGATACATCAATTAAAATAAAAATCATGAAATCATCATTTTCATTAAACATGATGTAAATAATTTATTGATATGTTGTGACATTACTTATCCTTTATCTACCATTAAATGCTTTAAATAGAAGGATTCTTCTTCAGTATGTGGTTGATTCTCTATTATTATAATTTTCATATATCATCTAAATAACTTGTGGGGTGGTACTCCAAGGGGTTTTGGGGTAATGAGAACTCTATTCCCTAACTCCAAGACTCTATATTCCAAAATATTATATCTCATATGTTTCATTTATTTTTAAACACTATCCTAATGCCAAATTACTATCTAATTTTCAATGTATTTTATAAATGAAATTATAATGGTAAGAGTGTATATAAACAATTGAAAAGTTGATTCATCAATGGTTACAAGATTTTATTTTGAGTATGAAAACTGTCGCATTCCACCTATAATCAAAACCGACACTTTTCAATTAGATGTCATTATTTACAAACACTATAGTGAAATTCAATATTGACTATTTCTAGGCATCTGAATTACATTGGTACTCTAAATGAAATATAGAGCTCAAAAAAAATTCTACTATGAAGGTAAGAAAATTATAACCCATCATAATAAAGACTATTTGGGAATGTTCTTTATTTTTGTATCAATCAATTTCTATGATTGTACCAGTGGGTTCATTATATAAGTTGAAAATAAATCATGAAATATAGCTACATTCAATAGTGATCCCATATGAATCTATATGATATTATCAATATCAAGTAATTATGAATAATTAATTCATGTGCTTGAAAATGGGACATAAAATTACTTTTGAAACAGGAATCTACTGAGGTGTTTTCGAAGCCATAAATTATAAGATCTAGAATTGAACAGAGATATGATATGGAGTCTCCCATTATTATTTGAGACCCAATATCTGTTATATTTATTTAGGAGTATAACCACTAGATTCATTGCTTCTCTAATAGCAAATAAATATCAATTAATAAAATATTTACTATATTTACTGTAACTGCATCCCTCAAAGGTAATAATCAAATGATATGATAAATTTATAGAAAAATCTCCAGAAAAAAATTTATCATGATTTTAGTGTTGATATAGTGTTTCAATTGTTTGTATCATCCTCCCTATATTATCATATAGAAATTGGAATAAATATATTAAATAATTGAATTACACAAATTTTTGGACACTTCACCTTAAACATCAATTAGTAATGTCACAAAAATATGTACACCCATTTCACAAAGGGGATTTCATGAAGGGATTAGATCTCTCATTTTTTGTATTATATTTATTTAATATCAGCACTACCAAAATGAATACACTTTTTTTTTCAAAATATGCATTTATATTTTACGTTCTAAGGAACATATTTCAAACAATAATTTTTATATATTTGAGTTTCAATAAACATAAGATATTGTGTTTATTTCATTACAAGAAACCATGATCCTATATAAACCGTGATATATTACATCAATTAAAAAAAAATTTATTGTTAGTGGATATTAGTAGGATTAAATAAATAAAAAATATATATATAGAATTTTTTCAATATATTAAAATTTATTAATTAATTATTTTGATAGAATAATTTTATTTTTACAAAACTATTTCATTATTAAGGGACTTATTTTCAATGAAGAAGTATATTTATAGTTGTTATGAATTTTTATACGAAAAAATATATATTATTAACAATTTTAAAATTAATTTAATGAATCATATCTATAATTCATTAATAATGATAAACATTATTGTTATCTATAAATATGTAAAAATTAAAAAATTATGAAATGTGTTGTTTTTTATAATACTAATTTTATATGTACAATGTGATTTTATCATTTTAAAATAAATAAACTATTATGGATTAATTAGTGATATTTATATATTATATAAAAAAATATTTTAAGATATATTCTATTGTTTTTACATGGCATGGGATAAAAATAAATTCATTTATATGCTTTAAAATACATTTTTCTATTAAAACATTTCATTTCATTTTGATGGATCCATTAAATATTAATTTATATTATAAAATAAAATCAAATTATATAAATTGATTCCATATATTTAAATATGTGTTAAATTTTTTATTTATTTATCATAGATTTTTTATCATAATTAATATTAATAATAGGAAACATTTGTTACAACTATAATGTTTAAAACTATTTATCAGTGGATAAACTTAGAGATAAGGGTGATAATGATTCATTAAAATCTTAAATCAACACACATTGTATATATTATTTACATTAATTATCTTACATTCTTATCCTTCTCCATTTTTTTTCCAAATTTAGGGTAAGTGACCATGTATTATTTAAATATTTTTAGTATTTTCATGTCTTTCATCTCTGTCCACAATTATGGGTCACCACTTATCCCAAATTTTTTTAATCATTGATCCTTTAAATGATTCCAAACCCTATAATAATAATCTCCTTTCCTCCTTCCATTACTCCTATATCCCTTGATATCATATTATGATCAATATTTAGAGTCATAATGTGTAATTATAATTAAGTCACTCAAGGAATATGTATAAATCTTAATCTAGTTAATTATGTTTTGTTTCTCATTACAACATTACTAAACATACATTATCTATCATAAAATGATTAATAAATTATTATAAAAATGCATATGTTTTTTTATGATTATGTATTAACAAATTTACCATTCAATTGTTTCAAATGGTTAATTGATGTATCACAAGGGAATCCATGTTGACTATTACTCCTACATTGAGTAATGATTCAATTTGCATCACTACGTTAAATTGATTTATAATAAGTAATTTAATTAAAATATATAATTTTAATTATAAAAATATTATTCAAGAATGAAAAAATATTATTTTTCATTCATTTAATCCATTCATTAGAAAATGATAAAATTGTTCATACACATGTTTAGAGTAAATTTTTATTGAATGGTGTAATTGATTTTTCTATGTTTTCCCTTTTTGTAGGGTTATGAATATGTGTATAATAGAATATTTGATATATTTATATAATGATTAAAATTAAATATTTTATTATATAGTGATAAAATTTCTTGGATAAAATCTTATTAAATGAAACATTGATGAAAAAAAATACAATTGACACATAAATATGGTAATTATTACAAAGAATTATTAATATTTTGGTGTTTAAATGTAATATGTAAATCAAATGTGATACATATAGTATAGATTTTTATTGTTAATTAATAATTAATTTAAATGTATTATATAATATTTTGCAGCTCTTACGATATAATTCATCATTGAGGTATATGATTTTGGTCTCAGTTTTCTATTTGTGAGATATATGCCAATATAATAACTTTTTTTAGAACCAGACAAGATACCCTAGTAAAAGAATAATAAACCATATCATGAAATATCTCGAAGGGAATTATAAATCCTCATGGGATTCCTACTAGAACATGATGTCATAAAATATTAATGCGTGAATGGATTTTAGACAAAAACCATAGAAAATTTTGAAAACATTCCCTATGAATACAATATAGTTATCTATCTTGAGAACTATAATAGAATAAATATAGGTATGTACAACTCAATATTCAACTACAATGCACTATAAAATAGGATATCCAACTAATTAAAAGTGGACAGAACTTTCCAAGGCCAATGATCAACAACCAAAACCTCCTTCAAGTGGGCCTTTTCTATTTATTGAACATAGATGAATATAATATAAAAAACACTAAGTCACAAGTTTGGTGTTAGATATAAACCAATTTGGGTGTCACTATAAATTATGAAATAATATCTATAATTAATCAACCTAATAATGATATCTATTTTTAATAAATAAGCATGTCATTTCCAAGGTATATATAATAAAAAGAATTCATTACATTTGAAATAATAGAAATATATAAAACAAATGTATTAATAAACATTTTTTATAAAATAGGTTATATAATAAACCATTAAATGTGTAATGTAGTTTACTAGATATGTAATATATATCAAAAAACTTACATCAGGAAATGTGGTCATCTTTCAAGAGGGGTAATAGTTCCATGCTATAGGATGATCTTTCACTCGAAGGTGAATCATGGAAATATGTTTACACACACATCTAATTGACACTATTCGTTGTGAAATGTGGTCATCTTCTAAGAGGGGTGATAGTTCCATGCAATAGGATCCTCATTCACTCAAAGGTGAATCAAGGAAATTTGTGTACACATGCATCCCTTTAACACCAAACAATGATTTCTTATAACCATCCCATAAAGTATGTGTCTTGTTTAATAATGTTTTGTTTCAGTTGTCAAATGTAAAATGTGTGCTATTCCAAAAAGTCACGGACTATCTAGGCTTTCATTTAATATAACTACATCCAATAATGGGACCTTTATTTCAAATTTGATCAAAATAAAATTCCACCCATTTCAAATTTCTATGTCAATACCAATACACTTGGATTTAATCAAATCAGGCCTTTTCAATGATAAAATAATTTGGTATCTTTTAAATTTTAATTTTATCAATTTTCTCAAATATTAATTTAAAATAAATTTCACAATTAAATTTAACAAATCTATTTCACAATTTACTTTCCAAAATATATATTTAATAAATCTATTTTCTAAAATAGATCATCAAATAAAAATCACACCCTAATTCAGTGGAATTGGGGCCGGGGTCCCAATTTTATGCGTAATCCAATTTAAATCACTAATTTAATTGAATTGGGTTATTAAAAAAACAATTCAATGTAATTACATTTAAATAAAAAACTAACTCATGTCCTGAAATTTAGGGTTATTCATAATGGCCATAATAAACATAACCACCAACATTAGGATCACAATAAATCAAAAATTAATGCCTCAATTGAGAATCTATAAAGATGATTATCGTCAATGGTAATATGTGAATAAAAATTATATTAAATATCTCAGATATATGGAATTAGATACTATAAAAAATGATGTTCTATTAAAATGTAGAGAGAAGAGAATAGAGATATGGTGACAAAGAAAATGAAGAGGAACTATATTACGAATTGATCAAACATCATTCGCTTAGAATAGTTTCAAATGTAGATGAATGTATATGTATAAAAATCACCAATTAAGAACATAAATGGAAGAAAAAATTGTATTAGAGTTGTACAAGATTGTCGAGAACATACACCGAGTGTTTTAGGGTTTATTAATTAATTTGTATAATAATTAAATCACACAATCATGGTTAGAAATGCAAGGCCACATAATTAGACAAAATGTACACCATAATCATGAACCCCTATAGTATTATTGTACGATTTCTAATTGGTGGGTGAATAATATGTCAAAATATTAACTAATTATGATAACCCTCACTCTAATTCTTTAATCAAATTTCACTATCATTGATAAAAGTGTGTGAAAAATATGCATCATCAATGAAAATCCCATGGATATACAAAATTAAATGAATTTTCACCCAAAACACCCCTAATAGATACCCACTAATATTTTCCAAAATACTATATTAGAAATACCATAAAAAATTTACATAATGTTACAAACTCCCCACTATATAAATTTTATGTCCATAGAAAACATGTTAAGATGTATCCATGTCAAAAAGAAGATACAATTTATCTATTTTCTGTTTGTCCCTCTTCCATGTCTCATGAGAAGAAAAACATTCCTCCCATAACACTCATCCCAAATGTATCATCCTCACAAAATGTAACCTTGGTTTTAGAGTCATCTTTCCAAAAAGGACATTTAGTCATGGATAAATCATGTTAATCCTAAAGATTAACCCATCATAGAATGCGAGGTATGTCGTATAGAATATTCCATAGATGTGATACATGGAAAACAATTTGTATCGATATAAACTGTGGAGCAATTTTTAGATGGTATCAAACATTCCCTAAATTAGCCACTATGATAAAAGGTATCACAAAATTGGAACAATTCATACCATTACTCTCAAGATTTTGATGAAAAAACTGATCATAAACTTTTTACAACAACTGATAACCAAATATAATTTCCAATGGTATGCAATTACAATCAGAATAATTTTTAATAGGTGTTTGTTTCATAATCACTATATGATTGATCAATTGAATATCTTATATCATATTTTTATTCAATTTCAATAAAACCATGGAAAATTCCCCAATCTCAATCCAAAACAATAATTATTTATAAGTCTTACCAAAAAAGGCCTCAAAATTTTCCATTCTTATCATGGATAGGTAACAATAGTTATAAAAAACATAACCATCCCTTGATAGTCATACCATGATCCTATAACGTGAAACACATAGAAATTAAGCACATCCCCATATATTTGTATTGTTTTTTATATATGGCCATCTAATTGTATATGGTATGTCATACTCTTAGGGACCTTATATCCCTATTCCTAGAGAAGGTATCTCCAAATGAGACTAGATAACCAAGGTCCTAAGTGAGAAGCTCTAAAGTATGGGACACCATACAAAAATGAAAATCTGTTTCACATATTGATTTCCCAACTATACATATTTGTTTGAATCGGGAATGGGTATAATGTGATCTGACTTTGTTGGTTTTTTGATAAAAACCTGAATCATGTTATTCTATCTCATGGAATGTGGAAAAAAATAGAAACATCACTAAATATCCAATCCAACACCCATGTTGGATATAAAATTGGTTGAATAAAACTAGAAGGTTAATAGTGCTCGTCCTTGACCTGTAGGCCTGTACATTATTGAGTAAAAACATCAGCATTGTCAAATATCATATCTAAAGATTCGAATTGTCACCACGTGTAAAATAAAATATCCTTGGATTTTATGTGAAATTCCTATTAGGAGTTATGTAAATCCCCTATAATTGATTTCCATACTACTAATGTAATTAAAAAGAGATTATGAAACCATAGAATTCCCTTGGTGGATAATGACCGATTAGGTACAGTCTCTCTACCATAAACATATTCTATAATATTGCAGAACTCATCATCAAGCATCTATTTTTAAATAGTCATCTCAAGAAGAAATGAGGTCAAACAAAAAATTGACAAATCAACCACAACCCCGAAATCATGAACTCCAATATTAAATTGTTAATGAGATGAATCAATTTATACTCATTTAAATATTAATTCATGGCCTAGGTAGGAAGGTTGATATTCAAATCATCCATGAATTAATTACCTATCTCTAGGTTACACATTGTGTCAACGTAATTATTGTAGATATTAAACCTAATGCCTCATAAAGATATTTAACTATTCTTTATATAAGATAATTAATTATTTGGTTTTTGAAAATACGGTGAACCATTCTATGAAAAGATAATTTTTATGACTCTTAGTCGCATGCATCACAACTGCAAGTTCATGGATAGGGGTTTCGTAATTTTTTTCATTTGTATCATCCTACTGAGAGCCATAGGAAATAACATTATCACTCTACATAATGATGCATCCAAAACTGGAACCTAATGAAACATAGAAGAACACAGAGCCATGACCTTTCTTTTGATGATTCATCACCTATGTAGTAATCAATATAGGTTTCATCTCAACAAAATAACTATGAAATTTGTTATCACAATAAATGATTATTCCCATTAGAGATAGATAATTAATCAGATATACCAATATTGAGAATCCATTTCAAGCAAGATATTATATCCCACTAATACTAATACTCTCTTAATCATAAATAAATTTAAACGAAACTCTATTGTCACAATATATTTCAACTTTTCATGATCAACTGAAATACCATGTTCGAACACCATGTTCCCCATTAACATAACATCCAAAATCCCAAAAAATAATATTTCGATATCTTGGAATAATTTTATTGATTTCTCAACAATTCTAGAGATACTATTTGATGATGTACAACATCCTCCTCGAACATTGAGTACAAAAAAATCATCTATAAATACCACCACTAATGTATCAATATACTCCTGGATAATAATGTTTATTAACGACATAAATATTGTATGAGCATTTTCAGACCAAATCACATGAAATTTTACACATAATGGAAATACCTTCAAAAGAATTTGGTTCTTAAAATGTCATATTATTTTATTCCCAACTATTGGTTACCAGAAAATACCAATATGTGAGAACCATTTTTCATTTTTTTATTAGTAAAATAGATCATCAATCTAATGAAATTGAAAAATGTTCATTTCCATAAATTGATTTCATTTTCGGTAATAAACAGTGAGGTGATGTATCCTATCAAAAATCTTTTAATATAAAACTAGTACATCCCAAGGAGAAACATTCATGTGTATTAGGCCTCTATCAAGAAGATCATCCATCTTATTCTACATGACTTTCATCCTAGTTTGTTCCATGTGCTAAAATAAAACATACATTGGGTGAGTATCAGGTACTGGATTGGTAGAATACTCTACCGTCATTACTGAGGTAAAAACAGGGATGTTCAAAAGATAACCAAGTAGAAACTTGATGAAAAATGGAGGGAGATCATCATTAAGAGATAGTCGCTCAATCTAAAAATCAAACATATATATGAATTTTTAATTTTCTGGATACTGTAACTCTCCATGATTTTATAGTATTCATATTATTATGTAAATTCAATTTAATATATAGATTCCATTGTACGCAACAACCAGGTATGATTATAGTAGACACAACAATCAGATGTCTTTCATTATATGCAAGGGTGAGTTTAACTAAAATACAATATATTTTTAAATTATTATATAATATAATATAACCAAGTTATTATGTTGGATGTTATGAATATTATTTAAAAACTTTTTATAATATATTTTTTGATTAATTATCAAAATATTATTTAGAAATGAATATATGAACCAAATAAATATATATGATTTGTTGTTATAATGAACTATTATTAAGCTCACAATATTATTTTATCCTAATAAATTAAATTAATTACTCTTATTAAAATATAGTAGTGGAATATATATATATATATTATATTCAATACATATTATGAATATTCATATAATTTAAATTATTGGTAATTTATAAAAATAAACCCAATATTACACATAAAAACCTATATTATTATAAAAGCAGTTTTATAACCATTTAATAGTGTAAAAAATTTTAAAATAAATTTGGAAGTTTTATAAATTTAATTTTTATCAAAATACCTCATTTTTAATTTATAATATCATAATATTCTTAGTGTGATTTTTTTGTAGTTCTCTAAGTAGTTTAGTTTTTAAAAAAAATATTGAAAAATATTACATTGTAGTTAAAAACTTTATTTTTCATTTAAATAATAATTTAAATTTAAATTTACTCCAAAATTCATAATAAATCAATTATAGATATATTAACATTACATAGTTCTCTGGAATCATCATTATATTTAGATTAAGTATAAAAACATTGTGATATTTTCAACGTCACTTTTACAAATCTTGTTTCCACATCTATGATACTAGTGTCAAATGTAATTTATCCACATTGATGAATTTAAATTAAAAAAATGTATACAATGATCATAATCATTATGATATTTGTATTTTAATATGATAAACATCATTTTGGGGGAATACTAACTATATTATTTGTTTACCACTGCTAAGTGAACATCATGTAATTAAAAGTTACAAATAATATAAAAATATTATATACATTCCCTATCACTTGTCATAATTTTATTGGATGAGTATGTTTAGACAAAAATAACCCTATTGTTAAAATTATAATCTTTTTAATACATATGATAATGAATATGACATTTATTTTAGTTTATTTAATGATTAGATAAAATTTTCAAAGTAATATTTTTTTAAAAAAATTCAATTTAAATATATTGTTATACATCAAAAAAATAGAATAAAAATAATAATTTCAAATCTAAGAACATTATGTTCATTACAGTTTTTTTTAAATTTTAGGGAATAAATTTTCTTAAGGGCTTACATATTGGTGATTCAATAATCCTTTCATTAATGTAAATATCCAATAAATTATATAAATATACATAAATAAATATAATTAAACATAAATAATTACATAAAAAAAATTCATAAATACATTTGAAAATTTATTTATATATTTCATTTATTTGTTTAAATTTATCATATTTTTAGTATTTTTGAAAACTATAAATATTGGTTATTATTAAAATTCAAAAAATTGATACTTTAAAAAAAAGTAATTAAATGATCTAAAATTCATAAAAATATAATATAATTCCTGTAAACTATAATATTGTTATTTAAGTCATAAATAATCCAATTGGGGTTATTTATAAATTATATAGTGACTTCATTAAATCTAAACGTCTAAATTCAATGTTTTCACAGTGAGGGTTACAAGGTTTAAATAAGGTTTAATTCTTAAATATAAGGTTGATATTTTGAAATAAAAATTTATAAAAATACATGGATTAGATTATTTCGGCCCCTAAATATCTCAAATTATAAACTAATGACTTATGATCTATTTTTAATCTAAAAATACTTATATTAATTTCATATTTTGAGAGTTCCTTAATGCTCCCCTCTACAATCTTATATAAAGTCACATCCTACTACAATTATTCACTCTACATTGAGTTTTCTTGTATATCCAACAGCTGACCATTACTCCTCCCAGAAATCATAGCTATTTTCTCGATGTCCTGTTTTATAGAATTATAACCCCATGTGTCCCAAACATGATATCCAGATATGGTTTTCTAAAGAAGAGGTGATAAATATTACCAAATCCTTTAAGAGTATATATCATTATACATCCTATTTAGGTTATGACATTATGATGAAGTAATAAATTCAGTATTATATATATGATGGAATTTTATTATGAATTGGGGCCAACCATATTCAAACTATTATCCATCCTGGGAAAAATGAAATCACCATGTGTGTGTATGTGTGACCTATCGTCTCAACAGAGTGGTGAAATATGTTATTCATCCCTACATTATTTATATTTTTACAATGATGGATGTAATGGATATAAATAATAAATATTAGATAATATTGATTCTTTATTATTGATATAACATCACATTCTTATCAAATTATCATTAAGTGAATGATACAGTTGCTTGTGCGTAGGTACGACCTACCATCTCCATGACATGACGACATTCATTATCTATGTTGGCCATTAAATAATGATTATAAAAATTTATTTCATGGGTTAATATAATATTTATTATATTTATATAATTATTTATATTAATAAAATAGACCTTATGGTTGTGAATCATTACTCATGTGACCAAACATGCATAGGATAATGAATTAGATAACACCCGAAGCAAGGGTAATAAAAAAATATTATCATCATATGTGTAATATAATGTAATAAATCAATCATATATGATATAAATAATATTATAATTATTCTATTACAAGTTAAAAATATGTTTAGAACCATGATAAACTATATTAAAATACTTACAACCAAAATATACTTTGAGTAAAAGAATTTATCGTCTCACTTTCATTCAATGAGATGTATGTGATAATCTCTATATATACATGTTGGGTTTTATATATAATTACATATGAAATTTTTCCTCTAGAATTTACTTTTTTAGGATATTAAATTTTTCATTTGATTTAATTATTTATAGGGATCATGATTTCATTGATAATCATGAAGTAATATATTTGGGTCTCACTTTTATTTTTGTTGGACTCATAACTTATACAATAATTATTTCATTGGCGTGGTGTATATACTACCCGTGAATATAATTTATGAGTATTAACCTATTGATTAAGTTACTTTAATATCAATATAATTTTATTTATTTCATGGCGAATATTATTTTACTGATTATAAAATGATAAGGGTTATTTCACAATCTCAATATTAACTGGTATTTTTTAAAAATATGTATTTACTGGGGTTATTTATCATCTATGAACATGTTTCCATCTATTTTCCCCCATTTTTTGAAATTATCTTAAAAACTATTTATGAGTTTTACACATGTTCTACATTTGTTAATTTTTTTTCAATGAAATATTATTTTTCATTTTCTGAAAAATATATATTATGCTTTTTTGTTAAAAAAATGGAAAGCTTGTTTTTTAAATTATATAAAGTGATTCAATTTTACCTCCATCATGATGACATTATGGTTTTAAGATACCTATGAATTTTTAAAATTATTTTTTAAATGAAATTAATTAATTTATAAATGAGAGACTTTAAAATATATGAATCCAAGGAAATATGGTATTTTCATAAGATATTTATATTTATTTTATTAGAGTATTTTTCATATTTTTCGAATTCATTTTCTAAATATTATGTTTTAATGATATTGAACACATATAATTCCATATACCCTATATTCTATAAGGTTTTATGATCATTTTGTATGTGTATGTGATATTTTGTTATCATTCATAGTTTATAGATAATGTATTGATATGTCATAAGCTATTTCTTCAATATGAATGTTTATAATGATTACGTTTTCATATTAGGAATGCATTAGAATAGTTTTTAATGGGTGGGGCCTGATATATCCCTAATATACAATGGTATGTCTCGTGGAGAAATATGATTTTGGTTTTACCTATTCATGTACCGTGTGTCGGTCAAATCCTTGCTGTTATGATTATGAATTCCACCATTATGAAATAAATCACTATGAGATTGGTTAGTGATGTTAAATATAATTATTAAACTAGTGTAATATACATGTTTGAGGTATAATTTGACTATTTATGTGGAATTATATAATCCTTATTCATTTGATCCTTATTTTTCTATGGTTATTGATTAAATTTCTTATTTTTTAGTTCATCACCTTAATATAATCATATATGTTTTAATTATATCTTTCATTATATGTATTAATTTATTGATCATTTGAGCACACCCCATTCGTGTATTTCATCATTCTATACGTTTACACAAATTTTATTATGACTGATATTATGGAATATACTAAGAGGCTTAATGAAATACCCTAAGAGAATTATTAGTGTTTAGATTGTAATGACAAAATCATGTATGTAAACATTTTCCCAAAATAACTAAACTAATCAGTCCATTGGGATCCAAATCATGTATCTATACTTATCTAATAATTATAATACTAACTCAGGGGTACTCTAGTCAGGGTTTTTATTGTGGGTATTAGAGGATGATTAGTGGGATCCTTTAAAACTAGATTTAAGAAAACATCGATTAGAGAAACATAACCCTAAGATAGAATATATGTAATATAATTGTAGAACACCCAATAAATATGGTATATATACTTTATGTCGTTATTCCATCTAATGCTTTCTTATTTTGAGACTAAAAGTGGATTTTGTTCTATTATAGATGTTCCTAGGGGTAAGAACTCCCATATAGTGTCATGACCCTAACTCTGGGTATCCTATTACAAGACATTGGGTCTTACTCAACACATAGTTTTACTCTCTCGGGGGGTATGGTAAGATTAATTCACATTTTTCATACAAACTGTTATGAAGGATTTGAATTTCTGATGAAAATTAACAACCTCAGTTAATCTTAAGATGTATTAGATTGAAAATAAGGTGATATTATTTAATATAAGTGATTAAATTTATTCCTTATAATTACTATTATTACTAACACTAAGATTTATTATTTGAATAAATGGATGTAATCTGATGATGTAATGTAAAAATTGAAAATTATATAAATGGTTGTAGAGATGAGAAACCATGTAGAATTTCTAAAGGAGTGAAAATATCATGTTCATGCCCCATCTGTTTTCTAGAAATATGATTAAAAAAATATACCTTATCCAACTCCAAAAATACATAATGTAAAGAATTACGGATCATGGTATGATTTGCATTGTAGATGACCATGGAGAAAAGAATGCTTGATATACAACATGCAATAAATTTGGAATTATACAACCATGAATATTTATCAATGAAAAAAATTGTTTTATATTTGGTATGGCAGGAAATAATTTAAATAATTAAAGAGGAAAAATAAATGGTATGATAGTGTTAACAAAAACTCATCCAAAGAATAAATTTGTAGTTCATTAACTTAATTTTTCAGAAAATTGGCATTACCTGAGTCAATATAATCCTCTATAGAATAACATATAGAAAAGGGATGATATATGTTAAATAAAATTGATGAAGTATTTATGTATATGGGTAGTTTGTAAAAAACTTATTTAAAATTATACTTAATGATTTTACTTATTTAATAGATATCCATGATATTTATTTATTGATGTATATTAATTTGTTTTTAAAATAATGACAACCCACAAACCGGGTGACAACCCGTCACGTACGGTAAGGCCGCCAAGTGAGAACCAACAAATAAAGGGAAAAAAGGGTAAAATAAATTCTACAACCCTACATTAATTCCATGTTAGAATCAAATTTTATTTCTAAAAATATAATATTGATAAATGTGTTTTTTCATTACATTTGGATTGGAAAATAATTTAGCGATATAATTATTAATGTTTTTTTATATTGTATACTATTATGGGAATCATATTAGATTAAAGAAAATAGAATATTATGAGGGGAAATGGTTGAAATGTATTTTGGATTCAAATATGATTTCATTGTAGAATTATGGTTATTCAGGATGTTTTTGGAAATTGCTATGAAAGCATAGAGACATATTAGATTTAGACTATCAAATTTATTTAAGAGATATCGATGTTATTTGGAAGAATATTTGATCAAATATTTATTATTATTATTTTGAATCATTATCATGATTTTTTTTGATGGATATTTATTTTTTAAATGATCTATATTAAACATTATTTATTTCTATTGAATTTTAGAGAATTATTTTTGTGTAATTATCTTATCATATCCAAACTATTTTGGTTTTAGATAAATTATAAATATATTAGAAATATATAGTTATAATTTTGATTATTAGGTCATTAGTATAAGTTGATTCTAAATTTTAGAGAATTATAAATTCATCATAAATGGTCATAATTTAGGGAAATGATGAGTTTATGGTGGAATTTAAATAAAGGTCCAAACACTACATATCCAGAAATTATATGTCCTTCTATTATTAGACTATAAACTAAATTAATTCTTCCATTATAAGGAAAATAACTGGAATAAAGTCTAACCATTGTACCTTATTTTCTAATTAATCAAAAGGTCCCTTAAATTATTACATATATATAGTTTTGAGATTTTTAACATTCTCCTAACCATGTCCAATATCACTCTTTATTTTAACATGATTTTATGATTTCTATTTCACCACATTATATTCCACATGTCTGTTATGTGTTATATTATTATAACTTCATACTTATATTTCTTATTTTATATTGGACGAGTCATTAACTCTAATAGTGATGTGGGTTTTTCCCACAAGGGAATTTTGAATCATTAAACAGTAATTTTAAAAGTAAAATTTCAAATTTTGAGGAAGAAATTTTTTAAGGATGGTTGAGTATAACATCAAAATATTTTGAAGCACCTCCCTTATTAAATAACTTCAATATATTTAATATATTATATTTTATGAAAATCTATGAGATTATTACACAAAAAATATTAGTGAGTTGCCTTCCATTATACGCAAGGATGAGTTTTTCCAAACAATAATATTTTAATAAATCAAACATATATATTAATTTTTAATTTTCTGGATACTGTAACACTCCATGATTTTATAGTATTCATATTATTATGTAAATTCAATTTCATATATAGATTCCATTGTACGCAACAACCAGGTATGATTATAGTAGACACAACAATCAGATGTCTTTCATTATATGCAAGGGTGAGTTTAACTAAAATACAATATATTTTTAAATTATTATATAATATAATATAACCAAGTTATTATGTTGGATGTTATGAATATTATTTAAAAACTTTTTATAATATATTTTTTGATTAATTATCAAAATATTATTTATAAATGAATATATGAACCAAATAAATATATATGATTTGTTGTTATAATGAAATATTATTATGCTCACAATATTATTTTATCCTAATAAATTAAATTAATTACTCTTATTAAAATATAGTAGTGGAATATATATATATATATATTATATTCAATACATATTATGAATATTCATATAATTTAAATTATTGGTAATTTATAAAAATAAACCCAATATTACACATAAAAACCTATATTATTATAAAAGCAGTTTTATAACCATTTAATAGTGTAAAAAATTTTAAAATAAATTTGGAAGTTTTATAAATTTAATTTTTATCAAAATACCTCATTTTTAATTTATAATATCATAATATTCTTAGTGTGATTTTTTTGTAGTTCTCTAAGTAGTTTAGTTTTTAAAAAAATATTGAAAAATATTACATTGTAGTTAAAAACTTTATTTTTCATTTAAATAATAATTTAAATTTAAATTTACTCCAAAATTCATAATAAATCAATTATAGATATATTAACATTACATAGTTCTCTGGAATCATCATTATATTTAGATTAAGTATAAAAACATTGTGATATTTTCAACGTCACTTTTACAAATCTTGTTTCCACATCTATGATACTAGTGTCAAATGTAATTTATCCACATTGATGAATTTAAATTAAAAAAATGTATACAATGATCATAATCATTATGATATTTGTATTTTAATATGATAAACATCATTTTGGGGGAATACTAACTATATTATTTGTTTACCACGGCTAAGTGAACATCATGTAATTAAAAGTTACAAATAATATAAAAATATTATATACATTCCCTATCACTTGTCATAATTTTATTGGATGAGTATGTTTAGACAAAAATAACCCTATTGTTAAAATTATAATCTTTTTAAGACATATGATAATGAATATGACATTTATTTTAGTTTATTTAATGAATAGATAAAATTTTCAAAGTAATATTTTTTTAAAAAATTCAATTTAAATATATTGTTATACATCAAAAAAATAGAATAAAAATAATAATTTCAAATCTAAGAACTTTATGTTCATTACAGTTTTTTTAAATTTTAGGGAATAAGTTTTCTTAAGTGCTTACATATTGGTGATTCAATAATCCTTTCATTAATGTAAATATCCAATAAATTATATAAATATACATAAATAAATATAATTAAACATAAATAATTACATACAAAAAATTCATAAATACATTTGAAAATTTATTTATATATTTCATTTATTTGTTTAAATTTATCATATTTTTAGTATTTTTGAAAACTATAAATATTGATTATTATTAAAATTCAAAAAATTGATACTTTAAAAAAAAGTAATTAAATGATCTAAAATTCATAAAAATATAATATAATTCCTGTAAACTATAATATTGTTATTTTAGTCATAAATAATCCAATTGGGGTTATTTATAAATTATATAGTGACTTCATTAAATCTAAACGTCTAAATTCAATGTTTTCACAGTGAGGGTTACAAGGTTTAAATAAGGTTTAATTCTTAAATATAAGGTTGATATTTTGAAATAAAAATTTATAAAAATACTTGGATTAGATTATTTCGTCCCCTAAATATCTCAAATTATAAACTAATGACTTATGATCTATTTTTAATCTAAAAATACTTATATTAATTTCATATTTTGAGAGTTCCTTAATTCTCCCCTCTATAATCTTATATAAAGTCACATCCTACTACAATTATTCACTCTACATTGAGTTTTCTTGTATATCCAACAGCTGACCATTAGTCCTCCCAGAAATCATAGCTATTTTCTCGATGTCCTGTTTTATAGAATTATAACCCCATGTGTCCCAAACATGATATCCAGATATGGTTTTCTAAAGAAGAGGTGATAAATATTACCAAATCCTTTAAGAGTATATATCATTATACATCCTATTTAGGTGATGACATTATGATGAAGTAATAAATTCAGTATTATATATATGATGGAATTTTATTATGAATTGGGGCCAACCATATTCAAACTATTATCCATCCTGGGAAAAATGAAATCACCATGTGTGTGTATGTGTGACCTACCGTCTCAACAGAGTGGTGAAATATGTTATTCATCCCTACATTATTTATATTTTTACAATGATGGATTTAATGGATATAAATAATAAATATTAGATAATATTGATTCTTTATTATTGATATAACATCACATTCTTATCAAATTATCATTAAGTGAATGATACAGTTGCTTGTGCGTAGGTACGACCTACCATCTCCATGATATGACGACATTCATTCTCTATGTTGGCCATTAAATAATGATTATAAAAATTTATTTCATGGGTTAATATAATATTTATTATATTTATATAATTATTTATATTAATAAAATAGACCTTATGGTTGTGAATCATTACTCATGTGACCAAACATGTATAGGATAATGAATTAGATAACACCCGAAGCAAGGGTAATAAAAAAAATATTATCATCATATGTGTAATATAATGTAATAAATCAATCATATATGATATAAATAATATTATAATTATTCTATTACAAGTTAAAAATATGTTTAGAACCATGATAAACTATATTAAAATACGTACAACCAAAATATACTTTGAGTAAAAGAATTTATCGTCTCACTTTCATTCAATGAGATGTATGTGATAATCTCTATATATACATGTTGGGTTTTATATATAATTACATATGAAATTTTTCCTCTAGAATTTACTTTTTTAGGATATTAAATTTTTCATTTGATTTAATTATTTATAGGGATCATGATTTCATTGATAATCATGAAGTAATATATTTGGGTCTCACTTTTATTTTTGTTGGACTCATAACTTATACAATAATTATTTCATTGGCGTGGTGTATATACTACCCGTGAATATCATTTATGAGTATTAACCTATTGATTAAGTTACTTTAATATCAATATAATTTTATTTATTTCATGGCGAATATTATTTTACTGATTATAAAATGATAAGGGTTATTTCACAATCTCATTATTAACTGGTATTTTTTATAAATATGTATTTACTGGGGTTATTTATCATCTATGAACATGTTTCCATCTATTTTCCCCCATTTTTTGAAATTATCTTAAAAACTATTTATGAGTTTTACACATGTTCTACATTTGTTAATTTTTTTTCAATGAAATATTATTTTTCATTTTCTGAAAAATATATATTATGCTTTTTTGTTAAAAAAATGGAAAGCATGTTTTTTAAATTATATAAAGCGATTCAATTTTACCTCCATCATGATGACATTATGGTTTTAAGATACCTATGAATTTTTAAAATTATTTTTTAAATGAAATTAATTAATTTATAAACGAGAGACTTTAAAATATATGAATCCAAGGAAATATGGTATTTTCATAAGATATTTATATTTATTTTATTAGAGTATTTTTCATATTTTTCGAATTCATTTTCTAAATATTATGTTTTAATGATATTGAACACATATAATTCCATATACCCTATATTCTATAAGGTTTTATGATCATTTTGTATGTGGATGTGATATTTTGTTATCATTCATAGTTTATAGATAATGTATTGATATGTCATAAGCTATTTCTTCAATATGAATGTTTATAATGATTACGTTTTCATATTAGGAATGCATTAGAATAGTTTTTAATGGGTGGGGCCTGATATATCCCTAATATACAATGGTATGTCTCGTGGAGAAATATGATTTTGGTTTTACCTATTCATGTACCGTGTGTCGGTCAAATCCTTGATGTTATGATTATGAATTCCACCATTATGAAATAAATCACTATGAGATTGGTTAGTGATGTTAAATATAATTATTAAACTAGTGTAATATACATGTTTGAGGTATAATTTTACTATTTATGTGGAATTATATAATCCTTATTCATTTGATCCTTATTTTTCTATGGTTATTGATTAAATTTCATATTTTTTAGTTCATCACCTTAATATAATCATATATGTTTTAATTATATCTTTCATTTTATGTATTAATTTATTGATCATTTGAGCACACCCCATTCGTATATTTCATCATTCTATACGTTTACACAAATTTTATTATGACTGATATTATGGAATATACTAAGAGGCTTAATGAAATACCCTAAGAGAATTATTAGTGTTTAGATTGTAATGACAAAATCATGTATGTAAACATTTTCCCAAAATAACTAAACTAATCAGTCCATTGGGATCCAAATCATGTATCTATACTTATCTAATAATTATAATACTAACTCAGGGGTACTCTAGTCAGGGTTTTTATTGTGGGTATTAGAGGATGATTAGTGGGATCCTTTAAAACTAGATTTATGAAAACATCGATTAGAGAAACATAACCCTAAGATAGAATATATGTAATATAATTGTAGAACACCCAATAAATATGGTATATATACTTTATTTCGTTATTCCATCTAATGCTTTCTTATTTTGAGACTAAAAGTGGATTTTGTTCTATTATAGATGTTCCTAGGGGTAAGAACTCCCATATAGTGTCATGACCCTAACTCTGGGTATCCTATTACAAGACATTGGGTCTTACTCAACACATAGTTTTACTCTCTCGGGGGGTATGGTAAGATTAATTCACATTTTTCATACAAACTGTTATGAAGGATTTGAATTTCTTATGAAAATTAACAACCTCAGTTAATCTTAAGATGTATTAGATTGAAAATAAGGTGATATTATTTAATATAAGTGATTAAATTTATTCCTTATAATTACTATTATTACTAACACTAAGATTTATTATTTGAATAAATGGATGTAATCTGATGATGTAATGTAAAAATTGAAAATTATATAAATGGTTGTAGATATGAGAAACCATGTAGAATTTCTAAAGGAGTGAAAATATCATGTTCATTCCCCTTCTGTTTTCTAGAAATATGATTAACAAAATATACCTTATCCAACTCCAAAAATACATAATGTAAAGAATTACGGACCATGGTATGATTTGCATTGTAGATGACCATGGAGAAAAGAATGCTTGATATACAACATGCAATAAATTTGGAATTATACAACCATGAATATTTATCAATGAAAAAAATTGTTTTATATTTGGTATGGAAGGAAATAATGTAAATAATTAAAGAGGAAAAATAAATGGTATGATAGTGTTAACAAAAACTCATCCAATGAATAAATTTGTAGTTCATTAACTTAATTTTTCAGAAAATTGGCATTACCTGAGTCAATATAATCCTCTATAGAATAACATATAGAAAAGGGATGATATATGTTAAATAAAATTGATGAAGTATTTATGTATATGGGTAGTTTGTAAAAAACTTATTTAAAATTATATTTAATGATTTTACTTATTTAATAGATATCCATGATATTTATTTATTGATGTATATTAATTTGTTTTTAAAATAATGACAACCCACAAACCGGGTGACAACCCGTCACGTACGGTAAGGCCGCCAAGTGAGAACCAACAAATAAAGGGAAAAAGGGTAAAATAAATTCTACAACCCTACATGAATTCCATGTTAGAATCAAATTTTATTTCTAAAAAAATAATATTGACAAATGTGTTTTTTCATTACATTTGGATTGGAAAATAATTTAGCGATATAATTATTAATGTTTTTTTATATTGTATACTATTATGGGAATCATATTAGATTAAAGAAAATAGAATATTATGAGGGGAAATGGTTGAGATGTATTTTGGATTCAAATATGATTTCATTGTAGAATTATGGTTATTCGGGTTGTTTTTGGAAATTGCTATGAAAGCATAGAGACATATTAGATTTAGACTATCAAATTTATTTAAGAGATATCGATGTTATTTGGAATAATATTTGATCAAATATTTATTATTATTATTTTGAATCATTATCATGATTTTTTTTGATGGATATTTATTTTTTAAATGATCTATATTAAACATTATTTATTTCTATTGAATTTTAGAGAATTATTTTTGTGTAATTATCTTATCATATCCAAACTATTTTGGTTTTAGATAAATTATAAATATATTAGAAATATATAGTTATAATTTTGATTATTAGGTCATTAGTATAAGTTGATTCTAAATTTTAGAGAATTATAAATTCATCATAAATGGTCATAATTTAGGGAAATGATGAGTTTATGGTGGAATTTAAATAAAGGTCCAAACACTACATATCCAGAAATTATATGTCCTTCTATTATTAGACTATAAACTAAATTAATTCTTCCATTATAAGGAAAATAACTGGAATAAAGTCTAACCATTGTACCTTATTTTCTAATTAATCAAAAGGTCCCTTAAATGATTACATATATATAGTTTTGAGATTTTTAACATTCTCCTAACCATGTCCAATATCACTCTTTATTTTAACATGATTTTATGATTTCTATTTCACCACATTATATTCCACATGTCTGTTATGTGTTATATTATTATAACTTCATACTTATATTTCTTATTTTATATTGGACGAGTCATTAACTCTAATAGTGATGTGGGTTTTTCCCACAAGGGAATTTTGAATCATTAAACAGTAATTTTAAAAGTAAAATTTCAAATTTTGAGGAAGAAATTTTTTAAGGATGGTTGAGTATAACATCAAAATATTTTGTAGCACCTTTCTTATTAAATAACTTCAATATATTTAATATATTGTATTTTATGAAAATCTATGAGATTATTACACAAAAAATATTAGTGAGTTGCCTTCCATTATACGCAAGGATGAGTTTTTCCAAACAATAATATTTTAATAAATTATTATTACTTAATATAATATAACATAGTCGTTACATTAGAAATTATTAATATTGGTAACTAACTTGTGAAAACATATTTTTGAATTAATTGGTACTAAATTAATTTGGAATTAATAATGGAACCAATTGAATATATAGAAATGTTTTTATAGAGAACTATTTTTAAGCTCAAAAAGTCATTTTATCGTAATAAATTAAATTAACAACTATTACTGAATTATTTAAATGAAATAAATAATTTATATATTAAATTAAATATTTTTTATAATGATCAAATATATTTTATAGGCATCTGACAAAAACAAATCCTACATTACACCTAAAACAATTTTTTATAAGCAGTTTTATAGCCTTTTAATGGTACAAACTTTTTAAAACTAAATTATCAACATTGTAAAAATTTAGTTTTTCAATATAAATTTCACTTTTGAAATTGGAATATCAAAAATATTAGGGTGATTTTTGAATTTTTTTTGAGATGTTTTATTTCGTTAATAAAATTTAAAAACCAATATTTTAGTTTAAAGAATATGTTTTTCATTTAAAATATAACTATAAAATAATTTAATTTAAATTTTAAAAAGAAAAATTATATATATATATATCTAATTTTTTAAGTTCAATCATTTTTATATTTAAATTTTATATTAAAAATATTTATCTTTTCAACATCTTTTTTACCCACCATCCCAACACATCCACAAGATTTGAATTAACCATTATTTAGCCACTTATATGAGTTGAATTTATAAAAACAGAAATACATAGATGGAATAAGTATGTAATTTATAGTCTAATAGGATCAAATTAATTTTTCTTTAATTCTATATTTATATTTTCACTTGGGTTAAGGCCAAATCGTTTAATTATAATCTATAAATAATATTATTATATTATAAAATTCCACAAAAGCATGTCTTAATTTCATTGGATATCTATTTTTGGACCAAAATAAATATTATTAGTATGTTATAAACTTTTTAATCTACTTGTGATAAAATATGTCATTTATTATATTTTATTTTAAAGGTATGTCAAAAATATCATGGTCATATTGTGGATAAATAAATCATTTTTAATATTGTCTTATACATACAGTAAATTCAAATATAAATTTTCATTTTATTGAAAATAAATTTATATTAATCATTATTATTTATATTTAATATTTATTTAATAAGTAATTTTATTAATGTCTTACATAATGATGATGCAGTAGTTGTTTATTGAATGGAAATATCAAATAAATGATATTAAATATATTTAAATAAATTTATTTTTACATAATTAGTGACATAATAACATTTTATAGATACCTTTTACATGTTATTTATATATTATATATGTTTTTATAGGTATTCATATTTTTATGTTATTTTCATAAACAAAAATAATATAGAGTATTAAAATTGACATAAATGATACCTTAAAATAAATTAAATTTTATTAAATCATATAAATATCAAAATAAAAATTAAAATTAAAAAACATGACTACAATAAAGATAATTATGCCTTCAAATACCGAATTGGGGTTCTTTTGGCATTTTATTGTAACTATTTTAACTACAAACTATAAAATTCATTGTTGTATCTCTTATAGTTAAAGGGGTTAACTATGGGTTAAATCCAAAATATAAGGTTAATATTTTTGTCCAAAACATGTCTAAAAATTCATGAGAGTAATTCTACAAGTTATTATATTATATTCAAAATATCTCACATTACATCTATTTTAAATCAAAAATCAATTTATATTAATTTTATATTTTGAGAGTTCCCTAAACTCCTCCACCCCTCCTTTATAAAAAGGGACATCCTCCCTCACATCCTCACACCAAATTGAGAATTATACATTAACCAAACCGTTACCATTTCTTCAATAAACATTATAATATATTTTCTCAAGGTACTATATTTCTAGATAGACCACCCATCGTGCCCCTATATGGATATCCAATGGAGGGTTTCTAATGAAGAGATAATCATATATACCGTATCCTTTAATATTATTTCTTCTTATACATCATATTTATGTGTTTTTTCAATATAATGTAAAAAATACATAATAATATATTTTATGATATTTTATTTTGAATAGTGTACAATCCTATTCCACCTTTTATCCGTCATATGAAAAATTAAATCACCGTGTATGCATATGTACGACTTATAGACTCCTCATTTTGGTGTGAAAATATTTTCATCTAAAATGTATTTTTATGGGTATAAGGATGGATATAATAGGTATAACTATTAAATATTACTTTATACTGATTATTTATTAGTTATATACAATAAAATTTCTTACCACTATACCATTATGGAAATTATATCATCACTTTTGTGTACGTACAACCAACCAATATCACGACGCGATGATATTCATTCTCCACCTAATCAAATAATGAATGATTATAAATATTTGTATGATGATTATATATAATATTTATGAACTAAATTTTATTATTTATATGACTAAAATAACTACTATTCATTAGAAATAGGAATCAATATACAAAATATCCATAGGAAAATGAAGAAGATAACACAGTAAATAATGGTAATAATAAAATATACTTTTCAAATGGTTAATATAAATTCATAAATAACTTATATATTATATTAGAAATATTTTCATTATTTTTAAACAAGTAAATAACATTTCTAAAGGCATTATATCAGAGGATAAATTGCATTTGACCAAAAGGATGTGAGATGCAAGGGATTTCTTATCCAACATTATTACTATGAGATGTATATGATTCACACAAAATAATAATTCTTGTTAGTTGTATATATTTTCTTATAAAATTTTATATAATTAATAACATTTATGTAATTATATTTATTGTTTAAATTGATTTTATTCTTAATTCTGTTCATGATTTTTATGTTTCTCATGTAGTAACGTATTTGTGTATCTCTTTTATTACTATGGGGATCATACCCTATACACAGCTTAATTATTATTTGTGGATTATATATTACCTAGGAATGAATTATATGAGTTTTATGCTAATGTTAATGGTATTTTCGTCTCTATAAAATTTTATTTTTTTCATGGGGCATAGGATTATACTAAGTATAATGTGATAATTGTAATTTCAGAATCTCATTATTCTCCAATATTGTTTGTATGTATGTATTTAATGGAATGTATTTATAATCCATGTACATGTTTCATAAATATGTTTTTTATGTTTTTTAATATTAACTTCCTAATTTATTTATTATTTTTTACATGATTAATTTGCTATAATTATTTTTGAAAGGAATCATATTTTGTGTTTTCCAAAAGAGGTAATTTGTGACATTGATGATAAAAATATATAATGACTGTTTTACTATAATGTACCTCAAGAATGTATTTCATCCACCGTAAATATTATTTTATTTTATATGCTTCCATTACATGTTTAAAAATTACTTTTCTAAGAGCTTTTTTTACCAACGATCAAAAGATTGAATAAATTATTTTAATGAAATAGTTTAATTTATCATGATATATCTATTGATTTTATTAGAGTATTATCATCTATTTCAAAATAAATTGATGAATCTTGGGTTTGATTAAGGATAGTCTCTTAAGATAACATATACCATATTTTATTGAAAGATATATGATCAATTTGAATGTGGATGTTGTATTTTGATACCATTCATGGTTTATAAATATTGTATTTATATTTTATATCCTAGTATTTAAATATAAATGTTTCTTTTATTATATTTTTCATGTAATGAATTCACTAGAGATAGTATGTGATGGTTGGGCCCGTCTATATCCCCTCAATTCATTGGTAGGACTCATGAGAAAAACTAATTTGTATTTTTCACCTATTTATGTATGGATTCTAGTTCTAACCACTGACGTTATGTTTCTGATGCCCAGAATTATGCATTACCACATTATGAGAATATTTATTGATATTAAAGGTGACCATTCATCTGTTATAATATACATGGTTATGTTATCATGTGATTATTTACATGAAATAATTTGAAAAATAATTATTCCTGCCATATTGTGCTAATTTTATTGATTAAATGGAATAGGTTGAGGTTCACCACCTTTATAAAATAATTTTTTTATTGTTTAAAATTGCTTTCCATGGATGTATTCCCTTACTAAACATTTAAGACCGATCATTTCTTATGATTTATATTTCAAATGATTCTAGGGAGTATATATTAATTAGTTTATATGGTTACACATATGTGATTAATGGAATTATCAAATGAAAATTATTATTTTTTATTTTATTTTTTAATTTATAAGGCAAACTTAATTTTTGTAGTTTTTTTCCCAAAACTGATAAATATGTTGATCCATTAGGATTCAAATCCTATATTTATGACAATGCAGTCAAGTAAGTAATCATCTCTGGGCTAATGGGATTCAGGTCATTAGAGGTTGTATCATAGGTTGTTTAGTAGAATTCCTTGTAAACTATATTTAGAAAACATACCTACGATATACTATTGAGATATGATTGAATAATGTGCTAGAATTTTGGTAATGTTGATATTATGTGGGTCTTCTTAGAAATAAATCTAGTTCTGGATACTACAAGTCGGTGTGGTTCAAGAAAATATGTAACTAGGAGTTAAAAATGTTATAATGTAGAGAGAAACACTTGAAATACATGGACATTAAATTAATTTTGAAAAATAATTAAATCATGAAAAAACAGGCACCCAAATACTGTATTATAATTTTGTTTTTTTGGAAACATGAAATATAATCTTCTAATCAAGATGAAATATCTTCAATGTATCCCAAAAAGAACATCCTATTTTTTTCATACCTAATACCATTATTTTTATCCTGGGAATATAAAACATAAAAAGGTTGAGATAAAATGATAATTAAATGTTAAAATGGAGAACATTAAACAAACCATAAACATTTGAACATAAAATCATGAACATAATGTTTAAACATCAAAATCACGAGTCATGAAATTTTTTTGGAGTACATAAGGAACATTCCATAAAGTATCATTAACAATGATGAAATAGAATTGGAATAAAAAAGGGAATTGTGGAAAACAATTTGTAACATAATATGATTTTCATACACGACAAGGAATTGTGTCCAAGACAATCATAGTGGATAAATTCAATTACTGAATCGTGTTTACGTGTCATTTCTGCCTTGTATTACTGAACCGAATTCAAATGTCATTTTAGTCAGGTATATCTTAGGAGATATAAATAATTACCCAATTCATTGGAGGGATATATAGGTACCACCCATCTCATAATGAAGTCATTCTTACTTGTGTCACAAAAACACAAATCAATCAGCATAGCATAACCCATGAAATAAAATGGGATTCTTAAACAACATGCCATCATTACATAATATATAAAAAATATAATTAAATCATAGTTAAAATATGGATAAAAACATATCCCTATATAAATATTGTCATAAAAAATGGAAATAATTTTGATGAAACACGTCAAATTAGTTCTTGACGTAAATATTTGTTCTTTCTAAAAAACGTTATCTTTTCTCAAATTGTCATGAAATTTTAAAAGAAATGGATTTATTTGAAAATAAAATTGTAAAATTATATAGGATTATTCAAGGAAATAAGGTGTTATGAATATGTGAAAACCGGTTCATTATTTATAAGTTAAAGCAACATTCTCCTCATACGTTTGCAAGAATTATAAAAAAAACCTCAAATGGTAAAAAAAGAATGATTCCCCACAAACCATGTAGTAAAAGTAAAAAATGATATAACATGAATTTAAACACACATCGATGAATAGTAAACATTTTATAAAAATAGTTTTAGAAAAAAAATTCATGGATGATAAATATAACTCTAATAAATACTTATATATAATCAATCTAAGATAAAATAATGATTGAAAAATTATCACTTACTATAGGTATAATTTCATTAATATGTGTCTAATAATCCTATATAGTGGGTTTAAAATTATTATTAACTTATAAAAAAACCTTAATAATATTTATTATATCATATATGATTCACATACGACATTAAATTACCCATTCATTTGTCAATTTCATGTTAAAGAAATGTTTTTTGTAATAATAATTACATTTATCTTACGTGTTTGGACTTTTTATTAGTCATATGATTACATAGATCATGATTTAATTACATCCAAAATATAAAACATGATTTATATATGATATATATTCAGTATATAAATTTATATAAAATATCGATAAATGAAATTGAATACACTATTAATGGAGATGGTAGGTTGTACGTACAAATGAAATCTATTTTCATTTACTTATTACATTGAATGGAATAAAGTAAATGATATATATATATGACCGTTAGCATTATTATTTAATTTATTTCCTGATTATTCATTATATATACATTATAATTATTTTTTAATGGTTAACATTGATAATGGAGTTTTTCGCGTCATGGAGACGGTAAGCCATACGTACACATGAGCGATAATATTGTTCCCATAACTGTTGAATGGTATTTAAGTGGATGGTGTATAAAATCTCATAATACTGTTAATGGTATAATAATAATATATATTTATTATTTTCACCATTATACCCATCCAAATATGGTTGTGTTGAAAAACTGATTACACCACGACGTGGATATGGTAATTCGTACGTACGCACGGAAAAGGATTTTGTATTGTTGGTGGATGTATAGATGGTGAAATCAGGTTGTTTCATATTTATAATATCATATAAATATACTTTTTTTAATTATGTTATTATATTATAATGAAACAATAAAAAATATAAAGTCGATTAGAATGAAATTTGAACGAATTAGTAGAATAGATTACCCCTTCCTTGATGTGCCTCCATTAAATTTCATATTAGGGTACTAGAGTAGGTGTTTTGAGAATAAAATAACATCTTTAATAAACTAAGTATGTTAATAAGAGAAATTTGAAGTGGTGGTACGATCATTAAGACTTAAAATGGATTGAATATGAGAGGGAGGGGTGACCTTTTATAAGAGAGGAGAGGGTCACTTATGAATGTTCCAAAATATTAATTTAATATAAATAAAATTTCAATTTAAATTAGTCAAAATGTTAGTTAATTCCAAGAAATGTTGACTTTGGTTTGAATATCCATCATCCAATAATTTTTTGACAAATTGTGAATATTTTTTAATCCTTATCTTTCTTGTTTTAACCTTATTTTAACCTTGTTAATCTTATTGTGATATCATGTTATTGACACATTGTGGTTAATTATTATTTCCATTTCATATAAAACGACCCAAAAAAGTTATTTAAGAAATAATTGGACATATATTAACCAGATTAATAATCTTGTAGATTTATGAATTTAATATTTTTTAATAAACTATTTTATGTTTTATGTTATGAATTGGGTAAATTTTCAATACTATTAATAGTTGCCTTTTTTTAAAATTCATAACAACCATATTACTTATACCAAAAGGAATTAAATCAAATATAATATTTCTATATAGTATATAAAATTAGTGGTTGTTATAAAAATAAACATATTACATTAGTTTTAATATTTATAAATTCATTTATTTGGATATGTCGTAAATGAGGTAATCACTACATCATAATTCTGTCGAAAATAAATATATTTATCTAATGTCTAAAAATTGTAATCAAAATTAAATTATGTATGAAATATATTTATCTTTATAATTAATATTTATATAAATAGTGATCTATTATATAACACCATATTAAATTCAATTTAGTAAAATATATATTCTTGGGTTATAATTATCGTTACATTAAATTAATTCTGATAATGTGTAATTTTCACATCCATGTAAATCCATTGGGTCCCAAAATCGACCAATGGATGACCATGGTCCAAAATATCTAATCCAATTGTATTAGGGAATGAGTTAGGGTAGTTTAATATTATTATAATATTATTTTGTACCCTTATTTACTAGATGTACCATTTAACCATGGAAAATTAAATAATTAATGAAATTACTATTCACAATTGCAAAAACAAAAAAGTAAATATTTATACAATTTCAACCTTATAATTTCATATACTAAATCCATTATTCCAAATTCATACCACAATAGGTTCATTAATTAATATAAAATTATTCTTATTATAGAAAAATGCATTTTTGGTTAAAACATTGCAAATGATTGAAATTTTTAAACATGTGAATTCAATGTAAAATTAATGACAATTACTTAAATTGTTGTAAAAATAGAAATATATTAAATTTATACATTAAAACCATTAAATAATATATTTTAATGATATAAATTATTTTTATTAAAAATTTTGATTTCAATTAAATTTTAGCGTATTTCCACTAGTCCTCAAAATCAGATTGTTATAAAAAATTATAGAACAATAATCCAACGTAATTTTTTATGTCTCTATTCTAAATAAAGAGACTATATTTTAAAATATAACAGATAAATTTGTCAAAAACAGAGATTTAAAAAGGGAGTTTATTAAAAGGAGTTAGAACTGCAATTTTTGATTAAAAAATACTTCATTTATGTAGAAATATTTATTTTGTTCTCATATAAAGTGTGTCATGAATGATAATGTTTTATAAAATTAAAAATGTTTTTAATAATATTCATAAATTCTAGTTTCTCTAATGTTATTATAATATATCATTGTTTAGTGAAAATCGATATTACATACCAGACAAGCCATCAAGGAATGTCTCTATTGCAAGTTACCCAAGCCATGTTAGTGTTACATGTAGTGACGCTTCATTTGGAGTTCTGAGTAACATAATACAATCGTAATTAATTTATATATTGAAAAGTTTCGATACATATTGTTCTATGAAATTTGTTCTATTAGAATCCTAGAATAATGTTGTGTATAGTGGAAGCTAAATGGTTTTCCGTTTAGAATAAAATAAACTTGGTGTAGTGTACAATAAAACTAATCAAAGTTATTAAAAGAATATACCACATTAAATCTCAGGGTATTACAATCTAAACCCCTTAAAATTAATTTCTCCCTCAAAATTCATCGTGATTATATATGGTATTATACTTGAATGTTTTCTTTCATGGAAACCTACATTGTAAAAAAGAATACTAAAACATCATTATTAAATGTATAGTTAGAAACATAACAGATATCCAATTTAACATATTATTGGGTTTACACTTAGAAGAAAATAGGTGATATTTAAAAACATTTATATTAAAGAGAAATCTAACCAACATGTTCTTATGGATAGCGATAGAGAATACGGTTTGAATAATGTTAACTATGAAAAAGCCATAAATATGTAATGAATTAAGGTACTATCTGATTCATCGGATAATAAGGCACTAATTTTTTTTTTCATTATCATTTACATAAAGTTGAAGATATTTTCATGATGATAAATAATTACTTATTTATGGTCGAATTTCTATATAGATCGTTCCATGAAAAATTTCCACATCATCTTTTGTTTAATGAAATGAATTTGAATCGTTAATTCATGCAATGTTAGAAGATCATGTGATGGAATGATAGGTCATTCAACTTATCTCTATCACAACAAGGTAATCACAAGTTATTAAATATACATATTTCCATCTATGGTGAGATGAATAGTATTTGGATCCAAAAATGGACCTATAATTTATCTATCATACCACATAATAAATTTATTTTAATTTCAACTAACTAGGGAATTCATGTAGGCCAGTGGTAGGTGATAAAGGCTTGTCTCACTTCGGTTGTGTGTTTAATTCCCGCACCCTTGTTCGACACGGAAGGTTGTCATCCATCAGGTGGGTTGTCCATTTTCTAAAACTATAATATTATAACATTGAATAAATTATATAAAAAAAGTTAAATCCTTAAACAATACTATCATGTTTCAATATTAATCCATTCAAACAATTAAGATTATCCAAGATACATCCGATCAATCTCTTATTACAAAGAAAACCATTTCCAGAATGGTCATATAACATTCATGTGAATACCCTCTTTTATACCCCATATATCATATGATATAAGTTTGTGGTCATATTCCAAACATGTGAAAACCATTATAATTTATTCTCTTGAAACATGAATTACAATAGAACCATAGTGAAAACTTGAATTCCATAATAAGTTAACTCTTTCAACATACCAAAATCCAAAACATTATATATACTTAAACGATTCTATCACATTATCCTTATACCAATCATGAGTTCATTAATACAGTCACACATATTTTCTCTTTATCCCTTTATTTTGAACATATCATGTGCTTTCCAAAAATATCTATATAACCTTTAAGGGTTACTAGTACCATTCAACACATAATTTCAAATACTGAATAAAAATATTGTGTAATAATGATTAGATGTTTCTTTATTCCATAGTACCATTTAATTACATATACAAAATTACTCTTGATAAACATTCAATCATTGAACTATCTTCTAAAACAATTGATATTGCTTCGTAATTTTATTCCTCCACACATCTTTCATCTCATATATCATTGGTAGTCTCTTCATCCTAATCATCATCAATACAACCCATAAGACTATGATAATTCTCTTCATGAGATTTTTCCTTATGGAATTTATTTGATTAATTACTGTACATTCTACATTTAAATAATTTAACCATTGTGTATGTCATAGAAATACTATTACCGTTTTCCATTATGTTATGGGAACCTTTTCCTTAACAATTAACGGCCTTGTGTCCCTCTTTTCCACAACCAAAGCATATTCTAGTTCCATTGAAATATTCTCCTTGATGTCTCTTTCCACATGTTTTACATGAGGAAAATTGGACTTTCTTTCATCTATGATCACCATGAAACTCCATCTTTAACTTGTTAGCTGCTTCAGGAAACTCACAATATTTGAGATTATTGATCAAATTATAAGACTTATGATGAGGAATAATAATGATTTTTCACCTACCAACTCCTATTTCAATTGGTTTCTCTTGGATAATATCATTAAATTGTCGATAATATTCTATATTAACATGTATCCATCTATTTCCTACAATTTTCTATGTCCCAAAAGAATATTGTGAGAAGAAAAAAATCATACAAGGAAAAAAAATAATAAAGGGTGGGGGGTACATGAAATATCAAACATCTTAGGTTTAACCCTAGGTTATTCATGATCATTACCATAATTCTAGGATGGTAACTTTTACATATACTCATCTTTAAGTATATCACTAGATATACCATAGAAATATCTATTGAGATCACACAAAAGTTTTTTCATCCTAATTTTTCAAATGTTAAATAAACCTTCATTATAATACCAATTGTAGTGACCCATGATTGACGTACATGGACATTACATTACTTTTTTGCAATATGTAAGACATGATAAAATAGATTCCCAAAGAGTGTATATGTTTAGATTCTTTGGAAAATCAGATAAATATATTCTAATCATGGTGAATGATATTTACAAGCTCCCATAATGAACTTCCAATTTTTCTTTCCATCATAAAAACACTCTAAATATTTCGGGGAAAAGAAAAACTAAAAAGGGTGAGCTTAAATGCTCATTATGGGTATACCTGGAGAACATGAAACAAACGATATAAATTTTAATGTAAAAACATTTATAGAAAGTGTAAGTATCAAAATTGTGAGTCGTGAAATAACTTTTGTAAGTATGTCACTCATTGGTCATAAAGGAACATTAATAATGATATAATAACATTGAAATAAAACCTGGAATTATGAAAAGACATTAGGCACATAATAAAATTTCCATGGTAGCCATGGAATTATTTCCAATACTATCATAGTTGTCAAGGCCCATTACTATACTGGGTTTACTAGTTATTCCATCCATGTATTACTGAACCATATTTACCTTCCATTGTTGTCTTGTCTATCTCATGAGTTATAAATTGTTTCCAAATGAATAGGAGATAGATATATGTCCCACCCGTATCATAATGAAATCATTTTTGCATGTGCCACAAAAACATAAATCATTCAGCATAGCATAACCAATGATATAAAAAGGTATTCTTAAAAATCATTCCATCATAACACAATCCCTAAAAACGTATTCAATCTATAACATAATATAATCATAGTTACAATGAGGATATAAACATTACCCACTCTAAATAGCATCATCTTATATGGAAAATAATTGTTATAAAACACTTGAACTTTGTTCTGGAAGAAAATATTCTTTATTCTTCAAAAACATTTTATTTACTAAAATATTCATGCAATTTTAAATGAAAAATATTCACTTGAAACTATAAATGTAAAGGTTTAGAAGATGCTTTAGTAAAATAATACATTATGATGATGTAAAAACCCATTGAATCTATATAAGTTACAAAAAACATTCTCCTCGTTCTTTTGCTAGAAAAGTCGAAAAAGCACCACATATGGTAAAAAATGATTCCCTCCATACCATGTAGTAAAAGAAAAAAATGGTTAAAATTGACTTTAATCATAAATAGAAGAATATTAAAATAATTATGAAAACATTTTTATAAAATATAGACATTGATGATAAATATAACCCTAGTAAATACTTATGTTTATGCAATCGAGAATAAAAATGAGATTTCAAAATTATCCAATAACATATGTCCAATTTCATTTTTTATATGATTGAAGTTCTAGTATAGTGGGTATCAACATATTACTAACGTGTAATAGAACAATAATAATATTTATGATATCATATATGATTCACTTACAACTTTATATTACCCCATCATTTGTTAATTACATGTTAAAGAAACCGTTAATGAAATAATCGTTTCATTTATCATAAATGTTTGGACTTGTTATTATTCATATGATTACATAGATAATGATTTAAATACCTCCATAATGGAAATAATGATTTGAATATCATATATATATATAGTATATAAATATATATACTAGATTTATTAATTGAATGGACTACACCATTAATAGTGATGGTAGGTTGTATGTACGCAAGCACTACTATAAAAACGGGCTTTATCAGCGCTCAAAACAGGATTTAATAGAACTAAAAAGTGCTGTAAATCTCAGTGCTGATAAAGGATCCCTTTATCAGTGCTCAAGATGTCATATTAAATTTCATGCCTACTATAATATAAAATTTTGTAGCTGCACATCCAAACAAGACCTGCAAAAAAATCAGCATATAAACATGTATACACATACACCATTAACACATAATTCATAAGGTAAGTACCGCAAGTATACCCATACAACAAGTTTACCCATGCATCACTAACACATAATTCATAGGTTAATTTAATACATAAAGACTTCCATTCAAAATTCAGGGAGCTAGGGGGTTGTTCAGGGGTTTGGGGTGGCTGTCCAACGGGGGTAGGGGGTGTCCAGAGGTGGGGGTGTCAAGGGGGTGGGGGTGTCTGGGGGGATAGGGGTGTCTAGGGGAGTGGTGGACGTGCATGATATTGGGGGGCCTATCCAAGGGGGGTGGGGTGGTGTTCAAGGGGTAGTGGGGGCTGTGCATGGGGTTGGGGTGTCCAAGGGGTCGGGGTGTCCCAGTGGTTGGGTGGTGTCTAAGAGGGGTGGGGGCGTTCAGGGGGTGGGAGCCGTCTAGTGGGTTTGGGTGTCTAGGTGGTTGGGGGACTGTCTAGGGCGGGGGAAGGGGTATCCATTGGGGTGTCTAGGGGGTGGTTTGGTGTCCTAGGGTTGTGAGGGATTTCGATGGGGTGGGGTGTCTAGAGGTGTGGGGGTCTCTAGGGGTGGGGTGGTGTCCCGGGGGTGGGGGCGGTTTATGGGGTTAGGGTGTCTAGGAGGGTGGGGGTGGCTGTCCTTGGTGGTGGGGGTGTTCGAGTGGTGGGGTGGCCCAGTGGTGGGGTTGTTTCTAGGAGGGGTTGTGGCATCCAGGGGGTTGGGGTGTCCAGGGGGGATGTCCATGGGGGTGTCTAGGGGTGGGGTATCCAAGGGGGTTGGGGGTTATTTCCATGGGTGGGAATGTCCAGAGGGATGGGGGTGTCCAGCAGTGGGGTGGTGTCCGGTGGGTGGGGGTGGTTGTCCATGGGGGTGGTGGTGTCCTGGGTGGTCCAGGTGGTGGGGTGGTTTCTAGAAGGGTGGGGGCGTACAGTGGTGGGGGGCCAACCACGGGGTTGGGGTGTTCAGGGGTGGAGTTTGTCCAAGAGGGGGGGGGGTGTCCATGGGGGTGTTCAGGGGGTTGCGAGGGCTTTCCATGGGGTGGGGGTGTCCAGGGGGTGGTGGTGTCCTTAGGGGATGGGGTTTTCTAGGGGGTGGGGTAATGTCTAGGGGTAGGGGTGGTTCACGGGGTTGGTGGGGTTGTCCAAGGGGGTGGGGTGGGGTCCTGGCAGGTGGTGGGGTTGTCCAAGGGGGTGGGGGAGTCCAGGGGGTGGGGGTGTCTAGAGGGGTTGGTGGTGTCTAGGGGGTGGGGTCATGTCTAGGGGGTGGGGGCAGTCCATGGGGTTGGTGGGGTTGTCCAAGGTGGCGGGCTGTGGCCTTGGGGTATGGTGTGGTTTTCCAAGGTGTTGGGGTGTCCTGGTCATTGGGTGGTGTCTATAAGGGGTGGGTGTGCATTCCAGCGGGTTGGTGGGTGTCCAAGGGGGTGGGGTTGTCCATGGTGGTAGGGGGTTTCCATGGGGGTGTCTAGGGGGTGGGAGGGTTACCAGGGGGTTGACTCGTACATTTCACAAATGACTCATGGATCATTATTATAATGTATCAACACAATCTAAATGCATTTGGTTGGATTTTGGTACGTCAGTTGTAGTTTTCACATAAACTTTTGGTTGTATTAAACAAAAGTGAGGCACATGGAGTGATACCGGCCCCATAATGCCTTGTATTGAAGTGGTTTTGACTCATAAATGTCAAAAATGACCCATGAATCATTCTCCTAATTTATCAACACAATCCTAATGTGTTTTTTCAGATTTCCGTTCGTCAGTTTTTGTTTTCACTTAAAATTATGACCGTTTTAAACAAAAGAGAGACACTTTGAGTGATATCGGCCACAACGTGACTCACATTGTTTTGGAGTGACTCATACACGTCAAAAATGGCCCATGGATCATTCTACTAAAGGATAAACACAATATGAATGTGTTTGGTTAGATTTCCGTATGTCAGTTGTTGTTTTTCACCTAAAATTCTGTCAGTTTTAAACTAAAGAGATACACATTGAGTTATCATGGCCATATAATTTGTCGAATGGAGGCGACGATGACTCTTAGATGTCAAAAAATGACCCTGGTATCATTATCCGAATGTATCAACACAATCTGAATGCATTAATTTGGATTTTCGTATGTTAGTTGTTGTTTTCACTAAAATTTATGTCTGTTTTAAACAAAAGAGAGACACATTTTGTGTTACCGGCCACACTGTGCCTTGGATTGAGATGGGGTTGACTCGTATACATCACCTTTAACATGTGGACCTTTCTAATAAAGTATCAACACAATCTAAATTCATTTTTTCAGATTTTCGTAAATCACTTGTTGTTTTTCACATAAAATTCTGTCATTTTTAAGTAAAAGAGAGAAACCTTTTGTGATAACGGCCACACAATGCCTCATATTTAGGTGAGTTTGACTCGTACAAGTCATAAATGACTAATGTATCATTCTATAAATGTATCAAATGAATCCAAATGCATTTGTTTGGATTTTCGTATGTTAGTTGTTGTTTTCACTTAAAATTTGGTCTGTTTTAAACAAAAGAGAGAACCATTGAGTGATACAGGCCACACCATGCCTCATACTGAGGAGGTGTTGACTCTTAAATGTAAAAAATTTCCTATGGATAATTTTCCTAAATTATCAACACAATCCAAATGCATTTTGTCCGATTTCCATACGTCAGTTTTTGATTTCACTTAAAATTCACTCCATTTTAAAAAATGATAGAATCATTGAGTGATACTGGCCACAACGTGCCTCATATTGAGTTGGGGTATACACTTAGTCATTAAAAGTAATCCATGGATCATTATCCTAAATTATCAACACAATCCAAATGTGTTTGTTCAGATTTCCATACAACAGTTGTTGTTTTCACGTAAAAGTTTTTCTGTTTTAAAAAAAATCGACACATTGATTGATACCAGCCACACCGTGCCATGAATTATTGTAGAGTTGACACATAGACATCATAAATGACCCATTTATTGGTCTCCTAATTTATCAACACAATCATAATGTGTTTGGTAATATTTTTGTACGTCATTTTTTTGTTTTTCACCTAAAATTTTGTCTGTTTTAAACAAACGTTTGAAACATTGAGTGATACCAGACACATCATGCCTCAAATTGAGCCTGGGTTGAATTGAACATGTCATAAATGACCCATTGATCATTCTCCATAAGTATCAACATAATTCTGAATGTGTTTGGTCATATTTCAGTACATTAGTTGTTGTTTTCACTTAAAATTTTGTCCGTTTTAGACAAAAGAGAGAAAATTTTAGTGATTCCAGCCACACCATGCCTCAAATTGAGAAGGGGTAGACTTTTACACACCAAAAATGACCCATAGAGTTTTATCCAAAAGTATCACCACAATATTAATGCGTTTGGTTGGATTTTTGTACGTCAATTGTTGTATTCACTTTAAAGTATGTCCGTTTTAAACAAAAGAGAGACACTTTGAGCCATACCGGCCACAACATGCCTCAGATTCAGGCATGGTTGACTTATACATGTTTCAAATGACCCATGGATCTCTATCCTAATGTATATTCACAATTCGATTGTGTTTGGTGATATATGAAGTTATTTCTGATATTTTACTGGTTTTTCTTATCCAACGACCAAAGAAAATTGGTTCATCATTCTTACATGTTGCTGGTATATTTCATATGTTAAATTAGGAAAATTACTCATTGGATAAGTTTTGTTTTGATTAATAACAACTAAAATTTTCATTTGAACATTTACATACAACAATGTTTCATCTTTTGACCCCCTTAACCCCTATCAAAAATCAAAGCCAATTGTACACGAACCGTAGTCATATCATCATGCTATTTGTGTAAAATCATCAATCAAGTATGTGGAACACTCATTTCTAAACATTTCTATATTTTCTTGTGAGTATGAGGCCATTCAACAATCATAGTAGTATGTAAATATATATATATATATATATAATAATTTAAATGAAATAGTAGTTGTTTTTGAATATACCTCTTTATGGACGCTATTTTGTTGATGAAAAATGATCGATTTCATAAATTTATAAACATAATAACCACAACCATTATCGTTCGTTTGTATTGGACACTGAAAAAATTTTGATTATAAGGAGAATAAGTAACTAGTGTTGATATGTGATTGGATTGTGAAATTTTATTATATATACCCGTATATTTATCCAGACCTAGTACTTGCTCATCTCCATATGCTTAGCCCCTGTCGACATTCCTTTTTAAGAAAATAATCATACACTTCCCTGTTATATCAAAATCCACTTTAAAAGATAATAAAAATTATATTACATGATGTTTAGACCTAAAATGTACGATACAATGTCTTGTAGATTCAAAAACATTATAATGTGTGGTCAGTTTATTGGATAATATTGCATTGAATCTAGAAAATAAATGTTTCGACTATCCATGATCAGTACAATTAGCAGCAATGGTTACCTAAAACACAAAAAAGAATAAGTAATAAAAAAGTGAAAATATAATTGACAATCATTAATCATAAAGTTTTACCCCTTCATGGTTGGTATTTGGAAGATTCGGTCATCTGAAATCATGCATTCTAATTTGTTTAGTAGGTCATTCACTATTTCATTATTTTCTAATGGCTATAATTTCATTTGTTGTGTTGATGTGGTAAGAGGACTAACGAGTCTGATTTTTGGCTAATCCAAAATTTCCTCTAACTGTTTTTCATATATACATCTGTCAATAATATAAAATTAATTTAGCCATAATTTTCACATTATATAAGAATTTAGAAAATCAATTCATGAAAACATACCTCATATATAAATTTACAACTGTGACACCTAGCCAACCGTATTTAGGGATCTCATTTACATTCTCAACAGCAACAAAATTATGAATTTTCACCTTGTACATATTCTTTTCAAAAACCACTATATGTCTACTACCACGTCTTAGATTCTTATCCACACGAGTCTTTAATTCTAGTAAATGTGGATAGAGAGAATTTGGTGTTACTGTGCATTTAGAAGCTCTTTGGGATCGGTTGGTCGATCCTTTAGATTCTTTTGTGATGGAGTTTCTTGTCACCTTCTTCCCTTTCACTGTTTATAATAAAATTCATTGGTTTAGACCCTTTTTTTGTTAATTGTTAAAGGTTTAGCTTGATAAAAATTGAAATAAATACCTCTTTGTACACAAGTACTCTTACAAGTTTTGATGACCATGAAATGAATGTATCAATAGCCTTTTCTATCGTATGAATGTTATCATCATCACGGGGAATAGGTAGCTCTACATTTGGCTCATGAGCTATTATATTCATCACTTTTAGATGATCTTTCGGATGTGGTCTATTATGCATATTGTCCTATATGATGTTGAACACTATAGTACTAACTACAAGGTGGTAGGTGGATGTTGACATATATAAATCATATTCATTATCACTCTATAGAAGATCACTACAAGAAAAGTATCATTGTTTGTCTAATTCACATTTCATGGGAACAATTATTAGAATATTAATTTCCATGGCTAAGACTACCCTTTTAGGGGAATGTCTCAAATCAAAGCTAGTGGGGGTGGGGTCAGATCTTCATGTGTTGGTTGTTCCTTAGTTGTGTCTTCTCGTTGTATTCCACCGATAAAAGTTTTTAGCAACTCTCCATACCTTTGAAATCTTTCTTCAAATATTTCTAGTCTTTTGTTCGTTTGTTTCATTTTTTCATCTCTATCATTCGTTTATTTTTTTCCTCAAAATATTCTCAGGGAATCACCCCAAACCCCGCACCTTGGACATGACCATATTGTTCAATCCACTTCAAAGCTATCAATTATTGGTCTGCATCCGCTACAGAAGTACCTGATTCCCGTGAATATCAGATTTAGGAAAATAACTAATTATTTTATGTAATATCAAATCAAAATAAATATTTTAATAATTTCATACTTACACATATTTCACACACTATTTTTTGTGTTTTCATCTCCTAGCTTCCCTTCTTTATTCAAATGTGCCTCCTTCCATGGCACATGATGTGGGATGGAACTGTCTTTGCTTTTAGAATCATCAATCTAGATATAAATATAGAAATATAATTATGATGTTGTTTCTTGGAACCTAAAAATATTACTATAAATTTAAAATAAGTACTGTTTTCTTTTCTATGGAATGTACCCCACCCTTACTTTAAGAAAAGTGGTATGTTGGTTTTGATTCACATTCCATATTTTAGTTACTGAGATGTTGTTCCAGAAATGAAATGTTGACTATGAATGTGATGAATACATGTATCCTCAAACAACTTATTATCATCCACAATGTACCTGAAACTTCTCATCTGCATGACGGCAAATAAATGCATTCTATGCTTTTTGGGATATCAGGTGAACATAGACACAGGTTGGGTGTGGGATTATTTTACCTTTGGAATCTTTCAAGTGACATTTTGATAAAATAGTGTGAAAACCTCAATAAATCCTTCATGAAAGCCTTAGTACATTATTCATTTGTGAATCATCTACTATAAATGTACTTTTCATGTGATTGAGAAGAGTAAGACATTGTTTCATTATTTTATTTTCTAGTAAATAATAGAAATAATATTAAAATGTTACTATAATTTCATCTCATATCACAGCCTTCAGCCCGTACACAACATGGAACCATGAATCAATGTTAATCAGTATGTGTTACTGAGTGAAAATTACAATTTAACTACTAAGAATAGCCTGGTTGTGCTTATCATGTTGGACTTGTGCATTTCATATAACTTCAAATTTGATTCCATTACTTTTCGCCTTAAGAACATTAGTTAACACCGTTAAACTATGATGCACCAGTGTTTTCTGTGACGTCGATCCTTTATCCCCAACCATTTCATCGATATCAACATCATCTATATGTTCATCTGAAATGGTATCAAGGGCATATTATGATGGTTGTGGGACCTCAACACTAGAAGCATCAACAGGTTCATAAACGTGTTGTTGATCTGCACTGTGAGTAGCCCCAACAGAAATAGCAGTAGAGACTACTTGAGTGACATGTTCAGTCTTGAGATTTGGAGCACCAAAACATGCATAAGTCATTATCTTCAAAATTTGTTGATCAGTTAATTTAGATTACGTAAATTCAATAATGATAAGATAATAAAATGAGATAAAAATATCTAGATTACAAAGAAAATATAACCGATTTATTGAAATATGTTTCTTTTTTTCAATGTTTAATGTGATTTGACACCTCTATAGATTATCAATGTATTTTCAATGTGGTCTCCTCTAATATAAAAATATCATATACATTGGAACTGTTGTGAAATGATTGTGACGTACCACTGAAATGATCGTCCTCAACTGAATTTTCATCTGACCCTTCAGTAGTCTTGGACAATAATAGAATAATTGAACACTTTCAGTTTGCGGGATTTGTAACATAAAAAACACGTACTGCTTCTGATTCCATTATATATTGTTCATCTTTGTACCCTTCTTTAGTAAAATCAACTTTCACAAATCCTAATTCATCTATTTTAACTCCACTGTTGATTTCAAACCATTTTCATTGAAAACTATTCCATTAGAATGTTGTATAATTCAACACCCATATTTTTTTGATAATTCCAAAGTATGACATATTTGTATAAATCGGATTTCTGCCCTTACTATCAAAAACATGCATCACTTCAGCCACAAGTGTAACTCCACTATTTTGTATGGTAATATCTTCATCATGTTCATCTGAATAGAATGTATAACCATTAATTAAATATACATTGTAAGATAATACATACACTATAAGGCCCTAGCCTTAAACCTTACTTAATCTTGATTTATTACAAGATTACACATTGAGGATCTTTTCGGGTTTAGAGTTTTAGAGAATTAGATCATAAAACTTGCATTACATTCCACATATAAACAAAGTGGTTACATAAAGATAGTATTCTTCATTCCCATCAATGGAAACATATTTAAAATAAACATGGATTCTATCTTGACACTTCCTTGACACTATCATCATATCATGTACCTTTCCCTTGACATGTGAAAAACATTTCAAAAAACATGGCATGAGAATAAAAAGCTCAGTAAGGGATATAAAAATATGGAAAGGAAACATGGGTACATATATACATAAGGATGAGATCATACATTACCCATAAAACATAAGCACTTTAACATACCTCATCAAATCATGAATAAATCATAGAAATCATAAGACATAAAGGTAACTTGAGGCATTGATAACATTCTTACGTAGGGAGTAACCCTCTTGGTTACGTTTGGAATACCCATCATAGTATATTCCATAAATCTCTTCGGATAAACCTTAACGTTTCACTCCTTCGTGTTACCCAATGCATTGGAGAGCTATATCGGGCTCACCCGCCCTAAGTTTATCACGGAACCACCCGTCTTCATAATAATGCCCAAGAACCTCAACATAATCATATCACATAAAACATGCATAAAGGAAACATAACATTTCCACATTTCAATCACAAGATGTCAATACAAAACATTGATATAAAAACATTATGAAAACAATTTTCAATACAAAAATAAAATAAAATTAAAACATGGTATTTATTTTTCTTTTAAAAAGAAGGTATGGCTTGTAGAGGAAACCGAAACTCAAATAACGGTCACGACGGCGGAGAACTTGTTGTCGCCGCATACGTATGACAAAAAAATTCCCTTTTTTCGTTTAGTAAAATGCTTCATATAAAAAAGATTCCTTTTGGATAAACGTAAAATTCAAAGGGGTTTATACACCGTATAAAATAATTTTGTGTATAAAACAAAATATGCTTCAATGAAAGGAGATTGAGACGATGTCCCATACCTCGGGTCCGACTTGACTCGATCGTTCATTAATCTCCTGAATAATAAACTTGAGTTAATTTATACTTGTTTAATAACCTTTTTCAAGTTCATTATTCCTTTTATATCACTTATTGTAATGCCATGAACACTATGTAATTATTTAAGTTAATAACAGTCGTTTTAACGATCATTGGTACTTGAGTCAAAAATAAGTCCTTTATAATAACAAGTTGTTCATGTATCCATTATATCCAGAATGGTATTAATGATTTAGATATTATATATGTATTATATATCCAGTACATGCATGCATTTATAATATTACATAATCATTTAGAGGTAATAAATGAAATGCACTGTTCATGGAGACGGTAAGCCGTACGTATGCATGAACGCTACTTTCATTTCTATTTCGTATTTTATAGAATGGAATCATAATGATATAAAGGTATATTATAATTCCAGTATAATATCATATATAATATCATAGTTCCATCCTTTATACGTCCCACATATGGTATTTAACGAATCAAATCACTTTGAGGGGGCGGTAGTCCGCACTTCCTTAAATGAAGATATCTCGTTTACTCATAATGGAATCCATAAAGGCATGACCAAAAAGAAAAACCCAGAAGCTTATGGTAAAAATAAACATATTATATATCATATATAAATATAGTGACATCTTAATGGCCACCTTTGAAGGTGTTAAAAGAATGTTGAACAATCATCGTTTCGAGAAGCATAAATTCACCATCCACGGAAACAGTATGTTCGTTAACCATTAGATGTAGGTGTGTGTAAGTGTAGCTCGAATACATATTATAAAAACATCCTATTATATTTATTATACTGGATTTGTTACAAAATAAAAGAATAAAAATAGTTTAGGGGGTTGGAGAAGCAAAATAAAACAAAAGGACTCAAAAGAAGACATTACCTTAAAATCGGGTAACTCCATTTGGTTTTAGCTCAAAGGCTTCCTTGGAAAGACTTCTTCCCAAATTGAGGCTTCAAGGAGTAATAGAGGGAAGTGGAGAGACAAAATGGGCAGGGTTTGTCTGAGCCAAAGGCTTTGGGAGTGTGGTTAAGGAGGTAGAGGTGGGGGCCTTTTATAAGAGGAGAGGAGGGGTACTCTTGGAAAGTAAAGATATGTTACTTTATTTTAAAATGAGTTTCGGATTCAAAAGGTCCCACATTGATATAATTCGAGGATAAGGTGATAAGGGTTCTAAATCAACTCATCCAATTGGTTTTTTTCATGTGTAGGTTTTATATTTTACATTATCTATCAATTTTATTTAAATCGTTAAATAATGAGGTCATCGCTGCATCATCATGATGTCATAACTAATTTAATTTATTCAATTTCTAAAAATTATAAAAAAATACTATGATTTATTAAATATTTTTATCTTTCTAATTAATATTTATTGTCAAAAATCTGACTTGTATAACCCCATGTAAAAATTGAATTAGTAACATAACTCATGTTTGTGTCATTTTTACTTTAACATTAAATAAAAAGTTATTTATTTCATTTCCCAACTAAAGTGGCTCCATGGGGTCCCCAAGTTGACCGATGTCTTGTCTTGGTCGGCCATGACACATCCAATGAGGGTAGGACATGTGTAAAGTTCATCTCATACTATTAAAACATTATTTTTACATTAAACAACACTATTTACCACTAATCGCGATTAAGAACTTAATAAGTTACTATTCACCAAAAAATTATTTTAATCACATTGAACCACATTTTACTTCTTAATAACAACCATGTATGTCAGATTTTTGAAATTCAAAACACAATGATGGCAAAATTTCATTTAAACGGAAAAATCAGTTTTTATAAGTGTAACACCCCAAGATTTCATAGTGTGTTATTTCTTCAAAATAATTCAATAACTTGCACTACACGCAACACCGAGTTCAATTGCACCATGACTTACCAAAAAAAAATCCATTAAAAGAGGTCATGAATAGTATTATCTAAATTTTAAACTTTATATAATCCTTATAATTTTAGAATCCATATTATGAGTTTCTTAGTCATAATGCAAGAACAGATTCATTTTCAGTATTGCACTTTTATCAACTTTTGATAGTGAAACCTTTTTAAATACAATATTTTAAACTTTTTGACTAAATGTAGACATCAAAAAAATTAAAATGAAACATCCCAAGCTTCCACGGTACGCTTTCCTTTGAATAAAACAGTAGCGTGTGTTGTACGCAACTTCGAGTTCTAACACACCGTAACCAATCAAACTAGCTGTTATGAATAGTAATACCTAATTTTTGAAGTTATATATATTTTATATTTTAAAATGGACTTCATTTTTGGATTCGGAATATCAAATTTATCCTAAGGTGAAATTTTGGTACTTTTCGGAAAACTTTCATATTTTGATGAATAGTGAAAATTACTAAATTTTAATTAAAAACAAATTTTTTAATCAAAATAATTAATAGTGATAAATTATGAATTTGAGTGGTTTTAAAGTATATTTAGAATATATTTTTACTATTTAATATAATGTTGGTTATTGGACATAATTTTACAATTAAACCGAACATAAACAAGTGTCAATCTTTTGATAGTTATTATCTCTTAAAAACACGCTTTTTGTTTTGACAACGGGAATTAATTTTAAATTAATTTCTGCCACTTCTGTGTTTAGAATTTAGGAAAATGGATTCCATATTTTGAATCAGGATGTTCAAATTGTGTAAATAGGTAACTTTTATTTTTAGACATTTTGAATAATTACTGCGGTAAATATTTTATTTACCATGGTTAAGGGTAAATCCGGTAAATAAGGGTTAAAAAAATAATATTATAATACTACTAAATTACCCTAAAACGTGTCTTAACCCTATTGGATGATAAATGGTCGACCATGGGCATCTTTGTGTCATTTTTGGGACCCCATGGATCCACTTGTAAGTGATAATGACACTTTATTTTAATTAAGTTAAAATGAATACAAAAATGACACAAGCATATATCTTTTAGAAAAACAATTGTTACATAGGGTTATATATGTTGGATTTTAGATTATAAATATTCCTTAGAAAGATAAAAAGCTTTCCTACATAATGATATTTTATTTATAATTTTTAGACATTAAATAATATATTTTATTTATGACACAATGATGATTGAGTAATTACTATAATAGTGAAAAATTAAATCAATTGATATTATAAATACCCAAATAAATATAATATGAAACTTTTAATGAATTAAACTAATTTTCTAGGATAATATGATATATTAGTATTGATTTAATTGACTTTTATCGAAGTAATCAATCTGTTATGAGTTTCACAAAAATCAACTATTGAATAGTGTCAAAATAGACATAAAAGAGTTCTTAAAACAACTATTATATTATTAATTTATATTAAATTCCTAAAAATCTAAGGTTCGGCCAAGAGACTTATATCATGATAGGTTAATCATTAATGTACCACTTGGGGGTCTCTTTGATGTATATAGTAAGTTTATTAACCATATTATATAAAAATACAAAGAGACATTGTAAAAGTGAAACTAATTAACATAGAGTTAATACTTAAAGATAAGGTTAATATAAGTACCCAAACCTGTCTAAATTCTATTGGTTGAGTGGTTTTCGACCTAACCCTACCTTAACCTTTGAATAATAAGATTTGGAGCCATTAGAAACCGAATATTAATTTATTATAAATTAATATTTCTAGCTTTTCCAAAGGTGCCCCTCACCCCTCTTATAAAAGGGCACTCCTCCTTCTCATTTCTTCACACCTTCAAAGCCTTTTGGTTCGGCCAAACTCAGCCCAAATACTCTCCCAACATCCCTCACTACAACCTAGAGGCCTTAGTTTGATCATAAAGACAACCTAAGGAGCCCTTTTGATCAAATCAAAAGGAATAACCCGAAGAAGATGTAATGATTTCACCACCCTTCTCCAAGTTCATTTCGTCTTCCACTTCTTCTTCCTTTGTTATTACCATTCTAAAATAATAACTCCATTATCTCACAGATACTGTGATTTTATTATAAATATGGTACAACCATATTCAGTATTCTATCCACCCTTTGAATAACATGTCACCATACGTGCGTACGTACGGACTACCGTCTCCACGTCGTGGTGTAATTGTCATTCAATATAATATTATTTGGATGGGTATAATAATGATGTGTAACTCATGTAAATAATAAATATAACATGTTAATGATTCTGTATATATGATATACCATCCATTTATATATTATTTTAATATCAAAAGAATGATATTGTCGCTCGTGCGTACGTACGGACTACCGTCTCCACGAACGCGATGAGATTCATTCTCCATCGTATCCATTCAAGTATAATTATCATTTGATGATTTAAAAATGATGTTTAAGGACTGGATATCATTATGGATATGAATAAGATACAAAAACCATGGCTTATGTTACAAAACATATAAAATAAAATGAGTAAGTTAACTCCCGAAACGACGATAATTCTAAGATATTATTAACAAATTAATGTTAAAAGATCATATATGATATCATATTATTATATATGATTCTTGTATAATTTAATAACAACTATTTCACCATTATACAGTAGGTTAACCTACCCCAACCAAGGAAAAGTACAAGGTAAGGGTTATTTCACAATCTCTTCATTATCCGAGGTTGTTTATACGTAATAATCTACTGGGATATCTTTATCATCCACATCCATGTTTCGTAAAAATGTATTTCAAAACATTTTTACTATTTACAAGAATATGGGTTAAAGTCATTTATACCCCTGTTTTACTTTTTATAAGAGGTTTATAAAGGAATCTTTCCGTCGTTTTCAAAACAAGGTCCTTTTTAACCTTTTCGACAGAATTGAGGTAAGAATGTTTTTTTTAACTTATACGGCGGGTGCGGTTATTTTACACCGTTATAAAATCTTCAAAGCTTTCCTTAAAAGCTTATAAGAATATTTTCAAAGAAAATGTTTTATTTTATATGGATCTTAAATTTTTTCAAAATAAAAGGAGATATTTTTTTAAAAAGAATTTTGATTTCATCTACGTCAACATCCTTTGATGGATTTTAAGATTATTTGAAGTTGATTTATTATGATACAAAACTTCTATATTGTATTGAAGGTTTTGTGATATGTTTGACTATGGATGTGCTATTTTTATACCATTCATAGTTTATGGTGAAATTATTGACATTTCATATGCTAGTTTTAATACGAATGTTTATGATATGTTTAAACCTTTTCATATGGGAATGCATTGGACTTAATAAGTGATGGGTGGAGCCCGCTATAGCTCCTCGATGCATCGGTAGGTCTCATGAGACAAACTAGTGTCTTGGCACAAGGCCTTGACAAAATCTTATTTGTAGTCTTGGCACGAGGCCTTGGCTATGTGGTTATGATAGTCTGGCATTATGCATTCCAACATTATGAAAGTGGTTATTGATTTTTGCATGTGATTATTCGATTAGTAGAATATCCATGTGAATAAGTAAATGGCATTATTTCATTTTATTTATGCCGTACCATGTTGAAAGTTCATGTTTGAAAGGCTATTGTTTTAGTTATACATTGCCTTAAATGTTTATGCTTAATTTTGAATGTTCCGCTATATTGTTATCCTTACTGGGCATTTGAGCTCACCCCTTTTCTATGTTTTATTTTTCCCAGGAAGTGAAGAAGTAAATTATGAATGACCTGCAGGGATATTATATGGGGATATGAGTGTGGATTATGGAGACATTATGTTGTTTTAGTAGTTTTTCATTTTATGATGTAATGTAAAACTTATGAATATATCTAGTATTTCCAAGGATACTAAACCAATCGGTCTTTCGAGATTTGATCTTTCTTGTGATCATACCAATGTTATGTAATAATGCACCGACTCTGGGTAACTGGGGTCGGGGCGTTACAGTTGGTATCAGAGGAATTTTAGTACAAACCTTGGAAGCTAGATTTAGATAAACTCTGATTAGAGCACGTAGACCTAAGATGAACTTTGAGGATTAGTATAGAAGAACTTCCTAGAATTTTGGTATTGTAGAGATTTTGTGAGTTTTTCGAGCAATACATCCCTGTCTGGATACGAGAAGGTAGAGGCGGCTCTGGCACAGATGTACCTAGGGGTAAAACCCGAAAACACCACTTTGAGCTAGACTCGAACGGGAACTGGTGCACGGCAACGGGCCTTGCTGCACTCGTCGTTACGATACTCCCGGGGGATATGCTTAGGATAACTCTCATTTTCTTTACAAATCATTTTGAAGGGATTATGAGTATATACTTCCTCAAAGAAAACATTCTTATGATTATGGATTATATCCATAAATAGTTCAATTTATGTTAGGTGTTTTATAAGTATGGGATTATGTATTTTGATTCATAAACTGATCTAGTTTATGCCATTGTTTAGAAATGGCGCCCAGTAGAAGGAATGAGAACTCCAGAAATGCACATGATCCAAAGAGAAGGAAGGATCATATCTTTCATGGTCTTAAGCTAGAATTTATAAGATAAATAGTCTCCCATGTATTATCATCATATGAAGAAATAATATCATGTATTGATAAGATAATTAAAGAGTTTACTGAGTCCTATGGCTTTGAAGGGAAGCAAGAGAAGAAAAGGATGGAAGAGAGAAATATGGATAAAGGGAAGAGGGAAAAGAAGAATTTTCCCATATGAGGTAACTGTGGAATGAAACACCCTGGAACTTGCCTGAAAGGAATGAGAGTTTGTTATAAGTGTGGAGGAAAAGGGCACAAAGTACGTGACTGCAAGGGTAAGAAAATGGTTTCAAATGTACAATGCGTCATTTGCAAGGAGTTTGGACACTACGCGAACCTATGTCCCGGTCATCAGTCTATGACGCAAATGATGCTATTGGATAATAATCAAGTTATGATACTACCACATATGAAGAGGAATGATTAGAGTTCTTATGTTGATTATGTCAATTGAGTGTTGTATCAACAATGTACTTGTTATAATAATTATGGAGTATATAAGGATTGTACTGCAGTACTATTTCATTAAGGACTTGAGATAGTGTGGAAAAAAGAAAAGTGACTTAATAGCAGGTTAAATTTTTGGAAAATATATGGTTGAGAGAAAGATAAACCATAATATGGTTCAGATACCGAGGTGGTGATTTTAGAATAATACATGATTGATTTGGATAAATTATATTGGATATTATTGACTACCTTGAAGCTGATTAATGATTTGTATATTCCATCATTGTTGGCGTTTTAAACATTTTTGGATTAATGAAAAATATCCAGCATTCTATATGGAATAAGGGATCATGAATGTAATCAATAAGGAATATGGTAATACATGATGAAGGTATTTATATGCTATTACGGGGTAAAAAGGATCTATATTATGTTTACCTTCCTTATAAATGTTGGACTGTGAGTTTGGATAGAATTATTTTGGATAGTTCTTATTTGGATTATTTTGGATTGCCATAAAAGGACAACCCGGAGGTCGGGCAGCAACCTATTGCGTCCGGCAAGGCTGCGAGACTTGAACCCGCAACCGAAGGGCGACAAGGGTGTATCACCTACCACTGGCCCAAGAGATGTCCTGGATTAAATAATGTAGTTTTTTTAAAAGATCTGGTAGATGAATTATAAATTCGTTTATTTTGGAACCCTGTACGAATAGTATAAATATAATTTTTTTACGAGTGAAAGATGAGTTTATGGAAGAAATTTATTAATGGACAAAACTCTAATTATAAAGTAAGTATATCTCCTTATGATCTTAGCCAATCTCATAAATAAATTCCTCAATATTAAGAAAAGCAACTTAGAACAAAAATTTTGTCCTAGATGGTACCTTAAATCATTACTAATTTATGGATTTGGGATTGTTGGCCTTTTCATAGCCATGTTCTCTACCACTCTCCATCAGATAATTGATGGTTAGATTTCTCTTCCATATCCATATTTTCCTACATGGAACCCTAGTATGTGTTATTTTCGGTAATCTTCATACTTTCCACTCTTTATTTTAAATAGAGGCCTCATTAATTCATTTTTCGATGTGGGATTTCAACTAAGATATTTTGAAACTTCAAAAATGTGTTATCCTAATACCCTATGTTTTGTTGAACCGATGGTATTTCAAATCATCATAGATTGATGAATTTAAGGACCTCAATTATACACTTGTTTGTGATTGATGACCTCAATCACTACCTATAAATATTTACGTTTTTCCTCCGATTATATGTCTCTAATTTCCACCAATGTTCTCCTAATCAAGATCATAATTTGGCGGTGACCCTTTAATTTCTCTTTTCCTCATATTAAGACTAAATTTTAGTAACCCAATTTCCGATGTGGGTTTTCCCACAAATATATTATCTATTTTCAACCTTTTATTTTCGAAGAACAATTTCAAATTGCGAGGACGCAATTTATTGATGGAGGGGAGAATGTAACACCCCAAGATTTCATAGTGTGTTATTTCTTCAAAATAATTCAATAACTTGCACTACACGCAACACCGAGTTCAATTGCACCATGACTTACCAGAAAAAATCCATTAAAATAGGTCATGAATAGTATTAACTAAATTTTAAACTTTATATAATCCTTATAATTTTAGAATCCATATTATGAGTTTCTTAGTCATAATGCAAGAACAGATTCATTTTCAATATTGAAATTTTATCAACTTTTGATAGTGAAACCTTTTTAAATACAATATTTTAAAATTTTTGACTAAATGGAGACATCAAAAAATTTAAAATGAAACATGCCAAGCTTCCACGGTACGCTTTCCTTTGAATAAAACAGTAGCGTGTGTTGTACGCAACTTCGAGTTCTAACACACCGTAACCAATCAAACTAGCTGTTATGAATAGTAATACCTACTTTTTGAAGTTATATATATTTTATATTTTAAAATGGACTTCATTTTTGGATTCGGAATATCAAATTTAGCCTAAGGTGAAATTTTGGTACTTTTCGGATAACTTTCATATTTTGATGAATAGTGAAAATTACTAAATTTTAATTAAAAACAACTTTTTTAATCAAAATAATTAATAGTGATAAATTATGAATTTGAGTGGTTTTAAAGTATATTTAGAATATATTTTTACTATTTAATATAATGTTGGTCATTGGACATAATTTTACAATTAAACCGAACATAAACAAGTGTCAATCTTTTGATAGTTATTATCTCTTAAAAACACACTTTTTGTTTTGACAGTGGGAATTAATTTTAAATTAATTTCTGCCACTTCTGTGTTTAGAATTTAGGAAAATGTATTCCATATTTGGAATCAGGATGTTCAAATTGTGTAAATAGTTAACTTTTATTTTTAGACATTTTGAATAATTACTGCGGTAAATATTTTATTTACCATGGTTAATGGTAAATCCGGTAAATAAGGGTTAAAAAACATAATATTATAATAATACTAAATTACCCTAAAACGTGTCTTAACCCTATTGGTTGATAAAAGGTCGACCATGGGAATCTTTGTGTCAATTTTGGGACACCATGGATCCACTTGTAAGTGATAATGACACTTTATTTTAATTAAGTTAAAATGAAAACAAAAATGACACAAGCATATATCTTTTAGAAAAACAATTGTTACATAGGGTTATATATGTTGGATTTTAGATTATAAATATTCATTAGAGAGCTTAGACGATTTCCTACATAATGATATTTTATTTATAATTTTTATACATTAAATAATATATTTTATTTATGACACAATGATGATGCAGTAATTACTATAATAGTGAAAAACTAAAATAATTGATATTATAAATACCCAAATAAATATAATATTAAACTTTTAATGAATTAAACTAATTTTATAGGATACTATGATATATTAGGATTGATTTAATTGACTTTGTTCGAAGTAATAAATCTGTTATGAGTTTCACAAAAATCAACTATTGAATAGTGTCAAAATTGACATAAAAGAGTTCTTAAAACAAATATTATATTATTAATTTATATTAAATTCCTAAAAATCTAGGGTTCGGCCAAGAGACTTATATCATGATAGGTTCATCATTAATGTACCACTTGGGGGTCTCTTGGATGTATATAGTATGTTTATTAACCATATTATATAAAAATACAAAGAGACATTGTAAAAGTGAAACTAATTAACTTAGATTTAATACTTAAAGATAAGGTTAATATAAGTACCCAAACCTGTCTAAATTCTATTGGTTGAGTGGTTTTCGACCTATCCCCACCTTAAAATTTTAATAATAAGCTTTGGAGCCATTAGAAACCGAATATGAATTTATTATAAATTAATATTTCTAGCTTTTCCAAAGGTGCCCCTCACCCCTGTTATAAAAGGGCACTCCTCCTTCTCATTTCTTCACACCTTCAAAGCCTTTTGGTTCGGCCAAACTCTGCCCAAATACTCTCCCAACATCCCTCACTACAACCTAGAGGCCTTAGTTTGATCAGAAAGCCAACCTAAGGAGCCCTTTTGATCAAATCAAAAGGAAGAACCCGAAGAAGAGGTAATGATTTCACCACCCTTCTCCAAGTTCATTTCTTCTTCCACTTCTTCTTCCTTTGTTCTTACCATTCTAAAATAATAACTCCAGTATCTCACATATACTGTGATGTTATTATAAATATGGTACAACCATATTCAGTATTCTATCCACCCTTTGAATAACATGTCACCATACGTGCGTACGTACGGACTACCGTCTCCACGTCGTGGTGTAATTGTTATTCAATATAATATTATTTGGATGGGTATAATAATGATGTGTAACTCATGTAAATAATAAATATAACATGTTAATTATTCTGTATATATGATATAACATCCATTTATATATTATTTTAATATCAAAAGAATGATATTGTCGCTCGTGCGTACGTACGGACTACCGTCTCCACGAACGCGATGAGATTCATTCTCCATCTTATCCATTCAAGTATAATTATCATTTGATGATTTAAAAATGATGTTTAAGGACTGGATATCATTCTGGATATGAATAAGATACAAAAACCATGGCTTATGTAACAAAACATATACAAGAAAATGAGTAAGTTAACTCCCGAAACGACGATAATTCTAAGATATTATTAACAAATCAATGTTAAAAGATCATATATGATATCATATTATTATATATGATTATTGTATAATTTAATAACAACTATTTCACCATTATACAGGAGGTTAACCTACCCCAACCAAGGAAAAGTACAAGGTAAGGGTTATTTCACAATCTCTTCATTATCCGAGGTTGTTTATACGTAATAATCTACTTGGATATCTTTATCATCAACATCCATGTTTCTTAAAAATGTATTTCAAAACATTTTTACTATTTACAAGAATATGGGTTAAAGTCATTTATACCCTTGTTTGACTTTTTATAAGTGGTTTATAAAGGAATCTTTCCGTCGTTTGCAAAACAAGGTCCTTTTTAACCTTTTCGACAGAATTGAGGTAAGAATGTTTTTTTTAACTTATACGGCGGGTGCGGTTATTTTACGCCGTTATAAAATCTTCAAAGCTTTCATTACAAGCTTATAAGAATATTTTCAAAGAAAATGTATTATTTTATATGGATCTTAAATGATTTCAAAATAAAAGGAGATATTTCATTAAAAAGAATTTTGATTTCATCTACGTCAACATCCTTTGATGGATTTTAAGATTATTTGAAGTTGATTTATTATGATACAAAACTTCTATATTTGATTGAAGGTTTTGTGATATGTTTGACTATGGATGTGCTATTTTTATACCATTCATAGTTTATGTTGGAATTATTTACATTTCGTATGCTAGTTTTAATACGAATGTTTATGTTATGTTTAAACCTTTTCATATGGGAATGCATTGGACTTAATAAGTGACGGGTGGAGCCCGATATAGCTCCTCGATGCATCGGTAGGTCTCATGAGACAAACTAGTGTCTTGGCATTAGGCCTTGACAAAATCTTATTTGTAGTCTTGGCACGAGGCCTTGGCTATGTGGTTATGATAGTCTGGCATTATGCATTCCAACATTATGAAAGTGGTTATTGATTTTTGCATGTGATTATTCGATTAGTAGAATATCCATGTGAATAAGTAAGTGGCATTATTTCATTTTATTTATGCCGTACCATGTTGAAAGTTCATGTTTGAAAGGATTTTGTTTTAGTTATACATTTCCTTAAATGTTTATGCTTATTTTTGAATGTTCCGCTATATTGTTATCCTTACTGGGCATTTGAGCTCACCCCTTTTCTATGTTTTATTTTTCCCAGGAAGTGAAGAAGTAAATTATGAATGACCTGAGGGGATATTATATGGGGATATGAGTGTGGATTATGGAGACATTATGTTGTTGTAGTAGTTTTTCATTTTATGATGTAATGTAAAACTTATGAATATATCTAGTATTTCCAAGGCTACTAAACCAATCGGTCTTTCGAGATTTGATCTTTCTTGTGATCATACCAATGTTATGTAATAATGCACCGACTCTGGGTAACTGGGGTCGGGGCGTTACAATAAGTACCACTTAGTGGTTTCACTATTCATCAAAAATTGATGTTTTTCAGAAAAATACAAAAATTAACCCTAAGCTATATTTGATATTCCAAATTCAAAAATTATGTCTATTTTACAAAATTCAAATCATATAAGTTACATTAATTAATTTAATAATTAATTCCCGCTGTCATGACAAATATGCGGTTTATTTGAAACAATATCTATGAAAAGTTTGACATTAGTTTATGACCAATTACAAAGTGAAATTAATCCTAATGACCACCATTGGATTAAATAGTAAAATTATATTCAGATTACACTTTTAGACCAATTAAAAATATAATCTAACCATATAATTAAATTAAATTAAAAAGCAGTTTTGATGTAAAATGTATTATTTTTCACTATTCATTAAAAAAATGAACATTGTCATAAAAATACAAAAAAATTATCCAATGTAAAATTCAATGTCCCAATCATAATGAATATGTTTATTTTGAAAAATATAGATAATAAAATTTTCAAAAGACTGATTTAAAAATGGTTTTCCATCAAAAGGCAGTAAAAAAATCATTTAAGAATATTAGTGTATTCCATGCTGAAGATTGGATTTATTTTCATTTTAAGCCTCTAAAACACTATCTAATTCATTAATAGACATAGATAAAAATATCCATTATTCATTACTTACTTGGGATGATACATCCTTCCCCCCTTTAGAAAATTGCATCCCCGGAATTTATTTACTTATTAGAAAAATGGGGGTACTTTTCCCTCATTGCATTTTCAGATTCCCATGTTGCCTCTTCCATCATGTGGTTTTTCCACAAAACCTTTACATGGTGAATCACCTTATTCTGTAACACTTGCTCCTTGTGGTCAAGAATCTGGACCGGTTGTTCCTCATAAGATAGGTTCTCTTCCAGGTGAACTACCTCTGGACTCAAAACCTGAGATGGATCTGGCATATACTTTCTCAACATCGAAACGTGAAAAAAATTGTGTACATGAGATAAACTCGGAGGTAAATCCACTCAGTAAGAAACTGATCCAACTCTCTCCAGAAATTCATATGGTCCAATAAACCTTGGACTCAGATTTCCTTTCTTACCAAATATCATCACACTTTTCCAAGGAGAAACCTTGAGAAAAACATGATCACCAACCTCGAATGCTAGATCCTTACTCCTGTTGTCTGCATAACTCTTGTGCCTGCTCTGAGCTGTTTCTCATGTGTTTCTGGATCAGATGAACTTTTTCTACCATCTCTTCTACCAATTCTGGTCCCATCAACTTCCTTTCACCCACTTCATCCCAGAAAGCTGGAGTTCGACACCGCTTCCCATATAATGCCTGAAATGGTGCCATCTGTATACTGGAATGAAAACTGTTATTATATGAAAATTCAACCAAAGAAATATGTTGGTCCCAACTTCACTGATAATCCATTGAACAAGATCGTAGCATATCCTCCAAGGTCTGAATTGTTCGTTCTGACTGCCCATCTGATTGAGGATGAAAATCTGTACTAAAATTTAATTCAGTACCCAGTGAATTCTGAAGGCCTTTCCAAAAGTTAGAAGTGAACCTGGGATCACGATCAGATAGAATGGAGAGAGGAACTCCATGTATCCTGACTATCTCTTTAAGATACAAATGGGAATGTTGATCTAGGGAAAAAGTATCTCGTATAGTAAGGAAATGAGCAGATTTAGTCAATCGATCAACAATAACCCAGATTGCATTATTACATTGAGATGTCTTTGGTAATCCCATAACAAAGTCCATGGATATGTTTTCCCATTTCCACTCTGGCACTGGTAAAGGCTAAAGCATCCCTTTCAGTAACTTCCGCTCTGCTTTAACCTGTTGACATGTCAAACACTTCACAGTAAAATCAGCAATATCTCTTTTCATTCCATCCCACCAGTAATACTCCCGCAGATCTCTGTACATCTTAGTACTTCCAGGATGAACTGAAAATGGAGAACTATGAGCTTCACATAACAACTCTCTCTTCAACTGTGAATCACAAGGCACACACAATTTCTTCCCAAATCTCAAAACGCAATCATTATCAATGTTGAATTCAGGCAACTTACCTTTCTAAACCAGCTCTACCTTTTTCTGCAACTCACTGTCTTGCTTCTGTGCTTGCTTGATTCTATCTGACAGAGATGATCTCACTGATACCTGAAACAAAACAGAAGAACATCCTGCACCAACAACTTCTATGCCAAATTTCATCAAATCCTTAACCAAAGGATCATGTTCCAAACACAACATTGCTAATGAAGCATTACTTTTTCGACTTAAAAGCATCAGCCACTTTATTTGCTTTTCCTGGATGGTAATGAATTGTACAACCATAATCCTTGATTAATTATAGCCATCTCCTTTGTCTCATGTTCAACTCTTTCTGAGTGAATATATACTTTAAACTTTTGTGATCGGTATATATTTCACATTTTACTCTATACAAATGATGCCTCCAAATTTTTAAAGCGAAAATAATAGCAGCTAATTCCAAATCATGTGTAGGGTAATTTACCTCATTAGTTTTCAACTGTCGTGAAGCATAAGAAATTACATGATCATTATGCATTAGGACGCAACCAAGTCCTTTCAATGAAGCATCACTGTAGATAACAAACTCACCATTCCTGGAAGGCAGTTCCAAAACTAGAGAATTCACCAATCTTCTTTTCAATTCCTGAAAACAATCATCACATTCTTTTGTCCAGATAAACTTAACACCCTTCCGAGTTAGCTTAGTAATTAGACTACATAACTGTGAAAAATTTCTAACAAACCTTCGGTAATAGCCTTCCAAACCAAGGAATCTACGAATCTCAGTTACATTTGTGGGTCTTGGCCATTCTTCAACAAATTTTGTTTTTGGAGGATCAACAGTTATCCCATCTTTATAAACAATGTGACCAAGGAACGAAATTTGTTGCAACCAAAACTCACACTTGCTGAATTTCCCATAAAATTTCTTTTCGTTTAAGGTTTTCAAGATAACCCTTAAATGTCTTTCATGCTCTTCTTTACTTTTAGAAAACACCAAAATATCATCAATATAAACCACCACAAACTTATCCAAGAACTCATGGAAAATTTTATTCGTTAAGTCCATGAATACAGCAGGTGCATTGGTTAGCCCCAAAGGTATTACTACAAATTCATAATGGCCATATCTTGTACAAAACGCGGTCTTTGGAATATCTGCATCCTTTACCTTTAGCTGATGGTACCCCGATCTCAGGTCAATCTTTGAAAAAAACTAAGCTCCCTGGAGTTGATCAAACAAATCGTCGATATGAGGAAAAGGATATTTGTTCTTAATAGTGATATTATTCAAGGCTCTATAATCAATGAAAAGTCTCATTGAACAATCTTTATTTTTAACAAACAAGACAGGAGCACCCCATGGTGATGTGCTAGGTCGAATGAAACCTTTCTCTAATAAATCATACAATTCCTCCTTCAACTCTAAAAGTTCAATTTGATCCATTCGATAAGGGGGTTTTGAAATTGGATTAGCATCAGGAACTAAGTCAACAGTAAACTCAACTTCCCGATCTGGTATTATATCAGGCAACTCATCAGGAAAAACATCAGGATACTCATTTACCACTGGCACATCATTAATCTGAATAGTTCCTTTATTTTCAATTATGTGTGCAAGGTAACATTCATTTCCATCTTTTACAAGTTTCTCGGCCTCTTGATATGTTATGAAAAGTAAGTGTTCATTCCTGTATACAAACTGAATGTCTTTTTGAAAAGAAACTTCTTTATCTCTACAGTCAATCATAGCATGGTAAATAGAGATCCAATCCATACCCAGGATAACATCAAACTCTACTAGAGGTAGAACAATAAGGTTTGCAAGTTGGTTCTTTCCACAGATAATGATAGGTAGATTCTTATAAATTCTTTTTTCCTCAACATTCCCCCCAGGTGTTTTTACCAAAATTTCAGGAGTCATTTCTTGAGATGGTATTCCCATTTTACTAGAAAAGGTTTCAGAGATGAATGAATGTGTAGACCCCGAATCAAACAACACAGTAGCATAATCTAAAAAAACAAACAAAGTACCTGATAAAACATCATTTGACGGCTCGACATCTGCTGAAGTAGTTGAAAAGGATTTCACCACCCCTTTCTGCTTGTAGTCTAACTGCTTCCCATCACTCAAGATCTTTGTCGGACACTCATTTTCATAGTGACCCATCTCATTGCACTTATAACATTTCACTAACTGTAAATATTATTTGGTCTTACCTTCACATTGATCCTTTTTAGTGCAATCACGAGCCTTATGTCCCATCTTACCACATCGGTAGCACTTTCCAGAATTCAGAAGACATTCCCCAGCATGCCTTTTGCCACATGTATCACAAACTGAAAACATAGTTTTCTTACCATCAGACTTTTTTGAAGAATTCTTACCTTTCTCCTGCCACCTCGGTCTCTTCTTCTGTTGGTTTTTATAGAACACTTTATCATCGGAAAACTCCATTTCCACCTTCTCAGCTCATCGAACAAGCTTTTGATAACTTTTAAACTCACGAGAAGCTAATTCCCTTCGATATTTTGGATTTAATCCTGAGTAAAAACGATTGATTTTACTATCAAGGTCTCGGATAAAATTTAGAGCATACCTTTCCAACTGAGTGAACCTTTCTTCATAGGTAGCCACTGAGTCTTCCTCTTGCCTCAATTAAAAGAATTGATTTTCCATCCTAAGTCGAATAGCCTTAGGAAAATACTTCTCAAGAAACATACCTTTGAATTCATCCCAGTCAAGAGCATCAATCTCATCAGCATCCCTGATATTTTTAACCATCGACCACCACTGATCTGCCTCACCCTCCAAACAGTAAATAGAAAGACTAACCTTTTGATTGTCTGAACACCCCATGACATCGAATATCTTCTCCAGTGCTTTAATCCACCCTTCAGCTAGCACAGGGTCAGATGATCCTCTGAATGATGGGGGATGTTGCCTCATGAAATTTTCCACCACTGACATGTTCATCTGCGGTTGGTCTGGCTGATCTCGTGCATGGATACCACCACCATTTATAGCCTGAGTCAACTGCGCCATTACTGCAAAAAACTGTTCAGTTCCAATTCCGACCATCTCAGGATGCTGATTCGGAAGGTTATTTCCTTCTGTATGCCTTCCTTGCACTGCTTCCCTGTTTCCTCTGCGGAAAACCATTCTGAACAAACATATCTTAGATGAATCAACATGGTAATCTTTAAATTCCATATCATTTCAAAAAAAAATATTTTTGGATAATCATTTAATATAATTCTATGTCCTAAAGTTATCTAAACCGACCTCTGATACCAACTATAAATCCCCAGCCTTAAACCTTACTTAATCTAGTGTTATTACAAGATTGCACATTGAGGATCTTTTCGGGTTTAGAGTTTTAGAGAATTAGATCATAGAACATTCATTACATTCCACATATAAACAAAGTGGTTACATAAAGATAGTAATCTTCATTTCCATCAATGGAAACATATTTAAAGTAAAAATGGATTCTATCTTGACACTTCCTTGATACTATCATCATATCATGTACCTTTCCCTTGACCTGTGAAAAACATTTCAAAAAACATGGGATGAGCATAAAAAGATCAGTAAGGGATATAAAAATATGGAAAGGAAACATGGGTACATATATACATAAGGATGAGATCATACATTGCCCATAAAACATAATCACTTTGACATACCTCATCAAATCATGAATAAATCATAGAAATCATAAGACATAAAGGTAACTTGAGGCATTCATAACATTCTTACGTAGGGAGTAACCCTCTTGGTTATGTTTGAAACACCCATCACAGTATATTCCCTAAATCGCTTCGGAGAAACCTTAACGTTTCACTCCTCCACGTTACCCAATTCATTGGAGAGCTATATCCGGCTCACCCGCCCTTAGTTTATCATGGAACCACCCGTCTTCATAATAATGCCCAATAACCTCAACATAATCGTATCACATAAAACATGCATAAAGGAAACATAACATTTACAACTTTCAAACACAAGATATCAATACAACACATTGATATAAAATCATTATGAAAACAATTTTCAATACCAAAATAAAATAAAATTAAAACATGGTATTTATTTTTCTTTTAAAAAGAAGGTATGGCTTGTAGAGGAAGCCGAAACTCAAATAACAGTCACGATGGCGGAGAAGTCGTTGTCGCCGCATACGTACGACAAAAACATTCCCTTTTGACGTTTAGTAAAATGCTTTGTATAAAAAAGATTCCTTTTGGATAAACGTAAGAGTCAAATGGGTTTATACACCTTATAATAGAAGGTTGTGTATAAAACAATATGTGCCTCAATGAAAGGAGATTGAGACGAAGTCCCATACCTCGGGTCCGACGTGACTCGATCGTTATTTAATCTCATGAATAATAAACTTGAGTTAATTTATACTTGTTTAATAACCTTTTTGAAGTTCGTTATTCCTTTTTTATCACTTAGTTCCATGTCATGAACACTATGTAATTATTTAAGTTAATAACAGTCGTTTTAACGATCATTGGTACTTGAGTCAAAAATAAGCCCTTTATAATTACAAGTTGTTCATGTATCCATTATATCCAGAATGGTATTCATGATGTAGATATCATATATGTCATATATATTCAGTACATGCATGCATTTATAATATTACATAATCATTTAGAGGTAAGAAATGAAATGCACCGTTCATGGAGACGGTAAGCCGTACGTACGCATGAACTCTACTTTCATTTCTATTTCGTATTTTATAGAATAGAATGATAATGATATAAAGTTATATTATAATTCCAGTATAATATCATATATAATATCATAGTTACATTCTTTATACGTCCCACATATGGTATTTAACGAATCAAATCTCTTTGAGGGGGCGGTAGTCCGCACATCCTAAAATGAAGATATCGCGTTTACCCATAATGGAAACCATAAAGGTATGACCAAAAATAAAAAAACCAAAGCTTAAGGAAAACATAAACATATTATATATCATATATAAATATAGTGACATCTAAATGGCCACCTTTGAAGGTGTTAAAAGAATGTTGAACAATCATCATTTCGGGAGGAATAAATTCACCATCCACGGAAAGAGTATGTTCGTTAACCATTAGATGTAGGTGTGTGTAAGTGTAGCTCGAATACATATTATAAAAACATCCTAGTATATTTAGGATACTGGAGTTGTTACAAATGAAATTAATAAAAAGAGTTTAGGGGGTTGGAGAAGCAAAATAAAACAAAAGGACTCAAAAGAAGACATTACCTTAAAATCGGGTAACTCCCTTTGGTTTGAGCTCAAAGGCTTCCTTGGAAAGACTTATGCCCAAAGTGAGGTTTCAAGGAGTAATATAGGGAAGTGGATAGACAAAATGGGCAGGTTTTGGCCGAGCCAAAGGCTTTGGGAGTGTGGGTAAGTAGGTAGAGGTGGGGGCCTTTTATAAGAGGAGAGGAGGGGCACTCTTGGAAAGTAAAGATAAGTTACTTTATTTTAAAATGAGTTTCGGATTCAAAAGGCCCAACATTGATATAATTCGAGTATAAGGTGATAAGGTTTCTAAATCAACTCATCTAATTGGTTTTGGCCATGTGTAGGTTTTATATTTTACATTATCTTTACATTTTATTTAAATCGTTAAATAGTGAGGTCATCGCTGCATCATCATGATGTCATAAATAAATTAATTTACTCAATGTCTAAAAATTATAAAAAAACTACTATGATGTATTAAATCTTTTTATCTTCCTAATGAGTATTTATAGTCAAAAATATTACTTGTATAACCCCATGTAAAATTTTTTTTAGTGTCATAACTCATCTTTGTGTCATTTTTACTTTAACATTAAATAAAAAGTTATTTATGTCATTTCCCAACCAATGTGGATCCATGGGATCCCCAAGTTGACCCATGGCTTGTCTTGGTCGGCCATGACACATCCAATGAGGGTAGGACAAGTTTCAAGTTCATCTCATACTATTAAAACATTATTTTTACCTTAAACAACACTAATTACCACTAATCGCGATTAGGAACTTAATAAGTTACTATTCACCAAAAAATTATTTTAATCCCATTGAACCACATTTTACTTTTTAATGACAACCATGTATGTCTTATTTTTAAAATTTAAAACAAAATGATGGAAAAATTTCATTTAAATGGAAAACTCAGTTTTTATAAGTACCACTTAGTGGTTTCACTATTCATCAAAAATTGATGTTTTTCAGAAAAATACCAAAAATTCACCCTAAGCTATATTTGATATTCCAAATTAAAAAATTATGTCTATTTTACAAAATTCAAATCATATATTTTACATCAATTAATTTAATTATTAACTCCCGCTGTCATGACAAATATGCGGTTTTTTTGAAACAATATATATGAAAAGTTTGGCATTAGTTTATGACCAATTCCAAAGTGAAATTAATCCTAATGACCACCATTGGATTAAATGGTAATATTATATTCAGATTACACTTTATGACCAATTAAAAATATAATCTATCAATATAATTAAATTAAATGAAAAAGCAGTTTTGATGTAAAATGCAGTATTTTTCACTATTCATTAAAAAAATCAACATTGTCATAAAAATACCAAAAAATTATCCAATGTAAAATTAAATTTCCTAATAATAATAAATATGTTTATTTTGACAAATATAGATTATAAAATTGTCAAAAGATTGATTTAAAAAGGGTTTTCCATCAAAAGGCAGTAAAACAATCTTATAAGAATATTAGTCTATTCCATGCTTAAGATTGTATGTATTTTCATTTTAAGCTGATAAAACACTATCTAATTAATTAATAGACATAGATAAAAATATCTATTATTAATTACTTACTTGGGATTTTACATACACACTTGGTCTGGCGGCTAGCCATCTAAGTCATTCTGAAATTGAATTCAGATTTTCATCTAACTCTATAAAAATATCATCCTGATACCATCCTATAAACTAATGGTTATTTGTATATGATATCCATTTTTCATCCATTGATGGATTCAACTACCTAAGAAATTTTTTGTGGGTTTCAATATATGTATCAACCTCCCAAATGTTCTGCAAAACATAACGGTGGGCGTGTTCCTGATATGTAATATCGATTCTCACAAAATCTCTTCCAGAAATTCCATCACCCTCAATGCATCCAGACTGACAATATTTCAGGAGATCAATGCTTTGTACATCAGATAGCTATTCAGTACATATTTCAATGTCTTACTCAACAATATATTTCTACACTATACAACCCTCTGTCCGGCTTCGATTTTTGAGATACCTGTTTAAAATATTCATCTAACATTCAAGAGGGTGAATCCATCTATAGTGCACATTACCACAATGTCGAATATATCTCACCAAGTGAATCATCAAATGAACCATCATATCATAGAATGTTGGCAATAAGAACATTTCTAATTCACCTAGTATGATAAGGATTTATCTTTCCACAGATTTAAATTTCATTGAGTCTAGAACATTGCTACATATATCTTTGAAAAATAAATAAAGTTTGGTTAAAATATGATGAACATTCTTGGAAAAAATAAAATGTAAAGATATAGGAATTAAATCTATAATCAAAAAATATATTTCTTGTGATTTCATACCTTTTAACTTCAAATAATTCATTGACACAATGTTCTTTATATTTGAAGAATTCAACTCTATAATCATTTCATTATTGAAAAAGTTGCATAACTAATATCTCTCCTCTCTAGAAAGATTGTAAGTAGATGGATGAAGAAACATTTGTTTTCCCCCTTTAAGGGAGAAAAAACTTCTCATATTTCCATGTCAACCATGTCCATCCCTGCCTTAATTCCATCCATTGTTTTGGCATGGGCATTTAGAAACGTTCCGATAACACTTTCACATTTTATTTTCTGCAAGCATCCCATCAATAAAATGTATTACGTACAAACAATTACAATATGGTAATTAAAAAAAACAGATATCCTTTTCCAACCAATTTTTGTATGGTTTTTCAAAAATGGGTTACCAAGAACAATATTCACATCATTAACATTCTCAAAGAGTTGATCACCTGTTAATGGAGACAGTGTCGTGCATTGTTTTGAATGGAAATTGGATGATGTTGTCTAAAATTGGTACTCATGCTAACGAGGTTGAAATCTACGATGTCGTAGAAACACAAATTTTGATTAATCTTTCATCCTAATTGATTCTGTATCTTTTTCATACAAGGGACACCCTTGAGTTTTTTTAATGCTATATCTTGACAAATTTCTATAAATAGGGAAATCATTTATCATCCCATACAACATCACTTTCAACGTAAATTATTCACTTTTATAAGAATCATACAACCTAACACTTGAATCTTAAAATAACATCAAATCCTTTCTCAAATGATCAAAATAAACAATAATATCAATACCTGGTTGTTTTGGTCATGACATAAGCATAGAAACAATGATGAATGTTTTCTTCATGAAAAACTAGGGTTGCCAGTTATAATTTACCAACATAATAGGCCATGTACTGTGAGTGAGGGTTTTTAAAGCAAAAGGATTCAGTCCTTATATAAATAACGAAGGATGAAGGATTCTCTGCTATTTTCCAAATTCAGTATAATCAGGATCAATTCTCTTACATTGAGTAGAGTCGGCCAGGTGACATAGTTTCCCATCTTTATTTCTTTTATATGCATACCTCGGCAATTGTCTTGCAGTTTATTCACATTCATATAGATTCCAAAACCATGTAATTATTGGAAAGTACCGCACCACATTAGTATGACATGATTCATTTTTTTTTCATCGAGAAGCACCACACATTTGGAATTCTGTAAGTGATTTTTTCTCCTTGGGAAAAAATATATAGTCTTTCAGGCATTCATGCATTCTTTTAGAAATCATACCAATTGAGTGTTACATTTGTTTAGGTTAATATGTCCATCTTGGAAGCTCTTTATCTTTCGAGAGAATGTCATTCAAGAGAGAAATTAGTTCCATAAAACTGACATCACTCGGTCTATATCCGACATTCAATTTATACAACATTAGTACATCAGGAAATGATGTATATTTAGACAAACCATCAAACAATGACGTCTTTACAGAACTGATTAACTTCTAAAACATTTTTGTGCAAACATAGAGTTCATCATCAACTGTCATTGTAATTTCCTCAGTATGATACCCCTCATCATTGACATATGTAATCACATCTTCAATACAGTCTTCTTCATTATCCATATTTTTATTCATATCTGATGATCAATGAAACACAGTTTTATCCCAGCAAGTAGCAACATTCTCTTTTTATCCATGTTTATTCCAACATTTATAACTCTGATCTATTCTGTGAAATATTAAATATTATTATAACTCCTACAGAGTAATTAGTCTAGAATAACAATAATGTAAACACATACAAAGGAATTAAAGAGGACCCTTTGTGAGATCCTTTACAAACCGGATTAAATATTTCACTCAGTTCTCATACTCTATTGTCAAACGATTAGCATCCATCCAATCATTATTCATCTCCATCCTAGTTGGAATTAAAATATTAGTATTTATTGTTCACGTAAACAAAAAATGTCTTCCAAATTCAGTCAAGGAGAACCCCATCCTTATAAATATAGAGATTAATAGAGTGTAAGCATTTCCAATAATGATTTGGAAGTCAACAGAACTAGGATAGACCCCCCATCAAAGTCAACACACTTTCCAACCTCCTTACCAATATTTCAAGAACCCACCACCCTTGCTATAAAACATTACACATCCTTTTAACCATCCCAATAGGCCTCCTCATTCATAATAATATAATCACATTAAACAACCCAAATATACTGACCAAAATAAAATAAAATGAAACAAGGATGCAATTTTGATGAAAAAAATAATATATTTGCTAAATTTCCAAACACAAAGGGTTCGTGGGTACTACTAACCCTAGATCCCAGAATGACAGTGCCTCCAAAAATGAGACTTTCATCACAAACCTACAATGGGTAGGTGCTGCTATCCCTACATCCCCGAATATGACTTCCTTAAAATATAATGATATCAACTCAAACCGTATGCATAATCATTGAAAACTAATATTTCTATCCAAAGAATAGTATTACAAGTTGAATTCCCCCAAACCAATTGAATTCTGTCTATGAATTGATCATCATATATTAATGGATTTAATAAAAAGCGATTAAATACAATCCAACCATTTGAATGTAATTTCCAATCTCCTGAGAATAAAGTCATCCTCGATCACATAATAGGGTCCTCCATAGTGTAGGTGTACTTATCCAAAATCACTTGGACTGACATGCCAAAGGTTGTTCTTTATAAGAGAATTCTCAATTCTAAATAAAAATCTTTATTCCCATCATAGTTACGAGGGATGAATCACTGACTAACCAATGAAGTGCATGGTGTCTACCTATTTTATAGGAAAACACATTCTAGACTTGCACCTAGGAATAACTATTCAAATAGGTTCACTAAGTTGACACCACCATTAAATTATACTTGACATAAAAGAAAGATGTGTGGAATTTACCATTGATCGATTTCAAGAAACATCCAACTATATTAAAAAGAATTAACCACCCAAGTACAACTTCTCACATGTTCATACCACTATCTAGACCCAAAGTCCTTTTCCAAAGAATATCATTCACCATTACATAGATGCACTACACTGATTTATTTATCTTCTATGGCCCCAATGCATGAAGACTGGAGGCCACTCCATAAATCATGGTTTAATAATAAAAGATCATAAATGGCTTAGAAGCTCCACAATGAACTATCTGAAAGAGACAATCAATTTAGAACACTATTACTTCCCAAAGACACTCATCATATCTAGTATATGGGTTGATGCATAAAACATATCATTACCAAGACTTAACCATAAGTATCCTTAATGAAGCATTACACAATTCCTAGACATTCATAAGGAGTAAACGTATTCATCTAGCATTCATCACATAAAACCATTCTCACCAACAATGGGAAATACAACTTAATATCCACAAGGTTGGATAAACTTTCTATATTCGAGGGGTTCTAATCACTATAAAATAAAGAACCTTGGCTATAAACACAAGTACCAGCACATCATGACACCCACAAATTGTAACCAATTAATATTGTGGTGGGTACAATGAAAATTATTCTTTTTCATGAAGGGATTTCTAAAAAGACTACTTTCCCCCGTATAGATAAACCCACTCAACCAATAGGATGAAGAAAAAACCCTCAAAATTAATAGAATATTCATGTATAACAATGTCTAACATGATGTAGCATGAGAATATCAAACCCTAATACATATGAAACATGGAAAAAAATTAATTCTAGTTTCAAACATCATAATGACCCACGAGGAATCAAAAAAAATTCTTACTATAGTTCAAATCATCTGCTAACCACGTATAAGAATCCACTACATGTTCTATTTGGTGACATAGATTGTTAGAAATCTATGTTTTATAGCATATAATCCAAAGGTGGTGATCATGGGTAAGAATCTAAACATCACCGTAAAAAAATAATCTCACAAAACCTATCACAAAAATATAATCCTAAAAGGAACAATGGGAGACTTACCTAGAGTAGATCACACCCGCGATGGAGGGATATATGAAGCTTCAAGCAGTCATGGAGTGTTCTTCACTACATCGAGTGGGGATGGAATGATAGCCTTAGGGGTATGTGCACAGGAGGAGCTGCCAACTGTAGAGGAATGGAGGAGTAGGGTTCACAGGGAGTAGTGTCTATCAGAAAGGAGGAGAAGAATGGTTTGTGGGGTGAAGTATCTGTGGAAGGTGTTTGAGGGGGAGGATAAGAAGTAGGTCTAGGGGCAGAGGTCTGACAAAAAAATTATCAGGGGGTGGGGATTTGTTATATGGGTACAGTACTATAAGAGCTTGAGGGCACGATAAACAAAGGATACTGTGCACCCAATTTTATAAAAAATAGGTCCATGGTATTATCATCTCTAAGAAAGAGTTGATAAAGGATGAATTTAACATAAAATTTTAGAACAGCTAAATGGATTCTTTATCATCACATTTATAGCACTTATAAAGGGTTCTTTTATCAACACATTTTTCTTAACACTGATAAATAATGGCTCTTCCATTTCCCATTTTTGTAGTAGTAAAGATCACTATTTTCATTTCCTTATTAAATTGAATGGAAGTATGTAAATGACATATATATATATATATATATATATATATATATATATATTGTAGAGTTATTAATTAATATATTTAAAAATTATTTATTATATATACTTTATAATAATTCTTGAATGGTTATCATAGAGAATGAATCTCATCACATCATGGAGACGGTACGTCGTACGTATGCACGAGTGATAATATCATTCCCATAACTATTGAATGGTTTTAAAAAAGGCGGTGTATAGTATCTCGGAATTAGTATAATTTAATAATAATAATATATAGTAATTATATCCACCATTATAACCATCCATGTTTGGTGGTTCTGAAATACTGATTACACCACGACGTGGAGATGGTATTCTATATGTACACATGTTATGTGGTTTTGTTTATTTGTAGGATAGTTAGAAGTTGAAATAGGTATGATTCATATTTATAATAAAATTTCTATATATTTGTGATAATTATGTTATTAATTTTTAATGAAACAAAAAAAATAGTGGAAGTTGAAGAATAAAAAATTAGAAATAATCAGTAGAAGGGATTACCTTTTCCTTTATATGGCCCCCATATATTTCACCATAGGGAACAAGAGATGGTCTTTTGAGAAAAAGATAACCTCTATAGTGTAACTAGGTAATTTTAAATGATAAATGGGTATGGGTTGGCTGATCATGATTCCTTAAAATGGAGTGAGGAGGAGAGGGAAGAGGTTCCCTTTTATAAGAGAGGCATAGGGTACATTAATAAAGTTCCAAAATATTAATTTATTAAAAATTAAACATTGATATATAGTAATCCAAAACTTATATAATTCAATGTTGAAATTATTTTGGTTCGAATACACATTATCCAGTAATTTTTTGATAGGTTTTAAATATTTTTGTATCCTTATATTTTGGGTATTGCCCTTATTTACCTTTTTTAATCATAATACGATATCATTTTATTTACAAATTTTGGGTTACTGTAATTACCATACCCTATAAAATGACTCAAAAAAGTAATTTAAGATATATTTAGACTTCTATTAACCATATGGCCGAATCTTATATTATTTGGAATTTAAATTATTTAATAATGTGTTTTATGTTATATGTTATGAATTGTGTAAATTTATGTCACTATTAATTCTGTTTTTGTAATAAAATACATAAAATAATTATTACATCTAAAAAAGGAATTATATATAATGAAATTTTTCAATATTTTCCATAAAAGTATTAGATGACCTCAAGATAACCAAATTACAGTAGTTTAATTATCTATAAATTCATTTATCTGAATCTTTCATTTATGAATTAATCACTAAATCGTAATTGTGTCAAATTAGTTATATTTATCTAGTGTCTAAAAATTATAAATTAAATACGAAGATGTAGGAAATAGTTTTATAATTCTACATAATATTTATATACATAGATATCAGTTATATGACACTATATTAATATTTATTTAGTTAAATATATATTTTTAGGTTATAATTATATTTCCTTTAAATTAATTTTTATAATGTGTCTTTTCACAACCATGTGAATCCACGGTGTCCCAAAATCGACCCAAGGATGCCCATGGTGGGACATATCTCATTCTATATGATTAGGTCATGTGTTAGGTTATTTTAATATTATTATAATCTTAATTTATACATTTATTTAACAGATTTATGCATTAATAATGGTAAAAAAAATAATTACTCATTTTATTATACATATTGTCCAAAAACAAAAGTACCTATTTAAAAATATTAGCCTTGTGATTCCAAATATTGAATCAATTTTTCCAAATTCAAAACATAGTAGTTTTTGTAATTAATTTAAAATTAATCTCGTTGTCAAAAAAGGGTTTTTATTTAAAACATTACGAAAGATTGAATTTTTTTTACATATTAATTCAATGTAAAATTCATTAAAATGACTTAAAAATTTCTTAAATTATAATAAATATAATATTTATTCTTTATAACCATTCAAAAATATATTTAACCAATATAAATTATTATGATAAAAATTGTTATTTTCAATTAAAGTTTATAGTATTTCCCCTATTCATCAAAATATAAAAGTAATCAGTAGAATATAAAAAATTTATCCAAAGTTATTTTTTTGTTCTGCTTCCAAATAAGAAGTTTATATCTTCCAATATAACCTAAAAAAGTGTCAAAACTATATTTAAAATGGGTGCACCATCAAAAGGTTGTAAAACAAAATTTCTTTGAAAAATACTTCTTTTATTAGAAAAAATTATTTTGTTCTCCTATCATGCATAAAATGAATACAAATGTTATATAAAATTAAAAATTTGGTGAATAATATTCCCAACTACTAGTTAACATAATATTTTAATAATATATATTTTATTTAGAGAAACACGGTATTGCGTACCACAAATGCTATCGAGGATGATCGCTCTTGCATGTAATGCAAAAAATGTCAGTGTTAAATGTAGTGCATGCTTCCATTGGTGTTCTGTATACAATAATACAATACATGTTCATTTATACATTGAACCAAATCTATAATCAGTGTTGCATGAAATTATTTCTCTCAGAAGTTAAAATTAGTGTTTCGTATACTACAAGATAATATGGTGTAGTGTATAGAACAAGCTTATCATGGTGTAGCATACAACACAAATAATCAAAGACATTAAATTAATATATCATATAAAATATCAGGGTGTTACAGATAATGTGACTCCAGCCTGACTCGGGATAACCTGTACATGACAAAAAGCCTTACTACACATGTATTTGGACAGTACAGTGGAATATTTTTAGGAAAATTGAAATATTTTTACAATTTTCTATTATGGGTTTGAATATGTGATGAAAATGAATAACATATAATAATACAATGTTATTCTGTATTTAAAATATTTTGATATGATATTTTATAAATCATTAATTTTTCATCATTATGTCAACTATTACTAAAACAAATAATTCTTATTTTAGCCAATGACTATACTCGAATGAGTCTCGTTAACATTTAATATGATGGAATATGTATTTGTGATGATAAACCAAATGGATTAATAATAATAATTAAATACATCATGTTCATGAAAATTCAATTTTCCTAAAATATGGTTAACATAATATACATTAACAAACTATCAATCTCCCAGATAAAGGGAATGATATATCTTGCTATGAGTTTTTATTGTGGAAACCATAGAAAGAAGAAGGCTCAAATACTTATTATTTGGGTATTTATATTTTATAATTTATTATAATTGAGGAAATATTTTTATTTTCTAAATGATCTATATTGGACTCTGTGTGTTTACTATATAATTTTAGTGATTTATTTTGGGGAAATTATCTTATCTTATCCTAACCATTATGGTATTGGTTAGTGTATAACAAGAGGAGGAATATAAAGTAATACTATATGGATTTTTTGATACATATAAGTTTATTTGAATAAATTATTTACGAATAATTAATCTTAAACACTCATTATATATATAAGAAGAAGGTTATATGGTGGAAATTGATTATAGGATGAACCACTACTTATCAGGTATGTATATTTGATTTTCTTGTTAAACTAAAAAGTAAATTATTTATTAAATTATATGGAATTATCTAATAACAAAAAAAATTGATCCGTGAACTTTTGTTTTGGATGAATCAATTCGTCCCATAAATCATTGAAAATTTATAGCTTTCTGATTTTTAACATTCTCTTAAATGTGTTTTCTATCACACTCCATCAGAACATGATGGTAGGATTTCATTTTAATTTCAATATTAACTAGAATTGAACCCTATTGTGTGTTATATCTGGTGACCATAATAATTCCCATTCAAAATTCTAAGTGTATGTCTCGTTAACTGTATTTTCTATGTGCATGTTCCTCCAAATGAAATTTTAAAGGATCAACTGTTGATTTTGGAAATGCAATTTCATGTTTGTAGGATGAATTTTTGGAAAGAGGGGGGATGGAAACACCCCATAATTTTACATTATGTATTTTTATAAATAAGTTCAATTTTTTTGATATATTATGTCTTATAGAACACCATGTTAATCTTAAGCTACAGAAAACAGTTAATTATATTTCATTATACGCATGGCTATATTTTACTAAACAAAAATATATTATTAAAATTCAATTATTCAATATAATATATCCAAGAAACTCTTTCAGAGGTTATGAATAGTTTTAACTAACTAATGAATATATATGGTTGTATTTAATGGATACAAATTAATTATGAATTAATATTCGAATCAACTAAATGTTTAAGAAATGTTTTTTAACAAACAATTTTAAAGATCAAAAACTCATTATATTCTTAAAAATTAAAATAATTAATATTACTGAATGATATTATTGAAATATAAGTTTTTTTGAATCAATAAAATATTTATATATCCATCCCACATATTTTATATGCTTTAAATTAGGATAATCTTAATATTTCAAAAAATGATATTTTTATAAAAGGAGATTTACCACTTATTATTGAAATACCTATATTATTAGTTAATTTAGGTAATTTTATAAAATGAATTACTAAAAATAGACTTCAGTTTGGAATTAGAAATTTTAATTTTACATTAGATTAAATAATAATATTTTTCTAAGAAGTGTCATTTTTTAATGAATGGTGAAAAATACTACATTGTAGATAAAATTTTGTTCTACGTTTATATAAATATTGATGTTTAAATTTAATTTTGAAATAAAAATGTATGAAAAATAAATATAGTAATTCAATTTTGGATATTGGAATAATTTTTATATTGGAGTTATAAATTAAAACCTATTGAGTATTTGACATCTATTTTACTCACCGTTTCGCCACAACTACCGGATTATTGCTATAATTAATTTATCCCCTTCAATTAATTAAATATTGAAAAATGTAAATATATGGCTATATTCAGTATTATATTTAATCTCAGAAAATAACAACATAAATTTCTTTGAATAATAACTTTAGTATTTTTTTACCCTGATTAAGTATAAATATCGTAATTAATAAGTAAAAATAATATTATAATGTTACAAAATAACTTTAATAATTGATGTTATTTCATTGGATTGGGGGGATTAGATCAAAATAATACTTAGGACTAAATTATAACATTTTTAATCCACATGGGTATGAATATGACATATACTATATGTTATTTAAAGATAAGTTAAAAATGCAATCTTCATATTTTTAATATTTAGGTAATATTTGATATAGTGTTATACAAAAGAAAAATTCTAAAATAAATATTAATTTTAAATATAATAAGTTTATCTTTATGATTATAATTTTTGTTAATTTATATATAAGAAATCATTTAATTAAAAGAAAATATAATAATTATGTAGTACATATTTAATTAATCAAAATATCAAATAAATAATATTAAATATATTAAAATTAATGTCACTATTCATAATTGAAAAAATTAAAAAATTATAGATTACATTGACATGATTGAAATATATTATAAGTTTTTCTTCAAATTTATCATATTGGTAGGATATTTTTAAAAAGACAAACAATGAATAGTATCATCATTAATATAAATGAAACATTAAATTAAATATTATGTTATAAAATGATATAAAATTCATAAAAATGTATCAATTGGAAAAATAACTATAAGAAAGATAAATATGTAATCAATTACCAAATTGGGGTTCTTCTGAAATTTTATTCTAATTATACTAACCCTAAAGAGTAAATAGAAAATTTTTCACTATAAGAGTTAATGTATTAAAATAAGGTTAAAATTAAAATTATAAGGTTAATATATTAACCTAAACATGTATTCTAATCATTTTTAGAGTATTTATACCCATACTTATCCTATATTTTAAATAATTCAGTTTTGAACTTTTTAGAATTGATTTTTTTTTAAAATTAATTAATATTTTAAGGGTTTCAAAGAGTGCCCCTATCCTTTATTTTAAAAATTCTCCACCCCATCACATTCTCACCCCATATTGAGCATTGATTATTCAGAAAAAAATATACAATTTCATTTTCTCAACTTACCTAAACAACATATGGAGGTTATGGTATTCTCAAATGAGCAACTGTAGTGTCCCATAGAAGAGATACAATGTAGGTTCTCTAAAGAAGAGTTAATCATCATTAACAACTCCTTAAGAATTATTTATTAATCTAATTACACTTTATGAATTTTTTTTTGTGGCAAAATAATACAACTAGTATATACAACATTCTGTAATACTAATATTATTATGGGATAACCATTTTCCTCATTTTATCCATATATGAAAAACAATATTGCAATGTGTGTATTTGTATGACATAAAATCTCTACACTAAGGTATTTATTTTTTCATCCCCACATTATTTGGATTAGTGTAATTATTAATATAATGGATATAGATAATAAATATGACCTAAAATTATTTCTTTATAATTAATATTCCATCAAATTTCTAACCGCATTACCATTGAGGGAATGATATTGTCGCTCGTTCACATGACCTACCATTTCAAATACATGAAGAGATTCATTACCCATGTTAACAATTAAATAATGAATATAATAATGTAAATTATTAGTGAATAAAATATTTTTGACCATAATATCATTCGGGATATGAATATAATATATCCCAAGAAAAATAAATACGAATCACACAAAAAATGTTCATTGGAAATGGATTTAGATAACACACGAAAAAATGTTAATAAAAAAATACTATTATCAAACGTGTAATATAATGAAATAAATTAATCATATTTTATATCATATATATTATTAGGAATTTTTTAAAAGTTTATAATATGTGTAAAAGTGTCACACGAGAGGTTAAAATAGATACGACCTAAAAGAATTTGAAGGTAAGTGATTTATTGTCTCACATTATTTTTGTAAGATGTTTGTGATAATCAACAATCTATATATTTACTAAAGTTCGATTTTTTTCTACCTATTTTAACCTTCTATGCATCCTCCTTCAATATTACATGTCCTTTGATCTATTTTCATTCCGTTAATCTAGGTTTCCCATCATGATTTGCCTCCCCCAAATCATTGGATTGCATTTGCCCTTTTCTCCCTTCCTCACTAACCACGGCCGTCTATTCCATCGATCTCTCCAATCTAAGGATTTGGAATCTTATAAATCATAAAAATTATCCTCCTTTAGAATATCATATATAGGGATTCCTCAACATCTCCATTTGGCATCCCCAGCGAAGATTCTTCATTCAGTCAACCTAATCTATGGTTTCAACTCTTTCATTTATGCCACTGACCTATCCTTCCTTGCCGACCACCTTTACCTGTGGTTTATATGCCACTGGATCCTAGGAATTTGGATGCTCTGCCTCCACCAACTCCACCATTGGTTGCCATCTGATAATCCATTCTAGTTTTTATTCACTTTCATTCACTATAGAGGATTCCCATCAACCTCTTCGTGAACCACTTAATCATCACTGATACCATATTCTAGTATCATGTAATCTATTCTATAAGTATGTTCATCAAATATCATGGAAATAATAAATCTTCCTTTTGGTTTGTAGATCTCGTGGATGGGTCATCATTTTCAATTATCAATTATTCAACCTATTAAAAATGTATCCTTATTATGGTAATATTTCATTTTTAATATTACTGTAGAATTTTCCTCCTCTTCAATGGTTAAAATTTAACACCATTTATTAAATATTTACATACAGATATAAGATATATATTTCATTCATGATTTAGGAAATAGGGATATTTTACATTTGACCACCACCATTTTTGGGATTCATATATTCAGAGACCCTTTTAATCTATATCTATGAAAACAAATTTCTTTCCAATTTCAAGAATAATTTCGTTTCATTGAAATATTTAGAAATTACGGTTTAATATTAAATTTTCAAAACATATTAGTATATAAGTCATATTCTAATTCATCATCTGCACTTCTAATTCATCTATTTTTCCAATCGTACATCATCTAACACATTTTCGACGGTTGATATTGATTTCTTCCAACACATCAACAAGTCATGCAGTTTAGGTATACCAAAATTATATCATTCAATATAATATTTTTCCAGTTCCAGTAATTCATGTTCAACATTCTGTTTATTGATGTTTTTTTAAATAAACTAGACTAAATGCATTTTAGACTTACTATTTCCTCTCATATGAATTTTTTCATTTTAGTGTATTCATACAGAATTTTAATACTATAATATAATATATTTACTTTCATGGATCACAAAATAATGATCTATATCATTTCGTCCTCAATAATACTATACTACATCTATTTGTCACTGGCCGTACAAATCTACTGCTCCAAAAAAGTAGTTTTTCCCTCATTTTATTGATTTTTTTATTCTCTCAATAAATTTTTAAATACTGTTTCATATTAAAAATTCAAACTACATTTTCATTCATATAATATTTTGAATCACCATTTGTGACATGTAATTCTACTTCTTATCCCACCCAAGGAACCAATTTTCAGAAAATTTCTACGATAAATTTGTTATGTTCAGATGGAACATGATGCGAGTGGGTTTTCCCAAGCAAACATTTTGGAAGATCTATGGTTTAGATCATTTTTTATGGATAGTAATTTATCATTTTATTCATGTTATTATGGTTTCAATATTATGAAATAATTTTTTATATGATATATATTATCCATCATTACCAGATCTTCTCTAGGAGCTTAATTAAACAAATTGCCTAGAAATGGGGTGATGTGTACCACCAAAATAAGCTTAGTATTGTGTTATATAAATTTTCTTCAATATTATTTTCAAACATTTTAATTTTTCATGGGTGATGGTCTAGAATTTCAAGTTGATGCTATTATTTGAATCATTTTTATTCAAAATATGTTATTTTAAGTAATTTCTATTCAACCGGGATATGTTTCATATGAGGTGTATATGATTTTTTTCTCTCTATGACAGGTACTTCGATTTGATAAAATTTTATCGATATATGATTATTATATTTTAATATGACATAAATAATATTATTCAATTATTGAAATTTATACTTTTTTATATATTTTAAATATAAGTAGTTATGCTATATCACAAAATCTGAATGGTGTCCTTCCATAAGAATTCGTAGATAAAAATTGAAATTGGATCAATGATATATGAAATATGTCATCGTGGCATTTAATATGTTAATTAGAAAGTGCATATGGTTGTGAATCTAGAAACAAGTGTCCTCTGGGTCACATGAAATAAATACTAGTCCCCCAATCCCTTTGTTAGTGTTCATGTGATTTTGATTTTGAGGAACTATGTGTTTTCTATTAGCCTTTTCTTATTGTTTTTTCATTTACGGGACTACTGATTATCAACTATAATGCTTTCTACAATTAAAAAATTTCAAAAATATAGTTTACAACCCTAATCGCTAAATTGAATCCTTCAGTGGTAGGTATGTTAATAATAATTCACATTCTTGAGCTTATGAAATACTTATATAAATTATTTTATATAGATTTTTCCCTTTATATCTCATCCCATCATCACATTCTTTTTTTACTATTGTTGAATGGTACACAAAATGAGGAGGGGTTGTACCTTTCTAGAATTGTAAGGACTTGTCCTCCATAAATAGATCAAATAAACAAAGTATAGGTATGATTGATAATATGAAGAGAGTTAAACCATAGACTGATGATCTATGCTCTGTAAATGTTATGATGTTCCATTTCATGACTTATTGCATTATGTTACTAGAAGATCATTATATTATGTGTTTCATTTTATTGAAGGTGTTTTAAAACTAATATAATTAATTTTTTAAAACTAACAAATACTATTTATATATTGTAACCTATAGTGAATATTTTTGGTTATGCATAGTAAAATACATTTGGGATTACCCAACATTTCATTGAATGGTTTTATTCAAACATTTAGTTTCGCATATGTTTTTTATATCAAATGAACACATTCCATTTTACCCAAATATTATTCTTATAATTATGTACATGAACAATACAAATATTATGTAGTGTATATGTTCATATGGATGAATCAAATTCTAGATGATGTATGAACAAAGTCAACACTTGGAAACCATCCACTAATATGCAATGGTTTTTTAAATTTCTAAAAAAATAAATATAATTATGTATTCATCATCAAAGTGTAGTTCTTAACGCTTGACCATACATTAAATGAATCAATAAAATATTTTCAATTTTCATCAGCCATTATTCCCAATGAACCTCTCTTTGTTTCTACATATAATCATGATTCAAATATTTTCTTCTCCATTAATTTAAATAGAATCCCATTAACATCATACTTCCCTAAGGTAGATGTAATAATCCAACAACATTTTATAGTTATATCATTACTAGGAATTCTCTAACCTAAAATTCATTTTTCATCATTGACCAAATTCTTCATCATTAAAAAAGTTTCTTTATTTACAACTTATTCAATCATCTCCACATTTATTAAGATCCCAAATTATCATGTAGCCATATATGTAGATTTTCTATATTCTATCATATTGGCAGGTTTAGCATGTATTTATAACATTAATTATTATCAAAATCATAAAACTTATTCTTTTGTGAAAAATCATACAATCAATTTCACCTAAATTGTACATGATATTCCATCTCATAATGGATTTTAACTATACTTTATGTCTACTTTATTTCACTGATATGTTCTCCATTATTCATGAATGATTCATCCATCTAAAAATTTTGGTTTTATATCTAATAGATATAGTCTCAAAATTGGTATTTCTTATCTTCATTATAATTTATCTGAAATTTATCGTAATCCAATATAATTTTATTATTAATAACTGAAATTCCACTTATGATGAATTAGAACACACTTATATTTTGAATTTAAATTTTTTGTTGTGTTAATTTTTATAAATGTTTTTATTAGAATTGTGATTAAATTGTGTTATTTATGATTTATTATTGTGACTCTGGAGAGAATAAATCATTAAAAATGTCCTTGTATTAATAAATTTACATTTATATTCTATTAGATCAACACATCAAGCTGTGACTAGAAATTGAAAATCAAAACTTATTTTCACTACATCATTAGGTTAAGTCACTTATTTTTTCTATACACATGATACTATTTACTAAAGTCATCCATAAAATATTTATTGTCATTTTTTTTCACCAAGTATCACAATCATTATCTAGAAGAGAACAAATGTCCCAAATTAAATATAAAATGAATTAGAGTTATATATTACAGAACCCAATTATAAAATAGATAAAAATGTTAAATGTTTCTTCTATATAATATTTATTTTATATTGGAGAAAAAAATTATATATTGAGAAACTGACTGTGAAATTAATCTCAAGTTTAGTTGATGAAAAGTTACAATTAGATTATAAATTTCATGCCATGATCAATGTTTATCACACTTTTTATCATTATTGTTATTCTGTTAGTTTTTTGATGATTTTATCTTGTGACATAAGATATTATAAATAGTTACAAGTTTGATTATTTTATTGGAGTCACTATGATATCCTATAGGGCCAACACATCAAGATGCGCCTATAAATATGAAATTTTTGCCTATTTTCACTGATTCATTTCGTTAGGTCACTTATTTTATTGTAAATTTGTTATATTTTTTATCATATACTGTATATTTTTTATATTTTTTGACCACATGTCCCAATATATAACTAGAAGACAAAATATCTTCAAATTTAAAATACACAATGCATAATGGTCATATATTTCATAAACCAATTATAAAATACATAAATATTATTAAACTTTTAATCTGTATAATACTTATTTTATATTTTAGAAAAGAATTATATATTGGGAAAACAAGTAATGATTACATATTTTAGAGACTTATTACTTATGAAGAATCATTGGTATACTATTTATTTTCATGTAATTTTCAACTCAATGAATCATTATTTTTAGTTTTTTGTTTTACTTGTGAACTCACATCTAAGGTTTTATAGTTTTAATTTTTTTTCATATTATAATTTCATGTTATCAAAATAGAATTATTTTGAAAATTTTAATTTATAGTTTTTGGATTACATTTCATGATTGTTGGAATCTATTTCATATTTTCCGAATTTTGAGTCATATATATAAGAAATAAAATGTATGCATTTACTCAACCATTGTGCATTAATGACATGCGGTGTAGTTAATTCATCCACGTCATGTTGACTTGGATATATAGGTGCATATTTAACAAGACAACACACCATTTGGTCCTCTAGACAAGTCATGTAGTCCCTTCGAGTCAAGGTTAGGCCGTGAATTCATTACATGGACTATCCAATGGTTGACTATGTAAAAAGGAGTAAACATAGAATGTGGCCCACAATATATGTGTTGAACACAATGATTTCCAACTACACCTCACACATATAATCCCTAGTCGTGTACTTCGGATTCACTATGATGAATTTACACATCATTTGGATCATATATACACATTATGTATGTTTAATAGTAATTAATTTTAAAAATTTATTTTATAATGTAACCCTTGAGTCATGTACATTCATGTTGTTGTAAATCGGGGACACACCTTTTGATAGGAATTGATTTGTGTTTGTGTGTGTGGGTGGGTGTTTTATTATCCTATTTGTAATATTCATGATATGAACAAAATCATAAGACTCAAGAGCAGGATATCCCAGTCCCAAAATACTTTATTAATAAAAATGTAAATACAACAAAAGAGGAGAATAATAGGGTCAAAATAGACGCGTTTACACATCCCCACATGTATCGACATCAAGAAAACCACAACATATGGTCGGTGTAATGAAGGACCACGATGAGAAAACCACCTCGCACTTAGAAAAAGAATCAACTAACTGATTTTCCTCTCTATAAACATGAGTGAAAACTAAATAAATGCAATCTAAAAGCTTTATAAAGTCATCTCAGAACGATAGCGCCCTCGAGGGGACATTCGTTGAATGATTTCTATGAATATCAAGAAATCAGACTCTATCCATAAAGTCACAAAACCATGAAAATAATCATACCAAACATCCATAACCACAGCCCATAGTTCTCCCTCAGTCGCCAAACCATTTCCTCAAAAATGGAAAAAGCATCCCTTAACGAAGCCCTTATAGGTGCGAAAAACACCACCACAACCCGAAGGTCCTGGTTCACATGAAGCCGCTCCATCCACATTAACATTCAAACATCGAAATGTCAAGGTGAATTTACTGGAAATACTTCATCATAGTCAGCTTCTTACACCTCTAAGAAACACCCAAACTTCTCAAAAGAACCATATCTGATACATTATTCTACATGACCCCAACACGAGCCCGCGTAGCAGTAAGAACACTAATATGAGGCTCCTGAATACCAACAATAGTCTATATATTCTTTTCTCATAGACAATATAATTTCAAGCCTTTCAGATAGAGGAAATCAATGTTGAGACTTTAGAAAGAATCAATTGTATTACCTGAGAGATGAAATTAGTTCGATAAATAGAATCCATCATCTTTCTGAAACACTCCAAATTTAGGTGACATCCAAAGACACCCTGCAAAGAGTCCTATAAAACAGATGAAGAGCAACAAGATATAAAGATATGATCAACAGTTGCATCTAAACCAATAAAAGAAAATACAATAGGTGCGAGAGAGAATCCAGCTTGTTGTATCATCTATTGCAACAGAATTATACACTTCCAAATCCACCATATAAGAAAATATTGATCCAGTGGAATAAACGATGAATAGAACATAAGAAGCAAAGAAGGAACCATCAGTGACTCAACACACATGGATCTATAATCTTTTCTAGTGCTGAAATTTCCAGTGAGATTGGGAAACTGGATCAAAGTATCCTTTGAGGAGTAATGATAAAGTCCAAAATCCTCTTTCAATGCATTTGAAAGCATCCCTTGATCCTTGGTATTACTATGAAACACAGAAATATAAATATCCCACAAAGAAGAAGGAATCTCAATATCATCTGCAATCATACATGTTAACCAAATAGTATTTAAGCAGTTCAAAGAAGAGTTTCGGCAAATAACCCATTTAGATGATTGTGAGAGACAACCATAAGAATGCATAATTGAGGACCATATCAAGGAAGGGACATAATGAGAATACCCATTAACAAGCTTGGATGCAAATGTGTTACACAAAAACTCCAAAGAGAAATCACTGGAGGTCAAGAGTTACCAAGTAAACATTTTAATGAGAGTCTCATTAAAATGCTTCAAATATTTATGCCCCATACCACCTATGTCAATAGGTAGAATTCAATCACTCCAAGAAACATTAATAATATTTCTTTCATGAATTGATCCAGTCCAAATAAAATTCAGAATAAGCCTCTTTAGATCCTTAAGAAGAGTTATAATCCAGCTGTATCTAATCTTTTCGAGAATTATTTATTTTATTCAAAAATTATTAAGGAGTAGAATGAGAGTTTTATTAAATTTTTAATTCATTGCCTGAATGTGGATGATCATGATAAAGAAATGTCCTTTTTATTTGATTTGAATATAGATCATGTCCTTTTAAACATAACATTAGATGATTTTAATCATAATTAGGTATCAGAATACAATCCAAGGATTGTGAAGTCTAGTTTCTTTGAAGACTAGGTACATAAAACATATAGCATGGGATTAGATAAAAATATCAATTTAATATTAATAAATATCTCATAACATTTTTTTAGCCCATACATCTACCAAGGGTACCCTAGGGATCATAGAACAAATGGATGAGCTAAAATCCAAGTAAGGGAATAAACCTAATAACTGGCCTTTAGCACAGGGGTTAGAGATCATGACATAATTATATTAAAAGGAATGTAACCTATGTAATCAAAACATAAAAAAATGGAATAATATAAAAATGGAGTCTTATTAATGCATTATAAACATAGAACATGACTTTAGAATGATTCATAGCTAACCTCCAAGACCGTTTCCCATGGTAGCAGAAGCTATTGATAACAGGAAAGACAATCTCACATGGTAGCACAAGCCAAGGATAACCACCAAGACCGTCTCACTTAACATATCATGAGACTCATCATTACCCATTTATTTGGAGAAATATCTTTGATCAGCCATTGAACATTTCATGAATATGTTTTACGCATTAATAATTGAACACAAACAATTGTAAATAAACATAAGGGTCACCAATATATAGAATTTGGTATCACAATCATTAAAAAAAGTAAAACAAATGTGTGTATCATAATATAATCCATGAAAGAAATGAACATAAATATTCATGGAAATTAATAATTTAAATTTTTAATTTTTCATGGTAACTGATGTAAATAATATGATACTACATGTATGAAATTTATTTACTAAATTTTAGTATAAAATCATCTTTATAAGGTTTTAAGGAAAATATTATATTTCCATTAAAATAGAAAAGGGAACAATATTTTATAGAAAAATAGAATTTAAAATAGAAGGAATTCATAATATTTAGACTTAATTTATAAGTTAAAGTTTGTTTCAAAACTGATGATAAAGTGCACTTAATATTAGGTAAGAATTCGGGAAGTTCCCTTTATACAGGATTTGTTATCGATCAGTATTGAGGAGGTAATCACATAAAAACATCTATGTACAAAAAAGATAATGATTAAAGGGACATGATAAATGAATTTGTTACACGTAGACATAATTTATATTATTCAAATAAAAATATAACATATCATCATTTTGTTAAAAGGATGATAAGGCCACCTGAAGGAACAAAGGAGGTACGTGTAGAATTCATTACAGAATATCACCTTTGTATTATGTGTACTTAATAGGGATTAAGGATATATAAAGGGTTTTTAATAACTTATACATAATTACGGATATATTGGGGAGGTGAGAAATCATTCCTCATAATTAGGTGTTTCATATGAAAAGTCATAAGGTACAATACATTATTGAATAAGAGGGAAATAGAGAGCAACCCTTTCCTTAAGTCTGATGGTGTTCTCCACTTGATACTAATTACATGAATATTATTATTAGGATATTTAATTAAAAATTATATAACCTATTATTTATGTAAAATATTTATTATATCTTTATTCTGTTCAATTATGTTTTTTTATAGATTAAGTTATTCAATTTAATTGTTTGGGTTTTTTTCATGATTTTTACGATCAGTTTTCTTATTTTCATGAATGTAGAATCATGTAAAATGGGTACAATTTCCTAAATTGGAGTTATATTATATTATTGAACATGAAAAAATGTAATATGGTTTTAAATCTAATCAGGTTACTTGGAATGAATTTTATTCATAACATGTGGCATTAGTGAAAACCTTTTAGGTTTATTGGCGATTTTTGATCACTAAAAATTCATTTTGAATTATAGTTTAACTTAAATTTTACAGATGGGTTATAGATCATTACATAGGATATATTATATAAAAATATGGTTCAACCATAACAAAATTGGTTTCATTACAAGAATTGATGATTTTAAAAGAAATTGAAAACCAATCGTCCTTGAATGTTGTAAATTAACACATCTTGGATGGTACGTTTACTAATATTATTGGTGATGAGTAAAAGAGAGATTATAATAACATATTTCATTATCATAAAAACATTATAGTAAATATATGGTACTTTATGTATCATAACATTTGGATTAGGAGAGTAATGGATAGAAAACAAATCAAATGAACATGAAAATAATATAAAAGAATTGATAAGAGGAATTTACCTCTTGAACCAATCTTCTTTGAGAGCCAATTAATGTGAGAGTATTAGCTAATTTGAAGAGACTAAGGCCAGTTTTACATGGGGGAGGAAATTTCAGTGATACTTGGGATGAATTTATTCAAGGAATAATTCTTTGAAGGAATTAAAGGAAGATCTAAGAAGGGGTTGTATTTATAGTAGAGGAGAAGAGGGCTTTCATAATATTTAGTTCCTTAGTCAATTAAGTTTCATCATGATAAGAAATAGTGATTATTAAATGACCAAATATAGTAATAAGTTCATGTGATTCATAAAAAATTGGTCTTACATCATCATTACATCATCCATGACCCTATAAATTATTAATTTTACTTAATTTGAAAATTATTGTACTTTACTATTTATAAAAAATTCATGTATATTGGTAAAATCCCTAAAATTCTACACAACATCTTTTTAAAATAGTGAATTGGAAAATTAACTCCATTTATCAAAAATAATTTCATAAATATAATAAATTTATTTTTTAATTGAAATCAAAAATTAAATGAAAACTAAATATTTAAAAACTATAACAAATTTTATAATGTTTTATAAAATTTCATAATGTCCTATAGAATCCTCCGAAAACCAAAAGATATAAAATTGATAATTTATCAACAACTTTTAGGAATATAAATTTTATTTCAAATTAATTAAATAATTTTAATTTTTCATTTATGACATACAAAAGTATCATTACTTTTACTATGGTCATATTATCACTTTTAAGATGCCTAAATATTATCTATACATTAATAGGTGAGGTTATTATTCTTTTGGAAGATATATTATTCATAAGGGTTATGTTACTATTCAAAATGGTAATATTAATATTCATAATGGATAGTTACTAATCACTGAAAATTTAATTTTCCTTATCAGACTCTAAACATCTTACAGATCGCAACTGTGTGTGTTAGATTTTCAAAATTCAAATCACAGAAGTGACACGTTTTTTTAATGTCACATAGTACATAATAGTTAATTTTGTTGTGATTTCATGGGATTATATGACATAATTAAATGAGGTAACTTCAATTGATTAAACATTGGTTCATCATATTATTTACCCCATAAGAAATTTCTCTCATGAAATTTAGTTTTTCATTCTAATGCAGAAATAGGTATTAGTACTTTTCCTTCATTGCCACTTCTAGTTCCAATGTTTCCCCTTCGTACACATCCTTCTGAAATATTACATTGACTAGGTGAGTAGTCTTGTTACGTAGAACATTATCTTTATCATCCAAGATCTTTCATCCTACTTCTCGTAAGAATGAACATCCTTCAACTATACCACCTCTGAAGATAGTACATGTGATAGATCTAGTATTTACATCCTTAGGAGGGATATGTGGAAGAAATCATGTATTTTAGACATGGTAGGTGTATGTTACCATTTATAGGATAGAACTCTGACTCAATAAAGGATCGAGAATGGGTTGATGTACCTTAGACATAACATTATGTTTTTCCCCAATATCATGACCTTTTTCCATAGATATATGCCTGTAAATTCCACGTATCCAATATTTAACTCATGGTATCATTGACGACTGTATGCCTAACTCTATTTTTGACTTTGGACTACCTTTATGTGACACTAAATGGTTTTCTCCTTCCCCACCATTTCAGGTGGTAGCAGCTTATGGTGACCAGATTCATCCCAAAACATCATTGTTCTATACCTTTTCTTATAATGTTATTCATATGTTGACGTTCAAATGCTCAAGTGGAAACTATTGTTTTAGGAGAATTAAACTAGTGGAATATGTTTGTTCCATCCTCATTTGATGACTATAGCACATCATAACAATATATATTATAGATTATGAATAGATCTATCAGATTGGCCTTTGGTTTGAGAATGATAAGACTAGGTAAATTTCGGTTCATTGTTTAGAGAATGTTGGAGACTTATCCATAACATTGTAGTAAATATCTATTCTCAATCAGATAAAATAGAGACTGGTAATCAATGAATCCTTACCACATCATTCATAAATATTTGTGCAAGTTCATCCATGGTGAAGTCCTCCCTAATCACGAAAATGTGAGCTGTCTTTGTAAGGTGATCCAAACTGGCCAATATAACATAGGTTCCATTGGATGTCAATGGATGTCCACTGAAAAAGTCCATTTTGATGTTCAAATGCTTTTGTTTTGGTATGGGTAGTGGTTTCATCATTCCTTTAGACATCTATCAATCATACATCACTTGTTGACATACCATGAACATTGATGTATATTAATATATCTTCTTCTTCAAATTGTCCCACAAAAAGTTCTCTCTAATATATCGATACATGATTGAGCTTCCAAGGTATATTGAGAAAGTTGTTCTATGTGCATCATCCAAAAAACTATTTTTTATCCGTAGATCAGATGGTATATATAATAGTGGCCTAAATCTAACAACTCATTCCATATCAATAATGAACATATACTTTCTACCATTTTTAATGGCCTATACCCTTTTCATAATTTTCACATCATTTCAATGACAATCCCTTATTTTCTATATGGGGGACGGTTGATAAATAATTTTATAAATGCTTGATGATGTTACACACTTAATTATTTCAAATTTCATCCTAAAAAATGTATAAACATTAGATCCTTTTCAACTCTCTCTATTTATATTGATATATGCTCTTTTCTACTCAGAGCAACCGCCACCTTATTTTCCATTCCAGGATGGTAGTGGATTAAGAATCATAATCCCTGGGGAGATATAACCATATTCGCTATCACATATTAATCCATTTTGGTGGGAAAATATATTTAATACTCTTTTGATCATTATAAATCTCACACCTCTCCCCATATAGATAATTCCACATGATTCTTAATTAAAAGGTTACAGTCGCCAACTCCAGATCATGCATAGGATAGTTTTTCTGAAGGTATTTTAGATACCTTGAGTTGTATGATATCACTGTATCATTTTTCATCAGTAAACTACTTAGTCCCATCTTTAAAGAACTACTGTATACCATAGAGAGTTATCCACTTGTTGGGAGTGTGAGTATTGGCATAACGATAAATCTCCATTTATCGAATAAAAGATGTATTCATAATCCTATGTCCAAAAAATCATTAAACTGATGTAATCTTGGTAATATTTTTGAAAATTTTGAATCTTTATTCATAAATCATTAGTAATAACCTACTAGACCCATAAAACTACGGATCTTCATTATAGATGCTGGACAAGTCCACTCTTCAATCAAAATTGTCTTAGAAGGCTCTACAGATATCCTGGTGATGCTGATAACAATACCAATGAATGATACATCCTCCATCAAGAGCTCCAATTTATTGTACATTTAATATAGATTACACCATCAAAATGTCATTAAAACAGTATACGAATTCTCCTCATCATCCCCCATTCTAGTGGAGTATATCAAAACATCATTAGTAATGACAACCAAAAATTTGTCTAGATAATATCCAAATACTCTATTCATTACATCCATTAAAATTTACAGAGCTTTGGTGATTCCTAAGATAATAACTATGAAATCATAGCATCCATACATCATTTAAAATGATGTATTAGTAATATCTTCTTTTCTCACCATTAATTGGTGATATCCCGACCGAATTTCCACCTAAGAGAAATAAATGGCCTCATAATGATTATCAAAGAGTTATATATCGGTGTTATTGGATTCTCTTTATTTATCATGTTTTTATTGATCGTGTAATAATCAATGTAGAGGTGCATTGACAAATCATTATTCTTGATGAAGAGGACTGGAACACCCCATGGTGATGCACTCGAGAATATAAAACACTTCTCCATATTATCCTGTAACAACTTATTCAATTATTTGATTCCTATAATGGGAATTATATATGGTGTCATTGATATAGATAGGGATCCACGAATATATTTAATTGAGAAACCATCCTCTCAATCAGGAGGAAGACCCAAGAAATTTTTTATGGAATACATCAATGTAATCCCTCATGATGGGAATGTCTTCAAACATGATTTTATTATTTATATCAATAATTTGAGCTTCACATGCATGCTAATATGGAGTTAATATCCACACTAGTGACAGTAATTCTAATTTACATTAATCCCCCACTTTACATAGGTAATGCATTGGAGGATGATTCGGGATGTGAATAGTGGTCTCCCATTCCAAATAGTTGATGTTTTCTTTGCATAAAGATAGCCAATACCTTACCATGATAACATCAAACTCTAATACAGATAGTATTTCCTGAATTTCTAAGAGGTGTAGTCCAAACAAAAATCCGGGGGGGTGGAATTATTAACCATGGTCACAATAATTACCCCATTCGATATTCTCAAATATAACTTATCCCCAAAATATTGAGGTGGGGTTTTAATAGTTCTACAAAATATGAAATATATTAATGAATGTGTAGATATATAATCAAATAGTACATTAAAAATTCATGAATTAATATCTTGCGTTCAGGTCACCACATCTTTGTACTGCTCAAACCATTGTAGTAGAGATTCAGTTATCCATTCATCTTTCCTTGTAGGTTGTTGTTGATTTCCTCTGACAACCCCCATTTTATGAAAATACACCCCATAATGACCAATCACAATGAAGTTGTAATGCTACACTACAGTCCGAGAGTTGATCTGAACCTTCTTTTCTTATACCACATTAGTGTTATTTTTCAATTCATTTCGAACAATTATAACCAGATGTCCCAACATTCTATATTTGAAGCAATCCCAGGTTCCCTTAAGATAGTTCCCAGGATTCATTGTCCAACACTTATTACATGTGTGATGATCATGCTTCCTTCTATTATGTAATTTATTTACAGAACCACCCACATTATATTCCATTTTAAAATTTTAGTCGTTGGACCCATGATATCATTGAGAGTATCCCATATCTATTTCAACCTTAAGGAAACAATATAAAACTCATCATAACTAAAAATGTCTCAAAATTTATGACAGTTTTCGTAGGCTCAAATTTGGGAAACTATTTTTGAGATCCACCATTCCTTAGTTTCCATGACAAAGCCAAAGGCGTACCATGAATTCCTTGTCATGTTTTATTCATATATCACGATTATCTCATATTCCTTTTATTGGTGTCAAAGGAACTCTCTTTTCATTCATAGATGGAAGGTTTGGGGTAAATTGTTATTGAGAAACATTTTTCTGGAATTCCTCCCAATCCATGGAATCAATTTCCTCTTATGGCTTCATTTTCTTGTTCAGTTTACACCACTGATCATCTTTATTAACAAAATGATAGACTTTAATAACAACATTCACTTCCTCTTAGCACTAGAGTAAAAAGAATATATTTTAAATGGGGTTAATCTACTATTTCATGTGTATGTGATCTGAAGACACACTAAACATGGGATGAATTTTCCACATGAAGGATTCTACAGAAACATTCTCATTACATGGAGGAGTAGGGTGTTCCTCATGAGTAATGTTATTATTTAAAACAGGATCCATACGAGAAAGTAATGTCATAATGTTTTGAGCACCCATTCAATCATAACATCCATATTATTAAGGAAATAATCACATACCCTATAATGTTGATTTTTGAAACATGTACTTATATTTCCTACCATTAACTCAGAAAAATAGAATAAAATTAGAGGGGTTGAATACTAATCAATTGATCATAAAAAGGATACTTTGAACATAGGAGGATAAACTAGTAGAGGAGAAGTATACCATAATAATTGGTTCCCTATCATTAAACCTAGTTTTCCCTTGATCTATTTGGTGACAAATTTTCTTATGGGATTTTTTTCATTCCCTAAATAATGGTTTGTACCCAAACCTTGAATTTAATAGGGCATAGTCCTCATGAGTATCAATCCCAGAGTTCAGTAAGAGCCGTTTTCGGGAACCAATTCCCATTTGAGTCTAGCTCAAATTAATATTTTCATGTTTTACCCCTAGAAGCATCGATTCCATAGGCACCAATAGTAGTATTTATCCAAATAGGGATGTATTTTCTTAAAAAATCACTACATCTATTCTTATAGAAATTTAGTGTTTTTATTATACATAGTCTCATACTTAAGGATCATTCAAAAGTTCTCTATTCGTAGTGTCAAAAAATAACTAGACCATCCTATGATACCAAATATAGTGACCCGATCTATTAACACATAATATTACAGGATTTTAATCCTCATTATACATAACATTATAGGACAAGGATCAGGAATTCTAGTGTTTTGGAAGACTAGGTACATAAAATACAAAACGTGGGACTCAATTATATTATATTCAAAATGAGAACCTAACTTCCTTTTAGCCCTTTCATCTACATAGGGTACCCTTGGGATCACATGAACAAATGGATAATCTAAAATCTCTATATGGGAATAAACATAAGAATATGGTTTTAACACAAGTGTTAGAGATCATGACACAATTATATAAAAAAGGCATGTAACATATGAAATCATTATATATATACATGTAAACATATAAAAATGGAGTCATAATAATTTAGTAGTAACATATAACTTGACATTAGCACGATTCATGTCTAACAGCATTGACCATTGGACATGGTAACACATTCCAAGGATAACTGCCAAGGGAGTCGCACATGGTAGCACAAGCAAAGGCTGACCGCCCAGACCATCACACATAATGTCTCATGAGAATCCACATTACACAATGCATTGAAGCGATATATGGGCACACCCATCTTAACATTTCATTAATATTTTTCATCAAAATTAATCATATACAATAAATCTTACATAAACATAAGGGTTACCCTAGGAATGAATTGGGTAACACAATCATGTCATAATGCATCACAAATGGGCATTAAATAAAAGTGTCCACAAAATAAACGAACTAAAGTATACATGGAAATTAATAATAAAAAAGGGTCATGTATCATTATAACTTTTGACATGTAGAATCAGTTACATTTTTGAAAAATATTTCATATGTTTTATGATTGAATCAATTTTCTGCAGTATTAATGAAAATACTATAAAGCATTTCAAATTGAAAAGAGAACAGTATAAAAAATAAATCAAAATGGTTTTCATAATAAGAATAATTATTTTATATAGAAAATGGGTATTATAATAGAATATATAGTACACTTGAAATAATGTAAGAATTCGGGAAGTTCCAATAAAACATTTTTTTATATTTTTATGTATTGAGGTGGGAATCCTGAAAACATGTATATAACTGCATGAGAATGATGAAAGGGTATTGATAAATTAATTTTTACATTTACACAAAATTTAGAATATTCATCTAAAATGATAAGATAACTTCAAATTTTTAAAAGGCCGATAAGGCCACCCGAAGGAATGAAGGACGTTCAGGTAGAATCCCAAACAAAATATTGGCATGGTATGAGGTGTACTTAAAAGGGATTAATGAGAGATAAATGGGATTCTCATCACTTATACATAAAGAGGGATGTATAGTATATTTGATAAATCATACCCTATAGTTAGTTATTATGAATAAAAGGTCTTAACATAGAGGATATTCTTGAATAAAAGTGAAATAGAGAGGATCCCTTACCTTAAGTTAGATGGTGTCCTCCACTTGATATTAATGATATGAAAAATCTAATTAGGTTCATTAATTAATTATTTATGAACTTATACTATATTTAATTGATTTATTATAACCTTTTTAGTTTATTAATGACCTTTTCTATTTGTTAATTGGTTTGATTTCATTTTCTTCATCTGTTTTATTGTTTTTTACGGTCGTTTTACTTATTTTCATGAACATAGAGTCATGTAAAATGGGGAATGTTTTCCAGAAATGTAATTAAATTTCATTATTGAAAATCTATATGGTTACATGGTTTTACATTTAATTTTGTTACTAGGAGTGATGTTGAGTCATTATATGAATCTTTAGTGATATCATTTTGGGTTTACTAACGGTTTATTATCACTACGAACTCATTATTTTATTATAATTTAATATCACATTACAAAAATATTTTATAAAATTACATTGAATATATAAAATAATAATATGCTTCAACTATAACAAAAATGATTTCATTAATATAATTTTATATGGTAAATGAAATAGAAAACTAATCGTCCTTGAATGTAGTTAATTGACACATCATAGTAGGTGTCATTTCTACTAGTATACAAGAAGTGTAAATGAGAGATGATAATCACGTATTCCATTATCATTAAAAAATTATTTCAGATGTATGTCACTAGATTTTTCATAACATTTGGATGATTACTGGTAAGGATAGAAATGAAAAAAATGAACTCGAAAATAACAAAAACGAATTGAAAAGAGGAATTTGCCTCTTGAAATAATCTTTCATGAGAGCCTTTTAAGGGGAGAGTATTTGGTATTTAAAAGAGGCTAAATGATGTTGAACGTAGTAGTGGATATTGGGGTGAGATTATTCTAGAGTTTAGGCTATTCATAAGTCTTGATAGCTGTGAAGCGAAGAGTTAAATAGGTGAGGTATTTATAGTGGAGGAGAAGAGGGTTTTCATAATATTTTATTCCATACATTATTAATTTCCCTCAAAACCCTAAATAGTTATGATAAAATAAGAAAAAATAGTAATATGTGAATTTTAGTTATAACCAATTGGTTTTAAATCATCATAACATAATCTGTGACCATATAAATCTTGTATTTAGATTTATTTTCCAAATATTATATTTCACTATTCATAGAAAAATCAATAATTTTAGAGAAATACAAAAAATACAAACTAAAAAATTTTAGTAGTTTAGAATACAAAAATTAACTCCATGTATGAAAAATAATTTTAAAAATATAAATACTTTAATTTTTATTAAAATCATATTACTATTTATAAGTGTTTGTTGCTGTTTACCAGAAATTAATTTTTTCTTATTAGACTCCATGCATCATACTGATTGTAGACATGTATGTCAGATTTTTGAAAATAAAATCAAATAAATGAAAAATTTATTTTTAACGATCTCATAATACATATTATTTCATTGTGTTGTGATTTCAAGGGTTTATATGACATAATAATAAGAAGACAATTTATATTGATAAAACATCGGGTTGTTAAAGATTATTTTCCAATTAATTTATTATTAAATTAAATTATTGAAATGAATGCCTTCTCTCTCCATTAATTTGTAGGGAATACAATAACATGGTTTCCTTTATGTAAACCCCAATTTACCACTCACCTGCATGTGAGTGACAACATATGTAATGGATGGATCTCCCAAGCTAGTGGAGGTTGCTCAAATTTAGAGTCGAGGTGAAACCAATCCAAGGAGATACAAATATGGACATGTGGAAAGATGTAAAAATAAACCATAAATGGTTCAAGGGTTTTTCTCCCCAAGGTCGGTATTTATTTATTTATTTCTAGATAAGATAACCGTTTGAAAATGATTAGGACCATACTATTTATTTTATTTTTTTTAGTTTCATCATTATGTCATTATGGTTTTTTATCATGATTACATTATTACAGAATTTACAAGATTGAAATTATGGATATAATATATATAGGATTCTGTGTATATATTATCTAAATACATGTAAAATAACATATGTAACCCCACATAATTATAACATTCATGTGGGAAATTGATAATGAAAAATTTATGGAGAAAGGTTAAAGCTCTTCAATAAAATATTATGTTGGTATAGAGTTCCATTATTTCAGTTAGAATCAAACAGTAGTTTAATGTGCATGACCAACCAATGTTGGGGTGCTTTCAATTATCGAGGAAATCTAATTTGTGTTTTTTGGATGACTAATCTTTGTTGACATCAATGGTAGACTACCAAGGAAGGAATTTGTAAAACTAAGAGTAAATGGTTAAGGAAATCAAAATTATTGATTTTGTATTGGGGATTATTCTCAACATACTAAGGATGTGTGAGATAATCTAGTTGAAATTTGAAATTTTCACCTAAAACCATTCAAGATACATTACCTCCCAATGATGGGTTAATGAGAATGAAATACGGATCCATGCAACCTTAATATCCATGAAATATGATATTTACAAACCAATAGTGTCAGATATTCTATGTTGATAAACTAATGGGATAGTACTGAATATAATTTGATTTATTTTTCTAAATTTATCATATAATGTTGTAAATCTTTATTCATCTTATTTGTAGAAATGACACCAAAAATTACGTCAAACATGTCATTGTGATCCAAACAAGTGATAGAAAACCTTCTCACTAGAACTAATTTCCAAGAGTGGAAATGGATCCTATGGTTCATCCTTTACACTGAAATGAATCTTTATGTGCTGGAAGAACATTTACCTATTTCATTGGGAAATATGGCGAGTGATAAAGATCTATCCAAGTACAATAACCATCTTAATGATGCTATAAATGTTTAGTGCTTCATGTTATCATCTATATCCAATAATCACTTAAATAAACAAGAGGAAATGGATATTGCTTGAATGATGTATCACCTTCTGGATCTCTATGATAAAACGACATTGTAAGAGAGGTATCAGATCTCTAACACATTGTTCACAAAATAGTTTCATAGTATATGCCAATTTCCCCTCATGTAATCAATCATGTTGGATACATTGAGAATTTGGACATCATAGGGATTAATTTTCCATATTAATTGTGTACATATCACATACTTTCATAATTTCCCAATACCTTCTATATATTATTTAGAATTATAATATTATAAACAATGATAAGATTCAATCATAACTTCTCATGTTAATTTTCCACATTGGTAATAACATTTTGTGTGATAGGCCTCTAAGCATCATTTGACCATGATGAAGAGGATCCAAATGTAGGTAATGGAAAAAAGGAAGTAGTAAGTTTGTCATGTGGCAAGTCATTCCCCTGGAAGAGGATCTTCACCTAGAGGAAAGGGGATGCAAACATGTGTGTTTGTTATCATGTGAAAAATTTCCATTTTTACACATTTGGTTTTAGATAAAACTGGGGGTGGTCACATCATTATTCAAATGTAGGAATCATGTAGATTTAATAAAATTGCTATAGGAGATGTGGATCTACAATCTTCCAATGGTGCGAGGCCAGCTGCACATTCCATTTGTGACTATAACCTTTCATTTTTTTATAGGAAAGATTTTGGTTTTTCATGACTTTTATTATGTACCAAATATTAATAAATACATTTTTTTGTATCATTTATTGATACCTATGGGTAAATTTTGTTTTTTGTAAATAAAATATTATTCCTTTTTATAGACAACATATGTTATGGTGTGAATCCTTTAAATAATGATATTTACATATTAAATGATGAAAACCAAGTGTTGGAAATTTATAATGAATCAATTTACATTATTCATATGACACCTATTGGTTGAATCACCGACAAGTTCATATAAACAAGAAGTGTGTGACAATTCCCTATCAAGATAGTTATTTAGAATCTTTTGATCTAAAACTACTTAACCAATTTCATTCTTGTTTATATAGTAAAATTACCAATCCACTATTTGGGGGACAAAGCGAAAGGGCTTGAAATCATCTCAGTTTGGTACACACTAATGAATGTTGACCCACTTATATAGATCTAGAGGAATATATTATTACATTAAACCTTTTATTGATGACTTGAGTGGATATGTAAATATATACATGATGATATGTAAGACTATGTCATTCGAGATATTCATGCAATTCAAGAATGATGAAGATAATCATCTTGGTATGAATATAAATAATCATTGATCTGATCAAGGTGGATGATATCTTAACATATATTTCATCGATTATTAATGGGTGTTTGGGATTCTTTCTCAACTCACTCAACATGATACCCCGCATTGGAATATTATTAGTTAAAGGAGGAACCATACCTTGATGGAAATAGTAGGGTCTATGATGTGTCATGTTGATCACCAATTATACTTTTACTGATATTAATTACAAAATATAGCATACACATTAAATTGAATACCAACTAAAGAGGAAATTGAATTCCCATCAAGTTATGGAGTGGAATGAAACTAATTTTATCGCATAAAAATGTATGAGGAATCGAGCTATTTGTTAAGGCTTCTCCAAGCACCAAACTACTACCTTTGGGTAGAAAGGAGATTTTTATAGGGTATCACAAGGAAACAATGTGATGCTACATATAAAAAACCATAGAAAATAATGTGATTATTTCCAAAGATGTAATATTTTTTGAGAGGTAGACCTTTCTTAAAATGGATAGAGGGAGCAATATTCACTCCTATAAAGTTGTTCTTAAGATACACATGAGCTTGTATAGGAAAAATATCCACAAGTTCCTGATGAAGATGTAGTTCCTGATAAATAAGTACTAAGTAGGATCTCAAGATAGGTATAGGAACCATAGAGTTATAGGTTTCTAGTCACTGAGGATGGTCAATGATTATTGATAGACAATGATGAACCAGTATCCAACAATGAGGTAGTAGATAGCTCAGACACTCAAAGATAGCCGAAAGAAATGAATTCTGAGATGGATTCCTTGAATTAGACCCATGTTTGGGTTCCAGTTGATGTTCCATTTGATGAAAAACTAGTTGGGTTTAAATGGTTATTTAAGAGGAAATTGGACATGTAAGGTAATGTATGTGTCAAATAATCATGGATAATGGCTGAAGGGTTTAAAAAAATTCATGTCACTAAGAATGATGAAACCTTTCCACCACTTCCCATGTTTATATCCATCAGATACAAATTTTCCATAGTGTCTTACCATGACTATGAGATTTGGTAGATTGATGTAAAAAATTACTTACATAATGGGAACCATGAGAATGATGTCTATATGACAAAATAAGAATTTTTTGTGACACTAAGAGATTCCAAAAGTATTTTCAAGTTGTAGTGATCCATATATTTATAATGAAATAATCTTGGTCCTGGAACATTTGATTTGATGAATCCATTAAATAAATTGACTTCAGTAAAAAAGAAATTATGATAAGTGTGTACAGAAGGTTCAGTGGGTATGTGGTCTCTATCATAGTAGTATATTTTGGTACCATATTACTTATTTGAAATGACATACTAGCCATACAATATATTTAGGACTGATTGAACAATTTCCTCTCTCAGAACAACATGGTTAAAGTAGCCTATATTATAGGAATCAAGATCCCCAGTGATAGATCCATGAGGTTACATGGACTATTCCAATGTATATATAATGTCCAGATACTAAATATATTTAATATGGAACAATAAAAAATGGGACATTTTCCAGTTTCACATGGATTACATATTTTCTAAGAAAATCTGTTCCTATACACAATTGGTTGATGCTAGAATGATTATGATGTCATATGATTCGTTAATATCATCAATAATTTATGTCATGTTATATACTAGAAATGATGTTTCCGATTCATTGATAATTATAGGAATATATCATGAAGATCGAAAAGAACAACATTTTACTACTATTAAGACAATCCTTATGTATCTGAGAAGAAATAAGGAAAATTTTAAGGTGTATGGAAGAGATGAAGTGCTTGTCATCATAGGGTATGTCGACACTAGTTTTTAAATAAATCAAAATGATTTTATGTCATAGTCAATATTATTTAAGTCTCAATGGAGTTGTTGTGAGATAGTAAATTTTAAACAAGCTAGATGTTGCTTATTCTACAGTGGAGTCCAAGTAAATATCTTCTGTTGATGAAGCCATGGCATCTATATATATTCAAGAAATTTTACCAGATATTGATGTGGATCCTATTATTAAAGATCTTATCTCATTTTTTTAATATTATAGTTGTGTCTCTTGAAAAATATCGAAAGGCCACATGACCTGACAGAGCACATAATCTAGAAATAACAACTCATGAATTATTTATATCAAAAGGGTGATGTCTTAGTAATCATAGTATCCATGGAAGAGAATGTGGAATACATCTTGAAAAAAGTCCCATCTCAGCAGAAGAATGACTATCATGTGAGTGCTAGAGGACTGGAAGTCATTATCATTTGGCTCTAGTGAAAATGGGAAACTATTGGTGTTGGTGCCCTAAAACCATAATCTTTATTACATTATGATATCTTATATTCATGGTTTTGAAATAAAATAAATTCCATATCACATCATGGTTGTTCTTATGCATAAAAATTCCTATGATTAAGTCCTAAGAGTAAATATCACACTAAATTGACATTGGGGATCCCTAATAAGATGTTAACACAGAAGTGATACAACACAATTATTGTATATATTTTCAATAGATAGATTATATCATTTGAGGGACACAAATAATATAAGTATTAGGTGTGGAGACTCATAGGACATTGAGGCACCATCTCATGGTGCACACCCTTTGCGGATATCAAGAAGGACATTATGAGAACTTCTCATAACAGTAGGAAATCCACATTCATACATTGCATTTTATGATCCTATATACAGTGGTGTGTGCTGGTACATATACATTATGTTTATTATTAATGATAATTATACGTCTGAAACTTAGTTGTACTAATTAAAACTATTGGGATAGATATTCACACCGAGGTAGGATATGTTGGGTCCATCACATGTAATATTTCATTAATAAATAATGTGAGAATGGATATATCTATTCTATTCTATAATGGATGATAATATCTTCAGACCATTGATAGAAATTATATTTACTAAATTAATAGATGTCCATGGTCATCAATATATTGTTTCTGTTTCTGAAATGTAATTAAACTATGCATCGAGCATATAAGTTGATGGAACTCACATGAAACTATCTTGATTTGATATTTAGAAATAAAGGTATTATTTTACATGGTTAGCATTCATATGTAGTTTCATGTCATTGCAGTAATAATCTTTTTCTATTTGGGTACCCTAGTGGTGTTTCTAGATGATAACTTTGGACTTTAGGAATGTTTTCCAAATACCACTATGAATGGGGCCTAGTAGATCCCACACTATGATTGTCTAGGATCTTAGTTAAATCATTCTTTATTTAACATGTTCAATAAATATTATTTTCGTTTGTGGTTTAATAATTATTCATGCATGTTTTATCAAATTTATTATTCCAGTACTTAATGTAGAGAATATATTATGGGAAGAATAATTAATTTATATATAAGAGGTTTGGAAGACCCAATATAATGGTCTAGGGACAAATAATAAATCAGAATATTTTTGTATTAAATAAAATTTAATGATAACTCACAATTTAATGACATGTAACGATATAATAAATTTTTTGTTATTATTTTACATGGGGGATTCACTAGTATTAATAAAAATATTAAATTCAGTTTTGAAAATTATTTATTTTTACCCAAGTGAAATAAACACCTAGTTATGTTATTCTCAAATTATCCAAGGCCAATACAATGGGACTCTTATTTAGTTTTTCACCATGAATTGGAGGAAAGGTTTCATGACTATAGAGTTCTATCTTCTCCAACAATGATCTCAAGAACAAGAGTGATCCTCCTCCACCGGATAAAGGGTAATTATTTGGAGGTGGATATAAAGGTGGTAGAAGGTGGACATCTCAAGTGCATGGATATTCCATGCAAGCACTTGTAGAATCCTTTTGCATCATCCCTAGATATGTGGACCGCTATTGGATCAATACAATAGGAATCCTACACATGGATTCTACAACATAATAGTGGCACATAAAAAAATATGTCGTTATATGCATCAATGAATAAATAATAACTTTTTAGGTAATTCTTATTTTGTTAATAATATTAAAAAAAAAATGTGTTGATATACTATCTCATGGTTCAGGTTATACAATCCCATTCTTTTTTTTTTGATTCAATTATTTTCATGGTGACATTATTCAACGGAACAGACCATGGATCGATTATAAATAACTATACAAAAATTTCATTCACCATACCTCTAATTATTCCACAGTGCCTAGAAAAAATATGGACATCATAAAAAACATCAAGTGTGGCCCCGTGTTTTCAAATCAGTCATTACTGGTCACTGATTTATTGGTTTCTATTTCATGCGAACATTATATGAAAGTTGTTTTTTTTAATTTGGTCAATAGTTATCCTCCATTATCATGCCACCCTCATTGAATTATAAATATCAGGTATCATGATTCACACATTAAATTTTGTTTGTTCGAATTGATTTTAAATCCCTTATTTTTTATCCATATCGGTTATTAGAACATGTTCGGAAAGTCATGGTGGCTATTCTAAGAACCCTTTCCTATAGTCGCAGTCTCTCTTTCTCAGATGAATACTCTGGATGGCCATTAAACCATTGCATACCCATTGTATTTTATGGTTATATAACACTCTCATACGTGGATTTGATATTTATGTGGGTTTTCCTTGTTTCCCACATAGGGTATGACCCACACGAGCTTAAGGATCGATCATTAGTTGTTTCTCAGAAATAATCAATAAGTTGTAAAAAGTATATTTTAATAAATCCATTCATGCTATTCAGGATAAAAAAACAAGTAGAAAAATATTGGTCATGAGTTAGGCCTGAACATGGCACCTATATATTATTCCCTTCAATGGACTGCATCAGTACCACCACATTATGGAATTTAGCCTCTACAATCGTTTACCACATCCTATGATCATTTTCCCCATCCATAACTATGAAATGGGTCTCAATAAAATTTTTTCCATTCATTCCCACTCATATTGGACCATGTCCATTTGATGGATTCCCTACATTGCCTACACATGGTATTATACTAGTTGGGATCTCAATTGATCAATGAGATTTGATTAACTTGTGAAGAACACAACTATTTCATTTGACTGCTCATTAGGGTTTCATCACTCCTTCCCAACATCAATGATCTTTTGGATATTCTCAAATTTCTTCCAATATTAGTTAATATTAGTGCATTGTCTTCTCTCTAGGATCTTCTCATCCAAATAATCATCGATCATCATTTAGAGATGATGAGCATCCACCCCTGTGGAATAGAGAAAGTGAAACCACATGTGAAGTGACCTCATACTACTAATCCATTCCACATATAGACAACTGAGGAAGTGTTTAATCCATTTTCATGCACTGTGCCTCTACATTTTTCTCTCCTCGGTTGTGTTAAGGCAAAAATAATTATTCTCCTCCAGATCGGTAGGCCTTTGCATAGGGAAAATATTTAGGAGTTTATCTATATGATCCTCCTCTATAATTCTTTATTCATCACTAACATCACCTCTTCCAGCACTGGTTTGAATGTCCATTTCATTAAAGATAAGATCAATAACTTGTGGATCTTCTACACATGTCCTAAACAATACATTTTTTCAAACATCAATTATTAAAAATACTATATATGGTATCAATACCATGGTCATATGAGTTCTCTGATAACATAGGTACATCTTTAAAGGTAATAACTTATAAGAGCTAAGGATAACCTTCTCTACTTCCTCGATCGATGCAGGAGCTACCACCATAAGAGATCCCACATTGATTTTTAATTAAATGATATTTACTGCTCCGTTTGAATACTAGGAATAGCCTTTGATTACAAGGCTTCCACTTTAGCCCCTCATATTGGCTCACCATTGATAACATCAACTATGTTTGGTCCTCCGCCCATCTCAAATCAAGATGAAGGTTCAGGGTGATTACCTTCCACATAGATTGGTACAATTCCCCCCCCCCCCCCCCGCAGTAGGAACTTCTTGATCATAATCACCAATTTGTTCCTAAATAGAGACGAGTTGGATCATTGGATCGTAATTATGAAATGAAAAAGGGACAAGATAGATACGATTAGAGACCTAAATCAAGTTGTTTGGAAAGATCAGCATCAGAGCCTATAATTTTTCTGCTCTCATGTGGTATTTCATGGTCACCCAATATCATACAAGGTCCCTATCCTTCAAGATCATCATATTAATAATCATATTCTTCCAATAATTATTCATTTTCTGCCTCTTCTTTTTATTCTTCTTCTTCACCTACATCTTAATCATTATCATTATCAACAGGGAGTTTTTTCTCAGGTTCATTCTCTTAGGTGATAATTACATGGATTTAGAGATTGGTTCCTCATACCTCTATCTATGGAACATATATACATCCACGACTGTTAGGTATTCATGTTAGTGATGAAATCCCACCTTTTCCACCACCTGAATGTGCTCGATATTTGGCAGGCCATGTCTAGTGAGCACCAGTTGTTTCCACAAATCTCCCAAAATTGTTTTTCCAAACTGTAACGCCCCGACCCATGTTACCCAGAGTCGGTGCATTATTACATAACTTTGGAATCATAACAAGGAAATAATGTATCAAAATACCAATCAATTTAGTATTATTAGAAAAAAAGATTCATACATATGATTAACTTTACATCTTGAAGTGAAATACAACACAAATATACTTCATTAAGAACATCCAAGCCTCATAGATTATGCCTACAGGTCATCATAATTAACTTCTTCATATCCTTGGAAAAGGAAACATAAGAAAGGGGTGAGCATAAATGATCATTAAGTTTTAGTAATAAATAGGAAAATCACATAAATATTAATCATGGTAAATAATTGAAACCACATACCTTTAATGATAATAAAAATGAATTCTTTTATGGAACGAATATGAGGTGAGTAAATAATGCCATAATAAAAAAATGATGGGTATTATACTAGTAGAATGACCACATGAACCATAAATATTATTTCCACAATGAGGGAATGTATAATGCCAGACATTATGAAACATTATTTCAAGGCCTTGGCCAAGACGTCTAAAAATGATTAAGGCCTCGGCCAAAACCATAAATCAAATTGGGAAAGGGCCTTGGCCAATTCCTTGTCTATTTTGTCTCATGAGACCTACCGATGCATCGAGGATCTATAACGATCTCCAGCCATCAATTTCTAAGTCCAATACATCCCTCACATGAAAATAATTAAACATATCCAAAACATTAGTATTAAAACTAGCATATGAAATGTCAATACCTTGACTATAAACCATGAATGGTATAAAAATAGCATATCCACATTCAATCATATCACAAAAACTGCAATACAATATGGATGTTTTGTATCATAATAAATCAACATCAAATAATCATAAAATCCATCAAAGGATGTTGACATAGATGAAATCAAAACCCTTTTTAGAGAAATATGTCTTTCTATTTTGAAATCATTTAAGATTAATATAAAATAAATCATTTACTTTGAAAATATTCTGATATTATTGTAAGGGAATATTCTATGAGTTTATAATGGTAGAAAATAGCTTCACCCTCCATATATGTTAAAAAAAGACATTATTACCTCAATTTTGTCAAAAATGTTAAGAAGGATCTCGTTTGAAAAATTAAGGAACGATTCCTTTATAGAAATATTATAACAAGTAAAAAAAGGGTATTAATGACACTAACCAATATTCTATAAAATAGTAATGATGTTTTGAAATACATTTTTAAGAAACATGGATGTGGATGATAAAGAGTTCCCAATAGATAATTATGTATAAACAACCTCGCATAATGAAGAGATTGGAAAATAAACCCTTACCATGTAATTTTACTTGGTTGAGCGTAGGTTATCCTATGGTATAATGGTGAAATAATTTTTATTACATTATACAAGAATCATATACATTAAAATGATATCATATATGATCTTTTAACATTGCTTTGTTAATAATATCTTTGTATTATCGTCATTTCGGGTGTTAACTTACTCGTCATCTTTTATATGTTTTGTTAAATTAGATGTGTTTTTTATTGATAAGTTGTATCTTATTCATATCCAGAATTATATCAGGTCCTTAAACATCAAATGATACTGATAATTTAATGGATATGACGGGGAATGAATCTAATCGTGTTCATGGAGACGGTAGTCCGTAAGTACACACGAACGACAAAATAATTTGTTTGATATTAAAATAATATATATAATTGGATATTATATAATATATACAGAATAATTATCATGTTATAAATATTATTTACATTAATTAAACATCATTATTATACCCATCCAAATAATAATGTATTGAGTAACAATTAAACCACGACGTGGAGATGGTAGGCCGTACGTATGCATGTATGCTGACATGTCATTCAAAGGATGGATAGAATAATGAATATGGTTGTACCATATTTATAATAATATCACAGTATATTGAAAATAATGGAGTTATTATTTTAGAATTGGAATAACGAAGAAAGAAGAAGTTGAAGATTAAAGGAACTTCAAAGAGGGTGGTGAAAACATTACCTCTTCTTCGGATTATTCCTTTTGATTTGATAAGAAGGGATCCGTAGGATGGCTTTCATATAAAAATAAGGCCTATAGGTTGATGTTAGGGATGTTTAGGGAGTATTTGGGTAGGGTTGTCCGAAAAAAATGGCTTTTGAGGTGTGAGTAATTGGTTAGAAGTGGTGTCCTTTTATAAGGGGGAGGAGGGGCTCCTTAAAAACACATAAAGTATTATTTTATAATAAAATCATATTAGATTTCTAAATGATCCAAAGTGGATTATTCAAAGTATAAGGCGGGGATGGTTTGGAATCCTTACATCCAATAGATTATAGACAGGTTTTGTTTTTTATATTAACCTTATCTTTTCGTTTTAACTCTTATTTAATTAGATTTACATTTACCATGTCACTTTGTATTTTTATATTATATAGTTAATAAAAATCATATATACATCCATGATACCCCCAATTGGTCCATTAATTATACGTCTATTATGATATATGACTCTTGGCCGAACGTTATATTTTTAGGAATTGAATATCAATTAATAATATAATATTGTTTTTTAAAAACACTTTTATGTAAATTTTGACAATATTTAATAATTGTTTTTTAAGTCATAAAAACATTATTAATTCGAAAAAAAATCATTTAATCATTCGTAATATGTAATATTATCCAATAATATTCATGTATGGAATCAAAACTTTCAAATTTTCTTTATTTTAACTTTTATATTACCAATTATTTGATTCCTTCATTAATAAGTAAAATACTGTATCATTATTGTGTTGTAAATAAATTTAATTATAAAATGTCTAAAAATTATAAATAAAATACCATTTTGTAGAAAATATTTTTATCATTCTATTTAATATTTATAGTAAAAAATATAACATATATAACCCTATGTAATAATTGTTTTTCTAAAAGATATACACTTATGCCATTTTTGTATTTACATTTACATAATTAATATAAAGCGTCTCTATCACCTACAAGTGGCTCCATGGGGTCCCAAAATCGACCCAAAGATGCCCAGGGTTATACATGTACCCACCAATAAGGTTAGGACATGTTTTAGGGTAATATATTACTATTAATGTATTATTTTTTACCCATATTTACTAGATTTACCGATTAACCATGGTAAATAAAATATTTACCGAAGTAATTATTCAAAATTTCTAAAAATAAAAGATACCTATTTACACAATTTGGACATCTGGATTCAAAATATATAATCCATTTCTCAAAATTCAAGACACATAAGTGGAAAATATTAATTTAAAATTGATTCCCGTTTTCAAAACAAAAAAAGGTGTTTTTAAGAAATAATATCTATCAAAAGATTGAAACTTGTTTATGTCCGGTTTAATTGTGAAATTATTTCCAATGACCAACATTGTATCAAATTTTTAAAATATATTCTAAATATACTTTAAATACAATAAAATTTATAATATATCACTGTTAATTATTTTGATTAAAAAAGTTGTTTTTAATTAATATTTAGTACATTTCACTATTCATCATAATATAAAAGTTACCCAAAGATGTACTAAAGTTACACCATAGGCTAAATTTGATATTCCGAATCCAAAAATACTGTCCATTTTGAGATTAATTTTTTAAAATTTCTAAATATGGGTTTTACTATTGAGAACGACTACTTTGATTAGTTGTGGTGTGTTTTAGAACTCGAAGTTGCGTACAACACACACTACTGTATTATTCAAAGTGAAGCGTACCATGGATGCATGGGGTGTTAAATTATCCCCTCCTTCAAATAATTTCTTCCACTAAATTTATAGAATAATATAGCATGAAAACACTTGGTTGGTTCTTTATCATATGTCTGTCAGGTTCCCACGTTGCCTCTTCCATCATATGGTTTCTCCATAGAACTTTTACCAGATGAGTCGTCCAGTTTCTCAGCACTTGTTCTTTCGTATCAAGAATCTTGACAGGATTTTCCCAATAAAACATATCAGGTTCTAGTTCAAATTCTTCATATGTGAGTACATGTGTTGGTTCAGGCATATATTTTCTCATCAGTGAAACGTGGAAGATATCTCGAACTTGGCAGAGACTTGTAGGCATTTCCAAATTGTATGCTACAGCCCCAATTCATTCTAGAATATCTAATGGTCTGATGTACCTGGGACTCAATTTACCCATCTTACCAAAATGTATAAATCTCTTCCATTGATATACCTTCATGAAAACATGATCTTCTAACTGAAATTACAAATCCTTCCTTCAGTTATCAGCATAGCTCTTCTGCATACTTTGAGCTACATTAATGTGGTTTTGGATTACTTTCACCTTTTCCATCGTTTCATCCACCAGTTCTGGGCCTATGAGTTTTCTCTCACCAAAATCATTCCAACTGGTTGGTGTGCGACATCTCTTCCGTATAATGCTTCATATGGTGCCATCTGAATACTTGAATGGAAGCTATTATTATAGGAAAATTCTACGATAGGTAAATATTGAACCCACATACACTGAATATCCAATGAGAAAAATCTTAACATGACTTCTAAGGTTTGAATTTTCCGTTCTAATTGTCTATCTGTTTGAGGGTGTAGGCAGTGCTCAAATGGGGATCAGTATCCAAGGCCTTATGAAGACTCTTCCAGAATCGTGAAGTAAGACGGGGATCATGATCAGAATCAATCGATAGGGGTACTCCATGAAGTCTCACAACTTCATTAATATATTGTCTTGTTAGGCGTTCGAGTGGTAAATACTCACTTATAGAAATAAAATGTGCTGACGTGGTAAGATGATCAATAATAACCCATATTTCATCCTTCCTTCTAAGAGTCTTTGTTAGTCCCATGATAAATTCCATTGTAATATTATACCATTTCCACTCAGGTATGGGAAGAGATTGCATGAATCCTCCAGGCTGTTTCCCTCCAGCTTTCAATTGTTGAAAAACCATACATCGTGACACAAAATCAGTAATCTACCTCTTCATGTTGTCCCACCAAAAACATTCCTTTAAATCTCTATACATTTTGGTGCTCTTTGGGTGTATAGAGAAATTAGAACTATGAGAATCTTCCAACTATTATCTTTTTCAGATCAGGTATATTGGGAACACAAAGTCTCTTCCCAAACTTCAAAATTACATCTTCATACACAATGTCACTCAATCTACCATCATTCACAGTTGTTATGTTTTTTTGGTATTCATCATCGGTTTGAGACCTCTTTATCCTTTCAAGTAAACATAGATTGGAAACCATTCGAAAAATTATCGATGTTTCACCTTCCATGGTTATTCCCACATCCATCTTTACTAGATCCATATATATAGGATCCTTTTCAACTATCATCTTGTTCAAAACTCCATGATCCTTTCTACTGAAGGCATCCACCACCTTATTTCCCTTCCTTGGGTGGTAGTGAATAGTGAAATCATAATCCTTGAGTAGTTCAAGACATCGCCTTTGCCTCAGGTTGAGTTCTTTCTATGAGAAAATATACTTCAAACTATTGTGATCATTATAAATCTCACATTTTTCACCATATATGTAGTGTCACCATATCTTCAAAGCAAATATCACAGCTGCAAACACGATATCATGAGTATGATAGTTTTGCTAAATAATTTTCAACTGTCGTGATGCATAGGAAAAAACCCTATCATTCAGCATAAGGACACAACCATGTCCTTTAATCGATGCATCACATAAAATAATTAACACATCATTCCCCGATGGTAGATTCAATATAGGATCATTGACTAATCTTCTCATAAGTTCATTAAAACATTCTTCACACTCTTTTTTTTCCAAAAAATATAACCCCTTTACATGTGATCATTTTTAATGGGTTATCCACCACACAAAATTATGGGCCAAATGGTTATAATAACCTGCTAAACTAATAATACTGTGTACCTCAGTTATACTCTTCGGTGCTAGCCATTCATGGATTTCTCTTGTCTAAGAAGGATAAAAAATTACTTCCTTAGAGACAATATGGTGATGAAATGAAATCTCCTAATTCTAGAATTCACACTTTCTAAAATTCCCATATAATTCATGTCATCTCAGAGTCTACAAGATAATGCACAAGTGATTTTCATGATCTTCATAGATTTTGGAGTATACCGTGATATCATCAATAATTAACACTACCATGTCGTCAAGGTATTCCTTGAAAACTCAGTTCATTAGATCCATGAAAACAGAGGGTGCATTAGTCAACCGAAAAGGCATTACAGTAAACTCATATTGCTTGTACCTGGTTTGAAATGTTTTATTCTGAATTTCATCCTTCTTCACACACAACTAATGGTATCCAAATCAAAGGTCAATATTTGAAAAGAATTTATATCCATGAAGTTGGTCAAATAAATCATCAATTAGTGGTAGGGGATACTTGTTCTTTATGTTTATAGCATTTATTTCCCTGTAGTGAATACGTAAAATCATAGATACATCTTTCTTCTTAACAAAAAGGACATGGGCTCCCCATAGAGATACACTATAGTGAATAATGCCTTTATTACTCAATTCCTATAGTTTTTTATTTCGTTAAACTAATTCCACAGTGGCTATTCTATAATGAGACATCGATATAGGCCTTGAACAATGAATTAAATCAATAGAAAACACAATTTCACGTTTGGGAGGATGTCCATGAAAATATTCAGTAAACACTACAACATATTCTCTCACAATCAGTAAATCATCTATCTGAACATTCCTTTCCTCACCCACAATTATTCAATTCTCTTCCTCCACAATAATTTTACATAATTGAGCTACTGGGGCTGGATATAGATAATAATTAGGTGGTGACGATTCTGCTATAAAGATAAGGTGTTCTTTATTATCATCATCAAAAATTGCAACCTCCTTCTTCTTAAAATAAATCATTGCATCATGGTCAGAAATTCAATCCATAATAAGGATTATTTTAAATTCATTCATAGGTATGATGATGAGATCAACAGATAAATAACATTAATGTGCTCTAATGGGGACTGATTCAAAAAACTTTGTTGCAATGATACATCCCTTAGGAGTTTTAACTGACAACTCCCTTGTTAGATCAAATTAGAAATATCTAATTTTCTTAGAAACCTGGGAGGATATGAAATAATGTGATTATCCAGAATCAAATAAAGCATTTTCTATACTTGAGGTAACCATTAAATTACCTACCACCACATCTTTCGGAGCTTCAACATCAGCAATAGTGATTACATAAGTTTGCCCTTGGTCCCTGGGCCTTTTCTATGGTAAGATTCCCTTACGCTTAGGACATTAATTTGAATAATGTCCCATCTCTCCACAGTTGTATCATTGAACATTGGTAGCATCTTTCTTTCCTTTACAATCACCAGATAGATGGAATTTTGTTCTACACATTTATCATACTCATTTTCCTTTTAGACATGCACAAGGGTGCTTCCTTCCACAATTATCCCAAGGTAGAAATTCAATTCGTCCCTTCTTCCCTATTTCCTTATTTCCTTTCCCAGATTGATCAGTAGATCTCTTCATCTCTTTCATTTATTTAATGTCATAAGACTTAGAGAAATCCTTTTCTATCTTGGTAGCACACGAGACAATATCTTTGTATGACGAGAAGGAATGTGAGAAAAATTCTTGACAGAGAAACATTTTTAACCCATCAAAGAAGCGATCAATATTACTTCTTGGGTTACGTTTGTAATCTGCAGCATACCTTACTAACCATGTAAAGTTAGCCTCATACTTTGCGACATTCTCATCCTCCTTTTGTCTCAGACTCAGAAATGGATTGTCCATATCTGCTCGAAGATCACAAGGAAAGTATTTATCTAAAAACAGATCTTTGAACTCCCTCCATTCCATATTTTATATTCATCATCTTCCATCGTGTTTTCAATCAATGTCCACCATTGATCAGCATCACCAGTGAGTCGTTAAAATACCATGATAACTTTTACCCTTTCACTACTCCCCAAGGCATGGAATATTTTTTCTATAGAATTTATCCACTGCTTAGCTACTAATGGATTTGTACTCCCATTGAATGTTAGTGGTTGTTGCCTCATGAAATGATCTAACATTGATCCACCATGTTGTGGATCAAGGTTCTCTATATGGGTAAGGTTACTATTAATAACCTGAGTGAGTTGTCCCAGTATGGTGATTAGCTGATCGGCACCAGTTGCATCACCAGATCCACTATAAATAACATGAGAAGGAGGGAAATCACTAAATAGATTTCATCAATTGATATGGTTTCCATTTCTCCCACTAGGTTCCACTACTAAAAAATGGCATAAACTAGATTAGTTTATGATTCAAAATATATAATTCCAAACTTCTAAAACACTTATCATAAATTCAACAGTTTATGGATACAATATATAATCTTAAAAAAAATGTTTTCATTGAGGAATTATATTCTCATAAACCCCTCATAGTGGGTTGTAATGAAAATGAGAATTATCCTAAGCATATCCCCTGGGAGTGTCGTAACCAAGTGTGAAGCAAGGCTCATTGTCGTGCAATAGTTCCTGTTTGAGTCTAGCTCAAAGCGGTGTTTTTGGGTTTTACACCTATGTACATCTATTCCAGATCCACCTCTACCTGCTCATATCTAGACAAGGATGTATTACTCGGAAAACTCAAAAAATCTCTGAAATACTAAAATTCTAGGAAGTTCTTCTATACTAATCTTCAAAGTCCATCTTAGGTCTATGTGCTCTATTCAGATATTATCTAAATCTAGCTTCCAAGGATTGTATTAAAATTTCTATGATACCAACTATAACACCCTTACCCTAGTTACCCAGAGTCCGTGAATTATTACATAACATTGGAATGATCCCAAGAGAATCATGTCTCGAAAAACCGATCGGTTTAGTATTACGGGAATCAAGATTCATACATATGTTCAACTTTACAACTTGAAGAGAAATACAACAACAACTTATTTCATTATGAATATCCAAGAATCCTAGATTATTCCTACAGGTCACTCATAACAAATATCTTTATTTCCTATGAAAATGGATCATAAGAAAAGGGTGAGCTCAAATGATCAGTAAGGGTAAGTAATACTGCAGAAAATGACATACATATTAAGCATGGTAAATAATTGATACCACATGACTTTACCAATAATAAACATAAATAATTTTATGGAAAGAAAATGAGATATGTAAATAATTCCATAATAAAACATATTCATGGGTATTCTACTATTCAAATGACCACATGAACCATCAATATTATTTTCATAATGAGGGAATGTATAATGCCAGACATTCAGAATCATTTTGTTAAATCATCGGCCAATACGTCTAAAAATGATTAAGGCCTCAGCCAAAACCATAAATCAAATTGGGAATGGGCCTCATCCAATTCCCCATCTAGTTGTCTCATGAGACATACCGATGCATCGAGGAGCTATACTGGGCTATACCCGTCACTTACTAAGTCCAATAAATTCCTCATTTGATAAGGTTTAAACATATCATAAACATTAGTAATAAAACTAGCATATGAAATGTCAATACTTTAACCATAAACTATGAATGGTAAAAACATAGCACATCCACAGTCAAACATATCACAAAACCTTCAATACAATATGGATGATTTGTATCATAATAAATCAACTTCAAATAAACATAAAATCCATCAACGAATGTTGACATAGATGAAGTCAAAACCATTTTTAGAGAAATATCACATTCAATTTTGAAATCATTTATGATTAATATAAAATAAAACATTTACATTGAAAATATTCTTATAATCTTTTATGGAAAACTTCGAGGAGTTTATAATGGTAGAAAATAGCCGCACCCACCATATAAGTTAAAAAAAGACATTATTACCTTATATTTGTTGAAAAGGTTAGAAAGAACCTCGTTTGGAAAATGACAGAAAGATTAATTTATAAACATATTATAAAAATTTGAACAAGGGTATTAATGATTTTAAACCATATTCTGTAAAATAGTAAGAATGTTTTGAAATACATTTTCAAGAAACATGAATGTGGATGATAAAGAGGTCCTAGTAGATAATTACGTATAAACAACCCCAGATAATGAAGTGATTGTGAAATAAACCCTTAACTTGTAGTTTTCCTTAGTTGAGGGTAGGTTAACCACATGTATAATGGTGAAATTATTTTTATAAAATGTACAATATTCATTTACATTAATATGATATCATATATGATCTTTTAACATTGCTTTGTTAATAATATCTTAGTATTATCGTCGTTTCGAGTGTTAACTTACTCATTTTCTTTTATATGTTTTGTTACATAAGCCATGTTTGTTATGGGTAGGTTGTGTCTTATTAATATCCAGAATTATATCAAGTATATAAACATCAAATGATAATTATACTTGATTTGATACGATGGATAATTAATCTCATCACATTCGTTGAGACGGTATTCCGTACGTACGCACGAGCGACAATATCATTATTTTGATATTAAAATAGTATATAATTGGATATTATATCATATATAGAAAATAATTATCACGTTATATTTATTAATTACATTAATTACACATCATTATTATACCCATCAAAATAATAATGTATTGAATAACAATTACAGCACGACGTGGAGACGGTAGGCTGTACGTACACACGAATGGTGACATGCCATTCAAAGGATGGATAGAATAATAAATATGGTTATTCCATATTTATAATAATATCACAGTATATAGAAGATACTTGAGATATTATTTTAGAAGTGGAATAACAAAGAAATAAGGATTTGAAGAAGAAAGGAACATGAAAGAGGGTGGTGAAAACATTACCTCTTCTTCGGGTTCTTCCTTTTGATTTGATCAAAAGGGATCCATAGGTTGGCTTTCTTATCAAAATAAGGCCACTATATTGAATTGAGGAACTTTTATTGAGTGTTTGGGAAGTGGTTATCCTATCTAAAAGGCTTTTAATGTGTGATGAATTGGATATAAGTGGTGTCCTTTTATAAGGGGGAGGAGGGGCTCTTTAAAAAAACTTATAGTATTATTTTATAATAAAATCATATTTGATTTCTAAAGGCTCCAAAGTGGATTATTCAAAGTCTAACGTGCGGATGTTTCGAATGCTTTTCATCCAATAGATTTTAGACATGTTTGGATTATTATATTAACCTTATATTTTAGTTTTAACTATTAGGTAATTAGATTTTCATTTACCATGTCACATTGTATTTTTATATTACATAGTTAATAATCATACTATATACATACAAGCGACCCCCCCAAGTGGTCCATTAATTATATGCCTATCATGATATAAGGCTCTTGGCTGATTCATAGATTTTTATGAATTGAATATCAGTTAATAACATAATATTTTTTTAAAAAAAACTCTTTTATGTCCGTTTTGACAATATTTAATAATTTCTTTTTTTGTTAAAGTCTTGAAAACATTATTAATTCGAAGAAAATTATTTAAGCAATCATAACATGTCATATTAATCAATAAAATTCGTGTATGGCATCAAAAATTGCAAATTATACTTATTTTAACTTTTACAATACTAATTATTTGATTCATTCATTAATAAGGAAAATAATGCATCATTATTATTTCATAAATAAATTTAATTATTAAATGTCTAAAAATTATTTATAAATTACCATTATGTATGAAATCTATTTATATTTATAATTAATTTTTATAGTTGAAAATATAAAATATATAACCATATGTAAATTGTTTTTTGCTAAAACATATATGCTTATGTCATTTTTGTATGTACATTAATTTACTTAATATAAAGTGTCTCTATAACCTACAAGTGGCTCCATGGGGTCCCACAATCGACCCAAATATGCCCATGGTCGGCAATGTACCCAAAAATAAGGTTAAGATACGTTTTAGGGTAATTTATTATTATTATAATATTATTATTTAACCTTATTTACCGGATTTACTCTTTAACCATGGTAAATAAAATATTTACCAAAATAATTATTCAAAATGTATAAAAATAAAAGATACATATTTCCACAATTTGGAAATCCTAATTATAAATATGGAATCCATTTTGCTAAATTCAAAACATAAATGTGGAAGAAGTTAATTTAAAATTAATTCCCTCTATCTAAACAAAAAAGCGTGTTTTTAAGAAATAGTAACTATCAAAAGATTGTCACTTGATTATGTCCGGTTTAACTCTGAAATTTTTCAAATGAAAAAATTGTATTAAATGGAAAAAATATATTCAAAATATACTTTAAATCCACTCAAATTTATAATTTATCACTGTTAATTATTTTGATTAAAAAAGTTGTTTTTAATTAAAATTTAGTAATTTTCACTATTCATCAAATTATAAAAGGTATCCGAAAAGTACAAAAATTTCACCCTAGGATAAATTCCATATTATGATTCCAAAAATGAAGTCCATTTTGATAGAAAAAAGTTATAAAATTCCAAAATGTCGGTAATACTATTCATAACAACTACTTTTATTGGTTGTGGTGTGTATTAGAACTCGATGTTGCGTACAACACACGCTACTGTATTATTCAAATAGAAATGTATCGTGGAAGATTGGGGTCTTACACACACCCTCCAAAATGACCATAACGATGGGAAGATGACCTCGGTGGCCTGCTTCATGAGGTATCCATGTTTTTTCTTAGGGACTTCTATATCCAAACCCTGAGGTTGCCTAAAAAAGCATACATTTTCAGAAGGATTAGGCATAGCTGCACCTTAAGACGCACTTTAGACCAATTTTCTAGATCTCACAATCCCGAACACCATGATTCTTCATGGACTCACTCCCCTACAAACGACTCTCTATCATCCTCATCATTCTGACTCTACACTTTCCTCTTTTATTTGTGAAATTCATTTCCATAGAATCATCATCAGATGCACTGCCACCCAATGGTCAGCATACACAGTTGATAGTTCGGTATTGACGTCATTAGGGTGTTGTAATTATCTCACCAAAGATAGAAATCATCAACATGTGCCCCAATTGATGAACGATGTTGGATTTCTCTTTTCATAATCTTTGGTATACACATTATTCATCATCTACTTTAAACACGCAAACAGCCTTGAAAACAATAATGACACATATGTATCCTAGAAAATCATCCAATCTATTAGAGCTACAATAAATCCACCCTCATTACTCTGAAAATGAATCCTCATCTCCAATTTTTCTCTCACATCATCAACAATATGACCAGTTAGTGTTCGAAATGTGTGAATTTTAAATTTTGGATGGTTATAGATTGTGAATATGATTCCACCCTCTTTCAGCATCAATGAATGAATTACATCAATATTAAGAATAAATGGTCGTAGGAAATCACCTAGAGGGATCATGGAACCTGGGATATCATATAGTTCACAATGAGGAACAACCAAACCATGTTGAATCTGAAAGAGGATGAATATTCTCCTTGGTGTACTCCCTCATCAGATGCACCCTAAAATTGTTTACAAGATAGCCCTCAAAGTCACCACCATATTGACCTTTTTTGGAATACCTCTTCCCAATCATCACTAATGTCCCTGTTTGAATATTCATAATGGTATCCATTTTTTGTAACAACCACCCAATATGAAATTCATAAAGAAACCCATCATATTGAACATTTGAGTCACAACATTCATTCACATTGATTTCTAGTGATGGGTAATCACCGGCATCCAAGAACATCAAGTATGATCATCTATTTCCCCTATGTGACTCATTTAGAAACATATTACCCTGAACATGCATCATCACATTTTTTCATTCTTGAGAAACATTATAAACCATGATGGATAAGATATATAATTCAGGATGTTCTGGATATGTGGAATCTCATTACCCAAGTCAAAAATATTACATGTCTTAATGGGGGTTTCTGTCCAATTATCCTAGACGTTCTACTTCAGTAATAATTCATCATTTTATTAACATTATAGGGGAATGCATCTAATGTAATAGATGTATAAAAATCTAATGTCAACATCCCCATAGTGGAGGGGGATAATGACTATGTCATGGGACCGCTGACTTAATAGATCTTACACCAGGTATTTAAAATCATAGAAATAGAATTGGGATGTCCACAATTATTCAAAAAACCTTATGTATTGAAGCTCCACCCTCATTTTCACAAATTTATGACTTACCCACAATGCAAATTCCTACTCACTAGTAATGTTTTCTCTAGACCTCATGTCTCAGTCCCACTGCCATCCCTTGGTCTCATTGATAATACAACACCTGAAAGTTCTTGTTTAATGAGTCTGATATTCATCAAGAACTTGCTCACATCCTATGATTGTCATGGTATCTGGGTTCAGGACGTAGACAACTATATCCTGAGTTTCCTATGAAGGGAGGTGATTTTTGTGATGTTGAAAAATAAGATGTCATCCTTGTGGGTCACACATGATCATGGAATGTCATTCAAATAAACCGACATCAACACCTATTATAGAATGATAGTGTTCCATATTTGGAGACTAGCACATGGAACATAATACTACCGATCATGTGTTATCATACAAAATATAATATAGTTATTGGATACCAGCCTTCTCATGTGGAGAATCAAAGGGGTTTTTATCATCTCAACCAGTTGTGTAGAATGAAAATATTCAACAACATTCCTCTCATCTTTAGTTTGTTCCTTGACCTTCTTAGTTGGATCTCAGAATTCATAAAGGGGATATTGTGAATGAATGGATGTTGGAATGGATGATAAGAGGTTGTTCTCATGATAGTCCTCATCCATGTATGAAATTACACATAAGTTAGAATCTTGTAGTATTTAATATAGTGTGAAAGATTAATGTTGGTTAAAATTAATAACCGACTGAATTGAAGATCTTTCATGAAAAAATTGGGATTATTTCGTTAACATAAGTTAATGCCACAATCTCACATAATTATGAAGGCATGATGCATAGGAACATTTGTACATATAAGTGTAGACTACTGATTTTTTGTGTGTGCAAGTATTTTGATCACTGAATTTGTTATTTCACTTGCAGTACAAGAAAATAAATTTTTGGTTGGCCATTTCCCATAGAACAAGACCTTCTTGTCCCCTTTGAGATCAAATTCTTAATGGTGGACTTTTTTAGCATTGAATTTCATTTATCTCGGGAATTGGAATACATGAGAAAACTAAAAGAATATTTTGACTTACTGAACTATCCTGAGGACCCAAAAGGGGATGCACACATGATTTAATGATTGTGAATGGAATAAATATTTGCGGAAGAAACATGGGTGCTAAATGAAACACAAAATGGATTCATTCACTCTGAGATCATTAAAAATGACCATGTCAACTTTGCTAAATAATCTGTGATGGTAGGAAAAGAATAGGAGCAACATAAATGATACTTTTCTTTCCAATGTGACATCAAATTATAATGTACATACTGGCCTCCTTGCACGCTGCAACTGATTTTTTTGTCTTCAAATATAAGGTTAAACCCTCTCATTTCGAGTAATGCTCCAAAATATGAAACATTTCTCACATGAATGTAAGATTATCATTCCGTGACCATATGAAAGTCATGGAATCAATGTACTAAATCATGTGTGACAATTATCCCATTGGTCTTCCTTCAGGTTGGCCCACTTATTATTGAAACTCATCCATTTTCTATTCTTTTAAGGAAATTGCACGCATGAAATCATTATTTCACACATGATTACCTTTTTGAAATACCTCTTTTTTTAATTACCCCTATCATGTTTGAATGTATTAAATCATGAATGAACCATTTCATAGGTTCATGGTGTGTTTTCCACATCTTATGAATCCCTATTCATGATCCTTTTTAGAACAATATCCCTATCTTGTGTGAACCTCCCCCATACGGCCCTCTAGGATTTCACATAGTGATTTCCTGGTCCTTTAAATAGTGATTTATTTTGTGTTCCCCAAACTAATTCTTCACATCATTGGTACACTGATAGCTATTACATCTTCACAATGCTAAACTAATTTTGTCTCGTCTGTCATGAACACGTCAACCACAATACCATCATGAATTTCTTTTGTGTACCCTTCCCCATTTGTGGGATGGTGAAATTCCTGTAAGTCAAAGGGTTGATGAGTGAGTACCCATCTTCCAAGCTATAAGACATTTATCATACAATCACCCAAGCATACAAAAAAATAATTTTAGATAGTTATTAACACATGTGTGGCATGATTGAGAAGATCATAGAGGGGATAAGAACTAGCACCCTCCCACTCTCCCTTTACCTTTGGTCATTGTCTCCATGCCTACCATTGATGTCTCCAAATAATCCCCAACTCACCTTGATAAGGTGTTACTCGTATGATTACCATATCATCCTCATTAATTGGGTCACCATTCTCTAGCTTCATCCTTCAGTAAGTAAAAATAATAACTATTCCTCATGGTTGCATCTTTCACAATGTGAACATCATGTCTGTAGCTACCTCTTGTTTCTCACAATGAACATGAATCATGTGGTCTTAGAAATCCACTAAACATAGAATACTCTTTGGGATACTAACTTTTCATAAGTCTCATTACGAAAATATTCTCAAACTACATGGACTTTGATATTTTTCATTTTCATGAATGGTATGTACCATGCCACTTGAGGCTCAAGATTATAATTCCTCTATCCTAACCAATTAACATTGGTTCTATTTATTCCCACATAATGTTAATATAGAAACCCCTTATCCATTTGAACTACATGGTTCTTTATTCCTGTCTTCATTACAGGGTTAATAGAATGCCTCTATAATGTTTCACCCGAAATATTGGGCAACCCTGAGGATTACTCCTAGGGGTGTACTCTTCAGATATGACATCATACCTTCTTAGAGTAAATCTCCTAAATCCGCATCACTGAGGTAATTTGATCATCCAGAAAAGATAAACATGCATAATCCCAACACAACCCATACTCCACCAACCATGATTTTCCTCTTTCTTTGGATTGATAACCATGGGTAAGACCCAACATGTCATCAGGTCACTATCCATTGTCTACACCCTGATTCTATGCCAAATCTTAAACAGGATTGACTATGATATTTTCCATTTCTGAGAATGGTACATAAGAATCCTCCCTAAGGCTCAATCTCCTCACATATGTCACACCCTGATCTGTACCTCAATCCTTTGTGTTTCATGAAGATCATTCCTTGACCTGGAGGATCCATCTCCATAGGGTCTCATCCATGTGTCCATTCACAAGACTCCTCCCTAGGAGACTCATTACACCATCCTATTACTATGTTGACATTGATTCCCTTCCATGGGGATAAATATAAAGCCTCTGTATTGTTCATGTCCAACACCTTCACCTTCATACATTTTCCGAAACAATTTATTTCATCACATCGACAGACACTCCATATCCATCTTAATTATTTACCTAGGACACCACATCTGATTGAGATCATTCCATCCAAGTGTGGTAGCTAATCTTGATTATGTCCTAATAATTTTCTACCTCACCTCACCCATATCACGGTAGGGATGCATCTTTCAATGAACCCCAAACCGGTTGTGATCCCCAAATTACCCCTAGAAATACATGGGTTTTGATTCCTTTTAGGTATGAAGGAAGCCCACCCCAAAGGTTAAATCCAATCCAATGGTAAATCATGGTGTCCCATTTGTTGGACCCCGTCATCAGAGGTTTTGACCTTTTTTGGGTTTATATCAGTATTGATGTTGTTAATCCATCCCATTTTTAGGCATTCCATCCAGGGTTTTCACTCACCAATCATTCGGATCAATCAATTCGGTAAAACATAAAGGTGATCCATTATATGGTTGTGCCTATTTGATCAACTCTAACCTGTAATTGGATTAGTTTGATCCATCCCTATTAGACATTAAACTCAATACATACCATGTGTTAAGCATTGAAATATTAGGAAAACCTAATTTTCCGACCTATAACATATGTTTCCATGCATTCGATGTGGGATGTCTCAAGATTTTGTTCCCTTGAGAATCCCAAAAATAGTAGAACATTTAGGTATTCTAGTGTTTTAGTGTACATAAATTTGATAAATGCAGAATGTGAATACACTCCTAACCAGAATTTGGATCTCTAAATTGAACCATTGTATGTATTTTAAGAAGAAGTGTAATTAACTACCAAACATAAATAGAAGTCATCGACATTATTTTCAAGAACATCATATTAATATATAGGGGAGAACAATATTAGAAAAATAATTCAGAAGATGTATCCACATAAAGAGAAATTGATATCCCATCATCATGTAATAATCAATGATAAAACACTACCTAAATGGATATTCATCTCACCCATCCTTAGATGGTGGGAATGCCGAGTACAATGCGAACTGCCAGTGAGTTCCAACCACGATGTGCGGTGTGATGTCCCCAGGAGAAAGTGAATAAAAGAAAAATGTTGAATCTGACAGGAATTTATTCTCCGAAACATGGAGAATAGTACCATTAGAGACAATATCAGATAATCATGTCACCTGATCAAGCCACACAACATCGGGTCGCACTACGAAAATTGTTGTCCTAGCGTGAAACTCACCAGGATTTATGGTAGATAATTTTTGGGAATCATAGTCTATGAAATTTTTACCATGGATGCTTATATATATCAATATAATTCTGAATGACACTAAGTCACTACACAATATTTTCGAGCTATCTGTACTTATTGTCTAATCAACATGATTTTTAGGACATAATCTATAAGATAACATTTTCTGTATTCCCATAGATGTAGAGACATGATATAATATAATGTGGTGATCAATCATGTCTTTATCCCCTCCATGAAAACACCCATGGAAACATATTCTAGGTTCCCATGTCATATCTTACAATCTGAAATAATTAAAAGGTTGGTGATGGACATTCTTGTTAAATGTTATGAATAAGAAGTGGACATCTCGATGATAGAAGTGTTCCACCAAGATCTAGAGGATTCTAGGACCCACTGTTAGCACCTCCCCCATGGTCCACATAAAAATCCACATATCCCCACTTTGACATTTAACCATTTCGAGATCCTCTCCCTAAAATGATCATATGATTCACTTCCTTACACTAATAAGGTAAGGAAGGTTAGAGTCATCCTAACAACAACTAATGTTATAGAGGCTCCAAGGAGGCCTCCCACTAGGCTTTGTCAATGCCGTCATCTAGTCTCATAGGCCATGGAATTAGTGACCACTACCCCTACACAACATAACCCAGTTTGGAAAACCTGATACCAACATTGGGTGTATGGTCATGTGGAACCCTTTCATGGAGAATCATCCTCTCAATCTACAGTGGATTGTGCCACAACTGGACCATACTATCATAAATTTATTCAAAAATACCAGGGGTAAATTCCTTTCATGGTCAAGATTGATCCCCCAGCTACATTAAGTCATTGGAACATATATTAGTTGTTGTGGGAAAAAACCATGGTGAGGACATTCAGTATAGAGGTCATACATGAACCAACACCAGTCCAAGCAATTTTTCTCCCTATTTAATTGACACCCATTTTGGAGGTCCCCCATGTGACCAATATCCCACATATGGAGGTTTTCCAAATATTTTAGTCTTTTATAGTAACAATCATCCTCATATCATCACTATATCAAGTGGTGGACCTCACCACAACATAATCAACTAGAGCAAGGGATCTTCTCGTCCCATTACCTGTCAACATGGAGGTCTTCCAGATTTTATTACCGACTCCAGTGAAGGTCTTACCCTCTTCAACAATAATCAATGTGGATGAAATCCACGCTTCATCCCTTATTTACATAGAGGTCATTACCATGTCTAGTTTTATGATTACAATGACCCTCCTAACACCATCACAAAAACAGTTGACCAACATGGAGGTCGTCACCATGCTATAGTCAGATCCCATGGAGGCCCTCCCCTTGTTCATACCAGCTTTATCAGAGGAACTCCTCACAATAGTGTTCCCAGCCATAGAGGTCCTCCATGTTTTCTATTCAACATCTCCCCATGTGCTTCTAACACACCGACTCATTGAGGTGGATGTATCCTAGCTCCAATCCACATACACATGGATGTAATCCCCGTTTCAATTGTCTACAATGCATAGGAGAACCACCCTAGTGTAGAGAGTGGAATCTACACCTCCAAAAAAGTTTCATATGATGCTCTAAATTTTATTAAATTCAGTCTATTATTTAGATAATGATTAATAGTTTTACTCGACGATGGAACCCTTATCCTAATCCTCTCTATCAAGGTCAAGGGTAGGAACCCAGTGTTTTATCCTTTAGAACTAATACTTTGAGATGCACTGAATCCATGAATCCCTCCTCAAATACATATAGGAGGATGATTATTTGGTTCCTTTCAAGGTTCATGTTGTGAAATCCTATCTATCTTTAATAGGATCATTCAATACATCTACATGATTTCACAGAGATATGTTCTTGGGATAGTTTGGAACAGGCCGAAACCAGTTTCATCTTCAACAAATAAAGACTTAGTAAACAACATGGTAGTTAAATCCCCATCCAATATGGATGCAGTGATGTAATCTTTAAAGTCATCAAGATGATATCCCAGTATGGAGTGGCTAGTTATCTCACACATCAAAACACCCTACTGACCAGCCCCTAGCCATTGTCTTCCATATAAGTACCTTTGCTGGTTCCCCAACCACCCACAGTTGAGGACTAGGGAAACATGTAATTGTTCCTAGTATTTATCATAGAGCGTTGTGGTACATCATTATAAAGGACAACCTTCTTGAAATTTTCTGGGAGATTATGATGACATACTTCAAAATTTCAGAGTCCCACTCTTGGGCCAAGGCCATGTGTAATTTTCCAACTTCCTAGGTGATTCCATTAAATATCTATCATCACCAATTGTCCTCTACAAAGATCCATGATCATTGTGAACACATCGTCCGATAGTGCCCCCTGGTTGAGTTGGTCAATCTCATTCTCACTCATCATAATGCATCTCCGGATCATAATCATAATATACTATAATTACGTGTCTAGAGCTTCATAGTACTCAATAAAAATATTTGGGAGGCATTTTACATGTCCATATCCATGGATGGGGGATGTATGGTTCCCTTCACATCAGTCATATCTGAAACAAACGTGACATACTATATGATATTGATGATATTCCTCTATAATCCACCACAGTTTACTTAAATGACTTCATAGAGAAGGAAGACAAGATAGAACACATTGATTTGAACCAACCCCTTGACCCAACACCATATTTATTGGATCCATATGGAATAGTTAGTCGCTATAAAATACACTTTCTAGGGATTTTGGATCCTCCCATATCTTTGCCTCTAGGTTGGGACCCCAACAAGGGTAATGAGAATAATGGGGTCATCAAACCCTTACACCCATCTGTTGTAGTGAAAAAATGGAAGATGATACCAAAATTTCATCATTACATCAATAAATTGAAGAACATAAAAGGTTTTTTGTTGATCTCTTCACCGAACATATTGTAGAATGTTGACCAGAATATGGTAATCCTTCATAGGGGAAGCAGAAGATTGTCTAAATTCCCCTTGTAAATTTCCTTGGTCATCTCAACAAAATTGACAATATAGAAGGTGCAGAGGCCATATTCTATTGAACATTATCATGGTATGAATTGATGAATCCAACCATGCTATGGGTGAATCATCCTCTGGACTAGACACTAGTTCCTTAAGCTACTATATAGGTGGCTCCCCTATATATTATGTAGTCCAATCCTCCAATATCCCATCAGGTGATTCCAGTAGCTGCTCCCCGATCCGCTAAGCCAAATTACCATGTTGTAGATCCTGTTAACACATTGGTGGCCATGAATCCCATCTAAGACATAAATCACCTCTATGATGATCCAAATTTGACTCTCAATTCAAGTCTTGAGGATTTTAAGACCCAAATGGTTGTGATCCTATATGATGATATGCCATATCCATCATTGGTGGATGATATTCCTATAACCTCAGGGTTATGGTATCCTTACATACATTTTTTAATGGGACAATAAGACCACTATAACATATTTCCTGCTTCATTTCATGATGTGGTGCCATGATGGATGTCCAGCATAGCATAAGGCCACTAAAAACTGGTGCTTCATATAATCATTTGAAGGGCATGAATTAGTCTTGTATAGGTAGTTATCAATTGGGACAATATCTATTTTATAAGATCAGCAGTTTAATTTTAATTACCAATTCAGTTCCACCACCAAAAAAAATTATTGACGACCTCTTCAAGTTCAAGGAAAGTCTAGATGCACATGTCGTAGAATGTTTTACAAGGTGGAATGGAATATCATATTAAATTGATATTCCACTGACTCATGATTAGTTTCTAACAATGTTCCTGGTAAATGTAATGACTGAATAGGGCCCTTCTCTCAATAATTAGAATTTCTTGCGTGGATTCAGTGATTTATCAAACATGGCTCAATACCAAAAGTAAGCCTAACAGAAATCCAAGAAGGATCTTGATGGCTCACAATGCTTGGAAATAATTTCCTCCATGTCCAGGAACATTGATTTTCATAGGTATACTCCCCTACAGTGCAATAATTGCGATTAATAGTGCCACCTCTACAACCTCACCAAGGCCTGCTGCCTCAGGCTCAGAATTGTTTACCTTGGAATCTAAATGTCCTATCATGTAATGCGCCATATCCTTCTAAGTGATACAAATAGGTTCCAATGCCTCGTCACTACCTGGATCATAGGTTCCACTTCCCATACTATAAACACAAGACATACTCATTCATCAAGACTCTTGTCCTCAGATATTTTCGGAGATCCTTGGCCCAGGGAATCATATAGTTTCGATAATTCAAGAGGTCTGAAGAGGTTGATCTCATTGATCACCAAAACTATTTCCGTACGTCCAAGATAGCTGATTATTATCCAAGGATCCTATCTAGAAATATCTTCATATCTCTATGAAAAAAAAATCTCGATGCTACTTCATGAAATCTATACAGAGCTGTTGTTTTTCTGTCGGAATATTTTTAATGACTGGTTTTGGTATCATATCTACCTTTAACAAATATTCACTTGAACCATATCATAGAAAGTATATTATATTACATTCATAAATGTGGGAGGGAAATATTCAAAATACAATTCATCATCCATGATGATAGGATCATCAGCTGGAGGCATCTTTTCTGATTTGGCATTTCAGGATGGAATGTCAGTGTCGGGTTGAGTGGTAGTGGAATATTAATTAGAAAACTCCCACACTGCTGATACCATCGAAACAAAATTTATTGATCGATTCCCATAATGAAATATTCCCAGGGGATAAACAATATAATATCAAAGGAGTAGTGATGAATTGTCTTTAGTAACTTCATCCCATCATGGAAAAATTTATAAGTATAGTGTATTGTGGTCTCCATAGGGATAACATCCTGATACCATACATGGGTAAGGGGATAAGGTATTACACGTTCTTGATTAGTTTTTTATCATGAAGTGATCATCCCAATGTCCTTGTGCATGGGGATGTGTTTCCCCTCTATCCATATATGAAAATGATATGTACCATGTCTAGGGTTTTGGCCTACAACTTCTGACTAGGGAGGATAAATTCATCATCCATGTCTTTCCATGGGTATGTGACATCAGTATCACTCTCCACCTCATAGGAATAAACCTATTTTCCTCAATACTAAATTTGTAGGAATCCAAATAAAAGGTTTTATTAGATTTAAAAGGAGATGAATCATCTCGTAGAACACACATTCGACCATTGAGAGATTTATTAATGGATTGGAGATACAAGGAGGGGACTACTTCGATCATATGGATCCAAAGTCAACACATTAATGAGTTGTATGGAGTTCCCTACGAGACGAGAATTAACTAAAACTATAAACAAGGACACCAAAGTATATTTTTTTTTGAGATCTTTCAACCAATGTTTAGTCTTTCTTACCATAACTATGAGTATTTTTATTAGAGGGATTCAAATCTTCATCAGGTAACCCCAACATGCAGAGTGTCTGGGTTGGGATAATATTTATCTTAGAACCATTTTCAACAAGACAATATTGGACTTCGAAGACATTTAACTAGCTAGTGATATACAATTTATGAATGATACATTGCATGGGGGACCCTTCATCATCTCCTGATAACGATATGATGACATTATATTATTCATGAACAAATTCCTCATTATTGAAAGAATTTGTAGTTGCTACCATTTTTATAAACTAGAGAAGGAGTCTCGAAGCATATATAATGACTTCATGTATATATTTTAACAATAAAAGAGCCTCAAGAATTAAGAGATTCGACAGAATAATGATAAGGTTCTTAACCACATCATACTTCTATGTAATGTGTACTCTTCGAACGATAAGATGTTTCTATATGTTTGGAGGTATTCCATGTGTTGTAGGTAGAACCAGTGGATTATGGACTGTGATGGGAATATCCCACTACTCACCATTAAAACCATGATAAATAATTACCAACTGGTAGTTGGATGATTGAGTTATTACCATGGATGGATGCGGCTGATCATAGTGGGGTTGTGATGGCACTTCCAAGTTGAGTATCATGAACCAAAATAGAAATTAATTTGACCATATAGGTTGAGAATACTATTCATGTGTAGATTTTTTATGAGCCTACTATCTGGTATTATTGTCATACATATATTGGATGGAGGTGCAGGGTGATTAATTTTGGTGATTCACTTATCCTTGGTTCCATAGACACTGCCATAAAATGTGGAAATTTGGGCGATTAGCCTTCCATTCATTAACACTGGGAACTATGTACAAGTCCACAAAATTGATGGTGATCACTATGGATTCCTTTTGATCATAATATGTGGAATCATTTCGTTCTAGAAAAAATATGGAGGAAATCCTCCATCTCAAGTGTAATAAAGTCATCGAGAGTACGATATGAATTCAAAAAAGGCAGAGAGCTTATCTTTATCATTTTCAATCTATACCTACCAATATGGGTGGTGGAAGGTTGAGTTCTCGACCTATAAGTCATAGATTGAGGCTGTATAGAATTTATTGAATGCTCGAGATTATTCAAATGGTCAAATATAGAACAACATGTGTGAGCGATTTCCTTACGAGCCACATGAAATTCATTCTTCTCAAGCCCGCTACTAGACACCTGTTGCCTTTCACCATCGCAACCCCTATCACGCATTACAGACACACATGACACATGTTCCATGGCTGGACACAATATATCTATGATGTTATTGACATGGTCTTGAAGCCATCTTATGAACACCTAGAACTAATTGAAGGTGATTCTATGGAACATGTGATAAGGGAAATATTTGGGGTGATCAATGACATTATCCTCCTTGGACCTCTTTAATGATAGAAACTACCGGATACCTTGCCCCATGTAGCTCTATAAATATACTGGGACTATATCATTCTTGAATGAGTAGTTCTGGTTTCTCCATTATTATAGAGGGACCCTGGGCTTTTGGTGATGATGGGGGGGGGGGGGTGGAACCTATTTTTATCACCTAGGCTGTTGTAGTGAATTACATGATGGTGGTAGCTAATTATGAGAGGGGTGATTCTAAGATTGAGGCAACGACCCACTGTGTGGTTACAGAGGTGGATATGTATGAATAAATTCATGAAATCTAGGGGCCTCTTTATATGAAACATTAGTGGTCTTGGACATGGAATACCATCCCGTGGGAGGTGAGGGAGAAAACAAATTTGGCTCCTTATCATCATATAGGGAATCCTCTGGGATTTGAGACATTCCTGTTAAATCATAAAATACCAATAGGAAATTTTTAGAGATGATATTTGGTATCCATTCAGTCTTCACATTTCCCACAAACCTCATTAGAATATATTCTAAATTAGGTGGAATATTGAGTTAATTGGAGAGGCATTTAAAAATGGATATATGGACTTTGACGTAGTCATCCAAACATTTTTTTCTATTAGTGTGGTTGGAAATACTTTTCTTGTTGGTAGTGGAAGTAAAGTGGTAAAGAAACTACCTAGAAATATCTTCCCCACTAGCTACTGACTATATGGGTAACTAATGGTACTATATGAATGTGCACCCTTCCAATGTCTTTACAAAGCACCAGAGTATAGTGTCCTACTACTCCATTGGAGTTCCCATCACAGGTCAACATCATGAAATGCATTGGTATACAAATTGATGTGGGTCGCCCATCCGATTTAAAGGGGAAAGGTTGTATTACCAAAGACCAAGGATGATAGAATATTGTCCACCCATGCCAGATTTGGATTACCATCAGGTTAGATCACCACCTTTTAGATCTCAAGGGTCTTAATACAGACAATGAGATTAGTAATTACATCATCCTAGTGGTAATTTATGAATTGGAGAGGATTCCTGGCCCCCAATGTATTGGTAGTGTGTAAGACATGCTATGTCAGCTTAGTGGATCATAGAGAAGCTAGAGGAATGACCTGAGGGGATCCTGGAGGATTTCCCTATTTGATAATTTATTGTGGCAACCTATGGAGGAACTAGAGAAACCTCAGCCAGGTCCCATGGTTGATTTTAACGTATCTTCAGTGGACCCTACAATGCATACCGAATTATATTTATATAAACTATAACCTCAACCATATATTGGTGGGTTGGGTTCTCCAGATCAGTAGGGGAAATTAGCCAGGGGGAATCTGTACCTTCCCCAAATACCCAAATAATTTATTACTATAATCTGGTAACCATTTCTCAAAGAATTTGGAAAGGAGCTCATCAAAATCCATTTTCTGTTATGTGAGTAGTTGACACAATACATCCATTTTGGACCATATTAAGTCTTTTACATTGATCCAAATGGGTCAGAGAGTTTGAGGGCCCTAGTGTTTTATATACCCTTTTGGGGTCTTAATCAAGAGGCAATGACTTGGAAGGGTCTGGAAGTCCTAACAACTATCATCTCTAGTGATTCCACATGCCTGAATAATAAAACTTATGTGGTGTTCTCACAAGGGGTATTTAATGAGTCCTCTATCAGCTTCATTCTCACTTAGTTCATCTTTCTTTACTTTTATTATTCAATGAGGCTTATCTTAAGAGGGTTTTGATTCAAATGTGACAAAATCGGAAAAGGATTTTTGTTACAGTCTCACTTTTCACTAGAATCTTTCATGGATAAATTTTTCAATGATGAAATTATAATATATTTCAACAAAAATATTATCTCACTTCTTATATAGTGGTAATATTTTAAAATTACATTTTTCTCATTTCATCATCATCTCATTGCATACCCAAATGTTTGAAAGGAATGTTTTTAATGAAAACAATAATTATTTTATAATTCAATCTAATTTATTTTCTTCTATGTCCATATTATTATTAAAATGAATTTATGAATATTTTTAATCATATATTAATATGTATTAATTTAATTCTAACTAATTTTTTACTTTAAAAATTTTATTTTAAAAAATTATTATCATCTTCTAAATGAATTTAAATTAAAAAATGGTGTAAATAAGATCATTTTTTTGTTACACACCACACCAATGAATTTTTATTACACCATGACTACTCATTAAATTATTGAAAAAATTATTTTTTTAAAAGGTTATATTCAATAAATAATTTCCAATTGTAAATTTTAATATTTTTTATTTTTAAATATGTTCTTTCAAGTAAAATTGATTTTATCCTAAGTAAATATTCTAGTGAACGAATTTCCACATTTTACATCTACGATAACACCATTTATTTTTACTTATAATTCATTGTGAATATATTAAAAAAAATATACTAGTTATTTAAATCGATGGTTTTTCAAAATGATAATGGAATATTTATGAAACAAGTTTTAATTCTAATGGGACATAGTCGGATAAAAAGAGAGACTTAGTAAATATCCTATAGATGAAATATTGATGTGTTGTGACAATGAGATTGGTGGTTATTTTATATCCCTTTAATGAATTGGGAACATATTAATGTTTTATATGTTTAATGTGTATATAGGAGGTTATCTCATTCCAAATAATTTTTTATGTGTTTGTACCATAATCTAAATGTTGGTACAAAGGTGGTTATCCCAGGAAAAACTTGTGATGATTTCCTTGGTTGATATCCTAGACAAAAGATCACAATGATTATGATTATATTTCACCTTATTCAACCCCATTATAATATGATCATATACAAATGTTATGTGGTCATTTTTCAATTTATTTGGTTAATTATGAATTATATCTAATTAATTTTCATGATTTAGTTGATGACTACTTATTAGGATGTATACATTGAAGGATTTGGATTTAAAAATTTAATCACATTTTCCCTTAGCGTAATGCCCATGTTACACATAAATTGGTTATTCATTGATATCTCACTTTTTTACCCTTACATAGAATTTGATCTGATTATTTATTGTATTTTTTCTTTTAATATAAATAATTATTTCACATATTATATTTCTAATAAATGGAACAGTTCTGAAGAACAATGTGGAAGATGATGTAGTATTTAATATAAATGTTTTAATCAATTCCCTATTGAAAGAAAAAAATTATTGTAATCATATGAATAATAATGATATATAATATATATTCATCATGTATGATTTAATAATTAGGTATTTAATTTTCAGTTCACCTCCAAAATTGTTTTACATGACTCCAAATATTGTAATCCCCTATATATAATTTATATCATGGTACTAGTCCAACCTTTTCCATATATAAGATAAAAAATTGATATCTCTTGGTGCATGTTGTTGATTATCCTTATAAATTGGAAAGCCTTAGGGTAATCTAAAAACCAAAACATAAAAACCACACCATATTTAATGATTGATGATGTTTACTAAAAAACACAATGTAGATCTAGTTTACATAATTACAAAAAATAACATATGTATCAAATAATCTCTAATTAGAATATTTTTACATAAAATTAGCCAATAATTTTTTTTAACGTTTGGATTGGATGATCTTCAAGTGTCAATATATTTTAGTATCATGTGGTTGGCTCTAATTATAAATGCTAAGTAATGACTACCATATTATATGCACATCCATGTTATATTATTTGTAGATGAAAAAACAAATAAATGAGATATTTTCACAGTAATATATCAATGAAAATAAGAACGTAATTAATGGAATATTATAGTTGTCTATTAAAATTGATACCTCATTCAGGAGATAAATACATTTGATGTGTAGTATGTAAATCAATGGGAGGCATTGGTACTCAAATAAAAGAATTTTAAATAAAATGTGTTGATGGATAGGAAATGAATTGCATTGGATGGAATAAAATATTCCATCCATAGTATTTCCTTCGGCGATATCATTGATGAAATTATAATAAAAATAAATTTTGACTTGTTTTAGTAAAAAAAATATAAAATATAAAATCAAAAATAAATAATTTAATATTTTTTATAAGGGGTAAAAATATGAAAAATTTCTACAAAATTCAAATTTATTCTCCCTAAATTCCACCAATGAAATTCTTATTCAATAAATACTTTATGAAGAAATTTGTAAAAAATATGCTATAAATAAAGACATATTATAATAAAATAGATTTTTTGATGTATTTAATATTCCCTATGTTGAATAGTACCCACATTGTATCTGTCTCCCAATTTATATGGTTAAATTAAACCGTTAATATACCAACTTATATCAAATTAGAATTAATATACAAAAAGCCCATAATTTTACATAATAATGAAATTAGTTTATTCTTAAATTGATCTAATTCTATAAGAATTTTATAATATCTAAAAATATTTAGGTAATATTTAATGGTTCTGGAGAAAATATTCATATAATGTTTGGCTTATCGATACTCGTTAGTAATGTAAATTGCACATAACACACAAAAATAAAATCATACTACACTCCACGATCAATTCATTGTATATAAAAAAAATCATGTATTGGTGAAAAGGTTGCTTTTTCAGATAAATTGAAAATTATATATCATATTCAATGAGTGGTTAAGTGAGAGGAACTTAAGGATACATTCATAATAAAATAAAAACATATTCATTGAATTATCTATATTTTCTAAGTTATTAAATAAAATATGATCTCTTTCAGGTGATTTATGAATAAAAAAATATGTTAGATCATTTAAGATGAGTAATTATAGGGTTTCAATAGACATGAACATACTGAATCACCAACATTTGATGTTAATAAATTAATAAATTATTGTATGATTCACATTAAGGGGTATTTAGAAATATGAATTTCATAGATATTATTCTCTATGACACCTTCTACCTAAGAATAATTTTCCATGGTCCTAGCTAATTTTTTATGTAATCATGTTGTTCAATGAATCAAAGAAACACTATAGTCTGCCACGATTTTAATTTCAACTCATTCAACTAATGAGGTTCTTATGGCCCCTATAATCTACAATTGAGAATATTGTTTTCCCAAAAATTTATTCATTCCAAGGTAATTAGTCTTAATACCATACATAACATAGAAAATGATAGTATTATTCCCAAATAAGTTCCCCTAAAATCAATTTACTAATCTCAGTCATGTATTTATTCATTTATGTATATCATCTGATCATAATCTACACTCTATAAGTATATTGTTCTGAATAAAACTTGAGCTTTTTTTCTTAATTCACACTTATATTCTATTAATTCTTCATGTATTTTGTAACTAACTCTATCATTTATCATGAGTTCCAATGAACTCCTATTAGATATTTTTAGCAATAAACAATGTTATATGTTCTGTCAATTTTTCACCAGGTTTCTATTCGTTTGGTAATAATTAATTTTGATTCATTCTTCAAAAATATCCAATAATTCCTCCATTCCAATCCTCTTATATGGTGAACATATTTATTTTGGGTCATACATATTAATTTTAGGCTGCATCCATGACATTATCCCCCTAATTTGTCACTTGAAATTCATGGGATTTTAATTCTTAGACTGTTTTATTTTGACCCTATTCATCATATTTTCATCCAAATTCAGTATATTATAAAATACTCATTGTTTACCCACATATATGTAATACCCATACATGGTCCTAGTCTCAATATCATGATTCTAGAGATATTCTACTCTACATTCATGTCCTTGAATGATCGATCCTCAATATATGGATTAAAACGACAAAGTAAATGTAATTTTTGTATGACTTAAAGCATATTGGTACAATATATTACATATATTTACACCGTAATAAATATTAAGAAGTTTGATATTGAAAACTTGATTAGAAAAAGTTAAAAAAATTTATCCCTTCATTTATAGAAAGAAATCATAAACCACCATCATTAAGGATGAGAATCACGACTTTATCACATGGCCCTAAAATTATATTCCAATGCAACATGGATTTTTATTCTAGAATATATTTGAAACATATATTTTTCGAGTCTGAAAATCATTATAAATAATCACTTCCTATGAAAACTATTAATTTTTTTTGATAGTATGCAAATTTTATTTAACAATCATATCATCAAGAATGTATATAAACCCTAGAAACCCCTTTATTTCATTTAGGATAGAAAAAAACTAAATAATAACATTCATTCCTAACAATCAATTTTTTTACTACGAAATAAATAGCCACCCATTCATGGGAAATGTTAAACTCTATTGTATTTACATATATCGATTTTAAATATACGAGGACCATACTTATTTATAATAAAATTATAATATTTTTTATTTCCTATATGTGGGTTTATTTACTTATTTAGTTTCCTCTAAAAATATTAGATATAATTATTAATAAAATTATTGGTTTTTGACCTTCTGTGGAGAAAAATGATACAATTAAACAATATTTTTAATGTTGATGAATATATATTGGTATAAAATCATATAAAGAGTCTTATAAAATAAATAATCACTTTGTGTGATGAATTAACTAAAATACTAATTATTTTAGAAAATACCTCATGATATTCAGTGTTTCTCGCCCAAATTAAATGAAACAGATATACAATACGGGAAAATAAAAAAAAGATGTTAAATTATTTTTTTAGATTTCCATTATATTCCCAACTATCATATCTCTACACCTATTGACCCACCAATATAAAATTATATCATATTTTAATTACCCATCCGAACTCAACTACATTACACAATCATTATTTTAATCAAGAATATTAATTAACCCTATATGTGTCCTTTTTATTCAAGTGGGAATGAATTATTTTCAAGGTATCATAATAATAACTATTACATTCAATTAAACTCATTACATACACAATTGAAAAATATATAAAAATAATTATTATCATAGTGGCATATTAAATAGATTCATACAAACATAGAGTTATTAAAAAATCACTAGTAGTACAAAAAAATAAACAAATAAACATAAATGAAAACATGCATATACTGCCACTAAAGATTCCCCATGGCTGCAAATTTTGATTCCATCTATGCTATCTAGGAAAAAATAAACACACATATCAACAAAAAACATCTTCTTTTTTTACCAAGATGTACTTATACTGTTTAAATGTAATAATTGTTTATGATTTACTAGTATGATAACTAATGAGTTCAATATTTTTTAAAACTATGAGAAATCATATTAGTGTTCATACATTACCCATATAAAAATAAAATGATAATAATTAAATTTATAATACATATAAATTTGTAATAATAATAATAACAACATTAATGTGATAGAAAACTACCCCCAAGGTTTACCACCCTTCCCAATTACTAAATATAATCACTATAATTCATATCAAATATCACTTGGATCAATTTTCTACATATCATAAAAAATTGAACCAAACCTATGTAATCACTACATAACCATAATATATATTCCCAGAATAATTAAAATAAGATGAATAATTTGAAATAATATAAATAAAAACTATTATTTTTCATAAAATAATTATTTCCATATATAATATTTATAACAAAATATAATGAAAATGAACCGACATACATTGTATCATTTACATACATTTTTAATCTTGTATATTTACTATAATGAAAAAATACAACAAAATCTTATAAAATTTCATTAAACATGATAATAGAAAAAACATATATATAATCCATAATCTCTTATTATGGGGAAATAATTATCATGTCTCTTTTTCAAATTAAAACATCCATTTATGGTATTCAATCAACCCACTATGGACTCACCATAACATCTTATATGAAAATGGGTTTTCTTATGAAGGAAAAAATTATAGTTTTAGTCTGTAATAATTCCCTAATGTTAATTCCATTTTATGTCGTAGAGGTTTTAGGGGTTTCTAGGGATTTTTTATAGTATGGAACCTGTTTTTGGGGTTTTTAGGCCTTGGTCAATATTAGTGTAAAACGTTTAGGGAAGGACGTATAGTTTATAAAACTATAATATGGGTGGTATGAGATAATAATATATAACCAATATTAGTACAAACCAAGTGGAAATATCCATATGACCATATAACAAGGTTTTCATTTTTTTAGATCATACTAGAAGATTTTCCAAGGTGTTCACATAGTTTGTAAACCATACATAGGAACAAAGTGGGTTCCCCTTTCCCAATAAGAAACTATAAAATTCTAGGGAAAAATAATCAAAACTATGTCACTAAACTATTCATCCTCTTTATATGTGTAACTTGAATTCTTTAATTTTTTAAATTAATTACTCATATATATTTAATTTTTCTTTTCACTGAATGCATAGTAGGGGGGCCCTTTCAGAAATCTCTACATAGAACATTCTTGAATTTTAGATAATCGCTTTGTCAGATGATTGATTCTAGGATGGTTTGTCTTATTGGATCAATATCGGCATGATCTATATTCATTTTTATCATTTCCTTTTTCTTCTATATATTAGTTCTGTTTTTTATGTTTATGTTGATTATCCTAAATATTTTAAACATTATTTTATCTTTAGATTTGTTCTATTTTGGACCAAATGAGGACCTGAGACTAGACGAACACACCACTACTAAGCTACGGTAGGTGGTTTATACTTATCTTATTAGTTCCATTTCTTTATATCTATTTGTCATTATTCCACTTGTCAAAATATTCTCTACAACCACAATTTTTAACTAGTTATTTTAATTTGTTGTAATTGGACCTACTAAGTTTTAGCGATGGTTTTTCTATGATAAATTAACAGTGTTTTACCAAATCTAGGCCACACATGGGGCACGACTTATTGAAATTAATTTTTTATTACTTCTTAAACCTCCCCAGGTGTTATTTTAATCATTATATCCTAGTGTATTCTCTTTAATGAATGGAATGAATTGGATTAATTAGATCAGAGATGGGTTGCCTCTATAGAATGTTTCAACTTCTACTAAATGGTTAATATTAATGATTAATTATTGTTTCAAGATACATCTTGCCTCCATGAATTATATTATGTTTATATTACATATTTAAAAAGGATAATTTACATAATTAAATGAATAACTGAGTGGGTATTTTATTTTGATAGAGTCTTAATCATTTGAATGGTTGAATGACACATGATAATTTGAATAAATGACTACATGTAATATTTGTAATATTATATTTAATTTGGTGTTATGAGTGGGTATAATCATAATAATTGTTTTAAATGTTAAATTTTAATATGAGTGGGCTTACACACATAGTTTGTAATAATGAATGTTATAAGTGGTAATTGTATGATTAAATGACTTGGAAATGTTCCCTGTATCTGGAATGCAGTATTAGACATCTTGTAAGGTGATAATAAATGCGGAATAATTAAATAGATTTAATTAGGCCTTTCTAACCCTAGGATATTAATTTATTTGACTCATGTATGGAATGTCAGGTATGACATACTACATGTTATCTAAATTGTGACTAATCGATTTTCCATAAAAAAAGTTCTTAGGTTCGATGAGTATGACATGGTTTTGGACACCATGGATCTATACCTTCATGGTTTTATTATTTTACATAATTAATGATCATGAGAATAATGATATGTTTGGTTGAACAACATTGTTGTGGATGTTTCTCAATATTCTGGTTGTAAGGAAAGGTTTTGGTTGAAATGGTACCTTGGATATATGGAAAGGACATGGTGATTCATCCTTTTTAAATGTAGATTTTTTATTAGAAGAATGAGTATTTTATGTAGGCATACTCCAGAGGTTTTCTAGAAACACATTCATAGTAGGGGTTATGCCATGGGAACTTTTCATTTCTTTAAGGATCACATACATACTATTTAAATTCATAGATTTTTTATATTTAACCATAATGAATTATATATACCATGTGTATTTGTTACTAGTATTTTATTTCCCACATCATTTAGACTGCACTAGGGGACTCAAATAGATAATATAGTTTTGGGATTTGATAGGGGAAATCACCCTAACATAGGTTAGTGTTTGTTATATTGGGGAAATGGATCATGGGACAAACATGGGTTTGCGATGCTATTATGTTACATTTTGGTCATTTAGTATTTTGGTTATATTTTTTGTATAGAGCTACCATGTAATTTTCGGTATGTATTATAGATACATGTATCATAATCATCATTTCATATTACACATGTTTGGATTGTTTATATATTTCATGTCTTATTTACCTATTATTTTTATGCTTGCTATATTTTAATCTTCTATTGGTATTTTATTAAAATTTAAATGTGATATACTCTAGTAATGATGGAATAGTCACCTATTTGAAACACCTAGGCACCAACAGCTATTTGGGATCCGATATCTTTTTCGAAGTTGCACTTGATTCCTTATGAACCACCATGCTTACATCCATTCTAAGCAGCAACCAGGTTTGGTGTGTCACACATTTTAAATAGAGGTTTTATATTCTAGGTTTGTATTACTATTTGGTTCATATTTTTAGGGATATTAATCAAATATCGTACGATAATAAGATGTGCCCTGGAGTATCTAATCCACATATAGGTTAAAGCCATATTGGCTCAAATGGAACTATTTTTTTGTTGATTCTGGTTTTACAATTGATTTGATTACACTGTTTTGTGACACATATTAATTTTGATGTTAATTTTTATATAATTGTGTGTTCAATTTTTTTAAACCAAATAAGATGTAAAAATTCCATCTCATGAAACTTATATCCACTATACTAGAAATCATAGTTCATGTATTATTCAAATGATTTTGTATGAATTAATCAATTCATACAGTTAAGATATGTTCTGTGATAGATATATATACAGTTGTGACTGATTTTTATCTGTAGATATAATATGCAACACAATCATTCAGTTCATAATATGTATTGTCCCTTATGGACTGGAATGTGGTACACTGTTTGATTCAATTATTAATGTCAACTTGATATACATGGATATAATGAACACCAATTTTTTGATCGTAAATTGTTATGTGACCTCATAGATTGTAACATTTTGAAACTTTGATTAAAAAAAGGATAAATTAATTGTATTATTTTAAAGGTAAAATTATTGTAAATTCATGTAAAAATGAAATGTAAACATGACAATATAAAATGATAATTGACCTAGAATGACATTTTGAGTGGGAAAGAGTCATATTTTCTAATAGTATTTTTGGATGTTCATTTAATTGTCACGGTCATACAAGCATTATATGTTGTAAAATATTTTATAGGTAGGTTTTATCACATACTAAACATTTGAGTTGTGATCATTTCTATTGTTTATAGGGATCACAATTAAAAGTGAAAGGCGCTTAACGTTTATATTTTAATGTGAATTGGTTTTAAATAAAAGGGATCCGAATGAGAAACAATTGAGGTGTATGGGTTCTATATATATTGATATATGGCCACCCATAATACTAATGAAAAATATATATTAACATGTGGTTTATCATGAAACTATTATAAAAGTTAAATCCATTAATTTCAAACTAAAATGATTTTTTTACCATAATAAATGCACAACTATAGCCATGTAGGTCCGTTGGGCTATTTTTTCTTGCGATATAACATGGTGTGGGTGTGTATATCTTTATTATATAATCAAATGCTCTTAAGGTGTCTTTGATGAATCCTTGATTATTTTAATAGGACCCTCATGGGTAACAATACCAGTTATAATGTTCATGAAATTTATTTGATAAGTTTCCAAATAATAGAAAGAGGTTAATAAATTGTTAATAGTTAATGTTTAATATTTAATTTTTAAAGCTGTAAGTTATTATATCATTAAATTTGTGTCAGCTGGCATTTATTAAAATAATGTACAATGTACTATTTCGAAATGATCTAGTACATGATTTATTGATTTAGATATTCAAAACTATTTAAAGGTCAAATTGGAAGAAATATAATGACATTAAAATAGATCCTGGAGTGATTTCCATGTTTATTCCCTTGTTTATGGGTTTCATAATATGTTTCATCAGTGCCCTGGAATGGAAGCATGTTTGTTTTATGTATGAAATTGTTTTTTTAACAGTGGCCAAATTGATAAAATCTTTATACCAGTGAATTTATGTTTATTGTGACATTGTTATAGCTTTATTTTTTTCATAAGGGAAAATATCATGGTATGTTGCATCCTAAAAGTTCAAAAATAATTTCAAAGTGCAATTAGTCTTGTGAAAATTAGTTTAGATAGGGATCCATTGTCCCCCGTAAGAACATTATAAACTAAAATCCACCCTTGTTGTGATGGGTGTTTATTGTATGTTTTCCCTTTTATGGAAGTGAGCATCAAGTAATATAGTTTTCTAGAATATTAAGAATATCTAGGGTATAGATAACCAATTAATATGTCTCATGACCCTATTTCTTTTGCTTCAGTGGAACGGGTTATTAGCTTCATTACTATCATATTAGATAAAAAATACATTATCCTATTTCTAGTAAGAAATACCTCATATATAATGGCATAGGGTTATAAGCCTATAAATAGTAGCAATGTGTTTTCATGATTCGGGAAAATTAATAGAGAATGAATTTATATATGTTGTACCTATCGAGTTGTTAAATAATGTAACTTACTTGTTCAGTTTAGTGAATTTTGACCTTTTATTAAGTTCTTTGTAAATCCAATAAATAATGTTACATAGGCGTTAAATATAAAAAATATGTCCTAGTGTGTGGGAGGGTATTTGGAATATTTTGTTTTTTGACACCTTTTTCAGTTTGGATTTTGGATTCCTGGAAAATGATTTAGCATTGTGATAATGGATCATAGGAGGGTCATTTGTGTATTTTAAGGTGAATATGTTTTATTATCTTTATGGGTGGTTTTTCTAAATCTTATTTCAATGATTAACACAATCATATGGTAGAGAGAATAATTTCAGTTTTCGTGGAAGTGTTTACTTCTATGTGAAAGCAAGACAACCATGAAAATCCATTTTGAAATGGTTGATTCTACTTGAATTCTTTTGATTCTTGAAGTTCTTCTTTTACAATCTATTATTTCTCAGTACAATAAAATTAATGTTGTTGGATATGTATGATACCTTTTATAGATGTCACTAGTTTTCAATAGAATTTTGTGGTTATGTTGAGAAATCATATGACATCTTAGTGGTGAATGATGGTGATTGGTTAACAGTGATTCATTTACTGGTGATGCCAATGTTCTATCAATTGAATTCAAATAGATGCGGATAAACTATTAATCTTATTATCTATTTCATACTCTTAGTACATTATACCTCAAGATGATAATTTCATCTCTCTTTACATCATCATTTATGAAATAACAGAGTGTTGGTCTTCTGTCAATTTAATGTTCAGGATCCTTTGGGATAGGTTTTGATCTATTTATGAGTTTGTATCTGTATGAGTCGGGTTTTTTGAGTGATGGTTAGTATTTATTGATACTTGGGTTTCATTGCAGTAACCCCTTGGACGATCTCTTAGATACCATACGCTTACATTGACATGATATCTAGAATAATGTTTCCCCTGGTTCATTCAATATCTCACTTGTGAAAATGGATTATTGGCTACAATGGGATAGATGAAAAGAATCTAGTTAAATCAATCTGAGGTCTCCCATACTCATTGTGGGATAGATATTTTGTTTTAAAAGGAGTGACATTATAAGTGTTTTGGATACATTTTAAAACCATTTTTCATAAGGCACGATAGTTTTGTATAGTGAGGTGGTAGTTTGATCAAGGGACATCACTAAGAGTCAGGTATGGACTATGGTGGGAAGTTCGTAGTGAAGAAATTATTCCATAGATGATTTTTTAGGACTACAATGTACCAACCACGTTTGTTGTGGATTTACAGGATTAAAAATTCCACTAGGATAAGGTGGGTGTGGTGGAAAGGATGATAATATCTTTCAAGAAAACTTTTGTAATAATTTTTAGAATTCAAAATTGGGATTTGACCCTCCATTGCGGAGAGGTCCCTGATAAGATCTATGTTTTTGTTAAGTTATCCCAGTTAAAGGAACTCATGCTGGTATCATTATAGTGACGTTTAGGTGAATGAATTATAGGAAAATCCAAGAGTGTATGTTACATGGAAAGGATGCAGTCTGTATTGTTATTGATAGGCTAGGGATGGAATCTCATTTCTCACCGATCATGGTGACAATTAGTTTAGATGAGATTGGGAGGTTTTATATTTCTGATATTCTAGTACCTCATGGGGTCCCATTCACTATCATTTATAATTGGTATACACCCTTTAAATCTCATTTTGGCATAGTATTCAATGGGAACTAGTTAAAAAATTACTTCCTAGCATATAATACCCCCTCATACTGATGACTAGTCAGATCATATAATACATGTGATCAAGGACATTATTTGTGAATTCATACTCAATTTGGGTGGTTCTATGTATTATGATATACCCATTGTTGAGTTCTCCTAAAATAAAATATGACATGCGAAATTATAGATAGATCCTTCTGAGGAATTTTATAGTAGTCCATTATGATTTCCCCAGTACTGGTTAGAGGCAGGTGGGCCAACTTTACTGGGACCATGCCTCATGTAAGGAACATTTTAGTAGGTAACATTTATTCAATATTGTATTGATAGGACACAATATTGATATAATTCATTCACAAATTACAGAATAATACAACTAGTGTTCAAGGTCTCAGATAAGGTTTTCATGCAGGTCTCATTGAGGATATGAGATATGATGATCAAAAGATAGGGTAATATTTCACCCTGATATGTAGGGCCATTTGAGATTTTGTGGATATTTGGTTCGATATACTAACTATTTCAATTCACTAAAAGGTATTGATCCATTCAAGGAATATTCCACGTATCTCATCTACACCACTATAATTCATATATATCTCGTGATTTTCAATCTAAGGAGGTTGAGCATAAATTTTATGTTCCCTTTGAGGATAATTTGATTCATATAGATCATTGGATCTTGAAGGTCCTCCAAGGATATATAGTTTCTCTTTTATGGGTGATATGGAATTATGATAGTTTATATGATGCTATTTGGTAGTAAAATCATCATGTAAGTTCTTATTGGCTGAAGTCGTTCTCAGATGAATCTTGAACACCCATTAGAAGTCAACATGGGGGACAAATTATTCATGGGGGGAAGATTATAAGAAACTCTTTTATATATGTGGTAAGGATCCCTTAATTTTTCATTTTAATGATTAAACATGTCCAAATGTGAATTTCATGTGAGGTCATTGATATTTTAGGGATGTCTGGGGCTTGATTGGAGACCAGAACCTATATTTTCAGTGATTTAGGCCTGAAAGAAGGTTTTTTTATACCATGTGGTTTAGGCCACACAATTATTATAAACCATGTGGCTATGTCCATAGTTTTTTCTATCTCTATAGAGTTTTTCCACATGGTTTCAACATGTCTTCAAAAACCTGAGAGGGAACCATGTTAGTTCCACATAGCCAATATGATAAAGTTTTTTTGGCACACGGGTTTCCTAACCATTGGCCTAATCTATTAGGCCTATGTATTTTTGGCATTTAAAAATATTTTTTGTTTAAATTATGTCTTCTTATAAAACTAATTTTTTTAATCACCTAATGCACATCATAGAGGAATTTTGAGTGCCCCCTTGATACAATTATTTTATTTTAGCCATTCCTCTCTCTGATCACTAATTCAAGCATTGATTTTCCAATCATATTTTCATCAGTCATTTCAACATTCATTTTCATCAATTCTCAATTCTTATAATATCAACTATTCTATTTAATGGGAAGATGATTTTACGAAATATTTATTTCCTCATAAATGTTTCAGATGTCATCTAATATGAGATGAATCAATACTCGATAGTGGATGAGAAGACCACTACCAAGATACTATAGGTGGTCTATAATTTTGTTTTTGAGATTTTGTGTATTATAGTGAATCAGATTTTATGCCACTCGGTATAATTTCTTGCATGACCTTCATCTTGATCTATTTATTTGAATTAGATGTAATGAGGCATATTGTTGATTCCCATAGAAATTGTTTTGTTCTTTGCATTCATTTTCCCAAATTATAGCCACAAATTTTTTTACGAGGTATGAAAATTCCTTTTTTTCCCTCTATCAACCCTCTAAGGGGAGAGTTGCTGCTTTTTATCCTAGAAGAGTCTCTTTAATGAATGTAATGAATTGGATTAATTTGATATGATTTGGGTTACCTCCATATAATGGGTATTCATTCACTAAATGGATAATATTGAATTTGAATATCTTGTTTAAGAGAATTCATGACTCCTTACCTAATTATATTTTGATATTACATGTTTAAATTATATAACAGCTAATTGATAATGGGTAGGTATGCACATTTTGTTACAACTTATGATATTTTAATGTTTTAATATAATATTATAATTGTATTCAATTAGTGGGTGTATTAATTGAATTCTTATGTTATATTTGGGTATTAAGAGTGGGTATACTGTTATGATTTATTTTAAATATTAAATTTAAATGTGAGCCAGTATACTGATTTTTTTTTTAAAATTTAATGTTATGAATGGTAAATGTTTTATTTGATGCATTGGACTTGTTCCATGGATCGTTGATGTGGTAGTGGAATCCTTGGAAGGATATTATCCTTTTTAATTGATTCCATTGGATTCATTGGGGCATAATTACCCATGTATCCCACATTCTTGGACATTCGTAGGACATCTTTAGAATGGCATTCTCTTTGGAGTACAACTAGTTCATAATGAAGAATCCATTGATATATTCTTAGTACTATAAATGGATTATTTAGTTTATGACACCGTGGATCTGGCCCTTTGTAGTCCGAATATTTGACATATTAAATAGTAGTTAGAATTACGTAATATTTAGACAAATTTCTAGGCTGTGGATGTTTCTGACAATTTTCGTTGAACATGGAAGCCATTGATGAAATTGTACCAAGGATATATAATGAGACCATGGTGTTTCTTAATTTTTTAATTGATGATTTTTTATTAGGACCATGACTTTCATTTTTTAGTGATCCTTAGGATGATAGTTATCAAAACATTCATTGTATGGGAAGTTTCAAGGGTAGTTTACATTTCTTTACTACTCACATACTTATTGTTTATATTCATAGTGCAAGGACACGGCCATAAACATTACTTATTAATGAATTAAATGAATAATTTACATTGAGGATCTTTTTAGGTTTAGAGTTTTATATAATTAGGACATAACTATTACATCTCAAATATTACAATGTAGACACATCAACTCAGCTTCCATTTTTATTCAAAAAAATAAAAACTCTTGAACAAAAGATTCATGTCTAGTTCATTGTTTGGAGAGCCTGACATTTCCTTGATTCCATCCTTGACCCTCTTCAAATTTCTGTCCTGTGAAAACATTTCAAAAACATGGGATGAGCATAAAAAGATCTTTAATGGTTATAAATTTACAGAGTGAAAACATCAGTCCATGTATACATATGAATCAATGAATTCATACCTTACTCATAAAACATAAGCAATTTAACATACCTCATGAAATGATAAGATTTATGCTTAACTAAATAGAAATCATAAGGCATAATGGTAACTTGAGGCATTCATAACATTCTTACATAGGGAGTAACCATCATTGTTACGTTTGGAATACCCATCATAGTATATTCCCTAAATCTCTTCAGAGAAACCTTAGCGTTTAACCCCTTCGCGTTACCCAATGCATTGGAGAGCTATATCGGGCCCACCCGCCCTTAGTTTATCACGGAACCACCCATCTTCATAAACAATCCTCAAGAACCATAACACAAACATAGAAGATAACATAAGCATAAAGGATGGATATCATTCCCACATTGCGATAACAATATAACATTTTAATATATTAAAATAATGAATCCATTCAAAAAAACTATTTTCAAAACCACTTCAAACATTTAATAAAGAGATTTTTTAATCAATGTGTCACATAACACCTTAAAGCATTTAACATTTTAAACCATTAATATCCATATAAATAAATCCTTTAAACCATTTTTAAAACATGGATATTAATGAGAAATACTTATAATAAAAAATAATTAAAAAATTTAAAGTGATATTTTAGTTAATGGGTTTTTACCAAAATTACAGACACTTGAATACAATAATTGATGAATAACATTTAATCACAACATTATAATATCATGATAATAAATGGATTCATGATATAATTTCCAATGAACAGTATATACACCATATAATATTGAATTGGTGCATAACAACAATGAAGTCTCAATAGAAATGTAATATCAGATGAAATCCCTTATAAAGAAGGTATCCTTAAAATAAGGATAAACCAATCTCATAATTATGTGTGAAAAATATAAATACACCCAATATAATATGATATTAACTTTAAAACAATCAAATGTAATTCATGCATATTGAAAGGATGACATATTCAATAACTACATGTTGAACCCAAAGAAATCAAAATTGGGTTAAGAAGGTCCTTTGGTAAAATTTGACAGCCTAACGGCGACACCATACAATTCATAAAATTAGTTGATGAGAGAGAAAGTGTAATATCATCATATGGACATAAAATTACCAGCAATACGGATATATATTAACATATCTCAACATAAAAAGATTTAAATTAAAAGTCATAACAAAATAAGTCTTTTAAAAAGAGGAGAGTGAAAGGTTCCCTTACCGATTTGGGCAACATTCGAAACGTACACCCCATGAAAGAAGGGTCATACAATGAAGATGTAAATAGCAATAAACGAGAGTATATTATACAAATATTAAAATAATGAGAAATAAATACACCACATTAAAGGAAATAGTGTCCAATATAGCATGAATCTCATGGGAATAAAAAGTGAGATGAAAATCCCCTTATTAAAATTCCGTAGCCTAACGATGCCACATAAAACATCCAAAAATGGATTGATGAGATCAAATAGGATATCTCATCATATTAAAATAAAATTTACAGAAATTTAAATATATAAGAATATCCCCCAACATATGAAATATGAGCTTAAAATAAGTGATATAAATAGAGTACTTTAAAAGAAAGAGTGAGGTTGGATCCCTTACCTCATGTCCGACTTGTCTTATTTTTATCTTTATATTACTGAATAATAAACTCTGGTAAATTTATAATTTCTTAAGGTCCTCCATTTAATATTATTTTTAAGTTCATATAACATAATATAATTATATAATATTTGGTTAATAATGTGATCTCGTATCAAATGTTTTTGTGGATGTTTGGTACATGACTCAAAAATGAACTTTTTTGAAAATGATTGTCCATGTAGTTATAATTAAATCATCTCAAAAATAGTATTAATGATTTAAATATCATATATATCCATAGAATATTCATTTTATACTGTTACATAACATTTGGAGATAAAAAGAAATGAAATGCACTGCTCATGGAGACGGTAGGCCGTACGTACACATGAACACTACTTTCATTTCTTTGACATATTAATGGAATTAAAAATAATTGAGATATATATATATATTATAATTAATGTATAATATATATGTTTTATAGGAAACATGTTTTCATTAATTTCATTCTTTATACATTCCATGTATTGAATGAATGAGTCAAATCACTTGAGGGGGCGGTAGTCCACACTTCCTCGTATGAAATTATCGCATTTGTACAACATGAACTGTATAAAGGTATGTTTTAAATATAAAATAAAAAAGCATGTTGAAAAAATAAATACCATATATATCATATATAAAATACAGTGTCATCATAATGGCCACCGTGAATGGTGTTAAGAGAATATTGAACAATCATCGTATCGTGAGGCAGTGATTTTCCATCCACAGAAACAGTATTTTCATTAACCATTAGATGGTGGTGTGTGTAATTGTAGCTCTAATCCATAAAATTACAACATTATAGTATATTTAAGATACTGGTGTTTTTATAAAATAATGAAATAAATAGAGTTCGGGGTTTGTAGAAGCAAAATAAAACAAAAGAACACAAGTGAAGACATTACATTTAAATCGGGTAACTCTTCTTGGTTTGAACCAAATGGGTTTATTGAAGAGAATTATTCAAAAGATGAGGCTTCAATGATGAAGGGAGAGATGTGTAGAGATTAAATGGGCAGGGTTTGGTCGATCCAAAGTCTTGATAGGTGTGGGTAAGGTGGTAGAGGTGGGGGCCTTTTATAAGAGAAGTGGAGGGTTACTCTTGGAAAGTTATAAAATATTACTTTATTATAAAATGATTTTCGATTTTTAAAGGTCCCAAAAGGATACATTTCGAGGATAAGGTGACAAGTGTTTGAAATCCACCCATCCAATATGTTTTTGACAAGTTTAAGACTTATATTTCAACCAATCATCTCATTTTATTTAAATCGTTTATTTATGAGGTAATCACTACATCATCACAGTGTCAAAAATAAATTAATTTATTTAAGGTCTAAAAATTATAAAAAAATATCATGATGTAGGAAATATTTTTAGTTTTATAGTGAATCTGTTGAGTCAAAAATATGACTTGTATAACCCCATGTAAAAATTGTGTTAGTAAAACAATTCTTGTTTGTGACAATTTAATTTTAACTTTAAATAAAAATTTATTAATGTCATTTTCCAACCAAAGTGGCTCAATGGGGTCCCCAAGTTGACCCATGGATTTTCTTGGTCATCCATGACTCATCCAATAATGTTAGGACATGTGTCAAGGTCATTTCATATTATTATAACATTATCTTTACCTTAAATTACACTAATTACCTTTAACCGCGATTAATAAAACTTAAAAGTTACTATTCACCAAATAACAATTATAATATCATTAAACCACATTTTACATCTTAATTAAAACCATGTATGTTGGAATTTTGAAAATAAAATCACAGAAGTGGTAAAGTTTCATTTAAATGAAGAATCAGTTTCCTTAACTACCACTTTTTGGTTTCACTATTCATCAAAAATTGAAGTTTTTCTGAAAAATACCAAAAATTCACCTTACGCTATATTTGATATTCTGAATTAAAAAATGGTGTCTATTTTAAAAAATTCAAAATATATAAGTTGAAATAATTAATTTAATAATTCATTCCCACTGTCAAATCAAATAGCGTGTTCTTAAGAAACAATATCTATTAAAAGATTGACACTAGTATAAGTCCAATTTCAAAGTGAAAATAATTCCAACGTCCACCATTGGATTAAATTGTAAAAATATATTCTAAATACACTTTAATCTCAATTAAAAATACAATATATCCATATAAATAAATCATATTAAAATGAGTTTTTGAATTAAAATGAAACATTTTCACTAAAAATGATCTTTATTGGAAAATAACCAAAATTTACACAAAGTAAATTTTGATGTCCAGATTCTAAAGAAGGATTTTATTTTGACAAATAAAACATATAAAAGTGTCAAAAGTATATTTAAAAGTGGTTCTCCAACAAATGTTAGTTAGTTGACCTTTTAAATAATATTAGAATATTTATGCTTAAAATTGGATTCATTTGCATTTTAATCCTCTAACATTTATTGGATAATAGTAAACATATTTTACAAACATATATATTAATTTTTAGTTAGTTCTGTGCATTCCCTCTACTACAATGGCTAGGAATTAACTACCATAATATTATTTTATTATTAGAGTGCAACGTAAGATTTCAAAGAAACTCATTGTTGCGTATTGGATATGCCATCGAGCATAGCGTTCGCTTTAAAGTAATATAAACATTTTATTCAAAAATATATATAAATATGAAAATGTAATATTATTTATTTACCTGGGGTGTTACATCCTTCCCCCTTTTGGGAATTGCATCCTCGCAATTTTATATTTGGGCTTGGAAACATCATTGAAATTCCCACATCGGAACAAGAGTCAGTAAAACTGTAACCTTAAAAGAATGGGAGACATGTATAAATATCACCCAAGTTAAACCATACTAGGATTACATGTATGAAAATATGGATATAGATGAAAAAACAAAGGGTCATTTTTGGATGGAGAGTGATAGTAAAAATTTCTAGGAGAAAGTTAACCATAAGAAAATCACATACTTGTGATGGGTTAAACGGTATTTGATTCCCCAGTAGGAAAAGTTAACAGGCACCATTTTTATTTTATGTTACTCCTAATTGAGGAATTTATTTTTGAGCTTAACTAAATCATAATGAAACATACTTGTCACGTAGAATTTCAACTTTTACAAGATTTCTTAATCAAACTCATATTTTCTCTAAAAGACGAGTATTTTGGAAGACTTGTTCGCATTAAGAGTACTATAATCAACTTCTAAAGAATCACCTAATCCCGAAAGGATAAATATATACTTCCCATGTCTTTAAACCTTATCCAAAACTAAAACAAAAATAGTTAGTATGAGATCATATAATACCCAAAGAAGATAATCCTTTATAAAAAAAATCTATTCTTAATCTCCAAAAGATGTCAAACAGTACCCAAAGTTCAATAGAGACCATTCAATAAACACCTATCCATAAAATTCTTCAAAGTAATCACAACTAAGACTGAAACCCAAATATCTAAAGGATTTAATCACATAGTCATCCAAGATAAACCTTAACATTTTTCTCCAAATCACATCAGTTACTCTTAAAGACTCATACTAAAAAGTAATTAGCCTAATCACATATCCTCCATGATAGGTTAATAATTTCAATAGTGAACCCAAAATAAACATAAAAGTTATTCCTATAATCATCCAACTAAAAATAATTAGTCAAACTAACCAGGGACTTCACGTAGTCCAGTGGTAGGCGATAAATACCAGTCGTACTTTGGTTGTGGGTTCGATTCCCGTAGCATTGTCCAATGCGACGGGTTGTCACACGGTCTGCGTGTTGTCCTTTTTCCAAAACTATATAATTCTAAAAACATTCCCCAAAATGAGATAAAATCGTCAAAAATATCCATAATATTAATTAACCTCAAGTTTATCGCAAGTCGTTCAAATTCCATCATAACGTATACTAACCCATGATTACCTCAAAAGTAAGGATCGTATAAACCGTAATGGTTACCTTTATAATTATTACCTGAACATCCATGTCAAGTTGGTTCAATCTTACATTATGCATTAGAGAAATCACCAAAGATCAAGTGGTTGATCATGACTCTTGATAGTTGGTTTAGAATAACCATGCTATTTCTCATTGAATTCCCCATTTCATCCAGTCTCGTAATCAGAGAACCACCACAGTTTCCTTCAAACTCGTTGTCACATTGGTGTCTACTAGATCCATCCATTTACTAAAACCATCAATGTCAGTGTGAGTATATCAACAAAATCATTATGTACAAATGCGGAAGATAAACACTAAGATATACTTATCCAAGTTATCTCAAACTCATTTTAACCTTCAAAAATGACAATGACTCTATCTAATATAATAACCATTGTCGTTATACACATATTTTCACTTAACACTCTAACCTCTAAAGTTATCTAAATCTTCCTCTGATACCAACTATAAGGACCTGGACATAAACATTACTTATTATTGAATTAAATGAATAATTCACATTGATGATCTCTTCAGGTTTAGTGTTTTAGAGAATTAGGTCAAAACTATTACATCTCAAAGATTACAATGTATACACATCAACTCTTCTTCCATTTTTTTGACAAAAATAAAAACTTTTGAACAAAAGAGTCATGTCTAGTTCCTTGTTTTAGATATCCTGACATTTCTTTGATCCCATCCTTGCCGCTATTCAACATTATGTCCTGTGAAAACATTTCAAAAACTTGGGATGAGCATAATAAGCTCAGTAAGTGTTATAATAATATGGAAAGAAAACATCAGTCCATGTATACATAAGAATCAATGAATTCATACCTTACTCATAAAACATAAGCAATTTAACATAACTCATGAAATCAAACGATTTATGCGTAACTCAATAGAAATCATAAGGCATAAAGGTAACTTGTGTAATTCATAACACTGTTACATAGGGAGAAACCCTCATGGTTATGTTTGGAATACCGATCGTAGTATATTCAATAAATCACTTCAGATAAACCTTAGTGTTAATCCCTTTGCGTTACCCAATCATTGGAGAGATATATCGGGCTCACCCGCCCTTAGTTTATCACGGGACCACCCGTCCTCATAAACAATGCCCAAGAACCATAACATAATCATAACACATAAATTGAGCATAAAGGAAGGATAACATTCTCACATTTCAATAACAATATAACATTTTATGATATTGAAATAATGAATCCATTCAAAAAAACAATTTTCAAGACCATTTAAAACATTTAATAAAGATATTTTTTAATCAAAGTTTCCCATAACACCTTGAATATTTTAACATTTTAAACCATTAATATCCATATAAATAAATCCTTAAAACCATTTTGAAAACATGGATATTAATGAGAAATATTTATAATAACAAATAATTAAATCATTTAAAGAGATATTTTAGTTAAAGGGTTTTTACCAAAATTAGAGACACTTAAATACAATAATTGAGGAATAACATATATTAATAAACTTATAATATCATGATAATAAATGGATTCATGATATAATATTCCAAAGGATAGTATATACACCATATAAGTGTGAATTGGTGCATAACAACAATGAAGTCTCTATAGAAATGTAAAATGAGATGAAATCCCTTATAAAAAAGGTATCCATAAATTAAGGATAAACCAATCTCATAATGATGTGTGAAAAATATAAATACACCCAACATAAGTGGATATTAAGTGTAAAACAGTCAAAGGTCATTCTCACATATTCAAAGGATGACATATTCAATAACTACAAGTTGAACCCAAAGAAATCGAAATTGGGTTAAGAAGTTCCTTTGGTTAAATTCAACAGCCTAACGGCGACACCTTAAAATTCATAAAATTAGTTGATGAGAGAGAAAGTGGTATCTCATCACATGGAAATAAAATTAACATCAATAAGGATATAGAAGAACATTTCCCAACATAAAAATATGTAAATTAAAATTCATAACAAAATAAGTCTTTTAAAAAGAGGAGTGTGAGAGGTTCCCTTACCGATTTGGGGAACTTTTGAAACGTACACCCTATGAAAGAAGGATCATACAATTAAGATGTAAATACACATAAATGAGTGTATATTATAAAAATAGTAAAATAATAGTCAGTAAATACACCACACAAAAGGAAATAGTGTCCATTGTAGCATGAATCTCACAGGAATAAAATGTGAGATGAAAATCCCCTTATGAATATTCGGCAGCCTAACGGTGCCACAAAAAACATCCAAAAATGGATTGATGAGATCAAATATGATATCTCATCATATTAGCATAAAATTTACATATATTTTAATATAGAATAACATCCCCCAACATTTGAAAGGGGAGCTTAAAATAATTGACATAAAATAGAGTACTTTAAAAGGAAGAGATAGGTTGGATCCCTTAGCTCAAGTCCGACATGTCTTCTTTGTATCTTTATATTACTGAATAATAAACATTGGAAAATTTATAATTCCTTATGGTACTCCTTTGAATCTTATTATTCATTTCATATCACATATTATAATGTTATAATAATTGGATAATAATGTGAGTTCATATCAGACGTTTTTGTCGATGTTTGGTACATGAGTCAAAAATGAACTTGTTTGAAAATGATTGTCCATGTAGTTATAACTAAATAATATCCAGAATAGTATTAATGAACTAAATATCATATATATCAAGTACATATTCATTTTATACTATTACATAAAATTTTGAGATAAAAAGAAATGAAATGCACTGTTCATGGACACGGTAGGCCGTACGTACGCATGAACACTACTTTCATTTCATTGACATAATAATGGAATTAAAAATAATTGAGAAAGATATATATATTATAATTACAGTATAATATTTATGTTTTATAGGTCAAATATGTCCATTAATTTCATTCTTTATACATTTCATGTATTGCATGAATGACTCACATCACTTGAGGGGGCGGTAGTCCACACTTCCTCGTATGAAATTATCACATTTGCACAACATGCAAAGCATAAAGGTATGTTTTAAATATAAAATACAGAAGAATATTTAAAAAATATATACCATATATATCATATATATTATATAGTGGAATCATAATGGGAACCATGAAAGGTGTTAAGAGAAGATTGAACAATCCTCGTTTCGTGAGGCAGTGATTCGCCATCCACAGAAACAGTATGTTCTTTAACCATTAGACAGAGGTGTGTGTAAGTGTAGCTCGAGTCCTTAACATAAAAACATACTAGTATATTTAATATACTTTTTTTGTTAAAAAATAAAGTAATAAAAAGATTTTATGGGTTTTTAGAAGCAAAATAAAACAAAAGAACACAAGTGAAGAAATTACCTTTAAATCGGGTAAATCCTCTTGGTTTGAACCCAAAGGGTTTCTTGAAGAGCATTATGCCAAATGTGATGCTTCAATGATGAATAAAGAGATGTGTAGAGATTAAATGGGCTGGTTTTGGCCAGCCAAATCCTTTAGAGGTGTGGGTAAGGTGGTAGAGGTGGGGGTCTTCTATAAGAGAAGAGGAGGGGCACTCTTGGAATGTTATAAAATGTTACTTTATTATAAAATGATTTTCGGATTTTAAAAGTCCCTAAAGGATATATTTCGATTATAAGGTGATATTTTTTTTAAATCCACCCATAAAATAGGTTTGTGACAAGTGTAAGACTTATATTTCACCCTATCTTTTCATTTTATTTAAATCATTCATTTATGAGGTAATCACTACATCATCACGGTGACAAATATAAAATAATTTATATAATGTTTAAAAATTATAAAAAAAATATAATGATGTAGGAAATATTTTTAGTTTTATAATGAATATTTATAGTCAAAAATATGACTTGTATAACCCCATGTAAAAATTGTGTTAATAAACACATCTTGTTTGTGACATTTTAATTTTAACTTTAAATAAAAAGTTATTAATTTCCTTTTCCAACCAAAGTGGCTCCATGGGGTCCCCAAGTTGACCCATGAATTTTACTGGTCGGATATGACTCATCCAATGAGGGTAGGACATTCATTTCATATTATTATAACATTATCATTACCTTAATTTACACTAATTACATTTAATGACGATTAATAAAACATAAAAGTAACTATTCACCAAAAAAATTATTTTAATCTCATTGAAACAAAATTTTCTTCCTAATTAAATCCATGTATGTTGGATTTTTTAAAATAAAATCACATATGTGGTAAAGTTTCATTTAAATGAAAAATCAGTTTCTTTAACTACCACTTAGTGGTTTCACTATTCATAAAAAATTGAAGTTTTTCAGATTAATACAAAAAATTTACCCTAAGATATATTTGATATTATAAATTCAAAAATGATGTATATTTTACAAAATTAACAATATATAAGTTTCAATATTAAATTTAATAATTCATCTCCACTGCTAAAACAAATAGGGTGTTTTTAAGAAACAATATATATTAACAGATTGACACTAGTTTAAGTCCAATTTCAAAGTGAAATTAATTCCAATGACCTCCATTGGATTAAATTGTAAAAATATATTACAAATAAACTTTAATATCAATTAAAAAGAAAATCTATCAATACAAATAAATCAGATTAAATGGAGTTTTTGAATTAAAATGCAACATTTTCACTAAAAATGATCTTTATCAGAAAAATAACCAAAATTCACACAAAGTAAATTTTGATGTCCAGATTCTAAAGATGGATTTTATTTTGTCAAATACAACATATAAAATTGTGAAAAGTTTATTTATAATGGGTTCTCCATCAAAAGGCGGTTAATCGACCTTTTAAATAATATTAGATGATTTATGCTTAGAAATGGATTCATTTGCATTTTAATCCTCTAGCATTTATTGGATAAAAGTTAAAATACTTGACAAACATATATAATCATTTTTTTAGTTAGATCTATCCATTACCTCCATTAAAATGGCTAGGCGTTAATTTCCATAATATTATTTTATTATTATATTACAACGTATGATTTCATGGAAACTTTTTTTTGCGTATTGGGTACCCCATCGAGCATAGTGTTCCCTTTAAAGTAATATTAATATTTTATTCCAAAATATGGATAAATATGAAAATGTCATATTATTTATTTACCTGGGGTGTTACACATATCATGTTATATTGAACAGTATGGAATTTTATATAATATTGATGAATTCCTACTGGGATGTTTCTCACACATGGTTTGGTACTCTCATTTAAAAAAATAGATAATATGGTTATTGGTTTTGATAGCGGAAAGAACCCTAATATATATTATCAAATTTTTCATTGGTGTAAGGGACCTTAAGACCAAGCTAAGGCTTGTGATGTTATTGGGTTACATTTTGTTCTTTTGGTATTTTGGTGTTCTAATTTCTATTTTAATTCTTGGTACCTGTTAGTTTTTTTTCCTATACAAGTATCATCATCATTATTGAATATGAATCCATTCTAGATTGTTTATATATTTTTTTGAATTGTTTACCACTAAATTGTCTTCTTGTCATTTATAAATCTATTGTAGGTTTGTTACATAAATTATGCTTTGTTATACTTGTGTAATGAAGACATAGACTCTGTAATGAAACTCTAAGGCCCTCAATGCTAGTTTGAAGAAATTATTTTAAGTATTTTCACATAAGGACATGTAACCCACTAGGCTCAGAGCCCAACCGAGTCACTACAGGGTTCAGGATGTGAGACATCCTGAGAAAATAATCAAGCACTTCCAATGGATACTAGATGACTTAAATAATCTCTATAAGCACGTATTTAGATCAAAATACAACTATCGATGTAAAGAGTGAGAATAAAATATATTACGAGGAATTTGAAGAAAATATTAAATCTTGATCTATTAAAAATATAAATTGAGTAAGGATATAATGTATATATTAAAGACACTAATGAATGAAATTATTGTTTTTGGTTTAAAATAATATAGTGAGAAGAATGTACTATTAAAAAATATACATATTTCAAATTAATAATAAATTAATGTTTTCTTCGCAATAATAACCAAATGGTGAACCACCAATACATTACCCAACACCTTCAATTTTGGAAATAATACGTTTATGAAACAATGTAATCACCATGCATGGCTCATTAATTTAAAAAAATAATCCTTTACAGTACACATCACATATAATCATTATCTATGAGTCCATGACCTTCTAAAATACCATACTAAATATAAATTATAACCTACCAAGGTGAAGATATCATTCAATTATTAGTTAACTAATCGTATATAGAATATATCAATTTAAAATACCATGAGTATTATAACTAGAACCCCATAAATATTTTTCTACCATTTTGAAATGTTTGTTCCTTAAATCATATAACCACCAACTAGAAGAACTAGTGTTACAATTCTACCCACAAATTGTGTTTCACCATTTAAAATCATTTGATGAACCTACTCATTAAAAAACAACTTTAAATTTGAGTTCTTTACTTTACACATCACACATGAGATTAGTTTCATTGGATTTTCAATCAATAAGGTTGTGTATCTTTTATGGTTTAAAAAATATTCATATGTTCATATATATAATCTATATCAGATTTAGTTTATAATAAAATATGGGTTCTTATTTTTGGTGGTAATATATTGTTTTATAGAGACTAACATTGTTAACTACTCTATCAACTATATTTTAATAGAAAAAATATAAATTAATATTTTATATTAATTATATGAATTGTTGATCTATACTGTATAATTTAATTTTAATTCCAAGTAATATATTTCATATATAATATAGAAAAAATATCCTTGATGACTCTATTTCTTTGGTAAAATTTTAATTTACTATAATTAATTGAATATTAATTATCCAACTTAATATTAAAAAATAAGAATTAAATTTCATTAATTTATATATTTTATGTCGCAATATAATTTTCCATAAATTTATAAGAAATAATCCCTCAAGAATCAATATAAACCATCAGTTTAATTTTAATTATATATTTCACAAATTATTTAAGATAATAGAGAATTTTCCCCACATTTTTTCATTTCTAGAAACTCCATGATATGAAAAAGTATTATATTTAAGCTTATATTTTTACAATTTGATGTGAGGACTATCATGTTGAATCCAACCCAGTTTTCCAATATTTTGATTAATTTTCAACCTACTCATATTAATATCAATATTTTTTGTTTCATTTGATGATTTTGAATGAATGATGAATTTCCTCTCATAGAGGCGAAATATTAGTTGATGATCTACATCTGATAAATATGTAATTATTTTATATTTTCATTTTCTTATAGGGGTTATTTCCATATCAAATTTAAGTGATCTTTTTTTCTAAATATTTTATTTATGAAAGCTCTCATTTCATTAAACAAAATCCTATAAATTAATAAAATTAAAATTAGAATTCATTTATGTTCAATTTTTTTTAATATCATGTTAAGTATAGTCATCCCATGGGAATACTAAAAAAATATATATGTTAAAAACATAAAAGAATATAATGTTTTGGGAATTTTTTTATCAATTTAACATGTAGTTTTGTTTGTGTTTCACTATTCATCCAAAACAGTTATGTTTATAATTTGGCAGGACAATATGAAAACATGATTTTACACTAATCTATATATATATATATATATCTAATTTTTATTACAATAAACTATTGGATCATTGCATGAAAAATGATCATTGTTTATCCTAATAGTTAATGGTAGTCTTACAATGAATATTATATTGAATTATATACATCTCATATTTTTATTCATATTATAATATAAAAATCTAAGTGATTATTAAATAATATATAAAAAATATGAAATATATAATTAAATAAATTTAAAATATTTTATTTTAATAAAACATCAAAAATTTCAATCATTTAATAAATTCATGTGTTTCACTAGTTAAAATATTATTAATAAAATTGTGTTATATTTCAAAAATTTCAATCATTATATCATAAACTAATAAAAATCAACATAAATGTGACTATATAAAATTAACGTGTATTAACATAAAACCTTAATTACAATATAGGAATCATAAAAGAATTTGTCATTACATACACTCAAAAAAATTATTTCCTTCATTATTAGATACTTTTTGATATATTATAATAATCTATTAATTGAATCTATAAAATACATTATAATAATATTTAAACAATATTATTCATATTTTTGTTTTAATTAAACAACAAAAAATCATATCCTTATACTCATAATTCCCACCCAATAAAAATTTTATAAAATCATCAGTTGTTGAAAATATTAAAGAAAATTTCAATAAATTGCATTAATCTATAAAGGAGAAAAAATAATATACATAAATTAAAATATTAATTCTCAAATAAAAATTAGATGTAGAAGGAATTTCACTTTAGTTCCAAAATAAAAATAAACATTTTCATAAAACAATTTATTCCCCTAATTATATATATCTCTATGAATTAATAAAAATCAAATAAAATCATCAATTATACTTTATAAATATAAAAATAAATAATTATTTGATACTTTTTCATATATTCATTTTCATTTGTAATGTTTTGTAAAAATTAATATAATTTAAGTAACTAATTTATTCATGATGTTTTATAGTTATGTTACATAATTTGATGAACTTTGATTATTTGGAAAAATATTTAAGAATCATTTTGTAAATTTTTATGTTGTTTTTGGAAAAGAACATTGTGGTTTGTGTGTACAAGTTTACATATGGAAAACAAACATTAATACTAGTTGGAGTTTTGATGCTAAAAATGGGTTCCCCGATCAATAAAACCAAACCATGGATTAGATTAGAAGAGGTGTTTTTTGGTCTGTTATGTGAATATTAAAGGACTAAATATATAATTATATATCAAAACATTTCATATATAATGAGTTAAAATAAATAAAAGAGTACCAAGTAAACCATATCATCGAAGAAATCCATATGGTAAGAGAATAATCCCCTCATTACGATTTTTTAAGTGAAAACCAATTCATTTTTTCATATATATGATCCCTATTTAATGGGTTTTTTTTAATTATTTTAAAAGTATTATATTTTAAATATATTTATTTTCGGTGATTTTTTAAAAAGATGGGGCTGAATCCTCAATTTATTATTTGAATTAAAGACCACTATTTTACTGGTAAGAGGGTGACCCAATACATAGAACAAAGGGCCAAGGCCATGTTTCATGAATAGAAGGCTTGAGAGCCCATTTAATGGCCCAATTGACCCCATCGATGATTAGTACTGCTATAGTACCCACACAGCTACAGTACCATCTCCAGTTCAACCACCATTACAATTCCAGCTACAGTCCCTCCACCATTACAGTGTCGCAGATGCTACAGTTCCACCACTGCTACAGTGCTGGTACAGTGCCATAGTATAGTGCCCTCCTACAGTACTCCAAGAGTACCTAAAATTTTTTCCCCTACCCTAATTTGATCCTGGTTCTTTTGGATACAAAGCAGAAGCCTGTACCACTAGGGTACATGCTCATTGGCATTTATTTTATATAGTTTATAATATAAATCAATGAATAATTATTATTTATTGAACATTTATCATCAATAATTCTTCTTTGATGTTTTAATCATTCGTTTTTATTGATTTATAATATAATAACTGTTTATTTTGTTCATTAAAATATGTTCATCGATTCAGTCACTAAAATTATAGTTTTTAATTTCTATCCCAATTATTATTTAGGATATATCATTCATGGGTGGATAATCTAATATGATGTAATGTATAAGGATACATAGGATAAGTTCTTAATATTATCATTCAAATTAATTCAAACATTATCTTTTTTGCATAAAATTATCTTTAATCCAAAATTAGATCATCAGTAATCACTAATGATCAATGAATGAGTTTTTTTAGGAGAGGAATGCCAATATGTAAGAGATGATGAAATTAAAAATAACAAATATACATTTTGAAAATATGGTTTTACATAATACCTATAATTTTTTGAATTATATATTGAGAGTATTTTGATTACTTTATGTGGGTTCATGATTTTGAATACTTTTAAACCATTTATAAATGAATATAATGTAAAAAAAATTAATTCAAATTACTTATTAAGGAATTGAAAAAATTATTTTCTTGGAAAATAATCTTTTTAATATTATTCAATACATACATCATTATTAATTTTTCATTTTGAAATTATAATTTATTTTTTATTCAATTAAAATCATATTTTTTCTTTTAATTATATTTTTTAAATTTTAAATAAAATCATTTTTTAGAATTTTCATTCATATATTTCTTGGTTTGATAACTTATATCAATTATATAATTCCATATTATCTTTAGTTTTTCTTCAAACATAAAATAATTCTGGACATTGATAATAATTAGAATTAATAATTCCAATGACAGAAGTGTGTATATATTTCTTATGAAACTATGTAATTCTAGTGCTAATGTATATTGATAATTTCATAATAATTTTCTATATTTCAAAATGCATTGAGAATATATCCTATAATATAATATTCCATGATTAATGGAGATAAATTTTTATTTTTAAAATTCAATATATTTGAAATGGGATGGAGAAATATAACTGATTGATTACATAATACCATAAAAATAATATTTTAATGTTTTTTATTTTTTTAAAAATCGTCATCTCATTATTATCTCTCTCCATTTCAATATAATGATTTTTTATAATTCAAAATAGGTTCAATTCATTATATCCATAGTAAGAGATTCATTATAGGTTTGGAAAATTGTATTATAATCATGATGAATCCCAATAATTTTATGATCTACATCATGAAATGAATCCGAGTAAATGAATATTTTTTGACAATAATTACCTTATATATTTATATTCAAAATTTTCTCTTTTTTTCATCATCTAGACTAGTTGAATAGTATTTTAGATTTGATATTCCAAGTATACTATTCGACAAAAATTGTTTCTCTGAAAAAAATTTATATCCCAATCATTAGATCAATATTAATTTTATATTTCATGTCCAATTATAACTAAATTTATTTTTACCATTATAACGAAAATTTATATAAAAATATTAGAAAAATTTATAATGTTTTACTAAAAATATTGATAATAATTACAATTTATGGTATAATGTTTATAAATTTTTATGTCAATAATAATGTAGTGATGTTTTGGAATATTTAATTAGTAATTTAAACCCATAATCCATTATAAAATCTATTCTAAAAATGTGATGGGGTGAAATATCATTTTTAATATACTATTATTACATTGATGTATTATCCCGAATACTATATAAGGTACTGTTGTTTCGTATTATAAAACTTCTACTGTTAATCATGAATTTGATTTCACACCATGAAAAAATTTCTTTCAGAAATATGGCATGTATGATGATACTATAAATGATTAAAATATGTAGGGTGGAATATTAAATAGGTGTATTTAGTAATGATGCAGTTTAATATAAGATGACCATATAATGTGATTCATACTATACAAAAACCTTCTAGTTGAAGGGTGAACAATATGGATTATAGGATAAAGAGTGAAGTTAATATATTTTATGACCAACACCTCAAGGATCACTGGCCATTAATTAGGTCTTTCATTCCTATGGTTCTTCAATATTTGTATGGTTTCTCTCCCATCAAATTTGAAATATATAATATTTTGAAATAAAAAAATAATAATTGGAGATAACATTTATTTATATTTTATCATATAAATTAAATGCGGATCTATGTCATTATTTTTACTTGAATATAATTTATTGGTTCCATTCATGATTATTCACATTGGGTAAATATCAATATAGAAATTTATAGGGATATTCAACCCTATTATGACACACTTGATACAAGTTTGTATCCTTAAACCTATCTAGATTCCATAACATGTACACCAACAAAATTCATATCAAACAAATAATATACTAAAATTTATCTATGAAATCATCTTTTTATATAACTTATAACACACATTAATTGATAAATTTTGTTATAAAATTTGAAAATTAAAAAAGATCATGAAGATAATAATATAAATCATTGAGTAATAAAAAATAGTTTACATGTTACAACTAATATTCTAAGGTGATGTTGTTTTAAACATTTAGAAGATAGAAAATAAGCATGTAAAGTTATATAAATTTCAAGGATATCTAACCATTGGGGAAAATGTTTTACCCATAAGAGGGGATAAAATTCATAAGCACCTAATATATAACTAAAAATAGTATAGATCACAAATTTTTATATAAATAAGGAAATATTTAACCATCTTAATAATTATTTTCTCAACGGTCACCATATCATTTTTGATTGTTTTGTATACAGTCTATACCCTAATCACTATTCTATATTAAATTTTTATCCATTATTAATAGGTCATTTATGGAAGTCCATAATATTTCTCACATTTTTTATAAAAACATACAATTAAATCTTGTTTTTTTATAAAAATACATTAAAGGAAATAATTTTATCCATGGTCAAAAAAATTACAATGTATTCAGAAGAAAAATATCTCGAACCATGATCATATAGTATATATAACCATTATATAATAAAGAAATGTTATTATGTTAATTATATAAAATCTAAGTGATAATTATAGGCTATAACATTAAAATATGGAGATCTAATTTAATACAAGATAATATCATTAAAATAACTATATAAAAATCAATTTTCACTTACACCAAAAATTCAATTAATCTATCTTCTGATCATCTCCATTGTAAGGGTTTAAATTAAGTCATTTTTTTAATAAATGCACTATAATCTTTACTATATCATAATACCGAAATGAAAATTATTAAATTTATTAAAAAATTTATTTTTAATATAACAAAAACAATAGGTTAATTGATCCTTCAAAAACATGACACCATTCAATTACTAATTAATAAATAAAATAAAATAGATAAACTCTATAGAACACTATTTTATCCTTCGAAACTACATCATGTACATCAAATCATGGTATTACTAAATTAGAATTAGTGGTACGTCTAATAAAGTGTATATAATCTATTTCAAAACCTAATTTTTTATGTTAATTAAAATCTAAATAAAACCCACAAATTGAAGCATACATCTATACCATCAATGAAACAATTACAATAATCAACTATTTGTTTTATAAAATCCTTATAATCTCTATATATAATATTTTCACTTGAAATAACAAATATATTTATGGATTCAAAACCATTGAACTCAAATATATGTATGCCTCTTTTACAATTGTAAATATTATTGGATAGTACAATTTTTTTACCATTAATCACTCATCATGAACCAATATCTCTATAATCCAGTGGTTCATCCTATTGAAACAATATAAACCATATTACACTTCCCTTGGGTATGTGTTATATCATAATTCAATATAATAATGACTATATTAAAACTAAATATGTGAAAAAAAAAATTATTTATTGAATAACACTAAAAACCATCCATAGAAGATATAACTCCCCAAAGACATTGTAGGAAAACGATATTGGTGTCTTTGATATTATTAATGACATAATCATTATTATTCAGGACTCATTTTCATTCCCTATAATAAATTATCAATTGCACCATCATCAATATTCCACAATTATAGTCTATTGGGATGTTATTACATACCACATAAAAACACCCTTTATTTTAATCCTAAGATATCTATTACTCATAAATAATTTGGGATAAAATAATACATTTTAAATGTATTATATAATAAATTTATTATCCCATGACATTTAAATATCTCAATTATTATACTATAATATATGTTTAACGACCTATAATATTACTATAAGATGTATTAATTGATATTTATATTATCCCTTTAAAAAATAATATATTATATTATCACTGCTATTTTAGTGAGATATTAAATTTCCTTAAACATACTAATGAGTAACCCATAACATATATCTCGATTGGACAACCTTATAGGTTTTACTAATGGAATCTTGAAGCACTATTCATGACTATCCCATTAAAAGAAAATATAACCTCTCTAAATATAATTCTATTACTTTATCATATTGACTAATTAGATGATATTTTTGATTCCAATAAAGTTATTTCATGGGATGTTTATTTTCAATTAAGGTAAAATAATTATAGATTTGAACATTATTGAGATGTTTAACTGGATATTATAGAGGTTTATTTTATGTTCACAATACATGAATTTAGTTTTGTGTGTTTTTAGATGAAATAATAGTTAGTGGTTGTTGTTTTATATAATTGGGTTCCTATACTTCGGCCATCTGTTATATAGTGTAATGATATTTTTTGTAGTCCCACTCATCCTTCCAATGATTGGATGGGGGTTTATTTAAATTAATTGACCAAGGTACCCTATTGAATCCTTCTGTGAACCTATTTTTTAAGGTGCCAAAATGATAAATTTATACCCCACCAATGACTTTAAGAAGACAAGTATTAATGTGAGGAAATTTTACTGACTGTCCTCGCCCAATTTATTTTTCATACTAAAATATTTTAGAACATTGATGAATAGTGATGATTCATGAATTTATCATCAGATGAAATAAAGTTGATATAATTATATTTTCATCCCATAATCATTTCATCATTTTATATTATATGGAAGAATATAGAAAATTTTAAAAATGATTTTACTAGATAATGGTGAAATCACATCTTAAAAATTAATATTTTTTCAATCCATAACTTTTAAAAGGTGGTATTGTTATTATCATTAATTATTAATCAGATGGTATATACATACATTGATTAACTTTTTAGATTATAGAAAATAGTACTGTAATTGGACATCAATTTTAATTGGATAATCACATTTTCCTTGTTTAATGAATATCATTCCCCTGGGAGTATATTGCCTCACGTCTCAAATGGATTTAAACTCATAAATCATCCCAATGAAAATTTCAATGATTTTTCGAAGTGGGTTTTTTGTTTTTAAATAGTTATTCATTTAAATTATGACATTAAATAATGTTGTAGTTTCTCAATACATGTTATCGATCTTAGTATGAGAAGGAGATTATATAATGGAGACAAAATTATGGTGTGATCCCATTATCTTTTGACTCTATTGATCATTTGATTAATTTTATGGTTGTGTCATGATGATATTCTTGGTTTTTTTCTTAATTTCATGAATTTGTATCATGATATTATTACTATTAATAAACTGAATGGAATTTCATTATACTTATTATAATATAGTTCCATAATTATTACTAAATGGGTTTTTAGTGTCTTAAAGAACAATTTAGTGTGGGTAAAAAAATTTATATGTTTTTTTATAAAATGTGTTGGAGTTTAACATAGTTTTATAAATATAATAATATTACATTTAAATGATATTTTAAATGGAAACGAATTGGAAATTTTCTTCTAATGAAAGATGGTTTGATTATGGGAATTGTATTGGAATATTTTTCCTAAAAACAAATTTTTTTTAAAGGAGTTTATATGAATTTTTTATTCAAGATCCTAACATGAGTAAATCTAAAATATTGTTCTTTTTAAAATGATTTATAAATTAAATTTCTTAATAATATTTTAAATCATGGAAAAATCGTTAATTGGTTATAGAATATTTATGATTATTAAGAGGAGGTTCTATATATTCTAAATCCTATGTTCTTTGTGTTCTATTTTATTTAGGTATTCTATATTATAGTTAACAATTTTAGGATAATGTATAATATTAGAGGAAATTTCTATGATTACTTTTTTTGTATAGTCTTTTAATACATTTTTCCAATATATCATATATGTTTCCTTTCGATTGATGTTCAAATGATCACTAAGAAAATTATTCAGATATGATTGAGTGGAAGGATATATGATGAACTAGGCTAATAATATGAGTCATGGGTTCTAGTGATAAATTATCAGGATATATTTTATCACATCCCTTATGAAATAATTAATATTTCTTATGGATTAAATTCCCCATTAATACTTATATGAGTCCATTTGGATTAGAACTCATTGGATATAGAATGAATCATACCAAGGAATGTTTCAATTTCTAGAAATGTCTATATTTATAAAAAATGATTCTAATTTTGTCAAAATAATAGGTTTTTATCATGATTGAAAATAATAATTTTAGTAGATTAGTTATTCATAGTTATTAAGAGAAATATTATTTGTTACTTCTATAGTTATGTTAACACATTCCATATTAGGTGGATCAAATTGAAATACAACCAGAATGTATATAATACTCACTTAGTGAAAATATTTATTTAGATATGATTCCTACGGGAGGAAGTATTTATCATGACCTTATATATAATAATTAACTTAATGAGTTTAATTATTTTTAATTATTATATAATATAATCTTATTGTTTTCATAATTGGGATAAAAATTGCTCCTTGATTACACATTCTCATGGGTGTCCACATATAAAAAATGGATAAAATGAAACTATATAGGATAACAGGAAAAAATATGAATGATATTTATAGATTCTTATGTGATATATGTTTCATATATTTCTAGGTATCTGCTACAGGTAAGACCCTTTCTATTAAACACATTTTAATTTTATTTTGGTATTGATATATGATCGGAGTGATTAGTGTACATATATAGAGTTATAAGATTTTTCAATGGGATATATCTGTAATTATGAATTTTTAAAAAAGGGATCAATCCAATAGTTATCAATTGGAAGAAAAGAAGATAGTAATGGATATGATCATTTCGGTGAGTTGGGTTTTGGAATGAGTTTTGGAATTTTAATGCCATTCATTTAGGAATTATTCATTATTTTGAATATTTAGATAATTATAAAATTTGGTACTAGTTTACTTTTAATTATTTATCACATATACGACATCCCTCTTAGGATTTCGTTGAAATTTTATTTTTTTCATTGATGGAATGATCCACTTTCAAATCCTATTGATGTATTTTTTACCAATAATATTATTTTTTATAATATTTTTGTGGTATTTATTTATGGAATATAAGAGAGAAGAAAACGTTATTATGTAGTACGTGGATTGGTGATCATTGTGGTTAATTTTCGATCTCTTTGGAATTCAAATTTAATTTGTAACAGTTATTATTTGTTATTCCATGATTTTTCATGAGGAAAAATAATTCATCAATTATAGGCATGTAATAAATTTCATGAGAGGGGTTGTAAAAGTTATTTCATTAGGATGTGTGTGCCTTCCATCCATGATTGGATTATGTTATGTCTTCTATGATCATTCATGGTTTATTTTTTGGGTGAGGGATTTAATCTTTTCAGTTATTTTTACTCTCCTAATATTTTTCATAGGTACTAGTGTATTGAGGTGAGTGGGGGAATCCCTATATGAAATTGGAATCACCCTTACAAAAGTGTATTGATTTTTTTTATTTTTGTAATCAGTTATATATTTATGTTTTCATTCAGTTCATCCTTCATCTCAATCTCTGCTAAATGTATCTTGATAAACATGGTATCAAATATTCATTATTAGGTAGAATCTAGTCTTATGAGTCATCTCATATGCCTTTTTATGTATTTTGGATTAGTATATAAATATATCTACAATTTTTCTTACTTATTCAATATTTATTAAAGAATATTATGTATATATATATATATAATTGTTATCATTATAATATATCAAATTTTATTCAATTGTATATACATCTTTACAAATTTTTATTTTCCACTGTAAGGTTCCATCATTGCTCTTTATTTCTTGTATAACGATTTTGTGGATCTTCCTTGTACGAATAGGTTGGTATACGTTTTATATTGATTTATTCATGGATTATTATTATTATATGAAAAATATACCTCCCAAGAAATTGTCATTCTCTAATAAAAATAGACATCCTCATGTATATGAGATGTTGTGCTTGAGATAATGTGGTCACCTCATCTTAGATTTTTTCCATGAATTATGGGATAGTGTGGTAAAAATTAATATCAAACCATGTGTTTCGATAGAGAATAATATGTTAGAAGTGGGTACTTATTTTTAGAACATATGATTTATTTTGAGATTGTTATTTCAAAGTATCGATTTGGTTAGGAAAAACTATTATAATGTATTTCAATTGATCATGATGATGTAAAAATAGAGGAGATCAGTTAGTGATTTAGAATCTCAATGTCATATAGTTGATACAAATCATGTGTTGAAGTGATCAGGTGGGAGCTAGTAACATTGTTAACCAATACTGGTTATTTTATTTTTGAGGTTGATAAATGTGGTTTGGAAATGTTTTTTTAAATATAAATTTTTGGATAGATTATAAATTTTATTAATATATTATAGATTTTTTTTATTACTAGAATTGATAATCCTCCATTGATAAAATTAATTTTTTATTTTTTTTATTTTTAAAAATGATATATTTTGAATGAAAAAGTCAAAAAGTGTCATAAAAGATGAGTATATGGTTTCATAATTTGTCTTTTCTAGAAATTATTTGTAGATTTCTTCAATTTTGAATGGTTATTTATTTTTTATTTTTCATGAAACTAATGATATTTTTTTAAAAAAATGTCTTTGAATAGTATTTTTGGAATCTGGATTTATTTTACAAAAAAAATTTATTTTTCAAGGATTTTAAATTTTTATGTTTTCAAAAATCAAATTTTTCCAATGAATTTTTATAAAATATATTTTTTAATTTTTTTCATTTATTACAGGAATAGTGTTAGTTTTATGAAACTGTATCTTGTTAGTGTAATATGGATATTTGGGTTTAAAAAATCTTAATATGAGTAAATCATTGATTAAAATTAAGTATTTTGATTTTTATTTGATGTTTGTTAGTTATTTCAGCATATCATACATTCATTAGATGGTTGTTTGGTATATTTATTATGTAACCAGATGGGAGATTGAAGGGTTTTGTGGTTTTGAATACTAGAATTTTTATTTGTGTGGTTTTGTTTTATACTGGGGAGCACCACCACATATATTCTACATTTACTAGTAAATTATTATGGTTTATCGGAATATAATTCCAATGATTTACCATATTGTGTTATAATTCTCCAAATGTAGTTACCCAGAGTTGGTGAATTATTATATAACATTTGCATGATCAAAAAACATCATGTCTCAAAAGACGGATTATTTTAATATCCTTTGAAATTCTAGAATCATACATATGTTTTACTTTATAGTAAGAAATAGAAAAACAACAACATTGTGTCCCCTTTGTACACACTCATATCCCTGATCATATTCCTATAAGTTAATCATAATATTATTTTTCACATTCTAGTAAAATGAAAACATAATAATGGGGTGATCTCAGATGTTCAGTAAGGATAACCATATAAGAAAACTATCATAAATAATAATAAACAATTATGGCAATGTATATGTCTAAAAAATCCTTTTATTCTAATAATATAGCATAATATGGAAAAGTTAGGTCAAATAATGTCATTTAAATATTCACATGGATATTATACTAGTTGAATAATTACATTTAATATCAATAGCTAATGTCATAATGATGTAATTCATAATGTCAGATATCATCACTACATAATAAGGGCCTCATTCCAAGACATCGAATAAAATTTTTGTCAACACCATGTCCCAAGACATTAATTTTTCACCTGAGACCTACTGATGAATTGAGGAGCTATGACGTGCTCCACTCTCCACTTAATAAGTCCAATTCATTCCTCATATGAAAAGGTTGAAACATAATATAAACATTTGTATTAAAAATATCATACGAAATGTCAATACTTTAACCATAAACCACGCAGGGTATAAAAACACACATACATAGTAAAACAAATCATTAAACATTCATAACAATATAGAACATTGTTTTAAATAAATAAACCTCAATCATGAATAATATCATATAAATTTTTTTGACATACTAGAAAAATGATCAGTAAAATACTTTGATAGAAATGTCCCTTTTTAATGTAATCATTAAAAAGTTACAACATTTTTAAAGGAAGAAATTTAAAATAAATTATTTAATCATAGTTTCCTATAACACTTTGAAAAATTTAATATTAATTAACATTTTGAAACATTCATATCCATTTAAATAAATCCTTAAAATGAATTTGAAAAAATGGTCTTTAATGAGAATAATTTTGAATAATAAATATTTACACCTTTTAAAATGATTTTTTAGTAAAAAGAGTTCCAAAAAAATTCTTTTGATAACTATTTTATAAAAACAATACATGGATAACAAATATTTCCCAGCATAAACATAAACATAAACAATCTTGGATAATACTGATATTTAAGAATTAACCCTTACCATTTACTTTCCTTTGGTCAAGGGTACATTTAACCTCCTGTATAATGGCCATTGTATGTTATTTATTTATAACACAAAATTATAAATATTTACTATAACATTCATGATTCATTTATTCCATTATAATACCAATATATAAAAATTTATATATTAAAATAACATTTCAGGTAGTAATCGCTTTCTTTATAATACATGTTTTAACCTGTTATTCTAGATCTTATAACTGATATAATGATTTAATTGATTCCAGAATATAAATCATTATTTATGTATCATATATATTCATAATATATGTATGTATAATATAAAAATATATGTATTGGAAAACACAATTTATCGAGATGGTAGGTCATACGTATACATAAACACTGTTTCCGTTTTCTTATCGTATTAAATAGAAGTAAGTGAATTAGACATATGTAAATACACACACACACATAAATATATATATTATAATTATTATTTCATATATTACATACTTATTAATAATATATTTTTTTAATCATCATTGAATTTTGAATGTGTAAATGAATCTCATCGTGTCATAGAGACGGTAAGCCGTATGTACGCAAGAGTGACGATATCATTCTATTTATAGTGAAATAATATGTATATGGTTGATATATTATTAATAAAAACCATTACAATTTTATATCTATTATTTAAATAAATTATACTCATTATTATACCCATCCAAATAATAAATCATTGAATAACATACTATACCATGTCGTTGAGACAGTAAGGAGCACATACGCACGTATGGTGACATTGTCATTCATAGTATATATAAATTAATGAATATGGTATTACCATATTTATAATAATATCACGGTATGTATAAGGTACTATTGTTATTATATTTAAATGGAAACAACAATAGAAATAAGATGTGGAAGAAGAAAAGAACTTTGAAAGAGGTGATTAATAATTACCTCTTCATTAGGTGATTCCTTTTGATTTAAACCAAAGGACTCCTTGTTTTGATTTTTGATCAAGAAAAGGCCTCTATGATGAAGTGAGGGTAGTTGGGAGAATAATTATTCTGCGTTTATCAGAGAAAAATGGATTTTGAGGTGTGATTCTGAGGTATGGGGATGTACTATTTTATAAGAGAGGTGAGGGTCACTATTGAATAATCTTGAAATAATATTTTATTATAAAATGATTTCGATATATAGTGGCTCCAAATTGGTTTATTTAGAGTATAAGGTGTGTATGGGAATAATAACATTCAAACAATAGTTTTTAGATATTTTTATGTCACTATATTAACCTTATTATTTAGTATTAACTCTTAGTAAAATTATTTAACTTTTACCATGTCTTCTTGAATCTTTATATTAAATGGTTCATAAACTAACTATAAAATGACAATAAAACCACAAGAGGGTCATTTATGACATTTATATCATTATATATGTCTTTTTGATGAACTTCATATTTTTAGGGTTATTATATCCATTAATAATATTGTATTTGTTTTAGAAACTCATTTATGTGAATTTTGACATTTTTTAGTATTTGGAGATTTTAAAAGTCATAAAAACATGATTACATTGGATAAAAATTAATTTAATCAATCCTATCATGTCATAATACCCTATAAAAATCGTGTAATGCATCAAAATTCTCAATTTTCATTTGTTTTAATATTTATAAAATCAATTCTTTTTGCCTTTCATTAATATGGTAATTACTCCATCATCATAGTGTCATAAGTAAATATGATTATTTAATGTAAATAATTTATAAATAAAATAAAATGATGTTGGAAAGTTTTTTATTTTTCTACTGAATATTTATAATCGAAATTATCTTATGTTTAACCCAATATAAAAAATATTTTAGTTATGAAAAACTGAATTTAACTCTTTTAACTCTTCGTTAAAAAATAATAAGAAATGTTCTAATATAATCAATGTGGAGAAGAAAGGTTCAAATATTTTTTTCTTAAATTCGATTTAGTTTGAAATAAACTTATCCAATAGAACTAAGACATATGTTAGGGTAATTATAATATCATTTTTACCTTTAATTACCCTATTTACTTTTAACTGTGGTAAATAAAAATCAAAAGTTACTATTCATGAAAAATTATTATAATATTATTGAACAACATTTTACTTACTGATGTCAACCATTTTATTCATATTTTTGATATTTAAATCTCAAAAGCAGAAAAAAATCGTTTTATGAAAAATTTCAAATGTTCTTTGAAGGTGGGTACAAGAGGTTTTGAAAATCATTAAAATTTTATATGTATAATCTTATTATTGAATAAATAAAATGAATTAAATTAGACTAATATAGTTAATATGTATCTATTTTGAGTTTAAAATAAATTCTCATTTAAAATAATAATTTAAATAAAACATCTGTTCTAAATAATAACGTAGTTTTTTCATTATTCATAAAAAAATTTAACGTTTTTAGAAAAATACCAAAAACCCATCCTAACATAATTTTGATATTATAGATTTTAAAATTATTCCTATTTTACCAATTTCAAAACATAAAAGTTATATTTATTTATTTTAAATTAATTCCCGCTGTCAAAACTAATAAGTGAGTTTTTGAGAAGTAAAAACTGTCAAAAGATTGATATGTCTTTATGTTCAATATAAATGTACCGTTACTTCCAATGACCAATATTGGATTAAATGATAAAAATATTATCTAATTATACTTAAAAACCATCCAAATGAATAATTTAACTCTGTAAATTATTTTTCGTAAAAAATTGTTTTTAATTTCAATTTAGTAATTTTCTCTATTTATCAAAATATTAATGTTATCATAAAAACCCAGAAATTTATCCAAAATAAAATTTTATGTCCCAATTATAATAAATATTTTTATTTTTTAAAATATAATACATTAAAGTGTCAAATATTGGATTTAAAAAGGGTTCTCCATTAATAGGCTATAAATTTACATTTCTATTGAAAAAATACTTCTTTTATTAGAAAAAAATTTATCAGTTATTATATAATGTCTATGAAATACATTATTTAGATTCTAAAATTATATTGAGTATATAAATTAAAATTTTATTTAATAATATTAATAACAGGTTTTTGAACAGCTAGTTTGGTAAGTCTTGGTGCGCTTGAACTTGGTGTTGTGTGTAGCCCAAATAATAGAATTACATTAAAGAGGTAACGTACTATAAAATCTTGTTATTTACATTCTCCCATAATTCAATAAATTTATTCTTATAAATTTGAAATTATTCTTCAATAATAAAATTATAAAAATAGAAAATTCCTTTGTGGATAACCCACATTGTAAATATCATTAATAAAAATTAGTCTTAATATGAGGGAAAGAAAAATGAAAAAGTCAGCACCAAATTATGGTCATGAATAGGAGAAAATTGGTAGAAATTAGATACACATATTGAAAGAAAAACGTAAATATTTATAGCGAGTTCTTGAGGTCATCAATCACAAATAATTGTATAATAAATTAGATATTGAGGGCCACAAATCCAAATATCTATGAGTATTTCAAATGGTATGTTCAACAATAGAAAATGTATTAGGATAACACATTTCTGGTTTTAGAACACATCTTTCACTAATTTCTCATTTTTGGTATAGTTCCATCATTCAACTAATTTCTAAGAAAAACACATCGTTCACTCTAAAGGATAATAGGTCTAAAAAATAATAAATATATCTTAGTTGAAAAGAGTTCCAAAAAATTGAATTTATAATTCATTAGTCAGACCATTTTTAAAAAAACTACATTATAGAAACAAGTACATCACATTGGTTAGTGGTAGGTGATGCACCCTTTTCACCCTTCGGTTACAAGTTCATGTCTCTTGGCCTTGATAAATGTGAAGGGTTGTTGCCAGACCGTTAGGTTTTCCCTTTTATAAAAAATAAATAAATAACCATAGGAATTGTTTTAAATGAAAACCATAGTATCGAATGTCAAACTTAATCCATTATAATCTTTAGTCTTATCCAAAATACATGTGTCCAAACTCGTAGTCTAGAATTTTATAAGAAAGGTCAGCATAACTTAATGAAGATCTCTTTTTTTCAAATTATAATATTGGGTACCATCATCTGGAATTATCTTAAAACACGGTAACATCCTGAGTTTCCATACTCTTTATTAATTATAGTCATTATCCATTATTCATTAAATAATACTAGATATATTCTTTATATCTGAATATTTTGAATACTTCAACAAAGAAGGAAATAAACAAACCTTTAATATGTTTCACTGTATTTAAGATTATCCAATATAATTTTTCCAAATCAACAATCTCTTATTCCCTAATAACTAACTCAGTATCAAGACCATATTAAGGTTTATCTACCCTTCAACTATTTATTTATTCAATAATATGAACGTGTTGTTGAGTCACATTTATTAGTACCATATAATCTCAAATATTCAGTTAAATAGTAAAGTAGTACAATCCATATTTATTTTTATAATTAATATAACCAGTACAACATCTATAAAACAATCATATAACATAATTCATTGATAACAACATATGATCACTAATCATTTTTCTTTATCTGATGTAGTATCATAACATGATTATTATCCAATATCATCATTTGGGTTATACTCTGATTATTAGAACATTGATTCGCATAATGACTCAACTCCTTACAGATGAAGAATTATAAATTTGAATCCTTTTTCTTACCCTTACAATCACAAAAATGGTTTCCTTTTTCTCCACACTAATAAAAAACTCAAATTCCCTTCCAGCAATTACCAAGTTGATTTTTTCCACAGATATCACAAGTGGGAAAATCCATATTTGCCTTATTCCCTTTATCTATCTTTTTTCTCTTCCATTCTTTTCTTCTCTTATTTCCATCAAAATCAATATGACTCAGAGAACTAATTACCTATCAAATTAAATCATTGTATTATTTATTCATATGATGAAAATACATGGGAAACTATTTACCTTCTAAATAATTTCTTACGACCCTAAGATATATGGTCCATTTGAGTCTTTGGATCATGTGTATTACTCAAGTTACCATTGCTTCTATTGGGTGTGATTTATTAATTAAAAAATACTATATGTTATATAATATCATAATATGTAATTGAAAAACTTGAAAAATTATCAACATTAATTGAATATTTTCACACATATAATATTATTATCATAAAAATGGTTTCTTTGTTGGAATACTTACTCATAAATCCTTCCTAATGGTATGTAAATAAAATATTAATTATCGTAAGAATATCCCCAGGGGGTTTTATAATCAAGAGTGCATCAAATCCCTTTGTTGTGTAACAGGATACCTATGGTCATGCCCAACACTCCTTGTCCGAGTTTTCACTCCTAGGTACAACTATGACAGTGCCGACCCTATTTTGTCAAATCCAAAGAGGGATTTATTTCTAGGAAAATTCAAAAAATCAATAAATTATTAAAATTATAGGATTTTCTTATATATTAATACTCAAATAATATCATAGGGGAATGTTCTATAATTAGTGTTTTTTCTAAATCTACTTTCCAATGGTAGTATTATACATCCCCTACTACCAACTGTAATGCCCTAGTCCAAGTTACCTAGAGTAGGTTAATTATCACATAACATTAGTATGATCAAAATAGATCATGTTTCATATGACCAATTAGTTTTGTAGTTTTTTATGCACTATATATAAATATACAAGTTTTATATTACATTATGAAATGAAAACAACAACAACATTGTGTCCCCTTTGAACACACTCATATCCCTTAGATTATTCATGCAGGTTAATCGTAATATACTTATCCAAATCCTGGGAAAATGAAAATATAGTAAAGTGGTGAGCTCATATTCTCATTAAGGAAAACAATATAGAAACAAATATCATAAATATGAATAAACATTTAAGATAATGTATATGACTAAAACAAAAGTATTTTAAACATAAACTCTAGCATAACTTTTAAAAGATAAGTAAAATAATACCATTTATTAATTCACATGGATTTTCTACTAGGCAAATAATAACATGTAATATCAATAGATAATTTAATAAGGATTGAATTCATAATGTCAGACATCATAAAAACATTTTTAGGCCTCATAACAAGAGAAAAAATAATAATTTTGACAAGTGCATATACTAAGACACTAATTTGTCTCATGAGACTTACTAATGCTTCATAGAGTAATAGCAGGCTCCACCTGTCAAATACTAAGTAGAATTCCATTTTCAAATGAAATGTTTGAAACATAACATAAACATTCAAATTAAAACTAGAATATGAAATGTCAATACTTTTACCATTAAAATTGAATGGTATAGAAAATAGAAATCCATAGTCAAACATATCATAAATCATTAAATACAACATAGAAAATATTTTTAAAATAAATTAATATCAAAAATCAATAATATCAAGTAATGGACATTGGAATTGTTTAAAAATGATCAGTAAAACATTTTGAGAGAAATATCCCTTATTCATGTAATAATTTAAAAGATGAAAAATTTAGGAAGGAATATATTTATAATATATTATTGAATCAATGATTACAATACCACTTTGAAAATTTTTAGTGGAATTAAAATTTTAAAACATTCATGTCCATATAAATAAATCTTTAAATATTTTTTGAAAACATTGAAATTAATTATAAAGATTTAGAAAAATAAATATTTAAACCATATAAAATGATGTTCTAGTTATAGAGTATCTTAAATAGATTACTTTTGAGAACTGTTTAATGAAACCTTGACAATGATAATATTTATTTTCTAGTAATAACATAGTCACAAACCATCTCAGATTATAATGAGATTGAGTAATTAATGCTTACCTTGTACATTCCTTTTGTTGAGGGAATATTGAACCTCGTGTATATTGAACATTATATGTTATTCAATTATAATATAAACTTATTCTTTTTTGTAAGATCATACATGATTCATTTATGGCTTTATACTACACATTTAATAATAATTTATATGTTAAAATAATACACAATTTAATAATCACTTATATTATCAAAAATAATTAAACATGTTATTCATGATCGTATAACTGATATCACAATTTAATTTATTCCAAAATATAATAAATTATTTATGGGTCATATATATTCTGAAAATATGTATTTAAAGTAGATAGATATATGAAATGTAAAACACCATTTATGGAGATGGTAGGCCACACGTATGCGTAAATGCTATACGTTTTCATATCTTATTGAACAGAAGTCTGTGAATGAGATATATGTGTATATATATACATTGAAAATATAATTATAATTTCATATATTACATTCATATAAATAATATATATATTCAAAATCATTATTTAATGGTAAACGTGGAAATGAATTTCATTGCGTCGTGGAGACGGTAAGTTGTATGTATGCCCGAGCGATGATATCATTCTATTTATGGTGAAATAGGTTGTAATATAATGATACATTATATATAAATAATAATTTAAAATTTATATTTATTATTTAATTCAATTATAATATTTATTATACCCATCCAAATAATGAAATATTGAATAACAAACTACACCATGACGTAGAGACAATAAGTCATACGTACGCTCATATGGTGACTTTGTCATTCATAGTGTGGATAAAATAATGAATATGGTTGTAAAATATTTAAAATAACTTCACAGCATGTTGAAGTAACAAGGGTTATAATTTTTAAATGGAAACAACAAATATAGAGAAAGTGTACGAAGAAAAGAATGTTGAATGAGGTGATGAAATGATTTTCAATTTCTTTGGGTACTTTATTTGGATTTGAACATAATGGATCGTTAGGATGGATTTATGATCCTCGTAAGAAATATAAGATGAATTAAGGGTAGTTCGAAGGCTATTTAAGTAGGTTTTGTCCATGACAATTGGTTTTTGAGGTGTGATTTTTTAAGAAGGGTTTGTACACATTTATATGATAGGTGAGAGTCACTGTAGAAAAAGTTTGAAATATTATTTTATTATAATATAATAATCGGTTAATAATGGATTAAAATGGATTTATTTGGATTATATGGTGGTTATGGGTCAGAATACTCACAACCAATAGGTTTTAGACTAGTTTATGTCACTATATGGAAGTTATTTTTTAGTTTAATCTCTTTGTTAAATTGTTTAACATTTACCATATCTTCTTGTATTTTTATTTTACTTGGTTAATAAACATATTATAAAATGCCAAAATAATTTCAAGTGGTTCAATAGTGACATATCTTTCGTTATATATGTTCTTTAGATGAAAATTATATTTTTAGGATTAACATATCAATTAATATTATAATATTTGTTTAAAAAACTCATTTATGAAAATTTTGACAGTATATAGTATTTGGGGTTTGTGAAAGTCATTACAAAATTATTATTTCAAACAAAATTATTGAATAAACCCTAACATGTAATATTAAACTATAATTTTCATGGAATGCATAAAAAGAATCAATTTTCATTTATTTTAATATTTATAACATAAATTATTTTATACATTCATTAATAAAGTAATTACCGCATCATCATTGTTTCAGAAATAAATTTACTTATTTAATGACTAAAAATTATAACTAAAATACAATGATGTAGGAATTATTTTTATCTTTATAATGAATATTTATAATCGAAATTATCCTATGTATAACTGTATATTAGATATGTTTTACTAATTAAAATTTTAAATTAACACTTTTAACTCTTCATAAATAAATTACAAATTACCTAATCTAATCAAACTAGATCAAAAAGCATCATATATTATTCCTAAGATTAATTTATGAAGAAATACACTTATCCAGAAGAATTGGGACATGTTTTAGGGTAATTATAATTCCATTTCTACCTTTAATTACCCTATTGACTTTTAACCAAGGTTAATAAAATTCAAATGTTACTATTCACCAAATATAATTTTCATCCTATTACACCACATTTTACAAACTGATGTCAATCGTGTCTCAAATATTTTTGAAATTCAAATCGTATAAGCAGTAATTTAGATTTTAGTCAAATTTTCAAATGTGCCTAAAATGCGGGTAAAAGACGTTAAAAAATCAATAAAATTTTATATGTCTAATATTATTATAAAATGACTCCAATGAATTGCATGAAACTAATATAGATATAATATATCTATTTTGACTTAATAATAAATTATAATTAAAAATAATTATATAAATATAAAGTTGGTTTTAAATAATAACGTAGTGTTTTTCACTTTTCATCAAAAATGGAATGATTTCAGAAATAAAAAAAATCAACCTAATATAATTTTGATATTATTATTTAAAAAATGAATCCTATTTTACTAAATTAAAAATATAGATGTTACATTAATTAATTTAAAATTAATTATAATTTTCAAAACTGATATGCATGTTTTTGAAAAATAAATATTATGAAAATATTGATATGTGTTTATGTCCAATTTAAATGTAAAATTAGTACCAATGACTGAAATTTTATCAAATGATAAAAATATAATCTAATTATACTTAAAACCATTGAAATGTTAAATTTTACACTATGAATTATTTTTCATAGAATATTTGTTTTTTATTAAAATTTAGTATTTTTCACTATTGATCAAAATAATAATGTTATAAGAAAAACACTCAAAATTTATCAAAACTAAATTTTTATGCCTTTCTTCTAAATAAGAAGTTTATTTTGTCAAATTTTATATATTAAAGTGACAAATACTGGATTTAAAAATGGTTCTCCATTAAAAGGCCGTAAAATTGAATTTTTTTAAATAATTATTTTATAAAAAAATGAATTTGTTCTTATATAATGTCATATAATTACATTATATGGATTATAAATTTATAGATTCTATATAATATTCAAAATTTAGTCAATATTATTCATAACTGGGTTTTGAATAGCTTGTTTGATAAGTCGCGGTGTGCTCGAAATCGGGGTTCTGTATAGCAGGATCTATTGAATTAATTTAAATAGGTAACATACTATGAAATATTGGGATGTTAAATGTTGTGTTTTAGGGTTTTGGTTACCGATTAATGAATTCATACTCGATTTCATTGTCTTCGTAGTTGATAAGAGCTGTGTGAATGTTTGCGTATAACGGGTTTCTTTGATGTCAAATTGTATTCCTATATAATAAATGCTTGTTAGTTGATAAAAGGCATGGAAGGTCTAGAGGGAGACTTATTGATAATATATTGAGGCTTTTGTGGGTTTTTTTATGTTTGGTTGTTTTCACCATGCGCATGATTGGAAACTATATATACAGTGTAGTTATTATGTGATAAATTTAAAACCATTTCAGGAGAACATTTATAGTCAAAGGATCATCACATGTATTAATATATGAAAAGATATATAGTGGGTTTTTTTTAATGAATCAATCATTTGAAGGATGGTGAACTAGAACAAGAATCAAATTCCAATTGTTTTATTGGATATGTGAATATGTGTTTGTTTAATTTTTTTATTTATATATGGATGTTTTATAAGATATATTTACGATTAATTTTTTGACTATTTATTTAATATGTAGAAATAAATCAATATTTTAGATTGGTTGATGAAATGAGAATATGAGGCTAAGTTTTATGCCTCTAGTTTCCTCGAATAGGAATACTAGGTGTTTGGAAGTCTTACATGGGGTAATTGATGGTCCACATGGTAATTGGTAGTATCTAATAAGAGAAATCTCGGGGTTTTACCTAAAATTTTAAGTAGTAAAAAAATATTTTATTGTTTATCAACATGTTAATGAAATTAAATATTATGATATTTTATGAGAATCCACTTTGGTTTTACTCTCCAACCATTACCAATATTTTTTTCCAATAGTAATTCAAATAATGGATGTGATTTGTAGGAAATTATTCATATATATTATTCATGTGTTCATTATTTTTCCTCCCTTATTGTTATCCATTCCTTCCATATATTTTAATTTCATGAATTTGGGGATATAGATGGAATTTTCTTCCAAATAATGCTTGATTTTAATTGAAATCCTTGGTGTTTTTTATATAATAATGTTTTTGAAAATATGATGTTTTTTTATCATCATTGAACATTTATGTTATAGGATATTCCAAAATGGAGTTATGTAGGAATATTTTGATAATTGAAATAAAATAAACCATCTATTGAAGTTAGTAAATCGAGAATATTTCTTTCCTCGTTCATGGAGTCCATTGTGGGTGACAAGATGCTCATCAATAATGGTTTCAAAATCAAATATTTTCCAAGTGAGTTTGGGGTAGAGATTGTATCATAATGGGTCTTTTCTAAATGGTTGATTATTTTAATTAAGAGCATTAATTGTGATATAGGGATTCATTCATGATGACAAAGTTAATAACGAGCTATGGATTACATTATGGATAGTGGATAGAGGTAGATTGCTTTATTACATTTAGTATATAGCTATTTCGGATTATAATACGGTTTTGTATTATTATTGTTATTATTATTATTGTAATTAACTTGTGATATGGTGTGATTTTCGTCAAAAATAGGATAGTATATCATTCTATTAACGTTATTCAACACTAAATATCCCGAAAAGTTGTTTATTGGGGTTTTATAGATAAAAATAGTTATTCTGACCCATTTTTTCAATTTTTGGGCTGTGTGTGTTGAAATTTCATTATGTGTCGTATATATGATTGTATTCCACATTCAAATATTATTTTAAATTTTATTTTTTTGTAAATAGTTTAAGGTAATAATTTTTCATTCAAAGGTAATTTCTTTAAGTGGGTTTTAAAAAACATGTCTTTAGGGAAATCTTATATAATATATTTGTAGAGGGTCTATTATAAATAAATAAGATATGGGTTAAATTAATAATGTAATTTTTAATTTAATTTTTACTACTATTTTAAATGAAATAATGTTGGTAATGAATAGGTAGTTATTTGGTCTGATTGACCACCAAGGGGGTTCTCTATTTTCCACGGTTAGTGTGTTTTTGTAATGTGTCTTTTTTATAGTACCTTTTTTATTTTTTTATAATATGTGCAATGATATAATATGAATTTTTTGTATCAAATCATACATTGGTAGATGGTTTTATTATTATTTCATGTGATACAATTCTTATTTCATTTGAATATATATTCATAGGAACCATGGTTTACCATATGGGTTTGCTTCCAGATTACATCACTGTGAGAACCCCTACAACATAGAGGGTGTCACTATGTTCTTTGAATGATTTTTTGATACATTTTACCCAATAAAAAATTCAGATTTTTAAATTTTATTTATATGTAATATGCCACTTCAATTTTTATAAGAGTTCATTTGTATTGATACTCATTTTTTAGACAATAAATAGTTCCCATTATGTTTCAATCTTGCACTATGTACATATTCAACATATATTATTCCAATATTATTATGACACATTATATGGATCGATGGAAAGTATGATTAAATTAGTAGATTACTCTTTAATATTAATTTGCAGCGGGACAGTTTCCTTCCTTAATGATGACATCATATTATGACTAATAAGAGTGAGTGATTGGGTATATAGCATGAAAGGTAACAATACTCATGTGATAGACCACGTCATTTTAATATGAAACTTGAAGTAGATGATTTCGGTACTCACTGTAAAATTATATATTTTACATAATTATATTGATTACTATTATTTGTGATATTATATTAATATATTATTTTCCTTATTTTCATAAAACTCTTTCAAGATTTAATATTCCTCATTTCCATTTAGTTGTAGCGTGATAATTGAGGATACACTCAGAGGTATGATGTCCCAACATGGGAAGGATATTTTGTGTGAATATATGAGAAATGATTCATGGCATGCCAAATATATTTAAGATGAAGTTCCATATCGATGAAACCGACATTTTTTATTAAGATATTTTATAATAAATTGGTAATTATTTTGTAGTCATGTAGATATACAACCATGTATTTAGAGAGTTTTCATATAAAAATTATGGAATATGTGATGATTAGTGGTTCCTTATGTTTTATTGGATGATAGTTAAAATTTTTATTGGAAATATGATATGGGGAACTGAATGAGTGACTACATTGTTATTTTACATTATCTGGCCCCATTTTTAAATTACCATGATGATATTATTAGGGAATTATAGTTTAGTTAATATTTATTAATTAGTGTCCTCTAAGAATTCATTTTTTTATCATTATAAGTTTTTATTTCTAATTTTGGCCATTCACCCTTGGATATATCATTATATATTTAATGATACATTCATTATTTGACATGTTGATTCTGGTGATTTTTTTAACATAAGGAAGATGACAAATAGGACAAGTTGGATTCTACTTAGTGAGACATGTGGTTATAGGAAACACATATTTTGAAATATGTTTTATTTTATGAGATTTATTATAAAATATTCCTCATTTGTTCATGTGTGTATAAAAGTCCACAATTTTTTTAATGGATTTCTAGCCATATATTGGTAAATATTAGTTCATTCATCACTGTGGTTGTGAATTTTTTCGATTATATATATTAGGAATAACTTACATGAGCATAAATGTGATATGATTTGATGGGTGAGTATCTCTTATCACTTATTATCATTTTTTGAATATTCTATTTCACATAACCATGATCAGTTGACATTATTTTATGCATGTGGGGGAATCATAACAGGTTATTAGACTATCCCCTACCATCGTTCACAACATGGGTTTTTATGTACATGGTATGATATTAATCGTAGAGATTATGTATCATCCTCGATAAAGATACATTGGTCCTTAAAAGCATCGAATGAATGGTATATGATTTTATATGATCCATTCTAGTAATTTGGGCCAGAGTCCATTCATACTTATATAACAATATGAACTAAATGATAAATTATTCATAAAAGATAACCAAACAAAAATCACCTGAAATATATCAAAACAACACCTACTATTTTTGTAAATTTAATTAGATGTCATAATACATGACTATCACATTGAATGGACAAAACCAATTATATTTTTCCTAGTGCAGTATAGTGGCTGACCAGGGTCATCTCTATTGAAGCGACATTCTGTGTGGTTAAATTACTTTATCAAAATCATCTAATCTATCTCTTTTTATGGTTTTTTATTATTTAAAACGATTACATGTAAAGATATAATTATATATTTATATTAACATGAAAGTCAATACAGAATGAATTTAGGATGAAACACCATGGTTTTGGGGTTTAGTTTGGGATTCAATCATTATTATCCTTTATATGTTACATTTTAGTTTGATAATTCATCCCTGAAATCTCATGTTTGAATCACTTGTCTTTTCTAGAATATAAATATCTTCATCTGAATGTCATTGGGGACCATCACCCAATTGTGGACATTCTCCTCAATGATGAATACAAATAAATTATATCACAAATTTTGAACAAATTGTTAGGGAAATTCAAGAACACATTGACCTCCCCATGGGTCATGGCTCTGGGACAGCGTCTCATTAATGATCGTAAGAGATCAAAAAGGGCGATGTATTTGAGAGATAGATAGATTAATAAATTGTAATGAATATTATAATAATAATATTATTATTATTATTATTCTTCTTATTATTATTATTAATTAAGAATATATTTTTTAAAATAGGAGAGAGAACGAATGTAAAAAAATTAAAATTTTGATTGGGATATTATAAATAATAATGATAATAGATTTTATAATAATAATAACAATTATTATTATAGAAGAAAATAATTGGGGTAATTCAAAATAAAAATGCATGGATTTATTTAAATTAAATTAAAATTAAAATTAAAATTAAAATTAAAACAAATATAAAATGAAAATAAAATAAAAGGATGAAATGAGGTGAGAAGAGAGGGGATGTAGTGGCACCCATATCTTAGGGGGATCCCTCATTTTCAATGAGCTCTAACCTGATGATTTGGTATAGAGTTGAGGGCCTCTGTTTATAGGAAGAAATCATCATACGAAACGTTACACATTTTTGAACCATTTTATAGATGATTCATGGATAACCCACATCGTCAAAGTTGTTCCTTGATGATTATCATGTTTCCATTCAATAGTTTAGCTCATTTGACCACTAGATGTATGAGTTATTATTTTTTTCACAATTAAATTTTATGGATGAAGGTTCTAGTATTCTTCCTACAAAATTATATCATCCAATGGAAATGATAATGACATCAATACTCCACCAATTTCTTTAGAGACATGATTATTATCCACATTCAATTAAAGGTATAATCACCTCACATGGAGGTGTTTAGACCGAGATGAGATTCAGTTATAGTGGGGGGTCCATGCTGTGTTCCCGAAAAATTATTCTAGTTCATTGTTGTTAATGAATCTTGATACCTGTATTGGATTAGGGGAATGTAGATAATTATTAATTAAATTAAATAAGGTTTCTCACAAAAATGTGTCACAAAATTTGGAATTATATTTTTAACAAAATGGCCAAAATACCCTTGATGAAAAAATCACTAAAAAATTCAGAATATTTCACTTATCACACTTTAGACCATTATTATTCTTTTAATAAAATTACCAATTAATTTTTTTTAAATTTCTCAATTCTTGGGATTTGTTATTGAAAAAAAATATTATTATTTGATTATAATTATGAAAAAAAGTTTTCTCTTTCTATTACTATAATGGACAAAACATTTATTAATGTAAGATCATGTTGATCTATTTAAATGTCTTATTATGTAAAATGGTTAAATAAAACATGTGAAATTAAATGGTTTTATTTTTTTGGATTTAAAAATACAATTAACGTTTTTTACAATTCATAATATATTTATTGAATAATGATGCATTGATTTGTATAAACATGGGTCATTAAAAAATCAAATTTAGTCAGAAAAAAGAAGTTATTGCCTCATCTAGAAGAATTTCTCCATAAGAAGTACATTTGTATGACCTTGGAAAAGAGGTTGGATCACTGGGCTTTTCTCATGATCATTCCCTAGCTGAACTTTTACATGTTTAGCTCTAACGGAACCACTTAAGTTAGAAGTGGAAGTCGATTGAGATTACCACCCGAGTGGTGTTTTTCGTGCCACCCCAAGAGTCTATCACCATCACATACCTTACCCTTAGGTTATATGTGGGTGTTATATGGGTTTATGTAACAATACCCTAGAACTATGATTATTTACATTATTTTGTATAGGTAATATACATTAATTTTATTACTATTAATTAGTAAATAGTTTAAAATTAAAAATAGTATTTTAAGTGAATATTCAATTAAAAAATCTATTTTGATGAATTAATGGATTTATTAAATCAAAAATAATATAATGATGTATTATTACAAAATTAATTTTTGTTGAATATTAATTATAGAATAATTTTTATGAATACAATTGTAATTTTTTTATTATGGTTTGAATGGTATTTTTGTCAAAACCCATAAGTATTCGATAAATGTTGGTTTTTATTTTAATAGTAAAAATTCAAATATTTATAATATTATTTAGATAAAATGTATATTATTATTGGATTTATATGTTGAAATTATCTGAAGGTATTTTTTTATAATTTTCTTTGATAATCAAATTATGTGGTTAAAAGTAAATACAGTATAATTATATAATTTGTTTAATGAAATAATAATGACCCGAAAGTGACGTAATAAAAAAATATAAATTGGATTTTAGGTAAATATTTGTTTTAATATTAATGTAATTCAACTTTAGGTTTGTTTGATTAATTTTAAAAATCATTAGTTAACCCTCCTAGATTCATAAAATATTTTAACCTTATAAAATGATTTCATAAAGAGTGTGCCTCACCTCCACATAATAAATCCTAATATTATAATATTTTTTTACATTAAACTTATAAAATAATTTGTTAAACTCCTCTTTGGAGACAATCATGGTCAAAAACTATCAGTTTTATTGTGGATTTTATTAGTTTAATTTGTGGTGTCCAAAACCTAAATAAAAAGGAATTCCCCCTCTTTTCCTATATAAACGCACCCACGCTCCCACTTATCTTCACTGAATACCCATTGATCACATCCCTACTACAACCTCCTCTATCTAGTATACTCTGAAGTCACATCAGTATTCCATGAATCCCCTCTAAATCCTCTCCCAAGCCTTTGGGATCACACTTCCAAGTAAGGGATTTCTACCTTTCTCATTTTTGTCCAAATTTCATTATGTTGTTATACCTTTTTATTTTATATTAAAAATGTAGGGGTATTATTTCTCATATACCCAATACTTAAATACATATGTTTTAATGATGAGATACCCCTTTTTATATCAATAATGATTCCAAAGTACACCTATCACCATTCCGAAATTTCATAATTGATTTCCTTCTCCTCATTTACATTTAAACAATTAATTTGTCTTTTTAATCTAAATTCAATTAAATATGTTGGGACATGTATTTATATGACACCCATTAATTTCCATTTCATGTTCATTTGATGAAACACTCATTTCTATCTCATCATATATTTTGATGAATTTATTTCATGAAATTATGCTGCTAAAATTGCACCGTGATTTTCCAAGCCAAAGTCATCGTATATTGAATACAATGACCATTTCTCTATCGAGGGAATTCACCATTATACACATTCACTTTTTACTATATAGTTTCATCTATGAAATCCACAATCCGTTATCTTGGAATACATGATGATGTTTTATTAATAAATTTTATATGATCCATGCAGCACACAAATGCATGAAATGAAATGATTATGAATGGTGTGCCCTAATAGTGCTCCAATGCATTGTGTAGAAATTATAATCATGATATGTAAATTTCTATTAGTGTTTACCCTTGTGTAAGAACCCGGTTCTTATTTTTGAGGTATGAATTTCTTCTTTTCTCTTTTCCATAAGTGTTTTTGAAAAAAATAAAAATGGGGATTAATCCTAAAAATTGGGACTACACACCATGTATTATTCCGCACGCCATGTACTTTGGCCGTGTTTGATGAGTACAAAGGGTCTGTAGCTATGTCAGTGAAGAAGGGTGTAAAAACTGACTACACTCCGTGTATTGGTATTTACACGCTGTGTAGTTGGTCGGCAAGCAAACTATGAGGTAGTGGAAGCAGCCGCCAACTGGGCGATAGTACACGACGTGTAGTCAGGGATACACGTCGTGTACTCATGTCGACGGATGAACAGTTTGGCGGTGCTGCCAGAGGTATAATTAAATGAGGGAAGTACACGCAATGTAGTCAAAATTACACATCATGTAGTTTGTTTTTTTTCACTTAAAATGGGCAATATCCACCCCAGTTCACATGATTGGATTATAACCGGATGGGAGCTCGGGAGAGGAAGGTCAGACCTTCAAGGATCAACAAATCGAGCTCTGGAAATCCGATCCTGATTTCGTCGATCGTGTTGGAACTACGCGGGTATGCCCTCCCTTCTCCTTGCATAGTTATTACCGATTCATTCTCTAATAGATATTATTTGAGTTTGAATGCAGCTTATTATATGTTTGATCTACATCGTTCAAGGAAGATTGATGGAGTGGCATTCGTGTTTATCGATCAAGGGTAATCGAGGTAGGAGGCTTGGAGTTTAATTTTCCAACGGATGTGCGTTTTGTGTACGATTGTGATATTATCCCATGTATGATGTGTCTTATGGATGATTCCAAGTTGAATTAATTACGTAAAATTGTTTATCTAATTTAAATTTGACAATAAAATTTTGTTTGGGATTGCTGCTTGGATCCAGGACCACCCTGGGGTGTGTTCCTCTATTTAGCCGTTTGGCCAAGATACCTAAGGGTATGTCCTTATAATAATGATTGTAGAATTTCCTTGAGAGGGAGATCATTTTTATTTCTTGTTTACATGTTGGGTATGGCCTGGTTACTTGTTAGCCTGAGGGAAGTGTTATGATTAGCCTGAGGGCAATGTACTACTTAGCCTATCGGTAACGTCTTCTGTGCCTATGGGCAGTTGACTCTAGGCCTGTGGGCGACACCTCCTACACCTGTGGAGGATATTCGATCTGACTTTGGGAAGATTTCTGTGTTTGGATTATTTTTACCAGAGGGTAAGGGTTTACGTGCCTGAGTACACTGGCTATTTTACATTGAATATTCACTCTGGTGATACCTTTAATTTAATGTGTAAAATAATAATAAAATGGCAATATAATAGGTAATTTTATTTACTTTTGAGTACTGCTTAGTTTATTTCATTTTTACTACTGCACACTATTGTTGCATCTTTTCACATAGTTGGGCACATGCCTTTGGTGGGTGCCTACTAGGATGTATTTCTCACACCTTGTTTGGTTCATGTATTCATCCAAAATAAATTACGTTTCTGGAGGTGTGGATAAGGGCAAGGGTCCTTATACAGGTATTTGATTACTGTTGAGGTGTAGGGGAGCATGGGACTGGGCTTAGGCTCGTGATTCTACCGAATATTTTGTTTTGCTTCTATAGTACTATGTATTTTACATTATTGTATTTCAATGTAACATGTTTTGGCTATTTTATAGAATACTGACATGATGCATTTTCATATATATATGACTGCTGGTTCCCTTGTTATTATCAGTTATCCATTATTGTTATCTATATTATTTATCACTTCTGCTTGTTGTATTCTATTTATCAATTCTGTTGCGCTTCGCTATGACAAATGAGGGCATAGTTTACCCATAATTATATATGGACCCCCGCTGCTTGTCGAAAGCCTTTAGCATTTGGGGAAATGTGCTTGAGGTCACGTGGTGAACCGGGTTCGGGGCACCCATTGAGTGGCATCTGGAACGAGAACGTTACAAAGTGGTATCAAAGGCGGTTCTTTTCTTTGACATACTATTTGTAGCCTTATTCATGGATTGGACAAGAATGGTAGTTGGTAATATGCTGTGCCCGGGCATAGCTAACCCATGTATATGGAAAAGCCAATTTAACTCATGTTTCAAATTTCCTGATTTGGCAGGTTTTACAGTTGAATTTATTTTCACCGAAGGGTGAAACACTTGTATTGTGATGTTTAAATTTTATTCATGGGTTCTATTTAGTTAATACCAGAAGTGATGAGTGTATTCCATATCATTCATCATTTAGGCACATGATAGAAATCAAAGCCTATGCATAGTTTCAATGCCATGTAGGTGCATTAGAAATTGCATGTCGTTGTGAAAAATGTTTTGTTAGTAAAAGCATGCTGTTGTGATAGCTGCGATGAAAGATACTGGATGTTACATAGGGTATTATTGTGTGAGCATGTTTATAGAATGGATGTTGAACATTGGTTTTTGGAGAGTATGGGCCCTCATTGGCAGGAATTTGGTGGATCATTGACGGTTAATCAGGTTATAACACATATAAGATGACAAACATTTATATGCGTGGAGTATGGGTGCTCACGTATCACAATTTGGAACTTATGTGTTATTTTTCAACAGTTTCTAAGTTCCGGAGAAGTTTCTGAGGCATACTGTCTGGAAACCCAGTACACACGCCGTGTAGTACCTTAAACACATCCTGTATGTTCTTCTGATCAAGAAGAACAAAATATATTTTAAGTACATGTAGTGTACCATAGGTACACACCGTGTAATCTCTTCCCATGTCATACAACATGTGGGAAGGGACACGAGGAAGGGAAATGCTTGGGGTGAACATGTCGTGTACCTAATATACACGTAGTGTAGTGTTGACACGGAGACCCGGCCGTGTAGCTAACAAACATGGGATGGTGTAATCTTTTCTTGAATACGCCATGTCAATGAAGAACATGCCGTGTAGTGTGACCTGGGGACCCATCCATGTAACTAACAACATGGATTGGGGTAATCCTTTTGTGTACATGTCGTGTGTAAATGGAACATACTGTGTAGTTGGATCCGTGTATCTGACCGTGTAACTAACAACACGGGTCAGCGAAACTCATCTAGTACACACTGTGTAGTTGGAGCCATGTATCCGGCCATGTAATTAACAACACGAGTCACCGAATCTCATATAGTACACACTGTGTACCTATAGGATACACCATGTAGTCTTGACCATTGATAGACAGTGTGGAGTTAGCCGTGTGGCTGGGAAACAGTGTGGTGTACATGCCGTGTGCGGGTGTAACATGCCATGTACGATCAAGATGAGTAATCGGCCATGTCACAAGCGACACCTGTAATTGGAAAATTACACCATACATGCCATGTAGTCATTATACAGGCCGTGTAGTTTTTATTAACGGCAGCCATGTGGATAGGCTGTGTAGAAGGACCAAGGTAGGGGAAGAGAAGTCAGGTTCACGCCGTGTACTAAGTATACACGTCATGTAGTCTTGTTTTGAAATCATAAATGCCTTCTTCCTCTTGTTCCACTTTTGGTTCCTTCATTTTCATATTGTGATAATATTGTTCTAAGGTGTGTGTTTTACCTTGTAGTGTCATGCCGCCGAGACATTCACACATTTTTCTCTAGGATAGCAGCAACGCGTATACGCCGGAGATGGTGGGCCATGGGAATCCAATTGATCCTTTAGTAGAGCCAGATGTGGCGCCAGCTGTTATATCGGATATAGGCGTGGAGGCGTAGTTCCATGAAGGCATTATGCGGTTCATGTAGACCTTTCAGGGAGCACCACCTGCTACCACATCAACGGCTGAGCTGACTCATATCTTCCAGCAGTAGCCTATGCCTATGTTTTCAAGGGATGAAGGACCACAAGATACAGAGTCTTGTCTGGGGTCGATGCAGACTACATTCAAGAATCTCGAGACACCTCCATGGCGCAGGGTCAATCTCGCGCCTTACATACTGCGTGATTCTGCCATGAGGTGGTGGGATGTTACCCCCTAGTCAGAGCATCACAGAGACATGGCGTGGGATGATTTCTATACATCCTTCTATAACTTCTTCATCCCAAAGATGCTGAGTGTAGATCGATCTCGAGATTTCATGAGTCTGTAGCTGGGTGTTATGTTGTTGATGGATTATTCTACTCAATTCACCGAGCCTCTGTGTTTTTCACCAGCTCTGGTGGGCGACGAGACGCTGAGAGCCATATGCTTTGAGGATGGTCTTCATTATGACATCCGAGAACTTGTGAATGTTTTTAGGTTGCCTTTAGTAAATGCTATTCTGAACCAGGAACTGATTACAGAGAGGAACCTGTATGAAGGTAGTGGTGTGGGTCATGGTGGTTCAACACCAGTTTCTGCTACTATTTATACTAGTAATAGGAAGATACAGGTGTACTTCTCTTAGGGTGGTAGTACCAGCCAGAAGAATGTTTCAAGTGGTCAGGTCATGAGCTTCTAGTGTTGTAAGGAGGAGCACAAGTTACCTTAGTGTCTCTCTGACCTAGTGGAATGTCGGGATTACAGGAGGATGGGTCATCTGCATCATATTTGCAGGCTGTTTCCACCTGTGTATTGTGAGAGGGGTTCTGTGAAAACTCTGCATGCGAGTGAAGGACCAGTAGTTTCATACCAGTCAGGGAACTGGAATTCATCAGGGCGTGCATCCAGGGATGGTGGACATGGCCAGGGTAGCCAGAAGCCAGGATCACAGAGGCAACAGGATGGGACAGCTCAGGGTAGCCAGGCTGTGTTGTAGGGTCGCGGCACTGGCAAGACATATGCAGTGCAACAGACCCCGAAGGGGCAACATCCCAGACCTTCTTCTATCAGAGGTACTATTCTAGTATCTTATGTTTTATCTTAAGTACATTACTATATGGGTGCTACACATAGTTTCATATATGTTCTCATTGGGGAGATCCTGGGGCTCTGTGTTTCTAATTCCTCTGATTTTATGACATTAGACACTCCGTTTGGAACTATAACGGCAAGTGTGCATCAGTGAATGGAATGCCCCATTGAGGTTTGTGGGTGTCACAACCTTTGGGACCTCTATGTCATAGATATGGAGAGCTATGATGTCATTCTTGGGATGGGCTAGTTGGTTCCTTTTTTAGCCTTTGTGGATTGCTATCGTTGCAGTGTGAGTATCACATCCCCAGAGGGAAGATAGTTTCTATACAAAGGTGAATGAGATGTTCGGGTTAGTTGAGCTGGACCAGAGCATTGTGGGCGAGGTGGAGTCACATCCCAGATTTGAAGTTTATATATGGATGATCATGGGACCTTTCAGAAGGATATCCCGCTAATGTTTGATCATTTCAGGGATGTCTTCTTGGATGAATTTTAGGTTTTCCTCCAGAGAATGAAGTGTATTTATCTATTGAGCTTGTGCCAAGGGTGGAAATGGTTTCCATTCCTCCTTATAGGATGGCTACACCTGAGTTACAGGAGCTCAAGAGATAGATAGAGGAGTTACAGTCAAATGGTTTTATCTGACCTAGTACTTCTCCATGGGGTTGTCATGTCCTTTTTTTGATTAAGGCGGATGGTACTCTCAGACATTGTATGGATTATCATAAGTTGAACCAATTTACTGTTAAGAACTGATATCCCGTAATATGGATTTATGATCTTTTTTATCATTTTCATGGAGCATGAGTGTTTTGGGATATTGACAAGAGATTAGGATATCATCAGCTGCACATTAGAGCATCTGATATACCTCTCACAACTTTTAGGAGCAGGTATTGTCTATACGAATATACGGTTATGCTGTTCGGTCTCACAAATGCACCAGCAGTTTTCATGGATCTGATGAATCATGTGTTCCATCCTTATCTGGATCCTTTTGTGGTAGTATTTCTGGACGATATCTGGGTGTAGTCTCACTCTCGACATGACCATGCCACCCATACTGATATCATATTGACTACACTAAGAGAGAATAAGCTATATGCTACGATCTCAAAGTTCCACTTTTGGATGGACTATATTCACTTCCTGGGTCATATCATCTCAGAGGAAAGAGTTTCCATGGACCCAGAGAAGGTGAGAGCGGTAGCTTCATGGGAGAATCCTAAGAATGTGTTTTAGATACGAGGATACTTAGAGAAGGCTGGTCACTACCGACATTTCATTCAGGTTTTCTCCTACTTAGCAGCACCATTGACGGGTCTGACAAAGAATGGTGTGATGTTTGTTTGAACGGATGATTGTGAGACAGCCTTTCAGGATATAAAGGAAGGTTGACATCTGCTCCAATCCTGATACTTCCAGAGTAGGGAATGAGCTATACAGTTTACTGTGATGCATCAGGTGCTGGATAGGAATCACTGTTGATGTAGGGTGGTCGATTTGTTGCGTACTGGTCATGGCAGTTGAGGACAAATGAGAGTAATTACCCAACACATGACCTTGAGTTGGCTCTAGTCATTCATGTGTTGTGCTGTTGGAGACACTATTTGTTAGAGAGTATTTTGTGGTTTTCATCGACTACAAAAGTCTCAATTATATTTTTACTCATCGTGAATTGCACCTGAGACAGCAAAGGTGGGTTGAATACCTTCAGTACTTCGATTTTGAGCTTTCCTATACACTTGGTAAAGGTAATGTCATAGCTGATGCACTGAGCTGGAGGACTCAGATACAGGCAGTACAGGAGGCCAGTGGTGAGTGGTAGCTCGTGGATTTGTTCTCTGAGATGCATTTGGAGGTGCACCATAGTCCGGGGTAGACCTATCATTCATCTTTAGCTATGATATCTATCCTCTTGGATAGAGTGAGGATGAGACAACTATCTGATTTAGAAGGCCTAGTTCTATAGGAGTCGGTGGCAAGTGAGTACCCTCCTCCTGGTTGGACGATAGTCGATGATGAGATTCTACGTTTCCATGGACGGGTGTAGGTTCCAGGGGATATACTTGAGGAGATGATGCATTAGTTTCGTGATTCTTCTTGGGTAGTTCATCTCGGGGTTACCAAGATGTTCTGTGAGTTGAGATGTCAATACTAGTGGCCATGTATGAAGAAAGAATTAGCTGGTTTTGTTATGAGATGTTCCACCGATCAGCAAGTGAAGGCGGATCACCAGAGGCTATCTAGACTATTATAGAAGATACCCATTCTGAAGTAGAAATGGGATGATGTCATGATGGACTTCGTGACTGGTTAACCGAAGTGTACTCGAGGCAATGATGTCGTGTAGGTTGTTTTGGACAGACTCACGAAGGTATTTCACTTTTTGATGATAAATGAGACCTTCAGTGTTGACGAGCTTGGGAATTTGTATATTAGAGAGATCGTACGTCTTCATGGGATCCCTCGTTCTATCATTTCATATAGGGAAACCCATTTTACCTCTCATTTCTGGCAGAGTTTTTAGGGGGCACTGGGTACACAGGTACTTCTGACCATAGCTTACCACCCTCAAACTGATGGTCAGTCGGAGCGTACTATACAGGTGCATTAGGACATGTTGTGTGCATTCATCCTAGTCTTTGGGGCATTAGGAGAGGCATATACACCATGTCATGAATACCTACAATAATAGTTTCCAAGAGACTATTGAGATGGAACCATACGAGGATTTATATGGTATTCCATGCCAATAACCCTTGTGTTGGTTAGAGGCAGGTGAGGCAGCTTTACTGGGACCACGTCTCGTGCAGGAGACTTCGGAGTTGGTCCAATTTATTTAGAAGAGGATGGCTACGACACAATCTTTTCAGAAATCTTATACTGATCACCGTAGATCACCCTTGGAGTTCATGGTCAGGAATCAAGTTTTCTTACTTGTTTTGCCGAGTTTGGTACACAGATAGATCAGGAGACATGGTAAACATACACCGATGTATGTAGGGCCATTTTAGATTCAGGAGAGAGTCGGGCCGGTTGCTGATCAGTTGGAGTTACAATAGAGGTACCAAGCCATGTACGACCTCTTCTATTTGTCTCAATTGGGTCGCTATCATTCATAACTGTCTCACCTCTTTCAGCCCGAGGAGGATGAGCTAGAAATAGATGTGCCCTTTGAGGATCATCTGATTTGTATCATTGATAGAAGCACAAAGGTTCTCTGAGACCGGTCAGTTCCTCTAGTACACGTGCTATGGCAGTATGGCTGAGTGCAGGAAGAAATCTACGAGCAGAAGACCGATGTACGTGCACAGTGGCTGGAGTTATTCTAAACATTATCTTCTCCACCCTTAGAAATTAAATTTGGGGATGAATTCCCTTAATGAGGGAATCTTGTAAGAACCAAGTTCTTATTTTTAAGGTACAAGTTTCTTCTTTTTTCTTTTCCTTATGTATTTTTGAGAAAATAAGGAATATGGGGGAAAATCCTAAAATTTGGGACTACACATTGTGTACTATTCCACACACAATGTACTTTGGCCATGTGGGAATAGTATACAGGGTGTGTAGTCATGTCGGTCATGAAGGGTGTAAAAACTATCTACAGGCCGTGTAGTGGAATTTACACACCGTGTAGTTAGTCGGGAGGCAAATAGTGAGGTGATGGTAGTAGCCGCCAGCTAGGCGATTGTACACACCGTGTTGTCGAATATACATGTCGTGTACTCGTGTTGAGGGATGAATAGTTTGGCGATGCGGCCAGAGGAATAGTTAAATGAGGGCAGTACACGCCGTGTAGTCAAAAGTACAAACCGTGTACTTTATTTGTTTCTTATAAAATAGGCAGTATCCAACCCTGTTCACAGTATAAGCTTAGAATTAGATGGGAGCTCAAGAGAGGATGGCCGGACCTTCGAGGAACAACCGATCGAACACTGGGAATCTGATCCCTCTTTCATCGATCACGTTGCCACCGCGCGGGTAATCCCTCTTTTCTTCATTCATATTTTTTTTACCCGAATGGCCTGACGGCCTTCTTTTCTTATTTTATTATGGATAATCCACATTTTAAAGGATTAAGGGGAACCCGTACATGACCCTTAGGCCCAAGGCATAAGGCCCAAAAAACCCGCAATACATGACCCGATGTCCCAGAGGCAAACCATGCCCAATACATGACCCGTAGGCCCATCCCACTTGAACTGTCCCTCCCCTGCTTTCTACATCATTGATTTCCTAGCTCCCTCAACTTGCATTACTGATCGGCAAGCATTGACCCATACCAAGCTGCACTGTTCCTGGTCCCGATGGCAGCTTCCATACCCTCTCATTCTTCCAATCTGATATGCTCTTTATCTGGTGGTTGCTACTCTTATTTCCCTTATCCGCTTCTGGGGCCCATTCTGTGTGAACTGGGATACTCCATGAACTATGTTTCCTGAAGGCCATGTGGCCTAAAGGCCTTTGATGACCCGAAGGCCCTAGAGAATTGTAAGCCCAAACCGGTGGCCTAAAGGCCCAAATCAGGTGAATAGTTTCGACTGCTACAGTTCTGAACAGTGACTGAAATAGTGACTTCTATAGTACTGCTACAGTAACCATGAAAATTCGCCTCCACCCGCTTTGGAACATGGGTCTCTTGGATGCCATGCAGGATCCCTTACCACTCGAGTACGGGCTTATTGGCACCCTTATCCTTGTATAGTTCTTTCCAATTCTTCCTGTAATGGAAGTTATTTGAGTTTGAATGTTTTTTCTTCTATGTCAGATCTACTTCATTCTTCGACGATTCAAGTAGCGTTGTTCATGTATATAGATCAAGGGTGATCGAGGTAGGTGGCTTTGTGTTTAATTTTCCAACTAATTTGTGTTTTGTGTACCATTGTGATATGCACCGATGAATGGGTAGTCGTATGGCTGAGGCCTTATTGAATTAAATACCTATAATGGTTTAGGTAATTTAAATGTGATAATAAAATGTTGTATGAGATCGCTGCTTGGATCCAGGACCACTAGGGGGTGTGTTCCTCTGTTTAGCTGTTTGTCCAGGATACCCGAGGTTATGCCTTTATAATAATGACTGTAGAATTGACATGAGAGATATTTCATGTGTATTGATTTTTTACATGATGGGCATGTCCCGGATACTTGTTAGACTGAGGGTAGTGTTGTGATTAGACTGTGGGAAATGTAATACTTGGCCTATGTCCAAATTCATCCGTGCCTGTGGGTAGTTGGCTCTGTGCCTGTGGGTGACACCTCATATGCCTGCGGGCGATATTCGATATGCTTGTGTGTAGATTCATGTGTTTATATTCTCTTTACCTGAGGGTAAGGGATTCTGTGTCTGAGGACACTAGCTGTTTTACTTAATATATTCATTGTGGTGATATATATAATTGAATGTATATAAGAATAATAAAATGTCAATATAACTAGTAACGTTAGTTACATTTGAGTAATACTTAGTTAATTTTATTTTTACTACTTCACACTGTTGTTGCATCTTTTCACACAGTTGGGCACGATACCTTTAGTGCGTGCCTACTACTATTTATTTCTCAAACCCTGTTTGGGTCATGTCTTCGGATAAAATAGATTACGTTTCCGCAGGTGCGGAGAAGGGAAAGGGTCCTTATACAGGCACTTGATTGCTGCTGTGGTGTAGGGGATCATGGGACCGGGCATAGGCTCGCAATGATAACAGCTGTTTTTTTTGTTTTACTATACTATTTTTTGTACTTTATTGTATTGCAGTATAACATGTTTTGGCTGTTTTATATAATAGTGACATGCTGCATTTTCATATATATATATATATATATGACTACTGGTTCCCTTTTTCTTATCAGTTATCCATTTCTTTTATATATATTGTTTATCGCTTTTTGATTTTTGTATGATATTTATCTATTCCGATGTGCTGCATCCTGAAAAATGAGGGCATAGTATCCCTACTATCAGACTAGGGCCCTCACTGCTAGTTTGCAGACTTTGGCATTTTGGGAAATGCGCTTGAGGTCACATGGGGAACCGGGTTCAGGGATCCCGTTGAGTGGCACCAGGAACCGGGACGTTACACCATGCTACATCATGTTGAATGAGGGTTTAGTCATGGTTAATGTGCAATGAACCTTTCCTCATGAAAATTTCATCACAAATGTTCTTACCACATTTCCAAGATATGATAATCATTCTAAACCATGTCTTTTTTTTTGCGTTTCTATTATGATCTATTGATATGCATATTTCAAAATATTTACTATATTATTCATGTTATGCCTTTTTAAATCCACAATTAGGAATTATAGATCATATTTATATATGCATGTCATCCGGTTATCCCATAGAATTCTATGTACGAACGAATGTGTGTGGTAATGTGAAGTATTATTTCAATAAATATTTATATTTCATGTTTTATTTTTATATATAATGTTCCTATGACCCAATGGCACTATACATATCAATATTCTTTATTGTGTCAAGTGAATATTTTATGAAATAAATTACATTTATGTTTCAAATATAGAGATAGAGTTTTATAGATGGTATCCGTGGATAGGATTAGTTAGTTGTTGGATTCGGATTATGAAACCATATTTAAATCCTTAGAGATAATACTAATAAAAATAAAAACATCCCCAAATTTTTATGATTATTGAGTATGTAGTTTATTAATAAAAAATATCTTTGGTTGGATACAAGTTTGTAGAGGCCGTTATGGAACAAATGTATATAGGGGTAAAACCTGAAAACACAACATTGAACTAGAGTCATATGGGAACTTGTTCATGACAATGGGAATTGTTGTAACATTGGTTTCGATGCTCCTGGGAGATATGCATTGGTAAATTAATAATCTTAGTATGAACCATTATTATGGGAACATAAAAGCTACCCATATGAATATTTTATGGGATGATTATCATTGATGACATAGATTAAAACCCATAATTTCATAATTTAATGAAACAAATGTAATTTATAAGTCATATAATTTTTTCATTCGAATTCTCTTTATGTGTTACCCCTAACATTTTTTTATTCCATCTTATGGATGTTAAAAGGATGAATCGAGTTAACAACCGTTGTGGAGATCAATGTGATGAATATTATAACAAGATACCAAATTCGATGTGAGTAGGAGTTGTGAACATTGTAACAATACCTTTTTAGTTAACTCATGTGTTGAATTAATCATGGGTCAAGTGGAAAAATCAACCTCCTACCCCATAAATAAACATCAAGTTTCAATTGAGAGCTTCATGAGACAAACGCCTCATAATTTTAATGGATCATCTGATCCCTCAATCACCGAACAACGGATCAACTCCACTGAGAAGATCTTATTCATCCATTAATATTCTAAATAATAAAATGTACTTCTAGATGCTTATTGTATGAAGGTTGAATCTTATCAAAGGTGGACATGGAACATGAATATGAAGAATGAGGAGGATATCGAGGCATTTTAATGGAATGATTTCCAAAAATAAATTTTAAGTAAATATTTTCTTCTGAGCCTCCAAAATAAGATAGAAAGGGACTTCAATGCCTCCAATAAAAAAGGCGACAAATCCATCGGAGCATTTGTGGGAATCCTAAGAAGGATTGCACAATATTCCTTTGGCTTTGTCGTTAAACTCTAATGAAATTTTTACATCTTATTTAGTGGGATAAAACATAGTATACAGAAATCCCTAGTGACCCATGACTTTGAGAGTTATGTAGAAATAGTATGATATTGCCTCAAAGTCGAATGTGAGATTGGAGAATATCAGAGGTATCATGGGGAACAGAATCATATGGTGGACATAAATTCTTGTAGACCAATTGATAAATCCAATACTGATAAGAAATTACAGAACAAAACTTTCCAAAGGTGTGGAATGAAGGAAAAAAGAAGTTTACTGAAGGGGTCGGGGAAATACTTTAGGTGTGGAAGAGAAGGCCCCTAGCCATTAACTGAAGACAAGAGAAACTCACAGCTACAATAGAGGAGCGAAATGATCCATTCGACACACAACGTATTGTTCATTTCTTCAACTTTAAATAACCATGTCACTTAGTAGACTAGTTCCCCAAGAAAAGGGCTTTCCAAAGCAACCAACAACTCCAAGGTAGTAAGGGAGATAATTTTCCATCACTAACTCTGAAGTGAACCCCATCAATGATGTGGTGATAGGTACAGTAGCTACTCAATCAAGAATAGTGAATGTACTTTTTTCCTAATTCTACACATTATTTTATATCCCAAATGTGTAGTTGAATAATCCAAAATCCACAATAAGTCAAGGAAGTATCAATGTCGGCGATAACATAAAATAGGTAAGTCATTGCATCCTATTATTATAACTCCTCCCTTACCAAAATTTGTGGAATGAACATCCAGACAATCCTTGTCATACTCTTTATGGTGGTATTTGATTCAATTATTTTCATGGATTGGCTTTTCATATATAGAGAAAACATGAATTTCTATGAGAGGTAAATCAATCTCTATATGGCGAATCTACCCTTGATTGTAAACAAGTGCAAGGGATGGGGGATGATACTTTTTTACCACCATCATCTCATGTGTAGATATTATAGCCCTATAAGAATGTGTATCACACTCAAATGATTGATTCTAAGGAATCAACAATCATTGAAGACATGCCTATTGTGAGGGAAATCATGAATGTGTTTCCAAAGGAATTTCATGGTCTTCTTCCTAGAATAGATGTTGAATTATGAATTGATATAACACATAGGGAATTTCCAATATACAATAATCGATACATAATGGATATTATGGAGCTTGAGGAGATGAAGAAGAAACTATAAAAGAATCTATATAATGGATTTATATCCCATGTGCTTCACCATTGGGTGCACAAGTCCTCTTAGCCCAAAAGAAGGATGGATTGATTTTCCTTTTCATTGATTATTATGATCTCAACAAAATTATGATAAAGAAAATTTACCCTCTTACAAGAGTTGATGACTGGTTCTATCTACTACTTGGATCACAATCCTTCTCCATGGTTGATCTCTAGTCAGAAAATTACTCATTAAGCATGAAGAAGTAATATATCCCCAAGACTACATTTCGTAAAAGATACTGGCACTATGAATTCAAAGTAATGCCTTTTATACTTACTAATTCTAATGAAATACTCATGTACTTGATTAATAGAGTCTTTATAGATTACCTAAAAAAAATTTGGTAGTCTTTATAGATTATATTCTAATATACTCCAATGCCAATTAGGAGAATGAGTGGAATCCAAGCACAATAGTAGAGACCTTGCGAAAGGAAATGCTCAATTTTTGGAACATCAACTGTGATTTTGGGTTCAAGTATGTATTATTAATGAATAATATCATCACAAGTAGTGGGATATATGTATATCCCTCCAAGAAAACTACAAAATATGTATGGTCGAAGCTAGCGTTGGTAACAGATATCCATAACTTCTAGGAATTAACTGGAAATTATCAATGATTTTTGAAAACATTCAACATTTGAATAACCCACATACCAAGCTATCATAGAATGAAGTATAGTTTCATGGGAGGTAATAATATGAAGATAAACTCAAGGATTTGAAAAAGAAGATTATTGGTGCACCAGTGCTCAGAATACCATAAAATATACAAAAATTTGTTTTAAATAGTTATGCTTCATAGAAGGGAATGTGCTGTGTGTTGATGAAAAATGCCAATGTAATTTAATATAATTTATGGACATTTAATGTTCATGAGAAAAACTATACAACACATTATATGTATTTTTCAGATGTACTCTTTTCTGTAAAAATTTGGAGACATTTACTCATTGGGGAGAAGTGTGAAATATATAATGATTAAAAAATCATCATGTATGTATTCACACAGATAAAGATGACTATCTTAAAATGAAGATGGATAGAGTTGATCAATGTATATGAATACTCAATCCATTACCACCCTTGGAAAACAAACTAATTGGCAGATGCTGAAAGTAGAAAGGACCCAATAATTTAATCATTGATGAGAATTAAAAAGGATCATATCGTCTTTGATTTGATGATGATGGAAATTAGAATCATAAATAAGGGATAATCATCTATCCATTCACATATTATTTATTAACCTTATATTTTGGAATGGTTAAAGGATGCTCAAAAGGATGATGTGGGAATTTAGAAGAATGTGGAAACTATCAAAAAACAAAAATCCTTAGTGTCCAATGTTAATGAAGAAGGAATTGTGAGATTTGGAACAAGTCTATGTCTACCCTCAAATACAGAGTTTAAGAATGAAATTTGAGATGATTCACATATTTCTAATTACTCCATTTATCTAGTAAACACACAGATGTAATGATATTTCTGAGAGCATTATTGGTGGTATAACATGAATAAAGAGATTATTGAGTATACATCAAAGTGCCAAGTATGTCAGCAAGTGAATGATGTGATGATGAAGACTAAAGTAATGATTCAACCATGATCCATACCATCATGGATATGGGAGAACAACAACATAGACTTTGTCAATAGAATTATGAAGTTATCCAAAAGGAATAATGATGTCTGGGTTGTTCGGGATCATCTAATAGAGATTGAAATCATCATTGAAATTCAAGAGGATTTCACATTAGATCAATGGAAAAGATAAATATTAGAGAAGTGGTAAGGCTTCATGAAGTACCAATATCTATTTTATATACTCAGGATCCACGTTTCACCTACATGTTATGGAAGAGTATTCAACATGCTCTGAATACTGAGCTGGAAATTCGTACCACTTATGATACTCATATTTATGGCCAATGTGAGTGGACTATCCACAAACTTGAGTACATGTTTAGAGAATTATTAATGGGCTTCAATGGTGGATGTGATCAAAATATTCATCTAGTTGAGTTCTATTACAATAACATTTTCCACACAAGCTTACAAATGGATCCTTATGAATTCCTTTATTTGAAGAGGTGAGGAACACTAACATGTTTGGTGAAGATGGGGAGTTAATACTCCTAGGTTCCGAAATGGTGGATCAAAATGGTTTATGAAATGGTGGAGATGGTTAATACAATTGAACAACCCATTAATAATACTCATAGTTGACAAAATATAAATGTTGAAAATGTTTGACGAGATCTTCAGTTTTATGATGGAGACATGATATTCCCATGCATATCACCATGGAAGAGAGATATGAGATTTTGGAAGAAGGGAAACCTTAGTCAAAGGTACATCATCCCTTTTGAGATCCTATATCGCATTAGAGTAGTGGCATAATGACTAGTACTCCCACCAATCCTATCTCAAGTACCTGATGTATTCCATGTATCACACATGAGAATGTTCCTACCTAACCCCTTTCATGTAGTCAATCTTGAGGTGGTACAATTGGAGAATGATCTCTCATATGAAGAGTGGTTGGTGAAGATCATAGATCATAGGAAAAATATTATACAAAAGAAGACAATGGCCCTCGTGAATGTGTTGTAGTGAAACTACATGATTAAAGAAGCTAAGTGGGAATTAGAGGAAGTGGAGAAGAAAAGATACCCACTTCTGTTTTAGTGTGGTAAAAATAAATTTCAAGGGAGAAAATTATTAATGGGGGGATATTTTAATGACAAAAACATTTAATAATGAAAATTCCCCTCGATCTATTTAAATTTATTATAATGTAAAATTGTTATATGAAACATGTGCACTTCCTTAGTTTTATGTATTTGGATTTTAATATACTGTTAAGAATTGTTACTATTTCTAATATAGTCATTGAATAGTGATCACATGATTATTACAAATATAGGGCATTAACAAATCCAATTTACATAAACAAAGGAATAGATGGCCTAATCTAGTATAATCGCTCCATACGAAGCCCATTTTCCAGATCTAGAAAAGGAGGTGGCACCACTGGGCATCGTTTTTGACAAATCCCAAGCTGAGCTATAACATGTTATGCTTGAACCGAACTACCTACAAGAGAAGTGTATGTTGATAGAGATTACCACATGAGAAATGATATCCAAACCACCCCAAATGTTTTTCACCATTGTAAACCATACGCTTTAGGTCATATGAGGGTGTTATACGGGGTTATATAACAAGACCCTATCACTATTATTATGTACATTATGTTTGTATTGATAATATACATTCATTTTATTGTTTGTACTTTGTAAATTTTTTTTAATGAAAAAATACTTCTTTTAGTTAATATTCAACTAGGATGTCTAATTTTATGAATTCGTGTATTTTTAAAATATTTATTATTTTAATGGAATGCTATTTATAAATTTTATTTTATTAAATGTAAATAATCAAAAAAATATTATGTATAAAATTGTAATTTTTTATTATGGTTTGAATGACGTTTTTATCAAAACCCAATAATTTTCTATAAATATCATCTTTTTATTTTAAATGTATAAATTATCATATTTAAAAAACTATACAGGAAAATTGAATTTTTTTTAATTTGGAAGTTGAAATTATCCAATGGTGAATTTTTCATAATTTTCATGGACAGTCACACTTTTTGGGTAAATATTAATACCGTTTAATTATATAATTTGTCTTGTGACATCATAATGATCTGATAGAGATGTAATACAACACTATAAATGTTATGTTCATACAATATATGTTTTACCATTAAAATAAAATTATTTTAGGTTTGTATGATTTATTTTAGAAATCTTTAGTGGACCCCCCAAGGCTTATACAATATTTTGTCATTTTAAAATGTTTTCCTTGAGAGTGTGACACTCATCCCAATTAGAAAGCATACTATTATAAGAATATAGTCCATTGGGATTATATAATTCTTTTTGCCTCTCCCCTTTACCAAAACCATGGTTAAAACCATGAGATGGTTTTGGTTTTTATTAGTTTAATGTGTGGTATCCAAAACCTAAATAATAGAGAAGTACTTCTATTTTCTTATATAATCCCACAAATATTCCCACTTATATTCACTAAAAACAAATGGAGAACGTCCCTAATATTCCCTCTTATCTATAATATCCACCCAAGTTGCTCGATACTCCCATGAAGCCTCTCTCAATCCTCTTACAATCACTTGGGATCACATGATCACGTAAGGGATTTCTTCATTTTTTTGAACAATTTCCTTTATTTTGTTATACCGTTTTATTTTGAATTAAAAATGTTAGGTTAGGATTTATCACCCCCCCTATATTGAAATCCTTATGTTTTAATTATGATAGACTCATTTCTCTCTCTTTAATTCTCCCATTTATACTCATTACTATACTGATATTCTGTAATGGATATCTCTCTCTACATTTACATTCAAGAATTTCATTTATTTATGAATATAAATTCCATTACATATATTGGTACATGTATCTATATGACCCATCATAGATTCCATTACATGTACATAGAATGAGACACCCCTTTATTTTTCATCAACCATTTTTATGTACTATTATGTTACGTCGTTATGCTACAGAAATTGCACCACGATTTTCCATGCCAAAGGCATTGTAGAGTGAATACCATACTCATTTCATTATCAAGGGTATTCACCTTTATTAACATTTAAATAATGATTATAGAGTTTCATATTTACATTCCACATCCAAGTATTATTTAATAAATGGTGATGATTTATGAACTCTTGTTATATGATCAATGTGGCATAGTTAAGTATGAATTGATATGATTATGAAGTGTGTGCCTCGATAGATATCCAATGCATTGGGCAATGATTAGTATCATGATTTGTCAAGTGAAATTATGGTTTACTCATTCCAATTCAACTGAAATGAGTTTTTACAAATTCTTCATTTGAAATGATCCCTGGATCATGCTAATATCATGTTAACTATTGTTTCCACATTTTCATGTTATGATAATCATGATATATCATGTTTTTATGATCATGTTTCTCTTATGATCCATTGATATTCCTATTACCCAACATATACTATATCCATCATTTTATTCTTTGTTTACTTCATTACTGTGGTCTAAATTCCACCCTTTTATTATTAATGTTCTCATGCAATGCTAAGTAAGAAAGAATCTGTTAGGAAATGTATATGATTTTTTCAATAATGATGAGTAATTAATGTTTTTAGTTGATATGTAATGTTCATAATCCCCAAATACAGTAGACCACTATATCTTCATAGTTTTATCAAGTTAATATTTTATGTAATAAATTGTGTTTATGTGTGAAATAAAGATCATGTTTGTTATAAATACCGCCACACACAAACCATTATTATCATCATGAATAAAATATCAATATTGAAATAATAGGGCTTCAATGATATAAATATTCAAATTTCAATTCAATATAATAAACGTATTTTCAAATATAAATCAAAAGTCCAAATATACAAATAAAATATTTATTTGATATCTCATTTTTCAAAGAAACAAATAATTCATGTATTTTACCATTTCCTTTATAAAAATAATGGAACTTCTCCTTTATTCATTTAATATCCTCAAATCATTATTATTAAATTGGCCACATCATGAAATAACATACCCTTAAATATGTTCACTCAGTACTAATGATATAAATCATGTAGTGTTATTATCGTAACCAATGAACACGCTCCATATCCATAGTCTTGTCAATGAACTAATTTCTCTACTTTTTAAATTAAAAAACACATAAAATCATGATGAATTTCAATAAAGGATCAAATGACTCATAGGTTTATGGTTGGAATGGTTTGATGCTTTAAAAATTATTCCTCATGTAGGATTTTTTCCTTTAAAAAAAGCAATATATAAAAAATTGTAACGAATTTCTCCACATCAAAGTAGCAACACCCACTTATCAAAACTCAATGTTAAGGTTTATGATCAAGTAAGCATAATGAATTATTTTCACACCCTCTTGAAATTTTTATGCACTTTTTTTTCTGAAGGTTTTGATTTGATGAATCCTAAAATCTATCACATAACCACATACAATCAAAATAATATAGATCTTGAAAATGGTGATTTTTTGTATTCCTAAATCACACCCCATTTCTTTCAATTTTTGGTATTTTTTTTGTTATTTATTCATTTTTTTCAAGATTGTAAAATGAAAAGGTATAATGATAGATTCCAGAAACTTTTAAATTTTCCCCAATATAACCCCCACACTTCTTCTGTATTATGTATATCATCTCATACACTGTGATACCCTTTTCTCCCACACTTCATCTTTTAAATATGATGCATATACTAAAAGGATTATATGAATGGACAAAAATGGATGGAAACATATCTCATAACTAAAAAGATAATTCATGGTCTCTATGGGTAAAATAATTATTGATGTAAAGGTTTTATTTTATGAATATCTGGATTTTAAAAATATGACTCAAATATTTTAATTTTTTTCATAGTAATTGCCCTGACATGTCTGTATACAAGTTCGGTCGGTTTCATGCCCCATGATCACTCAAGAAATATGATCCAGATAAATAGAATGTACTTAGACCATAAATTTTATTTTGAATGATATATATGAAATTGTAAAATCACTAAAGGCATAATTAAAAATAATAAATTATTTTCAAAAATTTAGAAATTCTACACAAGAAACATTGTTGAAGAATTTCATTTACATGAATCAATCAATTCCTTCCAATCGGGAGCCCTCATTTTAATATTCATGCATCACTCTAAAAATTAATTTTTCCTCATTAATCATTATATATCATTAACATTGTAATATAAGACATGGAATTATTTGGTTCATAAGAAATTCATGTCTCATAGATCAGCCATGTGAAGCATAAATTCAAGTATAAGCATGTAATTTCACATTAATAATAATAAAAAAATTTCAAAAAAGTAATGTGTTTAAAAGATAAAAACAAAAAGTGGGATCCCTATAGAAATGTATAATTCTACTATTCAATATTCTCAGGATTTCATTTTAAATTATAATCCTATAAATCATAATTACACAATTATGGACAAGGATCATGTCTTTTAAGCTCATTAAATATAGAGTGATGGGGATCTATGCTAAATACATCCTATAAAATGGAATAGAAATATAAATTCATAAAATATAAGTAAGGGATGTACCGTGGTATAATAACCCATGTGGTCCTTGAATTATTTCTATCACTAGATGGCAGTACGAGTTGTTACACAAAATTTAAAGATGGATAGAAATTCTTTTATTTGAACCACCACATGTGGCTTTTCCATTATTTTCTTTATCTTATTAGAGGAGGAACAATCCATGGATAGAGTACACTTGATCTTCCTACCTTCACAATAAGGTATTGATTTCATAGTGAGTGTATAATGTTGTATTATTCATCCACAATTATGGTTGATTCTTGTGAAACCACATTTTATTTGACCAGTGGTTTATGAAGTTATGAGGCATCAAAAGAATATCTGAAGGTAAATTAAGAGTTTATTCTATTTGAATAAAATTAAATTATGGTGTATTAATATAAAATTCTTCCCCATAAATGTACATAGAATTTTGAAAGGGTTCCTTAAGAAATTCCACTGGAATCCCCTCATGAATTTCCATAGGGAAATATTCAACTTGTCCAGGGAGCTATATATGTTACTCAAAAGGCACACATCCAAGTTATTCATCATCCTACTTGTCATATTAATGATTTTTTGATTCTATATAATCAAACTGAAAATGAGTGTCGTAAAAATAATATTAGAAAAAATCATAAGAGATAGGTTCAAAGGAATGTTCAACTGCTTGAGTTGGTTCAGCTTCATTCTCTTCATTTGTAGTAAGATCCTCTTGAGGTAGAATCTTAGTAGATAGAGGACGGTAGTCTGGAACTCCCATTTTTACATCAAATTCGACCACTAGAGTGGTGTCTTCCTTCTATATTTCCAGGTTTTCTTCTTTTCCTAGAATGTGGAGATCCATTATTTCGTCACATTTTATCGTGAATTAATCCAATACTTATTGATATAAAACATGTAGAACTGTATGCATGTCTTCCACCCTGGCATCCTCATGTTTATAAATTTCAATGATTAGTTGTTAAATTTCTTCCACAACATTCTCAGGTTCATGCTTCGACTAAGTTTTGTGTCCCATCATTAATGCACAAACATAATCAAAATATCTATCAAACTTTATTGTTTGTTGTTAAATGATTTCTCTACATTCTTGAACCCGAGATCTTCTAAAATCATGATCATCTTATTTTTGTTTCACCTATGAGTAATGTATCCATGCATAATAATCTAAATATGAATACTTCATAGAAGTCATTTTTTAGTTATTTTATGAAATTATATCCACCTAAAATGTGAAAATAGAAATAGTAAATGCAGTATTTATTGTATCACCAACAACATAATAAGTTTTTAAGAATCCCTATAACATGGAGTGTAAAAAAACAATAGTCTATTTATTATTGTAGATTAGTGGATGACCATTGTCGTCTATCTTGAAGAGTCTTTCCATGTGGTTCAATAAATTTATGTAATTCACCTAAACTATTTCATTTTGAAGTTATTGATTATTTAAAAAAATCGTATGTAAATCCTGATTTATAAATTTATAATAAGATGAATGTATAAACAGAATGAATTTCAGAAGAAATGAATTGGTTTTGGGGTTCATTCAGGGATTCATTCATTATTTTCCTTTATATGATTGAATTTATTTTGATAACACTAACATTAAATCACATATTTGAATAACTATTTATTCTATAATAGAAATATCTTTAGTTTCATTCCTTTGTGGATTATCACCCAATTGGGGATATTCTCCTCACCCATGCATATGACTCAAGTCTATAACCATTATAGAATAAATTATAATCGAAATTATAGAACAACTTAACCACACCCCAGCCATTCCTCAGGGTCATCCTATTATTAATGAGTGTATGATATAAAAATATTTGTTTGGATTGGTGGGAGAAGAGAGAGATAGATTAACAATTTAAAATTTTAAAAAAATAACAGTAATAATAACATTGATTACTATTATTATAAATTTAGATAACAGTTTTTAAAATAGGAGAGAGAAACAATGTAAAATAATATGAAATTACGATTGATATATTATTAATAATATTTAAAATGATAATAATAATAATATTTATTAATTATTATTATTATTATTTTTATAGAAGAAATTTAATTGTGGGAACAAAAAATGAATATATATATTTAAAATAATTTAAAATTAAAATTTAAATATAAACTAAAAAACTAAAATTAAAATAAAAAAATGAGGGGGGAGGGATGATAAGAATTGAAACCCGACATGTGGTGGAATCCGTACATAACTATGAGATTCGAGCTGAAAATTTGGGACAAAGGTGAGGGCCTCCTTTTATAAGAAAAATTATTCCTCTGAATCATTGCATGTTTTTACCCATAAAATGGACGATTCAAACATAAACTCCATCATAAAAGTTATTCCCCATTTTATTTTGAGTCTCCACTAAAAATTCATCTCAATTATCATCCATAGGTATGAGTTATTATTTGTTAATTAACTATTAATTTATTTGGATGATAGTTCCAAGAAGAATCTTACAAATGCATGAAACCCGATGACATCTATTAGGACTTGATAAATTCCACAAATTTTTTGTAGATATGGTCCAATGTGTAATAATTTCAGTAAAGGTTTAATCACCTCAGTCAGAGGTCTATAGACCATGATGGGATTCTATTACCGTAGAAGGGTCCACGATGTCTGCTAAGAAAATTGTTCAACTTCGTGGGCTTTTTTAAGGCATCACGATGCTTGAATCAACCCCTAGTCTAGAAGTGAAATACGATATAAATAAAATAACTATTATAAAAAAATAATATCTCAATTTTTAATTATATTTTGAACGAAATTAACAAATACCCTTGATGAGAAAATCAATCAAAAATTTTGAATTATGAATTTTTCACAAGTTATACCATTTCCTTCATTAATTCGAAATACCCATTATTTTTATATAATAATTTAATATATGGATTTTATCATTTAAATCATTAAATAAACTTCATTATTTGTTTAAAATTATTCACATAAACTTTATCTGTCAAATACTCCAACAATTAAACCACTCTTCTCCTCAAGCATAAAATCTCAACATGGGAATCATAAGACACAAATGTTATCAATATTCATATTTCAATGAAATATAATCAAAAAAACATTGTCAAATCAAAAAAAATCCAAAATCTACATAAAATATAAATTTCCTTTCTCATCATTTATAGAAAAAAATAAATAATGTATTTTAATTTTTTTCATTCGAAATATGATGGAACTTCTGGTTTCATTTAGTTAGGATCCTCAATTCATTATTATTAAAAATTCCACGTCATGATATACCTCACTTTTCAATAATTTCCCTCAACACTCGTGAAATAAATAATGTATATTTATGCTCATATCATGAGAATAGGGTAATTATACATTTTATTGTAAATGAAGTACTTTATCCACATTGTAATGAAAAAATAACCATACCATTATGAGGACATGAAATAAAGTTTCAAATGAGTCTGAGGCTTAATATCGGTAGGATTTGATGATATAAAAATTAATTCTCACAGTGGAGTTTTATCTCTTTAGTAAAAATCATGAAAAAATTGTTTTAATGAAGTTATCCAATTTAATGTATCAATACTCACATCCCTAAAACTCAAAGGGATTATTTATGATCAACTAGACAAAATGACTAATTTGTGACCCCTCCTGAATATTTTTTTTACTTTTGAAAATATTTTTTCATTTTTTGTCAAATGATATGATTTTATCAAAACTCACATCCATAACCTAAAAACACATGATTATAATACTTACATTCTAAATAATGGTGATTTTTTCCAAAATCATAATTCATTTTATTCATTTTTTGATAATTTATTTCATTTGTTAATTTTTTTTAAATAACGGAAAAAATAGAGTATAAAAAATGATACCAAAACATTTTAAAATTACCACAATATCACCCCCACACTTATTTCAGACAATTTATAGCATCATGTCCACCATTATTCACTGTACCACCATACTATGAAGTTAAAATATCTTGCAAATACTACTAGAATGTAGAAATGGATAAAATTGTATTGAAACATGGATAATCCCAAACAAGGAAATTAATGAACTCTATAGACTAAAAGAAGGATTGATGTGAATTTTGTATTTTTAGAATAAATGGGGTTTTATTGGATGCCTAAATCATTTAAAATATTTATTCGAACAGTCATAGTTTTGAATCATTTCAATACAAGTTTAGGTCGGTTACATGTCCCAATATCACTCAACAAATATGATAAAGATAAATAAGAAGTACTTTTTCTAGATATACTCTTGGGAATGAGATATATGATATTGTAAAATCAATCAAGGCTAGATTAATAATAATAGATAAATTAACAAAAATATCACAACATCAAAGTATGAAAAATGGTTAGGGAATTTTGTTTACTTTAATAAATCAATTCCTTCAAATCAAGTGTCCTCATTATAATATCCATGATTCACTTTAAAATTTTAATATTCCACATTACTCATTAAATATCATTAACATTGAAATACATGACATGGATTCACATAGTTTCTAAGAAAACCAGATCTCCTTGATCAAACAAGTAAATAATAAATTCATGTGTAGGAATGAAATTTCATATTAAAGATCAAAATATGTTTTTGGATAAAAATGTAAAGGTTTTAAAATATAAAAACAAAAAATAGACTCCCTTTTGAAAATATTCTTATTACTCTTCAATTTTTTAATTCTTCGTTCTTCCATTATGAACCTATAAAATTGAATTATACAATTAAGCCCAAGGATCATGTCTTTTAAACTGAAAAAATATATGTGGGGGTAGATGAATAATGAAATAATTCTTATGAAATGAAATTAAAATATATATTCATATAAATAATTTAAGGGACAATGATTTTTATGATCCTTGAAGTGGGATATGAATTTTTACTACCTCCAGAGGGTAGTACCATTTGTTATCGAAAATTATAAGGCGGATGAAACTTATTTGATTCGAACTACCACATGCTGATTTCCCAAGAATGTTCTACATTAATTTTGGTGAAGAACTATCCATGGATAGAGTAAACCAGATCCCACCCTTCACATTTAGGTTTATTATTTCATGGTAGAGATTGAATAATGTATAGATCTTCCACATTTTTTGTTGTAACTTGTGGAAACTCTCATGGTAGAAGTTATAATGGAAAATTTATTTATATATGTTATATATTATATTTTTTATTCTTTTAAACTTATTTATAAATTTTACAACACATGTATTTTCCTTTATATTTTGAGTAAATACAATAATTTTGTTTGAGGAAGTGTGGATAACCCCCCAAGCTTTGTGATTCGTACACACACTACATTATAGGTATTAAGGATTGGAATATTAAACTAATATGACGTTTATAAAATTTTAATTATATATTAATTATATTATTTACATATACACATATGTTTCCATTTAATTATTTCTTTAAATATGATAATAAAAAAGGAAACATCGGCCATGTGAACATATGGATTACCTTCTCCATGAACAATGTATTCCGTTTTATATTACTATACTATATAAATTATTAAAATAAAAATATAATTATCATAAATGATATTAATATTAATATTTAAATTCTTTAATCATGATATATGAATAAGGGACAATGATTAAAAAAATTAAGACAGATGGGAAAAACATAGTGAATAATACCCTAAGTGAACCCTAAACATTGGGTTGTTAATCATAGGGTAATATAAGGTCATAACAAAATCATATTTGATATTAGATATTGGAATATTGTGATTTAAAAGGTTTATAATTAATTTATATTTATTATAAAATTATTTTCTTTTACTACTATAAGATTCAAGATATAAGGTAATGGGATTGCATTTCAGTTTTTATTTCAGTGAGATACATGCTTTATTCACCACCCATTCCATTTGTGTGTTGCGTACAATTAATATGGATAAATTAAATGATTATTATACATTTATATGGTTAATTACATATCCTTTGTATGATTTTTATTTCATGGATTTTGATTTTTCTAAAGATTCGAAATCGATTAAAGAGTTTTGTCTCAATTTGATTTCTTTGAGACTCATATTTTTTATGAACCTAAATTTTTTTGGGGTGTATTTACTTCCATTTTAAATATAATATCATGAATATAAAAATTTTCATGATATGTTAGGATTCATTTAGATTCTAATTATTTAATAGGGCTTATGTTTCAATGTTACTAATTGATAGGGGTTTTTTCAAAAAATCTCATCATTTTTTGAATATTGTTTACGATTTTGCTTCCTTTTGGGAAGTATTATGATATGTACCTCAAGATCAATCATGAATTTTAATCTCCCTTGGTTATTCAAGATATATTCATGTATTGGTAAATTTTTTAACTTTTCCCTACATAATATATAATGATTGTGTTTTTAATAATGCTCAATGTTACCCTCTATTCAATCAAAAATCTATTTTCCATCCAAAAAAATTCAATAAAAAGGATTACAAGAATATTGTACAATTATTCTGTAATAATTAGTAGAGATTTTTACGATGTTTTCATTTTAAATATCTCTTTAAGAAACCATTTTTTTATCGTTTTGACCATACAAAATGAATTTCATTTGACCTCAAACAACATGTACGGATTTACTCAACGTTATTTCATTGAATCTTAATATTAATTTTTAAAAGGTAAAATTTTTACAAAAATATATTTTAAAGTTATTTTAATGAAAAGTTACTATAAAAAGTTTTTGAACACATTTTTATATGTTATTGAGGATGTTTATTTTGGAAAAAAAATCAATCCTCATTTGTATATTTTCAATGTATTATAAATGAAATGATTTGAAAAAAAAATTAATACTCCATTAAAATGATTCCAAGTAAACCATGATTCAAATAATTATAGAGAATTATGTAATAGTCATCAATGTGTTTTTAAATAAAAATGTTTTTAAAAAGTTTTGAGGCTTGTTATATATGTTTTTGAGGAAAAAATTTTTCAAATTGATTTCAAGAAATATTTATAAGATTTTGAGGTATTTTTTAGGAAAATGGATTTCTAATGGTTTTATGAATTAAAAATACCTTTTCATAGAAAGAAATTTAATTTACTCAATAATCCTATTTGAATGATATTTTAAAATTATTTTCAATATAAGATGATATTTTTGAGTTACTAGTTCCCTTATAAGAAATGGTCTAAAGTTCAATTAGTGGGTTCTGCATAATTTCATTGTATTTTTGATACTCATTTAAATTTCATTAGTTATATATTTATGAAATCCTTTTATCCATTACTGGATATTATTTGATTAAATTATTATAAAACCTATATAATTTTCCCTATCTTATTATATTTTTATATGTTTATAATACCCATTTAATTTCAACAGTTAAGATAAGGTTTTTTATGATTTTCTATAATTGTATGTATGATTTCACTATGAGATAGGTGTGACCTATATCTACCTATAATTAACATGATAATGATTTATATATCATGAGATAGATATGGCTAGAACGAGAAATGAACATTGTTCAAATTTACAGGGTCAAAATGAGAAATGAACTCTGTTGAGTAATACATGGTTGAAATGGGGTGTGAACCCAATTTAGTAAACGAGTTTTTCCACCAAGATAAAATTATTACTAATTCATTGGATATTATACATATCATTATTAAGTGCTTCTATGTTTTCCATTATTCCATGTTTTATTACTATTTTATTCCATCATAGATTATGTTCTTTATTTCATTTTTTATGTATTATGAACTTACAATATTTATTCCATGATTCATGTATACGATCTTTGATATGCATGGTATGAGCTTATATATTCATGATCATCGTCACAAAACCATATTATCCTAATTATACACACATATATCCATTTTAACCCTTATTGAGCCTCTAATATCACTCGTTATTATGTTTTCATCCCCAATTATGGACACATATATCTTGTATGATATGTTTAAGAATGATTATTGTCTTATTGAAACAAGGGGTATATAGTGTATCTCTTTTATGTACTATTGTTTACATTTCCATGTTTTCAATTGAACAAATATAATATGGTCTTTGATAATTAGTTTTGATAATTTATTATGTTTTAAGCCATGGTGATGTTAATGTTAATGTTTGAGAAGATAGGTTCACTATAGTTGTTATCATTGAAGTTGTTTAGTTGACCTTTGGAATATATAATGAGAAAATATCATTGTTAACCCTATATACATATATATTTATATGTCTAAGGATAAGTAAATTTATAGAAAAAGATATTGGATATTACATGAAGAGTAAAGTGAGTGGTTTTTAGAAAAAAACATCTATGTCCGGATACTATATAGGGAAGTAGATCTAAAAAATATGTACCTAGGGGTAATAACTATGAAAATATGTTCTGGGATTGACTCAGGGTATTCTAGTACATGACAACCAGCCTTGTTGCACGCCTCGATTATCACTCATGGGTGATATTTTTTGGGAATTTAAAAACTCTTCACAAACCATTGTGAAGGTAATTTGACTCTGAATAACATAGGATAAACATATATTTTTATATATTAATAAATATGTCAGGATTTATACATCCTATAAGTAATTAATTTCATCACTATATTGTTTCCTACTATTATAACTAAGGATCACACTATGATTTTGATATTAATTAATTAATGGATCTAGAAGGAAATCAATTAACTATGAATGTGATAGAAAATTATCTGATGATAAGACATGTTGGATGAACACTGGAGTGAAATTTGTTGTCTCTATGACTCCTATGATTTTATTGAACATGATTAACAATGTGTACCTTAATAAACAAACAGAATCACCAAGAAAGATAAAGGAGTTCTATGGGAGTTTATTTAATGGACACCATGGTATATAGATGATTAGATTTATATTGTATCATGAGTGTGGAATGAATCACCTATGTGAATGTATTAGAGGAACAACAACATGTTTTTATTATGGAAATGAAGGATGCAAAGATAATTATTCCTAGACAAAATTTAAGAGTTTAGTTAATAAAATGGATGATAATATTAGCCTCTATAAACCTCATAAGAGTTAATGTGTTTTAATTGTGGATAAAATAGTCAATATGTAACTCAATGTGCTATTAGTAAATCTTCTGAAAAATATCACTATTGTGGTATGAGTAATGGTTACAATAATGATGATGAAAATACCACATATGAAATTTCAAAGGAACAATGTATTATTTAATATGATGAAAAATCCTTGATAATGGATAATGTATGATATTGAATAATAATAGATTTTATATATTGGGTTTCATGATGTATGTTATATATAAGGTGAAATCTATAAGGAATTTCAGTTTATGTTTTTCACTATGGACATACTTGAACATGTTGAATGGTACTTATGTAATATAAAAGCGATTTAATGGAGATGTTTTGTCCTATGAAAACCCATTATTAATGGAAATATATCCTTTAATATGTTCTTTATGTTACGATTACGTTGTTTGAATAATGATATTTGGGATATGAATAAGTAAAATTGATTGTATTAATTACTTTGGAACTAATTGAGGTCTTGATAACCAGTAGATCTTATTATCAGTGTATAATTGTCCAAATTCATGGATTTTTGTAATATATCATATAATATATAGAATAAATAAGTTTACATACAAAAGGATTTATGGTAAATTCAGTTGTTACCATGTTCCATGAAAATTATCCAGAAGGATATTCACATAATTTTAAGGTGAAAAAATGATTTACTTTTTGATAAATGGTGGTTAAATGTTAATATTACATTATGAAATTCATTGTAATGTTTTCAATTTCTATATTTCATATATTTTTTTATGTTTAACCATTCTTGAAATATTTATGTTAAACATTGGAGGAAGTATTTGTGCTCTATTTTGGTATTGAAACCCCTTGTTAAACGACTATTTAGTGATTAACATTTCATAATGTCTTTCTGAATTATTTATTTGCGAAATTTAATTATTATTGTTTTAGAAAATAAAATCATGTTTTTTGATTGAAAAAAATAAACTCCGGAAAGGATGAGGGTCATGAATTTTTTTTTACGGATAATAAGGGTTTCACGCTTACCACTAGCCTACACAATGTTCTGGTTAATGTATAATTATTTTTAATGGATAATTATTAAAGACTGAACAATAGTTTTAATTTTTATGGTTAAAAGTTAATTTATTATACATGTTGTTTATTAGAATATTTATAGATAAATAATCATACTTTTCAATTAATTATTTTCAATAAGTTTTGTTACAGGTGTATTTTTAAACATAAAGTATCAATGTTAATTTTATTATTTCAATTACAGGACTTAATGGATGGATTAAAAATTTGTATGATCAAAACTGAAGAATGAAATTTTGATTATAGAAATATATCAATTATGTATATTTATTTATATTCAGGTTTAATAAAATAATTAATCAACTATAGGGTATTGATCAAAATGAATTTTTTTCCCGATACCTTAATTTTTTGGAATCATTGGACATATAAATTATCATAGATTTATGACATTGTGTCCTTAAAAATTTATTTGAAGGTTCACTAGTTTTTGAATTATCACCTTAATCACTCCCTATTAATATTTACATATTTCCACCTTGTTCAATCATTAGTCCTACCCATTTTTCTCATATGTGGAAACCTTGTTATATGTTACTTTGGATAACTCTTATAGATCTAACATTCAGTTTTTCAGGGGTGTTTTTAACTTCTATTTTGATGATGTGATATTCTATGACAAAAACATTCTAGTATTAATTTGTTGATAAACCATTCCAATTTCAATGGAATAATTAATTTTATGTGGTTATAATGTAACTCCCCTATATTTTTTGATTTTTTTATTTGGAATTAATTCAATCTATTGATATTTCTCATTTCATGAGAGTCTGAATGTATTTATATATATCATTAATTCAAGCATTCCTTTAACCTGTAAATGAATTTGTTTAGGAAACACTCAACATCAAATTGGTATGCATTACAGGAAACATCATCATTTTGTACATTACACAGACCTTCGACTAGCCATATGTTAAAAGAAGCACTAATGATTCTATAATACATCAATTTATTGTTATAATTATTAAAATGGAATAATTATAACCTAGATATTAGACATAGTAAAATGAATAAAAAAATTATTTTTAAATTTATTTTATAATGGATTTATATTAATAATTCATATTTATATTGGATGTTAATTTTTGTAAGGAATGATATTTTTAAAAACACTATTTACTCATACAAACTATTTTCATGTCCTTTTGTGAAAAAAATAAATTAAATGTAAAAAATTTATAAATTGGATTTTATTAAATAATCTTAATTTTTTATATTTATAATGAAAAAATTATGTTTGGGTAAAATTTCTAGATTATTAAAAGAACCATAATTTTCTGATAAATGCTGAAAAATTCGAAATCTTAATTCAAAACTAGTTTTACATTTTGATTTTAAAAAAGGTTAAATAATATATTAAACTTGTTTAATTTTTTTTAATATTTTTATCAATTAAAAAAATCGTCCTCATTATTACTAATTTCACATTGAGAATGGATATAAAAACCTAATAATATAATGAATTTTTTTATTCAAAAACCTGTAATTTTGACTCAACTGTGGGATTTATTTTAAACAAAATTTTCCCACTTCGGATATTAGAATTCTGAAGAATTTATTTCATATAATGTATCAAAATAATTTATAACTTATGATAATTTCAAAATATTTTTGACAAAATATATTAGTGAATATCATTAAAATTAATTACATCGATTATGTTTTAATTGGGCCTTAGATTGGACTAAAAACTAACCTTAAGGCTCAAAAAGAAAAAGAAAATTGTCAAAAATGACTTTTATTGACATATTTAGACCATATTCTTCTTGGTATTGACATTATATAATTTTTGGGTCCAGTTCCTCCTTAACAGGAATGGGTTGAATTCTATATTCAAATATTTACATGAGTGCCACTCATATTTCCCAATTAAAGGCCACCACCACTCCATCTAATTAAAACCTATAAAAAAACTAATCTTATGGCATGAAATTACCAATAAACTTAAATAAATACCCACCTTCCTCTATTAATCTTCCATTTAGAGATAAATCATTCAATGGAAGACTTTTGGCATAAACCAAAAAGAGTTACCTTATTAAGTCGTAACACCTTCTCTCAATGTCAATTCATTTATTTTCTATCTCCGCACCTCCAACCTATTTATTACATGATTTTATAAAAAATTAACCCAAATAAGAAATTATGTACTTATTATATGGTTTTAACATACACTTACATTAACCTGAATCTAATGCATAACGAACAAACGATTTATGTGTTTCATAAACTACCGCCTCAATAAACCATGGCTATTCATTTTTCAATTATTGAATCACTCATAAAAAACTATTAATGAATCTCAATTTATATATGTTATATATTAGGTTTACTATGTCATTAATATTATTTATTCTTTTTAGAACACATCTATTCTTTACTTTCACATTGGTGTAAATATGTTCATTTTGTTTGAGGAAGTGTTAACTATTGTCCCCTCTATGTGTTGTGATTTCTTCACACAATACATGGAATAGTTAATGATATATCTGATTAATATAAATAAAAATATAACATTATAATTATAAATTAATGATATTATATAACTATATAAATATACTTCATTTTCTTTCTTTCTTTCAATTCAAAAATAAAAACAGAAATAATGTTCATGTGTATGTATGGATTTCCATCTCAAAATATGATGTATTTCAATTCATAATTATATATTATATAGCTTATTAAAATAATAATATAATAAATATAAATTATATTTAGGGCATGGATTAAATTATTCATTCATTATAGAAGTATAAGGAGTAATAAAATAACAAATTAAGATACCTATGAAGAAAAAAATAGAATATTACCTAAAATAAAACCTTAATACATTGTTTTTAACATGAGGGAAATGTATGGTCATTGTAAACCCATATATGATATTAGATATTGTTTTATTTTTATGTTAACTATTTATCAATGTTTTATATTTTTTATAGGTATTTTCAACGAGTACGATGAGAGTCATGATATAAGTTAAGGGGATTTGATGTGACTTTTTATTCTCGTCAGATACATCCTTTATAAAAAATCCATTATGTTTATGTGGTGTATATACATCCCATGTATATATTAAAATATTATTATACATATATTTTTATGTATTTAGGTATCCATTCAATTATTTTTATCTAATGAGGGTTATGTTTTTAATATTTCCAAAATCATAATATAGTTTACTCTTAATATGCCTTATTTTAGCCTCATGTTTTCTAATGCGCCAAAATTATTTTTCTATGTGAATATAAATCCATTATAAGTGTTATATCATAAATATAATTATTTTAGTGATACTTTATGATTCATGTAGTATCAATTTATTACATGGTGATTATTTTAATATGTTTCTATCAATTAGGAGTTAATTGAAATAATCTCTTTATATTTCGATATTGTTCATGAATATGAATTAATAGTAGAAATATTAAGATAAATCCCTCAATAGAACAAATTAAGAGTCTTAAAACTAGGTTATTCATGATATATTTATGTATTGGTATTATTTTTCTACACCATGTTACATATGATAGTTATGAATTTTTTTTCAAGTATGAAGTTGAAAATGTTTTGTCTGAAATTTAGGTTCCTTGAAAAACATTTCTTATAAATAGGGATTCTAGGAATACTATAAAATTATCCAATAATAATTAAAAGGTATTTTTCCCATTTTTATTTTTCCATTATCTTAATAGGAATCCTCTTATCTAATTCCAAAAAATTCATTTGTTTCACATTATTACCCCAAAAATTAATGTTATTTTTATATCATATGGAATGTACAGATTTACCCAAAATCATTTCTTTGAAACATCCTTTTCAAATTTCAGATTTATAAATTTATGAAAAATAATATATAAGTTATTCTAAAATAATTTTTTTTAAATGTTTATAACATTCTTTTATATATTTTCATGGAATTGTTTTTCAAAATTTATTCAAGCAATATTTATAAATTTTCAAACTATTTTCTTTGAAATTGTTTTAAAATTATTTTCAGGACCCCATAAAACATTTTCAAGGAAAATGGTTTTAAAAATGATTAGAATCCTTCTTTATAATCATTCAAGGAATTTTATAGGAAAATTATTTTCAAATGGTTTTACGTATTGAAATTAATTTCTCCAATAAGAAATGATATTTTACACATGAAATTTTCTGGAAATATGTTTAAAATTTATTTCCTATATAATATGACATAAATTTATTTTAGTCATTGTAATATAAAAAATGATCTAAAAATTCGATTAATGGGTTATGCTTAATGTCACGCCCAATTTTTTTCATGTCTTGGTTTTGATATGGTTCATTGAAAATCATGATCCTTTTATTGGGTTTTGGGAGAGAATAATTTTTATTTTTGAACAACACCCTAATTTGGGTTCCTCAATTATTATTTAGGATTTATTAGAGAAATGGAGGTTAATTCATTATTTGGGCCAACCATGATAACATTTCCAATTTTAAAACCAAAATTTTTTTCTTTTATAACTCTTTTGTTTATTATCATTTCACAGACATTAAAAATTATACAATTATTATAAAGACATATTAAAACCACCATATCCTTTTGAACCCCTTAAGATACCATAATCATGGTAAATTTAGGTTACTTATTTAGGTAACGGGTCGGCCCAGGGGCCATTTCTAATTTTAAACATATAATTTGTTTATTTTATATAATTTTTATTTTTTAATAATTTTTGGCAATTCTACCTTCTAATAGAATTCTAAATACTTATCTTCACCCCTATTATCTATTTTATCTTTTTTGAGCTCCTGTGAATCACATATTTGGGTGAGTGTTCTCAGGTGTCCTCAAGTTGCCCAAAATTGGGAAGGTAAATTAATTCATCCATTAATCATTAAATTAGTGCAATTTATCCCACAAATCCTCTTAACCTGGTTATTCCATACCTTAGGAGACTCTCCATTATGTTTCAATCTATTCCCTTGTCTCTATGGGTGTAGATATAATGGATGATGAAGAGTATTTTTGTTGAAAATGTTAGATTCCTTCTCTTTTCTCCTCCCTCTTCTTCCAAAATTCAGTATTTCTTGGTTTTATAATCCCTACTAGTCATGATAGAACTAATTTTATATTATTATATGGTTTTTTCTGGATTTATGTTCTTTTGGGGCTTGTTGTCATAGGTTTAGGGTTTTCAAACCCTCTGATGTTGATATTGGGAGTGCGTTTCCATTACACCAAGGATTTGAGGTAGGATATCCATTACACAAGCCTTTATCATTTATTTTTCATCCTTATAATTCTGTTACAAACTTATTTTTATGATATTTTCTACTGTTAAGACCTTGGTTTTAATTTTTTTGTGCGCAATTGATGTTTTATTCCTTATTTTGATAAAAATATAGTTGTCTTGGTATTAATGTGAACTCCTCTTTTTCGATAATTTATTCCATGAGCACGAACACTAGGTTTATGGAACATTACACATGGTTTTGAATATTGAATAATGTTAGTCATGAAAATGGTTTTTTATCACTTTTTATGTTCTTAAATTATGTTGATTTGTTAATGAGTGAGTGCCATGTGTTTGGGAAATTTCCCTATTGTCTTTAATGTGTATAATTCTATTTAAAATTATTTTATGGATTTATAATTACATTGGATGAATTAATAAAGTTATTTTTGGATCCATTTAGGGATTTACAATTTGTATTTGGTTTTACAAACAAATGGGTTTTGGATTACAACATGTTTTGGCACGAGTTGCTATAAAATTGCCCGGTTCACATCTTTATTGAAATGGTTGTGTTTGGAATATGTAACCTGAGTATTTTAATGGATATATGAATGTTTATTTCAAATATATATGGTGTGTATACACCTCCTAAATAAAATTTAATTTCTTAACATTTTCAAATGTTAGTTTTGATAAAATGTTTTATGGCCTGTTTGGCACTTCCTAAAAATGAATAATGATTATTTCACATGTATATACCATGTTGTGTCAATTCATATTGTTTTATTTAACATGAAATTATTTTATTAAATGTTGTTTGGGATTCCATGTTTGGTTGGGAATGGTTTTTTTGTTTATATTCTTAACATAGTGCTTATGATTGATTTATATGTGCCAAGCCTCAATACACTCCTTGAAATTGTTCTACGAAAAATGTTTAGTGGCTTATAGATTCGTGAAAGAAATGTGAAGAAATATGGTGGTATATTGGGGTATTTATGACTTTCTAATGGAATTTTGTTGTGAAATGTGTATTTTGTAATATGTGTATCTTGATTGAGATCTAAAGGGAATCCCATTTATATAGGTGGGCAGACGTGTACTAGTATGCAAGTGATCCCATGGGGTTGGGCCCCTATTCCATGTAGCATGTTTGGAGATAACAATAGTGACTAAAATATGATGATTATGAGGTTGGGGTAAAACAAGGTTATGGGTATTCTCCCTACCAGTGGCTCATATGCTTGGGAAAGGATATTTATTGTGGTTACATTCAGCGAGATACGAGGTACCTATGGCTCACAAATAAATAGTTCCTAGGGCTGTTTTGTTGACTTGTGATCATTGGTTATTTTTTAATCACCATAGGTATATGGTGTGTCTGTTTGGTAAATTCAGTTGTGTTTGTGATATATTTAAATGTCCCCATTCATTAAATCATCCCTCTTGATAAATATTTTCATTTTGAAGTTGCACATCTTTGAAAATTGTAACTAGCATTATTGTTTGTAAAACATTCATGATTTCGTCTGTACATTTTTTTATATATCATGGGACCTAATTTGGAAATAAAACATTTATATATTTTATTTAAATATCGAAATTTATTTTTATTTTATTTTAATGTATGTGTATTGGGAATAGAATACCAGGCTAACCTACAAAGTTTTAATACTCACGCATATAGTTTTATTCTGTTTTTATCCCTTGTGCAGGTTTCAGAATGAGTTCCACTACCTTAGGTGACGCTTGATCATTGTGTTAGAGAGCTACCAGAAGGGTCACATGGATTTATTTGGCTATCAGGTTTGGAAAATTTTGTTGTTGGTTTAGTTATACTTTCATTTACTTGTACAAATACTGTTCACTTAAATTTTTCTGTAAATGTATTTTGGGTTGTCCATTTCTTCAGCTATTTGTTTGATTTTTTACATTTAATAGAAATCATTACCTTGTGAACTATATTGATGACCTCGGTTCTTAGTTCCATTATGGGAGGATTGGGAATGCCAATCGGGATTTATCGCAGGCTGGCCTACGTGACCGGTTCAGGGTCGACTTGGGTTGGTTCATAAAAAAATGGTATGAAAGGGGGTTACCTCTTAGAAAACCATTATTTTTAGATTACCATTGTGATTTTGGGGATGTTAAGGTAAATTGAGATATATTTGTGGTGCTTGAGGGGTATGTACAGAAATATCATTGTAAACTATTTCTCTTTCTGATCCATGAGATTCCATGGGATGTCTGGTTTTGTTAGTGTCTTTTGTTCTTGTTGATTGTTTGGTGTAGGGATATGACAAGGGGAGTCTGAGTAATGGCCTCCATGACCTCGAATGGACTAGAAATCCATGTGGAGATGGGGAATCTTCATAATTAGTCTCTTCATGTTGGTTTTTTGTTTGACATATGGCTGGAAACAATATGGTCAAGTCCCCGACATACAATAGTTCTTTTTTTGGGTCTCATGGAACCTTATTGAATTCTGAATTTTTGTTTTGAAAATCCTAGTGTGAGAATAGTAAAAATGAGTTTTAAATTAGTGGTTTGTTATTGAAAAATGGAAAAGGGGTTTTCGAAAATTAAATATAAGACTGGCTTATGAAGGTTGTGATTTTAGTGAAACAGTGATTTTGGAGGGGGTGGAAATGGTTTAACAGGATTGGTTTTTCCATAATATGAAAATGTGTCTTGTTGAAATAAAATGTTAGAAATTGTTAATCAATTTACGCTGATTCTGAATATTTGTATTGAATTGGGTGTTTTAGGATGTTGAGAATTTTTTCAATCAGATTAATTGGTTTTAGAAATTCTTTTTGAGAGGTTGGTGTTTTCCTAGAAAGGGTATTGATCTCAATAGCCAATAGATTATGATATGATACCTCACTAAATTTTAGAAAATAAGAACGGGTTTTTTGGAGTAGGATGGTTGATTTAAAAGATGATAAAAATTAAAAGGGGTAGGTTTTTAAGCAAATGATTCTTGATGAAGTCTGGTTTTTTTTGTGAAATATTAAAAGGGTTTTTTGGCTTGGTGGTTGGTGTTCCTTCTGAAGGTATGGAATTTTTGAAATGTTGTTGTTTTTTAGCCTTTTATCTTTTCATGGGTTATCACATGCATGGTTTAATTGATATCTGGAAGGATGGAATATATGGAATTGTGTTTGGGTGCCTTGGGTGGATCTAAATTTTCATGTAGGTGAGACTTGATGAAACTCTGTTGGTTAATGTAGAAACCCACCATGTTGATTTGTTTTTCAAAAGTGTTTTAAGATAAAAAATTGTGGCATTTGTTTATAAACCAATGGTTGTGTGGCTAGTTTTTTCTATGTTATAGAAGTTTTATTTATTCATTAAGTATCCTTATGATATAAAATTCATACTCTTGTTCAATATTGAGATGAGATATTGTTGGTGGATCAGTTTAGGAGTAAGGATCATTGGGTTTCTAAAGATGTGTTTTATATTTTGATGTGGTCGTGAATAGTTCTACATTGGGAATATTTCTTATTGAATGACCTGAGGATTCATTTAAATTGATAAATCCACCACACAGGATGATGACTCATACCATCTGTAGGAATATAGGGCTGTTTGGGATTTATTTAATGTGCTTCTATGTCGTGATAAATCTTTTGGAAATAACAGTTCTCTTTGGTGATGTTGATGTGTTTCGCTATATTCCTTTTCCATTCTTCCCCTCTTTCGGAGTGAGAATGAATTTTGATATGTATATATGAGTTACGATTTAGATTAATTTTTTATAGAAAGTGAGTTTTTATATTGGTGTGATCCATAGCACCTGACTACGGTGCATCAGAAGCTTCAGGAATCAAGGCTCCATACATAGGAATTAGAGTGAATCGTTTTACTCCGTCAAGAAATCTCCAGAGGTTAGGAGAGCTTAAACTGGATACTTCCACCAGCATCATGTTATTGTAGTTTCTATGTATTTATTATGGTTCCTCATTTTTGTGAATTTTATTTTGTCATAAAAATCATGTTTGACTTACCACTCACAAAGTGTTTATGGTTATACCTTCACAGATGTGGGTTTTTTATCAATGTCCCAATGTGGACCGCCTATTAAAATCAAGTGCGATCATGGTGTTACCAAATCAAAAGTGGAGTGTGTTGGGTAGTTTTTTTTTCAATTTTGGTTTCAGTGGCCTAATTATTAGGGCCCTTTCCATCCACTCCATGAGTGGTGGAGTGTGGATTCATGCCGAATGTGTTGGCCCAGTTCTTGCCCCATTCGTTTGGGAGTGGGTGGTTTAGATGTTCTTGTTATAACCCTAATAACATGGGTTTATAGGTTGTTGTGGGAGATTTTTTGTTTTCATGTTCTAGTGAATCACAATTATTGATCATTTTGAATAATTTATTTTTCATTTCTAGTTGTTCTCTAATCATAGGGTGACCCACTGCATGTCACGAAGTTCATTCCTTTAGGATTTGTTGGATGTTAGTTGTGATTTAATGGTGGGGATCCCATTCCTGCCTCCACACCATTTCATTGGAATCTGTGAGTGAACAATATTTTTTGTGATCATTGGTTTCTTTGGGAGAAGGGCCAACAATATAGTTCTCTTCTTGGTTGTGGAGTTGGTGGCTTGATCTTTCCATTGATTCTCTGGAAGTTGTTGTGAGTTGTTGTTTTTTTGGGCATGTGTAATATGATACATTGTTGGTGAATTATATTTCCTTTGATTTAGATTCTGGATTATGTTGAAAATTAATTACTATGTGTCATTTTTTCAATTTAAAATCATTATGGCTTTCCGGGGGAAGAAAGCATTAATGGTTGGGAGAATTACCACACCCGGTTTTTTTTGATGTCATGATTTTAACCCGGTTCGTTGAAAATCCCAATCCATTTATTGGTTTTTTGGTGAGATTAATTTTGATATTTTAACGACCATATATTTCAAATCACCCTAATTGTGGCCCCCATTTCTTTTTATGTGTTTTTGGAGAAATGGTCGTTACTTCATGATTTGGGCCAACCGTGATCCCATTTCTAGATTTAAAACATAATTTTTTTTATTATATAATCATTTTTTTCAGAATTTTTCTCCCTTTAAACTCCATAAATTACCTCCACCAAAATAGAAAAACCACCAAATCCTTTTGGACCCCTTAATAATTAATAATCATGGTAAATTATGGGTACTTATTTAGGTAATGGGTCGGCCCTTGGGCCCATTTCCAGTTTTAATAAAATTATTTGTTTATTTTATATCATTTTCATTGTTTAATATTTTTTTGATAGATAATACTCCCATACTTATCCAAAATACATATCCACACACACATTATCGATTATACCTCTTTGGATCTCATTGTAATCCCATATTTGGATGAAAGTAATTTGGTTTTCTCAAATTGTACATAACTAAGAAGGTAAATTATTTCCTCCATATATCTTTACATGTGTAATATTTGTCCCTAACTTTTTATTTATCTATTTCTTCTAGACTATAGGAGACTCTCCAAGAAGTTACAAGCCTTTCTAGTTTCTCTACGGTGGCATATCTAATGGATAACGAAGAGTTTTCTAGTTGAAAATGTGAGATTCCTTCTTCTTTATTCACCCTCTTCTTCCTCCATTCATTATTTAATGGCTTAATAATCTTCCAAATACATTATTGATATAGGTATCTAGTATAATATGAATTTTTATGAGTTTTTTTTGTTATTGGGTTGGTTGAAATAGGTTTATGTTTTATAAACCCTCGGATGGTGATATTGGATGTGTGCTTCAATTACTCTAAGGATTCGAGGTTGGATATCCCTTTCACATGCCTTTATATTTTTTGTTTCATCATCATCATGCTTTTATAACCATATTTATATGATTTATTTAATGTGGAACCATGGATTTAATTTTTTTGTGGGAAAATGATGCTTTATGCATTATTTTGACAAAAATTTAGTTGTTTTGGTAAAAATGTGCACTAATATTATTTGATATATTATTACATTTGCTCAATAACCTGGTTTATGGTATATTGAATATTTTTCTATAGCATGAATACAATTATGGAATGAAAATATTATTTTATCCATTTTAAGTGATTAAAATATGTTTTTTTGTTAAATAGTGCATGTCATGTGTTCGGTAAATTCCCCGGTTACCCTTTATGTTTCTAGTAAAATTTTAAAATATTTGATTAGTATTATAATTACATTTTCCACATGAAAAAAAATATTTTTGGATCCTTTTATCGCATTACTATATGTTTTTGTTTTTACAAACAAATGGGTTTTGGTTTACAAACTGTTTTTGCCCGAGTTATTGGAAAATGTCCCATTTAACATCCTAATGAAAATGGTTTTGTTTTGAATGTGCATCCTGAGTGTATTATTGGATTTTTGAAAGTGGATTTCAGCTGTAAATAGTTTTTATACACCTCCTTACTAAAATTGAATTTCATAACTTTGTAATATTTTAGTTTTGAAAAAATGTTTAATGACCCATTGTGCCTTTCTTTAAAATGATGAATGAGTGTTTTACATGTACATACCATGTTGTGTCAATTGAGATTGTATTATGGACAATGAAAATATTCTATTAAATGTTGTTAGGGCAGTCAAGTATGGTTGGGTATGGTTTTATTTTTTTTAATAATTAATACTATTTTTTGAATGAATTTTTGTGTGCAAAGGCTCAATACACTCCTTGAAATTGTTCTACAAAATTTGTTAGTGGTTCATTGATTCGTGAAAGAAATGTGAAGAAATTTTGTTTAATTCGGTGTGTTTATGGTTTAGGAATGTATTTTTGATGTGAATTGTGTATTTGATAATATGTATAACTTGATTGAGCACTAAAGAGAATCTCGTGTATCTATGTGGGCATACCTGTACAAGTATGATAGTGATCTCGTGGGGTTTGGCCCCTATTTCACGTAGCATGTTTGACGATGAAAACAGTAACTAAAATATGATTATGATGGTTTTGGGGGAAAACTAGGTTATGTTTTTTATCCCTACTACTAGCTCATGTGAACGAGAACATATATTTATTATTGTTACTTTCACTAAGATACGAGGTATGTGGGGCCCACAACTAACTAGTTCCTAGGGGTGTTCCCATGACTTATACTCTCTGGCTATTTTTTAATCACCATAGACATACGGTGTTTTTGGTTGGAAAATTCATTTGTGTTTGTGATTTATTTAAAACTATACATAATTTATAGAATACCTCTTGAAAAATATTTTCATTTTGATGTTGCACCTATTTGAAAATTGTTATTAGCCTTCTTGTTTATAAATTCTGCATGTTTTTTTCATGTAATTTTATTATATATCATGGGACCCCATTTGGAAAAAATACATTTATATCATGTATTTAAAAATTGAAATTAATGATTATTTTATTTTAAATTATGTGCATTTGGAATAGAATATTGGGCTAACTTACTGAATTTTAATACTCACGTCTATAGTCCTCCTCTATTTTTAGTACTTTTGAAGGATTTAGCTTGAGTTTGATCACCTTGGGAGACATTTGATCTTTGTGTTGGAGAGAAAACAGGGGGGTCACATAGATTTATATGGTTATCAGGATTTTTCATTTGAGTTTTTGATTTATTTATACATTTACTTTCGTGAAAAAATATTTTTCAGTTCAATTTTTTTGTAAATGAATTTTGGGTTGTCCATTTATCATGTAAAGTCTATTAGGACTGTTTTATGGACCATGAAATGACTTTATTAATTTTCATTTGGACTGAAAAGTATAGTTGGGTATGTTTTTGTTGTGTGTTAATAATTAGAAGATTGTTTTTGAATGAGTTTTATGTACAAAGCCTCAATACACTCCATGAAAATATTTTGCTAAAATTTTTAGTGGTATATTGATTCGTGATATAAATGCGAAGATTCAATGTGGGATGTTTTTATTTTTATGGTTTTGGAATGGAATTTTGATGATAAATGTGTATTTTATAATATTTTTAACTATATTGAGCACTAAAGGGAATCCCGTGTATCTAGGTGGGCGGACGTGTACTCATAGCTAGTGATCATATGGTGTTTGGACCCCTATTTAATGTAGTAAGTTTGACAATGAAAGCATGAACTAAAATAAGATGATTATGATGTTGGGGGATCACTTGGTTATGGGTGTTCTCCTTAATATAGGCTCGTGTGCCTAAGGGAGAATATTTATTATAGTTACACTCACCGAGATACGATGTACCAGGGGCTCATAACTAACTAGTTCCTAGGGGTGTACTCGTGAATTGTGTTCATTGGCTATTTTCTACACACTATAGGGATTCAATGTGTTTTGTTGGTAAATTAATTAGATTATGTTATTTATTTAAAAGTTTAAATTCATTAAATCATCCCTCTTGAAAACTATTTTAATTTTGATGTTGCACCTATTTGAAAATTGTTACTAGATTTTTTGTATATAAAACATGCATGTTTTTTTCTGGTAATATTTTTATTATATCATAGGTCCTCATTTGGAAAAAATACATTTATATCTTGTATTTAAAATTTGAATTTGATTTTTATTTTATTTTAGTGTATGTTCATTGGGAATATAATATCAGGCTATCCTACTATGTATTAATACTCACACATATAGTCGTCTTCGGTTTTTATACCTTGTGCAGGTTTCAAAATGAGTTCCATTGCCTGGGTTGACATGTGATAATTCAGTTGAAGAGTGTCCAGAGGGGTAAAATTGAATTATTTGGTTATCATGTTTGGTAAGATGATTTGTTGGATTAGTTATACTTTCAACTTCTTGAACAAATAATGTCCAGTTCAATATTTATATAAATGTATTTTGGGTTGTCCATTTCATTCCATAGATTGATTGATTGTTTATACTTTGGAAAAAACATTCCATTGTGTGTGATATTTATTCCTTGGGTTCCTTTTTCCATCCCGGAAGGATCGGGAACACCTCTCCGGACTTGTCATGGGCTGGCCTAGGTGACTAGTTTTGGGTCGACTCTGGTTGGTTCATGACACTTATTGTCATGGTATTTATGCAACCAGATTCTCATTCATAGGATTTGATTTTGATAAAATGATTATGAATCCTGTATCATTTTTATATTTTATGGTATGTTTATATTTTTATGATACCCATTTCCTTTCATGGTTGATGTTATAGTTGACTTCGATTTTGTGTAACATGTATGTTTTATTTCATTATGAGTCTAGTGGGACCTATATCTCCCTCCAATGAATTTTTAATGATTTATATCTCATGGGATAAACATGGATAGAATCATAAATGAAGAAAATTATTTATTAAATGGATGGAAGAAGAAATTATCTCTGTTCAATAATACCATGATGGACTGTGGAGTGATCATAGTTCTATAACACAGTGATGGAATGAGGGGAGATATAATTTCATAAATATAGTGCTGTAATAGGGGGTTAACTAGGTTCATTAATTTACTTTTCTCATAAATATTTCATTGGTATAAATGCATTTACTACTATGGAAATCATTATTGTATGCTTATGTGATTTCCAAATTTTGCATGCATTCTTAACATGTTATTATTTTATATATTTTGTTATATATTTCCTTGTGATTCATGACTTCTGAACTGAAATGTATTATTCCATGATTCATGTATATCATATTGGAAATTTATGATATTATCATATATATTCAAGATCATGTTTACATACAATTATTATCCTAATTATGCTTACATATATCCTTTGATTACCCTTACTGAGCATCTGAGCTCACCCCTTTTCATTTTTCCTTCCCTATTTTATGAAGAAATATTTCTTATATTCAATGTACAATAGGGGTTCTTATCTTGGAAATACTAGTAGAAGATAACGCCTCTTTCTCATATAACATTGTTTACATTTCAATGTTTTCAAATGCACTGAAATAATATGATCGATGTGATTGGGGTTGTATTACATATTATGTATTCGAAAATAGTGATGTAATGTAAATATATTAAAAGGGATGGTCAATATATTTATTGGATATAATTGATTGTTGAAATATTTATTATTTATTTCCTAGTATGATTTTAATATAACATGAATTCCAAGATAGTCTTACAAAACTTCCTTCTCTATCCATCTATTATATAAATGGTAAATCACACCCTAGAGGCCTCAATATTTCATTAAAATTGACAATTATCCCAACCATTTTGTTAAATTCCTTAATATATTTTAGACCCTTTTTACTATAACAGATTGGTGTATACTATATAGTATACTTCTAATAATGATAAACATTTCATTCAATTTCACCATTAATGACTTGTGCTATAAATTGAATCATATAAATGATAATCACTATAAGAACCATATCAATTTGGGGATTCACCTATGAGGAATTATTTTCATCAACCTCCTTAATATATAAATTTCTATTATTTGAGGCCCACTTAATTATAACAAAGTAGGTTAGAAATCATTTAGAATAATATTATATTTTATTAGTATAAATGAAATTCATATAATTAATTTCAGAAAATAAAAAAACCATATACAAGAAAAATAGATGACCCCATACAAACCATTATATGTAAAGGATTTTCATGAAAATGAATCAATCTAGGTACACCACTATACAACACCTTGAGTTATAAAAAACATATTGCCAGTCTATTAAAATCCCACAAACATAATATGATGATTCAAAAGCATGAGTATATGCTTACTACAACGTATGTCAATGATAAAAACTTATACTATACCAATATGGGTAAACATATAACCTCACATGAATTGACATAACACGGCGCATGAATCACATTATCAACCACGATTAGTTATATATAAGAACCTTGGCCTCTTAAATCAGAAAATGAGAATTATTTACCCCTTACTAAACATATTATTTAGAGAAAAGAACAATATATTAGTAGTGGATACAAAGAAATGTTATATGCCCAAAAAATAAAACTGAAATGGTCAATCCCCACAGCTGGATAACATATCCTAAAAAATTATTATTAATACCATTAAAATTATTATAAATGATAGAAAACCATTTTTCTATCTTTATTTAACCATATGCAACCACCATCTTATCCCAATGGTAAGTGACATTAGCAAGGTGCATCATTCACTACATTAATTTTTTCAATCTATATTTGTCTTTTGTACACTATGATTCAAACACCTATGGGAAAAAACATAGTGTGAGAAACAAAATCTAGTTGGATACCTCATATTAATACATAAAATGTCTAATCATACCCATACATTTATAAATATTTAATGAAAATTTCCAATACCCTTCAAAATTATTCAATTTTTATTAAAAAATTTACTTTTTCTGATTGACAAATTCACATTCAATAGAATAGTTATATATGAGATATCATATTCTAAATGGAATAACTTGATAAATAAATAGTTTTTTAGATTTTCATTATTTGGCTAAATTTTATCGAAAATTATACATATCAAAAGGTCATAGATGTACCTTAATCAATAATAATCAACGTTTATAATACATGACATGAGGTTTTAAATAGAATAACCTCTTACACTCCCAATGAAACACAAGCTAACCTACAAGGAATATATATTTCAAGAACACCAGTCCCACAAAATGATACCCACTAGTCACCTTAGAGCCAGGGAAACCTCCCTTAGTGATATATATTTCCACTATGTATAGAATTTTTATATCTATTATGTATACCCAAAGGACTCCCAACAATGCTATAACATGATCATTGTGTTCAAGGGTAATAAAAACTATGTTATGAAAATAATTTCTATATAAATATATTAAATAGATATTAAAAAAATCAGGGTACATTCCATTTAAACATAATTTTCACATATAAATAAAACAATTTTTTAGAAATCACTAATAAATTTCATGATTAAAACAAGTTTTCATTTTCTAAAAATATTTATTGAATCTAAAAAAACCTGACATGATTCAATGTTTCTCCAAGTAAACCCCATGTTTTCAAAACATATTATATACCTCAAAATCATTTCGATTTTAAAAATAAATTTTATAATACAAATGAGTTGAATGCTTTAACTATTATATGGCTTGTTATGGTTGAAACCATATAATATAAATACCTAACATGAGAATGATATAAAGATGTTTATTATTTAATATTGTGAATCAGAGACAATATATTGGATACTAGATAACATTGATATTTGAAAAAAAAATTCATTTTCCCTTAAAATTCTAGATCTAACTACATTGATTTTATGACTAAAATGTCATAGATCTCATTAAATATATTTTTATACTTTTTTGACCCATTTACAGAGTGTTATATCAATAAATTGTGTTCTTTAATCCCATAAAAAATGAATAAATTCCATTATACATTAATTCTAATAGATAATATTATCTTGCGGGATGGGTGTATAAATTATTTATATAACGATTTTATTTTTTTTATTTTTATTTATAGTTTATTTAAATTTCTAAAATTTGGGATAAATATATAATATTTATTTTTACTATTCAATTGTGAAATAATTTCATAATATATTTAAATATTTCAATAATTATTTTGATTCATTAAATAAAATATTCTTGAAAAAAATAATTTTAAGATATCATAAATATGTATAATATTGTGTTGTTTCATTGATCATACAAATCCATCATTAAATATATGTGTTTATTAGGACCCATAATTATATCTATAAAATTAAATGTGAATCAATGATGCATGTCGACCAACAATTTATGAATTATATTTGTATCAATGTATAACTGATTCGATCTCCACTAATCTATAATATCTCATCATTCTATTATAAAAAATATTATTTTTGATGAGTGCTATTTATTCTATTTCTTTTTAATTGTGTTATTCTAACCCCTGGTTTTTATGATTGGTTATTCCCTCTTTTTAGTTCATACTATATCATATTAGTGATGATTCATCCAGTATTGACTAGTTTTTCATATGTGAGAACATATAAATACTGATATCCAATCATAACAAGAATTCCATATATAATAGAACCCAATTTTCTCTTGAAAAAAATTATCCCACTAACCTGGATATAGGGAACACCATTACTTTGTATTTTATTACTCAGATCTAAATTATGATAACCATGGTGATGTTAGTTATCTGCCAAAAAATTGTGTTACATTATTTATAATTTTTTAATACATCATATGGATATTTTTTATATAAATTTCTAAATTAGAATACATATATTAAAATTTAATTAATAATTTTTTTACTCCTACCATGGTACTTATATAAAATTCCATTTCATTGGTGAAGTGGAATATAGATTTATACACTAATTGTGTTCCACTAGTTATCTATATTATTTATATCTACCCATGTTAATGTATTTACAATAGTTAAAAATAATCATTGAATGGATTCATATATATCACCCATTGTATTTTAATGATATTTCACTCATTATTTGAAAACATATATAAAAGGATCATTCATCATTGGAAAAAATGTGTTTCGTGTTTTCCCTTTTATACCCCCACAATAACAATAAATATTTTGATCATTAAAATAATATTATGATAATCATTGTTTTTAATGCGTCTTTATTACCATAATATATGTTAATCCAATAAATCTAATAAAATTTAGATTTGAAAAACAAAATCTAACCTCAACCCAACTATGTTCCTCCCATGAAATACAAATGGAAGAACTCATGAGTTATTCTTTTTAAATATAACACAAAAAAAATATCATCACTTATTATTATATCTGAGTGGAAATGTTGTCTCACAACCGCAAAAATCAATGAATTTTTTTCCAATAATCACATTCTCAGTATTCAATATGTTTTATCCTATTATATGAGAAAATGATGTCTTATAACATACATACATACATTACATGATTATTTCAAGCTATAATTTATATACAAAAAAATATCTCTATAATCTTATTATAATTCACATAATTATCATAACCTATAATCTAACTATATGATCAATAGGGCTATGTTATTTCGACCAAATATACAAAACCCTTCGACTTTAGTGAAAAATTATAGAAAAATGGGATTTTTCTATTGGATAAATTTTTAGATAAATTTTCCAAATAAATATTTATAATAGGTTAGAAATAAATACATTAAGGAATAATTACATAAACATAAATATAATCCTCAAAAAATTATAACCAGTATATCCTCTATCAAATAGGATAATGTTTTCAAGCTAAAACTGAAGTAGAAATTATCATAAAATTGGGGAAATTTAGAATAACCTCTATAAAAAATGGTATAAAATGATAGAGAATGAATTTTTTGTTTTATATAACTATTATTAATATTTCCCCAAATTCATGAAATGTAATATATTACATGAAAAATTGGATACATCTATCCCATCAAATAGGAAATTCCAAAAATAATAATAAAAATATGATATATCACATAATTAAAAACTATGAAAAATATAAATTTTATGAGTAACACAATCAATGTCTAGATTAATAGATATCCCAAACCATTAAAATAGGTAACAAAACAAAACATTCAATATAATACTTTCATTGGTAACAAATAAAATTCATTTATTTTCCCATGTAGGGATTAATATAAATACCATGTCTGGTCATTCCTTGTATTAGGTATTGCAAAAATCCTGAATTTATATTTATACAAAGAATAATGTGATATAAATATAAATAATTTTACTATAAAATATAGAATATTTCAACGGATAATATATTTTGAATATTATCTATAGTTTCTAAAAAATAATCTCAATTCGCACAAAATGATGGTAAAAATGATTCTATGAACGCTTGCACCATGAAATGTCCCAAAAAAAATCACAAAAATATATATAAAAAGAATATATAGTAATTTATCTCTTCATCACCATATACTAATAATTTATATACTGTCACATTGACTTATATTTGATTCATTATTTAAAAAACAACCACTAAATACATGGTTTAGAATAGTCATAATACAAATTCATTTTTTATAATAATTTAATTTGTGTAATTTTCATTAAATTTATTAAATTATTTAAATATTTGAAATTTTCTATACGAAATAACATCACAAATTTATATCTACATTAATATATTCATGATTTATATTTTGAACATATTCAATAAATAAATATTTTTTTTAATTTTTTATAAAAGTATTGAAAGAATGAATATGTATTGATAATTCTCTAGATGAATTCTTTTTTTTGGATGAAAAAAGATGTTATATATAATACTGGATAATGTTAATATACAAGTATTATCATCATTTTAATTATTATATTTCTGTATTCATGAAAAAATTTACTTTTATAATGGATTAATTTGATTATGAATCTAGAGGACAACCAATAAAAATAATACATAATATCTAATGATAATTTCAAATTATTGAGTACCAATAATATTGGAATGAGTTGGATAAATGTAAATAAAACAAACTCGTATAAATAGACATGTGTTATTAAGGTAATATAATGATGACGTAAAAAGATTGAAGCTATTAATTCACTATGTCATTAATTTTTTCCCAAAAAAAAATTTAATTAAAAAATATTTAATACTTATTAGTACATATTTTTTTATTTAACACTATTTATTATGCTACATAAATTTGTAAAAACATTTTTTCTAGTTTTAATATATTTTTATTCCTATAAAATATTTAATCAATGAATTTTTAGTTTAAAGAAGATATTTATAAGTGATAATTATGTACACTCATAACTAGACAATCCATATCCATATATAAATTCCTCCCTCTACTATGCATTAAAATACAATAAATTTTTTTCTTCTTGATATATTTTTTACAACTTTTTACTGAATATGTGTCTATAGTTATTATATCACAATAAAAATTATTAATTACATTCTCATTTTGGGGTGTTGTAAAAATTAATTTATTATAATTATTTTTACATTACACCCATAAAAAATATAAAAATTTATGTTAATAAAATTAATTATAACTCTAATAATGTTATAAAAGTATAGAATACCTACACTATTTTTTGTTAATCATTAAATTTTTAACAAATTTTAATTTATTAAATAACATTTATACACTATCATTATAAAAATTAACAATAGAGGACTAGAGTTAACAAAAAAATGTAAAATCTTCTTAGGAGGATAGTGATATTTATATGTGTAGTTAGGATTTCAATGATGTTTCCAAATACCTCGGTATATGGTTATGATGTTTATTTGTAAAATTCTATGAAATTTGGTAAAAAAAACCTACTATGAAATGACTGAGAAGAAGTATGATATTATAGCATCATATAATGTAATATCTAATGAATAATAAATGTTAGGTTTCATAAAATAGTTTTTCAATTGTATTAGTAATAAATATAAGAAATGTTTAAAAAAATAATAGATAAGTGAAAATGGTATATAAAGTATATTATAATAGGTTTTCAAGTGGAGATTCCTTCTCTAAAAGTGGGATAGAATGTGTAGATGTCTTATATTGGTTTTATTGACCTTGAACCAACTACTTTGTACATTATATTTCCATTGTATTCGTAAAAATTAATATTAAAAAACACATTAAACTTATTAGTTATTTATCGACATAAATATAATATGATAATGATTTAGATTATATATCAAATTTAATTGTTCTTGTATTTCCACATTAGAAAGTTAATATAGAGTTTATATAATCAAATTCATAAAGAACAAGTCTTTCCCTCATATGGAATTGAATTATGGGAGTAATATGATATTTAATCTTTGGTGAATTTAATCATAAGTAAATGAATTTCCATCTCATGATCTTCATAATTGTTAATCAAAAAGACCATTCATTATAAGGATAAATGTGCCAAAAAAAATTCCCAATGTTATGTGTCATTATATTTTCCTATATATTAATGTGTTTAATAGTTATTATACAATTAAAACGATTATTATCAAATACCATTACTCAAAAAATTTATATTTTTTACTAAAAGTGTAACTCAATTTTTTATGTAGGATATGTTTGGAGAATTCTGAATGTTGCATTATTAATGAAATATATTAAGAATTATTTATCACTCCCATATTTATGAAATATAATATCTCCTCTAATTAAATTATGTGTAACACTAAAATTAAATTATATGTCTTTGGAGTATTGGTGGGTCAATTTATTGATGTAAGTGAATGATGTATTGGTAATATAGATTTTTGAAATAAGAATAAAAATATTTTGACAAAATATAATAAAAATTATTATATTCCACAATTAATATAAAAATTTAATTTTCAATTTTTGTGAAATTATATTATTCTTATTATGTGACCTTATCTGTAGCTAAAAATACAAATGGAAATTTTGATAAGCCACCTAATACCAAAGTGTATGAATCACATAGGCTCATGATCATATTTTTTCTATTGGAAAAAATTATATTCATTTTTATTTTAATTATATAAATAAATAATATTATTTATACTAACGAATAAAATTTATTTTGGATTTATTGATCTTATGTTTTAAATAATTATTTTATATAATATGAATGATATTGAACATATTTGTTCATGAGACTATGAATATTGTATTAATAAACTTATCTAATTAATAAAATGTATTATTCAATGTTTGGTAAATATAGAGACAGTTTAATAGATTGAGTTTGGTCTCGAGAAATGAAATTGATATAATAAATATTAGATAATTAAAAAATAGGTATTTTTTTGGTAAATATATTATTTTGGATACATTTATAAATCTACAAACGATTATTATTATTATGTTTTTGGTTACTACAATTATTATTATTTTATTATTATAAGTGGACCTGGGGTTTTTTGTGGATTATGATATTGATTAAAATATTTTATGAAATTTTCAATCCCCTAACCCTTTCCCTATATAACCTTGATTATATAATTTATATTGTCTTTTTAGACTCATTATCTATGCACAAAATTTCTCCGATCTAAAAATTTATCCTTTTATTTAAATTATCAATAGTTTCCAATCAAGAATCTGATAATATTTTACACCATCCAACTCCTTCTAAATAAAAAAAACCAGAATAAATAATTCAAACAAGATGGATTTTTCGGAAATAAAATAAATAAATCCAATATGGTCATTACAATTAGGGTAATACATGAAGTATTATCAAATATGCATCCATCAGAAAGGAGCACATATATATTACCACTAGAGGGTCTTAGATTTGGATTCTCTTATTAATAAGTTGGTAAAATACAATGAAGTTCCAAAGGATAAAAATATAAATCAATCAATAAACTGATGATCACTGTATTATTATTGTTTTTTAATTAATTATAATTCTAATGTGATATTTCATCACATTGTTTTTAGGATTTAATTTTATTTTTATTTTGTTATAATTATAAGACATTACATTTTTAATTATATTCATTTTTTATATATGGTATTCAATGAGAACCCATCATTGAGAATATGATTGAATTGCTTCGTCAATGACACAAACATATAGGTGGATGTTATATATATATATATTACAATTGCATACACAAAATATGGAACAAATTACATATAAATGGTTTTTTAATATATTACCATTGGGTCATTGAATTCATGTTTTCCAAAAAAAATTATATAGGACTTTATATTTTAAAAATAGAATAAAAATATATGAATAATCATGAAGATAAATATTATTTATTATACTTGTCTTATTGTAAGGATAAGGGAGATGTTTTTATATATAATAAAAATAAATCTATAATCTATATCAATCATGGAGTCAAACATATCATTTATATATGTTCCAATAATTTCATTTATTTTGTTATAATTAATTATGATAATAAATTGTTTTCCTGGTATTTATCAGTTTTAATGAAATTTATGAAAAACATATACATGATTAAAACAATTTAATGATCACTAATTTTTAAATATTGTCTTATATATTCAATATATACATGAATTAATTCTATAGATACTATATTACTAATAAATATTTTATGTTTTAACCTTCCATAAAAATATTTAATTTTTTTTATTTCGGTGGATGGAATTTGGATAATAATTTTCTTCTCAACAAATATCATTCAATTTATATGTTTAAAGGGTATTTCTTCATTCCAAACCATATAGAGTGAAGAAATCTCAAATTACTAATGTTTTATTTTTTAATATTTTTCCAACCAAAAAGGGGTAAATAGGCTTTTTTAAAAAAAATGTCTTATATAGACTATCCTTCAAAAAAGTATATAAAATATGCGTAGTTATTTATCCTAGTATAAAATAATTGAATTTTTTAACCATAGAAAATTATAGAATAGGGAATGTATAAATCTTGTAATTTAAGATGATGAAAAGGGTCAAATAGTGATTCAATAAAGAAAAAATATTTATTGTTAACCGTAGATTTTTAATTATTGTTATGTTTTTGAATAATTAATGACACTATTATAATATGTTAATTATGTAATGTAGGATCCTATAGAAAATCCAAGAATAAAAAGTTTACTCATAAAATTCTAAACGATATATTATAATATTTGACATTTATCTTGATGATGTTTATGTAATAGAAATAGAGTGCATGATCTACTAGAATATTAACTCTATTATTGTAGATAATGGTAAATAAAAGGATTTACATAAACATTTTTGACGCCAAAACCCATGGAAAATAATACGGATTTTGAAATAAGAACATTTAAATGAACTTTCTGGACATTTACCAAGGGACATCAGTTTGGGCTTAGATTCAAAACAGCATTCGGTCCACCCATGAAATCAGGTCAATAGGGCTTTCAGGCCACCTTTAAGGCCTCCAGGCCACCTCAAGGCCATCGAGCCACATGCAGTTGTCCAAGACAGACTCCACCAAAAAGTAGCATCCATAGAAGAGGATTCAGATCAGGTGCACTCACTAGAGTAGATAAAAATGAATTTTTAGAATGATATGGTATGCCTATGCGATCAGGAGCAGCCTATGATTGCATGTGATACCTATCCAGTTAGCCAAATGATGGTAGATAGCTACAATCCCGATGTAGATGTTAGGCAGAGGAATTTTCTTGTTGATAGTCTGGTTGATTTCCTTAAGACTTTCGGGTCATGTAATCTCTTAATCATACTGGCCTTGTAATCTCTTAGCCTATGGTCCTTTTAAGGGTTCCCACTCATCCCATGGGAGGGGGTTATCCAAAGTCAATAAAAAAGTCATTCGTTCCATTCGGTTGAATGGAAGATTAATGTCTTATTTTAAAAAGTTAATAATGTCTCAATAGTTAAAGAGTTAATGAATAGTCATTCCATCTCATCTCACCAGAAATTGACGTCTTTGATATGTTTGTCAGCTTCCCCATCCATGCATCATGATAAGAGTGAGTAAAATATGGTTAGTTCATCCTCCACTCACCCTATTACCTTCACAAATTTCAACCTTATGGATCATATAAAATCATTTTCTATTATATTTATATTCATAAATGCCCCTTCACACAATTATAGGATTCTAAAAATTAGGTTTTATATTTTTTTGTTCTCCAAATAATCATCTTTACTCTATCATTCACTATTTCCCAAGGATGGAAGGTTTAATATTTTAGTAGACACTTGTAATATATGGTTCAATAGATTTTAGGGGTTAACAAATATTTTTATTTCTATGTTGACGGACTCCCTCCACCCATTGATTCATTTTTTTTCATAATGAAGACCCTTCCCTAACTTAGTTCCTATTTTAAAAACCCATCGATGGATATTAATTTTCAATATTTATATGGTTCAATGGCATTCACTTGAATCATGATATATATGAACTTCCTATATAAGAATTTTTATGATAATATCCTAACACATCTAAAATATTAGTAATTATAAAATGGTTTAGAAATAATTTACATGGTTTTTGTTTTTTTATGATAGTTCAACAACATTGATAAATCGTTGTTGACACTCTATTACGATATAGTTCCCAATAAGTGATAATGGGATATTCCTTAGAAAAATGAGGAGAGAGCACATGAAGAAAATTAATATTTGAAAAGGAAATAAAATTGGATTGTCTTACTCATGACAAGGATTAATCAGTACACAATGTACTTTCACACCCAATTCTGGTGTGTAACCAACTTGCACACCCACCACTATTTCACCCAAGGTCTCTAATTTTCCTATATATTGACCCTTGGGGTCTTCATTTGTATGGAAGAATTTCCTTAAAGAAAAATTACTGCTGTAGTCACCTGGGAACTTAACCCTAGTCTTCTAAAACCATCATGGTAGTTCATTCACACCTTGAGTGGAGGAATTGAAATATGATCATATGTATTAAGTCATTTTATTACTTAAAATCCATAAATCATGTGTGACTAATGTGCCCAAACTCCCTGAATAAATAAAACATGGAACCACCCATTCCACTCAAAGTAATTTGAGCAACGTAAAAATTCGAATACCTGTGAATACACTTGATGGCTTGAGTCAAGTATCACCCATGTTTTAACATTCATGTTATTCATCGCCTATGTGAACATAATGTCTCCTTATCCTACCTTCACTCTAATACTTTCACGATAGATACTTTATTGGACACCTTTCCCTGATTCACCTACACCCTTAAGTCTATATGCCATCAAACCTTCTTCATTTCCATTCATGGAAAGTATTATTCTTGATTGGATACATTGTATAAAAAGGATTATATTGAATCCTTCACCAAAATCTCATAACATGTAAATCCTTTGGGAATGTAACATCATCGTGTCTCTTATATTAATTTAAATGTCTACAGTCAGAGGATTCCCAAATTTTTTTAACAATGGAGATATGATCCATGTAGTGTTTATGGGTTTTTATATCCTCAATCACATGGACCACTCTCACAGGAAAAATATTTGAAAGTTCATAGTTTGGAGTATTTGGTGGCTGGGTTTTTTCACCCCTTTTCATCTCTTAAACCCAGAACATCAGGTATTTGGTAGGTATGGTATGGGTCATAGCTAAATTTAATTTTTAACAATGCAGATGTCTCCTTCCCCTTCCATTACCAATATTAGGGACATCATCCTAGTGTATGCCCCCAACCTTTTTAGTAGGATATTGCAGTCCTGATCCTATCTACTTCCTTCACCTATATTCCTTCCATTAATTGGATTCTTGTCCAATGTAAAGTGAACAAATGGAAAAATCATCACCTCACCCCTTCCTCAATCATAGTTCCCTACTCCACCATCATTTTCATAGTCACATCGACTTCCACAAGTATAGGTGTTAACATGTGGGTTCATTTGTTGAATATTTCACATCCTATTGTTTCTCACATTGATAATGACTCATATAGGTTTAGAGATTCGTGATAATTACAAAATTTTCACAAACACCCATCAAAATTAACTATTAGAACACTGATTCCCACCATATTTCACATATGTAAGAATCCTTCATATGGACTAATAACACTAGATATCCTCTTTAAGAATCCAACCAGAATTCCCTTAATTCGTAAATCCTCTTTAGAATTAATCCCTGAATTAAGACCCCAAATCACCAAGGCATCCTTTTAGGATCTATTCCCACAATCAATTCACTCAATGGAATACACCCTCCTATGAGACACATCAAACAATGTGGGCATTGATTCCAATCCAAAAGGGATATATAGTAAGCATCCTTGATCTTCAAACCCAACACATCAAATTAATACTGTTCTACTTGGGCCAAATTCCAAATATGATCAAATCTTATGTGGAAACCCGTATTCTTTCCATGTTCCTTGGGATTCTTAGGCATAAATCCCACACTAAACCATGAATAAGTACCTTCCAAATAGATGCCCTTACCACATGACATTTTATTGTATGGTTAGGTCCATATCACCAAACCATCAAAGGTTTTATGTTACCCATTCAGTGGAATCGAACTACTAGGGTTCTTCTTCAATTCACATGGATACATAGGTGGACCATTTATGGGTATGATCCCAACATCAAAAAATATTCACCTCACTAGATGAAAATATATTCTTGAGTTCCACACTAATTGGATAATAAACTAATATTATCATAATAATGATTTAAATATTCTATAAGTAGTATATGAGAGTATACCATTGATGAAGATCCTCGAATACATATTGATGAATCCATTAATGATTAACATTGAATAAAAATTGATGAATATAATGTTCCCAGAAGCTAATAATTGATTTCAAATTCAATGATAAATGTATATTATAATTTGTTAATTAATAAGGATTTATGAAATTATCTTAATTCTATAAATATATTCTTGTAGTAGACAATAATTCCAACTTAAAGGGTGTGATGACTCTGACCTCTCATCCTCTCAACCAATGAATGTTATTACATATCATATTTTTAAACTCGAAGAAGGCCTTCTTTTTTAAATAAAGTACCTTTGGAAAAATGAACTCCTAGACGTTTCGGGTTCCATGAATTAATCCAACGGAAATATCCTAGAGGCAGTTAATCTGTATCAGAACACATGATCCAAGGAACTATGAAACAAAAATGGTGAACCTGACGTGATTCCTTAAACAAGTTGAAAGTGTTACCCACCTGTCAGGACCCTGTCAATTGATAATGGAAGGAAAGACAATGGAATCAATCACGAATTATTCCATATAAAATATATTTCTATATTAGATTTTATTTTTGTTTTTACTTTTTCCTATAACTACAGTCGCTCGAAATGTATTCCTTCATGTTTTCACCCTTGAATGTCCCGGACGCTACTCAAGCCGGATCCACATCCACTGGAATTTTGACATCAACAACTCTACATCTTCAATGATGGGTATCTAATGTACTAATAAGGGAATACCATCATCATGGTACTATCCAAACTATTTAGGCTTCACCATAGGCTCTATAGATTAAAAACAACCCTCGATCGTCTGGTTAGTGATTACCGATGGTCAAGAAGCTAACGATGCCAACCACAATCTTCAACTGTTTCAAGTCCTTATCCTCAAAATGAAAAAAACCAGTACCTCCCATACTATAGATATGTTGATCAAGAGGAAACTCATGGCCTCAATTAAAATATTAAGGGGTCCTTCATGAGGACTCACACAAATAAATCGTTGCTAGAAGAATCGTGATACAGTGACCCCCTCCCCCCCATGATGGGGGGTTTCCTATAGTAGTTTGACCCATTTCCATCAAACCAAGGTGCACAATATGAACCGTTGGGGACAGATTTCATCCCAATTATAGTAGGATCTTAACATGTCACCCTCTAAATAATTCCATCAAGCTATCATGGGTGAAAATAATGAGCGGGTACAAACACCCATCCATTGTAATTTGGCTACCTAACAAAATCGTCTGACAGTCACCCACCTATCCCTCTCGGTAAATCTAGTATATTACTATGAAAATGTGAATACACATGTAAAAAAATTATCATCTAATATGATGGATCGTCTGACTGCATTCATGGAATCCCACCATATCAGATATGGTGGCAACTGGTAAATATGAACATACATCTATTTACAATCACCAATTCTGCCAGCAGTCTCATCTATAATCATTTTTGAGAGTATGCTAACCATTATTGATGGAATATATCCATAATTCACATACACCTTACATCAATCATCAATCCCAATGATTATTTCATTTGGAAGCACATGGAGATGTCAGTCACAAATCCACGACATCAATCCTTGGGCATATTCAACTCTCAGACCCAATACTTGTGTATTGTTATTATCTATAAATAGGAAAAGGTGTATATGAGAAGGAATATAAACCAACTCCAAATATATAATGGACTTATATTACCATTAATACTTCTAATTTCAATAAAAACATCTTAGAAATTTTGAATGAGAAGACATTGGTTCTTTCAAATATTCTGGAAGCTTGCCTAAATACCATAACAACAACGTCAGCAGAATCAGGGGAATAAGAACATAACGATGTCCCCCCACCTATGATGACACATTGGAATTCAATATTGATGAAGATAAATACATCTATTCCAATCCAGGAGGGTTATGGGTCATACTCCCCAATATCATAGGGACAACTGGATAGGGAATGTACACCCTTTCCAATTAGAGTTAATAATCCTATTCTGATGACCAATCCACAGAAGGCACATATACCAACCCAGGATAACCACATCTCCCCTCAAGTGGACCTAACTAAGTGTAAGAGAGAATCCAAGATTAATTCTCTCAAACATAATTAGAAAATAAATATCCAATCTACGGTCTGGATCCTTTTAATGATGGAGTTCTTGAAACCCTCATAAATTTATCTATTGCAACATGAGATCCTATCATAGAGTTACCAGATTTGAAAGTAGTATTAGTAATTATGATGTTCCACATAATACACAGAATCATGAATCCATCCTTAATTAATATCCGTTCAATCTAGAGATCCTATCATTGAATTAGAGCGACAAAAACACACCTTATGTGCAGATGACCAAGGAGAAAAATGATTTACCACTACTATAATTCACCATGGTGGTCCTCCCAATGATATAATTTTCTACTAAATTTATCTATATAGTATTTTTTCCCTTTGTCAACATAATTACTCAAATGAAAATGTAGCAATGATGAATCCCTCATATATCGATGTCCTTTTCAACACATGGACTGTCATGTCTAATTTCTTTTCATTAATGGGTGAAATAATTTCTCAACAGTAATATATATTTAGGGAAGGACATTCTCTAAAACTCCCTTTGGATATTTTTCTTTGAATATTTTAGAGGAAAAATCTACTGATTCCATTGTTTTTAAAAAACAATCGAGATGATTCCAACTTCATCTTACGAAGTGGAGAGACATATAGAAAAAGATAATGAAGATATGTTGAACATGGGAAAAAAATTATCCAAATTAGTGGTACAATTCATTTTAATGACTTTGGAAAATTATCAACAAACCATTCTTGATCGGATGGCAGAATATTGCATTCACGATGTTCAACATAACTTATGGAAGACTATTTGTCATATGAAAACAAAAGCATTACCAAATAATGAATATCAAAATCCTAAAAAGGTTATAGAAGGGTTTTAATACCTAATAAACAGGGAATCTCTCTCAGTTTCCTAACATAAAATGGTTTAATAGAATAAGAGAACCATTAATCATGCATGACTCGATGCACTAAAGAGGCTACGTTGGTAATTTCGGATACACCATTTGGCATTCATATCAGAGAATGGGGCACACATTGAGAATTGTATTTAACTATGCTCCAAAATTATTAGAGCTCGCCAAAAGTGGTATCATGAAATATTATTTCCCACATCCACCTACAATCAACAAATTTCTAATGTAATAATGTATATGTCTAAAAATAGGCATCAACTTGTTCTCATCGGAGTTAGGACCATTCAAATAAAAATGCTGAGATACATTTCCATCATGCATCTGAGAATCTGAAGTAGCCCCCCCCACATAGATGATTCTACCCATCATAAGGTGAAAATGTGTGAAATAGAAAAATATTTTCTTGAATCATGTGATTTGAGTGGTTGTTATATATTGCACCAATAAAATTTTTACACAAAAAGTCTAAAAAGAAGAAGTGTTCCTATGCTAATCTTAGCAATAGTAGTTCAGATCCAACCCCAAACTAAATTTCTTGGATTTTTTTTATTCTACCTTCAAATTCAGTAAACAATGTTCTACTGTTTGAGGAAAAAGAACTGGAATATCCCCATCCTGTAGGGCTATGGTATTTTTCAAATCTACAATCCCCTCCTCAATGGATTTCATTTTTTCTCCAAATTAGAGAAAATGCCACAATGATAATGCACAAAATATTTATCCAATGATTCCCATCATGTTACTATCAAACAAATAGTTCCTATGAATTCACCATATAAAGGAAAAGAGTCTAATGGAAGATACAAAATGAGATAATCATACAATGATACTGGCAGAATTACATCAGTGCATTATGGGTCAGTAAATTTCATAAATAAAATTACAAAAGATCCTCAGAAAAATTAGTCCAGTTTAGTGGAATCATAAGTGGAATTCATATCCATAATATGGTAATCACAAAATCATATGAAGGAGGTGTGCATATCCAAAATCAGAGGCTTACCCAGAATCTAGTTATGGCCTCATGTAATCCACTCCCACACCGTCGAATGGAATATAACATTGGGAAAGGTTAAAAAATGATAAAAAATCACTTTTCCACTAGAGAAGGTTAATATCATTTACATAAGGAAATATTTTTATAGAAATTAGAGGAGATTAATGTGTTGAAAATACTAAAAAAAGATAATTTGAAGCTTTATTTTTTCTAGAAATACTCTAGAGGTAGATCCTCAACTTTCACATATTGTAAGAGCTCCTCAACATTGAGGTTTTCTAGTCACTATAGATGTATATAATGAATTATTTCCATTGGTTACATAGCAATGGCATGAAAAAACACATATTTATAGGTCTGTCCCTGTGGGATATCCAATACAAATACTAGCACCACATAAAATTGTGATTTTTTCAGTTATTTTACTAGTTCATGCTCTAGTTGTTGTACCTTCATAGGTCCAATCTAATCCAGATATACACCAGATGCTTATGAAAATAACTAAGGCATTAAAAAAATGATTGGAAGAAATGGAAGAATGGTGTTCTCTAGTACAGCCGAAAAAAGGATCATATCCTAAATGACTGGATCATATCGTTCCCCCATCCAACATTATGAATACTAGATTCCCAATATTTATATGGTTGGGATACCTGGAAAAACACATAACTCAATTTTTTTCATATTGTGATCCCATTATGGGACTCCTAAACAAAAACAAGCATTAAATCCCATTTGGTTTTTGCCTTCATTTGAGGGACCATCATTTGTATTTTATACAATTATGAAATCATGGTCTACTACAGGATGGGAAGATCTTCGTCAAAAATAAATTCTTCAATTAATCTCAATTCTTCCCAAGACAACAGTCTTGGATCATAAAAATTGTAATCAAATGGAAAATTAAATTGTTTTAAATTTCTTTTCTTATAGAAAAGTATTAAGAAAATCATTAAATATAGCACTCACTCAAGAAGAGTTGATTCCAATTTGTATGGAAAATATGCTTTATGAGTTATGCACACCACTGATCCCTATTAAACAAATGTAGGGTTTCAAGGCTAGGCATCAATTTTCCTACAAGTGGGGGATTCAATTGTGTAAACTAAGGTCAAATCTCATGTAATTCCATCAGCTTGGGGAAGGAGAATATCTAATGAAGATATTTCGACAGTCAAACTCAAGAAATCACCCTTAACACGTTCCACATCAAAAGCATCATCATATCAATGAGATTTACCTCTTGAGTGTCAGAAGAAATGACTGCCTCATCAATATGATAAAAAAGCTCAATTGAGATGGAAATTTGAAGAGTTAAATAATGTTTTTCTTCTTTTCAGAATAAAAATATTCATGGGTGCATCATCAAAAATTTGGAAAATAATTTATTTCAGTTTTTAAAGATAAATAATCTAAAAATGATAGAGATAAATATATTCCAACATATTGTCCCTTTTAAAAAATGTTGCGGCATCCAATTTAGTTGTGTATTGGTTTTAACGACATCCTACAAAATGGATCACTCTCGATGAGTGAAACTGGATTGTTTTTCTTTCCTTATTGCATGTGCTACTACTACTAATCTTGGGGAAGATGGTGAATAGTAGGAAATCAAGAAATAATATGCATAGAAATATAATGATTGGATTATCAGAAAAATGATCGACCAAACTCATTTCATTCTAAAAACATAGATGAAACAACTGATTGTGTCTTATGTTACTCTCACCACAACAATGAAACCTTCATCAAAATATCAGTCTTCTAAAAGTTAATCTGGAAAGAATAATTGTTATTAGATGGAAAAAAAAGAAGTCAGTAGAGGATGTCATTTTTTTATGGCCAATGATTTCTTTGAATCTAAAAGGTTTCATGATATCTATTTCAAAATCATGGACACCATCCCTCCAAACTGCACAACCTGAACTGACATGTCATGCAGAATCTTCATCAGAAGATGGATTAATATTTTATTCTATTAATGTTGTCCACTTAATCCATCATTATGGAAATAATTATTATATTACTGATGAGCGTTAATTCATTATAAATAATAGGGAAACTATATTAAGAATCCCAGGATGAGGATATAGAAGAAGATGTGGGTATGCGAGAAGAAACTATTTCAACTCTACCCCGTCTCGAACTATATATGTGTCAGAAGAATCTGGGGGAGCCCTTCAACGATCTCAATAAGAACATGGATGTTCTCCCACACACGATAGGATCAGTTTAGATATTATTATTTTTGATGACTGATTTAGGGTTACACAATCATTCAATAATCAACTAGATATACCTAGGGGATCTAATATACCGAAAAAAGTATTTCTAGCTTATTCTCTAACATATGGTACACCGATATCTAGAGAATCCACATAAAAGGAACAAGAAATAATACATCTCCATACTGGAAAATTCATACATATATACTGAACGACTATTTTTTGAAATAGCTATCCCATGTATCGTCCTTGTTGTCAATTTCAGATGGATGGAATTAATGAAAAGATCATCAAGTAACACATTTTAATGATTTTTCCAGTAATCAAGAGTAGGAAACCAATGTTGCTGCAACTAGGGATTAACATATATAGAAGGATCCTTCAAAAATTTCATATAGTTGTATCTTTTATAGATAAAGATGAAGATGATGATGTACATGGACACATTATTACCTTGTATCCATCTAAATTGGTCAATCATATAGACATACGAAGTGCCTTCATTGATAATTGATCAGGAGTCAACCTTATTCATGTTCATACACATCATCAATTGGAAGTCATAGAATGTTACTCATCTCATTCCAATTTAATATTTCATGTATATTATAATAATGAGAAAGAAACATTGGGCGATATGACACTCAAAACTCAGTTTTTATATATTTTGTTTAATTATAATTTTATGGTTGTCTGTTTTTAATCATCTTTTATCATTGTTCTTAGAGGTATTTGGATACATCAACATGAATTAATTCCTTGATCATGCATACAATGCCTAAAATAATGTTTCATGGTCAAATAAGAACATTTTATTGTGACAATGATTTACTGAAATTTTTTGAATCTCAGTATATTGAAGCATAATTTTATCACACGAAGTGAACAGGGTCTATAATAGAAGAGGTAACCTGAATCAATGCATAGAATGGTCTAGAATAGATCCTAAAAACACTATTAAAACATTTTATTATAGATTATCTGTTACAAATAAATAAAATTTAAAGGATAAACCCAAACCCAAGCACTAAACCTATGACTTCAATAATTTATGTTATGGAAATCGAGCCTGATATAATCGGAGAAATTGTTGATTTACCCAAAAGTGATGAAATCTCAAATATTGATATCTTCATATCATCAAAAAAACATCAAACAATATATTATACATCAATAAGTCTAAGATATTTGGTTAAAATAGTAGAGTAGGACAAGATGTTTCATTCCCAAACCATCATATCCTCTTTAATTCTCTAGAAAAACCCTCCATCGTTAGTAGGGTCTGAAATGGTTTCTTCTTCTTCAAGATGTTCAAATAACGAATCTCCCCTAGATTGGATTTTTTTTCTTCATCTCCAACATTTAATGTAGAAATAAAATAAGTGAAACATTAGGAATAAGTAGAATAATATCTCAGGGATGCTCATCCATCATTTTATGAATGTGTCTCTACCACTGTGGATGATCACGGATATATAAAACAGAATAAAGAAAAATATCCATGCCCCATTGTAATTAGTAAATCCATGACTTCTAATGAATATTATTTGTATATATTATTTATAATGAAACATTTAAATAAAATTTCTTGGAACAATATATAAATAACGGGACTTATTCATGATGTAGCCACTCATCATTTGAGTTTCCCATAAGAACATCAAGGATAGAAGTAGGTGACAAGAACAACACACTTGACACATGCCTCTAAAATTTTAGCTGAATTCAATAATATTATAAAAGATAAGCCTTTTAGGGAGGACCAATATCAGATGTGGATGGGCAACACTTTCCCAGAGAAAAAGAATACTGGAAAAATTAGAGTTTGCATTGATTTAAGAGATCTTAACACATCTTTTCATAAAGTTAACTTTCTAGTTCTGATCATCGAGATTTTAATTGATGCAATAGCTGGATATGAATCTATTTCATTCATGGAAAGATATTATGGAAATAATAAAATATGCATGGTCCATAAGGATAATGATTCTAAATCATCTATATCCCTTAATAGTGTGTTTTGTTTTCATGTAATTCCCTTCAGCTTAAAGAATGATGCTGCAACGTATCAATGTTCCATGCAATGATACATCAAACCCTTTTTAGGAATATTTGGTTAATGTTATGTGGATGATCTGGTTGTTAGGTATATATAATTTTATGATCAGCTGGCTGATTTAAGAAACATATTCTATTATCTTATGAAAAATAGTTTAAAGAGGGTTCCCTTGAAATTTTCATTTGGGGTAAACATAGTAAATTCCTCAGCTTTTTTGTATTCCATTATGGAATAAAAGTTGATCCCTATAAGAAAAAAGTAACTCTTGCCATGTCTCCTCCCTGAAAGTTGAAAAAATTAATAGGAATTCATGAAAAAAATTCCTATATTCATCCCTTTATCACCAATTTGGCAAGGAATTCTTTACCCTGGTCTAGATTAATGAATAATGGATTCACCTATCAATGGATAGAATAATACCAAGAGGAAATTGAAGACCTAAATAAATATTTATTGATTCCAACAATTATAAGGCCACTTGTTGAAGTAAGGTCACTTATTCTCTATGGTATTGATTTAGAGTGATCATTAGGTGCCTTCTATGCTAAAATGGATGATTATAAGAATGAAAAAACCCATTAATATCTCAGTCGAACTATTTGTGGCCCATATTCCCAATATTCCACTTTTGAAAAGATCATATTAGCATTAATCATCGTTGTTTAAGAATTTATGCACTACCTACAACATCAAAAGGTCTAATTGGTGTCTCACAACAACCCACTCAAATTTATTCTCAGCCATGCTATACTTATAGATAGTCTTGCATGATTGAAAATTATTTTGAAACAATTTGATATATTGTTTGTGCCTTATAAGGAAAAGACATCCAAAAATTCATATATTTCCATACTAAACATCCATCTACAGATGATACATCATTGATTACTGAACTTCCTATTGAATATGACTTCTATATTCAAGACAATCTCTAAGCATGGGAAATTTAACATGATGGTGCCTCTATAAGTTTAATATGGAAGAGGATGGGAATCCCAAAACACAATAATGTGTGGTGGGGAATTGTATCCATCTCCCAAAAAAGTGTTTCCATATTCTTTCTTGTTGTTAGAAGGTAGTACCTACAATGAAGTAGAATTTCCTACTCCAATCACATTCCTAGAATTGGTGATCCTAGTATTGTTGAATTACCTGAAATTGAATGATCATTTAGAGTTAGTAAACTAACAAATAAATGGGGATTATTACAGGATATATAAGAGTTAATCCCTTTTTGTGAATATATCAAAGTGTTAATGGATGAATTTCCCCCATAGCCATCATTTTCTGGTGTCCTGTGATCAATAAACTCACAAGATAATGTATTTACTAATGCAGCCACAGCCCTGGAAGGTCCAAATCCAGATGAGACAATCCACAGTATTTCCAATCATCATCATCATCATCTAGTTTCACTTTTATTTCAAAATAGAAATGTTGAAATGAATGAAATTATCCCTATTATAGAGGCATAATGTCATACCATGGGATGAATGAAACCCATAGTGGAATACCATAAAAATTGAGTACATATATTAGATAGAGATTAAAAAGAAAAGATTAGATGATGAGTTTTTAATTTTACTTTTTATGATATTCCATACCACCATCATCTCATCTACAAGAGTGGATTTGATGGAATAATCATCATGTGTATTAACAAATAAGAAACTACAGTTGTCATTAAAGAAGTACATGGAGGAGATTATGGTGCTCACTAGTATGGGAATATCCTTTCTGATCAAATCTGAAGGCATGGATACTATTTTCATTCAATTATGTATTCTTGCAACGAATTCAAAAATAAAATTCCATCCCTACCAAGTGCATGAAAACATAATTAATCAACCCATGGAGTTGTTACATAGATCTAAATACTACTTTATATTTGGCCTATGGGGAATGGATATATTAGGACCTTATTATACAAATATATATAATCAGTTCACGAATATTCTTACTACTACTGAAAACTTCTCCAAACGGGATTAGGTAATACCAATCAAAAAATTTGGATTAAAAAGAAATTTTTTATTTTTTAAATCTAATATCATTACCATATTTGGTATCCCTCAAACAATATTGACATAAAATTCCCCCAATTTCAATTCTGTTGAGGTAAAATGTTATATCGGGAGAACATTATGAAATCCAACAATTAATCTCGATATCATGCAATGAACAATGGGTAGATTGAGTCTTTCAATAAGACCCTATCAAATAAACACCTGACGATGGTGGATAAATATAATAAATCATAGAATGTTATACATTTCATGCATTATGGGTTTATTAGACTAGTACTTGTAATTCCACTCATGTAACTCCGTACTAATTAGTTTGTAGAACAAACATTGTTTTTCCAACTGTAATTAAATTACCTTCACTCCCATTTGTAATATGCGATCTGTTATCTATAGAAGAATGTCTCATAATCGGCATGATGAGCTAGAACTATTCGAAAAAATGTGATTTCATAATATGTATCATTTATAAGTCTATTAAAATGAAATAGAATAATATTTTACAAGAAATCTCAACTCCACTCATTTCTTCATGGATATTTCATATTGGTCCTCAAGACTTAAATGATATGAGGAAAAAAATCCTCCAAATCATGATCCAATGTAGAAAGGACCACATAACACATATAAGGTCTACCGAAATAGAACATCTTCCCTAATCTCAATGGATGGATAACTTGTTAAAACACTTCCAATTGCGAGATTATTGATGAATTACTTTGTGTAATAGCACATTAGTTTTATATGTCCTCACTTCAAGACTCTAAACAGCACAACACAAATTCCTAGTTGTAAGACATTAAATTTCATAACATCCATAATTGTGCATGCTTTACAATGATATAATGCACAACATTATTCCACTTATTACACTATATTAAACTACATGACATTATTTGTCATCATTATATGAAAATAAGATGTACAGTTAACATATTCTCTATTTGAAATTAAGATCTTCTATATTCACGAATCATAGATGTCATTTTTACTCTAGAGTGGAACATGAGTTCTATTCCTCCCTATGTTTGAATCCGATCTGCGTATGGGTCTCATTTTCTGAACTATGTGTGGTGTGATTCCCATTTTCAATGACATGCGTAATGATTCCAAGATCTCCAATCATGGGCCCTTAGGTAGGAAAAAAAATATTTCCCTTTTCTCCACCTATATTTAATCAAGATATATATAGATCTCTCATTCAAAATACATGTTTTGATCATCTTACCATATTGCATTTTATATTTAAACTATTCTCCAAAAATTTGTTAAATGCCCATGTCTCCCACATCAAACTCAATTGGTGTGGGAAATGAATTTTCAAGAATTATGTTTGGCTTGATTCTCACTTAAATGGGATATATAGAGATGCCTATATCTCTAATCATGGTCTTAGCCAAAATAAAACCCCATTAGATCTCTGTGTACGAATCAAACCTTCAAAGGTAATGTTCAAAAACTATGTTTCACTTGATTCTCATACATTTGAGATTCATAGTGATTGAAAGGCCTTAGTTCCACGTCCCAACCATGGGATAAATTTTTCTCTCTCTTAAACATATAATAATAAATCTATGTTGGAGTCTTCATTATGTATTTTCTCCATAGAGAGAGTACTAGGGAATCAAGAATGTCCCCATTTTACATATGATTCAAATATAAGTAAAGGACTCGAAACTCATGTAAAATATTGATTCAATGAATTCTCATGTGCATTGGGAATAACCCCATTTCATATTTCAAAATCTTAATCTTGAATATTTTCATATATTCCTAATGTTTAAAATGGGTTTTTTGGTGATTGAGTTTCTGATATCTGGGAACATTTTTTCCTGACTATGCAGTACATGCCCCTAGGGGGCCTTGCATAAGTTTCCTAAAAATTGGACTTGTCTGTTAAAATATTTCACTATTTGGCTATGTATCATATGCCCCTGTTGGACCTTTATAAACAACCCCACTAACGTCTTTATAAAAAAATGGTAACTACATTTTTGGATTAAATGACTTTTTCCAATACAAACATTGATGAAAAAATATAAGAATATGTATCTTAAAGAAGTATTCCGTGTATATTTATCTGATTACATTTTTCTCGATCAGAAAGTGGTTATGAACATGGTTTACACACTTTCCTTTCTATATTTTCCAAAAAATAGGAAATGGCATCCGATCATTTGACCACATATCATTTTATGTTTCCATTTTTGATCCTAATCATATGAAAAAAAACTATAGACACCATACATGGTACATTAAGGATAGGAATTAGTAGAAATCATATTCCATTGAATCATTGAAAATCTATATTCCAAAATAGTATTTCCTTATTCATGTAACATTCTCCAAAAACCAATCTCTATGCTGTTGAGATTATAAATACCAATAATATTTCTTTGACTTTTATAAATATAATGTCAAATTTTTTAGAGTTGTTGTTCCTTACTATGATGTACTTACACCTAGGTGGACATGAATAAGTTGCCTACATAGAAATAATTTTAGTCAAAAGATTCCAAAATTTAGATATGAAAAATATTCCCAAGCCAACCCTGCATATTACAAACCCCATAATATGTTTTTCAAATAGTGGAAACATCATTTATTGGAAGGAATTCCTCTAATGTCATTCACCCCTTTCCCATATATATTGATCAGATTCCAAAATTCCCAAATCACATTTTACAATTCTCCCCATCAATACATGAATATAGTAGTATGTTTCAAAACAAATAATCAGGAAATTAGAGAGTCTCAATCCTTTTGTCAAAGATAATTTCCTTAAATTCATTCCTCTTAATAACCTCAATAAATGACTTAAAACAACACAGTACAATGTCCTCAGTGCATGACTATAAAATTGCATAGAATGATATCAGAAATCCCATTTATAATTTTTTTAGCCATTCATCATACACCAAATTTATGTGGATTTGGTTTTCCCATTCATGACATATGTAAACATAGATAAAAAATTATTCTTAAAATCAAATTCCTTAATAAAATCTCCCAGTCTATTGTTTAGTCATCCAAATGTTATTTTACTATATTTAACAAAAATAAAATTTTAAATTCTTAAGAGATCTTTTTCATGACTATGATCTATTTTTTCCATGAGTATTTGTATAAAAGATTCATTCATAACATTAATATCAGTCGAAATATGCATGAATTTAGCTATGCAGCATATACCCTAGTTGGCCTTACATTATACAACCCCCATAAAGGGCTTGTCAAATAATGGAAACATAGTTCATGGTAGAGTCCTCATTTATGATTCCACATGTTTTAGATTTGAAAAAAATAAAAATCATGAGTCATGATTCCCCTTGGATGTATATAATTAATATTAAAGAAAATGATATCCTTTGAACTTTATTTGGGATCTAATTTCAAAATTTATTGTCAAATCTGTTCGACCATAAACAAAATACTTTTCTAGTCTAACATGCCTGAATCCAAACTTCCAATAACACGATAGATGATGCTCACCATATTTGATCCCTGGAAAAGAAACTTTTGATAAAAGTGGAGTACCAGCTCACTAAATGTACATTTTTGCATGGTTTATATAATTTTGAGAAAAATAGTCAAAAGATTAAAAGTTTGTGGTGTTTCTTGTATAACCCTAGAAATAATAAAACTATGCTTCTTAGCCCATGACATAGGTAAATAAATCTTGCACAAATGAAAAAATGGATGATTAAAGATGGAATCCTTTCCTTTTGTGACTACAAAAAATTTCAAAGAGGACCTTCTACAATCTAGATTCTCCCTTAAATGAAAAATCACAATTAGTTTTCAACATAACATCTTATATTGTTAATGAATTCATTGGCCCCATCAGGTGCCTGATGAAGTTCATTTAACCCACCAAACTCATTCTCTAAAGCTTGGAGATGTTCTTCTTTAGCATCAATAATGTCTTTTTCACAATCCATCTAGACTTATCCTATTAGGTCATTAAGCTGGTGAATCTCCCTTGTGATAATATCTAACTCTTGCTGAATATATAGCTGCTGAACAATATTTTCATTATTATTGTAGTTTAGTTCATTCAACATTTTATTATGGTCTTCCTCATCATGGGATATCGCCACTTTGAATTTGTTAGTCTTGGTCAACTATTTAGTTTTTATCAAATCTTGTTGGAGCTTCTAATCTTTCTCTCCTTTTCGGATAATCTACTTCACCAACGTATGAATTTCAAGGTATTAAAAACCAAAAAAATTCCAGAATAATGAAAATATATTAATTTCATTTGAATTCATGAAGAAAAATCCTCATGGGGAAATTGAGATATTACCCTGCACAAATTTTTCCATGGCATGAGATGTTTAAGGTGAATGGACTTTTGTAGTTGTGGAGTCTAATTAAGACTCACTATCACAAGGATGAAAATAATCACTGATTAATGTACTTAATGATGTTCCATGTTCTGCTCCTTTCTTATTATTGGTTGCTTCACCTATAATTTTTATTTAGCTGATGGACATGCTTCACCTCCAGATCTGGAAATTAAAGTTGGTATCTCTATATTATGAATTAACAATCATGGTTATGGTTAGGTTTAAGGGATACCAAGAGTGAGTATAATCAAAATATCAGTATATCTTGACTAACTATTGGTATTCATATTGAAAATGCACCTCCCAAACGTTCATAGTATCCATGATTTTTGTCGATGTCTCTAGGTGGGGAATGCTTTCTTTAATTTTCATTGAATTCATTAACTAAATATCACGATGATTTTCTATATCAATGTTAACATGATCCAAAGGACTGATAATAGAGTTTATACTTTCTACAGAAATCATCAGGATAATTGTTTCATTAAATGGAAATTTATATTTCAACCAATCATGATTAAAAGTTTAATCATAAGAAGATTAGTAGGAAAAACAATGAAAACTCAAATCCAGTTTGTTCTATAGAATGAAATTCGAAATCAACTAAAGCATTTTGTATATTAATATGTTCTAATACATCATTAAAATACATTCTTGTGTTTATAACAAAATCTAATTATATCATATATCAAATGATAGTCTAATCAATGGGAGAACTCGACATGGTTTCTTGAAAATCTTCCTCTGAAAACATTTGACCTCACACAGCTTCTACAATAATAGTTGTGCTATCAGAATCTGTGGGCGTAGGTTGTTATAATTCATGTTATTAATATAATGTATCATTGGATGGAAATTAGTTGTTGTTACATTTACTTTATTGTGAAGAGCTTCTGATTTTCCCATGGTTTCCTCTCTTCATATAACAGTAATAAGAGAAATTTTGGGAAATTATGTTGGTTCTTTTTTCCTCAATACCAATTCAAGAACAACCTCATTAGCAGGAATTTGTATTTGTTCCGATGAACTTTCCACAGATCATTAATGTTTGTTAGTAATTTATTTAAAATAAGAACTAGAAAAAGATCATGCAATTCCATGAAGTTTAAACAGTTTTCATGAAAAACAGCTAGAATTAATGATTTTTAGGAAATTTTTCCACTTCTGTGAAAACATTTAACAGTGGTAATCTTTCATTAATAATTTTTTTTCTTATACTTATTAGGGTGACTTGAATCATCATATCCAAAAAACGTATTGGATACTACAACCTATTTCTATCTCATCCTCCATCGCGTAATGGCCCATAGAAATCTAAACTAATTCACTGGGTGATCTAGTAGCTCCAAGAGCTGTACCACCATGTCTATATCGTGGTGATGGAACTTCAATCAATTTTGTATTCTCCAATTACATGTGAAAATTATATTTCCCCTGATTAACAATGATTTGACTAAATTCAAATTTAAAAGCATTATAGAAAATTGGAAAAAGGAAACATATATATTCAAGATCCATAAAATCACACCATTCATCATTTAATGAAATTTTAGAACCTTATTTGGTACCATGATCATTCAATTCCTTCATCATTTTCTAGGTGGGAATTGATTATTTGGTTGCATATTTGAGCATTTCCAGTTCATAGATTTAATATTCAACTTCATCATGATTTTTATTTAATAAAAAAATAGATGTGGCTCGTAGATCTCCTATTCCTGTAATATGAAACCCCTCACATAAATCTACCCATGTGGTTTTAGTAATACAATTAAAATTGTTCAACATTTGAACAGCCTCTAGTCTAATATATTGGGAGTACATGACAGAAGGTTCTTAAAAGGATCCTGCATTTATTGATTTATTTTTCATCCAAATTAATATAGTCAAATATGTAGGACTATAAAAAGGTAGTCGTCACACTTCAGAAGTATGGTGACTAGACCACCTCAATACAGGATCAGTATGGATTGATGGGATGGATCTATTTACTATAATTGGTGGATTATATCATTCATGAGGTCGCTTTCATGATCATAGAACCTCATCACCTCCACCCTATAACTGCAATGAGTTATCCCCTGATGATGAATAATTTCATTCAAAATGGTAGGGTTCCTTCATACTTCCTTTCATTATACCCACTCAAGCAACAACATTATTTAACAACCCTTAAAAGTAAAATGTGGCCCAATTTTCTATGTACCGGATAGTCAATCTTCTTATTGTATTTGCTGTATATAATTTCAATATTTCTTCAGTCTTCTCTATAGTTGTTAGAAACTGTTTTAATTTGGGAAATCATTATAATTTTCATTTATATGACATTAACGAGAGTGGATACAATAATTTTGTATTGATATTTGAATTTATGCATAGTTAAATATGAAGAATAAGAATCTCATATGATTTACCCATCAATATTGGTGTCCAATACTCCATCCCTACATGATAACATATATGACCTAATATATAAACTAGTTATCCCATCATCAACAAATAGCCACATAGAAGTATTTAGATATGGTAAAAAATTATATCCATTGTATAGACTCATCATTGACTTATTATACAATGATTTGAGAAAAATAGGTGAAATTCATGAGAAAACATGAATAGATTGTTAGAAATAACATCCAAAGATCTATACTCCACTTTACATATCATAAGATTTTTAATTAGAGGTGATCCATCTTCATAACACTTGAAATAGGCCCACTATTTTAAAATGATATTTCCCTCTGAAAATATGAAATAAGATCCTATGATTATTTTCCAAAATAGGGGAATCCAACTTTACAATTCTCATCGTACCGAACTTTGCTGTGAAAAGAAATTTTTTTGGTCTTACGCCTCTCATAGAATCCCAAACTGGCAAATAGATAGATGATGAGACACATGTACAAGAATCCTGAAAGATGTGACTTTGATTAAATTTTGGAACTGACTCCATTCACCAACTTTTAAAATGATCTATTATCTAATAATGGATAGAAGGTGTTAGTTGTACCTCACTATTTTTCATTTTTCAAGTAGGTTGGATGATAGAAAGTGGAACACTTTCCTTCTTCATTACCTATATTATTTCTATCCACTCCTCTAGATGAATTTTCCTTCTTATGAGGGACTTCATTATGGTCATATTCTGGAGTTTATAAAATATTTTCATCAACTTACGAACCACGGATTGTGTATTTTTTGATTCATTCCATGTAAAATTATGGGGAATGAATGTATCATACATATATCTAAGAATTGTAACTCCAATGATCATATAGACTTCCCACAAAATGAGGCCTACTTCTCTAGGTGTCAAATGGAAGGAGTTAGTTTATGGGCTCCTTCGGCTTACTATCTCTAAAACAAAATTGACATTCCTATATTCATACTTTTTCCCAACCCACATAGTCTCATAAATACCAACACCTATTAAGTCACACATGAATTACTCATGTGTCCTTCACAATCAATACACCCACATCCATGTGGGTTTAACACCCCATCATTGGTGGAAATAATAAAATTTCTTCCGGCCTTTTGATTGATTCATTTGAGAATTTCGAAAGATGGATAAATAGTATTGTGGATATACCTCAGGTGTATGTGATTTTAAATATAGAGAACATGGGCTATGATGCATGAAATATGACTTATCTTCAGTCCCATCATTAATATATTAGCCAAAAATATAATCATTGGCAGATGAGAAATCGATACAGTCTGAAAACAATGAATGTGGAATATAGTTCTTCAGGTCTGGTATGTTATCATCCCAGATATAGCCATAACTATACAAATGAAAATTAGTTCTCATAGGAAAATGGAAGTTATATTTCTTCATTTATTATTCCAAGTCTACGAGTGTGGTGTCACATACATCAATGTAGTCAGGACTGACAACCTTCATCATAAAAAAAATTATCTTACTGGTCAATTTATCAGCAGTGCTAAATATTTTTGGTAGCCATTGACCCAGTAAAAGAGATCAAAAATAATCTTTAAAATAAGTCATTTTTATGTATTAACAATTATATTGAGATAATTTGACAAAGGCATTAATGATCACTAGTTTGAACATATCATGCAAGTATGAAACCATCGCTCAACTGTGGTGCCCTAGTTCTGGCATGCATATGAATGATATACATTAGAACAGAAACTAAAAAAGAGAATCAGAGCAAAAGTTACTTGCACTTCGAGAGCTAGATTTCAAGATGTTTCTATAATTTTCATAGAAGTTAAGCCAATATTAATAAGATATGTGAGTTCTAATGTGCACCAGAATATTGTGTGCTTATTTACCATGCGCGCCACAAAAATCTATTTTTTTCTTGTACATAAATTTAAAACAGTATAAGATCCACTCTCCATTCATGATCCCATTTTGATGAGGAGATTTTGTATGTACTCTATTCTATTATGGAGTCTAAAATCTGAAAATGAGAAATTCCAAAAAAAAAGGAGAAAAACCTGATGAAAATAAGTACATGGAAAGGAGTTTAAATTGGATCACCTTAGTCAATCCAATGATTTGTTGAAAGGAAAGGTACTCACACAGACAATTCTTGTGTGCAACCCAATTGAACACCCCACTGCCATTTCTCCAAAGGGATACTATTATCCTATAAATATAATCTTGGGGTCTTCATTTGATCATAGGAATTTTCTTCAATCCTAATTACTTCTCTAGTTTCGCTTGTGCTTCACCCAAGTCTCCTAAAACCATCGTGGTAGTACATTAAAACCTAGAGTGGTGTAATTGAAAGAGGATCATAGGATATAAGTCCCTTTAGTGTTTGAAATCCATAACACATGTGTGCCAAAAGAAAGAATCCTCCATGAATCAAAAACACATGTGTGCCACGCATTCCTGTTTAAGGAACCTAAAGGCCGCACTTATGAAAATACTTGTGAATACTCTTGAAGGAATTAGTCAAGTCTCGCCCAAGTATTAAAATCTGAGTTCATCGTCACATAATTGAACATCAGGTTTCCCTACCCTACCAATGTGCCCATACTTGGCCTCACGATACTTACATGGGCAGTATTCTTTGATCCACGTACTCCTTTCAGTCTACAAGCCATTAATCCTTCCTCATATAAAACCATCGCTATGATAATTTTTCATTGAATCCATTGTCTGAAATGGATTATATTGAAAAATACACTAAAACCTTTTGAATTATAAATCATTCATGAAATTCACATTAGTGTGTCTCCTGTTTGAGTTTTTATGTTCGCAATTTGAGGTTTCCCACATTTTATTTTCAATTATGTTAGGATTCATAGAGTGACTGTGGGTTTGTATATCTACAGTCCCATTGACCATTCACCATGGATCAGTGTTGTGGAGTTCCCATTTTGGAATTTTATGGATTGGGTTCTATCATCCACATTCCATCTCTAAAACCATGAACCTTGTGTCTCTAGTAGGGAAGGTGTGGTTCACACCTACTTTTCCATTTGATAAAAGGTGAAGTTTCCTACCCATACTAAGGCCAATTTTAGGGAATTATTTCTTGTTGAAGCCCAAACCTATCAATTTGTACGTTTCATCCTTTATCCTCTCTACATACATAACATTCAACCATTATTTACATTGGACCCTTGCAAAATTTAATTTGAACTGAGGGAAGGCTTGTCACCTCGACCTCTTCCCGAGTTACAACGCCCTCATCCACCAACACTACCATAGACATGTCCACTTCCACCTGGGAGGAGAGAAATTGTGGGTTCCATTGATGAATCTTTTACATACTTGTGTTTCTAAAACTGATCATGACTGACGTGGTATTATAGATTTTTAATAATTAAAAAAATTTCCCAAAAACCCATACTCAATGAACTACGAGAACTTTAATTCTCACCATTATTGGGATACATAGTAATCCTTCCTAGGTATTAAGGCCACTGGATATCCTCTTCATGAATCCTACCATAATAATATTAATCAAAACAATCTCCTTAAGAGTAAACACCAAATAAATCCCCTATATCACAATGGAATCATTTTCAAGAAGTAATCAAAAAATCATTTCTCACAAAGGAATACACTCTCCTATGAGAGTCATCGATCTATGATTTCTTTGATTCCCATCCAAATGGGATTTGTAGGAATCCTCCTTGAGTTTCATATCCATCACACCAATTAAACATTGTTTTTCATGGGCCATATTCCAAATAGGGTGTAATCATAAGGGGAATCCCATATTCTTTCCATGTTATTTGTGCTTCTTAGGAAAAAGTCCCACACCAAACCTTGACTAAACTCCTTTTTCTAATATGCCCATATCACATGACATTAAATTGTAATGATAAGTCCATATAAACTGGATTTAAAAGGTATGGTGTGTACCATTTAGCAGAACAAAACAATTATGGTTTTGATTTCATTCACATGGATACATAGGTAGCCCATTTATGGGTTTGAGCCCAACATCCAAAAAATCTTTTGTCTCCCTGAATGATGAAAATTTTCAGTGTACCCCACTGAGTGTATTAAAAAACAATATCATCATAATGGTGAATAAAAGAATAACTAAATAGTCTTTGAGAGGATACCATTGATGGGGAGCCTTGACTACATACAGATTTCTCCATTAATTAAGAACCTAGAATATATACATATTATTATAAATTTCACCCATGCTAATAATTGATTGCAAGATCTAAGGGAAACAATTTTTATATAATGAAAATTAATAAGATTCAGGAAAATATCTCAAATCTATAATGGGAATCCTATAGTAGATAATAATTCCCCCAAAAGGGGGTGATGAGTCCGACCTCCCATCATCATGATCAAAGAATTTCTTTAAGTATTGTATTTCTATAATCAACAAACTCCTTCCACTGTAATGTATGTCCCTTTTTGATAAATAATGGATGGAAATTTTTGGTTCCATGAATAAATCCAATTGAAAATGCCTGGAATTAGTGATTCTTAATCAGAACACAGGTTCCATGGACCTACGAAACAATCATGTGACTACATTTTCTTTAAAAATTGATTTTCCAATAGTTTTAATCTATTGAAAATGTATTGATGTTGAAGAAGTATTCTACTATCATCATGTTGTTAATTTTGAGACATTTGTTGATTACTATTGTTATTTTTATCTATTGTTCCATGTCCATAAACTCATAAACAATTGGCCTACTAGAGGTAACCTATTATTGAATATTTTTCCTTTGAGATTCCTAGTGTCTATCAAGAATGAATTTGGAACTGTGTGGAGTCCCAAAATCATTTTCATTATTAGAAATCATTTACTATAATTTATTGTTTATTTAATTTGGGATAGATAGTGGTTGGTTGGATATACCCCCTATGTCTGAAAATTATAAGTTTAATTTCCCTAGTGATAAATAATGATTTATTGTATCCATAACTAACAACTTAGTGTCCATGGGTGGAAAATCACCCTTATATTTATAAATGAATAATAATACATTATTGTAACTCTCCACTTGTATGACCAAGATAACAATTTTATGTCTTCTTATATGATTTATGAATCATATTTTGACGTGTTCAAGGGTCTCACCCCATCCACTATGGTACCAGAAGCCATGTAGGCCAATAACTCATTGGAAATTAGTGGAATAGATTTATGATAGTAGGGGAATCTATTTTATCTATAAGTTAAATTTAGGGATGATTTTTATATATGTATTAATTGAAGAAAATATAAAATTGTTGCGAGAAAAATGAGGATGGTTCATTGGATCATGATCATGGATTTGGAATGAATCAATCCATTCATCCGGGGTTGGATCATTATTTCCCTATTTTACATGGATTTAAAAAAATATGCCAATAATTAATTATTATTTAGACAAATGAATATGATGTGTGTCCTCTAGCATGGGTGGATACTCTACTGTGAAAGGAAAAAATACAAAAAACTAAATTTAGTATTCTTCCCTAGATAAATAAATGACTACTAGATCAGTGTGAAATATAATTTTATATATTTGGTACAATAATAATCCTAGGGATAGTTTTTATTTAGTATAACATAAACAATATTATTTGGAAACTATAATCAGAAAAGAAATGAAAAAGAAATTCAAAACTAAAATATATAATTCAAAGGAAATTAATGAATATCTATGTATTTTTAATCATGATGATCATATTGGAGGAGATGAAATAGATATAGTTGATTTTTTTTTAATTTTCTAATAAATTAATTATTTTAGTAATTATATCTATGCGATGGTGGAAGATGAGTTTTTTATCAATGAATCATCAAATAAAAAATGTATTAAAGGTAGATTGTTATCCATACTAATAAGAAATATGAAAATTGTTTTGATGCATGATATCAGATGCTAATTCCATAATTTCAATTATGATAAGATTTTTCTACTAGACTATATCAATTGAATGGATAACATAGAATGAGTTTTTACTCATAGTTTTATGGGAGAACCTATGATGTGAATATTTATCATTGAATGGATCATGGAATGAGAGAAAATATTAAACATGATAAATTTCTTTCAAATTGGATTAATGATTCTAATAATTGTTAAATAATTCTTGGATAGTTATCATTTGTTTGTTTTCCCATTCAATCATTAAAAATACAATTATAGGGGGATATGATATCTCAAAATCAGAGTCAGAATAGATAATCTACATTAATGTTTTCGTACCTATACAAACAAAAAAATTAGTATATAAACACTTCTTTTATGGAATTTTTAATGTCCATACACATAATGATTGGTTGTTATTTATTTAAAAAATATATATTTTTAAATTAATTAGATAAGTGACATTAGTGAAAAATGAAAATAAAAACCTATTGATAATCATTATCTATGTTAACCATATGGGTGGGTTTGAAATTATTCATTTAAATAATTCATTCTTGAAAAAGGTAACACAAATTTTACATCAACACATAGAACTCCACAACAAAATGGGTTTTTTGAATAGGGAAGTAGAACATTTTTAAGATATCATGTGTGATGTTATGGGAATACATTGTTTTTAATTACATTTATGTTGAGACTATAAATAATTCATGATAAAATATACATCATGTTTTTAATATGTCAAATTTCAATGAATCCTTATTCTGAAAAATATAATTACTCAATAAAAAGATAAAAATGCAATTTCACATAACAAAATGTTCATTCAAAATACTATTAATTGTATTGAATAATTAAATATGAAATTATCTAAAATAATTTTTCTTATTTTCTCCACCACATTTAAATCCTTTGAGAATGTTAATAAAATGATTAAAAAGTATGAATAAATAAATTACTAGTATAGTAAACAGTAGTATTGGCCTCCCCTAAGGTTCTTCTCTCTTAAGAGTATTCCTATATTGTAATTAAAGTAATTTCCGTGTGGATATAGTGATCTCCCATCATCAAACAGTAGTCCATGAATCTTTATATTAATACTCTTCCTATATTTTCTTTTATTATATATTCTTTTTCATTAAGTAAAAATATAGTCTCAGATTTTATATATATTCATTTAATTATGTTTTCATACAAAATTTAAATTAGTAGACGATTTTATCACCTCATTGTTTCATTATCTTCCTGAAATGGACTTATTATTTTGGTTTTATACTTTTTCCAATATTGATTATAATTTCATACATCTTCTCCTCATAGAATTTTTTAGTGAATGCATCATTATAGTTCGTATATGACAAAAACAATTCTCTTATGTTGACTTTACCTCCTAGTATCAATAATCTATTTTTATTTTCCATATTTTCTCCATATCCATTAAACTGAAAATATCATCTTTATTTTGTGATCCCCTTAACACACAATTTTACATTCTATTCACATTACAATGGTAGTGATTCCTCCCATCAAGGTGTAAAAATACCTCTTAATGTATCTTCATAAATTATTCTTTTCATATTTTATTCTGTTACTGCTTTTATTATGATAGGAATTTATTAAATGATTCAGTTACATTATGATCCATATATGATATTATATTCGATGTAAAAGTACTCTTTAATAACAAAATACACTTTTTCTTTATTTCTCTAAAGGACTTTATTTGGTATCATAATACCATACATGACATATAATTCTCATTTGATCAATTATGATAACTATAATTATTATATAATAGTAATATCCAATAGTACATTCCTTATCATTATGAGAATCCAATCTAGTATTCTCTTAACATTTTATATAATGTGCAACCTATCTACAACTATGATTCCATTCTTCAATAATACCAATCTTCTATATTAGAGGTATCCAACTCAGATAGAATATGTGAATTCCCCTTACATGTGGTCTTATAACACATTGATCACAGGCTTAATTTTACATTAAGTTAGCCTATGGGCCTATGAGATTTTGGTGTTTAGTATTACATTAAAAAAAATCTTGTACATATAGTACATTATATAATAAAAATTTCCTTAAAAATATAAAAAAATAATATTAATTGTATTATTAATGAAATTGTAGAAATGAAATCTCATGAAAGAAACCCTTTTGATTTTTTTTAAAATATATATAATGAATATATATTCAATTTAGAAAAAAAATTATTTAAAAAATACTATGTTTGAACATATATAATTAAAAACAATTCATCCAATGTGTGATCTACCAGATGAAAAGTAACAATCCATTATTTTTCAAGATTCTAAATATCGTTCTGGGATATACCCCAAGTTAATATTCATAATGATGTTAATTGATCGATCAACAAAAAAATCATTACTAATGTATATTGGAATCATGATTTGCAATCTCAATATTATCCAAAAAATTGTGAATTATTTCTTATGTGATGATAGTTAGATAAGGATTCTATAATAATATCCCTACCAGTTGAAGACTAATAAATTGTGGTTATTAGTGAAACATCTCAATAGATTTTTGGTTATAGGAAATGAATAGTTATTATAAAATAATGGAGTTTAGAAAGTTATAATCTCATAACATAAATTTAAAATGATTTCAAATGGATAACTAGGATCTGGCCACTAATTATAAAGAATATTTTCCTCTAGTTTCAACAAATGAATATATTTAAAATTGAATAACATTTTTCACATTTAAAACGCCAATTTTTACAAAAAATGGATGATAATATTGTTTAACAAAAAGGAATTCATTAATAATAGGTTTATATTTCACAGCCTATGATTTGTAAATTTTTAAATATACATCATATTTTTTTACATACATTGGAATAATGATCACATAAATGATGTATAATATTATTTTAATTATATATAAAAAATTCATTAAAAATTCATTTTCATATGAGGAATGATATATCTAACTCTTTTTATTGAATATATTATTAGGGATTCCATTATTATTCAATTCTATGTGAATGATATTATTTTACTATTTACCAGTGATTACAAAGAAATAAGTTTTATAAAAATTATATAAAGTTATTTTGTAATGTTTCTAATATCTAATTATATTTTAAACCATGGTTTTTATGTTTTTCTATAATTCGTGGTGTTGGTTTTTTCTAATCTGTGTATATGAAATCTGTATTGACTAATTTTTTCAATATAATACTTATATTATATGTTTTTTGGAAATATTATATCATAATTTATACAATGATAATATTGTATAACATATAGATTGAAAACATTATAGAATTATTCTTAGATGATTATTATTCATAACACAAAGGCACGAAAAATTCATCTTTTAAAATGTATGTTTTTATGTTTCAAAAAATTAAATTTAATTAAATGGTATTATATTAATTCAATGGATCATATAATATTATTATCTAAAAGGAATCAATAACAAATTTCCATAAAAAATTAAATTCAATGAAATAATTATTGAGTAAACAAATGATACAAAAGTATATCCGTATAATTCCCTGTTATCATCCATTACTTAATATCATAATAATGTAAAATGAAAAATTGATAATTGTATCCATTTCATAAAATGTGTAAAATATTTATGAAAAAATCATACACTTTTAACCTTGGTTAAAATTTAATCATACATTGATTTTCTCTAAAAATTGTGGTCCCTTTTTTACTTTTTAAAAATATTAAATATAAAATAAAATAAATTATTATTTATTTGAAATATCATTTTAATAATCAGATCCACAAATAATGATATATATTTGTTGAGTTTATAGTAATTAAAATTCATATTAATAATTTATTCACCTAATTATTAAGCTAAAATATAATTTTTTATGGATATTTTTTCTATTATCATTCAAAATAAATTATTTTACATTTATGACCCTAAAAAGAAAAAAATATTAATTATATTGGAATAATAAGAACCTAGACATTAGTAATAAAATTGATTAAATTGTAATATTATCATAAAATTTGTATCTAAAATAATATATGTATCTATAATATTCATCTTATTTACATTGAACATAAAAATAAAATATACATTAGATTTGTGATTCATAAACTGAGTTGACAAATTATTATTTTATTCTAAAATTCATCCAACCATTTATTTCATAATAAATTTATATTACTGTTAAAGTGAATTTTCCATAGAATAATAGAAACATTTTATCTTTTAACTTTTTCATAAACACTATATTCAAAAAGGCATCACACTTTATTTCGTAAATTTTCATCATATTTAACAAGAAGTATTTTCTTACGTATAGTTAGAATAGATCTAAAAATATCACCTAAAAATCACCATCATTAGAGTTTTAAAAAATTAAATATAGACATAGCATCCCATATATATAATAATGAATTAATTCATTCAATATGAGTTGTTCAATGAGTCTGTAAACATATTTATAGATATATTAACATATATTAAGACTATTACAAAAAATGTAAATAATATTCTTAATTTAAATCTCCTTTATTGACCATTGATAATTAAATGTACATTTTATAGAGACAAACTTAAAAATTATGGTTTAATATGTATGGTTTTTTGAAAAAGCAAGGTTGATGAAAAATAAAATCATTCATTTAAACCATGGGTTTTCTCTTAATGAATGGTTTGTGATCCAAACATTGTCAAAAATGTTTGGTACATGATCCATACATGTTATTCCCAACATAGGATTATCAGTCCAAATGGTATTCCTACAATCATAGTTTATGAATACTAGTTAAAAAATAATTTCAAATATACCAGTAAAACATTAAAAAAATTTATCCCATAAATTATATATAATTCATAGAAAATATAATCTCGAAAAAAACATAATATAATATTTTTAGTAAAATAAATGTATTTTTACATTTTTTTTACTCATGAGTCTATATATTTTTTTCATTTTTTATTTTAGTGATAAAACTAGTTATTCACTATCTTCTAGATTTATTTTCCTTTTTTTCCTTAAGAGTGGTTTCTACTCAATGAAATCATTGGTCAATTGTACGATTTGTAGTAGCTGTGAATTTGAGTGTTTAAAACAAAAGAACTTGGTTTCTAAATTTTTCACTTTTTCTTGGCCAGGTGACTAGATCCTCATTACTTCCTTTATTAAAATTAATTATATGATACTGATGAACATCACTTTAAATTTCTATATCAAATACATCATATTATATTCAGTGTATCATTTATAGAACAACATTTACTATTCTCAACTCTGGACCTTATTCATCAAGATTATTAACTAAAATATCAGGTCATAAATTTAATTACAACTATAGATCAATAGGATAAGATTTATGATATTCAAATTCAAAAATAAGAAACCTATGTACATTGATTTAAATCAACAAATAATCAATGAAACTCAATGTTCATCTATTTATGATGTTTCTATGATTAAAACTATGGTGAATTTGTACGTCTGGTATAATTTTTATTTTATAAAAAAATAATATAATTAATCCTTCTTTAATGATAGAAGGATATACTTAACTCTACATAGAAATAGTGATTCATGATTCCAATAATATATATTGGGAATATAAATTTTTTTTCACTCATCATTAGTAACATTACGCAACTAAAATGATAAAGAATATTCTCTAGGTTAGAAATTCTAGGAAATATTGGTGACATTATAAACATAAAATGTAAATTATGGGAATCCTTAATATTCTTTAAGAACATTTTTTGAATTAGTTTTTAGCCAAAGAGAACCGACATAGTATATTCAGACCTATGATATTGGTTTCCTATTGAAAAATGATATAAATAAAAAATCCCTACATGGGGAAAATCAAAAAAAATTCTGTAATTCAATTTATGAAATTAATACAATTATATTTTACCTTCGAGATGATTACAACTACTATATATCCAAAACATAACAGAACATTTCAATAAAACTCAATTACCTATGGGGTGAAACCATACTCGGTATATTCTCTATTGAAATGAAATTAAAATCCTTGAATGGATATATCTTTTTCAATATATTATTATTCTGAAATAACCATTAAAAATATAAAACCATTAGACGAATATTTTTTCATTAATCTTACAAAAATGCATCATTCCACTAGGTTCTATTTTTTTCATTAGATCATCAAAATTGTAAATTATTTGAAGGATTAAATTTTAAATTACATAGTTTTGAAGGCAAGATGAATTAATTTAATGTATACAGTGTAAAATTAAATAGGTTAAGTGTATAAGAAAGAGGGACAGGGTTGTTTGACATCATTATTGATAGAGGATCCAGTTTTCCGATCGAGTTACAATGAGTAATCATCATTTAATTTTTTTTAAATTCTGTGTTTCAAAATAATTTTTTAAATAATAAATGAATAAATAATAATGAAATAAAAATATTGAAAATATTTACATTAAAATTAACGAATGAATAAATAAAATTTATTTGAAATTAAATATTACTACCCATCCAGCCTCCAACTAATAAAGTCAAAACTAGTAGTGGGATGTATATTAGTTTAGATATCTGTGTATTTATATTCATTATTTATATATTCTATAAGAATAATCATTGACATAAAATTATCTCTTATGAAACGATGACTTATATCAATATAATTAATCCCTATTTTTCTTATTAAAATTTTTATTTAATTATTTCACATTTCATTCACGTAATATTGAAATGGCATTGAAATGAAGTCATGTGTCATGTAATATGTGTTTTATCCACAAATATTGTTCATAATAACCTTTAGTAGATATATATTATACCATATCTATTGAAAAACAAATTTAATATGGTTTCATAATTTATAATGAAAGTATTGATTTTAAAAAACTGTGACAGTTTCCCACTGTACATTTCATATAAAATCTACAACCATAAAAATTTTCATCTGAATTTTATATTTAATTAAAATAATATTATTTTAAAAGAAATAGTGATTTAAATTTTGTTCTATTATAATTTCTTGATAGTATTTTAATAGAACTATGTTTTATTTCTATTGGGATTGAATGAAATCTACCACAAAGAGAAATAAAAATAATTATGTTTAGTCTAATATCAATAAAATATTATAAAATACCTATCAAACCTATATATAAATTGATGTCAACTAGTTTACAATCATCATAAAAAAATTAAAATAGTAAAAATGGGTGTCTTATGTGTCTTTTTGTTATCAATTACAAAAGTTTTTAATAAAACATTTATATATCAATAATTTTTTAAAATATTTCTATAATCATTTAAATTGATATGAAATACAATTAATTAAAATAATTCTCCCCTCATACACCTTTAATATTATTTTTCCATAAATTTGGATAAATCATTAAGATATGTTTATTTTTTGAACTAAATATAACATCAAATATATTGTTCTATATTAATCATATATTACAACAAACTATATTCTTAAAAATAACAATATCTCCTAACCTTAAATATAATTTTTAAAAAAAATTTTTTAATCATTTGTGGAATGATATTGGTTCTTGTTTAATGTTATTAGAAGATTTAATATGTTTTAAAATTTAATTTTGTAGATATTGATTTCCATAACCTGATGTTTTTAAAATAAACATTATTCATTAAATATAAATTCAAACATCTTATTTTACATCAATAAGATATAATTTTTCATTCATATGAGATTCATATTCTCTATGGATTATAATAGTTTATAATATACAAATAGTTGAAAATTCTCATTCATTATCTATTCCATCTTCCTTGTTGTATCCATTGGATAATAATCTATCATAATTTATAGTAATTATTCCATTTTCATCTTGTTGTTTCTAAAAACTAATTTGGTTCCAACTATCAGATGACTTTTTGGACTATAAACTAATCCATAAATAAAACTTCTATTAAATTAGATATATTGTTATCATATATAAATTAACCATATTTAATAGTTTAAAGCCCCTTTAATATAATTGGGATCAAATTGTTGTTAGAAGGTAGAAAAACTAAATAAGGTTCCAAAATTACTTTTAATTATTACTCATGTACCTAGATATACTATTTCAGTTTTTATGGGATGGTTTATGAGGGTTTTTGACTGTCATGTTATGAAACAATCTCATTCATCAATTTCATGTTCTTCTAAATGCAAATGAAATTTATTAATTTTATTTCCAAAGGAAATCCTAGGTTATTCAAGAGTTACTTTGTTAGAAGAATCAATAATTTCATCTATTTCTAATTCATTACCAATTGGATCACATTCAAAAAAATTCCCCCGAAAATATTCTACAATAATCTGCAAATTTTTATTATATCGATAATAAGATATATATACAGTATTATATCATAAAATATTCCTTTACCATCCTTTGGACCACATTTACCATTATTTTCATTGGCATTTAATATGTACACCTTGCATCCAAACACATTAAAGTACCCAACATTATGTTATTTTATTTTATTATACATATGGAGTCATTCTTAGATGAGATATTATTAGAACACTATTGATGAAATAGAACTCTATGTTTACAACTTATAACCAAAAATAATAAGGAAGAATGTATTCATTTAACTTAGTTCATTTCATTTATTTAATAGTTATATTTTTTTGTATCTAAGAGTCTATTCTGTTGAGGTGTTATTTGTGTAGATAATATCTTTTTAATACTAGTGTTTGGTAAACAAGAATTAAATTAATAATTCTCAAATTTCACACCAATGTTAGCTCATTATGAAAATATATTAAAATGATTTTCATTTTAAAAAATATTAAAAATTAATTCAAAAATATTAAAAAAATACATTTGACTATTAAAAAAAAATCATGTAAATCATGAATAATCTTAAACTATCACATAAACATATTATTTTCTGAAGAAAATATAATCTCCTGATTGTATAAAAATCCACGTGGATATGTTCCTTTTGATTTGATGTATCAACATTAAAGAAATATTTTAAGCATGATTTCTTATATTTTCCAATTTGGAATGCATCAAAAAATCTATTTTTATTAAATTTATAACGAGTAAAATATGGAAATATAAGTTTTATAGAAAATTTATATAAATTAAATATATTGTAGTGTACATGTTTTTATGCCAGATAAATGTTTCATTTCCCTTATCAATTAAGAAATAATATTTTTATTTACTTGTACCATTAACATCAAAGGAATAAATATTTTATGTTCTAAGTGCTCTAAATTTAAAAATTTCATCCATGAAAATGATAAATAAATTAATTTGAAATATAAACATAAAATGCATCATCACATAGTTGAGATATAAAAATATGGTTGCTCATAACCCCATTAATATTTAGCCTCTTTTTTATTGAAATTTATATTTGATCTCCAGTGGATCCAAATTCAATTATTTTTACATTAGCATTATATTTAAATGTAATTTGTTCCCCATCCATTTTTTCTAGTTTATGAATAGTTGATGAGTCAAAACTCATGTTTCATTAGAATCCAATATTGAAATACCAAATCTTTTTTTTATTACTATATCCCTACAAAATCAATTACACTTTTGTACACATATTTTCTTTGGTCAATCTCAATCTTCTAGAAAATTTACTTGTAACCTGATGTTCCTTGTTTTACCAAATATTCATTACACGTTTCATGTACTTATATAGAAAAAATATATTATATAATTCCATTTATATGAGGATATCATAAATGTCGGTCATTAGAGTAATGTAAATTAATTAAAAAATAAAAACCAAAATATAAGACACATAATATATTTTAAAATTGTTATAAATTAATTTATATATAATTTTGATCTTTCACCATTGCATCATATTTGAAATTATTCCATTCAAATAAAAACGATTCAATGAATAACATAAATATATGGATCTCTATTAGTTTGTACATTGTCAGCATATTTAGATGAAAACACATTATCTTTCAATTGTTTTTATTTTTTCATAATTATTACATTTTGACGTGAACATTTTATATATTTATTATATATTATGATGTTGTTATAATAAATCATCTTTTTTCAGTTAAATAATATTATGAATATTATATAGTGCATTATTCTTTTTATATAGAGATAAGGCTTTGGATTGGACGCGTGGGATGGTGAATGACACCCTGACATTCATTGGGGTCAACCAGCAAGCAGCATAACCGAGTTAGGTTTGTGTGGGTGTTCAAAACCAAAACTCATTTCATTTTCTACATGCCAATGTGTTTCATCCAGAGCTGACCTATGATCATGATGGAATAAATTCAGAAGTTGTGGGGTCTAAGGAGGTTGTAGGAATATCTAAGGATCATGAGGAAGGTATGATTCTTAAGAAGAATCAATGGAGGAGATGCAAGAACTGCATGCGTCTGCCAAAAGAAATGGAAACACGGTCATGTAAAAATCTGGACCTATAAGTTGTTAGAATACAAAATGTTCCCCATGATCATATAAAAATGACTGAAGTTGATGAAATGGGAAAGGAACCAAATGATATCCCAGAAAATTTAGTACACTGATTTTCTCCGATTGAATCTATCTTTCATCCTCAGCTGATGCTGAAAAGGGATGGATGAAAAGGTAATGATGCTAGTCTTACCAGTGACAAAGGGTGGATGAGAAATAGATGATTGTGAGTGGTATTGCCATAAATTCCTATAGTGATATTGTTCAGGGTGTAAAATATAGGATACCCATGTGTGAAGAATTTGTTTTGGATAAAACTAAGAGAATGATGATGAGGGATTACTCTTATCTATCAAAACTGTTGAGAACCAGGTCTTCTTTAAAAAGAGAACAAGCGGTTTTCATTGCTTACGAGAAAGATCATATGACCAACCATACATGATGCGAGGTCATTGGAGAAACCAAATATTCAAAAGTAGTATGTTAAACCCTTGTGAAATTATAACCCAACATCTAAGTGGGAATCGGTGACTACGAAGGAAGAACATTATGGTTGATGTGGTGATGTGTTTGGATATTATGATATGTTGTTGTCCTAAAACTTTTGTTTCTCACTTTTCCCTTAAAAGTGTCTTCAAAATAAAAAATTTAATTTCCACCATTTTACAATATGAACACTTTAATTCATTTGAATCTAAATCTATTTTTTTCCTGCATATTTGTAGTATACTTAAGGGGAGTATTTTAAATTTTTATTATTCTATGACCATCAACTTTTTCTTTAATTTCTTCATTATATTTTATCATGGTTATTATCATTTATTTAATTATATTATCATTGATTAGTGTTGACTATTATATAACATTCTATATTCTATTCCAATCATATGGTATTACTCTATTTCCATTAATTTCGTAATCTGATTGTGAGATTAATTTTCTTAAGGTGGACGCACTATTGAATATCACTGTGAGTCTCCGATTCATCTGGTTAATTATTTAACTATCAAACCTTTTGAATGAATTTATTTTTTCATTTATAGTAGTGTATCTTAATTGTTTTTCATTCCGTGATTCTTCATATGAAAAATCAATAGTTTTATACATTCCATATGTATTATAGTATTGAGATACTAAATATAATTAATATGCTCCATGTCTATATAAAATTTCATTCATTTATTTTGAAATAATATCATGTTACAAATATTTTGAATAATCCTATAGAGACCCCAAACCTAACGTACATGGACATTACATTACTTTTTCGAAATACATACTACATAACAAATACCAACACACAAGGACTTTAATATTTTATTGTCTTTGGAAACTCAGAACATAATCTTCTAATCATTGTGAAAGATCTTCAACATCTCCCATAAAGATCCACCCCTATTGTTTTCTTACCTAAAGCCTTTCATTATATCTTGGGGAAAATAAAAAATATAAAGGGTGAGATTAAATGCTCAGTAAAGGAATGTATGGAGAAAATAAAACTAACCATATACATTTGAACATAAAAACATGAACATAATATTTAAACATCAAAATCACGAGCAATAACATAAAACATGCAAGTACGTAAGGCATAGATCATAATGAAACATCAATAATTATAAAATAGCATGGGAATAAAACATGTAAATGTGGAAAACCATTAATCACATGATATGATTTCCATAGTAGCCAAGGCATTACTGCCAAGATCATCTTAGTGGAAAAAGTCCATTTCTAAATTGAGTTCACTCCACATTCAAGTCATGTATCACTGAACTGGATTAACATACCATTCCAGCCATGACGATTACATGAGATATAAATCATTACCCAATTCATTGGATGGAGATATAGTTCCCACCCATCTCATAATGAAATCATTTATACTTGTTCCACAAAATTAACATAAACCATTCATCACAACCCAAAGAATAAAATGGGATTCATAAACATCATCCCATAAAAACGTAATCTATACAAAACAAATGGATATAATTTCATCACAAGGCGAATCAAACCATGTAAGTAATAGATATGATATACATGGAAAAAAATCATACAAAATAATTTCAACTTATAAGGAAAATAGTTTTGGCAAAACACTTTAAATGAATTCTTGAGGAAAATATCCTTTATTTTTCAAAATCATTTTCTTTTCACAAAATTCCATTAAATTTTAATTGAAAAGGATTTTGTTGAAAATAATCATGTAATATTTTATTGTATTCTTCATGGAAATAATGCATTATAAAACCGTAAAAATATTTTCATGCAGTATAAGTTAAAAAAACATTTGTCTCGTACTTTTGTTGGAAATGTCAAAAAAGTACCTCGTATGGTAAAAAAATTGATTCCTTACATACCGTGTAGTAAAAGTCAAAAATGTGTAAAAAGGACATTAAACATACATGAAAACATTTTTTTTAGAAAATAGGGACATGGAGGATAAATATAACCCCACTAAATACTTACGAATAAACAATCTTGGTTAAAAATGAGATTGGAAAAGTTATCCCTTACCATAGGTCTGATATGCTTCGTACGTATCAAAACCTCCATTATAATGATTCAGATAATGTCATTGACTTTTTTATAGAATCATATTCACTGTTATGATATCATATATGTTTCACTTATGACTTTATATTACCCGTTCTTTTGTAAATCCCATGTTAAAGCAGCGTTTTAGGTAAAATCATTTTATTTATCGTATGAGTTTAGACTTGTTGTTCATGATATTATTATTACTTATATCATGATTTAATTACGTCCAGAATTTAGATCATGATTTATATATCATATATATTCAGTATATATATATATATAATAGATAGAAAAATTAAATGAAATACACCATTCATGGAGATGTTTTGTCGCACGTACGCATGAGTGATGTTTTCTTTTCCTTATTTACATAAATAGAAGTAAGTATATCACATAAACAAATATATACATAAATAAAGTATCTTTATCATTTCATATAAATCATTATTATTCATTATATATACTTTATAAATATTCTTGAGTGGTTAACATGGTGACTGAATCTCATCGCGTCGTGGAGACGGTAATCCGTACGTACGCAAGAGCAATGATATCGTTCCCATAATTATTGAATTGAATTGGAGTGGATGATATAATATCTTAGAATCAGTATGATGTTATAATAACTATATATAGATATTCGTTACACCATTATACCCATCCAAGTAAGGTGGTGGTGGAAAAACAGATTACACCACGGCGTGGAGACGGTATTTCGTACATACGTACGTGTGGTGATTTCATTTTCCATAGGATGAATAAAATGTGAAATGGGTTTGTTTCATATTTATAATAAAATATTAGTATATTAATGATACTTATGTAATTACTTTATAATTAATCAACTAATGATGAAAAAGTTGAAGAAAAAAGAAACATGAAATAATCTGTATAAGAGATTACCTCTTCCTCAACACACCTCTTTTATGCTTTCTCTTAAGGCACTAGAGATGGTCTTTTGAGGAGACCACAACCATTGTAATGTTTATAGGAATGTTTATAAGTGAAATGGTCATGGGTTGGCCAGGCATGAAAGCAGAAAATTTTGTAATGAGAAGAGGGAGGAGGTGCCCTTTTATAAGGGAGGAGAGGGGCACTTTAGGAAAAAACAGAAAATATTATTTTATAATAAAATCATATTCGGTTTATAATGGAACAAAAGTGACTTATTTTTAATATAATTTGGGGATGGGTAGAATTACTCTCAAAAATTATGTTTTAGAAAAGTTTAGGTTACTATTTTAACCATATCATTTAGATTTTAATATAAGTTAAATAATTTAAATTTAACCGTGTCTTCTTGTTTTCTTACATTGTATGGTTAATAAAATAACTATAACAATCCAAACGAACCACATGTGGTTAATTATTACATAATATACCATTATTTATGTCATTTTCTAATCCTTAGAATTTTTTTAATAGAATAACAATTAATAATATAATATATGTTTTAATAACTATTTTATGTAAATTTTGACACTATTTGGTAATTGATTTTTGTGAAAATCGTAACCGCATTATTAGTTCAAAAAAATGTTAATTAAATAAATAATAACATGTATCATTAAAATAACTTTTTTGTTATATATAACAAGTCTCAAATTAGATTTATTTGGGTATTTATAACATCAATTATGTTAATATTTCATTAATAAGGTAAATACTCCATCATCATTATGTCATAAATAAATTATATTATTTAATCTATAAAAATTATAAATAAAATATCATTATGTGGGAAATATTATTTTCTTTCTAATGAATATTTATATTCCAATTCCTCTTATGTATAACCCTATATTAAAAATGTTTTAGATATTAATCATTGATTTTAACTTTTATAACTCTTTTTAAAATAAAATAATAATAAATGTTCTAATTTAATCCAAGTGTAACTAAAGGGTAATTTTTATTCCTAATGTTTTTTTGGTATAATTACACTTATCCGATATAATTAGGACATGTGTTAGGGTAATAATAATATCATTTTTACCCTTAATTACCCTATTTACATTTAGCCGTAGTAAATAAATGTAAAAATTTATTTTCATAGAAAATTATTTTTAACTTATTGAACCATATTTTACTCATTTATAATAACTGTATCTCTATGATTTTTGAAATTATACTCATATAAATGGTAAAATTTGGTTTTATGAAAATTTTCAAATTCTCCTAGGAGGTTGGTAAAAGATGGTGAAGAGTACAAGAAAGTTTTTATATATCTAAATTTTTTATAAAATGACTCAAATGAATTATATTGAACATATATAGGTATTATGTATCAATTTTGATCTAATATAAATTTATATAAATTAAATAATTATTTATATAAATATAGTTTTTTAAATAGTAACTTATTGTTTTCACTATTAACTAAAAAGTGAACGTTTTCAGAAAAAACCAAAAATCCAACCAAAGCTAACTTTGATATTACTAATCCAAAAATGAAGTACATTTTGAAAAATAAAATTTATAAAATTTTAATAAGTGGGTATTAGTAATCATAATGGCTAGTTCATAATAATATTATAATAATATCTCGTATATTGAAACTCGGTATTGTGTACTACACACGCTATCGAGGAAGGTCTTGATTGCGTGTAATGCAAGCCAAGTCAAGGCTAAATGTATTGAATGGTCCATTTGGTTTTGTATATAACATAATCAAAACATATTTCATTTATCACATTAAACCAAATCTATACTTAATGTTGCATAGAATAATTTCTACAAAACGAACCTGAAATTGTGTGTAACACGAGCCAAGAATAGTCTTTCTTATACTGCAAGCTAATATGGTGTTTTGTATAGTAAAAAATAATTTGTTTTAGTTTATAATAGAATAAATCAAAAAACTTAAAATAATATATCTCATAAAATCATGGTGTGTTACATTCTACCCCCATTAAAATGAATTTCTCCCTTGAAATTCGTCAGGGTTATAAATCATTTACTACATGAATGTTTAATTCGTAAAAACCCATATCATAAAAGCAATACTAAAACATAAATATAAAAAGTAACATAAGAAATGTAATCGTTACCCAGATTAACCCATCACTGGGTTTCAACATAGAAGAACATAGGTGGAAATATGTATATGGAAGAAAAATCATACCATCAAATTTTGATGGAGAGTGGTAGAGGACATGGATTTGAAAAATCCAACAATAAAAAAGAAATAAATTTGTGATTATTTAAGGTACCATATGATTCATCGAATATATGGACACTAGGACATCATTTTTTTGTTTTCAAGATCATTTCCCAAAATTTGAAGAATTGTTGAATTAAAAAAAATACTTACTTGATTTTGGTACAATTTAACAATTGTTTGTGCCTTGAACAATTTCCACTTCATCTCTTAATGAAATTAAGTTGAATTTATTTTCCGTGAAGTGTTAGCAGATCATGCAATTGAATGATGGGTCATTCAATATGTCTCAAACAAAAGGATAGAAAAAGTTATTAAATATATATATGTCCATCTATAGTGAGATTAATCGTTTATGGTTCCTAAAATGGACTTATACATCATATATCATACCACATAACATAATAAACTAGTTTCTACTAACCAGGGAAATCATGTAGGCCAGTGGTTGGCGATAGAGGTTTGTTGCACTTCGGTTGTGGGTTCGATTCCCACGGCCTTGTCCGACGCAACAGGTTGTCACACGTCCTACAGGTTGTCCTTTTTCCAAAACTATACTATTATAACATTCTAAAAAAATGTTTTATCCTAAAAAAATACTATCTCATGTCCATCATAATGCATTCCAACCATTAGGCTTATCTAAAATACATCTATCCAATATCATAGTATAAGGAAAACAATTACTATAAAGTTCATCTACCAAGTACGTGAATACAATCATTTATCCCCCATATATCATATGATATATCTTGTTGGTTGAATTCATAAACAAATTAATTCCATAATCATGTATTCTTTTGAATCATGAATTACCTTAGAACGCTAGTAACAACTTGAGTGCTATCAAAATTTTACACTTTCCACATACAAAAATCGCAAAATTTCTATATACTCAAACCCTGATATAACATTTTTCCTTGTATAAGTCATGAGCACATTTTATTTTTTATTTATCCCTTCATTATGGGAATATCATCCTCTTTCCAATAATATTTCAATCACTTTTCATGGTTACCGGTACCATATAATTATTGAAAAACAAAACAAAGATATTCCAAAATTATACGATACCATAAATGAGATTCCATGATACTATTTTAAAATCCCATTTCATTAAACAACATCATTGTCATAATCCGCATCACAAATAGTGAACGCATATGAATTCCCCTTATCTGTTGCCTTATGTGGTTGATCACGTTTGTGATCATTAAAACTTGGATAAGTTAATTGATTAAAATAATACCCCATTTCCTTACACTTGAAGCATTGAAGTGTTAGTGGTGCATTCTATGCAGTCTTTTCATTATTCATATAATTAGCAACCCTTTTTCCATTACATCGACACTCAGCTTCTTGATGACCTTCGTTTCCAAACATAAAACATTTTCTAGTCACTTTATGAAAATCTCCACCATGCTCTTTTCCACACTTTGAGCATAAAGAAACATTCATCTTCTATTCACCATTATTCTGAGATTTATCCCTGAACTCCATCATTCGTTTCTTATCAAAACCATGAGATGGATATATTACACCAAATTCTATTTCTACATTGATTACACAACACAAAATATCTTCATAGCTACTGATGTCTCTTATAGATAATTCCCTTTGAATACTTGGTTTTAAAGCACCGAGGAATCGATCAACTTTACTTTTTGGTTGGATGATTAATCTAGATGCATAACTTTTAAAACATCTAAAATTCACTTCATACATACCAATAGATTCATCATCCTTTTTCATAAGCTCAAGTAAATCCATTTCCATTATTTTTTGAAAAATATGAGGGATGTTCTTATAGAAAAATATGTTCTTTAACTCGTCCCATTCGATTGATTCAATTTCATCTCGGGGACACTTATTATTTATTAGAGTCCATCATTGATATTATTATCCATATATATGGTAAATAGAAAGAATGGTTTCTTCATGTTTCGAGCAGCGAAGTTTGGAAAATATATTTTCTAGGGTACTGATCCATTGTTCAGCAACAAGTGGATCAGAAGACCCACTGAAAGAAGGTGGATGTTGCCTCCTGAATGACTTAATAGAATATTGTACCCTTCTCTGCACATTTTGGATGTCCAGAACGATTCATATCTTATTTAAGTATATCAATAATATTGTTCACTCCATCTCCCATTACATTGGTTTGTTCATAAGGATAATCATTGAATTTTCCATTAAATTGATCTACACGGTTCCTTCGGTTACTAGACATCATTTAAAACCCAAAAATAATAGTGTGAGAGGAAAAAATCCTACTAGTTAAAACAAAATTATAATGGGGGAGTACCTTCAATATCTGACATCTTAGGTTTCGTTCTAATATCGTTACCATAATTCTAGGAATATAACCTATACTTATACTTAATCTTAGGGACATCTCTAGACATTCCTAAGAAATATGTCAAGGGATCTCACTAAAGTTCTCGAATCTTAGTTTTCAAAGGTTGACTAAACCTTTCCTCTGATACCAATTGTAGAGACCCCATACTTGACGTACATGGACATTAAATTAATTTTTCAGAATACTTAATACATAACAAAAACCAACACACAAGAATTGTAATAGTTTAATGTCTTTCGAAACTCGGAACATAATCATCTAATCATTGTGAATAATCTTCAACATCTTCTATAAAGATCATCCCTTTTTTTCTTACCTAAAACCTTTATTTATATCCTGGGGAAAGGAAAACATATTAATGGTGAGCTCAAAAGATATGTAAGGGTATGTATGGAGAAAATAAAACAAACCATATACATTTTAACTTAACAACATGAACATAATATTTAAACATAAAAATATTGAGCAATGACATAAAACATGGCAGTATGTAAGGTATAGATCAAATGGAACATAAATCATGATAAAATATCATGGTAATAAAACATGTAATTGTGGAAAACCATTAAGCACATGATATGATTTCCATAGTAGCCAAGGCATTACTTCCATGACCATCTTAGTTGACAAAGTCCATTTCTAAGTCGAGTTCACTCCACGTTCTAGTCATGTATCATTGAACCAGATTAACTTACCTTTTACACCATGTCTATCTCATGAGATATAAATATTTACCCAATGCATTGTGTGGAGATATTGGTCCTACCATTCTAATAATGAAATCATTATTACTTTAGCAACAAGATAAACATAAATCATTCATCACAACCCATATAATAAAATGGGTTTCATAATCATCAACACATAAAAATGTAATATATATAAAACAAATGGATATAAATTCATCATAAAAAGAATAAATCCATGTATATAATAGATACATTATACTTGAAACATAATCATACTAAATATTTTCATCTTAGATGGAAAATAGTTTTGACAAAACACATGAAATGCAATCTTGAGGAAAATATTCTTTCTTTTTCAAAATAATTTCATTTTCACAAAATTCAATTCAATTTTCAAAGAAAAGGATATATTTGAAAATATTCATGAAATCTTTTAGAGTATGCTTCATGGAAATAAGGCGTTATAAAACTGTAAAAATTTGTTCATGCTGTATAAGTTAAAAAAACATTCTTCTCATAATTTTGTCGGAAAAGTCAAAAAGTTCCTCCTATGGTAAACAAAAGAAATATTCCTTACATACCTTATAGTAAAAGTAAAAAATGTGTAAAAATGACTTTAAACATAAATGATACCATTTTTTTAGAAAATAGGGACATGAATGGTAAATATAACCCCAGTAAATACTTACGAAAAAACAATCCCAGATAAAAATGAGATTGGAAAAGTTATCCCTTACCGTAGGTCCGATATGATTAGTATGTATATGAACCTCCTATATAATGATTTAAACAGTTTCGCTGAATTAATAAAGAATCATATTAATTTTTTTGATATCATATATGGTTCAATTATGATTTTATATTACTCGTTCTTTTGTAAATTCCATGTTAAAGCAGCGTTTTGGGTAAAATTGTTTTATCTATCATTCGTGTTTGGACTTGTTGTTCATGATATTATTATTAGAAATATCATTATTTAATTAATTCAATAATGTAAATCATGACTTACATATCATATATTTTCCTTATAAATATTTATATAATAGATAGATAAATGAAATGAAATACACCGTTCATGGAGATGGTATGTCGTAGGTACGCATAAACATTGTTTTATATTCCTTATTGACATGAATGGAAGTAAGTACATGACATATATATATATATCCATTATATTTGTCATGTCATGTATTTAATTATTATTCATTATATATACTTTATAATCATTTTTTAGTGGTTAACATGAAGAATAAATCTCATCGCGTCGTGGAGAATGTAATCCGTTTGTAGGCATGAGCGATGATATTGTTCCCATAATTAATGAATTGAATTGGAGTGGATGCTATAATATCTCAGAATCCATATGATGTTATAATAACTATATATAGTTATTCTTTACACCATTATACCCATTCATGTAAAGTGGTGGTTGAAAAACAGATTACACCACGGCGTGGAGATGGTATTCCGTACGTACGCACGTGCGGTGATTTAATTTTCCATTGGATGGATTGAAGGTGAAATGGGGTTGTTTCATATTTATAATAACATATCAGTATATTAGTGATACTGACTTTATTACTTTATAATGAAACAACTAAACAATAAGAATTTGAAGTTGAAAGAAACTTGAAAGAATCGGAAGAAGAGATTAACTCTTTCTTGACGCACCTCTATTAAGCTTCCTATTAAGGCACTAGATATGGACTTTTGAGGAGACCAGAACCTATACGATTTTTCTAGGAAGGTATATAAGGTAAATGTGAAGGGGTTGGCTGAGCTTGAAATCACAAAATATTGTAAAGCGAAAATGGATTAGGTTCACTCTTATAAGGGAGGAGAGAGGAACTTTAGGGAAAAACATAAAATATTATTTCATAATAAAGTCATATTCGGTTTATAATGTTTCCAAAGTGACTTATTTCGATGCTAATGTGGGGATGGGTCGAAATCCTCTCAGCTAATACATTTTGGTCATGTTTAGGTTACTATTTTTTCTGTATCATTTAGATTTAACTCTAAGTTAAATAATTCAACTTTTACTGTGTCTTCTTGTTTTCTTACACTATATGTTTATTAATAACTATAACCTTATCTAAGTCATTTGGCCGATCCATATATTTTTAGGAATAGAATAACAATTAATAATAAAATATCTGTTTTAAAAACTATTTTATATCAATTTTGATAATATTTTATAATTTATTTTTTTGAAAATCATAATAGCATCATTGGTTTGAAAAACATTAATTTAATCAATACTAACCGGTCATATTAACCTAAAAAAATATTTTCATTTATAAAAAGTCTCAAATTATATTTATATGGGTATTAAAAATAAGAATTATGTTAATATTTTATTAATAAGGTCATTACTATATCATCATTGTGTCAAAAATAAAATAAATTATATAATGTCTAGAAATTATAATTATAAAACCATTATGTGGGAAATCATTCTAGCTTTCTGATAAATATTTATTTTCTAATTTATCTTATGTATAACCCTGTATTAAAAATGTTTTAGTTATTAATTCTTGATTCTAACTATTTTAACTCTGCTTTAAATAAATTTATAATAAATGTCCTAATCTAATCCAAGTTTACCTAAAGGGTAATATTTTATTTCTAAGGGAGTTTTTGGTCGAATTACACTTATCCAATAGAATTAGGATATGTGTTTGTGTAATAATAATATCATTTTTACCCTTAATTATTATATTTACTTTTACCTGTGGTAAATAAAAGTAATAAGTTATTATTCACCAAAAATTATTTTTATCTTGTTGAACCACATTTTACTCCTTGATATTAACCGTGTCTCATGGATTTTCGAAATTCCACTCACAGATGTAGTAAAATTTTGTTTTATGTAAAATTTCAAATTCTCCTAGGAGGTGTGTAAAAGACAGTGAAAAGTTCAATAAAATTTATATATATATATAATTATTATAAAATGACTCAAATTAATTAAATTGAACTTATATAGGTATTATGTATCAATTTTGACTTACAATAAATTTAAGTAAAATAAATAATTATTTAAATAAAAAGTCAGTTTTTAAATAGTAACCGATTGTTTTCACAATTCTTCAAAAATATTAAATTTTTAAGAAAAATACCAAAAATTCAACCTAGGCTAATTTCTATATTCCGAATCCAAAATTGAAATTCATTTTGAAAGATGAAATTTATAAAATTTCAAAAAGTGTGTATTACTATTCATACCTGCTATTTCATAATAATATTATAATAATATCTCGTTTAGTGAAACTGAGTATTGCCTACTACACACAATATCGAGGAAGGTCTTGATTGTGTGTAATGCAAGCCAAATCAGGGCTGTGTGTAGTGAAAGCTCTGTATCGTGTTTTGAATAACGTAATTAAAACTTATCTCATTTATAAATTAAAATAAATCTATACTTAATGTAGCGTAGAAGAATTTCCACAAAATGAACTTGAAATTGTGTGTATCATGAGCCAAGAATAGTGTTGCTTATACTGCATGTTGATTCGGTGTTGGGTATAGTACAAGCTAAACATGATGTAGTGTATAATAGAAGAATTCAATGAAAATAAAAATAATATATCTGATAAAATCTCATGGTTTTACACACCCGTCTTTCTGGATATTTTAAGATTACATATTGAGTGAATATATTCATCTATACTTTTATAAAATTATTATTTTAGATAGATAATCCTGTGATATTTCCAATATCTATAATTATATCCATGGAAGTAAGGAGAATATCTTATTGGAATAACTTCACTAGGATCATTCGATTCTATCGGTCATTCTATGGACCTTTTAATTTTATATTCCTAGATGTAATCTACACTCTTTAAAAAACACTCCTATAATACCAATTGTTGTGTTAGAGCAACACAATGATATAGAAGAGGGGGGGGGTTGAATTATGCCTTTTTGATAATTTTTTTCTGATCTTTTTTTATCTATATTCATAATTTCATAACATATTATCTCTTTTATTCATTATGAATTCCTAATAGTTGATGAAAAATGTGGAAACCACATCAATATTTATTGTGGTTTAGGGCACAATGTTCCTGTTTTCGACCCCACCAATGCCCTCACAGTGAGTTTAGTGATTTTCACTAAACATTTACTCTAATCAAAATACCATAAAAACTATGTACTAACATTTTAAACCCTTATAGTAAGGCTTCTATAGATCCTTTTAGATTTTTTATTGAAAACTGATTTATCTAAAGCTTTTTGCAACAAGTTCATACTTGATCGCCATGACAGAGTATTAGCATCCAATCCTATAATATATTAGTAGATATTTATATGATTGAATGAAGAAATGTGTACATCAATTGATGTTTCAACTAAGAGAAAATTTAGATTCCAATTAAAATATAAATTTATTCAATAGAAAACACCTATGAAGTGATAGTGGTTCTAAATAATCATCAATAAAAACAACAATATAAATGAAATAGAAACTATAAAAGTTTTATTCATCTGATCATTTAGTGTTCTATGTCTGAAAATTTAATCTCCTTTGTAAAAGTATATATTTTTGATCTTTTAACATTTTCCACAATAATTTAATCCAAAATATATCTCACCTTATTTAAAAATTATCTTTCAATTTAATAAGAATTCCTTGCCTTTTTAAATCATATAATATACAAGATTATCAACTTAAAATCATGAACCTAAGTATTTTAAAGAATTATAGAGATTTTTTATATCCAAGATATATATGATTAATTTATTATGATTAATATTTTCCTTTGAATCTATCAAAGATCACATTTATAGTGTTTTCTAATTCCTTTATGACCATTGTAGAAAATGTATATAATATCGTTAATTTAAAAATCTGTGGTGGAACAATGAATATTTATAGTTCCATTGCATATTTAAAAACACCAAAAGTGTAGATGACATAAAATATTGTTCACAAAAGTAAGGTTGTTGAACCATATATTATTTCCATTAAACGTAGAATTTCTTCTTAATATAGGGTTATGGATACATATTTTATCAATAACTTAGGGTAAATGATATTTAGGTTTTATTGAAAAAAAAAATCCGCAATCCATACATTATGCTAACAAATTAAGCGTATGAAAAGTGTTTCCAGAATACTTACAAACACATCCATAACACATTCATCAAATATTTTAACTTGTAAATAAAATAAAATTCAATATAAATATATTCCTAAAAAATTATTAAGGAATCTTCATTAGTAAAATGAAAAAAGTATTTGTGAAGATCAAAATCAAAAAATGTAATTTTTTTGGAGATATTAGATTCCCAACATCACCTATAACCTTTAATTATTCTAAGGATACAATATATTTTTTATCGATTTAGAATAAAATACCTTTAATTTTAAAATCTTCTATTGCAAATATACACATCCAAACAAAATTACCATAAAAATATTAAATTGAATAAACTTGTACACATGAATCCAATGTGTAAAAATATTAAAACCATTTCACGAAATAATATATTTTTAATATATATTTATTCTATATTTATTAGATGGAAAAGGTGTAGGGAATTAATGTTCACTGTATTAGATAACCTTCTAATGATAAATTGAATAATTATATTTATTTAAGCAAAATATCAATAGAAATTTAATTCTACTAAAACTACATGTATAGAAATAATAATTGTTTTATAGTATACTTATCTACATAATGATTTTTATAAATAAAAATATGATTGGAATGTGGGGAATGTTTAATGAAAATATATGTATTAAAATATTTTGTTTTGGAATGATATTTTGAATAACTATAGGGGATATATAAGTGGATAGAGGCCATGAAGGAAAATGTGTTGGTTTTATTTAATTTTACCAATTTATTTTGACATTTTATTTATATTTTATTAATGAAGTATTTTTTCCCACTATTTATATATTTTATTTTACAATAATTATTTAATGATGTATTATAGATAATACATACATTCAATTTTATGATTAAGATTGGGATAAATAATATAATGTTTTGAGAACGATATTTTTGGACAACTAACCGATATTAAAAAGGATAAAACAAAATTTGTGCTCATTATTCAAAGGAGAAATATATCTATATTATCTTCAAAGTATAATTTATAAAAGAATTGGGTGGTTTTCCCTTTCTACAATGAATATTTTAAATTAAATTATGAAATAATGAAAATTTGTTATGATTCATATAGATATTAAATTTTATCATTCCACATCTATAATAATACATAAAATACATGTTTTTTTAAATTAAATCAATCTATATATATTATTGAAAAACTTTTGAATAATTAATGAATTTGTAAATAATGAATGTAAAGGAAATATATTGGCATTACATCTAAAAGTTTTAGTTTTTGATAAGGGAATACAAACACATATAAATAGATGATGAAATGACTGATGTATATTCAGTGGAACACATATCATAGGGTGTGATTTATGATAATTTTTTTAATGTGAAAATATATACTTTATAAAAACAATAGTAGGAAAGTCAAAAATGATATGAGATAATATTATAAGAACATTTAAAATAAATATGTACGAATAAAATTAGAGTGAAATATCTTAAATGTCTCATTCTAAAAATCGATAAATAATTATAATACGGTCACCACCCACATTGCTTATATAAACTGAGAAAAATATTTTTATCCCAAAAATATATTTTCATAAAAAGAGAATTTATTTTTCATCTATATTTTTTAATTATTTTTTGAACTATCATTTTGGGGCTTCTATTTTTCAATCCATCCAAATAGAACTTGATTTTCTATTTATTTAATATTTTTATTATAGAAATAAAAATTTTTATGATTTATTTTATTTTTTTAAGATATTTGTTATAGGTGGTAACTACAAGAATTCAATTTTAAATTGATGAGATTTTGATAATAGTTCCTCTATAATATATTCATTAAAAGTAAAATAATTTTAATATATAAAATTGTTATTTTTACTTTGTTCATAAATATGGAACTAGTGGTTTCTTATCTCAAACACACATATGAATAATTTTTTTTACACCGTTATATTAATCCTTAATTTAATTCCCTCATTTTACATTATACGATCTATATTATTTAAATCATTACAATTTTTTTAATTAGTTAAAGGTATAACAATTCTGAAAAATTATATCTTAAAATATATATTTTTTAAATGAACCAACATAATCAATTATGTATCAATACGTAATTTTACTCATCGTAAGGCCTAAAGACCATTATTGATATCCATATGCTCATATGAAGTGTTGATATTGTTATAATTTTCCATTGGTAATAATTTCACCATAAAATACTATAATAAATATGAACATTCATATTTCATTCTAAAACCTACAATTAGCATAAAAATTAATGGATTTAAATTTTAAATTAAAATAATATAATAAAAGAAATTAAATTATATTAATGCTGATAGAGTTTTATTACAATACGTGACATTATTATAAACAACCGAATATTTCACAACCTGGAGTAAATAATAATGAAATTATACATAATATTTCAGAAAAAGTCATTTTTTTAATCTTCATTAAGGCCCTTTGACAGAAATAAATAAATCCCTAATATTCCCAATATGTCAAATTATGCCAACTCAATTTGTACATTCTCCACCCTCATATTCCATCACACTCAAGCTTTCAAAAATAAAATATAATTTCATCCTACATAAAAAATTTAAATCCAAATTCCCTATATCATGGATAAAAATACTATATAGATAAAATGTATTTAATTTGGGTATAAGTAAATACCCATTAGAAAACTCATATGATTCTATACCATCCTTCTGCATTAAAAATCATCAATTATTAATTTAAAATATAAAATAAATATTTCTTTTACTTTATACGGTTGGTTGGAGAGAAAAAATTTAGTCGTTATCATTCTACCAATAATTATTATGGAATGTTATAAATACAAAAATAGAGTTATGTGAATGCATTTAGAACCCATTAATGTAGGTAATAAAAATATCAGTTAAATGATAGAAGAAGATAAGGAAAATTAACACCCATTTATTTCACATTCATAAATCATTTAATTTCTTAAAACATGCTCAAAATAGAGGAATCAGAAAACACCATGAGTATAACATTATATGTGATATATATTAAATTTAGATAAATGGAAATTGTAATGTTGAATGAAAATTATATTGAACAATCCTCATATTAAAATCATTCAAGAGAGTAAATTGCGATTAAATAAATAAGCATTTGGTTAAAATAATCTAATCCCTAGAATCATTATAATAACTAATTACTACCATTTTAGGATTCTCAATGGGTGGAATCATATATTTTAAGATTATAAATTATATTATATCTGGATAAAACATCTACGAGAATATAGTGAAATAAAATTTTACTTATAACTGAATTTCTTCTAATATAATTACAATGATGAAACCCATATATACTACATGATCATAACCAAGGGTGCTAGATATATCATAATAGGATGTTACATAGCCCTAATCCCTCATATTTAATCATAAATTTCCAAGTATTTTCAACAGATGTTAAAACCCTAAAAAATATTGAATATGTCTCTATGAACATACCATTAACAATACATACAATATTTTTAGGAAAAAATTGATTTAAACTCACATCTAACTTCAAAGTCACCCTTTATGAAAATATTAATATTAACATAAATAATATATTATTCAAAATGTCAATATTAAAAAAAATTAATAATCTCAATAATGTTAATAAACATCTTGGTGTGAGTACTGTTATAAAAATTTTATTACTGATCCCCAAAAATTTAATAATTCAAAATTGATGTTCAAAAAACATGAATAAATAATTTAAGTCTTCTAAGCATTGAAACCTAATTTATTTTTCACTTATCTTTTATAACATTATAATTGTCCATTGATCAACCATATTGAGTGAAAAGGAATTAGATGTATTAAAAATACAGTTGTTGTATAGTATCAACCAATATTTTATGTGGAAAAAAATATTAATAAAATTAATCCATCTAAAATTACCAAAAAAAATATATCCAATATATCTAATATGAAAGAATTTGTAGCAAAAAATAACTCGTAGTTATATAAATTTTTTGGATTCTTATATAAACACCAAATATAGACTAATTAATATAATTAACCTCTTTAAATAGAGGTATACTAAGATTATAAATATACTTTGTACACACTTATGATTGAAATTTCCAACGTTAAAAAAATATAAAAATAATAACGCTACTGTATATATAGCGAGAGTTTTTATACATGAACATTGCATCTTATTAGGTAAATGTTCATTACATTACTCAATCACATGACTTAGGATTGTGAATGTATTTTTCTTTTGGAGACTACACATAAAATACTCTTATTTCGTGAAAGAACATAACCATATCCCATAAAGATCCTTCCACATGGCACTCTACTTTGGAAAACACTATTAAACATTTATTAATAACCTAGGGAAAGGAAATATAATAAAGGTCAATATATAATGCTCAATAATTGAAAATAAAAGACATAAATCAGCACGAAATGATCTAATGGGTATTAAAAAATGATATTAACTTTTGAAATGCATTCCAAAATTATAAATGATCCTAAACATGGGTCATTACATAAATATGATTAGATTGTAATACATTACTCATAATTAAATCAATGAACAGGAACAAAAAATATGAATTTTTGAATAAGATAAATATTTTTGGCACTCAGATAAGCATAAATCATTATTTTCGTAAATTTAAATTATTATTTACAATGATATCATAGTCGAAGGGGTCCCCCATAAACTATAATAGCAGATAAATTACATTAATTAACTATGTTCTCTCTCAATTATGTAACACCCCGAGTTTCCATGATACACTTCTCATTCAATAATGCAATAGCTTGCATTGTACGCAACTTCGAGTTCTAACACACAACAACTAATCAAAGTAGCCGTTATGAATAGTAATAACGACCTTTTAAATTTATAGAAATTTTATATTTCAAAATGGTCTTCAATTTTTTATTCGTAATATCGAAATTATCCAAAGTTGAATTTTTTGTATCTTTCTGAGAACTTCCAATTTTTTTATGAATAGTGAAAAATACATAAAACACCTTTTTTAATAAAAATAATTTATTGTGATAAATCATACTATGTATTGGTTTTAAAGTATAAATAGAATATATTTTTAACATTTTATCCAATGGTGGTCATTAGAATTAATTTAACATTGAAATTGGGCATGAACAATTGTCAATCTTTTGATATTAATTGTTTCTTAAAAACACACTATTTGTTGTGACAGTGGGATGTAATTATAAAATTAATTAATGCAACTTATATGTTTGTAATTCTGTAAAATAGACATCATTTTTGAAATCGGAATATCAAATATAGCTTAGGGTGAATTTTTGGGATTTTTCTGAAAAACTCCAATTTTTGATGAATAGTGAAACCACTAAGTGGTATTTATAAAAACTGATTTTTCGTTTAAATGAAATTTTACCACTTCTGTGTTTTGAATTTCAAAAATCTAACATACATGGTTTTTATTATGAAGTAAAATGTGGTTCAATGAGACTAAAATAATTTTTGGTGAATTGTAACTTTTAAGTTCTTAATCGCGATTAGAGGTAATTAGTGTAGTTTAAGGTAAAAATAATGTTTTAATAATATGATATGATCTTGAAACATGTCCTACCCTCCTTAGATGTTCCATGGCCGACCAAGACAATCCATGGGTCAACTTGGGGACCCCATGGAGCCACGTTATTTGGAAAATGACATTAATACCTTTTATTTAATGTTAAAGTAAAAAATGACACAAACATGAAATGTTTTATTAAAACAATTTTAACCTGGGGTTATACAAGTCATATTTTTGACTACAAATAGTCATTGGAAAGAGAAAAATATTTCCTATATCATAGTATTTTTTTATAATTTATAGACATTAGATAAATTAAATTATTTATGACATCATCATGATGCAGCGATGACCTCATTATTTAACGATTTACATAAAATGGAAATATAATGTAATATCTAAGCCCTACACATGTCCAAAACCTAATGGATGGGTGGATTTCTAACCCTTATCACCTTATCCTCGAATTATATCAATGTGGGACATCTTAAATCCGAATACCATTTTAAAATAAATTGACTTTTCTTTACTTTCCAAGAGTGCCCCTCCTCTCCACTTATAAAAGGCCCCCACCTCTACCACCTTACTCACACTTTCAAAGCCATTTGGCTCGGCAAACCTCTGCCCAAATACTCTCCCAACTCCCCTATCTTACTCATAGAAGCCTAACCTTTGGCAGAACTCTTCCCATGGAAGCCTTTGACTCAAATCATAAAGAGTTACCCGATTTTAAGGTAATGTCTTCTCTAATGTTGTTTTGTTTTATTTTTCTTCTCCAACACCCTAAACACATTTTATTAATTTCATTTGTAACAACAACAGTATCCTAAATATACTAGGATGTTGTTATAAGAAGGATTCGAGCTACACATACACACACCTACATCTAATGGTTAATGAACATACTGTTTCTGTGGATGGCGAATTTCTGCCTCACGAAACGATGATTGTTCAACACTCATATAACACCTTCAATTGTGGCCATTAAGATTTAACTATATTTATATATGATATATAATATGTTTATGTTTTCCTTATGCTTCTGTATTTCTCATTTATGGTATACTTTATGATTTCCATTATGGGTAAACGCGATAATTTCATTTTAGGAAGTGCGGACTACCGCCCCCTCAAAGTGATGTGAATCGTTAATGCCATATGTGGAATGTATAAAGGATGGAATAAATGATATTATATATGATATTATACTGGAACTATATTATACCTTCATATAATTATGATTTTATTCCATTAAATACGAAATAGCAATGAAAGTAGCGTTCATGCGTACGTATGGCTTACCGTCTCCATGAACGGTGCATTTCATTTCTTACCTCTAAATGTAACGTAATATTATGAATGAATGTATATACTGTATATATATGATATATATGACATATGAATCATTAATATAATTCTGGAGATAATGGATATTCTACCACATAAACAACTTGTAATTATAAGAAGTTTATTGTTGACTCAAGTACCAAAGATCGACAAAACGACCGTTATTATCTTAAATAATTACATAATGTTCATAACATTGTAATAAGTGATATAAAAAGGATAATGAAACTGAAAATGGTTCTTAATAATGTATATATTAACTCTAGTTTATTATTCATGAGGTTAAAGAATGGTCGAATCAATTCGGACACAAGGTAAGGGAACTTCTTGACCCAACTTCCATTCTTTGGGTTAATCTCCTACTTTCAAATTATGTCTTGATATTATTATGTATTATTTTGTATTTTTACTTTCTTTATGTGTACCTATAGTTAATACACATAATAGATCTATTTTATTTTAAAAATGATATTTTTATGGACTTTGTCTCAATCTCCTTTCATTGAGGCATATTTGGTTTTATACACAACTTTATTTTAAACGGTGTATAAACCCCTTTGACTTTTACGTTTATTCAAAAGGAATATTTTTATAAGAAGAGTTTTACTAAAAACAAAAAGGGAATTTTTTTCTTTCCGTAAAAATGTGGCGACAACGAATTCTCCACCATCGTGACCATTATTTGAGTTTTGGCTTCCTCTACAAGCCATCAATTTTTTTAATGAAAAATAAATACAATGTTTTAACGTTCTTTTATTTTGGTATTGAAAATGGTTTTTAAAGATTTTTTATTATATCAATGTGTTGTATTGATATCTTGTGATTGAAATGTAGAAATGTTATGTTTCCTTTATGCATGTTTTATGTGATACGATTATGTTATGGTTTATGATATGTTTAAACCTATTCATATGAGGAATGTATTGGACTTAATAAGTGACGGGTGGAGCCCGCTATAGCTCCTCGATGCATCGGTAGGTCTCATGAGACAATCAAGTGTCTTGGCACGAGGCCTTGACAAAATCTTATTTGTGGTCTTGGCACGAGGCCTTGACTACGTGGTTTTGATAGTCTGGCATTATGCATTCCATCATTATGACAGTGGTTATTGATATTGCATGTGATTATTCGACCAGTAGAATATACATGTCAATAAGTAAATGGAATTATCTCATTTTAATTTTTCCATATTATGTTGAAGATAATGTCTAAAAGGCTTTTTTTAGTTATACATTGCCTTAAATGTTAATGTTTATTTATGAAAGCTTCCACAATATTGTTATCCTTACTGAGCATCTGAGCTCACCCCTTTCAATGGTTTAATATTTTTCAGAATGTGAAGAAGTATAATATGAATGACCTGCAGGGATAATATAAGGGGATATGAAGAGAATATGTTGTAGTTTTGTTTTACATTATGATGTAATGTAAGACTTATGAATGTATCTAGTGTTTCCAAGGCTAATAAACTAATCGGTGTTTCGAGTTTTGTTCTTTTTTGATCATGAAAATGTTACGAAGTAATCCAACGACTCTGGGTAGCTGGGGTTGGGGCATTACAGTTGGTATCAGAGGGAGGTTAGTACTAACCTTGGAAGCTAGATTTAGATAATCTCTGATTAGAGCACATATCCAAAAGATTGACTTTGAGGATTAGTATAGAAGAACTTCCTAGAATTTTGTTATTCTAGAGATTTTGTGATATTTCCGAGCAATACATCCCTGTCTGGATACGAGCAGGTGAGGGAGGTTCTGGCATAGATGTAACTAGGGGTAAAACCCAAAAACACCGCTTTGAGATAGACTTGAACGGGAACTGGTGCATGAAAACAGGCCTTGCTACACTCTTGGTTACGACACTCCCGGGGGATATGCTTAGGATAATTCTCGTTTTATTTACAAACCACTATGAATGGTTATGAGTATATACTTCCTCAAAGAAAACCTTTTTATGATAATGGATTATATCCATAAATAGTTCAATTTATGTTAGGTATTTTATAAGTATGTAATTATGTATTTTGATTTATAAACTAATCTAGTTTATTCCATTATATAGAAATGGAGCCTAGTGGAAGGAATGGAAACCGTATCAATGCACGCACTCCGTGTAGGGATTGACCTCCTGCTCAGGATAATTATTGTGGATCTGGAGATACTACTGGTGCTGATCAACTTATTACCATACTGGGAAAACTCACTCAGGTTATGAATAATAACCTTACTCGTATGGATCACCCTAATCCACAACGTGGAGTATCAATGTTAGACCGATTCATGAGGAAACAACCGCCAACATTTAATAGGGGTAAAAATCCATTATTAGCTGAGCAATGGATAAACTTCTTAGAGAAAATATTCTATGACTTGGGGAGTAGAGAAAGGGAGAAGGTTGTCATGGAAGTTTACCGCCTCACTGGAGATGTTGATCGGTGGTGGTCGCTGATTCAAAACACAATGGAAGATGATGACGTATCGAATGTGGAATGGAGGGAGTTCAAAGATCTTTTCCTAGAAAAATACTATCCCCGTGACCATCGAGCAGATATGGAAAGAAAATTTTTGAGTCTGAGACAAAAGGAGGATGAGAATGTCCCAAAGTATGAGGCCAACATTACAAGGTTAGCAAGGCATGTTGTAGATTATATACGTACCCCAAGAAGTAAGATTGATCATTTTTTTGATGGGTTAAAACCATTTCTCCGTCGAGAATTAGTCTCACAAACATTCTCGTCATACGAAGATATTGTCTCGTGTTCTATCAAGACAGAAAATGAATTCTCTAAGTCTTATGACAACAAAGTAAAGCAAGAGAAGAAGATAATGGTGGAACAATAGACAGATAAAGGGAAAAAGGGAAAGAAGGATTTTCCATTATGTGATAATTCTGGGAAGAATCACCCTGGTACTTTCCTAAAAGGAAAGGGAGTTTGTTATAAATGTGGGGAAAAAGGTCACTAGGCGCGTGATTGCAAGGGAAAGAAAGAGGCTATCAATGTTGAATGCTACAATTGTAGGGAAATGGGGCATTATGCAAATGAATGTCCTAAGCGTCAGGGAAACATACCTCCGAAAAGGCCAAGGGATCAAGGACAATCTTATGCTGTTACTACAGTTGAAGCGAAATAATTAATGTATTGGTACTTTTGGACTCAAGGATTATATTCTGGTTATAAGGATAATGTGATTGTACATCAATACTTGTTGTTTTCATTAAGGATTTAATATGATGAAGGTAATCATATTTTTAGAATGTGACAATAAGCTAAAATTTACATTGTTTGGGGAATTTGATGATATAATTGATTTTGTAATTTAATGACCTTTTAGAAAATGTCTGGACAGTGGTATTTTGGATAACTTTGGATAATATTGTTTAAGGATAAAACATTTATGAAGATTATTTTTGGAATATTATAGTTTTAGGAAAAGGACAACCTGTAGGGTGGGGCATAACCCGTCGCGTTAGACAAAGCTGCAGGAAACGAACCCACAACCGTAGTGCGACAAGCCTTTAATACCTACCACTAGCCTACATGAAGTCCCTGGTTATTACAAAATAGTTTTACTAATCTAAATGGTATGTGTAAATATTTGGAACCTTATACAATTAGGATTAATAGAATATTTTGGAGTTGTATTACCTTTTAGAGTGAAAGATGGGTTTGTGGTAAAAATTAATTAAAGAATGAAAGTCTACATGACAAGTATGTATATTCCCTTACGTTCTTAGTAAATCTCCGAAATAAATTCCTCAACTTTATAAAAGTTAACTCAAAACAAAAATGTTGTCGGTTAACTTTTCCTATTGGGGAATCAATGATCATTTAACCAATCACAAGTTTGTGATTTTCTTGTAGTTAAACATTCTCCGAATCCTGTTTTCTATAACTCTCCATCAGACATTGATGGTTTGTTTCTCCTCCATATCCATATTTTCATAGAATCCTAGAATGGGTTATCTCGGGTGACCTTTGTACTTATCTTTCTTTCTTTTAATGTTATATATTTATTAACCTTATTTCCGATGTGGGTTTTCCACAAAGGTATTTTCTATTTTTGACCTTTTTTTTTGAAAGAAAAATTTCAAATTGTGAGGATGAAATTTATTGAAAAGGGGATAATGGAACACCCCGATCTTCTATGATACGCTTCTCATTAAATAATGTAATAGCTTGAATTGTATGCAACTTCGAGTTCTTACACACCGTAGTGAATCAAAGTAGTCGTTATGAATAGTAATAACAACTTTTTAAATTTATAGAAATTTTATATTTCAAAATGGACTTCATTTTTGTATTCATAATATCGAAATTATCCTAAGTTTAATTTTTTCTAACTTTCTGAGAACTTCCAATTTTTTTATGAATAGTGAAAAATACTTAAAACAATTTTTTTAATCAAAATAACTTATTGTGATAGTTTTTATACTATTTAGTGGTTTTAAAGTATAATTATAATATATTTTTACCATTTTATCCAATGGTGGTCATTAGAATTAATTTTACATTGAAATTGGGCCTGAACAATTGTCAATCATTTGATATAAATTGTTTCTTAAAAACACAGTATTTGTTGTGACATCGGGAATTAATTATAAAATTAATTAATGCAACTTATAAGTTTGTAATTCTATAAAATAGACATCATTTTTGAAATCGTAATATCAAATATAGCTTAGGGTGAATTTTTGGGATTTTTTGAAAAACGTCAATTTTTGATGAATAGTGAAACCACTAAGTGGTATTTATAAAAACTAATTTTTCGTTTAAATGAAATTTTACCACTTCTGTGTTTTGAATTTAAAAAATCCTACATACCTGGTTGTCATTAAGAAGTATAATGTGGTTCAATGAGATTAAAATAATTTTTTTGGTGAATAGTAACTTTTATGTTCTTAATCGCGATTAGAGGTAATTATTTTTGTTTAACGTAAAAATAATGTTTTAATAATATGAGATGAGCAAGAAACATGTCCTACCCTCCTTGGATGTGCCATGGTAGAAAAAGACAATACATGGGTCAACTTGTGGACCCCATGGAACCACTTTAGTTGGAAAATGACATAAATACCTTTTATTTATTGTTAAAGTAAAAAATGACACAAACATGAAATGTTTTACTAAAACAATTTTTACATGGGGTTATACAAGTCATATATTTGACTATAAATAGTCATTGGAAAGCTAAAACTATTTCCTAAATCATAGTATTTGTTTATAATTTTTAGACATTATATAAATTAAATTATTTATGACATCATGATGATGCAGCGATGACCTCATTATTTAACGATTTAAATAAAATGGAATGATAATGTAATATCTAAGACCTAAAAATGTACAAAACCTATTGGATGGGTATATTTTGAACCATTATAACCTTATCCTAGAATTATATCAATGTGGGACCTCTTAAATCAGAATACCATTTTAAAATAAAGTGACTTTTCTTTACTTTCCAAGAGTGCCCCTCCTCTCCACTTATAAAAGGCCCCCACCTCTACTACCTTACTCACACTTTCAAAGCCATTTGGCTCGGCCATACTCTTCCAAAATACTCTCCCAACTTCCCCCTATTACTCCTAGAAGCCTCACTTTGGGCATAACTCTTCCCAAGGAAGCCTTTGGCCCAATCAAAGAGTTACCTGATTTTAAGGTAATGTCTTCTCCAATGTTGTTTTGTTTTATTTTTCTTCTCCAACACCCTAAACAATTTTTATTCATTTCTTTTGTAAAAACAACAGTCTTTTAAATATACTAGGATGTTTTTATAAGATCTATTCTAGATACACTTACACACACCTACATCTAATGGTTAAAGAACACACTGTTTCTGTGGATGGCGAATTTCTCCCTCACGAAACGATGATTGTTCAACACTCATATAACACCTTCAAAGGTGGCCATTAAGATGTCACTATATTAATATATGATATATAATATTTTTATGTTATCCTTATGCTTCTGTATTTCTCATTTATAGCATACTTTATGATTTCCATTATGGGTAAACGCGATAATTTCATTTTAGGAAGTGCGGACTACCGCCCCCACAAAGTGATGTGAATCGTTAATGTCATATGTGGAATGTATAAAGGATGGAATAAATGATATTATATAAGATATTATAATGGAACTATATTTTACCTTTATATAATTATGATTTCATTCCATTAAATACGAAATAGAAATGAAAGTAGCGTTCATGTGTACGTACGGCTTACCGTCTCCATGAACAGGGCATTTCATTTCTTACCAATAAATGTTACGTAATATTATGAATGAATGTATATATTGGATATTTATGATATATATGACATCTAAATCATGAATATAATTCTGGAGATAATAGATATTCTACCACATAATCAACCTGTAATTATAAGAAGTTTATTGTTGACTCAAGTACCAAAGATCGACAAAACGACCGTTATTAACATAAATAATTACATAATGTTCATAACATTGTAATAAGTGATATAAAAAGGATAATGAAATTGAAAATGGTTCTTAATAAAGTATATATTAAATCTAGTTTATTATTCAGGAGGTTAAAGAACGGTCGAATCATGTCGGACACAAGGTAAGGGAACTTCTTGACCCAACTTCCATTCTTTGGGTTAATGTACTACATTCGAATTATGTCATGATATTATTATGTATTATTTTGTATTTTTACTTTCTTTTTGTGTACCTACAGTGAATACACATAATAGATCTATTTTATTTTAAAAATGATCTTTTTAAGGACTTCGTCTCAATCTCCTTTCATTGAGGCATATTTGGTTTTATACACAACTTTCTGTTATACGGTGTATAAACCCCTATGACTTTTACGTTTATTCAAAAGGAATCTTTTTATACGAAGAGTTTTACTAAATGACAAAAAGGGAATGTTTTTCATTCGTACATATGCGGTGACAACGAATTCTCTTCCGCAATGACCATTATTTGAGTTTCGTCTTCCTCTACAAGCCATAATTTTTTTTAATGAAAAATAAATACAAAGATTTAACATTATTTTATTTTGGTATTGAAAATGGGTTTTAAAGAGTTTGTAATATATCAATGTGTTGTATTTATATCTTGTTATTGAAATGTGTAAATTTTATGTTTCCTTTATGCATGTTTTATTTGATACGATTATGTTATGGTTTATGATATGTTTAAACCTATTCGTATGAGGAATGCATTAGACTTAATAAGTGATGGGTGGAGCCCGCTATAGATCCTCGATGCATCGGTAGGTCCCATGAGAAAAAGTAGTTTCATGGCACGAGGCCTAGACAAAATATTATTTGTGGTATTGGGATGAGGCCTTGACTACGTGGTTATGATAGTCTGGCATTATGCATTCCATCATTATGACAGTGGTTATTGATATTGCATGTGATTATTCGACCAGTAGAATATCCATGTGAATAAGTAAATGGCATTATCTCATTTTACTTTTGCCATATTATGTTGAACTTCATGTTTAAAAGGCTTTTGTTTTAGTTATACATTGACTTAAATGTTAATGTGTATTTATGAAATCTTCCGCAATATTATTATCCTTACTGAGCATCTGAGCTCACCCCTTTCAATGTTTTAATATTTTTTTGGATGTGAAGAAGTATAATATGAATGACCTACATGGATAATATAATGGGATAATAAGAGAAGATGTTGTATTTTTGTTTTACATTATGATGTAATGTAAGACTTATGTATGTATACAGTGTTTCCAAGGCTACTAAACTAATCTGTCTTTCGAGACTTGATGTTTTATGATCATGCCAATGTTACTAAGTAATGCACCGACTCTGGGTAGCTGGGGTCGGGGCGTTACAATTATTTTCTTTTTTATTTCATGAGATATTACTCTTCAACTAATTAATTGGATAAATATATACATCCCACCCATCACATAATGATTTACATAAATATGTGTGAAAAAAAACAATGATCGTATCAAAACTGATGAAACCAATTGCGATTCATAAAAATATATTCATATAAAAAATATGGAATATAAATTTTTTCATATTTATTTAATCATTTAATAAAATAATAATAATGTAGAAAATGAAGTGGTCTTCATAACCAACTTATTATGTTATAACATATGTATTAGAAATGGGTTTCTAAAATAAATTTTCATTTTAAATAGAAACCATCAAAAGATAGAATAAGGATGTTATCCTTGGATAATATCCCCATTAAATCTTAATTAAAATCAGTATATTTCATCTGTAGAAAAACTTTATTTTGAATGTTCACTTTAACATTTATTAAAGAAAATAAACATTATATGAATATCAGTTTGAAAAAATATAAATTTAAAAAATAATATTTCTTATTATTAAAACTAAAAACTGAAAATATATAATTGAATATATAAAAATAATTTAAATATTTCATTCAGGAAAATAACCATCCATTTAGAAACACTTTTAAAATATAAAATGATAAAATACTTTTTAAGTTATTCTATTTGAAACTTAACTTTGAAATTCTAAAATGGAATAATTATATTCATTTAAAACAATTCATGGGGAGAATACCATTTCAATTATAGTGGAAAAAATTTTAAAACACATTTTTATGGTAAATATTCCATGAAACATATACATTATTCATTAAATAAATGATTCGTCTTTGTGACAAAAAATACATTTCATAACTTATACATTAGAATGAATATTCATTTCATTTTGTCGGTAAAATCGAAAAAGGAACTCGGTTTTGAAAATTAAGAGTTTTTTAATATTTCTAAAAATATGAAAACATAAATAATGATACAATTGAAATTATACAATCATCTATTAACATTAAATCATTTATAGAACAGTTTTAGGAAACAATGATAAGAATGAAAAAGTGGTTATTCATCTGAGAGAAATAATGATAGTTTTCATTAAAAATCATTTTGGGATATTGAGTGTATAAATAGAGGAAATATATTATATATAAAATTATATAGGTTAAAATATTCATGAGTATAATTATATATAGACCAATATATTTCATTATTGGAAGTCGAAATATAAACAATCAAGATAAATGATGGGATTTTATAATAATTATACTACATCTTCAGTAACATTGATTTGTGTTCTCCCAGAAATAAATATCCAATAATTTATAATTAAACCCAAAAGACTAATATTAGTGAAATAATATAAAATATTCAGTGGATATATTTACACATCAAAAATTAAACACATTTTAAATATTTATGTGTCCCACCGAAAATTAATGTGAGTATGAAATCACATATCTTATGTATCTTCACCATTCAGAAAAAATAAATAATAATGTATAATTAGTGTATGTTATTATAAATACACACATATATATATATATCTTACATGGTATTTTTTTCTTATTTTCTTTTATTATCCATTTCTTAACAATTCACTGTGCAAATTATGTTTCCGATAATAAATCATTAATTTTTCGCATATGTTTTTGTTTGGTATTTACGATCCTATTAATTTTATCATGGGTTCATAATATATAGAGTTATAAAAAGGTTATAAATATCATATATATCAATTATATATTTTTTAGATAAATACCTAAATTTTAGAGATAGAATATGAAATTCACCGTTCATAGGGATGGTAAGTTGTACATATTCATGAACATTGATTTAGTTTTCATGATAGAATGATATAAATATAATTAAATAGTATGTTAAACATGAAAAATAATTTTCCTGTATCATATATCATATATTTTCAGTTGAATAATTTTTTATTACCATTCATGTAATGATTATGTTACATATAAATCACACCGCTTCAGGGGGCGATGGACCTCCGTATATCTGATCAACATTATTATATCTCAAGTGGAATGAAATTAAAAAATGTATATTTGAAATAGAATATCTAAAAGTATATATATATTGAAATATTCATATAGAGTGTTTTAATGTATCCAAATAACCATAAAAATAAAAAAAAAAATGAATAACTCATCACATATATTCACGAAGCAATTATCTTATGTACACACGAGTGATGATATTGTTTTCCAAAAGATTATAAGGAATGAATTAATATCTCATTTTATATTTCTAGATTCATAATAATATCATAAATATAATAAAATCATTAAATTCATTATTATATATAAGGATGTGTGGTAGTAATTAGAAATTAATAATAAGTGTTCGCGAGATGGTATTATATTGTACAAAGGAGTGATAAATTCATATCCCATTTGATGGAACATGAGAAGTTTTTAGGATATTAAATTTAAAGTAAAAAATCACAATTATATGGTATATAATGATTTTATTATATCAGAATGTGTAAATAAGAATTTATAGATTTTGAGGAGGAATTATAATAAAATTCATGGTTAAGATTTTACCTCTTCTTTGAACAACTTCTTCCGGTTTTTACAAAAAAGGTTTCTTAAAATTAATAACTAAAAAAGTTATTCTTATAATATGAGATGGGGATATTATATAACTTATTTGGTTAATGAATGTTTTAACTAATTGTTTTTGAATATGAAAGTAAGAGAGATGAGTGGATGACCTATTACAAATTAGTTTAGTAGCACAGTTGTTTTTTTTAAAATAAAAATGTCTTTCATCATTTTCCAAATGCCAAAATTCCCCAAAATAGGACATTGAATATCTATATAGGTGATATGTTCGCAATATTTATATCCCATTGGTGTCAATATTTTTATGTGGAATTGTAACTATTATACATTGAGTTTAACCAACTATAAACTCATTTCCTCCATAACTGTGTCAAACAAAATTTTTATATTTAATATTCATAATAATAAAAAATTAAAATGACCATATAAGAATATATAAATTTATCTGAATCCAAATAATTATTCAATTTCCCAAAATTCAATTAAGAAAATTTAAAGACTTTAATTTAAAATTTAACATTCATATGGCAAGATAAATAATTTTTATCAAAAGCAAATATTTTAAAGATTAATTATATATATTTATCCAAATTAAATATCAAATTTATTCCCATAACATAAACTGAATTAATATATTTATATATATATATAATTTTATAAATTTAACTTCTAAATTTTTATTAAAAATATTTAATTTTTTTTAAATTCATTTAATTAAATGAATTTTCAATATAAATACAAAAAATTTTCATTATTCATCAAAATAATTAATCATTTTAGGAAAGTATTAGATATTAACTCAAAGGTAATTTTGTCATAATTATTATAAAAATAATGTTTATTTTGTTTAAATTATGTTTATAATTGTGGAACAAGTTAATTTAAAATTGTAATTTAAATTTTCCAAAATGATTTTTAGAAAAAAAACATTTTTTCATAACATATGATTTGTTCTTATCCCTATCATATATAAAATATCCAATTTTTTATTTTTTTTAATATTAATTATATAAATGTCATTAAAATAATTCAATAAACTTTATTTTATTAATTTATATTGGTAAACATATTTTAAAAAAATTATCTTAGAAATAAATTTAAGATATTTTTAAATGGAAATTATTTTCATTTCTTATTATTAATTCATCAATTATTTTTTATAATATATATGTGTAAAACATAGTTTTTTGTATTTTAGTGAATTCTAATCAGGGAAACACTATGACAATAAGGGGATAAATATAAAATTAACTAATAATCTATTAATAAAATTTAATATTTTGGTAAAAGATTGTGTTTCATATAATACATGATAGGATAGATAATTAATGTAATAAAACATATCAAAGAAATTTATATTATTAGAAAATAATATTTCATAAAATCTCATTGTGCTACATTCTATACACCGTGAAATTAATTTTCACCTCTAAAATCATCACATTGGTACTGGAAATTGATGTTACTTGTTCCTCATTACAACATTAGGGTTCCACATGACTATCTGAAAATGGTAGTTTTTTAGAAAAAATAATGTCTAGTAATGTGGTATTTTACAATGAAATATATCTCTACGATGAAAAATATTCAATAGTTGTTCTGCATAAAAATTATCAGTATCTATATCTTTATATCAATGTAATCACATGTTATAGATCTAGTATTAACCTTCTCATGAGAAATACATCAAACAAATTATGAACCTGAGAGTGGTTTGGTGGAGGTGAAGACCGATGAGAAATGATCTAGATATAATAAATAATTTCAAAGAGACCAATAGACATATGGCTTAGATTTTTGTTTTTCAAATGAACAATTTTATCCTTTGGTTGTGATTTGATAAATATTGACATCATTTGTTACTCCAAGAAATGATGATAATTTTTTATAGCCAATACACTAGTGTATCATAAGATCTATAAGATAATGATAATTAATTTCTTTTTTATGTTTTTATTATCAATGAAAAAAATTTATTACTGGTTATCCACTAATTTCTGATGTTCTACTCAAATTTTTCCAAGAATAGGTCAACTTATAGCCCATCCAAATCTAGACAAAATTGACATCCAAAAAATTATAAAAATGAACACATAATTTACAAAATTAACTTATCATTATTCCCCCAAAAAAAAGAAAATTATTTTACATACTAAATATTTGATGAATATATTCAATTTTTCTTCTAAAACTCAATGATATAATGATTTACCATTAAAACATATTGAAAAAATAACTTCTTTTCAAAAAAAAAACTATTTAATTATTATTTAAATAAAACCATATATTAATATATTCAATTCATATAACATAAAATGTTATAATCTCTAACAGTGATTGACTAAAATGATTTTTCATCAAATCATTAATTAATTCCATGTTATTCAAGGATATTCAATTTAAATTACCATTATAAATCATGTATTTATCAAAACTAATTTTCATTTTTTCAACATCATGTATATATTAATGTCTATATTTTCATATCTATGTGTTTTCCCTAAAATATCATATTTTGATGAAATTTACAGTCTTGTTCATTGGAACTATTAAACATATTTGCGACAATTGTGAACGTAAATATTAAACTAAATAATCCTTATATATTTAATGATCCATATAATATATGTCTTTATTTATAATATATTATAACATAAATAATTCAACATCATAATGAATCCATTACCAAGGCTCCACTATCTTATTCTATATAATTTTTTTTTATATTTTATTTGAATTATATTTATCTACCACAATAAATTTGTTACATATACCAATTTATTTATCCTCTTCTTAATATATTCATATTAGACTATAATTTTTTAGTGAATATTGTTAACATTGTTAAAACATTCCACCATTTATAATAACATTGGTAGAACTATATTACCATTAACTGTGTAATCTAAACATTTCATTTTTTTCTCATAAATTACTTTCTTTGTTTCTTCTTCTTATCACTGATATCTTCTTCACGTCCCATTGAGACGTTACCGTGTATAAATTTTCCCATATTTTATACTTAGAGAAAATTTTATATTCATTACTCCATGGTATATAACACCAAGACTCTCAAAAAACACTAACCTTATATTGCTTGGTGCTTCTAGAGTGTGTGTTTATGTTCATGTCTATGATCATATATCCATAAAATTGAGTACGAATAATAAAAAATCATTCATTCAATTCAAAAACACTATTGTTTTCTTATCAAAATATTTTCTATCACATTCAATGTTAATCCATTTTGTTATAGTCCCTTAAATTTAATAAAAAAACATTTTGGTGCCAATAACAATTGTTGTAATAAAAACAAATAATTTAAAATTAACATATATGTTGTGATTGTTAAGAACCATTTTTTACAATATGTAGATCTTTAGGCTTAACATAATTAATTCCAGGTAAATATAGAAACCCTTCTCAGTAGTTTTAAATGATTTTGTGAATTTAAAAATAATATCAACCTAGATTTTCAAACCATTGTGTAGTGGGACTTATTTTCATGCACTAGTTGATGATTGTGTCTATATCAATGACCACTTTTCAGAGTTGTTACCACTAGGTACCTATTTTAAAAATACACATCCACCTGTAGTTTTCTTAAAATTGAGGTAATATAATGGAAATAAATATCTCATTCCATTAACAGAAAACTAAGACAATTCCATATACTATGACAGATCCTAGGAATTATCCTTATAAATATATTTATACACGTACATAAGTATATAACTAATATTTTCATATCATAGTTTCCAAACCAACACTAGAACATTCGGCTGATAAACTTTATAGAGGAAAAAATTTAATATATGAATATTACATTAATATATATAAATATGAATGAAATTACACAAACAGATGCCTGAATATTTTTAAGGAATAGTTCCTTTGGGTAGTAGATACAAAATCTTCTTATTTCTTGAGATATCCTAATCATCTCCCATGGAAAACTTCTACCATAGTACACTAAATATAAATTACCTTCATAAAACCTTTCATTATAATTTTGGGGATGTTATCAAAATAATGTGTGATATTATAAACTTAATAATGGGTTACAAAGGAGATATAAAAGCATAATATGGGAATAAGGGTTTGAGAACTTGAGAATTAAATTTGAAAATTATACCATAAATATCAAAGATCATAATAACATGTAATTTTAAAAATAATTATTTTTCAGAAGACATTAATCATAAGGATAAAAATTAAAATGAACCATTAGAATAGACATTGTCCTATGAATAAGTTTTTTTCATAAAAATTAAAAAAACATCATGAAATGAGCATATAAGGAGAGACTTCTTGAGGTATCCTTCAATTAGGGTTTCCTAATTCCATATTCAACCTCCCACCCTTATCTCCACCAACTATAATGTGATCACGAGTTAGGATACATGGTGATGGTATGAGGGTGTCGTTTTCTCCAAGGCATCAAGGATCCAGAGCTCTATCGACTTTTGTTCAACCTCATCAAATGAACTAGTTTTTTGGTCTCCATTATCGCTCCAATGACAGCTTCATCTTATTTATCTTTTGTATATCAATCTATTTAGCTAGGGACCTCTGGTTCATCATCTCCCTCCCGAGTGACTATGAGGTTGCAATGGGTGTCCTTGAGAATGCTTGAGGCATGTGGATGGTCCTTGTCAATTTTCCCATTTCCTGTTTTATGATCATTAAATCTAATTGAATGGTGGATTCTTCAAGTAAATACTCAGGTAAATGATAGGATCCTTATTCTTACCCGGTGTTCATGTAGTTTCTAATCCATGTCTATTATTGACATCTGAGAAATCTCATCAGTTTTTTCATTCATTCCATTTTATGCATGACCCTACGATGATCGGGTTTAAAGGACTCTCTAGTGATTTGGGATGGTGTTGGAGATTATGAAGATGGAGATACTAATCCAGGTGGTTATTAGGTGTGGTTTATTTCTGGTCGGGTTTGTTATGCAGTCTTTGGATGGCCTCTAGGGGCAGTTTGTGATGATAATAGAGGTCCATGCTCCAACAAATGGTTTTTTTCTATTATACTCCATGGGTATGATGATTCTATGTGCTCTGATGGTTTCCATGCCCCTTGTGCCCATATATGTTGACCAGTTCCATCTCCTAGCATGATATCATTGGATGGACCCTTATATGGAGTTGGTGCGGTGTCCCGAAGATGGGTGAAATGTGTGATGGATTGAAAAAGTGATTTTTTTGGAGGTGTTTTTACACGGGTCAACAAAAGGAAGTGTTTCTTATTTTTCATATTTTTTTGGTTTGGTTCGTTGGATTATTTTTTTGGTTTTTTTGGGAGGGTCTTATGTGGGAATTGGTTTCATGTTGGGTCTGGTAGTGGGTATTTTTTTGCAAATTGTGGTTCTCACATAGCCTCAATGTGTATTTAAGAAATCATAAAAATTAGCAGGTGTAAATAAAAAAGTTCATTTCTATTGTATTGAATGCTCATTTCTAAGGTTATGATAGTGAATTGGTTCACCTCATAAAAAATTATTGCAATCAATGATCACTACCAAAACTATAATAGTGGTTAATATCCCATAATAAATTTGGTCCACTCAAATTCCATTTCATTATTTTTCATGATATACTAGTCATTACCCTGTGAATTGGAAAGATATATAGGTCTCACTCATCACCAATTGATTATAATAGACACATGTTTCACTAGATCATAAAATATCCATCATATCAAACCCCATTAAAATAAGGAGTTTCATAAACATATCATCATATCAAAACTATTTAAATAAAAATTAGTTATAATCATATTATCATTACATCAATTCATAAATCATTGAAAATAATAATATTTCATAATCTTTTTGTCATGGTACGTCACCTATAAGTGAAAGGGGATTCATAAAAATACTTACATAATCAATATAAATCATCTATAGAAAGAATAATAATGGTATCCTTGGATCATATTTCTTAAAAATAATAAGTAGCAACAATTTTTGTTTTCATATGTTGAAAATTAATTTCAACAATCACATGGAACATTTTTAGAGGAAAATAATCTTCTTTCAAGCATTATTTTTAAAAATAATATGTAATAAAATATTATTGAAATATTTTTATTCGATTATTTTTCTGATACATATAATGAAATAATAAAAAATATTTTAAGGCAAAAATTTTCATTAATAACAATTTTTTAAAAAATTGAACATTTAAAATATTTTTGAAATTATTTTCACCGAAATTAATCTTTGAAAACGTATGAAGGAATGATTAAAAATATTTGTAAAAATTTTTAAAAAAATATATAATTTCATCATTCAAAAGAACATATTAAAAACATAAAAACATTTCAATATTCATATAATTGAAAATAACCCTTAAAACTTATAATGTATTCTTCAAAACATGGAGTGTACAAGAGGGTGGAAAATAATGTTCATAAAATGTGTCTTCTAACAAGAATTATTTGTTAATTATTAGTAAGATAAAAGTAGGTATTGTTTTATGAAGGATAAATAAATATTATATTATTAAATATTTAATGAATATAAAAAGGGTAATATTTTCATCAAAAAATCATTTAGAATCATTAAACCATTATTTAAACCATTTTTATAAAATTGTATTTTAATAAAAAAGGGATTTTAAAAACCAGAGAAATAATGTCATTATTATTTAGAAAATTTATTTTATATGGTTGTGTGTTTAAAGAGAGTAAAATGGGGTTAAATAATTTATTCTATATAAATAAAAATATTACAACAAATTCAATGGGCTTATTGATAAATAGATCATAATATTTCAGTATGAGAATCTTGTTCAAAAACAATAATGATAAAGGATGAAGTTATTTCATAAAATAGTTACCACATTAGTAACATTGCGTTTAATTAAAAATTAAAAAAATATCATTAAATGGTTAATTAAATAAATATAAATTTTATGTTAATAATCATTAAATATATTAAATGAAATATATATATTCCAAATAAATGAACTGTGTGGTAAATATAGAATGTGTCTCATAGAAATACATGTGAGACAAAAATCTCTAACCTTACGTATCAATCTCAATCATAAAAATTCAAAAATCAATTCTAATAGATATATATTTATTATAAAAAATTAATTAAACATACTTATATATATCATACAATGTACTATTTACTAAAGACATTTCTTATCCATTTATTAACAATTCATTGTTAAAATGGTGTTTCAAGTAATTAGATATTTGTTTTTTATGTAATTTTTTTTTGTGTTATTCATGGACCATATAAATTGATATTGGTACACAACATAAGAAATATAAACATTATATAAAAATATACATTAATTACATACTTTTTTAAAAAACCACTAAAATTTATAGATAAAAATGAAATTCATCATTTAGGTAGAGAGTGGGTCATACATATGCATGAGTGTTGTTTCCAATTAAAGAAATGAATTAAATAATTCCAAATAATATAAAATATTTCGTGGAAAAAATTATAAGCAATATATTTAACAAAAATTTATTTGATCATATCGATATTTCCTTCAATGTAAATAATATGTCAAGAATGGAAAACGTCTCTTCACGAGGTGGTAGTCTACTATACACCCAATCGATGTTAATATATCCCCCATGGAGTGGAATGCAATTTGGTATATATGATATACTAGTTATTTATTTATTATTATATGAAAATAATATATATATATTCAATTAAAATATCCATATTATCATCCAAGTAAAGATTCAAAAACATATCATATCGATTCATGAGGTGATAGTCCACATTACACACAAGCAATGTTATTATTTTCCCATGGGTTAGGATGTAAGATGTTTTATGTGGTAATATAATTAAGTATATATTATAATATCATCAATATAATAAATATAAACATTAAATACATCATTTTATGTAGCCATTAGATATAGTGATGGAAAATGTTTAAATTCGATTCGTGTATTCGGGGTATATCATACAAACAAATGACTATTCTGTATCCAATTTTATGGATGAATATAATTTTATATTTCATAAAATTAATATAATATATAACATAAATATTTTATTATATAATCATTTTCAAAAAATTAATTGTAAGTGGTGGAGGGGGGGTAAAATAAAATGCTCAATTAGGGACGTTACCTCTTCCTTGGACACCTAATTTTGGTTCTCACCAAATTGATTCATATGATACATTTTTTATAGATTTAACTACTATATTATGAGATGATGTAATTAGATAATTTATTTTGTAAAGAATGTTTCAATATAAGGGGTTTAGACGTTTCATGATGATATAGTGGGTGTCCTTTTATAAATGATGTGAGTGGAACAATTTTATTATATAAAAAGAAAAATGTGGTTTATGTTTTTCTAACAGGAATAAGGAATTAAATTTAGAAACTAGTGAACCATATATATTATAAGGTCAAAATAGGTCCATCAAATGCATACCTGAAATTTTTATAGGATATTTTAAACATGGACATTTTAGATTAACCCCTCATAAACACAAAATCACCTTTACAATGAAAATTAATTTGTTCTTATTTACTATTCAAAAAAAGAAAATATTATTTTTAACATATTTTAAAATATAAATTATTTTTATTCCATATATATAATAATATTATTCCAAAATATATTAATAGATTGATAAAAATTTTACATAAAAGTAAACCAGATGATGTGGCAAGAAAGCGGTTTTATAAAGATAAAATGTTCAAAATTATAAATTTTTTATATATAAGAATTAAATAATAAATAACTACTATCACAATAATTTGATTTATAGATATGTAATTGAAATAAATTTACATCTAAAATGATTACATAATTATTTTTAAGTCCTTAAATCCATTAAACTATATAAAATTTTAAACCAAAACCAATATTTTCCACTATTATCAAAAAATATATATATTTCAAAAAATTATTTAAAATTGACACTATGATAATTTTGGATCAATTATCTATAAATAAATGATTATTTTGTAATACAAATTTTATAAAAGTGGATATACACAATTTTACAAAAGTTCACAAATTGTGACAAAACTACATATTAGAAAAATATAATTTCTAATTATAAAATTGGATTTCTTCTTATAAATTTCATAGAATGGAACTAAGATTGTTTTAAAAAAATTTATTAAATATTTATTTTAGAATTTTAAATAATAGAAATCACAAAAAGTTATTTTTTGGATGTAAAATGCTTTTGTGTGAAAAAACAAATTTCATAAAAATTATTCATTTATTATCAAATGGTTCATATATTAATTTCTAATTAATTTGATGCAAGATAATCCATTTTATATACATTTTAAAACAAATATTTTCCTAATTTAGTTAATAATTCAAATATTTTCATTCTAATTGATATTTATTTTCTATAATTGAAAATGAAAATATATTACTTTTATCTAATGTTTCATTATAATGTTGGGTTCATGAGGTGTTGTTTAAATAGGAATTTAGAAAATAGATTATCATTAATAAATAATAAATAAAATACGAGGGTTTTAGAAACACTAACACACTCCATATTTATTGGATGAATAATAATATGGTGTCAATAATAGAAAATGCAGGTAGATAGTAAACACGAATGATGATTTAAAAGAGAAATAATAAAATAATCAACATCAATGAACAAAAAATGAGATTGGAGGTGGGGGCTCATTTGGAGAAACCATAAATGGACCTCATATGTCGCAAGAAGATAATATGGAATAATTTATTTAAAAAATAATTTTTAAAGATGAAAAAAATACTTAACTAGTAAAATTCATGTTTTTATAGTATAGTCTTATGGACCCTGAAAAAACCATATATTGGTCGATGGACAGTTCATCCCCCCACTTCTATCTCATTTTTCATCCATGTTACCCTAATCATCCTTAAATAATTATTTAAGTGAATTTTATAAATTAAATAAATAAACCATTATGAGAAACCCCAAAAAATAATATATTGAAAAGTGAAAGAAAATCAAAATTGTGATGTCAATGATAGAACAATTTTCTCAAATATTCCCCACTCATCACCCTTAATCTCATGAATATTATTTTTAATTGAAAATTAATATACAGTCCAAAAATTTTAATGTATATCATTCATCCAATCATATAATATTAATTTTTAGAATATTTTTATAAATTAGATATTTATTCAAATTATTCATCAATTGAATAAGTGACTCTATAATAGTGTCATTGTTTTTCAATTAATAATTTTATCGATAAACATGTTACAAGTAATAAATTTTAACTAAATCAATCATGAACATGTAAAATACAATTTATTTTGGTAATAAGGAATGGTAATTCTAATTTATATTTCATTCTCGTGAACCATTTCACAGTATCAAAATTAATTATTCATCAGAATATATTATTCGTTTATTACTTATATTCTATGATAATGAAACCAAGAAAAATCCAAGGATATTATTTATACCATTTAGTTCATTCATAAATTTCTAATCATATGGATCCATATATGATATTTCAAATGAAAAACAATCACTAATACTTACTAAATCATCTGGTTCTTTTCCGTTATCGTTTATAAAAGACTAAGTCCTAATAATGGAAATTTACCACTCTATCCAATAAAAATTGAATTTGAATAGGTTATTATAAAAAAATTCAAAATATAAAATTTTAATTAATGACTAATTATTTTTATTTCATAGAATATATTTGTAAATAATGTATTTTGTTAAATTATCTCAAATTCAAGAATAATGGTAAAAATCGTAGACTCCGGAATTTGAAGTGTTTACATTACTCCACCTCCAGTTCATTGATGTTACATCATACATCCTACATTGAAGAAGATGTAGTTGTACCTAATTTAGAGTCTATTGATGGAAATATTTCACATTGCAAAATTAAATTAAATAACTCATGTTTCTATAAACTGTACACTTCATAATAGGAAGAAAAATTAAAGATCCGTATAACATATCTTTTTAGTTTCCCAAAACTCAACGAACATCAATAATGATGATGAATATTTATTTTTTTCCTGTTAATTTTTAACTGGGTCTACTATAGTTCTCTCAAATAAAATCATATCACCTTATTCATTGATATCCAAGATTTTTTATACCAAAAATCGGGGTCATATTTTTAAATAATGTTTATACATTAACCCAAACAAGTATACATTGATTTCTTTTTTCTCCATCCATGTAATGATATTTAACGGTTATCATTCAAAAAAACCAACATAAATTTATTCCATTATAACCCCCATAAACTTATTCGTATATGGTTATAATAATAATATTACTATTTATCTACCACAATAAATTCAATTTTATAGGGATGTCTTACTGAGCATCGTTAAGGTGTTATGAAAGTTGATCTCTTGAATGAAAGGTAATGTTTTTATTTAACAATTTCAATTTTTATTCTTCATATTACATCATATATCCATCATCCATAATGATATAATAACTCCAAAATCCTAAATATACTAAGATATTATTATGTAAATATCATCAGAAAAATCCATCTCCACATGAAGGAAATGGTAAAAGAATTAATTTTTCATTTTTACCTGTAAACTATCACCACCACGAACCAACCTAAATAATTTTTCCCAACCACCTCCCATGACTAGTTATATTATTGTAATTAAAGATAATATGTGATTTTCATGTCATATTAATTGTTATATAATAACAATATTCCAGTTCTTTTCTTACTATCCATGCACATAAAACTGATAATTCCATTTGTGTGTACGTGTGAACTATCACCTCCAAGAAGTGATGTGACCGGTTTTTATATAAAATTTAAATATTTATGAAATATATAAGAATTTAAAATTTATTAATATGATATTAATGAACTTATGATAATTTTATAATGATAAAAATTTCTTTACTTATATATATCAGAATCAATGAAAATAGAAAATGTTACTCAAGAATACATATAATTTATTATCTCCATGATTATAACATTGTACATTTTTCATAACCATAGATAATAGTTTTATTTAAAAGTATAATTAACATATAAAAATTATAGTAATTTCCTGAATTTTATTCGATATCATATGTTCTTATGAACACACGGAAAATTGACATCAAGCTGAGTTCATTTTTAATCAAGTAACTAATATAGAAAAAACATTCGATGTGAACTTAAATAAGTTTGTAAATATTTTATCTTGATAATAAGTGATATAAATGGATTAATACAGATGAAAAAGGGTTCTTAATAATGTATAATTTTATCATATTTTATTATTTATGATGATAAAGACCAAACGTGACAAATCAGAGTCATGGTTAGATATTTCATCTCAATCTCCATTCATTGTGAAATTTCCTAATAATATGCCCCTTTATTCTTTTATACGGTGTATATAATGCACTATTATGTTTAATGTTAATATTTTATCTACAATGATGTTATAAATGGGTTTTTAAATGTATTAATTAATGGATATTATGATTTAATTTTTCAATGTGGTATAAGACCCCTTATATATTTAGTGATTTAATTATAGTATCTTTTTCTTCATTATATTAATATACATATCTATTATAAGTGTATATAATATTAAATGAATATTTTTAGTATTTATTTAATTTCATGTTTTGTAAAAGGAATCTTTTAATGGGTTTTAAATGATTCATTTTGAAAAACAATAAAAGGAATTTTCTTTATAACATTTAAAGAGAAAAAAATTCCACCAACTTGATGACCATTATTTGATATTTGTCTTCATATTAAAGACTCAATGTTTTTAAAAGAAAATAATATCATATATTCCCTATTATGTGTAATTTTTTATTGAAAATGGTTTTAAAAAGTTATTTATTTTTTCAATATATTTAAATTATTTCATTAGATTGCAAATGAAATTTTATGAGTAAAATGTTTATAATTGAAATATTTTATGTGTTATGATTTTATAATGGTACATTGAAATTTGATGGGAGGTTATGTGATAAACAAATTATGGGTGGTTTAGTGATAATACTATGATGGTTGGTAACATTATAACATAAAGTTCATTGGGTATAGAAGATATTTGTATGGATATTCCATGGGTGATATGTGTGGAAGTTGACGATATGGTTATTCAATTTAAGTATGATTTTTTCTGAAGATACAATTGTATGTAATATGTGATTTATATGGGTTTTATTGTAATATCTTGATGAAACAAATGTAATGTATTATATTAAAAGGAGAGTATTTACTACTCTTTAGAGATGAAAAGTATTACTTTATGATAAAGTATTCACGGTTTATAAATTTTAATACTAATGTTTTTATTTATTTGTGATCCCCTTACTGAGAATTATATGATCTTACAAAATATTAAAATGATTTACATAGGTATTATGATAAGTAAGGGAAAAGAATATGTCATGATAAAAAAATTGAGGATGTGTCTCGAAAATATTTTTTAATTTTAAATGGGTATCTGTTGATTTAAAATTTTAAAATTGAGTGTAGCATTCAACAAATGATTTATTGTTCTAAATTGTAAGAGTTTTTAAAAATTTACTAAAACAATATACTAAAAACATCCTCTATAGTTAATTCTAGTTTAAAAATAGTATAATAATTTATTCTTATAGTTTGTTCCTCATAACAATGTTAATGAATAATTCAATATTTTTCATAGGTAATAATAATTATTAATTGGATAATAATTGTAAATTAAATGGGCATAATTTTCTATGGGATATATGATAATATATGTTGAGTTTATTCAAAATATTTTGTAGTAGGCTAGTGAGAGTTATACCAAAAATAATATATTATTAATATTATTATATAATATAGAACTGTTTTCATAGACATAATATTTTTGGGTTTGAGTAGGAATATGTATATTATCCTATATTTTATTTATAAATTTTTTTAACATATATACATTTTATTTTTTAAGCATATGATAATAGTGAAACATGTCTTATGCAAAAAAAAATTATATTTCAAAAGAGTAGTTTTAAAATATTTTAATAGCACATTACTAATAAAATGATATTTTGAATATTTAATTAATATATTTGAATCGATAAATATAATTTTTAAAATATGAATATCAAAATATACATTGTGTGAAGGATTGTTTTTCCTGTGATGTTTCCTTTAGGATTAATACTGATAACACTAAATTTTAATTTATAACTGCATTTCATCTAATTTAATTATATAGAAATTTTATATTTCTAATTTATTTTAATTATAATTAGTTTAATAATGCATCGACAATTATAATTTTGTTCATTAGAATCAATTTTACATTTAAATTGGATATAAAAACATGTCAAACTATTGATTTTGTGACATTAAAAACAAGTTGTTTCATCCCACCTATGAGATTAGTTTTAAATTTTTTTCTACAACATATTTCAAATAAATTTTTAAACATGGATTCAATTATTTTTATCATATTAATTTAAAATTTATTGTTTTTTCAACTTATTTTTTGAAAAAATGTATTTAGCAAATGAAATTGAAATTAATTAAAGTGATAAAAGTAAAAAACAAGTTTACATATAAGTTATAATTAACAGTAATGAGAAAATGACATAGAAACTTGTGAAAATCCATTGAGTGAAATTATTTATACCATATACCAAATTTTTTTTATAATTGGTCATTATTTTAGGAACACTATGAAAGGAGTACCTCCCAAGAGTGTTTTCTTTTTTGTAATTACAAGAATGTCACTTTGCAATTTTAAAAGGGTATTAAATCTCTCTCATTCTACACACATATCATAAACATTCTCTTTTCAAATACCCAACCCACTAAACTACCATCATCTATACACTAATTCTGGAAGATATTTTTGGGACAAAAATAAATCCATTGAAGTGTGTTTGTATAAACCAAAAAGAATTACCCAAAAAAGAGATAATGTTCATTAATGAACACTTTTATTTTATTTCATTCTCCAATACAAATATTATTCTTATAAAATTAGAATATAAAAACAATATTATATTAAATATAATGATTAATCTTTTTATTAAGGTTATGAACTAAACCCACACAAACAAACCTCAAAAGGTTTATTAAATCATTATTCTTGTGTATTTCAGACTACCACCTTGCATATTAATGTCATTAATTTTTCCGTTATCACCACTCATGGATGGGAATAATGATAAAAAAACTATTTATATACAATATATATATATATATATGATGTCTTTAGACCTAATTTAACCTATTCGTTCATTATAAAATATACAACCATTATACAATTCATACCCGAGGGGATATGATAATGCATCTCATTTGAACGAAAGACTATCGCCTCACAAAGAAATATGAATTGATTTCAGTAATGTGTTTCATGGATGGTATTATGTGTAACTATAATTATTATATATGAAATATGTGACCTCATTGTTAAATTCATGACATAATGTTTTGAATGAAATAAAATTTTTCATTTTATTCTTGTCATTTCAATCACTGAAAAAGTGATAATATCATTCATGGAAGTGTGGAACACTACCTCATCAAAGTGATGTAATTATATGTTTTTCATAAAAACATCATAAGAATGAAATATATATATATATATAATTTATTACTATTTTATTTATTGTATAATGATCATTCATGGGACGTAAATGTTACTTTCTTTAAGAAATCTACGTTTCTATGTGGTATAGATTGTTTTAACATTGAGATAAATTCATTTTATGTTATTTTTGGATAAATTCATAAGACGGGTTGAGGAATGGTTTGGTTTTTTTGGAAAAGAATATGAAAGCGGGTTTTATGATGGATTCAGGATAAATACATGTTTCATAATTGGAATACATGGTTTCTATCAATTAAATGACATGTAAGGGTTATGACATAAACAACCATGTATCATAAAGGGGTTTTCCAATATAGAGTGACAAAAATCATTTCAAAATATGTAAAGTACTCACACATCGTGTAAATTCCCATGGTATTTTTTGAAATATGATTAAGGACATCAATTTTTTCGATATATTATTTCTTAGCTCAATCCTTTTCCCCCACACATAGTAGAACCCCCAAAGGATGCTCCTCAATTTCATTAATCATGGTTAATCTATTGTTTCACCAATAATTATTTGATTTCAATTCCATATTAATCATTGGATGCATGCCAATAATATATTTACTCATAATTAGTAAATCTATATTTTTCTTCTCCTGGGTGGAGTTACTTTAATGTTGGCTCATATGCCTTATTTCCAGGGTATCGATATATTCATTATTTTTCTTCTGATAGAGGAAAAACTACAGGATGATACAATATGAAGAGATTGCTCTGGGTATATCATATGTAATCTATGAATCACCCATAATGTATATCCATTTAAAAATCACATCATTATATTTTTTCAGAATCAATCAATTATTTCCTACTTTAATCATACGTCATTCTTAAATTCATTACACTATTATTCTAGAGCATGTTTTATATGTTTCCGTTATCATTACGGGTTTTAAACTCAATGAAAACCACCCCCAGTAGTGTTCTTTTATAATTTATGCCTCTTAAGACGTTTTTATCACTATTTTCACTATAGTTCAATTGTGGTTTGACATATCATTCATAATTTTAATTATTATAATTAATTGAACATATTAATCTGGGATATTACATCATATTTCATTTTACCATTCAAAGGAAGGTTATTATATAAATTAAACGAGTCTTTAAAAAGTAAATGGTATATACATTTATAATTATAACTTTTCCTAGAAATGATAATTGAAATGTAGTTGGTTTCATATCCATATCCCACCATTTCATTTTTATGAAGGCTAAATGAAAGAACCTAATAATTTAATATTAAATGAAATAAATGGTTTAATTTCCTTTTTTACATTGTAAAAATAATGAATATATTTGTATAAAACAATTGACTTCTTAATGAATGAGTATTACATGACATGTAATAAATAATGAATATAATATATGGTTATATTGTATATTGATATTTTAATTTTTATTAGAGGGATCAAACATGATATGGGCTTAGATTTTTAAGGTAATTCCTTGAGAACTCAGAAGATACACATCCTATTCAATGATGCCAGTTTGAAAGGGAGATGCCCACCATTTATCCTAGTCCTTGTCTACATGTGGATTATTAGAATGAAATCATAGGGTCCATTAACTATTACTTAAAAATTATGATTTCATTGATTCAATCTGTTGATCTGATGTGATTTCTTTAGACATGTGCTGCTATGGATACACCCATTGGAACCTTCCATTGCTTATCCTTTACTTACATGGGATATGATAATTAGATTGAGTTAGAATTATATCATGGGGGAATTCATTAGGTTATTCCCCTAGGATTTCCTGGATACCACCCATTTATCTATGATACATGTTATTTCACAGTTTTCTTGAACCCTAATGTAATGAATACCTTGGGTACTACATTAGATCATCTTCAATAGGTTCATCATAATGGATTACTTTTTATTATCTTGGATCCTTTATTATTATTATTATTATTATTATTATTATTATTCTATGATATCTTATTCAATACATGGATCATATTACATCAATCGTCACAAATTGAAACATAATTAAATATATGATTACATGTTCAGACAATTGCTTAGGATAAAGAATGTATCATGGTTTTTTTATTATAATATTGTATTTACATTGATATATAACTACATGTTTTTTCAGTTTATATTAAACTGATGATATGGTGTAGATGAAATTGGTGGTGGCCTATTAAGATTCTTTCTCACACCTTATTTGGGCCAATGATGGTACTTTCAAAGATTATATGTTTTGACATGTTGACAAGGGGATGTGTCCCAATTTAAACACTTAATCATGCTATCTTTCATTACGAAGGATCATAGTATAAGATGAACAATAAATTTATTAGGATTCTAGATTATTTTATTCATATTTTTTCCTATTTTTATAGATTATGTTTACAATTACTATTTATAACCAATTTAATAGTTTTTTTAGTGTAATTTTGTTTGTTGTCACCATTTTTTATATTATTCAGTATCATGATTTTGTCAATTATTTAACTCATGAATGTTCCTTCCTATATTCTTATACTTATTAATTCATTTTAATAGTTAATTTTTTACCTGATTTTAAATATATATTGTGATAAAATCTAGTAATGATGTAACACTCTCCCTAATTACATATCCTAGCCCCCCCCCACTTCTAGTCGTCACCCTATGGTGTGTGGGGGAACTTGAGTATATGTGGTCAACATGGATTGGGGAAACCTTTAATGTCACTCAAGTCTGGCTGCAACAATTTGGTATAAGATAGGGTCCATTAATTATTTAATATTTTGAGATAATAAAAAAAGGAATTTGGGATTATTTGGAATGTGGGTGTAATCTACGTGGGGGTTCAGCTGAACAATGATGAATGTAAATAACGAGTTTCCTAAAAATATTTATTTATTCTGTATTATCATTATGGAATTTGATATACTTTCATCATCAGTTTAATATCATGATTTCTGATATATATTTTATTCCTTAATTATATTTACACATCAATCTATCAGGAACAGTAAGGGAATCATATTTACATGCATCCTTACGGGAACCTAGATTTCACTTCCCATTTCATATAGCTTCATTTTACTCTATAAATTGCATGTGTTTTATATGATTGCTGAGTGAGCCATGATTATTTTAATTCTTGTGCTAGTAACATATTCTAATGATTAAAGAGTTATTTTTTTAATTTTTCATCATGAATATAAATATTGTTTTCCAATATAGAATGATTGTGAAATATTAAATATATAGTTCCTCTCTATGTCTTTTAGTACCACTAGTTAAATGAACTATTATTTTGAATGATTAAGTGATTTCTAGGTTTAATTAATGATGTGTGTAGGCCCTTATTAGTTACAATATGTAATTTATATATTCAAACCATCTTATATTATCTCTTAGTTTCTATGATTGAATTTAGAAAGGGTTAAATAGAAATTTATTGGGAGTATATTTTAATGATAAGTTGTATGTGATATTATTAAGTGGAAATAGAATTTTAATGGGTTATTGAGGTTGAATCTCATTGGTAGAGAGCCATTATTCATGCCTTATACATCACCAATAATTTCTTTCTTTTTCAAAGTCAATATATGTACCATGATATTGGAATATTTATATATATGACACCCTGATGTACTTACATCATGGGAAATGAGGGTGGTGACAACCACACTAAAGATGTTGTGGTGAAAAGATGTTAGATATGTCTCATATTGTTCCACCTGATGCAATGCCTATTTTACATGAATGGTTACGGAATCATAGATTTACGAGGGATTCCTACATCTGATGTAGTCCATGTTGTGTGATCCATGACCAGTACCTATGCTGGTTGATCTGAAATGATAGTTACAATAGTATAATCTTCCCACAATATTGGGGGTTTGAGGTCTATAAGCTATTGAGTCCTCACTAAAGTCCACCTTATCTATATTTGAACATCATCATATGGATATATATAGGAATTTAATTCTTGAAACGGACATACTTTTTTATTCGGTAAAACATTGGTGCGATGTTATAAATAATGGTTTTCATCAATAAAGAAAGGGTTGAGATAACATCTAGACTACCATCAATCATGACATTATTCTAGAAAAACTGTGGGATTAATGATCTATATTGATCATGCATCTAGATTATTTTTCAATTTTAACTATGGACTATTAAAAATATTTTATTGAGATGTATCATTTTTCACTGCTTCTATCTTGTGATAGGATATTGTGAGCATGATTCATCAAGGAGGGGATTCAGTGTTCCATCCATACCCACATGTATATCGTACACCTAACTACATTTTTTCATATCATGAATCAGGGTCCTATTATTGAGTGAAATTTTTTTGAAGGAGATAGTCATAGCAATATAGGTTGTGTTCCAGGGCATGGTAGAAGTTAATTTAATAACAGGAAACAATACATAGAGGTTTTTCATTACAGAAGTGGCGGTTATAGTAACTACACTAGAAGTTCAGTTATATTCCATCTGTTTCAATGTTATGTCAACATAAAGCCTCATTGTGATATATATACTTTTTGGATTTGTTCTTGTGGCCATATGATGCATATTCAACAATTTTGTTGGACCCTTCCATCAACAATGACTGGAAGATGATATTCACCTACTCCACCTTGAGGGGAAGGATCTTTTACACCGCATCAGGAATAGATTATGAGTAGCACTAGTAGGATTGGATGCATGGGACATCATGGTTATGGTACATAAAATTCTTATTATCAACACCAACATAGTAGGGATGTGCTTGGAATTTGAGGTATATCATAGGGTTGAGGACTACATTTGTAGCTTTCTTTATAGTAGATAACCAGGGATCAAAATGTAGGAATATCTATTTTATGTGGTACTTTTCTATTAGCATCAAATATTTTTTGTTCATTATTATATATATGTTCCTTACGCATCATTATCTATTTATCAATCATGGAAATTTTTATTCTTGAAATTCATTACATTTCTTATGTTATAACCCTGGATTCACAGATGGGTATATAATTTACAGTAATTCTCCATGCAAGAAACCAACCCCATGATTTTGGTTGACATCCATTATAATGGGACCACATTGTTCTCAATATAATGTACATCAATTTAATTTTATTGGTAGATTAACTACTTCTATATCACTTTTATATGGGGTTTTGTTTCCCCAGGGTTCTGTTTAAATAATCAGTCGCCATCATTTATCTCCATAAGGGTGAGTGGGATTCCCTGACTAGTAGAGCTAGACCAGTGTATCATGGGATTGGGTTCTAACAACCAATATTTTTAGTCCCTTTATGTAGGAGAGGAGATTACACCATGATGATTATCCTTATGTTGTAGACCATTTTATGGAATATTTTCCCAATTTTGTTTTATTCATTCCTCTTGAGAGACACGTAGTAATTTTTATTCATTTCATTCTAAGGGAATATCATTTTTCCCTTACTCCATACAAGATTGAACCTATTGAGATTTGAGATCTCATGACATATTTGGGGGATCTATAGGTCATGTGTTTTATTCAACCTAACACTTCTTCTTTGGGTTTACCTATGCTTTCTACCATGAAGTCACATGGGAAGTAGAGGCTATGTGTGGATTTTTTATGGATTGACCAACATATAGTTATGAACTGGTATCATCTCCCTTAAATTAATGATCAATTCATATAGTTCAGAGGGTCATGTATATAATATATGATCTAACTAATAACGGAATATCATCAGGTTCATGTTATACAATAATTCATACACTGAATAGCTTTTCCAAGTTAGTTTTTTCTATTTGACTATATTGTGATTTTTTCAGTATTATAAATTCACCAACTAATTTCATGGATTTTTTGAATATTGTTTTCCATTTTTATATGGATTATTTTATTGTGGTCTTTGTAGATGGAATACTGGTGTATTATCACACTAAGAGTCACCATGACTAACATATTGAAATATTTTTTAATATAATGAGATATGATCATCTTTATACCAGGACTATTATGTAAGACGTATGGATGATGGAACATCACTTATTTTGTAATATTATCTTTGACATAGGAGTATAATTTGACATAGATAAGGTAAGAGATGCAGTTTCATAGATGAATCCCATGAATGTGGATAATATATGTATTTTCATTAGGATAACTGAATATTACAATCATTTTACACTAGAAATATCATTCCTTACATCATCTCTTACTAATCATAAAATTATTTTTGTTATGTTCTTATATTATTATGCATTAAAAATCAGCTCATTAGTTGAATGGAAGGCTTGTTTCATCACCCATTCTAATTTTATACTATACATGGAAGAGGATATAAAATGTTCATTTAGGAAACTAGAATTGGACTTGGAGTAGTGATGATGTATGTGGATAGAGTCATTTCACGAGGATCTTTTAATTTGAGTCCACATGATATGAATTACATGGTGAATGACCTTGACCTTCTTCTAGTTTTTTAAACCATACATTATTAGAGAAAATATTTTTTTGTTGAGAACATTGTGTTGTAAAAGAACTCAAAAATCCTAGATTGTATCATTACACAGTATGACAAGAATATCATGATGAAACTTTGGTTTGAATTTTCTAAGTCCAATTATTTTTAACATTCCTATTCTCCTATAAAATTAAATGTGATAGCAGAAGTGGTGTTTCTGAAAACAAAATCACATTACGTACATGAAGCCACTACTGAATGGAAATTGATATTTTTTAGTTTCATCTAAGGTTTCATGAGAGTCATCAGTTTCATTAAATATAGCTTTTTCGAGTTACCTCTTCACTCAATGAGAAGGTAATGAGTGGGGTGTTCTTATATAATGAAATCCTAGTTCTCTAGGAGAGTGTATCTAGTGGGAATCTGCCACTAGTTTAGACTATAGATAGAGATGGAATCCTATGAATATATTTGAATATCTAGGATCCTAAATATATGAGTGAGAAATATATGTTAGAGTTCAACACAACATAGAGGGAATATTATCAATTCATCTTCGATATATAATAATATAGGTGATGTCAATATTTTTGTCCTAGGATTAAACATTATAATTCAAGGTTAACCATTATGTGATCCACCTTTTAGTAGGAAAATATTGAGACCCATAAGCATATTGGAATTTTATAGCCACTAACATTCCCAAATATAATTGGGAATATGTTAATTTGGACATTTTTTAGATTACCATGTTAACATTGGGGTAAAATATAGTTTGGGTGGTCCTGGATGGACTAATGAAAGCAACCCACTTCCTTCCTATATGGGATCTATATTCATTTGATGTTATATGAATACAATATTAACATTAGATCATATGGATTCATAAGGTCCCTTTTTCAATAATTTGGCACATGGATTCCCATTTAAAATTGTGTTTTTGTCAAGGGGTACATAATGTTATGGTAATATATTTGATTTTATGCACACCTTATCACCCTCAAACCGATGGAATGGATGATTTAATATTTTAATACATGATATAAGAATTCATATATTATTATAATGGTTCTTGGGAGAATCGTAACCCTTTAATCTTGTTCACCTATAATAGAATATTTTTGGAAATTATTTAGATGGTTCACTATAAGGCCTTATATGGTATATTGTTCTGTTCACCCCTCCACTAGTTTGTTGTAGGATAAGATTTTATACTAGGTCCTGATCTCATTAAAGACAATTTATATCAATATTATTTTATCAAGAAGTATATGTGTACTAATTCATCTAGAAGGAAATATAATTTCCATTTTTATTGATGGTCTCTAGATATTGAGGTCTAGGATAGTGTTTTCTTACAAGTATCACCCACTCGTTGGGATAAATAGATATAGTGGAAATGAAAAATCTCACCACACATTTTCATAAAATTTTTATTTTGTAGAGAGTTTGGTTGGTTTCCTATTAGTTTTTTGACCATAGAGGTATCGTACAATGAATGACATGGTCTACATATTACAGCTTCGCTGTTATCATGCTAACTCATCTCATAATTCTGATATCAAAGTGGTTGAATGAGATAATGATGATTTATTTTAGGGGGACGTTTTACACATCATATAATGGATCAAAATGTCTCTTCACTAATGGTATGTCCCCTAGTATGGGTGAAATGACAGAACAACCTTGTACATGGTGATAATTGGTATCCAGAAGAAGATATATGTTTCAATTGGTTGGGGTTATTCATTGATAGTATTTCATTTCCCGTAGAAGGTGAACTTTTTGGAAGACAATAAGAACAAATTTTTTCATCAAAGTATGGATTCCTAAAACATTTACTTATACTCTTGTTTCCCTTATTTTTCTATCTAATATCATGCCTGGTTGGGTGGCTAGTTAGGAAGTTTTAGAAAGGATTTAGTGGGAGGGAAGTTTGTTCGTTACATGGGAAATAAAAATTGTGTAATTAGAATACCCAATGAGTTTTAATTACACAGCTTGAAATGGTGAGTGAGAAAACATTCATATCATGTAATGGTATTTTCCTAGTGTGAAATACCCAGACCATTAAAAAAATTTGCATAGCATTTACACACCATGTAAATGCTCTAGAATGTTTTTAATATAAAAGGTTGGGACACTATTTATAATCAATTGAAGTCCCACTATATAATTATTTTGTCTCCTGTGTAATAGGCCCCACTTAGTATTCTTCTCAATGACCTCAAGTTATGTTCTTCCATTTACTATCTGATAAGGGATTTCAGATCTCTTGTTATCATTGGATGCAAACAAATAAGATATTTGTACCTCATATGTCTTTCTTTATTTTTCTTATATTCAATAGAGTTGTTTTAATGATATATCATATATACATTATATAGTTGTTTATCCATTATACAATTATCTTCAAATCAATTCTAATCAAATTTATTATATTGTATATGTATAGTGATAATGTTATATGGTTGGGTTTCTATGTCTCACCTCTCAAATTTCATTATTTTATGAAGATGTATCATTGTGACGATGTCGATTTCTTTAGGAGAGGACTATTTAAATCATATTATATTGTGATAATCATTAATCTCATATTATAGAGCCTGTTATTTATCTTCCATTCACCTTTGTAGTTTTTACCTCAACTCCAACCAGCCCATGTAAGATACCATCATTTGTTATACCTCTTAAGGATTTTACTACAATATGTTACACCTTTTAGGTGTGATTTCCCAAGAACATCACCACAATATGTTTTATAATTAAATGAAAAAAATTAATATCTATTAAATCATATTATAACTTATCCCTTCTATGGAAAGTGTTTAAATCAACAAAATGGATCATTATATATTGAATGAAAAGAAAAATTATTGATGTCGTTTGTCCTAGAAATTATAATTGACTGGTAATTGGTTATAAATTTATCACATGATTTCATTTTTATGAATGGTAATAGAATAAACTTAACAAATAAATGTGAAATGGATGAAATGGTTTCATTTCATTTTATCCATGTCACACTAACGAATGGAATGGAATGAAACGATTGTCTTCTTAAATAATGAGTATTAGCTGACCTAAATAAATAAATAATTACGTGTAATGTTCCATTGGTTATTATCATAAACCTAGCTATTTAAAAATATAATAACATTAATTTGATCATATAAAACAATCAAATACAATGAATGATCCTTATGTTTGATATATTTGGAAGATTAGGTACATAAAATTTAAAACATGTGTGTAAAATAAAAAATAATTTATTTAATATAAATAATAGATCCTAACTAACATTGAGACCCTTCATATTCACATGATAAACATTAGAAAACATGAACAACGGGATAAGTAAAAATCCAAGTTAAAAATAAACATTAAAATAAATCCTAGCACATGCGATTGAAGGGACAAAATAATGAAATAAAAAATCATGTCCATGAATAATCATATGTAGTCATATCATATTGAATTTGGGATTGTACAATAATGGAATAATATTAATGTGGAAGTAACATAAAACATGAAATTATCATGAATCAAGTCTCATTGCATGTGGAGTAGTGCAAATCAAGGATAACCGCCACTGCCACTACACATGGATCACTTGTCAAGGCTAACTAACAAGACAATTCCAAATGAATTATCAAGAGACTAAACATCACCTAATGAATTGTAGTGAAATTCAGGAAAAAAAATTATAAAAATTTCATGAATATGTGTGAGAGATGAAGAATCATTCAAAAGTAATCAAACATAAACATTAGGGTCACCCATGGAATGAATTGGGCATCCTAATCATGTAAAAAGCCATAAATAAAGTAAAATATCATAATGTTTTCCATGAAGGAAATCATTTAAATTATAGATTGTCATAAATTATGGAAAATGGGAATAGGTCATGATAATGTATTTCAAAATAATTTTAATAAATTTATAAATAATCTATAATAAACATTAGAAATAAAAATTTTATTCTGATTTAAGAAAAATATTCAAGACAATTTAAAGGAGAAAATAAATATTTTTTCATAAAACCAGACATGAACCATGATATATATTCATGGTAACATTTTTTATTTTATAAAATAAATGGTTTCCTAATATAGATATTTTTTTCACATGTAATGGGTTATTAAATAAAGATGTTCCACAGAATAAGTCTTCCTTGTTAAGATGAATTGATCAGGGAACCTTTTTAAAACATATATATTCCCAAAAAGAATATTGAACTAATATGGATACAATTTTTTTGTGCACAAACACAACATTTATAATAATTATTTAAAAAATATAGGACTTAAATTGAGATAGATATAAAATGTGTAACGCGAAGGAATAAAGGAGGTTCTAGAAGAATCCCCTACTTTATGTTGGAAACGATTTTTCACGTGAACTTATTATCCTAAATAATAAAATGAAATACATTAACTATTAAATTATTTAGTATCATTATATATATATATTTTTATTTTTTTATTATATTATTTCCATTTAATTGTTTTTTAATTGGTTTTGAGATTCAATTTCATTATACAGGAGCATTCGATTTCATAGTTTTAATGATCATTTTATTTGTATATGTGAATGGAAAATAATGTACAAATAGGATAGTTAAAAAGATGAATTTATATGTTATTAATGAACATATTGAATATTAATATACAAATATATTAAATAATTTATCAATATTCACTAGAAAAATCATTAATTATATTCCTTTATATTAATTTATTTATTTTTTAATCACAAAATATTTTGATTTATTATTTAAAACATGTATATCTATAAGTTCCAGAAAAAAAATGTAATTCCCCCACCCTAGAATCATGGGGTCAGATCATTATTTTAATACATTGGCATTATTATAAGGAATCATGTCCCAATGGACCGATAATTATAAAAGTCTTGGAAAATAGATTACATACATAAATTTGACATTAAACCTTATCACATACAACACATCATAAATAATCTTTTGTGAACCTAATTATTCATTTATGATAACATATAATATCAATAATAACACACTTTTGGGAATCCTGGGAAAATAAAAATTAAGAAAGGGGTGAGCTCAGATGCTCTGTAAGGGTAAATAATTTAGCGGATGCTGTAAAATTTTAAAGAATGATGTGTAAAAAAACAATAACCTTTTAAACATAAACATGAACATAATGTGGAAAACATAAATCAAACATAACCATATAATCATTCAAATGGATATTCTACTAGTTGAATAACTACATGTAATAACTAATTTCATATTGAGGGAATGCCTAATGTCAAACAACATTACCACATAGTTAAGGCCTCATAAAAAGACTAAAAAATTTCAAGGCCTTATTCCAAGACACTAATTTGCCTCATGAGACCTACTGATCCATCAAGGACCTATAGTGGTTTCCACTAGTCATATACTACATCCATTGTATTCCTCATATTAAAAAGTTGAATGATAACAAAGACATTCGTATTAAAAATAGTTTAGAAAATTCTAATACATCGACCATAAACCATGAATGGTATAAAAATAGCATATACATAGTCAAAAATATAATAAATCATTCAATATAATATGGAATATTTTATTATAATAAATCATCCATAATCAAGAATAATATCTATTAATGGATGCTGGCATAGTTGAAAATGATCAGTAAAACATTTTGTGTGAAATATCCCATTTTGTAAAATAATTAATAAGTCACATATTTATAAAAGAGTAACTTAAAATATATTTTTAAATTAATGATTCCCATACCACATTGAAACATTTTATTGGAATTTACATTTTGAAAAAATCATTTCTATATAAAAAATCATTAAAACAGTTTTGAAAACATTGATATTAATGAGAAATATTTAGAAGAATAAATATTTAAAGCATTTAAAATGAGGTTTTAGTTAAAGAGTATCTTAAAATGATCAATTTTAAATGTAATTTATGAAACATAGACATAAATAATAAATATTTAATGGAATATACTTACACATAAACTATCTCGGATAATAATGAGATTGAGGAATTAACCCTTACCTTGTGCAATCCTTTGGTCAAGGTTACATTTAAAATTTTGTATAATGACCATAGTATGTTACTAAATAATACATGAAACATATTCATATTTATTTTATCTTACATGATTCATTTATTACATTATACAAAACATTTAGTAATTATTTCCTTTTTAAATTAACATTTTGGGTAACAATAGATTTCTTTATCATACGTGTTAAAACAAGTTATTCTTTATCATATAATTTAGATCATGATTTTAATACATACATAATATAAAACATGATCTATATTTAATATATATTAATAATAGAAATATTTATAATAAATAGATATATGAAATGTAAGACACATTGTTTGGAGATGGTAGGCCGTGCGTTCGAATAAACGTTGTTTCTGTTTTCTTATCATATTGAATGGATGTAAGTGAATAAGATACATGTAATAACAAATATATGTATATCTAGTAGAATAATTATGAAATATATTACATACATATTACTAATCACTATATAAATCCCTATAAAATAGTTTTGAATAACAAATTACACCACGGTGTGGAGACGGTAAGCCGTACGTACGCAAACATGGTGACATTACCATTCATAGGATCGATAGAATAATGAATATGATTGTACCATATTTATAATAACATAAAAATATTTTGATGTTGATTTATTATTATTTTTATATATAAATAACAAATATATATAAATTGGATGAAGAAAATAACATTGACAGAGGTGATAATATAATTACTTCTTCTTCGGGTGTTTCCTTTTGATTTGATCAAAAGTGATCCTTAGGTTGGATTCTGAAAAAAGTAAGTCCACTAAGACCAATTTAGGGTAGTTAGAAGGATATTTCAGTAGGTATTGGATGATAAAAATGGATATGGAGGTTTGATTCTGAGATAAGAGGAAGTACTCATTTAAAAGATGGGTGTGGGTCACTTTAGTAAAATCCGGAAATATTATTTTATAATCCAATAATATTCTATTTTTAATGTATAAATTTTAATTTATTTAAAGTATATGGTGGTTATGGGTCTAAATTATCTCAAACAATAGGTTTTTGAAAATTCTAGTTCAATATTTTAACCATATCTTTTAGATTTATCTCTTACTTAAATAGATTAACTTTTATAATGTCTTCTTTTATTTTTATATTAAATGGTTAATAAACATAATATAAAATTCCAACTGAACCCAATGTTGTTCATTAATGAAATATATATAATTTTTTAATAAATTTTTCTAATCCATATATTTTTATGAATATTATATCATTTAATAATATAGTATTTGTTTTAAAAACTCAATTTTGTAAATTTTGACACAATTTTGTATTATGTTTTTGTTAAAGTCATTACAACTTTATCCCTTCAGTAAAATTAATTTAATATGACATAACATGTAATTTTAACCTATAAAATCAATGTAATACATAAAATTTCTCAATTTACATTTATTTTTTATATTAATAATATCGATTATTATAATCATTTTTTAATAATGTAATTATTGCCTCATCATTGTGTAATAAATAAAATTAGTTATTTTATGTATAAAATTTTTAAATAAAATCCTATTATATAGGGAATATTTTTGACTTTATAAGTAATATTTTTAGTCTAATTTATTATATTTATAACTCTATTTTAAAAAAAATAGTTATGAAAATTTGAATTTAACACTTTTTACACTTCTTTAAATTAAATATTAATAAATATCCTAATCTAATCAAATGGGACCAAAATGTTAATATTTTATTCCTAAGGTTAATTTTTATTGAAATAATCTAATTTAATAGAATTATGACACATGATAGTGTAATTATAACATCATTTTTACCATTAAAAACAATATTTAATTTTAACCTTCATAAATAAATGTCAAAAGATAATATTCACCAAAAATTATTTTCATCTTTTTGAATCAAATTTTACTTAATTATGTTAACTATGTCTCTCTCTTTTTTTATTTAATTCATAGAATTTCTAGATTTAGTTTTTATGATAATTTTCAATTTTTCATAGAAGGTGGGTAAAAGACATTTTAATTTTCAATAAAATTTAATAGATCTAATTATATTATAAAATGACTAAAATGAGTTACATTAAACTAGTATTGGTATTATTTATATATTTTCAATTAAATTAAATTTACATATAATAAATAATAATTTAAATAAAAATTTTGTTTTAAACAATAACGTAGTATTTTTCACTATCCATCAAAAAATGAATGTTTTAGAAAAATACCAAAAATTTAACCTAAGATAATTTTGATATTATGATTTCTAAATGAAATCTATTATACAAAATTCAAGAAATATAGGTTTCATTAATTAATTATATATTAATTCCCACAGTCAAAACAATAAAATTGGGTTTTCAAAAAAAATAAAAACTATCAAAAGATTGACTTGTGATTATTTCCAATTTAAATGTGAAACAACTTATAATGATAGAAATTATTTTAAATAGTAAAAATATAATCTAAATATACTTTAAAACCACTCAAATGAATAATTTAACACTATTTATTTATTTCTATTAAAAAATCTATTTTCATTTAAAATTTACTATTTTTCCATATTCATCAAAATATGAATGTTATTACAAAAGTACAAAAAAATTATCTGAACTAAATTCTTTTTCTTGATTCTAATGAGAAATTTATTTTCAATAAATTTAATAATGGAAATTGTAAATTGTTATATTTAAAAATGATTCTTTATTAAATGGCAGAAAAATTTTATTTTTTTTAAAATTACTTATTTTATATGAAAATTGAATTTGCCCTTATATATTGTCAAAGAAACACTAGTTTTTATTGATAAGATTATATAGGATATATATATATATATAATTAAAAATATTTTTTATATTATTCATAACCTCTTTTTGATCACCTATTTTGGTAAGTCGTGGTGCGCTCGAACTCGGTGTTGTGTTTAGAAGAAGCTATTGAATTACATTAAAGAGAGAATGTACTGTTAAATAGTAGGGTGTTAAATTCAACCATCCTTCAATAAACTGCATCATCTAAATTTGAAACTGTTCTTCAATAATAGAATCATGAAAATATAAAATACATTTATGGAAAATTCATATCGGAAGTAGGGTTAATAAAATTTAATCTTAATAAGAGGGGAAGAGAAATGGAAAAGTCACCAAAAAATTTGTCTTTAGAATAGGAGAATAATGGTTGAAATTTTAGTCATATAATTGGAGGGAAAACATAAATACTTATATGGAGTGATTGAGGACATCTATCACAATAAAGTGAAGAATAAATTTAAAATTTAGGGTCTCAATGCCCTAAATAAATGATGACAGAAAATATTATTGGTTCATAAAAACATAATGTCTTAGGATAACAAATATTTGGTTTTATGTTCCATTCCCTATAGTATATGTATTAATTTCTTCATAAAATAAGAAAAAAATACTTGTATCGTAGAGTCCTTACTTTAACTAATATCTACCAAAAACTCATAATTTACACCCATAATATAATATAACTCAAAATGATTCTATTTATCAAAATCATATATCGTTCCACAAAAATAAATTTCTATTTCATTTTTTAGTCTGTTTAAAAAAACTACATTATACAATATAGGACATCACTTAGTCCAGTGGTAGGAGATGTTCCCTTTTCACCCTTGGGTTTCAGGTTCAAGTCTCACGGCCTTACCGGAAACAACGGTTTGTCACATGACATCCATGTTTTCCTTTTTATAAAAATCATAAAATAATCTTATGAAATTATTTAACATTAAAAATAGTATCCAATGTCAAACTTAATCCATTCCAAACATTATACTTATCCAAAATACTTATGTCCGAACTAACAATCCAAAATTAAAAAGGAATGCCACATAATATTCATTTGAATACATTCATCGTGTATTCTCTTAAAATGTAGTATGAAAATGAATTACCATAAACCCATATTTGAATAGGTATGTACTTCCTTATTCTTTATTTAATACTAAGACTACTGGATATACTCATTATATAAAAAAATGATGGAATCTCCAACAATGAAGGAATGAAAAAACCATTAATTAATTCCAAGGTAGTCAATAATATCCAATATAACATATCCAAATAAATAATCTATTATTCCAAAATCAATACCTTGGTATCAGGAAAATATTAATTGTTATTTTTTCTTAACCATTTATATTCCAAAATGTTTAACTTTCTATTGAGTCACATTTCTTTGTACCACACAATTACAAATCCATAATGAAATAGTACTAATGTATAATCCTTATATACTCCATAATTCTAATAACCTGTACATCATTGATACAACACTAAAATAAAGTAATTATTTAATATCAACCTAATAACAGTATTCATTCATCTTCATCTTCTGTTGTATCATAACTTGATTATTTTCCAACATCATCATTTGTTGTACACTTTGATTATTCTAAATTGATTCGCGTAGTGTAACAACTCCATGTAAATGTAGCATTGTACATTTTATAACTATTTCTTTCCCTTAAAATCATGTTCTTAGTGGCCTTTCTATATAGACTTATAACAAACTCCCATTCACTTCAAGAATTTACTAAGGTGAATCTTTCCACAGTTACCACATATGGGAAAATCCTTATTTCCATTCATCCCATTATCCCTCTTTCCCTCTATTATCCTTTTTTTCTCAAGATTCCCTTCAAATCCATAGGACTAATAGAATTCATTACTTATATAATTATAACATGATTTTATTTTTTCATATTATGAAAGTACATGGGACAATATTTCCTTTCTAAATGTCGGATTAATACCATGAACGATATAATCAATCTTACCCATTGGATCATGCATATTTCTGGAGTTATTATTCATTCTAATGGGAACCATTTCAAAAAAAGGGCATACCCCAAGTTATTTTATGAATGGAAATGCATAAATCCAAACTAGTAAAATATCTAACATATATTGAATAGTTCATATATATAATCCATAATTATGATAAAAAATTCATTAAGGAAGTATTTATTCCTAAATATTTTATAATGTCTTGTAAAGAAAATGTGATTTATCCTAAGCATATCCCCCTAGAGTGTCGTAACCTAGATTATATAATGGCATGTTGTTGTGTACCAAGATACCCCTAGTCATGCTCAAAACACCTTTTTAGAGTTTTCACTCAAATGTAGATCTATGCCAGAGCCTCCTTCAATAGCTTTTATCCAGACGTGGATGTATTTTTTGGAAAACTCACAAAATATATACATTAAAAAAATTATAATATGTTATTCTATACTAATCATAGGCTAATGTTCAATAATCATAGTTTTTTTAAATATATCTTTGATGTTTTTTAGAAAACTTCTTATAATAAAAATTGTAATTCCCTAACCCTAGAAGCCTTGAGTCTGTGCATTATTTTAGAACAATGGAATTATTACAATGAATCATGTCCGGAAGGACCGTTCAGTTTAGAAGTCATTAAAAATAGAATAAATACATGAATTTTACAGTACACATTTTAAAATATATCACATCATATATAATCCTTTGAGAACACAATTATTCCAGTAGCTTATCCTTGTATAACAATCATAATACACTTCTTGGAATCTAGGGAATATAAATAATAAGAAATAGGTGAGCTTAGATTCTCAGTAATGTTATATAATTTATCAGAAGCTATAAACATTTATTTAAAGGTGTGTAATAAATAAACAACAAACATAAAAAATAAACATGAAAATAATATGGAAAAAATAAATCAAACATCACCATATAAACATTAACATGGATATTCTACTAGTCAAATATCACATGTGATAACTAATTTCATATTTAGGGAGTTCATAATTTTGGAAAACATTACCACATAGTCAAGTCCTCGTGCCAAGAATAAAATTAAAAAAAACATCAATGCCTTGTTCCAAGACATTAATTTATGTCGTGAAACCTACAGATGCGTAGAAGAGCTATTGTGGGCTCCACCCGTCACTTACTAAGTCCACTTCATTCTTCATATGAAAATGTCGAAACATAACATAAACATTCGTTTTAAAGAATGCATAATAAATTACAATTCTTCAACCATATACCATAAAGGGTGTAAAAATGGCACATCCACATTCAAGCATATCATTACTCATTCATTAAAATATGTAAGAGTGTATTATTATAAATCAACCTGAATCAAGTATAATATCCAGTAAATGATGTCGACATAGTTTAAAATGATTAGTAATTCATTTTGAGAGAGGTATCCATTTTTGTGAAATTTATTAATCGTTTCAAATTTATAATGGATGAAATTTTAATGATATATTGGAGTCAAAGAGTCCCATATAACATTGAATCATTTGAAATGAATTAACATTCTGAAAAAATCATGTCTATATAAATAAATACTTAAAACCATTTTGAAAACATGGATATTAATGAGAATGATTTAGAAGAATAAATTTTTAAAATATTTAAAATGTTATTTTAGTTAAATATTACCGTAAACGAATCAGTTTGAAATTTATTTTATGAAACATGGACATGGAAGATGAATATGTCCCATAAAATACTTACACATAAACAATCATGGATAATAATGAGATTGAGGAATTAACACTTACCATGCACTTTCCCTTTCTTAAAGGTATTTTTAATATACCATATAACGACCATAGAATTTTAATAAATTATACCAAAACCATATTAATATTTATTGTATAATACATTATTCATTTATGACTTTATACTTCCCATTTAATATTGATTTCCATTTAAATTAACAGTTTAGGTAATAAACGTTTTCTTTATCGTTCATGTTTTAAATTGTTATTCAGGATCATATTATTTAGATCATGATTTAAATACATTCAGAATATAAAACATTATTTATATTCCTTGTATATTGTGAATATATATACGTATAATAGATAGATGTATAAATATGCCAAAAACTTTTAATATTGATGACAGACCGTAGGTACGCAAAAACGTTGTTTCCATTTTCATATCGTATTGAATGGATGTAAGTGGATAATATATATTTTTGTATATATATATATATGGTATAATTAATATGCCATATATTACATAATTATTAATAATATATATATATTTAATCATCATTGAATGGTGAATGTGGAAATGAATCTCATCGCATCGTGGAGATGGTAAGCTGCATATAAAAATGAGCGGCAATATCATTTACCTAATGATAAAAAGGCGAGGAATTGGATGTTATATTAAATTTATAGAAAAATTATCATGTTATTTTAAATATTTATATATATATAACTCATAATTATATCCATCCAAAAAACAAAGTGTTTAATAACAAACTATACCATGATGTGGTGACTGTAAGTATTACGTACGCAGGCAGTGTGACATTATCATTAATTGTTTGGATAAATTAATTTACATTATTGTACCATATTTATATTAACATCAAAATATATAAAAGGTTCTTGAGTTATTATTTTTTTATCTAAATAACAAATAAAGAGAAAGTGAAAGAAGAAAAAAACTTTCCCAAAGGTTATAAAATAATTACTGCTTCTTTAGGTGCTCCTATTGATTTGATTAAAAGGTCTACAGAGGTATGCTTATAATACAAGTATTCCTTATAAGTCAAATTCAGTGTAGTTGTAATGATATTTGAATTGTTTTTGGCCAAGGAAAATGAATTTGGTGGCATGATTTTGAGAAAATGTGAAGTACCCTTTTATAAGAGAGGCGAGGGTCACTTTATGAAAGCTTGTAATATTATTTTATTATAAAATCATATTCAGACTATAATCACTCCAAATTAATTTATTTTTAATATAAGGTGGGGTGTGTCAAAATACTCTAATACAATAGTTTTTAGACAAGTTCAGGTCACCATTTTTACATTATCTTTTATATTTATCTCCTAGTAAAATACATTATCTTTTACAATGTCTTCTTGTATTTTAATATTACATGGTTAATAATCTTACTATAAAATAAAAACCATACCCCAAGTGGTTAATTAACGACATATATATAATTATTTATGAAATTTAGACACAACATAGGTATTTTGGAATATAATTTCTTTTAATAATATATTATTTTCTTTAGAAACTCATTTATGATAATTTTGACACAATCTTGTATTTTGTTTTGTTAATGTCATTTCAACTTAATCACTTAGAACTTTTTTTATTTAATCAATCGTAACATTTCATATTAAGCTATAAAATAAATGTAATGCATCAAAAGTCTCCATTTGATTGTAATTTGATATTAATAATATCAATTATTTTAATATTTCAATTATAATGCAATTACTGTATCAACAATGTGTCATAAATAACATTATTTATTTAATAAATAAAAATTATAAATAAAAATCCATAATTTAGGAAATATTTTTATTTTCTATTGGTATTTTATTGTTTAATTTATCTTATATATAAGCCTATTTAAAAATGTTTTAGTTATGAAAATTTGAATTTAACACTTTTAACTCTATTTTAAAAATAATAATAAATGTCCTAATCTAATCCATATAGACCAAAATGATAATATTTTATTCCTAAGGTTGATTTTTACCTGAATAAATTTATTCAATAGAATTAAGACATATGTTAGGCTAATTATAATATCAGTTTTAACTATATAACACTATCAACTTTTAACGGTGTTAAATAAAAGTCAAAAATTAGTATTCACCAAAATTTATTTCCATCTTATTGAACAAAAATTTAAATTCTTATATAAACTATGTCTCTTTGATTAGTTAAATTCAATTCACAAAAGTGGTAAAATTATGTTCTATGCATTTTTTTGAAATTTTCCTAAAAGGTGGGTGAAAAACATTAAAAAAATCAATAAGATTTTTTACATATAATTTTATTTTATAATTACTACATTTAATTACATTGAAATAATATAGGTATTATATATCTATTTTGACATAAAATAAATTTAAATAAAATAAATGTTTATTTAAATAACTGTTCGGTTTTAAATAATAACTTATTGTTTTCACTATTCATCAAAAAATAAATGTTTTGACAAAAATACCAAAAATTATCCCTTAGATAATTTTGATAGTATAAATTAAAAAATGATGTTTATTTTTCCAAATTGATAACATAGAAATTGAATTAATTATTTTAAAATTAATTTATGTTGTCAAAATCAAAAGGTGGGTTTTTAGGAAAGTAAAAACTATCAAAATATTTACATGTGTTTATGTCCAGTTTAAATGTGAAATTACATATAATGACCTAAATTATACTAAAAATAATAATTATACTTTAATAACACTAAATTTAATAATTTCAAACTATATATTATTTTGATTAATTTTTTTTTCAATTACAATTTAGTGTTTTTCCATACTCATCAAAATATGAATGTTATCAGAAAAGTACCCAAAATTTTTTTAAAAAAATTATTATGTACCGATTATAAATAAGAATTTAATATTTCTAAATTGAATATATTAAAGTGTCAAATATTTAATTAAGAAAGGGTTCCCCATTAAAAAGTGACAAAACTACTTTTTTGGTAAATTGATTATTTTATCTGAAAAAAGAATTTTCTATAAATTATGATTAATAATAGATATTTTTAATGTTATAAATATATAGGATATATATAAAATTTTAAATATGGTTAATAATATTCATAACCGCTTTTTTGAATGGCTAGTTTGGTAAGTCGTGGTGTACTCGAAATCAATATTGCGTGTAGCACAAGCTATTGAATTATTTTAAAGGGGGAATGTACTATGAAATCATGTAGTGTTAAAAATAACTATGTTGTAAAACCTATAATATATTCTTGTACAACCATACAAATGGTTTCTAGATCATCCTTGATGGTGGAATTGAAATATGAAATCACGTCATCAACAAAGATGGTTAACTGTCATCTCACAAATGTTGTTTTCATTATTAAAATAAAAGAGAGAGGAAAAACGATTTTATTATGAAATATTACATAATAAATATAAATTATATAATATAAATGATACTTGAACTTTTATTTTATTTTTACATGGGGATTTTAGGATAAAATATGATCATAAAATAATGTGAACTTTTTTTGAAATAAAACGCATGAGGGTTTTAAAACATGATTTCTTCTTCTTCAGAACCACATTATGTGAGATGATTTTTGTATTTATCCAAGAAAGAAACTCATCGATGTGGGGGAAGGTCTTATAATGTTAGTTGTGAATAATTTGTACAAGTATCAAGTCTTTATAGCTGTCAAAAGAAGAGTTTGTGTGGGTGTTATTTATAGTGGAGGAGAGGGTTGTTTTCTCATAATTTTAGAAATAATTTTATTATCTTTCTCAAGATAAAAAATAGGGTTTATTGTTCATACTAAATATAGTAACAACATCATATACATTAGAACTAATGTTTATGAAATCATACATGAATAATTTAATTGTGTATTAAACTTATAATGTTTATATACTGCAAATTACTCTATTTTATTTTTCACAAAAAAATAATCAACTATTTTAGAAAAATCATAAAAATTACCCCTAAATATTATTTTATAGTTAGAATTTAAAATTTAACTCCAATTTATGAAAATAATTTTCAAAATATGAGATATATAATAATAAAATCAAATTAATATTAACTCAGAATAAATAGATTTAAAAAAAACTGATTTTACAGCATTTTGAACAATTTATTAAGGATCATGAAATTAAAGTATAAAATTAAGGAAAAAAATAGTAATTAATAAATAAATTTTATGAAAATATATTTTGTTTTTTAACATTATAATATTTATTATATAGTAAATAATTATTTTTACATACAAAAACACTAACACCTAATTTATCATTGGTAAAACTTTTGTTTACTTATTTCAATATATCATTATATATTATTTTTATTTATAGGATACCCATATTTTATTTATACATTAAATGTATAGGTTACTATTCTATTGGTCATATTACAATTCATTAGGGTCATACTATGAAGACGCAGGTCAAGTTACTATCCAATCTGTATAGGTTCATTAAATTCTAGAAAGGAGACATATTTCTTCCATTATTCATTAATAAAAATTGTATTTTTTTTTTGGTTTTATGTTATTCTGATACACTAAGTAACTATAAAAAAGGAAATTTCATCTATATAAACTTTGGTGGTGACAATCTTCCCCCGTTTTGAAATTTCACCTATGGAAATTATTTCATACACTCTAAAGTAAAAATATTAATGGTATGTCTCCTCCATTTCTTCTTTTGGATCCCATATTTCCACTTCATACATATGGTTCCAGTATGGTACATTGTCTAGTTGAGTTGTCTTGTTGTTTATAACTTTATCTCTAGGATCCAAGATTGTCACAAGATGCATCTCAAAGGAGAGATCATTATCAAATTGCAAAACATATAAATTCAGTTAATGTGATAGGTCTGGAATGTAAATTATCAATATGTATATGTGGAATAAATTATATACATCTAACAAGTTTAGTGTAAGTTCATGTCAATAGGACATAGATCCAACACGATCAAGGATCATGATGTATCTATGTATCTGGGACTCGTCTTTCCTTTCCTCCCAGGTATCCGGACTCTCTTACATGAATTTATGCGAATGAATATTTTCCTACCCACCATAAAATCTTGGTCCCATGAATGATAATATGAATAACCATTTGGACGACTTTGGGCTTCCATGAGGTGCTACTAAATTATTTTAGGCTTTTCCACCACTAAATAGACTATTTTAGTTCCTATCATATTATGTTTATAAACATCATCCCCATAATTAGTTGTTCTTCATCATTTCATACAAAGGGATTCATAAGTATCCCTTTGTGTGCTTGGGTGGAATATATTTTGGTATGAGAATCTGACTAGTGGAATATGTTGTACCTATCCTTCATTTAAGTCTATAGAATAGTATTTCTACATATCTTACAATGTCTAAATTATCTGCTAAGACTGGCCATCAGTTTGAAGATGAAAACCGTAATGAAGTTAAACTTAGTTTTCATAGCGTGTTAGAAACTTTTTCTGAACATAGATTTGAGACATGGAACATGGTCAGTTAATATCAATAGTAGTAATCCCAAATTCTTTACCACTCAAATGAAGTATATCTATGAATTTTTATATAGTTTTAATTCCACTCATATCGATAAAATGTGTGCTAACATTGTTTAGTGATACCCAATAACCAATATTAATTTAATTCCTCTAGATAAAGTGGCCTAAAAATTTCCATGGTTATGTTTCCCCAATTCTATGTAGGTATGGTTAATGGATGAATAACCCTATTAGACTATTTAAATTATTAATTACCATGTTTTCACACCTAGATCATTGATGTATATTCAGCAATCTACTTTTCCATATTGTCCCATCAAAAGTCCTCTTTGACATCTCAGTACATGTTTGTGAACCCAAGGTGAATATGGATGGTTTAGCTGTGATATGCATTAAAAAAATCAGTAATTGTCCTATGATCATATGGTATACATAAATTTTTACCAAATAATATGACTCCATCATCATCAATCTTGAACACAAATGATATTCCTTTCTTGTTAGATTCCTCCCTTTTCCGAATTTCTACATCATTTCTTTTAGCATCCTTTATTTTTCCCCACAAGGGATGGTGGAAGAATAATTTGAGAAAGGATTGAAGTTGTTCCTTTCATAATTATTTTCATGTCCATCCCTTAAACAATTATGAATATTTGATCCTCTTGAACTGTCATAATTGATAATGATATAGGATATTTTATACAAAGACCATTAACCACCTTATTTTCCATTATATAAATGTAGTTCATTGAGTAGTAATAATTTTGAATAACATTAACTATATTTTTTGTTCATATTAATCCCATTATATGTGAATATATATTTTAGGATATTTCTACAAGTATATAACCCACCCTTCTCTCCATGAAGATAATGAATCAATATTTTCAATGAAAAGGTCACACCTTCCAACTACAAATCATGCATAGGATAGTTTTACTCATAAATTTTCAACGACCTTGAAGAGTATGATGTCACATTATCATTTTGCATCATTAAACAACCTAATAAAATATTTAAAATTCTTTTTATTCTAAATATTGTTCCCATGGTGTTAGGAGTGTGAGTAATGGCAGAATGATAAGCCTATTTCTGAGCACCATAAATTTTTCCTCACATTTTTTAGTCCAGAAAAACATTATCCACTTCAATTTTATTTTGGATATCGGTAATGAAAATCCAGATACGTTATTCACAAATATTAGGTATTACATATCTAGACCAAGGAAAATACATATCTCTATTGCAGATGTTAGCCAGGACCACTTTTTGATTATATTTGCCTCCTAAGGGTGTACATATATCCCTTTGCAAGTAATAAAATTCCACAGGAATGATATTTTCCCCATCCAAGACTCAAATTTACTAAAAAATACATATATTTTCTCCCATCACAATGTTAGAAAAATAGTATTAAAATTATCCTCATGTTCCCCCTTGATCATAGACTATATCAGTATATCATCGATAAATACATCTAAGAATTTTCCAAGTTAATATCAAAAGACTCAATTCATTTTGTCCCAAAATATTAGGGTATAGTTAGTGAGTCCATTTTTAATAAATATAATCCCATAGTGTTCATAGGCTATTCAAAATTAACTCTTGGGAATGTATTCTTTCTCCACATTTATTAGGTGATATCCCGACAGAAGGTCCACTATAGATAAATAACTAGTCCTTCATTGATGATGGAAAAAGTAATATATATGTGGTAGGGGAAAGTTTATCATTATCGTGACATTGTGGTGGTGAATCTAATCAATTATGAGGCTTATTTAACCAACATTATTTATGAAAAAATAGGAATAGAATTCCCTAAGGTGAGGTATTCAGGCATTTAAACATTTTTCCAAATTACCTAGTAATTTCTTCTTTAGTTATGATAGATAAATGGTGTAAATTATATATCTTGTATGTAAAGAAAAATGCTTGATGTACAACGAAATTATATTAATATTTCATATTTATTTATACATGACATGAAGAAACTCCCAAATACAGTATTATTTTAGTGTCTTTAGAAACACAAAACACAATCTTATAATCATGGTGAACGATATTCAACATCTCCCATAATGATATTCCCATTTTTATTTCTTACCTAAAACCATTCTTCATATAATGGGGAAAATAATACATAAAAAGTGTGAGATGACATTCTTAGTAAGGTTAAACATTGAAAACATACACAAACCATAATCATTTGAACGCAAAAATATGAACATAATGTTTAAAAATCAAAATCGTTAAATGACTTAAACCATAGAAGTATGTCTGGAATAGAATATAAAATATTATTAATCATTATAGAATAGCAAATGAATAAAACATATAATTATGGGAAACTAATAACAATATATTATGACTTCTATTTTATCCAAAGAATTGCTGGAAAGACCATTATTGTGGACAATGTCCATTACTAATCTGGGATTACATGTAGTTAATGCCCTATTTTACTGAACCCGATTTACATTCAATTCCAAACATGTCTATATCATGAGATATAAAAAATTACACAATTAATTTAAAGGAGATATAGTTATGGCCCATCTCTTATTGAAATCATTCAAAAATGTTCTACAAAAACATAAATCATTAATCATAGCATAACCCATGAAATAAAATGGGTTTCTAAAAAATCATTAAATCATAACATAATCCATATAAAATTTGATTTAATCAATAACACTATAAAATAATAGAAATAAAAGGGATACAAAAATTAAACTATATAAAGAGTATCATCTTAGATTGAAAATAATTTTTATAAACCACTTGAACATAGTTTATGATGTAAATATCCTTTCTTCTTCAAAAAAAATTTATATTCTCAAAATGTCGTTAAATTTTAATGAGAAATAATTTGTTTCAAAACATTTATGAAATATTGTAGAGTAATATTCATGTAAATATGGTGTTAAGGAGACATAACAATTCATTCATGCCGTATATGTTAAAAAAAATCACCTCGTACTTTTATAAGAAGTGTCAAAACATACCTCATATGGTAAATAAACGATATATTCATTCCATACCATGACGTAAAAGTTAAAAAATAGGTAAAAATAAAAATAAATATTTATAAAACATTATTTAACATTTTATGAAATTTTTTTATTAAACATGGACATGGATGATAAATATATCCCCAAAAAATAAATAAGTATAAACAATATTACATAAAAATGAGATTGCAAAATTATTCCTTACCATCGGTTTGATTTCATACATATGTTTCTAAAACTCATGTATTGTTAGAATAAACATATTAGAAACTATTAATATATCCATAATAATATTTATGAGTTCATATATTATTAACTTCTGACTTTGTATTTCCTGTTCATTTGTCAATTCCAATGTAACGAAACGTTTTATGTAATAAAATTTTCATTAATCGTATGTGTTTGGATTTTTTATTATTCATATTATTACCTAGATCATTATTTAATTACATCCTAAATGAAAAACTAGATTTATATATCAGATATATTCAGTATATAAATATATATAATAGTTTGATAGATGGAATGGAATACACCATTCATGGAGACAGTTGGTCATACATATGCATGAACACTATTTTCATTTTCATATTAATTTGAATGGAAGTAATTAAATGAAATATAAATATAAATTATTCTAGTATAATTATTATTTAATATATTTCACTATTATTTAATATATATACATTATAATCATTATTTAATGGTTAACATGCAGAATGAATCTCACGAATGGTGGTTTCATTTCTCATTGGATGGACAGATGATGAAAGAGGTTTGTTCCATATTTATAACTACATATTAGTATATGAGGTATATTGATGTTATTAATTTATAATTAAACTACTAAATAAGAGGAAGATTAGGAAAACGTAAATTTGAAAGAATCAGTGGAAGAAATTACCTCTTTTTGGATGTGCCTCCTTTAAATTTCCACATAGGGCACCAGATTTGGCCTTTTGAGAAGACCAACACCTCTACAACATAACTATGGATGTTTATATTAAAAATGTGTGTTGTTTTCCCAAGAATTAATACATATAATAGAGTGAAGTGAAGAGAGAGGAGGTGCCCTTTTATAAGAGAGGATATGGGATCTTAAGGAACGTTCCAACCAATTAATTTATTATAAATTCAATTTCAGTTTTAAATGATCCAAAACTTATTTCATTATAATATAATATGATTTTGGTTCTAATACCCATAATATAATAATTTTTTTACATGTTTAAATATTTTTTTATCCATATCAATTTTGTATTACCCTTATTTTACCCATTTTAATCATACATTGATATAATGTTATTTATATATTTTAAGTATTATCTTAAAATACGCACAAAAGGTTTTTATGACATATTTGGACTTATAATCACAATTTGGCCTAATCTAATTTTTTTACAAATTTAATATCATTTAATAAACTATTTTATGTTTTAAGTTATGAATTATGTCACTTTTGGAAACTATTCATACATGTCTTTTTTAAAAATTCAAAAAATAAATTATTACATAAGAAAGAGCATTAAATAAAAAATAATATTCCAATAGCATCCAAAGAGTCATGGATAACATCAAAATAACCAAATTACTTTTTTTTATATTTATAAATACTTTTATTTGAATTTTTCTTTAATAATGTAATCATTAAATAATAATTGGGTCAAAAATAAATATATTTATCTAATGTCTAAAAACTATAAATAAAAAAAATGATGTAGGGTATATTTTTATATTTATAATTAATATTTAAATAAATAGTAATATTTTATATAAATTTCTATTAAAATCAATTTAGTAAAATATATATGATTAGGTTATAATTATCATTACGTTAAACTAATTCTTATCAAGTTTCATTTTCACATCAATGTGAATATATGGGGTCTCGAAATTGACCCATGTATGCACATGGTTAGAAATATCTTATAAAATATTATTATGGAATGTGTTTGGGTAGTTTAAAATTATTATAATAATAATTTATACCCTTATTTATAATAATTTCCCTTTAACCATGGTAAATAAAACAATTCCTTAAGATATTGTTCATAATGACCAAAAATAAAACATACCATTTTACAAAATATGACCCTTATAATATCAAATATGGAATCTATTTTTCCATATTCAAATAAAGTAATTTGAATTATGCAATTTAAAATTAATCCCACTATAAAAAAAAACTAGTTTTTGTTTAAAACATTGCAAAACATAGAAATGTTTTTACATAAGAATTCATTATAAAGTAATTAAAATGACTCAAATTACCTTAAAATATAAAACATTATTCAACTAATTCATTTAAACCATTCTATAATATATCATAACAATATATATTATTTCATGTAAAAATTGGTTTTCCATTTAAATTATGTGTATTTTCATTATCCATCAATATATTGATGTTATTAGAAAAATATAAAAAATTTATCCATTGTAATTTTTTTATCTCAAATCTAAATAATAGATTCATCATTTCATATATTACTTATAAAAGTGTAGAAAACAATATTAAAAATGGTTGTTCCATCAAATGGCGGTAAAAATGCATTTTTTAATAAATACAAATATTTTCCGAAAAATTGATTTTATTCTCATATCATTTGTAAGATAAATTATAATGTTATGTAAAATTAAAAATGTGGTTATTACTTTTCATAATGGCTAGCATATATAATATTTTAATAGTATATTGGTGTCTGGTGATACTCAATATTGCATTATACTCAAGCAATTGAGAAAGGTCAATCTTACATGTAACACAATCCATGTCAGTGTTACATGTAGTGAAAGATTACCTTCTCCATTAATATAACCTAATCCAAACATAGTTAATTTATAAATTGAAAAAAATTTATTCTCAGTGTTGTGTGAAATCAATTATATCAAAAGAAGTTGAAATATTGTGCAACACAAGCCTAGTATATTATACTATATACTGCAAGCTAATGTGGTGCTGCGTAAAGAGAAAGTTAATCATGTTGTAGCGTATAATAGAAGAAATAAAATAATCTATCTCATAAAATCTAAGGGTGTTACATTCTAAATATCTTAAAATAAATTTATCCCTTTAAATATATCGGGGTTATAAATGGTTTAGTACATGAATGTTTCTTTCATAGAAACCCACATAATAAAATTGAATAATAAAACATAATTTTTAAAAGGAATGTTAGAGACATAACAGTTATCCAAAGTAACTCATCATTGTGTATCCATATTGGATAAATATGTATGATTTTAAAACATAGAAATAGAAGAGAAATCTAACCAACACGTTCTGATGGAGAGTGATAGGGAATAAGGTTTAGGGAAAGTTAACTAATAGAAATCAATAAATCTATGATGATTTAAAGGACCATAGGATTCATTGAATAATATGGTATTAGGAAAAAATTTATGTATTTCAAGATCTGTTCCCTAAAGTTGATGAATTTTTCTTGAGAATAAATACTTACTTGATTTTGGAACAATGTCACTATTGTTCGTGCCTTGAACAATTTCCACTTCATCTCTTATATAATGAAATGAAGACAAATTTTCCATTCTTGAAGTGTTATTAGATCATATGATAGAATAATTGGTTATTCTATCTATCTCTATCACGAAAAGGTCAGAAAAAGTTATTAAATATACATAAGTACATATATGGTGAGATAATCGTAGATGGTTCAAATAATGGACTTAAACCTCATCTATCATACCACATAATAAAATAAAACTAATTTCTAGTAACCAAGGAAATCTTGTACCCCAGTGGTAGGAGATAAAGTATATTCACACATCAATTCTGGGTCAGATTCCCGCTTCCATGTCTGATGCAACAAGTTGTCATCAATCCTATGAGTTGTCCATTTTCTAAATCTATACTATTATAACATTCTGGAAATAATATTTACCAAATTTATCACCTTAAACAATAATAAATTATGTCCAACATAATCAAATCTATCCTTTAGGATTATCCAAAATACATCTGTCCATTCTCACATAAAAATGAAAAACATTACCTTAAAGGTCATATAAAATGAATTTGAATACCATCATTTATCCCCTATATATCAAATTTTACATATTTTTTGCCAAATTCCAATGATTTTGATGATCTCACCATTCATTATATTGAGTCATGTAAATTACCATATACCCTTATTTAACACATGCATTTTTTCTTTATTCCAAAACTTATTGGATATATTCCTTAAGACATGAAATATTGTATACTTGATTTGAGACAACATAACCCACATTTCATAAAATCCATAACCAGTTCTAAGGTAACTAATATATTCCAACATATCATTATACAAATATCATTATCTAAACATCATGACATATTAAGGGCTATCCTTCCTTTAATCACATGTTTTTTAATAATATCTCATTTTCATTAAATCACTTTTCATATCCATTATAACCATTCAACATATTCTTGAAAGTACTTAGTGAATAATGTAATCCAATTACTCTTATATAATTCATCATTCATCATTCATCACTTATGGATTCAAATACATCAAAAATTCAACCATTATACCTTAATGGTAGGCATTGAATTTGTCTTTCCTTATTTTAAAGGTTGATATTTATTTCTACGCATTGAGTAGGATAATACCCATGTATTCCATAGATGAGATATTGAACTCCAAAACAATTCCTCACTCTATGACACTTTTCCCAACAGTGATAACATCATCCCTTCAATTTTAGGTGTTCCTAAAGGTTCATATTCCATTATTCTTGATATGTAGAAATCTGAATCTTCTTTCCACTATGTTCCTCACCATGTGAACATGAATGAAATTTCATCATCATATTAATCGATGACTTAGTAATACCACAAATGTTTTACGTTTTTAATAATATTCTATGATGACTGATACTGCATAATAACAATATCATCCACTCTAGTCATTACACAATTTCGTTGCACATAGTCACCAATTTGTGTAGGATCGAAATAGTGATGAAAATGCTCAAATTATAAGAGGGTTGAATTGTACACATTAAAAATTCCTTAAGAAAGGAAAGATCTAAGATTAACAAAGTTGAACTAAGAAAATTCACAACACCTCTAACACCAATAGGAAAATTGGAACTAAAGTTTACAATATGAGATTCTACCTTAAAGCGTATAGAATCTAAACTAATCAGAGTACATGTGTAACGAAATATAAGAAAATTATACTTTCCTTATAATACAAAACTGCAGTGAAAAAAACCAAGTAGTAAAACTACGAGTAACAAGATTTAAGTCTTTTAACCTAAAAAAGGGTATCAAACAACCTTGGATAAAGGTCCCTTGATTTATACTTTCAAGAAAGTCTATCTTACCCACACCAGGGTAAGCCCTTGATATGAAGATCGAAGTCTCTGTCTTGCTATCCATGCCAGCCCTCAATTGTAAGGTAGTTGGAATCTCTGTCTCCCTCAGCAAGGAAGACCTCAAACTTCAAGGTAGTCTGCACCTCTGTCTTCCTATCTCTGGAATCCCTCAAATATAATCACCAATTTTCAGAGTCACACAAAGGAATTTGAACGAGTGGTTCAATATGCACAGATCATGAAAAACTTCTCTCTCTAGAAATTACCTTAACAGCATGTGGTCTCTAGATCAATCAATTTGTTTCATCTGTGTTTTTATCTCTTTCAAATGAGCTCCTATTTATAGGCTCGGTCAACCCCCTATCCAACTGTCATATTTTCCTTAAAAATCATAGGGACCTGTACACATGTAACTCAACCAACAGTTAGTTTGAAAAAGAATAGACGACATCGTTTAATAATAAAACAAGTATAACTGAATGCACGACATAGTTTTTTAATGGAGCATTTGTAAGTAAAAACCATACTAAGTTCGGTGTGTAAGAAAATTAAAAGTTCGGATTCTTACCAAAAATGAAATTTATTGTCTATAAAAAGTAATGAGCAGATTCTGTTTTACTGGAATTCAGAGTCTAGTATCACCAGAGATCAGAATCTGAACATACAGAGTTTGAAGTCGAACTGGTAAAAGTTTGGAGTCGATCTTAATTATAGTTCGGAGTCGAACATCATAAGAGTTCGGAGTCGAACTACATAAGAGTTCATAGTCGATCAAATTAAGAGTTTGGAGTCGAACTCATGAAATTTCGGAGTCGAACTTCATATGAGTTCGGAGCTGAACTGCTTAAGAGTTCGGAGTTGAACTCATGAAAGTTTGGAGTCGAACTTCATAAGAGTTAAGATTCAAACTATTTAAGGGTTCGGATTCAAACTCATGAATTTTTGAAGTCTAACATCATAAGAGTTCGGAGTCGAACTACATACGATTGTGGAGTCGATCTACTTAAGATTTCGGAGTCAAAATATATATGAGTTTGGAGTCGATCTACTTAAGAGTTCGGAGTCGAACTCATGACTGTTCGTATCCACAATTCGTAGTGGAACTTTATTATAATTCACATCTAAAAGTCGGATCCTAGAAATAGAATACTCCAATACTTGTTATTATATGATTCCTTGATTTTGGTTAAGAATCCGGTTTTTGTTCGTTAAAAAAATTTTCTATTTATAAGAAATTCTAGGTTACAGTAAATTTATATATGGAATAAAATTTCCCTTCTGGAGGTAAAACGTACATTTACATAGGTATAAGCTGTTTGTGATTTTCAAAACAAGAAGGAATGGAAATGTCATAAGGAAAACCGTATTGACTCAACAATATCCCCCTTTTTGGAAAGCACAAACATCCTTACAAAAAAAAATATAACGACTTTAAAAAATTTCATTATGCTTTGAAATAAAAACTAATATCCTTTTCTTCATGAATGAAATTGAATACAACTAACTCCCCCTTAGGCATTGAAACTCCAAGGATTGTATTCTGAATTTCTGGAGTGGATTTCTCATTATCATGGGAATGAAAAACTTCTAAGTGAGAAACTCCCCCTCTCTTTAAGAATATTTCACTTAGAAATTTTTTTTCTCCTCCTTAGGAGTAGTTCTTTTTCCTTCTCCCCCTTTGTGATTTTCAAAAATAATTGAAGGGTATGGATATGAAAATATGGTACCTGAAACAATAGTATATGACAAGATACAATGAACCAAATAACATTTCATTAGAGTTGGGAAAATTTCACAAAGAAAAACAATTACAACAAAAGATCGGAGTGAGTTCATTAGTCTTCCTTTTCCTTCGGTATGAGACTCTTTAATAAGGTTTTGAGCTTCTTAAGATCTCTTTGGTCTTCCTCGACCTGCCTCTCCATGTATTTTGAATTTTTTTCATGGACTTTCAAAGCCTCTGCCTGAGCCTCAATAGCTTCTTTCTACATATTTATCAACTCATCTTACTGAACAACTCTTCTTTCAAGCTCAATCTAGAGATTTATATCATTTATAAGATTTTGAGCTAGAGAATGTGCCTTGTCATTTAGTTCCATCACTTGTTGACTTTGGGAACTCTTCTCAATAATCAGCTCACCTTGAAGATTATTAATCTTTTTATCTGGTGTGTTAGAAGATTCTTTCACATCATTCTGAAAAATTATAATACACAGCCAATTATTCCTCAACTCTCTTAGACCACTTTGTTACCTCACATCAGGACTTTCTATGCACATCATAATCGATAAGGAAACTTTTCTGTTCCACTTCTATCTTCACACACTTTTCCATTATCATGGATAGTGTCTATGATTTTTTATTTTGGCTTAGCTGAAGCATTTGGCATCTAGAGTCAATGGTGGGAAAGATTGGAATGACATCCACCAACTTTTTCAACGACTCAACAATAAAATCATGCCCATGAGATGATGATTCGGAATCAGATACAGCTCTTTGAGATTTCTCTTCTTCTTCTTTCACTAGATTTTTTCTAGAGGTACCAACAACCTCTTTCTTTCAGGTGGTATATTTTATAAGTGTCTGCATGAGAAATTTCTTCCCCTTATCAGTTCTCGGAATGGGTTGCTCATCAGGAGATACTTCCATAGATTCAGAAACATGAATAATCTGGTCTTCATCTGGTTTCTATTTTTCTTTACCTTTCTCAAGTAAATTCCTCTCATAGAATTCCTCCTCATCACACAAGACATTTTCTTATTCTTCTAGTTGTTGTTGCTTACTAGCTTCCTCATCTCTCTTTCTTGGTGTTACTAATTTTGCGGATTCTGCATTATATTTATAATCCCTTACTTGCTTTATCAAGGATTCTAAATCTTTACTTCCGTCTTCGTCTTCGTCTTCTTCTTATTCAACCTCTTCTTCTACTTCTTCAGCAAATTATTTTTCAGCTTCTTCAAATACTTCTTTACCCTTATATTTTTCGGGAGTGGCATAGTCCATGGCTGATGTTTATGGTAAAGTAGGATCTGTAAGGAAATATTTCGGAACCAGAATCAGTTCAGAAGCTAACTCTATAGCTCTCTGGAAATATTTGATCACTTCAGCTTCAGAGAACATCCTTTTCATTTTCTTCTCTTTCGCCTGGATCTCCAACTCTTATGCATTTCTGTCTTTTAAGGGCATAGCCTCTATAGGGTCCAATCCGAATTTTGTATCCCATTCCTTCATCTTCTACTTATCTTCCCTCCATTTTTAAGAAACTTCATCAATATATTTTTTTTGTTTCTTCGGCTTGGGGGGAGCAGATTGTGTTTTCTTAGATTTAGGATTTTCTTCATCAGCAGCCGCTTCCTTAAGATTTCTCTTCTTCCTTTTCATTTTGGATGGTTCCAGATTTTGTGTTTCTTTCTGAGCTGCTTCATCCTCATCCAAAAATAGAGGGTAAAATTCTATGGATTCACTGGAAAAACCCATCTTCATTCTCTTCATGGTATCATCACTCACTAACAAGAGCTTGCAATTCTGGACCTTTGATTTGCATGCAACATTGAAGGATTCTAAGCACCGAACTATCAGCTTAGATAGTAAGGAAGGGAACATGACAATCTGAGCTCTCAAATTTCCTTCAATGATGTTCTTGATCATAACCAAAACATGCATCATCAAATTTATCTTTCATAGATTTACCAAAAAATCTAAACATATATATCACTCTTCTTCAAATTGTCTTTATCACCTCTTCTTGGAACGAGAACTCCTTGCACCCAAAGCTAAAGAATTCTATTTTTTGGAGTGATTTGAGCAATATTAATAGTTTAATCATCCTTAAGACAAAGACAATTATGTGATTTCTTCTTGTGGAATCTTCCTTGCACATCGGGATGTTTGTGTGAGCAGAACTCAGCTTCTCCTTCGTAAGATAAACCAGCCAAGCTGGCAGCCTTATTGTAGGATAGCTTAGATGTCTTCCCATAAGACTTGAAAGAAATACACTCTCTATCATCTTCCATCTGGAAGGAAATAGACTCATATAACTCAAATAGAAAATCAGTATAAACCATATCCTGTTTATCTGGCTTTTCTACGCAGACATCTTCCCATCCATTCAGTCTGATATTCTTCGAAATAAGGGAATCAAATTAATAGAAATCCTGATGCACCAACCTTTCCCTGAAGATTAACCACATTGATATTAGCTTTGAAGTTGACATATCTTGAGATGTTTCTTCAACAGACATTCAGAACAGAGAGATATGGAGGATTCAGAACGGCTTTGCAAGGAGCAGAACTGGTCATAAGAAGAGCAGCAGGGCTTCGAGAAGTGAAATCTTTGAAAAACCGATGTAGGAAGAGTCTTGGGGTACCCTTTATATAGGCGATGGATGTGACCTTCATTCATCCAAAAGCCATCAAACGGTTGAAAAATGTTTCGATCTAATCTGATGGTTGAGATTATTCCCACAAGGAAAGCTTGACTCCGATCATTTTGGCCTTTAAAGAAAACATTCGGACTAAAAGAAAACTAGAATCTGAATTAATTTTAAAAGAAACAGTAAAATACCAGCAAGAAAAATAAGATTATGAAAACTATAGTAAGGAAATAATACCTTTCGGATTGGCTAGAATGATTGTTCGTAATTGGTAATATTGAGAAAAAAACTCATTTTGAAAGACCATTACAAAAAAACATTATGAAAGTTCCATGTTCTGGAAGTTTCCATTCCGGGAATTTTGATTCCGGAAATTATCATTCCAAGAATTATCATTTCAGGAATTTCCATTCCAAAACATTCATTCTGAAACATCCATTCTGAAACTTCCATTCCTGAAATTATCATTCCAGAAAATTTCAGTTCCAGAAATTCCCATTCCTGAAATTTTATTTTCAGAAATTTTCATTCCAAAAACCTCAGTTCCGAAATGATTGAAAAACTAACTATGAAAAAATTATAGTTATTACTAACATTCAAATGTACCCCCCTATGAAAGGGAGTTTTTTAATGTTAGGAGAATTGTCCAACAAAAAGTTAATGAAGAATGATTTCCTTACGGTCATCATTCCTAACATTTGTTTAATGTATTCAAATCTATCAGAGGGTAATGATTTTGTGAAAATATCATCAAGTTGATCTTATGTTCCGATAAACTAAAGAATAATATCTCCTTTAAGTGTATGATCCCAAATAAAGTGATGTCTAATATCTATGTGTTTTACATGAGAGTGATGTTTAGGGTTATTATATAGGGAAATGGCACCTGTGTTATCACACAAAATTTGAGTCATAGTAAAACTCAGGCCATAATCTGTGAGTGTGTGTTGCATCCACAACACTTGAGCACAACAACTTCCAGTTGCTACATATTCAGCTTCAGCAGTGGAATGTGCTACAGAATGTTGCTTCTTGCATGACCAATAAACTAATGAATCTCTTAAGAAATGACAAGTTCCGGATGTACTTTTTTATCCATTCTACATCCACCAAAGTCTGCATCCAAAAAAAAAATTTAAGACAAAATAATTTCCAGATGTATAAAATAATCCTAGATCCATGGTTCCCTTTAGGTAGTGAAATATTTTTTATACTGCCTTTAAGTTAGATTCCTTAGGATTGGATTGATATCATGCAAATAAGCATACTGAGAACATTAAGTATGGTTGACTAGCTGTTAAGTAAAGTAAACGTCCTATCAAACCTCTAAAAGATGTTTGATCTACTGGTTTCCAAGCTTCATCAGGATCTAAGGAGTTTGAGGTACCGATGGGATTACTTATACTCTTAGTGTTTCCATAACCATACTTTTTGAGATGATATTTAATATACTTATGTTGAGATATATAGGTTCATTCTGGTCTTTGAGAAATTTTAAAACCAAGGAAAAAAGTTAACTCACCCATCATACACTTTTCAAACTCATATTTCATTAGATTTTCAATAGAATCAGTTAATGATTGCTGAGTTCAATCATATATAATGTCATCAACATAAATTTGAACAATCAAAACATTTTTCTTATCTTTCTTTATAAAGAGATTTGGGTCTGCATTTCCCCTAACATAGTTATTTTGACGCAAAAATCATGTGATTCTATCATACCAAGCTCGTGGGGATCGTTTAAGGCCATAAAATGCTTTGTGAAGTCTAAAAACATGATCAGGATGTTTTTTATCATAATATCCAGGAGTTTGTTTAACAAAAAACATATTCTTGTACATAACCATTAGGAAAAGCACAATTCACATCCATTTGAAAAAGTTTAAAATTGAAGAATGCTGTAAAGGCAAGTAAAATACGAATAGATTCAAGTCTAGCTACTGTAGAATAGGTTTCTTCATAGTCTATTATCTCTTGATGGTTATAGCCATTAGCAACTAGTCTATATTTATTTATTACAATGACTCAATTTTCATAACACTTGTATTTGAAAACACATTTTACTCCAATAACATAATATTCATTAGGTTTTTCAACCATGGTCCAAAAATTATTCCCTTCAAATTCATTTAGTTCTTCTTGCATGGATTTGATCCAATCATCATCACCTAAAGCTTCATTAGTGCTTTTTTGGTTCTAATTTGGAATGAAATTATAGATGTTCTACTTAATTTCTCAAGGAAATGCATGTCCATACAGGTTGATTTACATCACCAATGAAGCTATCACTTGGAAGATTCTTAAGAAACACCTGATTTGGGTTTTTTAAAACCTGTTCATCAACATAGTGTAGAATGTCTTCTGGTGAAAATGTTTGAGAAGTATCTTCTTGAACATTTTCCTTATCAGAAGGATCTTCTATCAAAGGTTGATAATCAGTTTTTGAAAACACATCCGAGGATGTAGGTTGGGATGGTTTAAAAACAGAAGGATCAGAATCATCAAATTTTACACGCATTGTTTCTTCAATGGAACAAGTATTTTTTTTTGAAAACTCTATATGCCTTAGAAGTTGTGGTGTAGCCTAGGAAAATTCCTTCATCAGATATTGGTGAGAATTTATGTAGATTATCTTTAGTATTCAGAATGAATCCTTTGCAACCAAAAACCTTGAAGTAGGAAAGTCTATGTTTTCTACCATTACATAACTCATATTGAGTTTTATTAAGAAAATGTCTAATCAAAACTCAATTTATAGTATAACAAGTAGTACTCATAGCTTCTACCCAGAAATGTCTAGCTATAGAATATTCACTCAACATGGTTCTAGTTATTTCTTGAATAATGTTATTTCTTCGTTCGACTACACCATTTTGTTGAGGAGTTCTTGATGTTGAAAAGTTGTGAGTAATGCCCTTTTTACTACAAAATTTTTCAAAATCAGAATTTTGAAATTCTCCACCATGATCACTATGAATAGTTATCAGTGGATGGATTTTATCATTTTTAACTTGGGAACTAAAACATTTGAAATAAGAAAAAACATCAGACTTCTTTGCTATAAAATAGTCCCATGAAAATCTAGTCTAACATTCAACTAGAAAAAATACGTAGTATTTTCCTCCAATGCTTCTGGTTTATGTCGGACCAAAAAGATCCATGTCCACCAACTGGAATGCATTAGTTGTTGAGACTTCACCGATTGATTTAAAACAAGATTTATTTTGATTTCCATATTGTCAATGATCACAAACTTTAGAAGAATCATATCTAAGCTCTGGAAGATCCTTAACTAGTTTCTTCTTAGAGTGTTTACATATGTTCCTAAGGTTACAGTGACCTAATCTTCAATGACATAACCATGAATGATCTTCCATTGCAATAAGGGAAGGTAAATCTTGACATCTAAGATCTTCTAAATTCAAAGTGTAAACATTATCTTGCCTATTGGATGAGAGAATAAATTATTACTTGGAATTGTGAACTAAGAACTTGTTATTCCTATAATTCACAAGGTATTCTTCATCAAATAACTTACATAGGCTAATGAGGTTGTGCTTAAGACCCTTAAAAAATAAAACGTTTGAAATCAATGTTTTACCAAGAAGAACAATATTACCAATACCAAGAATTTCTCTCTGAGCATTATCTCCAAAAGTTACCTACCCTCTTTTTATTTTAATGATCTTTTGGAATAGATTTTGTTACCAGTCATGTGTCATGAACACCCAATATCCATGTACCATAAATTGTTGTCTGTTCTTCCTTTATCTTCCTGAAATCAAGAAAAGAACTAGACATTCGGAATCCAAACTTTTTTGGATCTGAAATTTCCAGATAACAAAATTTTGGGCACCCACATCTTCTTTGAAAAATATTCCTTTGGAAAACCAAAAAATTGGGTTTTTTTTAAAGAAGAGTTCTTTTCCCAGTGACCACCACATTGACATTTGTAAAAAATGGGGCACTTTGTGGAGAAAAGTAATTTGTACTAAAAGTCAGTTTAGCATGGGTATAACCAAATATGGATTTTTTTTCTTAAAGGTCATGTTTGGGAATACATTTTATAAAAAAATTTATTTACCATGGGTAATGTTTGATAAACACTTCATTAAGGAAAAAATTTCAGACATAAGTTTTATAACAAGTTTTAATGATAAAAATCATTAGATTTATAACTAGAGCTAGGCTCGAAGACACTTTTCATAGATACTACTTTTTCTAACTCTTTAGAATGTTTGTTCTTCTCAGAATTTACCTCCTCCAGATTTTTTGAAATACTTATAAAATCATCATTTTTCCTATCATGATATTTAGTACGATCTGATATTTCTTTCATAAGAATAGTATTCCTAGAGTTTTCCTTACCACATTTTTAATGAGTTTGGAATTCTCAATTTCAAGAAGTTCAGGAAACCTAGAAACTTCTTCATAGGTAGGTAAAGTAATATCTTCCTCAGAAGAGGATTCTTCATCAGAAGAGTTATAATATTCTCTATAATTGGAATTTAAATAAACATTGGTCAATGATTCATCATTTCATACCTTAGCCATAAAAAAATGATTGTTTATGGGTAATCTGGCTATAAGACCCAGATTCTTATGTCCTGAAGATTCATAATCAGATGATTCATCTAAAGAGTCACCACCACTGGCACATTAGGTGTCATTTGCTTTCAGAGCATCATTAGCTTTGGACTTATAATATTTCTTTTATTCCTATCAGAATGCCTTTATTTCCTTTCTTTCTTATTGAGAAAAGGGAAATCTGGTCTAATATGTCCATATCTCTTGCATTCATAACAAGTAACTTCTCCACCTTTCCTATCTTTTCTTTCCTTTTTCTTATACTTGGATTGTAAATTTCTCTGTCCAGATATCTTGTTGATCCTTCGAGAATGATTTTCTTACTCATTTTCAGAGACTTCTCTCTCACTAGAATTGTATTGGATAATGACTTTATTAGAGTAGATTTTGGTTATGCTCTTAGGAGTGTTAGCTTTCATATGATTTGATGTTGTTGTAAAAGAAATAGTACCATTTCCATTCTTCCTCTTGATGTTTTCAGCATCTCTATTCATTCTTGTTTCATGCTAGATAAGAGTTCCAAATAGCTCATCTAACGATATTTGAGTGACCTTCCTACTCTCGTAAATATCTATTCTATTGGATTTCCACTCATTGGGAATAATATCAATTATCATATCCACAAGAGCTTCATCATTCAGGCCATTCTCTCCCATAGACTGAAGATTTTTCACTATAGTCATAAACCTCTATTGAACATTGTAATTTGGTTCACCATAATGAAAATTGAAGCCATGATATTCATCTCTAAGCATAGCTCTCCTAGTCTCAATCACATTAGAAGTTACAAAGTGTGTAACCTCTAACATCTTCCAGATACAATTAGATGCTTCACAAGAAGAAATTTAGCTATATATATTTCTAGTCATTGAACATAGTAGATAATTGTGTACCTTATAATTGAGTTGATATTCTTTCTTTTCCTTGTTAGTGAAGGTTCTATCATACATATCAAGAATTTTATAATCACCAGTAAGCATCATTAAATTATCCACTCTAGTATTGATAACTAAATTATTAATTCAATCTCTCCATTAATCATAGTCATTACCATCAAATATTGGTGGTCATGTAGGATTTAGATTGTCAATAGAACCAACATTGATTCCTTCATTCTAATAAAAACATGCAAACCAAACTAGTTAGTAGAAAAAGTCAGTAACCACAATGTTTGGAATGACATAGTTCGGAATGACAATGTTCGTAATGACAAAGTAAGCTTCAAAGCAAGGTTGAAGAATAATGAAAAATGAGCAAGAAAAACTTACATGTGAGTATATTTATTTTAGAGACCTGCTCTGATTCCAATTGTAGGATCGAAATTGTGATGCAGATGCTCAAATTACAAGAGGGGGGTTAATTGTACACCTAAAAAATTCCTTATGCAAGGAAAGTTATATGTTTAACAAAGTTAAATTAAGAAAATTCACAACACCTCTAACACCAATAGAAAAATAGGAACTGCAGTTTACAATATGAGATTCTACCTTAAAGTGTATTCAATCTAAACTAATTAGAGTACACGTGTAAGGAAATATATGAAAATTATACTTTCCTTTGAATAAAAAAGTGCGGCAGCAAAAACCAAGTATTAAAACTACGAGTAACAAGATTTATGTCTTTTAACAAAAAGAGAAGGGTATCCAACAACTTGGATAAAGGTCCCTTGATTTATACTTTAAAGCAAGTCTGTCTTACCCACACTAGGGTAAGCCCTCGATATGAAGATCAGAGTCTCTGTCTTTTTATCTCCGCAAAACCTCAAATTCAATATAGTTGGAACCTCTGTCTTCCTCAGCAAGGAAGCCCTCGAACTTCAATGAAGTCGGCACCTCTGTCTTCCTATCCATGAAAGCCCTCGAAAATAATCGCCAATATTCAGAGTCGCACAAAGCAATCTGAACGAGCAGGTCAGTACACACAAAGCATGAAAAACATATCTATCTAGAAATCACCTTAATAGTGTGTGGTCTCTAGACCAATCAACTTGTTTCATCTGTGTTTTGAGATCATTCAAATGATCTCCTATTTATAGGCTCGGTCAGCCCCCTCTCTAATGGTCATATTTTCCTTAAAAATCTAAGGGACATGTACATGTGTAACTCAACCAACTGTTAGTTTGAAATAAAATAGACGATATCGTTTAATAATAAACCAAGTATAACTGAATGCATGACATCGTTTTGTAATGGAGAATTTGTAAGTAAAAACCATACTAAGTTCGGAGTGTAAGAATATTAAAAGTTCAGAGTCTAAAAAACAATGAAATTTTGAGTCTATAAAAAGAAATGACCGGATTCTGTTTTATTGGAATTCGGATTCTGGTTTCACTAGAGATTGGAATATGAACTAGCAGAGTTCCAAGTCAAACTGGTAAAAGTTTGGAGTCAAACTTCATCAGAGTTTGGAGTCGAACTTCATAAGAGGTCGGAGTCGAACTACTTAAGAGTTCGGAGTCGAACTACTTAAGTGTTCGGAATCGAACTCATGAATGTTCGGAGTCTAACTTCATAAGCATTCGGAGTTGAACTGCTTAAGAGTTCAGAGTCAAACTCATCAATGATCAGATTCAAACTTCATAAGAGTTCAGAGTCGAACTGCTTAAGTGTTCAGAGTCAAACTCATGAATGTTTGGAGTCAAACTTGATAAGAGTTTGGAGTCGAACTACTAATGACTTCAGAGTCGAACTACTTAAGAGTTCAGAGTCGAACTCATGAAAGATCGTATCCATAATTCGGAGTGGAACATCATTATAGTTCACATCCAGAATTTAGATCCTAGGAATAGAATATTCTAATACTTGTTATTATATGATTCTGAGATTTTGGATAAGAATCCGTTTTTTTTTCTTTAAAAAAATTGCTATGTATAAGAATTTATAGGTTAGGATAAATTTACTTATGGAAGAAAATTTTCCTTATGGGGGTAAAACATAAATATACTTAGGTGTAAAGTGTTTGTAATTTTCAAAACAAGAAGGAATGGAAAAGTAATAAGGAAAACCTTATTGACACAATAATTTGTTATTCAGATTCAATGTTTAGACATTTCCTTCTGGTTCCCTCCATTTTCTAAAACAAAAAAATAATAGTATGGGAGGAAAAAAGAATTCTATGAAAACAACATAATCAAGGGGGATTAAATTCAATATCTGACTTCACAGGTTTAATTTTATCTTATATATGAATATTAACATAATTAACATACCGTACACTATATTTATACTTATCCTTTGTTACATCCCTAGACATACCTTAGAAATATCTCTACGGGCCTCACTAATGTTTTCACATCCTAACATTCAATGGTGGACTAATGATTCACTCTGATACCAACTGTAGAGAACCGTACATGAGGTACATGGAATTTATATTTATTTTTCAGAATACATAATACATGACAAAAAAAAATCTCCCAAAGTCAATACTAGTTTAGTGTCTTTGGATTCCTTGAACACAATATGATAATCGTGGTGATTTATCATCAACATCTCTTATAATGATCTTCCGCCTGTGTTTTCCAACATGAAACCATTCAATATATCCTGGGTAAATGAAAACACAAAAAGTGTGATCTCAAATGCTAAGTATAAAAAAACATAGAAAACCCAAAACAAAACATAAATAGTTGAACATAAAAACATAAACATAATGACTAAACATCAAAACTTGAGAAATGACATAAATATTGGAAGTATGTAATTATAGATCATAATGGAACGTTAAACATGATAGAATATAATTGGCATAAATCATGTAATTGTGGACATATAATATGAACAAATTATTATTTCCATAGTAGCCAAGTCATTGATGATAAGACCATCCTAGTGGACAATGATGATTACTGAACTCGGTTTACATGTCGTTCTAACAATGTATTATTGAATCTGATTTACATGCCTTTCCATCGATGTCTATGTCGTGTGATATAAATTTTTACACAATTAATTGGAGGGAGATACAAGAACCACCCATCACATTTGGAAATCAATTATACATGTTCCACAAAATCATAAATCATTCTTCATTGCATAACTCGGGAATTAAAATGGGATTCTTAACCATCATTCCATCATAATATAATCCATATGAAGTACAATTTCATCATTAAAACAATAAAATAAGAGTAAAAATATTGATATAAACATAAAAATATATAAATAGTGACATCTTAGATGGAAAATAAATTTGATAAACCACTTTATCTTTGTTCTTGGGGAAAATATCATTTCTTCTTTAAATACATGTTCTTTTCACAAATTTCCATGAAATTTTAAATGAAAAGAATTGAGTTGAAAATAAACATGAAATAATGTAAAGGAATCATCATATAAATAAATCCTTAAGAAGAAATAAAAATATGCTCATGCCATATATGTTAAAAAAATATTATCATCGTACTTTCACTAGAAAAGTCAAAAAGTAACTTGTATGGTAAACAAATGAAAAATTTCTTCCATGCCATGAAGTAAAAGTCAAAAATGGGTAAAAATGACTTAAAACATACTTATAAGAATAATAATCATTTTATGAACAGATTTTTATAAATCATGAAAATGTATGAAAAATATATCCCTAGAAAATATGTACATATAAATAATCTCAGATTAAAATGAGATTGAAAAATTATCTGTTTCCTTAGGTATAATTTCTTCAGTATGTGTCTGAAACACAAGTATTGTGTGTTTAATCATGTTAAAAACTTTTAACACAACCATAATAAAATTTATTATATCTTATATGATGAAAAGAATACATTGTTTTTACCCATTCATTTTTCATTTCCATATTAACGCAACATTTTAGTTAGTAAATATTTGAATTATCATACATGTTTGGACATATTATTATTTAGATGATTACTTAGATCATGATTTACTTACATATAGAATGTAAAACATTATTTAAATATCATATATATTACATATATTTATATATATAGTACATCGATAAATGGAATGAAATACACAGTTCATGGAAATGGTAGGTCTTATCTATAGATGAACGATGTTTTCATTTCCTTATTAAATGGAATGGAAGTAAGTTATTAACATATATATATACATTTATATTTTAATAAAATATATTTTTTATGTCATATATTTTAATAATAATAATTATATATACTTTATAATAATTCTTGAATGGTTTACTTGGAGACTGAATCTAATCACGTCATGGAGATAGTAAGTCGTACGTACGCACACGGGGTGGTTTCATTTTTCGTATGATGGATATAAGGAGAAATAGGGTGGTTCATGTTTATAATAACATATCAGTACATGAGTGATACAATTGTTATTACTTTATAACTATACAACCAATGAACCGGATGTTGATTAAAAAATAAATTTGAATGAATCTGTAGTAGAGATCACCTATTTCTTGACAAACCTCCTTTAAATTTCATCTTAGGGAACTAGAGTTGGTCTTTTGAGAAGACTAAAACCTATATAATTTAACTATGTAAGTTGAGATGATAAATTGGAATTGTTTTTCTAAGATTGATGGATTATAATGAAGTGAATTGGAGAGGGGGGAGGTTCCCTTTTGTAAGAGTGCAGAGGGGCACTTTACGACAGTTCCAAAATATTAATTTATTATATACTCAATTTCTATTTAAAATTGTCCAAATCATATTTTATTTTAATATAAGATTATGATGGATATAATAAAAATCAGTCAATAATTTTTTGAAATGTTTTCAATATTTTTTTATCCTTATCATTTTTATACCATTATTTTACTCTTTTTAATCTTACAGTGATATCATGTTATTTACACATCGTGGGATATTGTAATTTCTATATCATGTAAAATGACCCAAAAAAAGTTTTTTATGACATATTATAAAATTTAATAACCCTTTCGACTAATCATTGATTTTAATTAAATCAATATCATTTTATAAACACTTGTATGTTTTAAGAAATGAATTTTGTCAATTTTGGATACTATTCATTATATATTTTTTAAAAATTTCATAAAAACATAATTAATTTGAACCAAAGTCATTAAATTAAAAAACATATATCAATTCAATCCTGAAAATTCTTTTTATGAGATCAAAAAAACCAAATTACATTTTGTCAATAAATTTAAATTAATTTATTTAAATCTTTCAAGAATGAGGTAATCACTCCATCATAATTATGTCAAAAATAAATATAGTTATCTAATTTCTAAAAATTATAAATAATATACCATGTAGTATTATATCTTTGTAGATTTATAATTAATATTTATACATATTGATACATTTTATATAAAATTCAATTAAAATCTCTTTGGTAAACAATATATATTTAGGTTATAATTATATTTGCTTTAAATTAATTATTATAAGGTGTCATTCTCACATCCTGGTGAATACATGGGGTCCAATAATATACCCAATGATTCCCATTGTCATAAAAATCTCATAATATAGGATTAGAGACTGTTTTAGGGTAATTTTATTTTATTATAATATTATTCTTTACCCTTATTTACCAGATTTACCATTTAACCATGGTAAATAAAATAATTACTGAAGATACTATTCATAAGGTCCAAAAATAAAAAATACCAATCTATAAAATTTGAACCCTAGGATTCAAAATATGGATTAAATTTATCCAAATTCAGAACCAAGATTTCCCTGTAATTAATTTACAATTAATCCTATTGTCAAAAAATGAGTTTTTTATTAAAAATTTGAGACAGATTGAAATTTTTTTATATATGAATTCAATATAAAATGAAGAAAAATTACTTAAATTGTCTTAAACTATAAAATTATATTCTATTTATACATTAAAACTATTAAATAATATATTTTATTCATATCAATTATTTCAAGAAAATATGTTTTTTTCAATTAAAATTTATTGTATTTTCAGTACTCATCAAAATATGAATGTTATTAGAAAAATATAAGAAATTTATCCCTATTAAACATTTATGTCACGATTACAAAGAAGAAGTTAATATTGTAATATATTACTTATAAAAGTTTGAAAACTAGATTTAAAATTGGTGCTCTATCAAATGGTGGTAAAACAACATTTCCCTAAAAAGTAATAATTTTATCCAAAAAAATTATTTCTTTCTCATATCATGTGTAATATGAATGATAATCCTAAATAAAATATAAAATGTTGTTAATAATATTCATAAAAGGTATCTTATATAATATTTTAATAATGTATCTCTATTTAGTGAAACTAAGTATTGTGTACCACATAATCTATTGAGGAATGTCCCTCTTACATGCAACACAAGCCATATTAGTGTTATGTGTAGTGAATGAATCCATTGATGTTTTGTATAAAATAATATATACATAGTTCATTTATACATTGTTTAAAATCTATACCCAATTTTTTATGAAATCAATTCTATAAAAATAACATGAAATTGTGTGAAACAAAAGAAAAGTATATTGTTTTGAATACTACAAAGCTAATACTGTGGTGTGTATAGAGCAAGCTAGCCTTGTTGTAGCATAAAAAACAAGAAATCAAATAATATATATCTGAAAATCACAGTGTGTTACAGTGCCTTTGATATAGGGAGAGATTCATGAATATGTTCAATAGATAATAAAAAACTCTTTTAGGAGGAAGATGGTGAAATTTTTCAGGGAACTCATCAGTGTAATTCATCTCAATGGGAATATCATAGAGCAGGATCATATCCATGGTCAAAATAATTTTTGCATCATATAGTTTCTCATAAGGCAGTAATATTATCACTTTATATGATGATTATGAATATGATTAATCTTCCTCCATACACATATTAAGAATTAGATGATTCTTTAAGATGTGAAGAGTGCTCTAACTTTTGTAAAAGTTGATATTAGAGTTGTATAAAAATACTAATTCCATAACTAATGAATAATCATACACTACCAAAGGGAGTATGAAAAGATTTTAGAGAATTTTTTTTAACACAAACATTCACTAGGTAAGAGTTATTAACTTTTAATTCAATAATCTCCCCATTTGAGGTAATCATAGAAAACTAAACCTTTATATTTATATGTGGTGTTTTAATATTTCTACTAACATCGCTATATATGAATGACTAAATTGAAACGGTATTGAATATCAAATTTATGTTTATTGATTGTATAAATAGTTTACATGTCACCACATCATTGTCCAGCTCCACCTCAACAATAGTTATATCATAATCCCTTCCATGTTTCCTTAGAGTATTTTGTTTATTTCCTCATACAACACATTGCTTAGAGAAATGGTTCTCATAACACCCAGGTTACATGATGTTCTACTACAACACTACTTGGATATTGTGGATATGAACCATCATTTCTTCTTCAACATTATTGGAATTCTTCATATCTCATCAGATGTTCTTAGCATGATGTCCCATTCATCCACATTTGAATCATTCTCTAGATCCACCAATAAATATACAAGGAGTATTCTCCCCACATTATTTACATGAGTGATATTCAGTATTCATTCCATTATGGGATTTATATACTAATCGACCCCTAGTATACCCCCTTTTACACTTTATGTCATTGGACCCGAGAGGCCAATAAGTGTCTCTAACCCACATTTCAAACATGAGGTCACAACTAAAAATCTCATAAAAACAATAAAATTAATTAATCAACAATGATTTTTTTATAATTAGTATTATTCCACCAAAAAATTGATTCACCTTTCATTCGGTTTCTATGATAAATATGGAGGAATATCATGCAAACACTATACTATTTTATTATTTTCCCTGCTAGAATCATATTACTTATGCATATTTCAGAGGAACGATCATTATATACTGGGATAAAGGGCTTAGGGGAACTATTTTTTGAGAAAATTTCTTGAAATACTCGAAATACATTGAATCAATTTTCGCTTTTGACATCATGTTTCATTCATTATCTCATAACGATCAATTTCCCCATCAAAATGATAATCTTCTTACTGAAATTTATCTACTTATGAAAACTGGAGGATCTAGAATATATTATTATTATAGTTAATCCATCTCTCTGTGAGTATGGGTTCAATAGAACCTTAAAATATGGGAGGCCTTTTCCACATATGGGATTTAATGCCAGCATTCTCTACACCAGGAGAGGAGGGAGTCACACATGATTTATTTTATTATTCATAACTTCAACCAGTTGATAAATTATAACCATGAATATAATAGCATGTATTCCCATAATATATTAAATATCAATATGGATATACACACATTGACCATCACATTGTTTAAAATCCTATTACTATTTTCATTCATTGTTAACCACCTCATTTGTTTGATATATGGTTGGGTTTTATTTTGAGTTTTTTCGGGATATTTTCTAAAACTACAAGTGGTTTTTGGGTATGGGAATGGTTTTTACATAGATTTTTCATGGATATGGAAACACATGTCCTAGTTCCATGTTTGGGGTAATGGGATCCCCATGGTCGGCACATAGTCTCCCCTAATCATGCACAATGTCCTATGATATTATGCTGATGATTTTTTCTAGATCCGAATTTTTTATTAAAATTTATCAACATTAATTTTTAGGTCCTAGATGGACATCATTTGGCCCAAATTCATTTCTACATTCCTTGGATCTCAGAAGAAGGATTTTAGGCCCCTTTAACCCCTTCACGAAGCCATCCAATGCTAGGAAAACGTTGGTCGACCTCTATCCGATTAGATTCCTCCTCTCATTCTCTTACTCTTTCATACTCTCTCTTTATCTATATGGTTCTACATATATTAATATTGAATTTCAGTTATAATACCCTTTATTCTTGGGATCTTAATCCTGGGTTTGATTTTCATGTTTGTTATCTTTGTTCCTCCTGGAAAAAACCTAATTAGGTTCTGGCGTTGTAAGATTTGTTGATTTTTGTAGGTCATTCATTCATGATTTTAATCATTTATTAAACATAATTTCTTTTTTTAAATTCCAATTTTTTGAACAAATTGTTATTGTTTTGTTTTTTAATAAAAAATAATTCAATTTATATTTTAGGAAATTCACAATTGCAATGAATTGGGGTTTTTTTATGGAAATTGTTTTTGACATGGAATTGGATTTTAGTGATATTTAAATTGTTTTATTTGAATTATGGTTTTTATGGGAATGGAATCAATTTAAATGAGGATTTAAATTGAATAAAAATTTAATTGATTGATAGTTGGTGTAAAACATCAATTTAGTTGAGTTGGGGGTTTGAGATAAAAATAATGGATTAGTTTAAAATTTGAATTGTTGAATTTCCAATGAGAAAATGATTGTGAAATTGAATGATTTGGTTAAATATAATTTTTTTTGGGAAAATGGATTCAAATATTTTAATATAAACCTTATGGTCTCGTCTTGTTGAAAATTCATGTTTTTTATTAAAAAAATACTACGATTTTTAAGAAAAAATTGGAATATTTGAAATAGAGAATGGGATGAATTTAGTTTTCTTTTATAACATGAATTTACCATCATTGATTTGAACAAGATTCCATGAAATCCTTAGGTAGTTAGTAAGTTATTTTGGGTGGCACGTTTCAATTCTACAACATTATGAAACATCATATCATCACATCCAATTCCATATGATATGGTGACGAACCCCTTTAACTTTGGACTAAAGGGGTGTACATACATACCTTAATGTGTTCACATCGTTGGAACCCTATATCTTAGGACTATCATAAATTTTTAGCTCAGGAACATGTTTTTATCTTTTTACATTTTTAAATGCGTATATATTCAATTCTAATAAACTCTTTTACATGAAAAAAATATATTAACTATTCATGAAAATTGTTTATTTAATCCATTTGTGTGAAATGATGTTTATGGAAACCATCCTTTGATTAATTAAATTTTACATAATTTGAATTTTTTTACATCATTTGAAATATATATAATTATTTGATAATGGTATTTCTATATTTTAATATACAAAGAATTAATTTTTTAAAAATTATTTGTAAGTGCCAATCTTATTTTTTTAAAAATTTATATCACATTTTTGTTAAATATAAATTTCCATATATTATGTATTCTTTTGGTGGAATACTAATGAGATTTTGATCACACCATACCTCTTCCTTCAGGTGTTTGTATATTTTTATCATCTAGTTTCACGAATAGGACAAGGATCTCTTGGGGGTGGATCTTGATGATAATATTTGGTCTCAGTGAGTTGTGTCCAGATAGAATTTGGGCTATATTTTTCCTCCTCATATAATTGTTATAGTACTTTGCAGGTTGATCCTGTTTAACATCGAGTACATTACTCCCAATGAATTTTTCATTTGGTATACATACAATCATTTCTTATTTTCATTATGAATCATTTGTAAAAAAACAAGTTACCACATTTAGTTTGTGTGGTTCTATGTGTTAGTCACAATCCTGGGGGGATCAGGAATGCCCATTTGGCTATGTTAGTACCAACTCGGTTATTGGGTAACAAGGGTACCCATATTTGTTCATTACAAAGTGGTATCAGAGGGCCGAGGTAGAGAAATTATCATGTAGTTAGTAGGCATTATAAAATCATGTGTGAACATAAGATGTAGTTGTGATTCATTTTAGGGACATATATCACCGTAGTGAACCTTTAGTCACCTTGGGTGGTAAGGTAATGACACATTGTGGAATATTTCTAGTATATTCCCTGGTTGGATTATCATAGAATGATATCCAAATTTGGTTATTCATTCTATTAGGATTAATTTCCCATGAGGCTCAGGTTGAGAATTTCATAATTTCAAACCTGTTGTGTTTTGATGTATTGTAGAATCATGCCTCTGAGAATATTTGTCAATCAGACCCAAGATAATGTTGTTGTAGAAACTCATCAAGTGAATCTTGGTGAGGTTCTAAAACTGAATGAGTTTATTGTGCACACTATCTAATCTCTAGGATATGCACCACCTCTAGTTCTCATTTAGGCTCCCATTGTGGAACAACAATGGAATATTCTCTAGATTAGTTCTCAAGAGCTCCTTCAATATAAACTTGCATCGTTCAAGGGCTCAAATGATCATCATGAGGTTGACGAGTTGTTGACCAGTTTGGAACCCTTATTTGGGATTTTTGACACACCATAAGAGATAAAGGTAATGAGTGCCACCTTCATGATGCAATGACAAAGAAAAAGATGGTGGGACACAATCATGATGAAAAATAAACATGAAGGCATTGAATAGAAACACTTCAATGTTCTTTTCACTGAAAATTCCTATCAAGATTCAATGATGTTCTCCATGTGTATATTGTTTTCAAACTTCACTAGGCTAAAAGGTCTATTTCCATGTATGAAAATCATTTTTCTAAGATTGTGCAATTCATACATAAGATTATGTCTAATGAGAGGGTGAAATCATGAGGATTCATGTTTGCAAATTTTCAGGAAGTCCACATTTAGGTTTTCATGTTGAAGTTGTCTTCTTATGGCAATGTACTAGATAGATCTCAGATGGTCGAGATAAGCCTTGCTATTTGATCATTTTTTTTCGTGAGTTTCATTTTTATCCCAGTGTCTGTGTGACTTCCATAAAGGAAAAAAATAAGTATGGCGAATTTCATGGTTGTTGAACATTGGTACCTAGAAGAGGAACTATGGTTTTTTACCAGTGTGGCATGTCAAGGAATTCTAGGATAGTTTTAACGAGGGCACCAATGATTTTTTCTCCTATAGACATTCAAGGAATGTATTGAGGATCATCCATATTTATTCCACTCTGTGTAGTGTGAATGTATCATCTTCTCCTCCTAAAATTATGGTGAAATCATATGCTTCAAACGAAAAAGGGTTCTGACCATATGTATCTTGAATAATGCTTCTTCACGCAATGCAAGAGTCACTAGATGAAAAAGAAATGGGTCTACTGACCTTTATAAGTTCCATCAACATAGATTCATTATTAGTGACTGCTTTATTTGATATTGATGAATCTCATTTGTTTAATTAAACACATGTTGTTAATCTGATTAATCATATTTTAGATCATTGTTCTTGTGCAATGGATATTACTACACACCTTCGTACGAAGAGGGAGGAGGGTCTTTGTAGTCCCTATTGTGTTTTCTATCTATCATATGTGGAGTTATCTTGGAAAATTTTAGTTCCAGAATTGAATTATTTTAACATCAACTTCGAGATGGATTGTCTCATTACCATTAAATCCGATATTGATTGCTATCTTCGATGACTCTCATTCACCACACCTTGTGGCATGACTATTGGGTTTCAAGTTGAGTGGGCCTCAAGGGAGAGAAAAGTTAGACCTTCTAATCTAGAGTTGGGGAATATAATATCATTATTTTTCTTTGGACTTGGAGTGGGAATCATTGAGTGGGGATATACCTCCAGTCGCTGTTGTTTTTTACAATGTGTTTCTTTATGACTTCCCTAGTTTTCCACTAGTGAGTGAGGTTGTGTTGTATATTGACATGATGCATGGCACTCAACCAGTATCTATTCTATATTACCACATAGAACTAGCAGAATTGAAATATTTGAAGTCATAGTTGGTTTATCTTCTTGATAATGTATTTGTATGACAGAGCATGTCAACCTTGGTGGAATTTATTCTTTTTTCCAAGATTTATAATGGTTCACTACACAATATCATTAATTACTGAACGCTTAATAATGTAATGGTAAATAAAAATATCTACTAAGACAGATTTATGATTTATTAGATATGTTGATGGGGGTGAAGTGTTTCTTAAAGATCAATTTTCTCTCAGAATCTATCAATAGAGGATAAATGAATATAACATTCTTAAAAAATCCTTTTTATAGTATGTATAGTCATTATGAATACCTTTTAATTCACGTTGTTCTAAGAAATTATGAAAAAAAGTTTTATTGGATTTAATTAACATGATTTTCAATAATTATCTTGATACCATGGTGGTGGTCTTTGCGGACTATATAATTGTTTACTCTAAATATGGGGAGGACCATGTGCATGATCTGATAACATTTATATGTTTGCTGGGAAATCACTATATTTATTCCCTACATTCGAAGTAAAAACTCTGGAATCAGGAAGTGATGTTCCTTGTATACGTGGTGTTGAAACATGGGATATCTGTTGATCATGAACAGTAAAGATGATATGAAATGGGAACAACCACATAATGAAATTGAGATTCTTTCAATCTTTGGTTTAGAAAGATACTATCACTGGTTCATTAAGGACTTAAAAAATGGATTCTATGAGATTTCACTTACTTGGAAGGGAGTGATCTTTGTGTGGAGTGATAAATTTCATAGTTATTTTAATGATATGAAATTTCTTCAAACTACTACGTTAGGTTTAACTCTTCTAGAGGGCAGGCAAGGGTGTGTGCTCTTTTGTGATGTGTCCTATTATGGAATGGGTGGAGTTATTTTATAGTTTGGTAATGTTGTTTCCTATGGATCTCAACATCTTAGGCTACACAAGAATAATTATTCATGAAATTACCTTGATCATGAATATGTGATGCACACTCTCCAGAGTTGGGAAAATTAAATTTATGGAAAAAAATTATGTTTTATCAGACCACTAAATCACAAGTTTTATCATTTCACAAAAATATTGGAATCTCTTCATGAGGAACTAGGTGGAATACCTATAATCTTTTCACTATGACAGCTCCAGTGCCATGTAGAAATAGAATGTCTTTTTAGATTCTTTATGTAGTATAATTCTGACCCAGACAGTGAGAAAATATTTAGAAAAGTGGAAATTGATGGCACAATTTTCACAGTTCTATATTAAGGTTCAGATGTTAGGGGGTAAGTTTTATTTAGCCAGTGTTCAGTTGAAATCCTCTCTTCTTGAAGTTATTCTCTTGGACCAATAGCTTGATTAATAATTCCCAAACATTATAGAAAATATTAATGGTGGGGAAACATTTTCATATTGGCCATTCCCCAAATAAGGGATTCTATTCTATCAAAATCATTTTCTGGTACTATCATTAGTATGGAAATCTATGATAGGTAATTTTCATAAATCCATTGGGGCTATTCTCCAAGGAACCACAAAGATTTTCTATGATCTTTGGTGTCAATTATGGTGTCCAGGTATGAGGAATGGAATTTCTGAGTTTTCTATCATTCCTATAAATTCAAATATGTGAAATCTAAGAAACATAAACCTTAAGGGTTGCATTAGCCACAAACAGTTCATACATGGAATTGGGATGATATCATTATAGATTTCTTTGTCTGGTTTCCATGATCCCAAAGGAAAAAGAATACGATTTGGGTGATGTTCAATAGGCTTGATAAATTGTCTCACATTATACCCATTTTAGATATGACCAATTCTGGTGGGGGGTTGGTAGTTCCCTATGTGAAAGAGATTGTTTGATTTCATAGAGTTCCATCTTCAATAATCTCAGATACTGATCCCTGTTTTACATATCACATTTGGAGAGGCCTTCAGGAGGTAGTAGGATCTCATGTACGTTTTGGAATGGAATTCAACCCACGTGATGATGGCCAGATATAGAGATCTATAATATTTCTTGAGTATTTCCTTTGTTCTTGCAATATGGATATTCATTGGGAATGGGGTGATTTTGTGTGGTCGATTGAGTTTTATTTTAACAATAGTTACCAATCTATGATCCTAATGGCTCTTATTGAGGTCTTGTATGACCGAGGATGAAAATATACATTGTGTTTGTCAGATATTGGTGAGAGATTCTTGGTTTGACCGAGAATGTCCCAAGAGATGACATCAAAGATTCGGTTGGTTTGTCAGATAATGTTATGTTCTTAGAGAAAATACATGTCTTCTGATGATCGGCTGCATAAACCATTGGATTTCTCAGTTGGTTACCAAGTGTTATTAAAGGTTTCACCTGATTTGGAACAACGATGGGATTGTATGTCAAGGGAAGATTGCACTACATTTTTAGACATTTTGAGGTTGTTCTTTTGGTGGGGAATTTCCCATACCATTTAGTACTACCAATATAGTTGATATCGATACATAATACATTTCAGTTGTCTCAACATTCAAGGTATCTATTAAACCCATCTCATATTGTGAGTTGATGTGATCTTGATGTGGAACCTGGTTTATCCATGATTAATTGTCCAATCAAGTTAGTGTATTCTGAGACCAAGGTACTTTGTTGGATAATGATAACATTGGTTCATATGCTATGGCAGCATGGTTCTGATTCTTATGAGACAAGGGAGAGGGAGGCACTCTTGAGGGAGTAGTGACCTCACCTCTCTGATAGAGAGGCTTCATCATTTTCTTTTAAATGATATAAATTCTCTATAGTGGGGAAGTTGTTACATCATATTACTCTTATTAGGTTTTCATAAGCCCACTTTTGTTAGATATTTTGGTGGGTTTTGTTTGGAGTTGTTTCTTGTGATTTTCTAAATACACTATAGTTTTTCAATGTTGGGGAACAGTTTGTTCATGTATTGTGCACAATTAGAGAAAACTGTTTACCAGTGCCAATTTATTGAAAGTGGGATATTCACAGTCGACCCAACATGTTCCCTAACAATGAATAGTTTCCCAGGAAACCGTGCAGAAGGGTTTTTATATATATGAATTTATTTTTAAAAAAATTTGAGCTACATTTTTATGTACTGGCCAGAACTCAATCGATCCAAATGCATTTCTCCATTTCTTGGAGATCCTATTAAGGATTTCCCCCTTTAACCCCTTAAAAAAGAGGAATGAATCTATGTTAATGTCGTTAAATATCAATCTAGTTAGTTTCCTCCCCATATTCTCTTACTCCATCATTATAATTATTTCTCCACAAGGTTCATTAGATCTTTCTATTGATTTTTGGATTTAATACCCTTTTTCGAAATCTTAAACTATGGATGGATTCCCATTTGATTGATCATTTTTCTTCATAGACTAATACTAATTTATGATTGGCATTGCGAGATCAATTGAGTTTGGTAGGTGGTTCTATCAAGATTAAATGATTTTATTAATCCAAATTGATTTTATTATATTTCAATTGTGTGAATGAATTTATATTCTTTGTTTTTTTAATAAAAATTCATTCAATCGGTTTTTTAATGAAACAATTCAAATGAATTATAATTTTTTTGATGGAAAATGGGTTTTTGGATTTTAATTGGAATTTGGTGTGATTAAAATTGCTCAATTTAAATATTGGTTTTGTTGTAAATTGAATCAATTGAAATATATATTTTAGATGAAGAAAAATTTACTTGATGTAATTTTTTGGAAAACCTCAATTCGTTTGAGTTTGGGGTTGGGATGCAAATGATATAATGAAATAGAAATTGAATGGTTGAATTTCAAATGTGTAATAAATTGTGAATTTTCATGATATGCATTCAAATAATTTTATTTGGGTATAATTGCTTCATATGTTTTGATGGAATCACAATGTCTCATCTTGGTGAAAAGGAATGTTTTTTTATAAATACCTCAATGTGTTTTTAAAGAGAAAATTGGCATATTTGAGATAGTAAATGGGACGAATTTCATTTTCTATAATAAAAACAATTTCCCATCGCTAATTTTTAATTGAGCACATTAATTCCATAGGTAATTAGTGAGTTATTTTAGGTGGCACTTTATAATTCTATAATTTTCTAAAATATCATATCATTACATCGCATTAAATCGGTGATAGTGATGAATCCCTTTACCGTAGTCTTAAATGGATGTATGATCATTATTTTTTATTTTCACAGAGTTTGAACCCTATAACTTGGAATTATCATACCAATTTTTATCATGACCATGTTTCTATTTTGTTTGTAATTTTGAATGGGTATATATACCATTGTTATAAAATGTATTACATCCCTTGAGAAATATATAAAGTGTTTATTTAATCTATTTGTGGGAATTTTTTATGAAAAGTATCATATTATTAATGGAAAATTCCATCTTTTGAAAAAATTTCAATCATTTGAAATGTATTCAATGATTTGAAAAAAGTTATTTCCATAAATTAAACTATAGAGCATTATTTTTTAAAATATCATTTTTTAATACCAAACCTACTTATTTTAAATTTGAATGCCAATTTTAGTTAAATTGATATTGGAATCTGTTGTAGAATAATTTTTTGAAATCCTGTTGGACTTTGGCTCACACCAACCTTGTGCCTTTGTGTATTGTTACGTTTTCTCTATCTAGGTTCTAGAAAACGAATTGGATTTATTGGAAGTTGATCATTCTCTTAAAATTGGATCTTTTGAGTTGTGTCCTCATATTATTTTGTATATTTATTCCCTTTTTTACTTTGGTTATATAATATTGGTGATTATGCATGTTATACATATGGAACTATACTCCCAGTTGAGTTTTCCATTGGTATGAAAACTATCTCATCTTCTATTATTTACAAATTTTTGTTGGTAAAATTGTTCCTACATAGGGTTTTTATATTTCTAGGTTTTACTCACAATACCATTGAGATCAGGAATTCCATTCGGTCTACGTTAGGACCAATTGGTTATCAGGTTACCAGGGTACTCAAGTTCATTCGTGAAATGTTAATTTTTGGAAGGTGTTCTTTTACTTCCCCCCATTAGCTATGAAAATTAAATTCAAATTTGGGGGTTATAATACATAGCTAATAAGAATAGAAAAGAAAATTTTGATTGTAATATAGTAAACATTTAATCTAAATTATATCTTAAATTGTGATTCTTATGTTTCAATCATGGAAATACTTGATTTAAATCCTAAAATATACTTTTATGTTAATTTTTTCTTTAATAATGATTTTAAGTGATATTTTAAATTTAATAAAACATATCCCCTAGGAGTTCCAATAAAGGTATGCCATAAGGCCCATTTTCTAGTATAGCATTACCCCATGTTAGGATCAAAACGCCATGTTAGAGTTGAAACTTATAGGTATATTGTTGAGACAAACATTTCTACTTGTATTATCTATATATTATTTTATATTCTTTATAAACTACTTTTTTATTCTAACAAAAACATAATGATGTTATCTCATACTTATTCTAGTATTTATTATTCCTATTACAGTTCCATATACCAATTCTACAAAATAACTATTATTTTTTGATTATACATAATATAATTATGATTATCAATAAAAAACATTATTATATTATTTTTAACGTATTTAGATATCATATACATCCATGCATATTCATTACTAGTGTCTTTGTAATACTGTGTATATAAAATTGAAAACATGTGAATAATATAAAGCATCATTTATTTAATCCTTTAAAGGATATCCTAACTCTATTTAATCCCATTCATCTGCATATGATAACTTGGGGTGAACATGAAAAACTAATGACCTAAAATCCCAGTAAGGAAATAAATATTTTAAAACTCCTTCACACATGAGTTAAAAGGTATAACATAAAGATAAAAAAATGCATGGAACATGATTAAATATATGGAATAATAATATATAAAACTTGGAATTATATAATCATGGAATCATATCTATGTGGATAAAATATAAAACCTCAATATTTCATGATTCAAGGATCATTTCACCTAGAGAATCAAATGTTATGGTAAACTAGAAATACTATTTCACATTGATCACAAATCAAGGTTATCCACTAGGACCATTGCACATGACGTCCCATTTGAATACACATTACACAAGGAACTCGAGTGATATATGGGTGCACCAATAATTACTAGTTCATTAATATTTTTGATGGATGGATAATCATACATAATGATTCAAATATTTTTATAAGGGTTTCCCATGGAAATAATTGGTTATCATAATCAGGTCAAATGTAATAACATAAGGGAATATAATAATGGTGTCCATGAATGAAAATATTTGAATTTTATAGGACCATTATTAAGGGAAAATAGGAATAGATCATGATAACTGATGTAAAAATAAAGTCAAAATATGTAAAAATATTGTATATGAAACTCTTTTAATTAAAAATTTTAGTGCCGTATAAGAAATATATTAAATAGAATTTAAATAGAAAAACTAATATTTATATTCATAATTCAAGAAATTAACCAATGTAGTTTTTCAGGATAATACTATCTATTTTATAAGAATAATTATTTCCTAATATATATTTTTATGTTCACATGGAAGTGGGTATGAAATTGGGAATTCCCTTTGAATAAAGTATTCTTATCAGGGAGAATTGAAAATGAATCCTTTTTGAAGACATGTATATCGCTAAAAAAGGTTAAAATTACCTAGTTACATGATTTTGGAACATATAAAAGGAATTTAGATGATATATATAAAAATAAAGATGAGTTACATTTAGGTATAAAGATAGAATTTGTAACCTAATGGAATAATATATCTTCAGGTAGTATCCATTACTATATGATTGAAATGATTATGAACATGCTCTCAATGGAAATAATAAAAAAAGGGATTAATTAATTAATTCAGAACATTTTATACATGTATTTAATTTATTATAATTTTATTATTCTCACATATTTCTAAATTCATTGGTTGTGAGCGTCAATTACATCATTATAGAGCGTTGATTTCCTTGGCTTTCACGATCAATTGAATTGTATAATTGTATAAAACATCATGTAGAATGTGGAAAGTGGTTTAGAAAGAAATTAATATTTTATTGAAAACATTAAGAATATTAAAATACCATTTTTACTAGAAATGAGTATGATTCATTATATAAATAATTAATGGTAATCATTTAGATTAATTAGAAGGCTTTGATCATCAAAACTAGTTTTTTATGTAATTAGATATCATGTATATCTACTAGACCAATAATAATAAATAAGTTTTAATACATATATTATAATTTTTTTCAACAAATAAAATTGTTTCTTGATCATCCATGAAGGTATAATTGAAATATGAAATCATGTTATCCAAGAATTTAGTAAAGAAGCACATCATGGATGACTTTTTAATTTATATTATAAAAGAGGCAAGAGAAGTTATTTGGTGACAAATTATTCTATAAAAATGATAAAATAATAGTATATATAAGATATTTTAGTTTTCATGTAACTTGTATATGGGGATGATAGGGGAATATAAAATAATATATGAAAAATAAAATAAATGGAATGAAATGGGAAGAGGGTATTACCTCTAGATTCAATCTTCTTTAGAACCACCTTAGGGAAATTAGTTTTTTTCTTTTTTAAGACCAAAATCTTTTCGAAGTGGGTAGGGTCATGGACAGATATTTTACTAGAATTTTGGAAATATTCAAGGTTTGTGAAGTGTGTGTAGAAGATGTGGTGACTGGTGGTATTTATAGTAGAAGATTGGGGTATTTTCTCTTTATTTTACTCAATATATTATTTTTAGCTCAAGAAAAGAAATACTGGTAATTAATGAGACTAAATATGGTAACTATTTCATGTGAATTTTGACCAATATAACACAAATCATCCATTACCCATGGAATAGTGGATATAAATTATAATATATATGTACCATAAATTAATGTATTTATCTATTCACAAAATCTCAAATATTTTAGAAGAAATCCAAAAAATTCACCGTAACTATTTCTCAACGTTTAACGTTCAAAAATGAACTCAATATTATGAAAATAATTTTCTATGTATGGGATATTTATTTTTTTAATAAATTCATCATTTAATAAAAAATCTATTGTTTTAAAATTTATAACTTATTTTTCAACACATTGAAAAATTAGTTAATGTCTTATAAAATTACCTTATAATCATAAGAAATAAAAATTATAATTCATGAAAACATATTTTGATAATAAAATATACATTAAACCATTTTATTTATTATAATGGTATAATTAAATATTTATAACTAACCAAAATACTAACATTTAATTTATCAAAACTAATACATTTATTTACTTATTTCATGATATCAATATATTCTATTTTTATTTATAAGAGAATTGAATTTTATTTATACATTAACCAGTGTTGTTACTATTCTATTTGTCATATTACTATTCAAAAGGGTCGTATTAATTTTAAATAGGCCATGTTATTATTCAAAAAAAATATATTCCATAATTTATATAAATGAAAATTATTTCATCCATTCTTCATTAATAATGGATTTATTGTGTTTTATATGCAATTTTATTGTGATTTATAAGTTATAAAATAATTATAAGAATATAAATTTAATCAAGAGAATCTTGGGTCTTTATAGATATAGGCATGACTATCTTTATAGGAGACGTCAAACTCTAACATTCCATGAATTTCAAGGGAATTCATTGAGCACTGAGTGGATTCCATTTTGATACATGGATGTGAGTTTCCAAGGGACATACACACATTAGAGCATTGTCGTAATTTACATTTGGGAACCTTTCATTAAGTCTTAGGAACCCATAACTATCATTCATATATTGTGATGCCTTGGATCCAAATTGACATCTTTAAACAGGTGGTTCCGTGGGCACACCCATTAGTCACAGTAATTTCATGGCCCATGATTTACATGTATGGGAAACTTAAACTCGGTTTGAATTATATCATGGAGGAATTCATTGGATGATTCCTCTTGGATTATACTCACACCCCATTATATCTAGGATATATATTATTACTAATATATCATAACTGTGGAGGTCAAGGATTCCTTAGTTACTACCTTTGATACTCTGTAATATTATCATCATAAATGTTACATTGACTATTATATTAGATCCAATATAATTGTTATTATTATAGTATTCCTTGTACACTACTTAGATATTTTTACTTCACTTTTTATAAATTAGAACATAATTAATTACATGATTACATGTTCAATCACTACCTATAGATGAAGAACATATCCATGATAATTACATTGTTGTACGGTCATTTAATTTATATATACATGAGCATAGTTTCATTGTATATGATATATAATTAATTATTAACAAACTAGTTGTGGTGGCCTAAATTTTTTTTATCACACACTATCTTAGCTACGAATAGTACCTAAAATGATTATATATACACAGTTGTAGACAATAATAAGGGTACCTCTTTAGACAATAAATCATAATTTGTTTTCATTTGAATTGATATTTGTAACATAGGATTGGACCAATGATTAGATTTCATATATAGTTTTTTCTTTTTTCTTTTATATTTTTTATATATTTAATTTCTTGTGGCTATGTATAACTATTTTCTAGTATTTCATAGACATCACATGTGACATCATAATTTTCTATATGATTTAGATTCATAGATTGACTATTATTTAGTGCTTGAATTTCTATTATAGTATCCCATTTCATATTAATTATTTTTACTTCTTCCTTTACTTATATAATATTACATATTTTATATTCATCACTCTGGTAATGAGGGTATAGACTCCCCACCGACACACCCTAGACCTTTTCTGCATGTTGGAAGCCTATAACATAATGGGGCGTCAGTCCATGTGGCCAACTGAATATAGTGCACCTTTGAGTGACACCTAGTTCGGGATGTGACACATTCCATTTACCATAATGATCATTGTGAAATGGGAACGTTTCTTATGTATATGTATGACCAACACTCTATGTGATCATAATATTTGTTCATTCATCGTAACCATCTTCCACAGTTTGATTTAAAAAAAATAAATGATATAAAATATTATGATTATGTCATTATTATTTTTCTCAATATGTTTAAATAATGAAATATATTACCATAGTCAACCAACCAGTTTTTATTGACATATATCCAAATATGGTCAAAACAACTAACATAAACATGATTGATTTTTTTATTATACAAAACAATTTCATATGTGAAGTACAAGTAATAATAAAAATGAAAAGTTACCACATTAAAATAAAAATTTAATATAAGATTATCATTCATGAAGATAACGATACACATGACAAGGTTGGTTCAAGGTAAGTCAATCCATCTCAATGTAAATTCATTAATGCATATTATTGATGTCATAAATCCACTTTCTATACTGAGGGGTATATACAACCCTTTTGACATGTAATACTACTAATTTCTCTATTACAATGAAATGTATTGTTTTTTAATGTTAATCTATTATGAGCAATACGATTCAAGTGATTTCCAAGTGATAAGGGAATTATTTTTTTAAAACTAATTTTAAGGTTTTCCATACATTATATTTCTCATCCACATCCATGTTTTAAAAGTTATTTTATTAATGATAATATGTATCCATAACATATTTATAATGAATATCTTATATCTCTATACATTGTTAATTTTTTTTCAATAATTAAAATTTTAAAAAAATTTATATGGAACATTTTGAAAATTATAAAATACACATTTTATTCCTAACATACTCGATGAAAATAATTTTTTTGAAACGGTGACTGTTATTTGATTTTAGATTACATTACAAGGTTTCCATTTTTTTAAAGAAAAGTCATTTTATGTTTATCAATGTAATCTGATATTGTTTTTTGGTTTTCAAAAAGATTTTGTTATTTTAATAACATGAAATGGTGTCTTATTAGAAAAAAATGATATTTAATGATTTACATGTTGATGTTTTCAATATTTTATTTTTTATTATTATGTTATGTTTCATGGAAATTGCGATGGATGGTTATGTTATAATACAAGGATAGGTGGCTCTATGATAAACCAATGGTGGAGGGGGGTTCAGTATAACAATCCATTTCATTGGGCATGGTTGATTATCATATGGTTATTCCATTAATAATCATCAAATGTATCGATTTTGACATCATGGTTATTCAATTTAAATAAAATAAGGGTATAATGATTTCACAATACACTTTTATTTGTTATCTATTCTTTTAGTGGGTTTTATGAAAATATTTGGATTACATATATGAAAATAATGAGATTATTTGAAAAGTATTAATTATTTCATGATGGTAAAATTTATTACATAATGATTATATTTCAATTAGTTTACTATTATTTCAATGATACTGTAATGTGGTTTATCATTTGAAATGATTTTTGACAAAACAATTTGAACATATATTTCCATAAAACATTTTTTTGAAGATAATAATCATGAACTAATCGATTTCATATGTTTCTTTCAAACCCATTATTGAGATTTTTGTCATCATACCTTGTTTTATAATGTTTATAAAAGGGTTTTAAGCACGTATAGGGACACATAAGATGTCAATATCAAAATAATGGTTACATTATATGAAAATAATTTTTTTTATTATTTATAAAAAATTCTAAAATATGATTAATTGATACAATTCATGAATTTTCTAGTTGATAATATATAGTTTCAGCATCTATGTTTTTTTACAAAATTCTACAAAACACTATAAATGAAGTGATCCTTAGGATTTAATGAATGAATATTATTTTCTAATTTCACAAGAATATTTTATGTTTATAAAACTATCCATATACTTATGAACCCATGAAAATATATTGAAATAATATATTATATTATTAACGAGATTTATATTACTATATTATGTTATAACATTTGTTGGGAACTGTTTCAATAGTTACCAAATCCATAACTATTTACGATTTAACAAAACATTAAATTGGTATTTATTATGTTTAAATCTAATTTGGAGGAATTGTATTTTCATTCTCTATTAAACCATGTAAATTGTTATTAAATATGAATATTTCTTGGCATTAGGAGTAGTATTTTATTTTTCCTTATAATTTTTCCTCTAATCTAGTGTATATTTATTCTAAAAAATCCATAATCATTATTCTGTTTCATGATAATCTCTATGGATTGAAAAAATATTAATTTAGTAGCTTTAAATTGTTACATAAAATTAATTAATGAAATTATTTTAAAAAATTTAAAAGAATAACGTAAAAATGTTTTTCACATAAACATATTTTCCAATCATAATGACCATTCCCTAGGAAATATCTTATTTTAAATGAAAATATGTTTTTCAATTTAAAATATATTCCCATACATAAATGAATTTTTTAAATTGGGGTTTAATATTTTTCAAAAAAATATCTTAAATTAAATTTTAATCTAAACATGTAAATTTTTATCTTTCGGTCATCATTTTTATATATATTTCTATTCTAATTATGTTATTAGTAATTTTTCTATTATATTTATGTTTTATATATTGTAATGATTCCTAAATTTTTTTATTATGATGTTTGGAATTATTAATTTCATATTTTTAAAATAAACTATACTTATACATGTTATTATTTATGTTTCTATGACATCCATGAAAATAATTCCATTTAATGACTTTTTATATGAAATTGTTTATTATTTTTTATATATATAATATTTTTTTCTACCTTATATATTCCTAATAACCTCTATTCATGTAAATCTCTTAATTATATTTTTTGGCCACACATTCTTATATTTTCATTCCTTATATAATAATGAAGAATAATACTACGGATATTCATGATGATTATTAATGTTGGAATATTTTGGGGGAGATGTTGAATAAATATATTGGGATATTAAAATTAGGTTTACTATAAAAAAAATATACACTTGATAATAAACATATTAATTTTTTAAAATATTTATTTTATTAGGGACTCAATATTTTTCGTGATGTCGAAATTATGGAAAGTTGAAAAATTTGTCACATGACTTGGTATCAAATCCAAGATGTAAAAGTATTGTTCTATCACTTGATCAAGGTGTATAGGTCAGGAGACTACATAAATGGTCCTTAGTAAAATGACTATGGTGGAAAAATGTGTCAAATAATATTAATTTTAATATGTATTATGTTGTGTTCATGTGGAGGGAAAATTTCGACATGGATAAGGGATTTTACTAATTTACTTTTCTTCCATTGAGTTACAGAATTTATTTTTTAGTTAAATTTTCTAATTTTTATTTATTCATTGAAATGTATAAATTGAACATTGTTTCCTCCTTTTTTGTTATAATATTGTTTTTATTTATTTTATATTATCAAATGATACTCACCTCAGATATTAGTTTTCAGAAAATTAGTTTATTTTTCCCCAATTTTAATTTCATTATACATATGCCATTTTATTAATAAAAAACATTTATATGGTGTAAATATTATATTTTTTTATATTATATCATGAATTACATTTAAAAAAATGTATATGAAGATCAGTTTCTTGATATTTATTTTACAAGGGTTAGATTTAAATGTAACTCAAGATGTATGTTTTGTTTTCCCAACCTGATTAACAGATAAGATTATTTAAAATGTTACAATATTTCTTGAGAACATATATATTTTAATGAAAAAATCCACCTTGGATATTAAATGGTAACATGATCTGATCTGTATCATGACCCATATGATATTCTCGATCCCCACGGGCTGAAACAAGTGTTAGGAAACAGTAGGGAAATAGGATGAAATGATTTTACACAATATTAATAAATAAAATGAACAATGAAAATACTGCAGATCACGTCAATAAATATAGAATAACAAACATATAATATTTTAATACGACATAAAATAAAATCAAAACAATAAAAACACACTCAACTGATATTGACAACATAATATCGATATGTGATCCCAAGGGTCACTCTCCAACACCATGACCTACCATTTGTCATGTTGACCAAGACCAAACTAAGTACTTCCCCACAATCATAAAATAAGAAGAAACTATCAGAGTGAGTATTAAAACTCAATAGTTATTCTTAAAAAATATATTCCCAATGGACTTCTATTTAAAAATAGTTACATCAACACCAATATTAAAACACAATATATAAAAATAATCTTTTCTCCAAATTATACTATAATATAAAACATATTTCCATTTCTCTTATACCATTTAATGTCACACTCTTCCATAGGTGGTAACTATTAATATTTCAAATTGAATGATATATTTTTCCATTTTAGAATAAAATAATGAAATATGGTGCAAATTATTTTCAAAAAATTTTTCCATAATCCATTGAAATCCAAAACACAACTTTTATCAAAGAAGTAAACCATTAAGGGAAACCAAATAAATGATAACATAATAGTGGAAATTAAAAAACAAACACATGAATGACCACCTAATAATATATCTCAATCATCCACTTCTGAAAAATATGTTCCAACAGACATGAGTAAAACCTATTAACTTTAGAATATTCTAGAACATCCCAATTCATGTTGACTCATACCAAAAATCATTCTTCTCTTAATGATGTCCAAAATTCCCACACCCACTCGACCACACATTATGTGGTATAGATAAAGGGTCACATAACAATAATAATAAAATCAATATAACCATGTTTTATGGGCCACTATCCAGTAAAAAAATTTGTTCTGTCGTAATCGTTCACTGAATGTTATCACACTAGGACAGGTTCCATTGTCAATATGTATAGTTGGTGTGGCAACCAATTCCAATCGATCAAGAAAACCTATACACACATATATAATAATAATTAAAAAAAACCTACATCACATGATTCACCAAAAGGATCAATCTCTTTCCATACTAATATATATTTTGAATGAGTCCACCCTGATGATATCCCATTGTGGTCAAAGTAAACGGGTCATACATATTCCCCATCGATGACATCACACCAATTAATTTAAATGGATAACATGGATTAAATAGTGAGTACATCCTATCCATTTAAAATAAAACTATCTAAGAGAATTATCCAAATAGAGTTTTGATGATAAATATTTTCACCAACATTGCAATGTGCCAATTGGGCCTAATGTATCCTTTTTCAGAGAAAAAAAATTACAATTTTAAAATGGTAATAACACCATTCTCCATTAATTAACATTTTTAAGATATAAATTTTCAAAAATTCGATCATTTTTCTAAACTGAAATTACATTCAAAAAAGTTGAAATTGTCCATGCATCACCAACACGTCCCAAACCATTTACAAGTTCCATATAGATGCAACATTCATACTCAAAACCATTTGGAAACACCATTGAAGAAACTCAAAAGATAACTTCATGTTTTACTACATATTTAAAAAGACAATCCATTATTTACATATCCCAAATTATCCTAAAACATTAACCATGAATTTCATCTAACACATGGTGAACAATATTTTACAGAACAATTCCATTTTTCACATAACAAGGAAAAATCACTCCCTTTCACACCATAAAAAAATTATCCAAATATCATATAACACTATTAAATATACATTTAATGTGAGAATGTAAAAAAACAATAAATTCATAAATTAAAAAGGCATGTGTAGAGGGAATCATACCTCAAATCACGGTGCTTCAACAACGTGCACCCCAAATCACAACATGTTGTTTCCAAAATCCAAGATCTTCCTAGAGGATAATAAAATAAGTAAAAACACAACATAAATCAAAGGGAGACAAGGAAAATATCTACATGAGTTTATATGTGACGAAAAACACAATGAAAAATAGATGAAAGAGAAATATAGAGGATAGGAGGGGAGAATACCTTAGGAAATCATCCATATAACATGAAGAAACCATTTTATCGACACCATGAGAGGATGGAGGACTCCTACATAACCAACGGGATTCTTCCCTATGGGTGTTAAAAATAGTTATCGGGGGGGTTAATTGATATATGGTTATAATCATGTAAATTTGGTTTTTTGAATTTTTAATTTTTAATTACCTCGGAGCTGCACACAGTTTGGAGGTAAGATATACTAAATTAAATGCCAACCATGTAACCCTCACTTACTACATCTGTTCAATCGCATTTGGTTGGATGATTCGTTTAGAAACCATGCACCAATAATAATGAATGTTTTTCCCATGAATGTGGCTTCCCTCATTCATTAATCAAGGTTTGATTAACCATGTAATCGATTTTCTCCCTCGACCAAAAGAACACCAATGCTCGCATAATTACATGAATATTGCACTATAGTTTTCCCAAAATGGGCATTAAAAATGATCTAAGATAGAAAAAACAAATCTTCAAATTCAATACATTCACACAAAGATAATTATCCAAAAACTCAAGTCCAAAATATTATCCCTATCAACGATCAAAAATAAAAAACCAGCTTTTACATTTCTCTATATAATTAATGCATCCCTCCCCTGGAAAGACACAACATTTTATAGATGATTGTTCATCAACTAAGGATTTCTCTATTCTCTTGATTCACCCTCATAAACCATGATCATATCAATCACATATCAATATAACATAAACAAATTTTTTGAAACAAAGGAATTCATAAAACCACTTCTGCATAAATGATGTGAAATATAATCCTTGGATTCTATAACCATGACTTGAACAAGAATTATAGGAAAACTCTAAAATACCTAAATTTTTCTAAAATAGAAAGAATCAAAAATTAGATAAATTATAAAATAATAAATTTCAAAATAAATCACATCTGAAACAAAACCTAATTCACAACAGGGGATTTCCGAATGGGCTCCATACCAATAAAAAAAATCTTGCATTGATCAACTTTATAGGAAAACACATTTAAACAAGAATTTTGTCTCCCTACCATTTACTAACCGACCAACAAGAGAAACATCAAATTATCTGTCATAGATACATCCCTCCACATCCATCAATAATAACCCACCACAATGGAAAAAATGAGAAAAAATGGAACCTTAGACAATCTCTATTCCAACAGTAATATAAGAAGATAATAAAAGTTATATCACACACATATGATTCTAGAATACAATCTAGTTTCACCTTGGGACATATGCTTAAAGCACTGGTGATTGATGTATTGAGATACTCTTATTCAATATCTACTAATCATTGATTGGAACTCCTTCTTTCCAACATAACATGGGTTCTATAAGAAAAAAACACAACTCTTTCCACTTTAAATAAAAAACAAATTAAATGATAGAAAAAATTTAATGCACCTCTACTCATTAGAGAATTGTTTTTTAGGTTCCTAAATAAAAACAACATTATATTATCACCGATGATCAAGGAGAAATTAACAACATTCACGTTTACAATCTAATAAAACAACTACAAAAAACCACTATATTCAATAATTTTTTAAATATAAATTTCAATGAGAGGGATAGTAAAAAATGATTCAACATCACGTTACTAATGAAAATATGCTAAGGTGTCTTTCTGAGAGTTGGTTTTGGCTACATAATATTTCATAGAAATGTCGTGATAGAACCATTGGAATGACCAAGATATCCATAGAGATGATGGATCTTCAAAACACTCAAACACAACAACCTTTTATAATTTTTTTTATATATTGATGAAAAAAAGTAATCCTATGCTTGAGAGAAGATAAATATTGATTAAGATGTCTTTTAATTTCATGGAAAACAATGAAAACATCATGTTGAATCCCCATATCCTTAAAATAATTCCCATCACCTATTCTAAGAATTAGTGGAGGATTAGACCCCACTAGCACTCATACTATCAATGGATCTTCATGAACCACATTCCCCACCATGTCAGAAAAAGAGGTCATATCAAACTAAAAATCCATTGATTTCACATTGATACAAATCTAAATCTCTAAACCTTGATCCATTAAAAAATCTAGAAAAACATAATATGATAGCTAAAGAACTACATCCATGAAATGATAGAATTATTTCAAAAATGATACATCACCCTTCTATAAATATCACATCTCCATTACCTTTGTCACATTCACAATCTCTGGGAAATATTGATAGATGAACAAAACATTGAGGAACCACATGAAAGATATCCCTGATGCTTGATCTAAGACAGAGATGTCTACAAGTTCCATTTTGGTTCTTCAAGTGTTAAAGTACTAATCTTTACATTCAATTACTCAATAAACTCAATGAGGTTGATGTGCCAATGAATTTTCAGATCCAACATTCCTCTTAGAGTTGATATACATGACCAGAAAATAGATTTATATTTAACTATCAAAACACATGAAGGATGTACATAGGATGATCAACTAGAGAATCTTCCAAGGCTAAAACACATGTTGTTGTATTAAAAATATACAACAAATCCATATGGTGTAGATCACTACACAAAAATAAAAACAAGATCACAATCCAAAAAAATCAACAAGGGATATCAATCTCAAACACTAAAAAATTGACTTAGGAAAAAAATGGGGAAAATGAGCACCTCAACCATTGGATATCAAATCATCAATATTTACATCCTAAAATAAATTTAAATTGTGAAAAATCTTGGTTACTTTTCACAGTTAGAAATGGTATTACATAAAACCTCAAAAATGCACATTCCCATACCACCCAAGATAATTATAAATTCATTTAAATATGAGAACTCATCCCCTAACTTATCCACACATATATTACATGTGATAAATCATGAAAATAATGTGGTTAAATCTCATTCTGCTTCAACAACACACACCCAATATCACATCATAATGGTTACCAAAGCCAAGAACTAGCATGCCGACCCATAAAAAATAAAACAAACATATTGGGAGGGGAGATATGAACCCTAGGTCTAAGAGACCATAAGAGATGAAAAACTAAAAGGAAAATGGACGAAAAGGGAATAGGTATGGGAGATGAGAACACACTGGAAAATCCCCCTTAAAACATTGATAATCAAATATTAATATATTTAGGCAGGATGGAGTAATATTAATGAACCGCAAAGATTATTTATTGGGGCTGTAAAAACGAGGTAATGTGGAAATGGTTGGATTTGGGGTTAAAATACAATAAGGGTATATTAGGAAATATTAAATTTCAATGAGGTGGGAGCCAAATTTCATTTCGCCACCTAATTTAGGAACATGTCTTCCAACCATGCACCATTATCTAGAAACGACCATACACATGCCTGAGTTGGCCTAACAGTTTTGAAACAATTCCCCAAATATAAAGAACATTTTTTGTGAGATTGGGTCTTCCTACATATTTTGACTTACAATTTAGGTATTTGTTAGTCAAATAGAAGCATACTAAACATTGCACGGTTACCGAGAGCATGACTCATGGTTTTACGAAACCATGAGCAGGCCATGATCCATGGGAAAGCACTGTGAGACTATAAATTCAAAATTTTCACAGCCGGAATGTGAGACAAAAACCCAAGGCCAAATGATAAACCAAATTAATTGTCAAAAATAAAAATATGTGTCAAAGATATAGTTTATATTTAAAAATAACAATCATTTTGTTTCACTTTTTTTAACCTCAAATTTATTTATTAATTTTTTTTTTAACACTAAATTCATAGTTATATAATATAATTATGTGTTGGGGTTTCAACAAATTTTTTATTTCTAAAATATAATTTAAATTTATTTTCACTCACATATTTGCTTTAACTGGTAATTTTATTGAAGTCCCTTTATTTTTTTCATAAATATAAAAATTTATTTCAAATTATAATAATTTTCATAGAAAATTTATTAATCAATAAAATAATTTTATCATTTTGTGAATGGTTCATTATTGCTAAAAGTATCTTTTTATGAATTTCTACGTTAACATATATTTTTTTCCTTTTTAATTTAATATAAAACATTCTCCCTATGTCTTCATAGTATATAAAAGAAATTATTTTTCCAATAATTTTACATAATATTTATTTAAAAATGTGTTTAAAATATGTGGGATATTTTTTATTATCAGATTCATTTTTACTAAAACTCTAAAAACAAGTTTTTCATCAATTTTATTATACAATAACATATAATGTTATTGATCTAATATATTGTAAAAATGAAACCATACAAAATCTTTCTATATTTTCATTTTGAAATTTATTTCCCTTTCAAATATATAATCAATCACTACATTTTTCATTCCTAAAAATCAAATTTGAATAGAAATATCTTTTCTCTCATGTATTTCCTTTTTTAGTATCCTATTTTCCATTTATTTTATTTAAATAATTTTAAAATTATTCAATATGATTACTTATTGGTGAATGTATTGACATGAAATTATATCCTTTTCCCATATAGGTAAATTACATATGCTTTATTATTTTTATTTAAGGTTAATTACATATAAAGATACTGAATATCTATAGATAAACAATTATTTAAAATGTCTATATCATGTAATGATTATTAATTGAAATGTTTTCATTCTGTGATAGCATTGGAAACTAATATGAAACCTATTTTATTTTAAAATTTAATTTATGAAATGATTAATGAATAAGATATATTTATAACTCATATTCACATATAATGATGTGCGGGGCCTAATATATCTCTACAATGTTGTAGTTATGGACTTATATCTCATGAGATAATGAATCATGGGAATATAGTGATTTTGAGAATAAAAATAGTCAATATACATTGATTATATCAAAATATAAAAGTTTTACTATCTTGGTATCATTTTAAGAATAAGGGTTGACATAGTTTGTTTTGTACAAAACATAAATGGAGTACATATCTTATATTATTTACAATGCATTACCATACATTTGTTTTTTTCATTTGGGGTTGTGAATGCTTATTTCTATGTTATTTTATAATGGGTCATGATTGTTGACACATTTTTTCACATATACATTATTCATTTTAATGTTATACAATATTGTATACCATGAATAGTATTTGATGATAAATGATATATTTAGTTTCATTTTCTAATTTATCATGATTGTAACCATATGAACATATTAGGCTTACTTGTGACATTTTATTGTATGTACATTTGTTTACCTTTATTGAGAAATTGATAAAATCCATTATGGTGTACATATTATCATTTGTTTTGAAGAAAAATAAACCATTTATTTTTCTAGAAGAATCTATTTTGTCTAAAGTTTCTGAGAGATGTTTCAGACTTGTTTTAGATTACACTATTTCATTTATAGTTTAAAAAAATTCTATTTGTAGTAAAATAAATATATTTTATGAGTTTATGTTTAATTTCAAATTTCAAAAAATTATAATCCTATAAAATCATGGGAATGTATTTTAATGATATATTATTTTTAAAGTTATATAAATCAGATGGAATTAATTATTGGGAACCACACTTGGTTTTATAGTATGGTATAGATAAATTTACATTTTATGATGATAATTGAGGATAATTTAAGTGTTTATAAGTTAATGTTGCTCTTAATTTTCATGTTATATATAACCCCACTTGTTGTATGGGGTATCATCGAATACATTATGGATTGGGGTACGTTATAATTAGTAAATACTCTAGTAATAATTACAAGGTATCAGACTATGTTCGTATAACATCCCAATGATTGGGTAATATAGAGATTATTCCAATCTCTATATTACTATATCTTTTTATTAAAACTGGAATGCATATGTAGTTTTGGAACATGATGACCTAAGGTTATTAACCAGAAAAATGGTTGGTTTAGTAACATCTCAATTTTCAAAGTCGTTCATGATTAGTGGGACTAAGATTACACACCATGATGTACACTCCTGGGGGATATTATTTTGTTAATCACATTCTATATTAAAGCCAACAGAAATTATATATTTTAGATTTATCTAAAATATTTATATTAATGTATGAGATAACATAAAATAATTCATCAAAGGTTGAAGTAGGATATTTATATAATGAACAATACAAGGCATGACAACATTGGATTTCATGAAGGTATAAATATATATGAAATATTAGCATTAAGTTTTATATCGATATGTTTATTTAACCTTATCTATTTGATATTACCAAAATAATTTTGGTTTTAATTTTTGTTGGAAACATGTTCTATCGAATGATGTTATGAAAATAATATATCTATATTCTATTTGGATTCATTAATAAATTCATATTTCAAATATACATGTGGGTATCTTAATAAATAGAAATTATGAATATAAACTAATGTCATCTTATATTCCATATGATAAAACATTTTTCATCTATTTGGATGATATATAATGTGAAAATATTACTTCATAGATACCCATATGTATTCTTATTAGTATGTGATAATTGATGTTTTTAGAAATAATTTATTTATGTGTGGAGAATTTAACACACCAATATTTTGAAATATATTTTTTCTAAATTAGTAGTATGTTGGATAAATTTTTTCACACAAAAAACAAAACTAAAATGGTTTATGACATATTAGATGAATATTTATCATAAAATTTAATAACAATAAATGATTTAGTAAATAATAATTTAATAATAAATTAATATTTCATTTTAAATTTTATTAAGAACTCTAAATGTTGTTATCATGTATATTTTAATAAGTAATTTTTTTATTTAAATGTAAAATTTATAATTTTATAATTTTAATTTCTTAAAATGAAATTAATTTTTTAATTTATAATTTCGGAGTTATTTTTTAATTTTTTTGAGATTTTACTAAAATAATTCTTTATATGGTAATACAAAAGAATAATGATTTTGTTAATATGATAAATTTAATGGAATTATCAAAAAAAATAATGATTTAATATTTAATAAAAATTCTTTATATAAAATATATATCTTATAAAAGTTATTTATATATTTAATAATACATATATAGAATTTATATAACACACGTTAATAAATATTACAAACTAAATTAATATTTAAAAATAAAATATCTCTTTATGAAATCACAGTGAAAATTATATTTATAACATTTTATAATATGCAATATAATAAAATAGGTTTCATAATTGATATAATAATATCCATATAAATTTTGAAATTCAATATCACTTTTAATAACAAATAATATTCATAATATTAATGTAATTTTTGTGGAAATTGCTGATACTTGAATTTTCAAAAATATGTTTTATAAATATGTTGTAATTTTTATATTATGAATTAAATTAATATAAAATTTTATTTACATCCAAATTATAATTCAAAATTCATTCCTAATATAAATTTCCAAATTAAAAAACATATTTATATTTTCCTTAACCATAAAGTGGTCTAAAAGTAGTTTGATTCTTCAAATATATCATCAACCACATAAGAACCAAATCAAATTCTATATAATATTTATCCATATGTTCTATGATATTTTCTAAAAATTTAATGACCTTATTATCCACTGTAATTACCTATGTGTTAACTATCATTATAAACATATAGGTTATCAAAATATATTTACATTTTCCCACAAAATATAGTATTATTCTCTCTCAGATAACCATTTCATTAAAACACATATTCAACATATTGGTTACATATAAAAAATTATATTCAAACTAAATAAATGTATACCAATGTACTCTAATAACATAGAAAATAAAAACAATAATTATTCCTTAAAAGATATGATTATCTTTTAATTTATAAAACCATAATTAACTCACACATTCCTCATAACTTTTTTAGAACTATATTATGAAACATCAATCATTAAAAATATATTATAATCGTTTAATGATTTTCTATAAAAAATTTCCTTAATAATTAAATCCAAAAATTAAAAATATTGAAGCATGTGATAATATTCATCAATATCAATTTAACAATGTTTCCAAATTTAAATATAAGAAAAGATTAAAAAATTTTAGATACATTTTATATGTTATTCATAGATTTTTCATAATCATCAAATAAACCTGATGTACCATTATTTCTATGATCTTAATGATCTCCTTAATTATCATTACATGTATGAATTTTGTTTTATAATTCTTATACACTATAAATTTGAATAATCCTATTTTTTCTTTATAAAATTTCATTGGTATCTTATTTCAACATTATTTACATATAGGACATTTTATAATTTTACCTTCTTGATTTTTAGAAATTGAATTTCTATGAAACTCTGTTTGTTTCTTATTTAATTAATTTAGAATCACACCAAATTTAATTTTTTAATCACATATTAATAGATTTGATTAATAATTACCTCAAATGTTTTAAATCTAGATCCAATTGTGATAATTTTAAAAATCATGGATCTTCCACATTATCATTTAAATAAAATTTATCATGGTTTCAAGTGGATTAATCAATTTACATTAATAACTATAGATATAGTGAGTATATAAATGATGATCATAATAAACTATATTCATTGAAGAATAAACACTAATATATACATAACCAATTAGAATCCTATTATTTAAAATTAATTATCCACAAAATATTAATATTTATTTTTGTAAAATAATTTAAACGTATTCTAAAATAAAATCCTGACAACTATTATAATAAAAACCCTTTAACTAATATATTCTATTACGTACTATAAATTTTGAATCCGATAATTTTGATTTTAATTAAATGATTTGAATTTTATTATATTCTTATGAAATTTTATATTTTTGTGTTTTATAAAATTAGTAAAACCATTACATAAAATATGGAACATAGACACAGAATGTAATTTTTCTCCAAAATATAGGACTATTAATTTAATTATCATTCTTCTTTCATGAAACACGTTTCATATTCAATGAAAAATTAAATTATTCAATGATAGTTATCATAATATTTATTACTCATCTTCAGGACCAGTCAAAATCATTTAAATCCATGGTGTGGGAAAAATCCTATTTTGGTAAGAAAATGTAATTAAAATCACTATTACCAGGGGATCATGAAAACCCAAAAAAACTATGTTTTTCTTAATAATATTTTAAGCACATAAATAAAAAATATCCACCTGATAAAGACTACTTTTTTATGAGGGAAAACATTTAAAAAATTTTGTAGAATGAAAAATAATTATTTTAAAATAATCAATATGAGTACTTCAGAAAATATTTCTCAAAAAACAATCCCTTAATGTTTAAAATTTCAAAATTATTTCATTCCTTACTAATTTAAAAAAATTAAATAAAAACCTCGACAAGACTGAATTAAGTATATTATGGAATCATATTTAACCAAGTCATTCATTTTTAACACATTTTTTCACAATTTAATCCCAATGTATTCCATATGGGATACAAACTAGGTTACGTCCCACATTTTTTATCATTAAGGGATAAATGATTACCAAAATAATTGTACAAACATTTCAGGGTCACACATTCTCATGAGAAATATCAGAATGATTCATCATAAAATGTAATGAATATGTACCATATCATGAACAAAAATAATTTAATCATTCACTTTTAATCACAATCAACTTAGAACCCCATTTGAACCCATATGAAATAAAACCTTCCATTTTCACATAAAAATGTAAATAAATATTTCATTTTTATAAAAATCTATAAAAACATACGTAATATATTAGGATTATGATATTATTTCAAAAACTATAAATATTTATAGTTTATAAATTATAATTAATAATTACAATGAATATAGGAAAATAAAGTCCATCAGTTTATATTGATAAATATTTCCGTTTCACATTCATTAAAAAATACAAATGGTGTGGATGAGAAATGTAAAAAAAATTCCTTTTGAAACATCTACAATGAAAGTAAAAATTGTTTGATCATTAAAATTATTAATATTAAAAAATGAATAAAAAAATTGTACAAATATTTTAACAAATATAGAAATGGATATAAATATTTTGAATCCTATATTTTATAGATGAATTAAAGAAAAATATTTTATCACTTCAGTAACATTTTAATCAAAACCTCACTTATAGAGAGAACATTAAAATTATATTTAATCAAAATTATTTATAATAAATTGAATATTAAATATATCTAAATTCTAATATATATATATATATATATTCCGAAAAAAACGAATCAGTTATGAGAATGGAATGATTCTCAATAAAAAAACATTTAAATTATAATATCTCTTCCCTTGATTACAGAATCATTTGATATGTTCTATAACTTTTATATTGGAAAAAAATTGGCATGAAATTATGAAGAAATGATTTCATTTTTATTCCATTATCATTATTCCTTTTATTTAAATTTTTAATTTGAGTTATCTAGTCACAAAATTCCATTATTTCTACTTCAGACATATTCTTGATGCTCAATTAAAATTACCAAAAGAGAATATTTAGTTTGGTGATGGTCAAAGGGATCGTAGTTCTTTTATAACCATTATATTAATATTGGAATAATTATAATGTTTATTATTTAAATATAATTTTAGATATATACATTAATGGAGGACATGAAAAATGAAATTATTCGTGGTTGTAGTAGTCCACACGCACATATAGACAACATTATCATATTCAAATTTATGGAAGGGTATGATAAATTGTAATATATTATCTATAAAAATCATATTTTTACACTAGTATCTTATTTGTATTTTAAATCCATCAAAATAGCCATCCTTCTGAGGCAATGATGAAAAAGGAAACACATCACTTCGTGTAGGTGGTAGTCCACACACATGCAAAAGTGATGTTTTTATTTAACATATGATGGAACAAATAATGAAAAATAACATCTCTATAAAATATAATAATATATCATAATATGAAATATTATAATTTTATCATATCATCGTGGTAATATTTTATTCCAATGGGTTGCAAAAACAAATAAACCTGAACACACTCAGTTAAGAGTTATACCTCTCCTATTAAAAACATCTTTTCACTTACACCATAATACACATAAACTCGTCTATGTGTTTTATTTGTGTGACAACATAATATTTTATATTTTATTTTACTTAAATATGATATTTCATTGCATTTGTAAATGAGAAAATGAGTTTAAATGAACCACTATATAACATATAAATTATTTATGTAATATGGATGTTAAATGATTTTCATTTTTTTTGGAATGAATGAATAGTAATAACCATGTAATAAAATATGTTTATAAAAATTTTAATTAAAAACTTTTCTAAAAAATATTAAATTTATTAACAATTCATTTAAAATAAATATCAAATGATTTTATTGTAAAATAGATATTATTCAAAAAAAATAATTTTTTCTACAATTAATGTTTATCTTCTTAGATTATGTTAATGTATAAGGCCCCAGCCTTAAACCTTACTTAATATTGAGTTATTACAAGATTACACATTGAGGATCTTTCCAGGTTTAGAGTTTTAGAGAATTAGATCATAAAACATGCATTACATTCCATATTTAAACAAAGTGGTTACATAAGGATAGTATTCATTTTTCCCATCAACGGAAACATATTTAAAATAAAACATGGATTATTTCTTGACACTTCCTTGACACTATCATCATATCATGTACCATTCCCTTGACCTGTGAAAAAAATTTCAAAAAAACATGGGATGAGCATAAAACGCTCAGTAAGGGATATAAAAATATGGAAAGGAAACATGAGTACATGTATACATAAGAATCAATAAAATCATACTTTTCTAATAAAACATAAGTGATTTAACATAACTCATCAAATCATGAATAAACCATAGAAATCATAAGACATAAAGGTAACTTGAGGCATTCATAACATTCTTACGTAGGGAGTAACCCTCTTGGTTATGTTTGGAATACCCATAAAAGTATATTACCTAAATCTCTTCGTAGGAACCTTAATGTTTCACTCCTTCGTGTTACCCAATGCATTGGAGAGAAATATCGGGCTCACCCGCCCTTTGTTTATCACGGAACCACCCGTCTTCATAATAATTCCCAAGAACCATAACATAATCGTATCACATAAAACATGCATAAAGGAAACATAACATTTCAACCTTTCAATCACAAGATATCAATACAACACATTATGAAAACCATTTTCAATACCAAAATAAAAGAAAAGTAAAACATGGTATTTATTTTTCTTTAAAAAAAGTATGGCTTGTAGAGGAAGCCAAAACTCAAATAATGGTCATGGCTACGGAGAAGTCGTTGTCGCCGTATACGTACGACAAAAAAACATTCCCTTTTTTCGTTTAGAAAACGCTTCGTATAAAAAAGATTCTTTTTGAATACACGTAAAATTCAAAGGGGTTTATACACCGTACAAAAGACGGTTTTGTATATAACGAAAATATGCCTTAATGAAAGGAGATTGAGACGAAGTCCCATACCTTGTATCCGACTTGAATTTATCATTATTTAATCTCCAGAATAATAAACTTGAGTTAATTTCTACTTGTTTAAGAACCTTTTTCAAGTTAATTATTCATTTTATATCACTTATTGACATGTCATGAACACTATGTAATTATTTAAGTTAATAACGGTCGTTTTAACGATCATTGGTACTTGAGTAAAAAATAAACTCTTTATAATTATAGGTTTTTCATGTATCCATTATATCCAGAGTTATACTCATGATTTAGATATCATATATATCATATATATCCAGTATATACATGAATTTATAATATTACATAAATTTTAGAGGTATGAAATGAAATGCATCGTTCATGAAGACGGTAAGTCGTACGTACACATGAATGCTACTTTCATTTATATTTCATATCTTATGGAATGGAATAATAATGATATAAAAGTATATTATAATTCCAGTATAATATCATACATAATATCATTAATTAAATCCTTTATACATCCCATATATGGCATTAACGAATAAATCACTTTGAGGGGGTGGTAGTCCGCACTTCCTAAAATGAAGATATCACGTATACCCATAATGGTAACCATAAAATATTGACATAAATGAAAAATACAGAAGCTTATGTAAAACATAAACATATTATATATCATATATAAATATAGTGACATCTTAATGGCCACCTTTTAAAGTGTTATATGAGTGTTGAACAATCATCGTTTCGTGAGGCAGAAATTCGCCATCCACAGAAACTGTATGTTCTTTAACCATTCTATGTATATGTGTGTACGTGTAGCTCAAATACTTCTTATATCAACATCCTAGTATGTGGATGATACTGGTGTTGTTTCAAAAGAAATAATAAAAAGAGTTTAGGGGTTTGGAGAAGAAAAATAAAACAAAAGGACTCAAGTGAAGACATTACCTTAAAATCCGGTAACTCGTTTTGATTTGAGCTCAAAGGCTTCATTGGGAAGACTTAGGCCCAATTTGAGGCTTCAAGAAGTAAGAGAGGGATGTGGAGAGACAAAATGGGCAGGGTTTGGCCGAGTCAATGGCTTTTTAATTGTGGGTAAGGAGGTAGAGGTGGGGGCCTTTTATAAGAGGAGAGGAGGGGCACTCTTGGAATGTAAAGAAATGTTTCTTTATTTTAAAATGAGTTTCAGATTTAAAAGGTCCCATATTGATATAATTCGAGGCTAAGGTGATAATGGTTCGAAATATACCCATCCAATAGGTTTTGGACATGTTTAGGTCATATATTTTACAATATCTTTTTATTTTATTTAAATCCTTTATTAATGAGGTAATCGCTGCATCATCATGATGTCATAAATAATTTAATATATATAATGTCTAAAAATTATAAAAAAATATCATGATGTATTAAATCGTTTTATATTTATAATGAATATTTATAGTCAAAAATATGAGTTGTATAACCCCATGTAAGAATTTTTTTAGTAAAACTTCTCATGTTTGTGTCATTTTTACTTTAACATTAAATAAAAAGTTATTAATGTCATTTCCCAACCAAAGTGGCTCCATGGGGTCCCCAAGTTGACCCATTAATTTTTTTTGGTCAGCCATTACACATCTAATTAGGGTAGGACATGTTTCAAGCACATCTCATATTATTAAAACATTATTTTTACCTTAAACGACACTAACTACCTCTAATCGCGATTAAAAACATAAAAGTTACTATTCACCAAAAAATTATTTTAATCCTATTTAACCACATTTTAATTCTTAATGACAACCATGTATGTTGGATTTTTCAAATTCAAAACACAGAGGTGGTAAAATTTCATTTAAACGAAAAATCAGTTTCATAAGTACCACTTAGTGGTTTCACTACTTATCAAAAATTGAAGTTCTTCAGAAAAATACCATAACATCACCCTAATCTATATTTGATATTCCGAATTCAAATATGATGTCTATTTTACAAAATTCAAAACATATAAGTTTCATTAATTAATTTAATAATTAATTCCCGCTGTCAGAGAAAAAAGCGTGTTTTTAGGAAACAATAAATACCAAAAGATTGACACAAGTTTAAGTCAAATTTCAAAGACCACTATAGGATTTAATGTTAAAAATATATTATAATTTAACTTTAAAATCAATTCAAAATATAATTTAATCATATAAATTAACTAGATGAAAAAGTATTTTTGATGTAAAATGCAGTATTTTTCACTATTCATTAAAAAATGAACATTGTCAGAAAAATACCAAAAATTTATCCAATGTAAATTTCAATGTCCCAATCATAAAAATATTTTTATTTTGACAAGTAGAGATTATAAAATTTTCAAAATATAGATTTAAAAAAGTTTTTCCATCAAAAGGCTGTAAAATAATCTTTTAAAAATATTAGTGTGTTTCATGCTTAAGATTGGATTTATTCTCATTTTAAGCCTCCAAAACACTATCTAATTTATTAGTAGACATAGAAAAAGAATATCTATTATTATTTACTTACTTGGGATGTTACATCCTTCCCCCATTTAGAAAATTGTGTCCCCGCAATTTATTTACTTTTCAAATAAGTGGGGGTATATATCCCTCATCGCATTTTCAGATTCCCATGTTGCCTCTTCAATCATTTGGTATTCCACAAAACCTTAACCTGATTAATCACCTTATTCCGCAACACTTGCTCCCTATGATCAATAATCTGGACCAGTTGTTCCTCATAAGATAGGTTCTCTTCCAGCTGAACTACCTCTAGACTCAAAACATGAGATGGATCTGGCATATACTTTCTCAACATCAAAACATGAAAAAAATTGTACCTGAGATAAACTCGGAGGTAAAGACACTCAGTATGCAACTGATCCAAATCTCTCCAGAATTTCATATGGTCCAATGAACCCTGGACTCAGCTTCCCTTTCTTACCAAATCGCATCACACTTTTTCATGGTGAGACTTTGAGAAAAACATGATCACCTACCTCAAAAGATAGATCCTTCCTCCTGTTGTCTGCATAACTCTTATGACTACTCTGAGTTGTTCTCATGTGTTTCTGAATCAACTGAACTTTTTATTCAATCTCTTCTACCAATTCTGGTCCCATCAGCTTCCTTTCAACCACTTCATCCCAGAAAGATGGAGTTGGACACCGCTTCCCATATAACGCCTCAAATGGTTCCATCTGTATACTGGAATGAAAACTATTATTATATTAAAATTCAACAAAAGAAAGATGTTGGTCCCAAATTCCCAGATAATCCATCGAACAAGCACATAGCATAACTTCCAATGTCTGGATCGTTCGTTCTGACTGCCCATCTGATTGAGGATGAAAATCTGTACTAAATTTTAATATAGTACCCAGTGACTATTGAAGGCCCTTCCGAAAGTTAGAAGTAAACCTGGGATCATGATCAGATACAATGGATAGAGGAAATCCATGCAACCTGACTATTTCTTTAAGGTACAATCGAGAAAATTGATCTAGAGAGAAAGTATCTCGAATACGAAGGAAATGAGCAGATTTAGTCAAGCGATCAACAATAACCCAGATTTCATTATTATCTCGAGATGTCTTCAGTAACCGACAACAAAGTCCATGGATATATTCTTCCATTTCAACTGTGTCAATGGTAAAGGCTGAAGCATCCCTTTCGGTAACTGCCTCTCTACTTTAACCTGTTGACAAGTCAAACACTTCACAGTAAAATCAACAATATCCCTTTTCATTATGTCCCACCATTAATACTTCTGAAGATCTCTATACATCTTAGTACTGCCTGGATGAACTGAAAACAGGGAACTATGAGCTTCACATAACAATTCTCTCTTCAACTATGAATCACAAGTCACACACAATCTCTTCCCAAATTTAAAAACACAATCATTATCAATGTTGAATTCAGGAAACTTACCTTTCTGAAACAGCTCTACCTTTTCCTGCAACTCACTGTCTTGCTTCTGTGCTTGCTTGATTCTGTCTGATAGAGAAGATTTCACTGATACCTGAAACAAAACAGAAGGACATCCTGCACAAACAACTTCTATGTCAAAGTTCATCATATCCGTAACCAAAGGATCACGTTCCAAACACAACATTGTTAATAAAGCATTACATTTTCGACTCAAAGCATCATCCAATTTATTTGATTTTCTCGGATGGTAATGAATTGTACAATCATAATCCTTGATTAATTATAACCATCTACTATGTCTCATGTTCAACTCTTTCTAAGTGAATATATATTTTAAAATTTTGTGATCAGTATATATTTCACACTTTACTCCATTCAAATGATGCCTCCAAATTTTTATAGTGAAAACAACAGCATAAAATTCCAATTCATGTGTAGGGTAATTTACCTCATGAGTTTTCAACTGACATGAAGCATAAGCAATTACCTGATCATTCTGCATAAGGACACAACCAAGTCCTTTCATTGAAGCATCACTGTAGATAACAAACTCACCATTCCTGGAAGGAAGTGCCAAAACTAGAGCATTCAACAGTCTTCTTTTCAACTCCTGAAAACAATCATCACATTATTTTTTCCAGATAAACATAACACCCTTTCGAGTCAGCTTAGTCATTGGACTAGATAACCGTGAAAAATTTCTAACAATCCTTTGGTAATAGCCTTCCAAACCAAGGAAGCTACGAATCTAAGTTACATTTTTGGTTCTTGTCCATTCTTCCACAACCTTTGTTTTTGTAGGATCAACAGTTATCCTATCATTAGAAACAATGTGATCAAAGAAAGAAATTTGTTGCAACCAAAACTCACACTTGCAGAATTTCCCATACAATTTCTTTTCTTTCACAGTTTTCAAAATGTCCCTTAAATGTATTTCATGCTCTTCTTTACTTTTAGAAAAAACCAATATATCATCAATGAAAACAATCACCAACATATCCAATAACTCATGGAAAATTCTATTCATTATTTCCATGAATATAGTAGGTGCATTGGTTAGCACAAAAGGCATTACTACAAATTCATAATGGCCATATCTTGTACGAAACGCAGTCTTTGGAACATATGCTTCCTTTTCCTTCAACTGATGGTACCCCGATCTCAGGTCAATCTTTGAAAAATACTGAGCTCCCTGGAGCGGATCAAACAAATCATCGATATGAGGAAAAGGATATTTGTTCTTAATAGTGATGTTATTTAAGGCTCTATAATCAATGAAAAGTCTCATAGAACAATCTTTCTTTTTAAAAAATAAAATAGGAGCACCCCATGGTGATGTTCTAGGTCGAATGAAACCTTTCTCTAATAAATCTTGCTATTTCTCCTTCAACTCTAAAAGTTCAATTTGAGCCATTCGATACGGGGGGTTTTGAAATTGGATTAGCATCAGGAACTAAGTCAATAGTAAACTCATCTTCTTGATCTTTTATTATTCCAGGCAACTCATGAGGAAAACATCAGGATACTCATTTACCACTGGCACATCATTAATCTGAACAGTTCCTTTATTTTCAACGATGTGTGCAAGGTAACATTCATTTCCATCTTCTACAAGTTTCTTGTCCTCTTGATATGTTATCAACAGTAATGGTTCATTCTTGTACACAAACAGAAATTCTTTCTGAAAATAAAATTCTTTAGCTCTACAGTCAATCTTAGCATGGTAAATAGAGAGCCAATCCATACCCAGGATAACATCAAACTCTACTACAGGTAAAACAATAAGGTTTTCAAGTAGTTTCTTTCCACGGATAAGGATAGGAAGATTCTTATAAATTATTTTTGCCTCAACATTTCCCCCAAGTGTTTTTACCACAAGTTCCGGAGTCATTTCTTGAGATGGTATTCCCATTTTACTGGAAAAGGTTTCAGAGCTGAATGAATGTGTAGACCCCGAATCAAACAACACAGAGACATAATCTGAGAAAACAAACAAAGTACCTGATACAACATCATTTGACGGGCCGACATCTGCTGAAGTAGGTACAAAGGATTTCACCACCCCTTTTTTCTTGTAGTCTGACTGATTCCCATCACTAAAGCTCTTTTTCGGACACTCATTTTCATAGTGGCCCATCTAATTGCACTTAAAACATTTCACTAACTGTAAATCAAATTTGGGCTAACCATCAACCAGATCTTTTTCAGTGCAATCATGAGCCTTATGTCCCATCTTACCACATCGGTAGCACTTTCCAGAATTTAGAAGACATTCCCCAACATGCATTTTACCAAATTTATCACAAATTGGAATCTTAGTTTTCTTACCATCAGAGCTTTTTGAAGAATTCTTTCCTTTCTCCTGCCACCTCGGCCTCTTCTTCGACTAGTTGTTATAGAACACTTGATCATCGACAAACCCCATTTCCACCTTCTCATCACATCGAACAAGCTTTTCATAACTTTTAAACTCACGAGAAGATAATTCACTACAATATTTTGGCTTTAATCCTGAGTAAAAACGATTGATTCTACTATCAAGGTCTCAGCCAATATTTGGAGCATACCTTTACAATAGAGTAAACCATTATTCATAGGTAGCCAATGATTCTTCCTCTTGCTCAATTCCAAGAATTGATTTTCCATCCTATGTCGAACAACCTTAGGAAAATACTTCTCAAGAAACATACCTTTAAATTCATCCCAGTCGAGAGCATCAATCTCATCATCGTCCCTGATATTTTTACCCATCGACCACCACTGATCTGCTTCACCCTCTAAACGGTAAATATCAAGACTAACCTTTTGATTGTCTGAACACCCCATGACATCAAAAATCTTCTCCAGTTCTTTAATCCAGCCTTCATCTAGCACATGGTCAGATGATCCTCTGAATGATGAAGGATGTTGCCTTGTGAAATGTTCCACCACTGGCATGTTCCTCTGCGGTTGATCTGGATGATCTCATGCATGGATACCACCGCCATTTATCTCTTGAGTCAATTTCGCCATTACTGCAACAAACTGTTCAGTTCCAATTCCGATCATCATAGGATGCTGATTCAGTAGGTTATTTCCTTCTATATTCCTTCCTTGCACGGATTCCATGTTTCCTCTGCGGACAACCATTCTGAACAATCATGTCTTTGATGAAGCAACATGGAAATCTTAAAATGCTATATCATTTCAATTTGACCATAAAAAAATATTTTTGGATAATCATTTAATAAAATTATAACTCCTAAATTTATCTAAACCGACCATTGATACCAAATATAAGGCCCCAGCCTTAAACCTTACTTATGTTATTACAAGATTACACATTGAGGATCTTTCCAGTTTTAATGTTTTAGATAATTAGATCATAAATCATGCATTACATTACACATTTAAACAAAGTGGTTACATACGGATAGTATTCATTTTTCCCATCAATGGAAACATATTTAAAATAAAACATGGATTCTTTCTTGACACTTCCTTGACACTATCATCATATCATGTACCTTTGCTTTGACCTGTGAAAAACATTTCAAAAAAACTTGGGTTGAGCATAAAAAGATCAGTAAGGGATATAAAAATATGGAAAGGAAACATGAGTACATGTATACATAAGAATCAATGAAATCATACTTTACTCATAAAACATAATCACTTTAACATACCTCATCAAATCATGAATAAATCATAGAAATCATAAGACATAAATGTAACTTGATGCATTCATAACATTCTTACGTAGGGAGTAACCCTCTTGGTTACATTAGGAATACCCATCACAGTATATTCCCTAAATCTCTTCGGAGAAACCAAAACGTTTCAGTCCTTCGCATTACCCAATTCATTGGTGAGCCATATCGGGCTCGCCCACCCTTAGTTTATCACAGAACCACCCATCTTCATAATAATTCCCATGAACCACAACATAATCGTATCACATAAAACATGCATCAAGGAAACATAAAATTTCCACCTTTCAATCACAAGATATCAATACAACACATTATAAAAACCATTTTCAATACCAAAATAAATGAAAAGTAAAACATGGTATTTATTTTTCTTTAAACAAGTATGGCTTGTAGAGGAATCCGAAACTCAAATAATGGTCATGGCAACGGAGAAGTCGTTGTCACCTTATACATACGACCAAAAAACATTCCCTTTTGTCATTTAGTAAATGCTTCGTATAAAAAAAGATTCTTTTGAATACACATAAATTTCAAAGGGGTTTATACACCGTATAAAAGAAGGTTTTTTATAAAACAAATATATGCCTCAATGAAAGGAGATTGGGACGAAGTGCAATACCTCGTATCCGACTTGACTTGATAGTTCTATAATCTCCTGAATAATAAACTTGTGTTAATTTCTCCTTGTTTAAGAACCTTTTTCATGTTAATTATTTCTTTTATATCACTTATTGACATGTCATTAACACTATGTAATTATTTAAGTTAATAATGGTCGTTTTAACGATCATGGGTACTTGAGTCAAAAATAAACTCTTTATAATTACAATTTGTTCATGTATCCATTATATCTAGAGTTATACTCATTATGTAGATATCATACATATCATATATATCCATTATAAACATGCATTTATAATATTACATAACGTTTAGAGGTAAGAAATGAAATGCACCGTTCATGGAGACGGTAAGCCGTACGTACGCATGAACGCTACTTTGATTTCTATTTCGTATATTATGGAATGGAATAATAATGATATAAAGGTATATTATAATTCTAGTATAATATCATACATAATATCATTAATTAAATCCTTTATACTTCCCATATATGGAATTAACGAATCAAATCACTTTGAGGGGGCGGTAGTCCGCACTTCCTAAAATGAAGATATCACGTATACCCATAATGATAACCATAATAGTTTGACATAAATGAAAAATAAATAATCATAAGTAAAACATAAACATAATATATATCACATATAAATATAGTGCCATCTTAATGGCCACCTTTGAAGGTGTTATATGAGTGTTGAACAATCATCGTTTCGTGAGGCAGAAATTCCCCATCCACAAATATAGTATGTTCTTTAACCATTAGATGTAGGTGTGTGTATGTGTAGCTCGAATCCTTCTTATAAAAATATCCTAGTATATGTAATATACTTGTTTTTTTACAAAAGAAAATAATAAAAAGATTTTAGGTGGTTGGAGAAGCAAACTAAAACAAAAGGACTCAAGTGAAGACATTACCTTAATATCGGGTAACTCTTTTTGATTTGAGCTCAAAGGCTTCCTTGGGAAGACTTCTGCCCAAAGGGAGGCTTCAAGGAGTAAGATAGGGATGTGGAGAGAAAAAATGGGCAGGGGTTGGCTGAGCCAAAGTATTTTTATCTGTTTTTAAGGAGGTAGAGGTGTGGGCCTTTAATAAAAGGAGAGGAGGGGCACTCTTGGAAAGTAAAGAAATGTTACATTATTTTAAAAAGTGTTTTGGATTTAAAAGGCCCCACATTGATATACTTCTAGTATAAGGTGATAAGGGTTAGAAATATACCCATCCAATGGGTTTTGGACATGTGTAGGTCATATATTTTACATTATCATTTCATTTTATTTAAATCCTTTATTACTGAGGTAATCGTTGCATCATCATGATGTCATAAATAATTTAATATATTTAATGTCTAAAAATTATAAAAAAAATATCATGATGTATTAAATATCTTTATCATTATAATTTAATATTTATAGTAAAAAATATGACTTGTATATCCCCATTAAAAATTGTTTTAGTAAAAAATCTCATGTTTGCGTCATTTTTACTTTAACATTAAATAAAATCTTATTTATGTAATTTCTCAACCAAAGTGGCTCCATGGGGTTCCCAAGTAGACCCATGGATTTTTTTGGTCGGCCATGACACATCCGATTAGGGTAGGACATGTGTCATGATCATCTCATATTATTAAAACATTATTTTAACCTTAAATTACACTAATTACCTCTAATCGCGATTAAAAACATAAATGTTACAATTCACCAAAAAATTATATTAATCCCATTGAACCATATTTTAATTCTTAATGACAACCATGTATTTCGGATTTTTGAAATTCAAAACACATAGGTGGTAATATTTCATTTAACCGAAAAATTAGTTTCTTAAGTACCACTTAGTGGTTTCACTATTCATCAAAATTGAGGTTTTTTAGAAAAATACCAAAACTTCACCCTAAGCTATCATTGATATTCTGAATTCAAATATGATTTATATTTTAAGAAATTCAAAACATATAAGTTACATTAATTAATTTAATAATTAATTCCCGCTGTCAGAGCAAACAGCGTGTTTTTATGAAACAATAAGTATCAAAAGATTGACACTAATTTATGTCCAATTTCACAGTGAAATTAATTTCAACGAACACTATTGGATTAAATGGTAAAAATATACTCTAATTGAAATTTAAAACCAATTAAAAATATAATCTAATCATATAAATTTATTATATGAAATAGAAGTTTTGATGTAAAATGCAGTATTTTTCACTATTCATGAAAAAATGAACATTGTCAGAAAAATACCAAAAATTTATCCAATGTAAATTTCAATGTCCCAATCATCAATAATATGGTTATTTTGACAAATAAAGATTAAAAAATTTCAAAATATATATTTAAAAATGGTTTTCCATCAAAAAGCTGTAAAATAATCTTTTAAAAATATTAGTGTGTTCAATGCTTAAGATTGGATTTATTCTCATTTTAATCCTCTAAAACACTATCTAATTCTTTAGTAGACATAGATAAAAATATCTATTATTCAGTACTTACTTGGGATTGTACATAATGTATATTGATAAATTAGTTTAATTAAATAACATGAATATATATTCAAATTAATGAGTTAAAATTCATTTAATTATGGTAATTAGGAACGTAATTTGAATAAATTCATTTTATTATTCAAAAATACATTTCATTAAAAAATTGTTTTTTTGAAATATATTATAATTAATTTGATCAAATTTTAAAATAATTATGTCAACAAATGTATATATTTTTTAAAATATTCATTTCATATCAGTCTTAATATTATTTGGGAATTTTTGTGAAAAGGATTATTTATGAATGAATAGTAAAAATTTATAATTTTACAAGAATGTAATTTTTTATTTAATCATGTAATTTAAATGTATGATTATGTTTTTTATTTGATAATATTGTAAAATATTTTTTAAAATATATAATATAGTTAGCTATAAATAATGTTAATCATATTTAATTATTGTATAAGATCATTTTTAATCATAAGAAAATATTTTTATAGAAATATTTTTTTCATCTTTTTTTCTCATGTATATTAAATATTTTTCCTTCCACATATACAAATATATTCATTAAATATTTATTAAATATTTTTAATTTTTAGGTAAAAATTTCATTTATAGGTAACAGTTATAGTTGGTCTTTATTCATTGTACTTGATGTAAGTATTTATTACATCCGTAAGGGTAAAACGTATAAATAGGGATTATACTATGGGATAAGACAAAAATATTTACCTATAACTTAAATTTATTTTATATAGGGGTTTTTCTCAAACGTAAACAATTAATATTCTTCAAAATTTCAATTTATTTCCACATTACATTTATTATTACAATTACATTATTTTATGAAATGGATAATTAAAAAATTGCCACTGTCTTACATTTATTTTAACGTATAATTCTCTACTATGATTAAAATATGTAATTAGTAAGTATAAAATATTATTTTTATCTAAATAATTATTTATAGTTTAAATTTATCTTTAATTCAGAGTGGTTATATAATTACTTTATACACTTATGCACTATCAATGCACTATTTTTAAAAGCTATAGATACATCAAGATAAAGGATTATAAAGAAAATAAAATAAATCACATAGAATTAATTTTAATACCTAACTAATATAATAGATACTTATAATTTCTAATTAATTTGAAATTTAATTTAATTATGAATCTATTTATTTAAAGATTTATTTGAATTGACATTAAATTAATACCACAAAAAATGACATTCATGGTATTTTATAATAATAAATATTTTACTAAATTCTTTTAAAACAAAAAATTAAAGATTAAAATTCGGGGGGTTAAATTATATAAAATATCATACATTGACCATTTATCCACATTTTATTATGGATGTAAATTTATAACAATTAAAATTTGTAGAATTTGATTCCATGGTAATGTTACTGTAGGTTAACGAAGAGGTTAAACAAAAATATATGGTCTAAAAAAATTAAAAATTATACATATTCTATATTTATAGTATTTAGAAATTATAACATATTATCATCTAAATTATTTCCATTTGGCCTACATTCATAATAAAATGACTTTATATTATTTAAATCATTAATTCAATTCCCTCTATGTGCCTTATGTCACTTATTACAAGGATCTATTACTCCATCTTAATTCACAAACATCGAACTCTCTTTCTATTCCAATACATAAAATAGAACGTTCCCATAGTCCTTTACTTTATTAATTATTTTGTCTTCTTCACCTAAAAAATCTTATCAGTACTCAGTTTTTCATCCAATCGAGATCTCTCAAGTAAGTGGTAAAAACCTTACCGACTCTTTAAAAAAATATTTCATCATAAAATTATTGTATATATATTGTATCTATCCCTAAATAATAAATAAATTATCATATATATACATTTTCACTATTATAATTATTGGATATTAATTTTCCACATCCATTATATTATATAAGAGGTGAATTGATTGTTATTGTGTATATGTATAATATATAATCCACACAGTGATTTCATTCCATTCCATTCACCATCCATCAATATTTGTTATTATATTGAAATTTTCGTTTATATATGTTAATTTTTATATATTTATACTTTTTAAATAAAATATGTTATCTAACATCTTACATTCCCATCTGCTGGAAAATGATATCAATGCTCGTTTGATTTTGTGGTCTACCACCTCTACGAACTAGTGTGATTTTTTATCACGTGTAGTGTATATAGATAGAATGAAATCTAGATTTAATGAATTTTTATTACTATAGTAAATTGATAATTATTCTATATAGGTCACTTATTATTTATCATTCTTCTATATTATACATCGAAAAGAGGAAACATCATTTGTTCACATATATGGACTACTATATCCATAGATATATGAAATTATTTTCTCCTCACTACATTATATGAATGGAAAAACATTTTTATATAAATATTAAATAAAACATATGATATGATAATTGTTCAATAGATGGAGTAACTATTGATTAATATAGACATACAAAATCTATTAGACTAAAAGATACTTTAAAATTAAATGTTTAACACTAAAAATGATGATTTTATTATAGTGTTATTAGAAAATTTGTGTTGAAATGAAATGAGATGATCATATATGATTCTATAAATTATTATTATTATTATTATTGTTTAAATGTATAAAAATATAAATTTATTATAACGTATAGTTTTAAATCACATACAAGGGAACATGATGTAACTATATGTGCCTTCCCATTCCATTACATTCGGGATTTTGGTTGTTGGATATTTTCAGAGTAGGCATAGAGATAGATTAGAGATGATTGGTTGATAAAGGCTAGAATAAGGGGGATTACATATCGTGTAAATGGATTACACAATGTTAATGCTGGTTTTGGGGAACTTCATTGATTGTTTATGTTAGGAATATATTTTATAAAGTGTGAGGAAGGGTTTAATGTTATGTAATATTTCAAAATTATAAAAATAAAATAAAATTAAATGGTGACATTTTTTAAGTAAAAACAAAACCAATTTTAGTACACAACATAAATGTGGATTACAGTACGTGTAAAACCATAATCATTTGATTTTTAAAAATAATTTTTTGTACGTAAAATAATTAATTTTTCCATGTTTTCATTTTTCTCTCATCTAGTGTGAACCCTAGTCACCCCGAAGCTTTCTTCGAAGCCTTTTCCTCCCTCTTCGATATCATGATCCCAGTGGGTGTTAATTTACAATATTTGGTCTATACATGGTGAGTTACCAATCCCATTATTAATTTTTCTTCTGTTATTCTCATGGGGATCTATTGTGTTATCGTTTATTTTGTTTGGTGGTGTGTTGGGTTTAGTACTTATAGAGACGTTGTGTGGTGTTGGTTGATCTGTTGTTTTCATGATGTGGTTGTTATTCGAAAGCGTTATTCTTTTCCTTATGGTGTGCAGCTAATAAAAATATCCCTTCATGTAGTATATTCATTATTTAACTATATTTTTCATCATTTGGTATGGGTTTTATGTCTTCTTATCTGTGAATTCAGGTTCATCCTTTCTAAATGAAGAAAACCAATTGGTTAATTGAAATTTAGGGGAAATTTTGGTTTCATTTTCATGCTTTTTATTGCATTGATATTGACTGTAATATATAATTTTTTTTGTGAATTATTCCTCATAAATTACTTCTATTGGTGGAATTTTTTTAACTAGATACAACTTTTTTTGTTTTTTTCTTGTTGGTATTTTTTGGTATTACCCAAAAAAAAAATTGGATAACCACGTATACATGGATAATTAATTGGTTTCCACAGTGTTTTTGGTTTGTCGGATAATGCACCAAAGAAATGAGTAGGAATGTGGTAATTTTCTTGAAAACCTATAAAACATTTTGGGGTGATATGAGGTGAGGGTTTGTTCTAGGATGTGTTGTAGTATGGTTGGGAGCAGGGTTGTGTATTGTGGTATAGCTCGAGTGGTGGGTTGGAATCTCAGGATAAGATATTTATTGATCATGGGGTGGATAAGAGGTATTGTACAAGAGGTCTTCAGAACATGTTGTGCTACGTAATGTTCCTATATGTGGATGAGAGTTGTGGAGTTGTATTAGTTAGAATGGTGCTTTGGGTATGATGACATTGAAGGAGGACAATAGTGATTGGTGTGGGTGCATCACCATTAATAACCATCATAATGAATCACCCCATATCTAGAGATTGATTTATGATATATACTGAATGGGTGTTAAACATGGAGTTCCTATAATGATTTGTCTTTAATGTTAGCCTCTTCAATTTATCAGGGTATTCACCTAAGGAAATTATTTTTACTACGTTTCAGATTTTGGGTGGTGCATATTGGTTGCTCAGGTATTGATAGAATTAATAAATAATTGTTAATAATATTAGTAATAGAAACGGTTGGTTTGGTTAATGTAATATAAATGATTAAATAAATTTTTTTGGAATATGAAATTGGTTTTATGAATTGATGTGCGGTGTTATGCATATATTTCATATAGAAAAGGGGGCAGTATTGTGGGTTGTTTTATTTTTATGAGAACACATTGTTAAGGAATGTTGTTTTTGTATCCTATATGTATATACTTGTATTTGTTTGTCATTTATTTTTTTATCCAACCCATATGGAGCACTATGTGTCGAACACCTGCATAGTCACATGGGGGGTGTCTTTCCCAACATCCTGATAGGAGGATGGATTTCTTTCCTCATGTTATTCACCACACCCTATTTGAAGATATGAATACAAAAGTTTCATTGGTTAGGATTTCTTGATATGTGGTTGTCCAATAGTTTTTTAGTGAGGTAGTTTATTTCTCAGGTGACTTTTAATATATTGTTATATGATTTCCAAGATGACTTCTGGATGAGATGGGATATGTTGTGAGGCTGAGGTGTGTGTGGGAGTGATGTGTTGTGAGGACCTGCTGCGTGTGGGTGATATATGATGGGAGGATAAAGTGTGTGTAGTAGGGATGTGTTTAGAGGCCTACATGTCTATGGCCACGATGTTTTGTGAGGACTAGGTGTGTGGGGGTGGGATGTGATTTGGTATTTTCAGAAGACATAGGAGTTCCTTGGAATTTTAAATTGGTGTGTGATAGTAGATAATTACTGGAAATTATTTTTTGGGGACCCTATCATTGATATGATTTATATTATAATACATACATTACATTACATGGTGTGACTGACTCGGTGAGGATGTGTTTAGTTTTTATATATGTTAGATATAACATGGTTTTTTGTTTTCTTATAAGGGATTTGTATTCTTTATTCGCATGTGGATGAGAGACTCTCATTTTTTCTACTAACTGTACTTGAATAATAAACCATCACATATAGAAGAATTTTTAGTTTTCTAAGAGGAAATTTTAGACTACACTAGACCATACTAGAAAGAACCATGCTAGTTTTTTTGTCATTGCCAAGCTATACATTATTTATTTACATTGGGGACATTTTTACTCAATAAAAATCTAATTTAGACTAGTATGTGGGAAGGTATTTAGATTTCATTATATTAAGGTTTTGTGTTTTAATGTGGATGATATATTTTATCTCTTAATATTGGTTCTTTATAAAGGGTAATTACTCACATTTTGTGAGATTTACATACCCTTGGTTCTAGACACCATCATAGGGCCTACCAGATATTGGAAATGGGGGTAATTATCTTAATCCCTTAATTACGACTTATTTATTGGGAGGGTTTGATATAGAATTTTTTCTTAGGTGATGGTTTCGAGATGGGATTGAGTTCTGAGTCATACATAGTGAGGACTGAAGGGGATGGTATGGAAACAATTCATGTTGACCTTGCAGTGTGATATAGGCAAGGTATATCTGCTAGAAAATAGTATTTTAGGGACACCTACTATACAATTCATGGAATTTGAGATTCTTTAATGACCATGTAAGACAGGCATAATTATAGGGTAGAGACCTGTGATAGGTACATTCCTCATATTGACTTGTGTTCATATTTGGAATGGGTTATCATTTGAAATTTAAAATGAATAATATAAGTGTAATGAAATAAAATAGATTTCTATAAAATTCCATACAACACAAGATTAGATAATACTTTTTTCCTTTCTAGTATGTACCTTAGTCATCATCTTCTTGTGGCTCTATATGTGGAGGTCTAGTAGGATTTTCTGATAGATCATCGTTTGGATGATCTAGTTGAGGGGGATTAATAGTGGCAGACGATGTCACATGCTTTCTAGTGGTAAGAATTGGTAAAGTAAGCGGGAATTGATTTTTTGGGTGGAGACAAAAGGTTAGAATGTGGATTTGGAGATCACTATCAGATTTATTTGGTCTTCAGTGGAGTATAGGGTTCCTTTGGCATTTCATCATATGTCGAGTGTTGTGCTTCAGTAGAGAACATTGTGTTTATGATTGGGGAATGAGGTAGATGATTTGTGGGTTGACATCGAGAAAGTGTTTCACGAGGATTTCCTTTCATCGACCATGACGGCTGAGAATAATCAAGAGCTACTCTCTCTTTATAAAATGAATATATGGATGTGGGTGATTGGTATTATGTTCAGGGACATATTATATTTTCCGATTTCTTTTTTCCAAATGGGGACTCTGATTTGGAAAAATATATGGAGACAGTCAAACCTTCTATAGAGTATGCAGTTTCTCATTTTAGGTTTCTAATTTATCTTGTGATTCAGAAGAAGGAGTATATGATAGAGAGGATAAACATTTGAGGACGTCTACCATGTGAAGTGATCCAGAATGAATTTTTGAAAGAATAGTAGTTAGCGGATGAACTCAGGTGCCAAGACATTCAAGGTTTCCACTAGGGGGAGAAAACTAATAAATAAGCCTTTCTGATTTTATGGTTCCATAATTATCTATGAAATTCAAGTGTCATTGGGTCTGAAATGTTTTTTATGTGGGGTTCATATCCATCTTCATAAAGAAAGAATTTGGGATTCCAGAAATCAGTTTAGAGGTGGTGGACTGGAGCAACATCAACCTTAGTTGTAGATACCAGTGAAATAATTTCTACAATAATAAAAATAGATCATTACACCACCTATGGTAGATGGAGAAGGTATAAATGAACCTCATGATTTCCATCACTCTTAGGGACCATAAATCGGGCATGGTCGCGGAGGTGGTCATCAGCAGAGATGTAGAGAAGCTGGGTATGGTCAGTTTCACATAGTGGATGCTACAATTCAAAAAGAGTTGTAGATCGTTAGTGGTACAATAATTTTTTTAGTACCATTACAAGTTATTTTTTCCCTATAGGGTCATAAAACACCTTTTTTAATACTTTATATCTCGTTATTTGGGACAATAAGTAGAGAGACTTATCATGCCTCTGTTATTGATTACTCTAGTAAAAGGAAACATCATCTTATTAGATGGTTGTTAGGGGTGTAGATATATGATGAGACAACATATGTCCCATGGGGATCTCTTATAACTATAGGTGAGTTAATATGATTTCATCCTTAGAATCAACTGGTTGAATTCCATAAATGGTGATATCAACTACTTCTAGAAGAGAATATTGTTTTTGGATGTGGATGGTCATCTTGTGGTTTTTTAGGGTTGTGGTTGTCGGGTTTTCAGTTGGCATGTGGAGACACTTCATTCTTTTTTGAATGAGTTGTTAGTGGAATTAGTGGACACATAAATGGCCGAGGATCCCAAGGTTTTTTTGGATTTTGTATATGATTTCTTAATAGAGGTTTTGACAGTACCCCTTTGATGTGATATTGAGTTCAGTATTGACATTCAGGCAAGCGCTTATCTGATATTGATGTATTCATATGTTATGGAAGCTTATGAATTTTGGGAATTGAGGATTTATAAATACGATAAAATACATAAGGGTTTTATCCAGAAATGTGTGTTAATGTGGGGTTCTCAAGTATTATTTTCATAAATAAATATGGTAGTCTGAGGTTATGCTTAGATTATAAGAGGTTTAATTAAGTGATGTTGAACAACTATTACCTGATTCCAATGATGAAATAACTTTTCCACTAGCTGAGAGGGGTGAGATGGATTTCTATGATCGATCTTTGATCTAGAAATCACTAGTTATGGATGAAGGAGTGTGATATTAGGAAGGTCAATCATATTATTTCGGGTAGTTTTTTGCATCTCTTGGATGTTCCAAAGATGAAATGTGACGACATATCTATGGTTTTTTTCCTAGGGTTGCCCATATCTCAAATAGGTTATGATGTTGAATGTGTGATAGTGGATAATTTGATGAAATTATCCCACTTCTTAGTGATCGATGTGTCAGATGTAGTGGATTCAATGTATAATAATTGTGTGGATGATATGGTATGGTTTTACGGAGTTTTTCAGTCAATTGTCATAAATCAGGGTGCATGGTTTTACTCATGGATATGCAGGGGATTGCTTCATGCTTTTGGAACATAGATACACATTAACTGTTCCTTACACCCCCCAAATAGATCATAAAATTGTGTTGACTATCCATATGATGGATGATATGTTGTGGGCGTACATCTTGGGCAATGGTGGATCATGGGTATGATAGTTTACTCTGGGGAAATTTTTCTAAAATAATTGTTGTCACTCTTCCATTATAATGGATCCATTTAATGATTTGTTTTGGATACTGTGTCAATATCCATTATGGATGATAGAGGTTGTGATGGTAGATGTTACTGGTCCTAATGTGGTGTATAACACGATATAAAAAATCCATCGTGTTCATTAGAGGAAAAAGTAGCACATGATCGACAAATGTTATATGAAAATTATATATTAAGGCCCATGGAGTTTGAGGTCAGGGACTATGATTCCTAAAGGTTTTCCCTAGATGTGGTCTGTTGAAATATGGTATATGGTGTTAACATTCTACCATGTTCATTGGACCCTTTTTGGTGTTGGGGAAAGTAGGCAAGGTGGTGTATAATTTATCCATACCACTATAGTTATAGAGGATCCACTATATCACCCACATATCTGAGATTCATCCTTATCAACATGATGAATTATATGGCATTGACTGTGGAGCGTTGGATATTGAGGATGAAAATACGTTTGTGGAGCGGCCATTGGAAATTGAGGATCACCATTATAAGGTGTTGTATGGATGGAACATTCCATTGGTTTGTGTGTTGTGGATGCATGGTGGTCATGAGGAGAGTACATGGTAACAAGGAACACGACTGTATGCCCTGTATCTAAAGTTTGTTTTGATTTTATTTTTCCATGTTTTTATTGGAAATGCGATGTATAGGTCATTTATTATGAGATGATTTATTTTCTTATTTTTTTGTTGTGTGTAGTGTATTAAGGGATAATTTTAGGACATATGAAAATGGTAGGACTACAGTCTACATTGAGATGTAGTAATTGTGATATGATTAAACACATGAGGAAATTTTAGCAGCACCCACATTAGATAGTATCTCGACATAGAATATGGAAGTATGTGATTCGTGTGTTTAATCCATTGCATTTTGAATGTTTTATAGTAGTGTGGTTGCTAGTTTTAGTTGTGTGGAGGTTGGGATGAATGTGTATTATTGATGTGGTTATTATCATTAGTTTGTTTCAATGGTGGTAGTGTTTTTGGAATGATAATATCATTTTGGGGTGTCCCTAGGGGTGGTTGTTTGGACCACATTTCCTTCTATGATTAGTTTTGGAATCTTGAGGTAAATAAACATTTGAGAGTTATCTGATGTAATATTCCATGCCTTCCCTGTCTATTTATTAGTTGGTAATGGTTTTTTAGCATGTTCGGAGGAGGATCTGAGTGATTTTGAGGATCTTTGGTTGACAAAGGATAGATGATGGGGGATTGAACATCATATAACAATATTACATGATGTGAAATCTGGTTTCATGACTTATCTTGGTGTATTAACATCATGAAGAGGTTTTACATGATCCAATGAATGGTTTTCATGATGTGTGATATTTGGGGTCATCTAAATAAAATTAAATTAAATAGAGACATGTTTTTCGTTGAAAAATTATCCCCATGTATTACAAGACATTAAAGAGGATTAGACATCATGTAATTCACAAATCATGTGTGGTTTTTAAATTCATTCTCAATTGAACCCTCAATAATTATTTCGTGGTGTCATTTTCCTATCATTTTGGGAAAATACCTAGGTTCCCTAAAGTCATATTCAAGAACTTTTTCTCTCTCCACAATCTTTTTATAATGGTGTTTATAATTTTTTGATCCATTGTGAGGTCTCTTTCTTTTTATCATTTGGTTTCCTCCACTCACATCCAGTAGATCTATAATAGTAGTATTTCAATTTTTGGGGGAGCACTGGGTTTTGTTTCGATAGATCCTCGGTGCAATATCGATTGATACATTTTTTTCTTTTTGTGTTTTTTATTTATTATTGTTCTTCATTTCACTATAGTGCATAGTAATTGAAAATCTCCCTTGAGTTAGGATTCAATTAATTTGTCTATATTTTTCATCATGATAGAGTGGGTTTGAATTTATCTATCTTTGAATCCTGGGTTTTCTAGCCTAATTGAATATAAATAATCAGTTAATTAAAAATGAGGGGAAATGGGTTGGAATCTCATTCTTTTTACATCTTTCAAATTTATTGTGATATTTTGAATGTTTTGGAATAATTACATGCATAAATTTATGGTTGTTGGTAGATTTGATTAAGATATATATATTTATTTCGGTTTTTTCCTTGTAGATATTTGTTAGGTATCACTATAAAATCAATATTGGATACCCACATATACATGGATAATGAATTTTTTTCCTCGAGATTTTGGTTTGTATTATAATACCCCAATGGATATGGGTGAATTGTGGTATTGTTCTTATAAAACTATAAAACAATTGTCATGATGTGATTTGTGGTTTTATTCTAGGTTGGGTTCTCTTATGGTTGTTAGTGTGGTTATGTGTTATGGGATATATCGTGTGGTGTAGTGAAAATACATGAGGAGAGATTGATTGATTGTGGGGAGGATCGGAAGTGTTATATTGATGCGTTGAGAAAATAGTTTTTCTATGTTATATTACTGAATGTGGTTAATATTAGGAGGTTTTTTTGATAGAATGGAGTTTTTGGTAGGATAAACTTCATGATGGACAATATTTATCATTATGATTTCTTTACAGTTAATAAAATCAAGAAATCCTCAATCCATATCTAAATATTGATGTATGAAATATCAGAAATGTATGTAAAATGTAGAGTTCGTCGAATTTTTTTCATTAATGTGGAACTTCCTTTATTTATCAGTATCATCACCTTAGTAAATGTCATTTTATATGATTCCTATTGTGTGTTTTTCATAGTGGCTTCTAGGGTAGTGAATGAATGAATAAATAATTATTTAATAATGTCTGCAATTTATTGGGTTAATTCAGATAACATTGAAATGGATAAATAAATTTTCTGGGAATGTGGAATGGGTTTTGTGATGTTAGGTGTGTTATGATGCATTTAGTAGTAAAATAAAAGGTGGTAGTGTTGTGATTTGGATTATTTGATTGAGAACACATAAGTTGGGAATGAATTTTTAATATCTTATATGTATATACTTGTATTAAATAATGTTTTTTATTCTCACCCCACCAACATTGACCACAATGTGTTGAATAACTACGTAGTCATTTGGGGTTGTCTTTAGAAACATCTCAATGGGAGGATGAATGGTTGGCCGCCTAATCTTCCCTTCTCCCTTTTAAAGGTGGCGATGTTCCAAGTATATTTTGGAAGGTTTTGGTGAGATGTGGTATCCCAAGTGTCTTTGAGTGAGGTGGTTTTTTCATATGGGTATGTATGATGAGTTTTTATGTGCTTTTCTAAGAGAAATTGGTATGATATGGGATGTGTTGTGAAGCCATGGTGTGTGCATGTGAGATGTGTTTTGAGTCCCTAGTGTGTTCATGTGGGATGTGTTCTGAGGCCTGGGGTTTTGTGGATGGAATGTGTTACAAGGAATATGTTTGTGCAAGTGAGGTGAGTCGTGGTGAAAAGGTGAGTTCAAGTAGGGTTTGATGTGGTATATTTGAAAGATGTGGGAGATAACTGTCATTTTAATTGGGTTATGATATAATTTGATCAATGGGAAATTTCGGGTGGGTTAAACCATCATCAATGTGCCTTATAATATATTACATGACCTGTGTTACTTTATGAGTGTGTCTTAGTGAGGTATGGATTGGTTAGTATACCTATTTAGGGGCCCTTTAGTTCTATTAATTTTTTACAAATGAATTAGTAGGGTCCTTTCACATGTGCATGTGAGACTTCGTTATTTCCTAATAAGTATATTTGTATTCTCACCCTACATATATAAATATGTTTTACGGTTTCTATGATGATTTTTCACACAGTGATAGACCTTACTAGCTTAGTTCATGATAGTTTTTGTGTCACTACCTAGCTTTACTAATTTTATTTACATTGGAGGCCTTTGAACTATATCAATTGTATTTTATATATGCATGTGGGAAGGTTTTGGATTTCATTTTATCGGTCATGGGGTTTCAATGGGGATAATTTGTCATATATTTCTATCTGTCTTCCTTATAATGGGTAATGACTCCCATATTGTAAGATTTTTATACTCTTGGTGATAGTCTGAAACTCAGGGCATACAAGATGTGGGACTCGAGGGGTCAGTATCTCCCACCCCACGTTGCAGTATCATTAGAGGGAGGGGTCCTGACACATGATGTAAGGGGTTCCATAATTGAAGTTATTTTAATTGGGATAAATTACATATAAATAATATATGTTATTTTGAGTTTATATTTTAATTTAAATGTCATTATTTAATGTTTTATTTTCTCATTTATAAATAGAAATTACAATTGTTTCATATAATCAATTCCTTGATTATTATCATTTCTTTATATTGATCCTCTAAAATGTTTTTGTAATAATATTGTTTTTGTGATTAATAAATCACAATAATAACTTATTTCATTGATTCAGACTGTATTCATTCCATATTATAATATCTAACATGAATTTATTAATGTTATTGTTATTTAATATTTTTTATTTTATTCCATTCATGTGGGTTATAAATAAAACATATAGACAAGATAAGTGTTTATTTCCCAATATCATACGTATTCACGATTTATTATGTTTATGTTTACAGTAGATTAATGATATGAAATTTCCATTTTAAATAAAATATATTATCTTTTCCTCTAGTTATTTCTTGAAATTTCATGTTTTACATTCATTTTATTCTCACCAAGTACTTATATGTTTGAAATTTTGTAATCATGTAAAACTAATATTATTTTTTGTTTATTCACAAATTATTTTCATTCATATACATAATTTCATTGAAATATTTCCATGATTGTTATGATTAATATCTATTTTTTATTAATTTTATTTTTTAATAATGTTATATGTTCGAAAAATGTTTTGAAAGGGTTATTATTTTCATATTCTAGATATGGTACTTTTTTGAAATCATATAAACAGAATATTTTTCTTAATTTTTACCAAAAATACATCTTTTATCATCCTATTAAATAATAGATTCATTTAATTTTTCATTTAATTTTTCCTTCATTCATTACTAAAGAATTTCAATATAATCTATAAATTTTTAGATACAAATAATTGATTTCAAAATAAACTCATTATTTTAATCCAAAAATGTTCATGTGATATTTCAAATGTATTTTCCATTATTTCAAAATAATTTAAGGAATCACATGATTTAATGGTTTTATATTAAAAATATAATGTCCCCTATATTCCTTTAGATGGATTTTGATCATGTTTTCAATTTTATTTTCTGGATAAAATAATATCCTTTCTTATATATCTTTTCCAAAATGAATTTATATGTTATTATTTCCTAAATTATTATTCATTTCATTTATATTATGAATTAATTTGACTATGTATGTTATAGTATGTTCTTGTTATATCCCCTTGATATATTATTTTTCCTCATGATAGAATTTATCTAACATATTTTGTGTATATATTCCTTATTGATATGAAATTTATTACAAAGCCTTGAATGTGTGAATTTGATATCCAAAATTATGTGTTGCATCATTATAAAATCTTTGGTTGTTATTTATGTTTTCTTTTTTAATTCATGACTATATTCACCATTGATCATATTAGTTATATGGCATATTGGAATACATTTCACCTCTCCCAAATCATGCATGCTTTATTTATTTTATGATATCGAATGTTGTACCCTTTCCATTTGTGAGATTATAAGATTAGAAATTAACACTTATACTATTTATGATGATACTAATATGAAATATTTTAATTTTTCTTTTTATATAATGATATAAATATATATTTTTCAGAATAATATTCTGTTTTATTTAAGGGTTTGATTTGTAAATTTATAATCATGTATGTATCTATCCCCACAAGAATATTAAAATATTAAATCATTTTGGATGTAATCCCTTGTATTAGATTTTAATGTAGATCATTGTTACTATAGTATTGTTTTGAATGTTGGTATCTGATGAAGATTAGTAAGACACATTGAAATATGATTTTGGAAGACATATATTAGATAAAAAAACTCTATGGTTATTCTAAGAATAAATCTATATAGAGGGTAATATAATCCATTATTTGTAATGTACAAACATTGTATTTTCATTGGATAATAAATCCATCAGTAGATACTATAATGTGGTTATAGGCATGGAAATTATTTACCTAGTTCTAAAAAATCCTAAAAGGGTGGACTGGGTAGTAACTTGATCTACAGTAATTTAAGATGAGTGGGATTAATACATCAAAACTAGATAAACACTTTTTTGGTACATGTTGGGTTTAATTCAAATAATCATTATAAAATTTAATGATGAATGATTTGTTACACATAAGGAAACAGAATACATTCTACAATTATATACAAAAAACAATATGTTTAATTTTATAAATTTTCTATAGTGGATGATATGTTTAAAATCATAGGTACCCATTTTCAATTATATGTGGTGGGATTTTTTGATAATTAATAATATTTTAAGAAAAATTTATTAGAACCCAACCCATTGGATGTCTATGTATTTATTTCTGATAATGTGATATGAGGAAGAATTATTTTATGGTTTTTTATATATGTTGAGAGGTATTGATAAAATTTTGGATTAAAATGTTCTTTTATATTAATATGGTTAATTAGGATAATATGGTTATTAAATTTTTCTAGAATAATTTTTATCAGATACAATTATAGGATTCGATATTTATTTAGTGACTACGTGATTAATGATATTTTTGATGAAGTCAAATATATTTGGAAGAATGTTTGATTGTGGAAAATAGACATTGAGGGATACAAATTATATTAAATTATAATAGAATATCATATATTTTTGGAAATTATGGGGATTCCATTTATTTATAAAAAATATAATACTATTTCAGATATTATTTATTTGGGGAATGTTAGAATTTTGTATGTGCCTTTATAAGTGATTAATAGTTTTTATAGTTTAATATTAATTTGAAATTGGAATAATAGTTGAAAATTATTCAAAAAATTGGTTATTAATTTGGTCTTGAGTATTTTGAGAAGTTTTTTGTATAGTTTTTATATAATTATTTTATATAATATTTTGGTTTTTTATTGAATATTTAGATATTATTTTGTTATTTCTATAGAGAAATTCATTTTTTAGAAATAATTATTACATCAGTTTTGTGTAATAGTTATTACATTACACAAAAAGGCACCCAAAACATATATTATATTAGTTTTAATAGAAACCTGCAAACACAAAAAATTGTTCATAAGTGGTCTAAATTATCTCCCAATAGTTTTTCAATTAATATCCCCCATCATATACACATTATACATAATTCATATATTTATAACTTTAGAAAAGGAAACATAAAGAGGGATGATCCTATATGATCATGAATGGTAAAAAATGAAGATATGGAGGCATAAACCTGAGAATAAGGGCATGAGAACACGATCTTGAAATTATAATATCATACGATTAAAATCAAATATCAGAAAAAAATATCATGTTATAATGATCAGTTGTTCGTAAGACATGAATCATAAGTATATCAAGAACATTATTAACAAAATCATAACACGGTAACAATACATGGAGATGTGAAAGACAGATAAACAAGTAATATTATCACATATATGTCAAGGAATAATTAAAATAACATATCATGAAAATTTATTGGGGCTACACCTTCTAGTATGGATACACCAGAATCCCTAGTCGCAATATTTTCCTTGTAAGGGATTGAATTTCTTCACATTCCATTAGTAGATTGGGTTCATATTCTTCCCATAGTAGATCATGTTTTTCCATCTTCGAATTGTGTATCGGCTTTCCCTATATTTAATAGTGGATCAATTCATTCCACATGATTCCATTCATTATATCATAATATATAAATATTAAACTAGATCATTTTTTGGAGATATAGGACCCACCCATCCCAAAATGAATTCATACATACATGTGTAACAAGATCAGAAACAATTATATTGTAACCCATGGAATAAAATTGGTATCAAAAAAATTGAGGTCACATCATAAAATATTGATAAGTGTTAGGTTTAATAATAATTTAATCAATTCCTAATACATGAAAAGATTCAGTATTCAAATGTATATATCCATTAAAATATAAATGAGTTTAACAATCAAATATTCCATAAAATAGAAATGGGTTTCAAAACCAAAATAAAATTAAAACAAAAATAATTCTTATAAATAATATGAATTGAAGCTTTAGATAATTTCCTTATAAATGAATGAGTTTCCCAAAGGGATGTTATAGTTTTTGGAAAATAAATTTGTAATATATTTTAAAAATATTTCATTAAGAAGATAACCTCTCTTAATTAAAATTTTTTTTTAAAACATTATCACTTATGAAAAAAATTCCAATTTGATTAAAAATTTATAACTGAATATTTGAAAACCATAAATATTGTTAAAATCATATTTATAAGAATATAAAATAAAAATATCATTCTAAAAGCACTTTTGATAAGACATTTTTCAAGTTAGTGGTTCTGAGTAAAACATGTATGCGACTAAATAGAGGAATATAGTGAGATTTTCATAAAAATGATTCAATAGTTACATTAAGTATCAAATATTAGAAAATGATACTAATAAATGAATAAATAATGAATAAGTAGATGATGATAAATGTAATGAGATTTAATTAAATAGGGGTCTTAATATTTTATCAACCAGTGAAAACCCATAAACAATCCCAATAAATGATGAGAATTTTGAAATAAGCTATTACCACATTATAACATTGAATAAGACTCCCAATATAAGAAAATAACATTAAATAAACATTAAAATTTCATTAAAATATGTATATTCATGGAATAACATTATAAAGGGTAGTGTATACACCCCGTAGAATATTATGTGAATAAAATGGCTTTTGTCTCTAATAAATAAAATTGATACAGAACTAATTTAAGAATTTATATCATTTGAAATATAAACCCCATGAATGTAAAAACATTAAATATAATTAGATATACTGATTAATTTAACAATAATTATAATCAAATATATTCAATGGATATATATGCACAACACAAATTAAATGAGTGGTGAATGAGGTATAAAAATCAAATATAAAAGAGAGACCATAAATACATTTAATATTTGAGTGACTTTTTATTGATAATACCCATTAGTTAAAAAAATTATGTTATTATTTTAATATCATTTAATAATTTAAATTAATTATATAACATTTGAAAGGATAGTATATTCACCACATAAAATAAGTGAGTAGTGAATATGGCATCAGTCTTATGGAAATAAAATGTGAGATGAAATTTCCTTGCCTTATGTCTTGACATTATTCATACTAATTAAAACCAATTTTGTAATGATTATAACATTATTATTGAACTGAAATATAATCATATCATTATATCTAATACTGAATATTCCATTATATTACCCACTTATAAACAATAACTTGTTAATATGACATTTTGGGTAATATATGCTTTATTTTTCATACATGTTTTGATATGTTATTCTTGTGAGTATTACATATATCATGACTTAATTTTTAAAATAATTTAAATAATGATATATATATCATATATATATATATATTATAATAACATTTACTATAACATATAAAAGATATAAATATGAAATGGAACACACCGTTCATGGAGATGGATGGTTTTACGAACACATGAATGTTGATTCAATATAATTATCATTATGATAGAAATAATGGATATGAAATTTATACATATATATTAATTAAAATATATTTATTATTATATATATATAGTATAAATTTATTAAACCCATAATTTATAAATTCTATGTATAATGTGACTGAATCACCTCTCTTTGATGAGGCGGTAGTGCACACATCGACAAAAGAACATATCCTATTTACAAAAAATGGAAATCATGATGTTATGTGTTATATAAATATTCAATATTAAGAAATATATTTTATATAACATATATATTAAATAGATATATACATTCACCCATAATTTACAACCTTAAGATGTGGTAATGGAAAAATGAACAACATCATTTTGTGAGGCAGTAGTTCGTTGAACACTAGAAAGATATGTTTTTTCCAATTATATAGAAGTGTTTGTATGTGTAGGATGAAAAAATAGAATAAAATAATCTTTTTAATATTTTGGGTACTAATTTTATTATTTATTAATTTCATAATAATGTTTTAATGGGTTTTTTATGAAATTAGAAAAATAGGACTTGTGGAAGGATGTTACCTCTTCTTTGGGTAACTCTTAATTTTTTTACCAGAGGAATTTCAGGGATATATTTTCTCAAAAAGGGAGGATTAAAAGATTAATGTAGGTATTTATGGGGGATATGTTTTCTGAATGTTTCTGAGACTGTGGTTTTGAGAGTTGTGAATAACTTGGAGGGGTGAGTGACATTTTATAGTGGAGGAGGAGTAGCAGTCTTATATATATTAACCATTAAACACTATTGATTTGTCTCACATTCATAATGTGATCCAGTAATTGTAAAAATTAGGAAAAATAAGGGAAATGAAAAAAAATACATTAAATGGGTTTTGGACATGAATATTGGTCATTTGGAATCTAATGAATAATGTTTAACCATATAGTAAATTATTTTTTACACTAATCGATGTAGTTAATATTAATTAAATTAACTAAAATTTATTGTAAAATTAAGTTATTAACATATTAGATATTATAAAATATAATGATTTCAATTCTCAAATCCATTTTTAGAAAATATAATCACTTATGAAGATGAAATTTCATTAAATTATGTTCCACATAACTATTGCGAGAATGGGTTCTCTAGGAAAAAATATATAAATGTTTGGCATATGTTTATATGAATTATCAATGTTAAATTTGTTCAAATGTTCTAAATTTTATTAATTAATGTTAAATTAATATAATTACACTTCGAAAACAAATTAATATTTAATTTATCAATATAAATAAATTAGGCAATAAACGAGTTTTGAATTAAAAATAATTATTTAACACTATTCACGCATAATTGATATTTTTCAACAAATAATCTTCATTCAACCTAATATAACTATTAAATTATGAATTAAAATTTAATATTACTTTGTAATATATAATTTCTAAATGTGTGTAACATTTTTATAATTTTTCATAGAAAGAAATAATTGTTTTATGATAATATTATTTTAAAACATATAAGGCTTTACAAAAAAGTGTATTTATTATTATCAAATGGAATTAATTATATAAATTAATTTTAAATAATATGTATTTTTAATTTACTTAAATATTACTATGTTTAACTTATATGTTATAACTATCACATTCAAATAATTATCGTAATAGATTCTTATTTTGTAGAAAATTATTATTGTGTGTAACAAAATGTCTTTCATTGGTTCCTTTAAGTCAATATTAACATATTAAATAATATAAATATTGTTTAAAATATTGTAATGTTAAATAAAAAACAATATTGAAAACTAATTTATTCAAAAAAAAGTATTATAAAAATCAGAGTGTTACATTCTACCCCTTTAAAATGAATTTCTCCCTCAAAATTCATCATTCTAAAATATTAATGTGAAGATACATCTACATAATAATTTCGTAATGTTCCCATGTATCTCTCTATAATTTCTGATTTCTCTAAAACAAAATTTGACTATGAGAGTGGTTTTGTTATGTATAACATTCTTAATATAAAATATATTTTTAACTAGTTGTTTGTCAAAAAAATATCTTGATCCAATGGGATAACCTAGAAGATTAGTACATGTTATGGGATAATTATGTACATACTCAGTATATATACATGGAACATTTTATGAATGAAAGATAAATAAATATCAATTTTCAAGTGAAATTATATCATTCTGATATTATCTATAATCTTAAAGGGATCGATATTACTAGGGTTATAATTCCATTTATTCTCAATCCTTATAACATTATTCCTTGAAAAAAAATCACAGAAACACTATCTCAATAATATAAATTTCTAGATAATGCTATCAAATATAATATAAAATTTTCTAACAACATTGAGATTCTATGATTGGATAATGAATAGGGCTATATTTCTTCACCATTTCTTTAGTGATCTTAGGTCCCAATAGATTTATTTCTCTAAATTTATCCTAGTACATTAGTGATCTACATTTCATCCAATAAAGGGACTCATAAGTTGTCATATAAACACATATGTGGAAGTTATAATTTTACATATTCAAACTATACGAAGGTTATCATAAAAATCACCATTGAACTCCTATTAACAATATCTCAGAAAATAACCATGGTAATTCTTCTTGACATATCCCCGAGGGATTGTGTTGTGACTATCCCAAGCCTTCTATCCAAAGGACAGGGGCTCGTGACTAGCACCGGAAAGGCATTTCCCAAAAAAGAGAAGGTATTTACATTAAACCAATTCACAAATAGATAGAAAATACAGCCCAATGAAAACCACAATGGAATGAAAAAAGTAAAGCCACAACAATATATCACTACTATGAGTAAAGTATGTAAAATTAATGTAAAGGGGGCGAATTAACAGCCCAATTGAAATAAAATTAGAACAACATATGTACAAAATCTGGAGGACATCCACCAAGGATCCTACCTGATGTGTAGGTACATCTCTCTATCAGATGCCCCTATAGAAAACCACATTTATCGATCCACCTCAAATAACTGTCTATGTCTCGCTCCCCAATGTCCCAGTCAATGATGTCATTATTCTACACAAGACACAACAGGTGTGGGAAAAGCCCGTGTAGTGGTGAGTATAACAGTACATAGAAGGGACCCCATGTCCAACTCGGGTCTCACAGTAATCCACAAAATAAAACACAATATAACAAGGTCTCAATTTAAATCGTGAATCCAAATAGACATCTCACATCAGGTATAATATTTAGACAAATGTAAATACAAAAAGTCGTAATGCTAGATCATATTATTCTATTGATAGTATCTACTGCTAATCCATAATGTGTCTCTAGGTGATGACCCAAATAGGGTTTCTAGGTGATGACCCACATAGGGTCACTAAGTTCTGACTCACACATGGTTTCTAATTTATGATCCATAGAGTATCAATATATGATAATCCACACACAGCCACTAGCTACTGATTTACATATGGTCGAAAGAAATTTTTTTAAATAGGGTCTCTATTATGATTCAGGTCATTGCCAGACACTGGATTCCAGCACATAGCATTATTGATTTCCAGAGGATCAGATCCTCAATACATCAATCATAACATAACCTCTGGAGAGTACAAAATAGAGTAACCCAATGGTTCATCTAATTGTAAGGGTACCAATGTAATAGATGGCGCGTCAAACAGACGCCCGATCATTATGATCTGGACCCTTTTGTGAAATTTCATCGGTTTGATTTGAGTTTGATCCAACCTGACTGTATACTAACATCAATACAAACACACATTGATAGTCTCAGAATAACTTCCTTGCCCCAATAGTCCCAACACCACTAACATAGTGTCAATCAGACACCCAGTTTGAGAGAACATATGTTATAGGAAAATAGGGGCTAGTTGGGTTCAGGTCTGGTCCGACATGGTAGGACCAACCACACCCATCCTGGTGTAGCTCTATGCTTAGACCATTGGGAAAGGGGTACATCCTGTAGTAATGGGATGCTTCCACCATCTAAAAGTGGAGCATCTATGTTTGGTCTTAACCATATTCAGCTGGTTCCACTAGTCGCACCCTCCATGTCACTCGCATAACGATTCCACGGGTTTTACCTAGTCAATGTGGTTCCAATAGGGATCCTCGATTCTCCCGCATTGTGGAAAAAGTGTCTGAGGCCTCTGTTGTTCTCCCAGGTGGCCCGGATGCTGGTAGAAGATTCCTCACATTGCGAGTCATCACTGCCCCACACCGCCGCCACATTTGCTGGCTGTGGCCGTCTACCACGGAAGCATGCCAACAGTTTCTTCTATGGGCCACCCAAGTTTCTCTGGTGATCCATTTATCAATCCATATATGCCTACAGGATAATATGGTTTCCACAATTCCTTGGATGTCCTCATACTCTCATTTCGTTCATTTCGTGAATTTTCCCACGAAGAACACACATGTGGTGTGCTCCAGCCTTGTTAGTTTCAGCCAGCACTATTCGTGTTTGGATTTTAAAAAAACAGGGTGGCCCATGGATCATAACTAAACCAAAACATGTGATTATTTAATCCCTGATATCAAAATACCAAATTAATTGACCCTCCCACAAGAACACATGATCCACATATTAACCTATTCAGGGGTTAATCCACGTTCATCTTTATTAATAAGAACGAGGAAATTTTAAAAAGCCTGAACTCCTACATCACATGACATTTGTTGTTATACATTTCCAATCTTGTGTGTCCAAGGGGTTGATGTCATAGTCGAAGACATTCAACTTGAATTCCTCATGCATTATTGGAGAGGATACTCCCTGGATGGTCAATAGATAATTTCTCATGGATTAATTGTCATCTCTTCAGCATTTTTATTTAATAAAAAGAAACATATTGCTAAATTCCCATAATGTTGTGATGTTTCATCATTACTCCATTTCATATATGCAACTAGGTATAAGTTATTATTTATCAATGATCCATTATGGGGTTCCTTAAATATTCCTTATTATCTCCTCATCGCCACACCGCAGCTTCACAATCATCATCTCAACAGTTGAAAAGAATTAAATAAAATAACTTTTTAGGTTATTTTAATTTTTCCTAAATGTCTGAAAATTATCTTTTCCTTACAACCATTTCCAGTAATACATATGTACATTCAAGAATAATCCAGGGGTTCCAAGATCAACAGAACCCTCATATTTTGGATCCAAGAACTGATCCAAATGTCTAAATATCCTGGTTACGCGTTCACTAAATATTCCTTAACAATTGTTATAAATTCTGTTTCCGGATCGCTGAGTTGTAGAATCCCTTGTTGTCAAATCATGTAGTCTCAAAATAATACTATAAAATTAAAAAAATTAACAGATATTCTGAGACATTACATTCTCACCACTATATGGATTTACATCCTCGAATGCCTAAATAATGGGTAATCAAATAAATGGTGGTACAGAGCATGAATCTGAGCCACCTAATCCCATGTTATAACATCAAGGTTCCCATACTAGGACCGAATTCACACTATAGGAATATACTTTCCATGATGGACTCACTCTGATCGATCCTCTCTCTCCACTGAAAACAATACAAATGTAACCACATCGTTAATGTCCAACTCTCCCCAATCAATGAATGGTGATAGATCATTTATGTATCTTCTCATCTGTGATACATGGAATATATTGTGAACTCGGTGAATTGTTGGATAGAAGTGATATGCGGTATGCCACCTCACCAAATATGTTGAGGATATTGAAATGTCTAATGAACCTCAGAGATAACTTTCTACCATGACCATATCTCTGCATTCCTCAACGGGATGAGACCTGAAGGAAAACATGATCTCCCTCCTCAAACACCAAGTGTCTCTATCTCCTATCATCATATGACTTATTCCTTCTTGGTTATATCCTCATATTCTCCTATATGATATTCTCCTTCTATGTGGTAGCCCGTCCACACTCTAGACACATGAGTGCTGATTCCACTACATCTATCATGCATAGTGGTGATCTACATGGCCCCCCATACCAAGCATCAAATGGTTCCATTACAATGGTGGAGATATATATTGTTGTACATAATCTCCACCAATGGAAGGTGGTCTTCCCTACTACAACAAAAATCCATGACCCATGAACGTGGCATGTCATCCAAGGAATATATTATCTGCTCCATTTGACCAATCATATGAGTGTGAAAGGCAGTGCACAATCATAGATGAGCCCCAAATGGCTCCTATAATCCATTCCACAACCAGGATGTAAATAATTCATCTCAATATAAGATGATCATCTAAGGATCCATTGGAGCCTCACTATCTCTTATACATAATGAAACCCCAGTCCCTATATCAATCCATGCTCGTGGATGGGTAGGAAGTGAGCCAACATGGTCAGTCGTTTAAATATCACCCAGAGAGAGTCATGGCCCTGGGACAGGTGTGGTTACCTCACCACAACATCCATAGAGGTACCGTCCCAATTCCACTCCAGTACATCTAGTGGTTGTTTCAAGACATGTGGGAGATGATGCTCGTCCTTCTCATGCTGACAAGTGAGGCATCGAAAAAGGCGATCTTCCACGACATTCATCATACCTGGACAGGAGTACTGACATCCGAGATTGTGGTACATCTTAGTCACAGTTGGATGTACCACGAAAGGGCATGTATGGAACTCCCTTAATACACCTCCTATAATGTCACTAGTACTATGGTGAATCCTCTAATAAGAATGATGGTATCCCCACATATTGAAAATCCCACAAAATCATGTTCTAAAGATATCTGAGCACATCAGGCCTCACAGTCAACATCCACAAGTTTTGCCCCCTAACTCACTTTAATAGTGGAGGAATGACAGTCATATACTGAATGTAAATTTCTCCATCACAATCCATGGATAATATCTCCATCACAGCTAGAAGCTCTGTTTCCTCTCTCAGCAACTGTAAACCTGACCTCCTACTGAGTGTATCTGCCACCACATTTCAATTCACATGTTTATAGACTATCCCAATGATATAGTCCTAAAAGAACTCAAACCATCACTAATATTTCACATTGTCGTATTTCATTGAGATGATATAACAGAGACTGATGGGGTCAGTGTAGAAGGAAAATTATTCACACATCATGTAGTGTTACCACATTTTCAAAGAAAAGGCGACTACTACTAACTCCAAGAAATGTTTCAAGTAGTTATTCTCATGATGACTCACATGTTTGGAGCCATAAGAGATCAATGCTGTAAATTACATCGTGACACAACCTTGTCTGGTCCCTAAAGCATCCCAGTATACCACGTATTCAACGACCTCGTCTGGAAACCTCATGATGGAGCGATGGTCATTATCTGCCGTAGATCCAAGAAACTCTTCTAGCACCTCTATTCCCACATGAATGGTCATCCCTTAATTGTCAAATATGAAAAGGGAGGTTTTATACATAAAAATATGGGCAAGAACCTATGGTATTATCCCGCCAACCCCAAGAAACTCTACTCCTATGTCATGGTTTTTAGTTTCTCCCTAGTAATTACTACCTATATCTTTTCCAAATCCACAGAAACTCTAGCTTCTGAAATGACGTGTCCCAATAAGTGGAGCTCATAAATCCAGAACAATATCATTGAGAGATTACTATAAATTTGGGGCTCTTGTATGGTATCCTAAACTATCTGTATGTGTGATGTTTACAACTCCTCTAATTCTGAGTACACCATTATATCATGAATGAATAATACCATGAAATTATTGTGGTATATCTGTAAGGTCCTAATCTTGAGTCACCTGAACACAACAAGGGATATGGTTATACTGAATTTAATCACAAAAAACTTATAGTGTTCTTACGGGTATCTAAAGACTATCTATGGTACATATTCATCTTGCACCTCTAAATGATAATAGCCTGATCTGAGGTAAATTATTGAGAACCAACTCACTCCCTTTAGCTGATCGAAGAGGTCATCAAATCTTGTAAGTGGATAATTATTCCTCACAGTCCCCTGGATCATGTGACGAAAGTCTATGCAGAGCATAAAGCTCCCATATACCTTCACGAATAACCACATCGGGACAGCCCAAGGAGAAACATTGAGCCTTTTAAACCCATTCCTCTGCATGTCCTACAGTTATACCATCAACACACGAATCATTGTGGGTGTCATCTGATATGAAGGTGTAGATATTAGTGCTTTCTATGGAAACAATTCAATGAAAATTTCTACCTCTCTACAAGTAGGTAGTCCTAGGACATCTTCTAGAATGACATCCTCATACTTGTCCACTACCAGAAGAAATGTTGGACTCCCCTCGTCAACCACACCAATGGTGAGGATAATCAACTGATGAGTGATCAGATGAAACCATATCCAAGAATGTATATCCCGTGCTGTAAAGGTTCCCTTCTTGTTGGTGAATGATAACATGGTCTCATCCTCAAGGAAACACCCTTCTTTGCACCTAAACTAATCATTTTGAGCAAGAACATTAGATAACCATCCCATACCCAAGAAGATATCTTAAGGCCTCAATTCTACTAATAGGAGATCATGTCTGAAGCTCTTCCCTCCTATAGTAATCTCACATTACTGACACCATTGTGTAAAAATTGACTCTTGTCCCATTGAAGTCTCTAATTGTAAATATCATTCTAATGAATCCATCGAAATCTCCAATCATCAAACAAGGTATGTGGAATGGAAAGATTGATTCTCACATTTATCTATAATATCTATATCTAAGGATGAAGAAACATAAATCGTACCACTAATCAACTATAGAGAATTTTGGTTGTAGGCGTACATCGCTTGAAGCTGGCCCCACCATTTTACACCTGCTCCTGGAGCTCGTGGTGGACCTCTATGGGGTGGTGGTGGTAGTACCTCAAACCATCGTCCACCGAATGTTGGTCAGCCTTCTCCCCTTCGACATCTTCTACCCTACAGACCTCCTCGCATGATCCTATATCACTGTCTGAGAAGTCCCCCAACTGCCATAAAGTTATTTGTGTGGGGGAGTCCGACAATCTTGATCCATGTTATCCTATACACCACAATAGTAACAAAAATTATCCCTAAGATAAACTCCTCTTCCACACAAGATAAACACCTCTAACCCACATCCAGGGGTTTTCTTCTGGATGGTCTAGCCTATTTGGGACTCTTGGTGGTACACTTGCAGTCTTCCACTAATGAATTGGCCACATGTCATCCAGTGATAGAGCACACTGTCAGTTCATGCCCAGCTAGGAAACTCTCCACCGGTAGGGCTCGATATAGCACTCCAGCATGTGTTAGGATGCTGAGTGAAACCATCAATGTCATAGTATCTAATCAAAGTCCCTACTCAAAGGTCAATTCCCAGAGGAAAGTGTCCCACACTATTTATGCAGAGTAGTAGGTGAGGTCGGAATACCTCACTAAGTACAAGGCCACAGTTAGCATGCCCCGTTGTAGGGGCAGTAACTAATAAACATGCTCTGAGTGTTGTTTCACTGGTATAAACACTGCCTTGAAAAGGCTCTAGATGTCTGACCAGACATGGGTCACTCCCCCTCTGTCTGAAGCATCAAGATACACCATCTCCATTCCGTTCCCTGAAAAAGTCTAGTGGCTAGAACCACCATTTGGTATGTCGGTGTCTCTACATAAAAAAACCCCGAGTTAATACCTCCATCCAATCTTCGACGTCATGAGGATATTTATCTCATAAAAACCTATGAATAATTTATCTATTGAACTCTTCTAGCATGATCAGTCAGTATGCACTATCTGCTAGTGGGGCTTGTAGAAAATATTGCTCTCTGGGTAGTGGTGATGCTGGGGCCACACCCGAATGTGATATCCCTGTATTTTGTCCCCACACTAACACAACATCACTCAGTGCACCATCGTCATGATATCTCACTATAATCCTAGATAGATTTCATCATGGAGGAATCTTGTAGAGAAATTGATTTTTCATTGTTAATAAGTTATTCATACCGAGGTTAATCGAAAGTGATCAATAGAAAAACATTTCTAAAATAGATGCAACCAGTGTTTTCATTTACTGAGTCAGTGAAAAATATATATGGTCTTGTTTTATGGATATGTCGTCCATTGTATCAAAACTGGACTCCCTAGACTAAAAGTAAGAATCAGGAAACTTAACTCTATTGCCCATAGAAAATACAACCTCTTAGTTTTTCTTGTATATTCAAACTCCCCTCTGATAAAACATTATCACGACCCATCCCCTGGGGCCCATGTCGTGACAACCCAAATACGACCTTCCATAGGCTAGGGGATGGTGCTTAGATCTAAAACTGAATATCCCAAAAAGAGAAGGATTTTACTTTAACTCTATACCCATATAGACAAAGCGTATTACACAAAGCATACCATATATGGAAGAAAAAACATAAAACAACCAAAAATTATCACTACTTAGAGTAAAGTGTGAAAATTGAATGTAAAGGTGTCTAGAATACAATCCTAGCAGAATGAAAATTACAGAAAAAAGACGTAAAATCTCGGGAGGTAATCTATCAAGGATCCTACATGATGGTTTGTTATAGCTCTTTATCAGATGTCACTACAACAAACCATGTCTATCGATCCACCTTTGAGGACCATCAGGACCAAGCTGTCCAATGTCCCAGTTAATGTTGTCATTCATGTGTAGGAAAATACCATGCATGGGTGAGTGTATCAATATTTAGTAAGGACCCCAAGATCGACTCATGTTTCACAATTATCCAAAAATGAAAACACCGCATTGAATGATATCAGTGTAAATCATGAAGAAAAAGACATATATCACAGTAGATATAAATTAATTACATAAGTAAAGATGATTAGTCAAAATGTTATATCATCTGTATTTTTTAGAGGCTTTGTTGCTAATCCACACAGGGTTTCCAGGTGCTCACCCACACATGGTCATAAGGAGACGACCCACATATGTTATCTATGTGCTGACCCACATAGGGTCTCTATGTTTTGATCCACACAGGTTCGTTAGAAGATTATTCACACATGGCCTCTAGCATTCGATACACACAAGGTATCTTTTATGATTCATGTCACTGTTAGCCATTAGATTTCCATGCTTAGCACTCATGATTTTCAGATGATTATCTATGCATTACATCTATCATACCTAAAGTTTTATGATGCTCCACATAGAGTAACCTAATGGACCATCTCATTATAAGGGTGACAACCTAATCGAAGGCATATTGAACGAACGTCAGGTATTTAAGAAATGTATTGTTTTCTAAAATGGGTTTGGTTGGATTCATTTATGATCCAAACTGACCATATGCCAACCTCCACCAAAACTCACATATATTTTCTCAGAAGTACCGCATATCCTAAAGAGTCTCAATGCCACTTTCGGTGGGTAAATCAGACACATGATTTATGTGATGCGAGCATTTTAGTGTAACAGTGGTCGGATAGGTTCATGTTTAGTCCACCAAGAGCCATCCCATCCTAGAAGGGAGGGTCCACAAACCTTATCCAGATCGGGCACAACCATGTCCAATCTTCATGAAACATAGTCGGTGTCACTAGTTGTGCCCTCCACATCACGCGCGTACCAAGTCTGCATATTTTACTTGGTCAATACAGATCTAGCATGGCCCCATGGTTCTACAGCACCATAGACGGAGTGGGCTCAGCCTATGTCTTTCTCTTGGGTGGCCTAGTTTGGTTCCAATGACTCCATGAGGTGACAATCATCACCGCGCCTCCCCGCAGTTGAGGCGTGTCGACTATTTCTTCTGTGGGCCACCAGAGTTTCTCTGGTCATCTTTTTCTCAATCCATCATTTCTTATGGGATCATAATGATACCACATTTACTGTAGAGATGTAGAACATTCCTTTACATTATTTCGTGAATTCACACGCAATGCGTGCACATGCGGAGGGGGTTGGGCCTTGATCGTGTCGGCCTTCACCCTCCGTGTTAGGAGATAAAAACACTAGGGATGTTCAGGGATTTTATTTCATCCGATAGATGTTATAATTTAATCATGGGATGTGAAATACAAAATGATGTCATCCTCTTCTATGAACACATGTTCCGAAAATTAACTTTTTCATCGGTTATTCTGCATTCATCTTTTGGAAAAAGAACGAGGAAACATTGGAATGTTTAAACCCCTACCTTGCATGAATTTTGTTACTATAGTGTTATATCATTGAGGGTTTAAGGGGTTGACGTCAAATTTTACTACATTCTACAGGCATTATCCGATCATTGTTAGAGGTGAAACTCGCAAATTGTTCATCAGCTAATTGCTCATGGTATGTTTCTCAACTCTCTAACTCCTTTGATTAATAAAAAGGAACATGTTACAACATTTTTTTCTGTTGTGACATTCTGTTGTTACACTTTTTGAATGAGACATTAAGGTGCTTCCTTAATTGTGCATCATCTAATCCCCATCGCTGCACCACATCATTTTTATATTCTACTCAACAGATGAGAAGAATAAAATAAAATAATATTTTAAGTTATTTTTTTTCTGAAATTTATGTATATTATCTTTTCCCTTAGACCTTTTTCATTCAATGTTTTATACTTTCTAGGTGAATCTCAGCCTTCTGAGTTCAACAGTACCATCATGTTTACTATGAGATCACCGGTTCAAAATATAAAAAATCCTAGTGGCACATTCCATGAACGTATCTTAAAAATGATCCAAATTCCTTTTTGAGCATGCTGGGCTAAGAATCACATGTTGTTAAAGAGTGTGGCCTCACAATAATTCCATATAATTTAGAAAAATTACCTGTAAATTCTGATAGATTACATAATTAATTGTTCCTTCTGATGGATCATCCATCTGATGATCATATGCTAAACTAAAATTAAATTATTCAACCATATCTTACTAAATTCTATGTCACAAAATCAAGGTATCCCTCATATCATGATCAAATACAATATAAAAAGGTACTCAATTGAACCGTACAACTTAGTATATGTATATAATGAATAATTGATCAAGATATAATTAATCACTAATAGATATGAAGTGTATAGACATAGTAAAGAGATCATGTACCACACATATTTGGTTAAACTCTTCAGAGGAATTGGGGAACCCAATAGAAAAATAAATAGCTAGATTCTTCGAATTCTATTCTGGTATTGGTATTTTATGCAACATCCCATTAAACTTTTTTTTAATTCTTTAACATTGTAGAATAATAAGCACCATTATACAAACTCTATGATATCTCTCTTCATTCATTCCCACAAAATAATTAATCATTCATGCCTTATTACAAATTGATACTTCTACAATGAATTTATAATGATGAACTATGAGTTTCCACTAAAATATCTTTTTTAGTTCTATTAATTAAGGAACACATACATGGTTCGGGTACCATAACATTCCATTCAAATTGTGGTTAATCCCAGAAACATTTATAAACATATTTTGATTATCTACAGCTTCCTTATATGATTATATAATATCTATATATTAAGAGGTTTAACATTCAACTGAGTAAGATAAGAATTTTTCCATTCATTTAAGATTTCAAGATCAATCCTGGGAAAATATATAAATATAAAATCATTTCTATCCTCATCATGTATAAAATACCATAACCATTTTTATTAAAAGAATTGACCACCCTGTTCACATTTCAATTGTAGTAATGTATTGATCAGTTATATTCCTTTATCACCTCTAACCATCACCATTTCTTAATGGTAAACTCCTTATGTGTGAATATATATTTTAGGCTTAAATAATGTATATATATATCACAGTTCTCTCTTTAAATAAAACATTTACATATATTTAATGAAAATATTACATCTTCTAATTCCAAATCATAAATTTGGTAATTTTGATTCTGAACATTGAAATTTCATGAAGAATGAGAAATAACCATGTTATTCAATATATGAACACGTACTAATACATTATTTTATTCATTGATATCAATTAAAAATCCTTCTCCACTAGGGGTAATTTATGTATATGTGCAATAACCAACAATATCGTTCATTCATTGAAATTTTCATCTCAATCATCTCCCTAGACGGACCTAGAACCCTTCTAAGTCAACTTGGTTAGAGGATTATATATTCATGAGAAATGATAAACTAACTATAAATAATATCAATATAATAGAAGAAATCTAGGGATCATATTCTCCAAGGATGGTCTTCGCCAACATTCAATATCCATTACCATTGATGGGTCTACTGTTATACCATATTTAGAGATTATGGGACCTAAAATGATACATATTTCATCAACACAATTAATCTTGTTAAATGTTTCATATTATTTCTCCTTACATTGGGTATTTAGTACAATTATCTTGTGTTAGTCATACAAATCCCTTCTCTGTGAATAGTTAATAACATCATCTATAAATACTACCACAATGTGGTCATTGTAATATCTAAATACCCTATTCATCACATCCATGATGGAAAATAGGAATAACTATTAATTTACAGTTTCCATACATTGTATGGAATTCTGTCTTTGGTATATCCTCAGTCTTGACTCAAAATTTAAAATATCCAAAATGAAGTTCAATTTTAGACATGTATTGAGCTCTATGAAGTTGATCAAACATGTCATCAATATGAGGAAGATTGTCATTATTCCAGATTATGAAATCTTTAAAATCCCAATAATTAATGTTGAGTCACAATGATCCATCTTTTTTCACAAGGGTAACAGGTTCACCCGAAGGTGACACACACGGCTGAATGAATCCCTTTTAAATGTTTTCCTATATCTTTTTATTTAATTCATGAATTTCAATTAGGTCTAATCAATATGGAATATTTTATTTTGTTTCGGAACCTAGTATGAGTTCTATTAAGAACTCAATTTCACATTTTATTATAAGGATGGAAAACATTTATGGAGATACATATAAAAATTCCAAAACAATAATCATGTAATCATTATTGAGTTTCTACCAAACCATTTAATGAAAATAGACCATATGAATAGTCATTAAAAACCAAACACTATATATAATTTCCATAAATATTCATAAATATCTCCACATTGATATACGATCATTGGTTTGTATGAAATATCCAACATAACAACACTTCCATGAAAATTGATGTGGCTTTATAAAGGGAAAGACAATCTATACCTAAGGTGATATCAAATTCAACAATTGAATGAATGGAAAGATTTAAAAGGAAACACATTCCCACAAATTTCATTCAAAGAGGAATGATGGACATGAGATGAAATCATTGTCCCTTTAGGGTGTTTTACTAAAAATTACACATATAATAATTTAAGTGTAATATTAAAATTGTAAAACAATTATTTGGATATTAATGTTTACGTAGATCTAAAACCAAATAAGACATTAACAGTTCTATAGTAGATGGTATGTGTATCTTTCACCTTGTAATTATTGAACACATGGTGTAAATTAGTTCTCACATTATATTTCCCCTTTTACTTAAATTTATGAGGATGTTGAAACTAATAATAATCAATAACCCTCTAGTTTGGGTACTTATTATCATAATTATTATCCCTTTTACACTTGAGTAAATGATGAATGATAGGATTATTCTATGCATAACTCCCTCTATTTTCATTATTGGGAAACTTATTCCCATCAATTTAGCAGTCAATTTCTTTGATAGCCTTCCCATCAATAGTTATAAAATTTTTTAGGCACTATATGAAAATTCCCTCCATGCTTCTGTCCACATAGAAATAATAACATAGGTTCATTTTCTTGTCAATGTGGTTTTTAGATTATCCATTCAACTCCATCAGCCTTTACATGTAAATTCCAGGATATTGATATGTAATTCCAACCATCATTTCAAATTTTATTTCACAACTCAAAATATCTTCATATGTAGTAATGTCTCTTTTGTTTTATTCCCTTCTGAGACATTGATTAAATAAAATGAAGATCATATAAACATAATTTTATGGTTGTATGCAATTTCTAAAAGTGCACTATGAAGTCTTGTGATATTATCCTAAATAGATTCATCATCACATACTTGATAATTCATTTACAATATTTAAATGAAGAGCACAACGTATTCATTAATTGAAAGATTTTTTTATGAACTCGTTTAATCAATCGATTCAATTTCAAATATCTTCTTTGAATTATTATAATATTCCACCAATTGTATTAATTTCTTTATAAACTATAAATATACAAAATTATTTCATTATGTCATGAGTATTGGTGGAGGGAAAATATATTTTAAATGTTAATGTTCAATTTTTTTAACCTATGGATTAGAAGACCATAAAAAAGAAGTTTGATATTGTTTCATGAAGAACTAAACAAAATATTGTTCCAGCATTTTTTCATTTGGGTTTACACCATTATACATAGCGTGATGGATTTGGTTGATCATTGAAATGATATTTTTCATTCCAACTCCGAGAGAATTAATTTTCTCCATATGAAATTCCATGATTTTTCCTTCTCAATCCCTACTAATGTGGTTCATTTGGGATCTATCCATATAATAAAATAATTCATATATTAATAAACATTTATCATAGATTGGAACTTCATAAACATGAAAAGAAACTTGTAGAATGTTTAAATTGTGACACGTTATTTAATCTATGACACCATTGGTTTATTATATCTTATTTCTAGAAAACATATATTGAAATCCATCATTATCATTTGTGAAGAGTTTTGGAATTCTGAATGCTTATCCCCTAGGAGTGTCAAACTCGGTGGGAAACAAAGACTATTATCATGTAGTAGTTTTCAATAATGTATAGTAGATGACAGTTTTTTCAATGTTGTTACCCCAATGTACACTAATAATATAGCCACATAAATATGTAGTATCTAAACAAACATATGTTTCTATGAATCCACTGGCTCTATCCTTTACCAAAATTTAAAGTCATTTTCCTATAATTTTTCACTTCCTTAGTCATTCATTAAACATGTACTTTGGGTTATCACTAAGGATTTATCATCCACGAATTCAAAAGTTAACTAATATTTTTATCTAATATTGACTATAGTGACACACACTTTTCAAAAATTATAATGACAACATTTTTATTTTAATACATAATACATCAAAAAAATGAACAATGGAAAGGTATTAGTTTATTGCCTTTGAAAAAAGGTAAAGAAAAACACTGGTATGTATTTGAGTTACATTATCTCCTTCTGAGTTCTCCATTAATAGAACCATTATTTGAACCATCATACACAATACATATATTAAAAACATGTGGATATAAAACATAAAAATGGGAGGGAATAGATAATCAATAAGGGTAAACAAGGGAGATAAATGAGAGTAAGCATTACATAATGACCTTAGAGTGTGAACATAACATTATAAGATCATAACCAACATATGTGAGATCATAAAGTGGAGTCACGGAATAAATATTTTCTCGGGATAGAAAGAAAATAATAATGAAATAATTATCATAATCCATGAAGTCATAACATGGTTGTAAGACATGGAATTTTGATAGACACATAAACATGTAATATTTTTCCCTATAATAAATTTAACAATTATAAACAATTATCAGGGAACATTATGTACACTAATCTTATAGTGTGGGACACACCACCATACTCTTCCAAAATCCGTTCCTTGTGAGGGATCAAGTTTCCCCTTTATACTATAGTGGATCAAGTTTCCCCCCAATCCTATTATGGATTGAGTTTCCCAATCAACCCATCGTTGTTCAAGTATCACTATATAATATAGTGGATCATTAAAATTGACATTATTCCTATCATTATATCATTAGATATAAATAATTACCAAATAAATTTATGGGAGATATGTTTTCCCCCATCTCATAATGAAATCATACAAACAAGCTTCATAAGATCATAAATTGTCAAATCCTAATCCATGAAATTAAATGGGTATCATAAAAATTTAAACATATCACAACCATGGGAATATATTGAGTTTCCATAATAATTTCATCAAATCATAAATAATTAAATGAATCGGGTTTCAAAACAATATAACTTCTGGTAGAGAAATGGGTTTCACATAGATATAACCCATGACTGAGAAAGGGGATTCATAACCATAGTTCCATCAAAACATTAACCATTAATAGAAATAATATGAATTGATCGTATTGATAATTTCCCCTAAATAAATTATTATCCCAAAAGGATTGTATCTTAAATGGAAAATAATTTTGGAATATCTTCTAAAAATATTTCATTAGGGAAACACCATTTCTATTTTGAATAAAATATTACATTAAAAAGATATTTACAATTTTTTCATTACAAATATCATGAAAACATATTATTGAATATTCGAAAAAAATTAAAATAAAGGTTCATTTGAAATAAAATAAAATAAATTATAAATAAATTGAAACATTTTTACATCATGGTTTTTTAATAAAACAGATATCTAAGTGAAGGGAGAAATATAATAATATTTTCTTAAATTTTTTTAATTAATTATTATAAGTTTCAATGAGTGAAAAATATACTAATAAATAAAGATATCATGAAATGAAATTGGAGGATAATATTCATTGGTGTTATTTAAATATTGATCATAAATTTTCATCATCGAATGCATAATTATAAACAATCTAGATAAAAGATGTTATTGTTTCAATAAAAACATACCATTTGATAATAATGAATAATAATCCCCATTAAAGAAGATGAATTTAAAATAATCCTGAAATATAATCACAATAATTATTTTCATGAAATAAAATTTAAACGAGTAGTTTTTAATTCTTATTGATGAATATAGGGATATATTAATCCATGCATCTAAAAGAATGGAAATTGAGACTAAACTAGTTTACATGTTTTGTATCATTTAAAACATGGAAACCATGAAATAGATATTATGAAATGTATATTTAAATTTCAATTAAATAAAGGATAATAAAAATTTAATATATTCATGGGATGTATACACACTATACAAAAGAAACAAAATTATTAATAATGAATAAATCTCTTTGAAATAAAATTGAGACTACAATTCAACTTTATAAATTAGTAGCTTGCATCAAAATAAAAGTGAAATAATAAAATCCCTTGATGAATATAATATTTTTAAATAAACTAAATTAATGATAGAAAATGTCATAGGGTAGTATATACACAACAGAAAATAAGCGAGTGGGGAGTATGGCTTTTATATCACTGCAGAAAAAGTTGGTTGAAATTCTCATACCATATATCTTAACATTATTCATAATCATTCAAAACTATTAAAAAATGAATATAAGTGTTTTATAAATATACCAATGAACTAGATAATTATATCTATTAATATTTATGAATTCAAATTAAACAATTATTAAGAATTACATCTAAATGATACACTTTAGGTAATATTTGCTTTCTTTTTCATACTTGTTTTGACTAATTTTTTATGATACTCATACATGGATCATGATTTTCATATATAAAGAATGTGAAAAGTTATATAAATAAAATATATATTCATTATATGAATACTTATAATAATATATAAATAATCGTTATATGAAATGGAAAAAATTGTTCACGGATACGGTAGGCCAAACGTACAAATGAACGTTGATACCGTTTAATTAACATTTTGATAGAAATAAATTAAATGATATATATATATATATATATATATTAATTACACTAGAATTATTATTTCATATATATATTATAATTTTTCCAAACTTATTCTTAATACAATACATGTACAGTGTGAATGAATCACATCTCTTTTAGGAGGAGATAGTCCAAATTCAACAAATTAAGTTGTCATATTTAAATAAAAAGTTTAAAACAGAATAGCATGTATTATATAATTATTAATAAAGAATAAATAAATGATAAATATCATATATATCATAAAAAAAAAATATTTTCCATCATCATAACCAACCATTAGATGTGGCAATAAAAAATAGAACAAAATCTTTTAGTGGGGTGGTAAGTCATTATACAAAATAACTGTAAGTTCGTTACCCATTACAACGAAGTCTGTTAAAGTGCTGGTAAGACCCACATAATAAATATATATTATTATATTTTGGATATATTTGGTATTATATAATAATGTAATAATAATTTTTGATCTAGTTTAGAATAAAAAAACATATATTGAGGAAGCATGTTACCTCTTATTAGGGTACCTCTTTAGTTTTCACAAAAGGGATTCCTTGAATGGATTTAATCTCAAAGAGAGTATTATATAAATCTTTTTGGGACATTATGAAGATATTTTGGCAGTTTTTGTTTGGTAAAAATTGCTTGATAGACATAAAAAATAGGTAAGGTGAGTTTCTTTTATAGTTGAAGAGCTCTACAATTATTGTAAATTTTAAAAGGAAACAATATTTAAATATCTCCCTTCCATAATGGGCTACCAATAATTCAGAAAATCATATAAAATTTAGGTTTTGGTAGAAATATTTCCATCCAATGGATTCTGTAAATGTCCATATGCCATTTAACCCCTTAATATTAATGATTAACATTTAAGTAAATGATTTTTTTTCATATTCACTCTTGTTAATTTTGATTCCATCAACTACTATGATTTGTAATGAAACAATTTTACCCAAATAGACATTATAAATTATTATTATTAAAAAATATTTAATAGATTTTATGAAAATATAATCATGTATGAGGAAAAAATTAATTTAAAATTAATCAAGTATACGTGTCACGGAAGTGGGTTTTTAATGAAAATATTTTTAATTGTTTGGGATGTTTTACTATCTAATATGAATGTTAAATTTTTTAAATTGAAAAAAAATTAAATTTACTATTGTAAAATTAGTGTATTGAATTTTTGAAACCAGGTTACTGTATATTTTTGAATGATAAATCAATTAGAAAAGAAAGAAGTTTTTATTTACAATTAATTCATTTTTGTTTTCATGAAAAAGTTATTTTCATTATAATAATAACACAACATCACAAAAAGATGAATTTTTAATTAAGAATACAAAATGATTGTTTATTTTATCAATTATTAAATTTTTTTAATTTTTTTATTATTGTTCACATAGGGGAATAAAATATAGTTCTGTTAAGAATATAGTATTTTCAATCATATCAATTATTTAGTAAAGATTTTATGTATTATTATTAATAATTCTTTTATTATATATGCATAATAATTAATATCAAATATTAGTTATTAAAATTCATATTACATTGTTTAATATATATAATAAAAAAAATCCCATATAAATAATTATAATAATAAAATTGTATTTTATTAAAACTCAGTGTCCCATGAAACAAAAGAACAACTGATGTTTGATCTAGCATAAGCTTAACACAGTGCATCATATGAAAAATATTTTACATTGTGTAAATTTCAATACAAATCATCAATGAAAATTAATTTATTCGAAAATAATTTCATAAAAACATGAGGTGATACATTTTCTCTATTTGAAGGATTATTTACAATCAATATCATCTCCACATGTGATGAAAAAAATTTCTAATAGAGATAAATATGATGAATAATTTCTCGTTGTATTTTGAATATTATGATCCTTTAAATAAAATTTTTATTCTTTCATTTATTATCATTTTTCCTTTTATATAAATTTCATGTAGTAAGATATTAGATTTCAATTGAAATTTATCAAATCAAACCAAAATATCAAATTGTGATTACAGATTTAAAATAAATCTTGTATGTTTTTTTCAGACTTCTTCAATTCATAATGTGAAAATAATCCATCATCTCTAAGAATAATATATTAAAAATACAAAATGATATACTTTTATTATGATTTTTATTAAATTTATGGAATAATTTACCCCATTATTTTTTTTATTTTTTTAAATTAATGGTTTCTTTATCTTGTTCTATATCACTCTATTTTAATAATTATAAATTATTTTTCTCTTATGTTTCCTTATTTTAAATTTCCTAAAAAATCCTAATTTTGGAACCCAGTTATTTGTTATTCTAGTTGACATTCATATTTCGCCTTTTCTATTTTTGGAAAGATGTTCCACTATCCATATTTATGATGTGGACTTTCAAAGAATGTATTTTTAAATATTAAAAATTATTTAAGTTTCACTGTTATATTTATATATTCCACTGTCAATAATTTATTTAAAAAAAAAATTATAATCATTTTTAATGGACATGATATAAAATTATGATGGAAAATTTTGAACAAGGTGGAAGATTGTAACAACAAAATATTTTATAATTTATTTTTTATGTAATAAATTTTTTAGCATGTTGTATAAATAGTAATAAACATAAATGAACCCTAATACACTATTAAAATAATATTATTAAAATAATTCTACTTTAACATGGTAATTTGTTTATAGGATTTGAATATGAATAACTATATTATGAAATACATGTATAATGTGTAACAACTTGATATTTTTTTATACAATTTCACTTAATTAATCCAAATATATTTAATAACATTTTCCACATTCAACAATAAATTAAAATGAATGTATGGTATTTTTGGGAAATTAAAAACTAACTGTTAAATTATTAGCTATGAATATAATCAACTAAATTTTGAAATATGTTAGTATATATATATATGAATGTTATCTTAAAAATTTTACTCAAGTCTTTATTATATTTATGAATCTATATTTTTTTAATAGTAATTTTGAATGAATAAAAGAAACTATATTATTATTAATTTTTAGTTATAATAAAATATTGAAATAATTGATTAGTTATAGTTATATTAGTGTTTTACAAAAAATTATGATTAAGTACAACTAGAATATTAAGAAAATATATTCCAATAAAAAAAATCTATTTTTTATTATATTTTAGATAAAATTAAAATTAAAATGTTCGAATATTTAAAATTTAATAATAAAACTATATTTAACTATATATAATTTTATTATTAAATTAATATGATTTCTTGAATTATTTTCTAAATATATTGTTATTTAATGGAATGAGGAATAATACTGTTTTTATAAATAACATGAATTCTAAGAAAACATAGTTCATGTATTACTTGAAATTTCATGAAATATTTCTATAAGTCAAAATATATTTTTAAAAAATTTATATTTTAATTTATATTTTTTTTTAATTAGAGAACCATATTTGATATTTTAGAATACAACATATATTTTCAAAAAAACAATCAATACGGTATACTTTTTAAATTTTAAAATTAATATTTATCACCTATATAAGTTTAATTTGACAAAATGACTTCAATTATTGTACTTCCCATGTTAATATAATATTCGGATTAATTTTTTGGATACATGTAAAATAAATGATTTTAAGTTGAATACTGATGAAATACATTTCTTCTAAAAATCGTAAATATTATTACATTTTAAATATAAATGTGAGATATAAAATTTTATAAAACAATTCAATATATTAAATTTATATTTATTGAATATTTTTATAAAATTAAATGATAAATTATATATTTAAAAAGCATAAGATTTTCATTTTAAAAAATTATAATTTTAATAAAAAAATATTTATATTTTTTTACATAATTTTTTTTATTAAAATCTAGATAATATTAAATTTTGATAATAATCCAATTTAAGTCATTAAAATAGGAATAATTAACAATCTTATCACACACATTAATTCCAAAAAAATAATAATCTTTTTCCAATAATCAGTTTATAGGTGTGAAGTGCACTGTTTTGCATTTGTTGTCAATGAGGTATGTTTTTGTCAAGGAATAGATGGATGTCAAGGAGTTTCAATATGTGAATGACAAAGGATGTGATGGTGTTGGTGATGAATGGAGAATGGTCATGGTACTACGATAAATGTCACTTACGAGATTCACTAAGTGGCATAGGAGGTAATGGTTGAAACATTCTCCATACAATATCAGACGATTGTAGAACTGATCTTAATGTTTCAATACTTGTATCAACGTGATACTAAGTGAAAACACTTGAATAATGGATGATGATGGAGCATCATCATTACATCAGACGATTGATGAGATGATCTTTAAGTTCAAAGAACTTGTATCAAGAGGATACAATGTCACAACATTGATTAGAAGTCCATGCATTGTTTTCACAATGCATGAGGAGTGAATGGGATCCATCCACAACTTCTAAGTGGATGAAGTTTATTGGATTGAAAGCGAGCATAAAAGTCCATGTACAATTTCTTAGTGCATGAGAAGATGAAGAAGATCCAACTTGATATCTGATTAGATCAATGAAGAACTTTGAGGAATTAATTGATTTAGGAGAATCAGTTGAAGATGAACCTTCTACAAATACCTCATAAGTCTAGAATATATGTTGAGGAGGAATGATGAATTCTAATGAATTAGAATGGAGGTGAAGAAGAAGAATGGCTTGAGAGAAGATGAATGGTGATGTGGCATTTGGCATTTGAACATGGTCACTTTGTTTTTACACAAAGGACTTGTTCTACACTCAGCAAAAAATATGCCAACCTCAAGGGTTCAACCCAAGGCTCTTGTGGGACTCATGGTCACCACGCCCATGGGGATCCCATGGGGCCAGCCCATGAGGAGGCCGGGGCCATGTATAAGCCCCGGGCCATGCAGGGGGATCAAGCCTACGGAGTGTGGGCGCCATAGCGCGCACCCGAGAGTGCATATTGGGCGCATAGCGCGCCCGCGAGAGGTAGGGGTGGGCCCATGGGGATCCCATGGGGCCAACCCAAGAGGAGGCCGGGGCCGTGTATAAGCCTCGGGCCACGCAGGGGGATCAAGCCTGTAGAGTGTTTGTGCCAGAGCGCGTGACTGAGAGTGCATAGTGGGCGCAAAGCGCGCCTGCGAGAGGCAGGGGTGGGCGCAAGGGCGCTCCTGTAGAGAGAACACGGTGTGGGGCGACACCTTGGAGGGGGATGTTCAATTGGAGAGTGGTAGGGAGCGGCTGGTTGATAAGCCGTGGAAAATCCATGTCCCGTTTCTATGTGGGACGAAGATTTTTTCCGCAGATTGAATCTGAACCGCTCATCTAATCGCGCGACTGATCCACGCTGCTCATCGCATCTTGCCGCCCGCGTTATAATTGCGGCCTTCCGCCTTCATTAAACGTCCGATCCAACGGCTGTAAGCTTGTCATCTACCTCCAGCCGGCTGAGGCCACCCGCGACTCCTCCTTCGAACCAGGCGCCTTCCAAAGATGGATTTTGAGTATTCGACCACCTCTGACGAAGTCGAAGTGTCCTTGAGGTTCTTCTGGCCACACGAACACTATCATGCATGAAAATGGGAATGCATGCAATGTTTGGAAGATTTCGAAGAATTCTGAGGCAAACAAAGTTGCCTAGGCTTCATGTGTTCATGTTTTGAATGGATTGGATTTTAATAAGGCCATGCATGCGTTCTATGTCGCATGCACGTAGAGGGAAAATAAAGGAAGAAACCCGCGTGAAACGGAGGGAAGAAAAATAAAGATTTGGAAAGTCTTGAACGCCCGAAAATCTTGGGGATTCGAGTTGTATCTCATGAGGATGAACCGCCTCTCCCTTGCCTATAAAAAGAGAGGCCGAAGCATCTTGTAATGCTTTCTGAATATCTGAGGTCTCGCGAGGCTTGTGCCTCGCGAGGAAAGAGCCCTGCGCAAATACATGCGCAGCTGAAGGTTCCAGAGCCACCCGAGGCTGTGAAGGAGGTCCCTGCGCGCTTCCCTTGCATGACAGGAAGATCCCTCACTGCCCGCATACTTGCGCGGGAGGAGGAGCTTGCACGGCTGAGGTGATTTGCACCATACATGCCCGAGGTGCTCTTTCACCCAAGGCCTTGCGTGGCCCTCGGGTTCCTTGTGACTTGTGCGGTCCTTGCACAAAGACCCTACGCGACAGTGTTGAAGAAGAAGTGGCCCATGCACCAAATGCACTTGCGCACTATGAAGAAGAAGGGAAGGCTGAGGCCTTAGTTCCTTGTGTGCAAAGTGAACAAGAGGAGGTCGTTGCCCTTATGTGGGAAAAGTGAAGAACATATTTTGAGTGGGTGTGTGCTAGGCAAGTAAAGGATGCCGAGACCACACCAAGTGTGTGTGCAAAGTGGAAGAGCACATTTTGGGTGTGTTGAAAGTGAAGTAGGAAGGCCAAAGACTTATCTTAGTGGTGTGTGTGCAAAATAAAAAAGAGTCCAAACATAGTGTGTGCACTAAAAGTGTATACACTTAGAAGAAGAAAGAATAGGACATCCACACTAAAGTATAACACACTTTTAAGTGTGTGGGAAAAATGAACAAAGTGTGCGAAGTGATGAAGGTGTGTGTGCTTAAGAAGAAATTACACTCTTTGAGTGTTTATCACACAAAGGAAGGGAAGAAGGGGAGTGAATTCATGCATACATGCACGTGCACACGTAAACAAGTTGAATCTGCTTGTGTGCATTTTGAGTGGTCCAAGACTGAAAGTTCTTGAAGAAGAGTTTCCATGCACTCAGTGTATGAAGTTGATGTGAAGTGAGACTAAGCCAGAATGATGTTAAAGACATCAGTTGTCTGAGTTTTCAGTAATTGAGAAGAGCCTGATCAACTGAAGTGATCAGAAGTCTTGAGCAAGACCAACAGACCTTATCAGAGGCTGTTGAAGATTCTTGAAATGAGAGGCCTGGTCATCCTAAGAAGAAGGAGATAAATCCTGAGCAAGATGATAAGACCAGATCAAGTGATCAGAAGTGAAGAGCAAGGCCAACAGTATTTATCCCAGACCATTGAAGATACTTGAAAAGGCTTAAAGTGAAGAAGAGCTACTCATGTGACTCGAGGAGCTAAGAGAAGCCCCCCGTGAGACTTAGGGTGGAAGAAGTATTTAGTGGGATTCTGGAGCAGGCCAGTGGGACTCTGGTAACACTGTGGGATGCAGTATAAAGACCCTCCCGTGGGACTCAGGAGAGATACAGTGGGACTCTGTATCGAACATTTTAATTTTAACAGGTTATAATGGAGAAACCGTGTTGGGGTGTATAACCAACATGGCAAGGACGCAGGTCTTTGGTGCCGAACCTTGTAAATCATTGTGTCCTGTGACTTTACATTTACTGCATCACTCGAGGAAAGGCTGAGAAATACAAGAAGAGTTGATCGAGGCCTTAATAAGCCATAGAGGTTTAATTGATAAATAATCAATTAGTAAAATGTTTTAAAGGATCACTGATTCACCCCCTCCCCCTCTCAGTGATCACACTGATATGGGAACTTTAATTGGTATCAGAGGGAGGTTACCTCTAAAAGATCCAAGGGAGTCTTTATGAAGTGCAGATTTGAGGAAGTGAGTGAATACTGTCAAATGGAGATATCTTCCAGGACTCTGAAAAATAGAAAGAAGAAACAATCCAAGAAGATGAAGAAGAAGGTTTCTACTAATAGAGAAACACCATCCACTGATGGTAATGTGAATGTCACAACAGATGACAATTCCTGGTATCAATCTTTTTATGAAGCCTGCTCTAGCTATGATGGTTATGGAACTATCAATGATATTCTAAATGCACTCAAATATCTTCAGAAGATAGTCCCCATGGAAGTGGAAATGTGTATTTCTACAAGTATCCATGATCTTCAAGAAGAAAAATTACAGCTAGAAGAAGAAGCCAATTCTATGGAAGATTAGTTGGCTAAAAGGGTTGGCATATCCAACACTCTCAGAAAGCTGGTGAAGGCCAATGATGAAACTGTTTCCCTTTGCAATGAATGATTTGAAGATACTGCTGAAGAATTGCAAAGAAGATTCTCTGAGAAATAAATCTTTATGATAATGATCAAAGATGTTCTCCATGCACTGGAAAAGAGACACAAAGTGTCAATGATTGTCAAAGATGCTCAACTTGAAGACAAAGTAAAAAGGGTGAAGGAGCTTGACAGTTCATTGCAAGAAATGAAGAAGGTGCATGATGACCAGATAAAAGAGCTGAATGAAAATTCGGAAGGAAGGCTAAGAACTTTTGAGGATCTGAAAAACTCCCTCAACATGAAATTCTTAGAACAAGAGGTGATATTGAAAAATATGCAACCACCCAAAGCTAAAACATCCCAGTCAGCTGAAAGAAGAAATGTTGCTACACAAGTGTGCATTGAGAAGGATGATTCTAGAAGAAAGACATCCTCTATTAAAAGGGCAACAACTTATAAAAAGATGGTACCATCCATCCCATCTTGTACTCATGTTTCTAAATTTTTTTACACAAAAAGTGCAGGATGGATGAATAACTCCAAACAAGTATGGATGAAGACAATGAAGAACGAGCGCTCTCCTGAAACAATAGAACAAGTCAAGAAAAGTACCCAACAACCAGAAAGACTCAAAAAGTCATGATTTGTGGGTCAATGTTGGTGTTGTAACAAGTATGGGCATTGTGCAAACGATTGTTGGTACAATCCTCTCAATGTGAAAGCACAAAGGAAGACCATGCCAAGGGGGAGCAGGCCAGAAGGAAAGAAGCATTATCCACAGGTCCAGAGACATATTTTTACTGCTAACTGATTTGAATTGCTTGAAAACATATGGGATGTTTGCAAATGTGGTCAAAAGGATACATGTCAATCTCCAATTGTATCCATAGCTAAAAAGAAGAGAAGATCACTAAACCTGGCTAAAATGGAATCCTTTGGAAGCAAGAAGAAAGTTGAAGATTCTCCCAAGAAGGTTTTGAAAAGGGAAAAGAAGTCCTTGGAGTCTAAATCCAAGAAGGGTTATGCATCCAGAAGGACCACCAAGAAAACATGCTTCTACTGTGGAAAGAAATGACACACCATGGATCATTGTGAACAAGCCATGGAACTGAATAGAAGAAGACTGGACTCAAAAAAGAGAATCAATCCAAAATAAGTAGAATGGATTGATTGAAAATATGTTTCCTAAGAAATGTAGCTTAATAGCATCAAAAGAACCATGTGGAATATCCAGAACTGAGGCCACACTTCCAAGTTACTTACTAGTCATATGGCCTAATCAGTTGCATCTTCCCAAAGATCTACAAAGAGATGAAGATGAAGTTCTGGAAATTGCTAAGGAAAAAGGGAAGATGAAGATTTCACATGAAGATGTATTGAGATCCACACCAGTACAAACATCATTGAAGATCAAATGTGAAAGTGTGAAGAATGGTGAAAATAGGACATCTCGGTTGAGAGAATCTTCTCAACCTTGTTGTTCACATTGATGAACCAAGGAGGTTCCATATTATTCCCTAACCACTTGTATTTACATGTGCTAACATTTCAAGGAATTGTAGATGATGATCATTCTCATCTGGAGAGTGGTTTGGACAGAATGGAGTGCACCCCTTGAGGGGGAGCCAATCTGTAGAAGATGGGATTCTGAGAGTTAATTCCATCTTGAGAAAAGTGAAGGTATTCCAATCATACTTTCATCCCTTGTTTCATAATTGTATTCATCATGACAATTAAGGGGGAGTATTGATTGAAGACAAATGGTTGAAAGGGGGAGCATTATCTTTGCACCTGAGCTTTCTAATGAGTTTTGTGAAGTATGTGCAGGATTTAGAAATTCATTGATATATCGGAAAAATTTCAACCCCTTGATGCCTAAGCATGATCTGACATGTATAGTGAATGTTGGATAGCATTGAGTTCCTTGATTACATCACTCTTGTTTTCTACACTGGGTTAGCCCAAGTAGACTTAGAGTTGATTTACTAAAGGTTCTTTGCTAAAGTGTACATGTGACATCATCCCTCTCCTAGTTATTTTCAAGAAGATGCTATTCAAAGGGAGGAATAAATATTTTGAAGAGAACCACACCACACCTTTGCATTTGATTTCCAATAATGGGGAGAAAATATTGGCACACATATTTACACATTCATATGTGAAGGAATAGTGTATTGACAACAAATACAATGGGGGAGATTGAAGTGCACTGTGTTGAATTTGTTGTCAATGAGGTATGTTGTTGTCAAGGAATGGATGGATGTCAAGGAGTTTCAATATGTGAATGACAAAGGATGTGATGGTTTTGGTGATGAATGGAAAATGGCCATGGTACTAAGATAAATGTCACTTAGGAGATTCACTAAGTGGCATAGAAGGTAATGGTTGAAACATTCTCCATACAATATTAGACGATTGTAGAACTGATCTTAATGTTTCAATACTTGTATCAAGGTGATACTAAGTGACAAAACGTGAAGAATGGATGATGATGGAGCATCATCATTACATTAGACGATTGATGAGATGATTTTTAAGTTCAAAGAACTTGTATCAAGAGGATACAATGTCACAACATTGATTAGAAGTCCATGCATTGTTTTCACAATGCATGAGGAGTGAATGGGATCCATCCACAACTTCTAAGTGGATGAAGTTGATTGGATTGAAAGTGAGCATAGAAGTCCATGTACTATTTCATAGTGCATGAGAAGCTGAAGAAGATCCAACTTGATCTCTGATTAGATCAATGAAGAACATTGAGGAATTAATTGATTTAGGAGAATCAGTTGAAGATGAAACTTCTTCAAATACCTCATAAGTCTAGAAAATATGTTGAAGAGGAATGATGAATTCTAATGAAGTAGAATGGAGGTGAAGAAGAAGAATATCTTGGGAGAAGATGAATGGTGATGTGGCATTTGGCATTTGATCTTGGTCACTTTGTTATTACACAAAGGACTTGTTATACCCTTAGCAAAAAATATGCCAACCTCAAGGGCCAGCCTTAAGGGTTCAACCCAAGGCTCATGTGGGACTCACGGTCACCACGCCCATGGGGATCCCATGGGGCCAGCCCAAGAGGAGGCTGGGGCCGTGTATAAGCCATGGTCCATGTAGGGGGATCAAGCCTGCGTAGTGTGGGTTCCAGAGCGCGCGCCCGAGAAGTCCATGCATTGTTTTCACAATGCATGAGGAGTGAATGGGATCCATCCACAACTTTTAAGTGGATGAAGTTTATTGGATTGAAAGCGATCAAAGAAGTCCATGTACTATTTCATAGTGCATGAGAAGCTGAAGAAGATCCAACTTGATCTCTGATTAGATCAATGAAGAACATTGAGGAATTAATTGATTTAGGAGAACTGGTTGAAGATGAACCTTCTACAAATACCTCATAAGTGTAGAATATATGTTGAGGAGGAATGATGAATTCTGATGAAGTAGAATGGAGGTGAAGAAGAAGAATGGCTTGGGAGAAGATGAATGGTGATGTGGCATTTGGCATTTGAACTTGGTCACTTTGTTTTTACAAAAAGGACTTGTTCTACACTTAGAAAAAAATAATCCAACCTCAAGGGCCAGCCTTAATGCTCTCGTGGGACTCCCGATCACCACGCCCATGGGGATCCCATGAGGCCAGCCCAAGAGGAGGCCGATGCCGTGTATAAGCCCCGGGCCACGCAGGTGGATCAGGCCTGCAGAGTGTGGGCGCTAGAGTGCACGCCTGAGAGTGCATAGTGGGCGCATAGCGCGCCAGCGAGAGGCAGGGGTGGTGCAAGAGTGCGCCCGCAGAGTGAACACGGTGTGGGGCGGCACCGTGGAGGGGGAAGTTCAATTGAAGAGTGGCAAGGAGCAGCTGGTTGATAAGTCGCGGAAAATCCACGTCCCGTTTCGATGTGGGACGAAGAATTTTACTACGGATTGAATCTGAATCGCTCATTTAATCGCGCGGCTGATCCACTCCGCTCATCGCATCTTGCCACCCGCGTTACAATCGCAGCCTTCCGCCTTCATTAAACGCCCGATCCAACGGTTGTAAGCTTTTCGTCTACCTCCAGTTGGATGAGGCCACCCACGACTCCTCCATCGAACCAGGCACCTTTCGTAGATGGATTTTGAGTATACGGCCACCTCTGACGAAGCATAAGTGTCTTTGAGGTTGTTCTGGCCACAGGAACACGATCATGCAAGAAAATGGGCATGCATGCAATGTTTGGAAGATTTCGAAGAATTCCGAGGCAAAAGAAGTTGATGAGGCTTCATGTGTTCATGTTTTTAATGGATTGGATTTTAATATTGCCATGCATGCGTTCTAAGTCGCATGCATGTAGAGGGAAAATAAAGGAAGAAACCCGCGTGAAACAGAGAGAAGAAAAATAAAGATTTGGAAAATCTTGAACGCCTGAAAATCTCGGGGATTCGAGTTGTATCTCATGAGGATGATCCGCCTCTCCCTTGCCTATAAAAAGAGTGTCCGAAGCATCTTGGAATGATTGCTGAATATTTGAAGTCTCGCGAGGCTTGTGCCTCGCGAGGAAAGAGCACTGCGCAACTACTTGCGCAGCTAAAGGTTCCAGAGCCACCCGAGGCTCTAAAGGAGGTCCCTGCGCGCATCCCTTGCGTGATAGGAAGATCCCTCACTGCCCACATACTTGTGCGGCAGGAGGAGCTTGCGCGGCCAAGGTGCTTTGCACCCTGCGTGCCCGAGGTGATCTTGCACCCAAGGCCTTGCGCGGCCCTTGGGTTCTTTGTGACTTGCGCAAACCTTGCACCATGACCCTACGTGATAGTGTTGAAGAAGAAGCGGGCCTTGCACCCATTGCACTTGCGCGATTTGAAGAAGAAGGGGAGGCCGAGGCCATAGTGCCTTGTGTGCAAAGTGAACAAGAGGAGGTCGTGGCCCTTATGTGGGAAAAGTGAAGAACATATTTTGAGTGGGTGTGTGCCAGGAAAGTGAAGGATACCGAGACCACACCATGTGTGTGTGCCAAGTGGGAGAGCACATTTTGGGTGTGTTGAAAGTGAAGGAGGAAGGCCAAAGACTTACCTTAGTGGTGTGTGTGCAAAATAACAAAAAGGTCGAACATAGTGTGTGCACTAAAAGTGTATACACTTAGAAGAAGAAGGAAGAGGACATCCACACTAAAGTATAACACAATTTTAAGTGTGTGGACAAAAAGAACAAAGTGTGTGAAGTGACGAAGTTGTGTGTGATTACGATGAAATTACACTCTTTGAGTGTTTATCACAACAAGGAAGAGAAGAAGGGGAGTGCATGCATGCATGCATGCACGTGAACACATGAACAAGTTGAATCTGCTTGTGTGCGTTTTGAGTTGTCCAAGACTGAATTTTCTTGAAGAAGAGTTGCCATGCACTCAGTGCATGAAGTTGATGTGAAGTGAGACTGAGCCAGACTGAAGTTAAAGACATCAGTTGTCTGAGTATTTAGTAATTGAGAAGATCCTGATCAACTGAAGTGATCAAAAGTCTTGAGCAAGACCAACAGACCTTATTAGAGGCTGTTAAAGATTCTTGAAGAGAGAGGCCAGGTCATCCTAAGAAGACGGAGATAAATCCTGAGCATGATGAGAAGACCTGATCAAGTGATCAGAAGTGAAGAGAAAGGCCAGCAGTCTTTATACCAGACTGCTGAAGATACTTGAAGAAGCTAAAGTGAAGAAGAGCTACTCGTGTGACTCGAGGAGCCAGGAGAAGCCCCCTGTGAGACTTAGGGTGTAAGAAGTCTTCAGTGGGATTCTGGAGAAGGCTAGTGGGACTCTGGTAACAATGTGGGATGCAGTATAAAGACCCTCCTGTGGGACTCAGGAGAGATATAGTGGGACTCTGTATCGACCATTATAATTTTAACAGGTTATAATGGAAAAACCATGTTGGGGTGTATAACCAACATGGAAAGGACGTAGGCCTTTGGTGCCGAACCTTGTAAATCCTTGTGTCCTGTGCCTTTACATTTACTGCATCACTCGAGGAAAGGCTGAGAGATACAAGATGAGTGGATCGAGGCCTTAACAAGACATAGAGGTTTAATTGATAAATAATCAATTAGTAAAAAGTTTTAAAGGATCACTGATTCACCCCCTCCCCCTCTCAGTGATCACACAGATCTAGGAACTTCAAGGTGTTATATGCGATAGTAAAAAAAATTATTTCAATAAATATTAGAAATCTAATTTTAACAAATGAATTATCCAATAAAAATAATTTTATTAAAATTATTATATAATTAATATTTTTGTTTTCTTTCCATGAAATCTTTTTTCCATGGGTGAATGTTATTTTACCTTGATAAGGATATATAAGTGAAAAGTGTAGTGAATGATGATTAAAACTATGAGAAACATGAAAAATATTATATGGAGGGGGGAGTTTCATCCATTTCTCTTTACACACACCATTATTGGAAATATTTTATTATTTTTCAATGAATATTGTAATGATATTGTTTAAAAGTAATTAATTGTCACAAAAGTAATGTTTTCATCGTTTATAAATAGATACCACATCCCCCCATATCTCCACTGATTCCAAACCATTAGCTTAACCAAAACACATTCTTTTCCAACCCTAAATACACTATACACACATTTGAATCCTTAGTATCACATAAATAAATATCTATGGAGACATAATGTGTTATCAAAGGGTGAAATTATATGGAAGATGAAATTAAGTCCAAGTGAATAGAGAATTATGACATGATCAAATCACTCATTTTCATTTTCTGAATAATCCTCTTTAATGGTGAGTGGGATCCTCACTATACAAGATCCAAATTTCACACATAAAAATACCAAATTTCAAACGTCACAAATAGCCTCCAAAATCCACCCCCAAAAAATCATTACACAAATTCAGATTTCAAATCCTCTACCTCAAGGTACTCTCCTAGATTCACAGTCTACCCACATCGCTATCACATCCCGTAAATCCTAATCCCTCAGGATGGACTCATTTCCATTATCAAAAACAAACTGAAAGACATCACAATAGGCATCAAACCACCCCCATCATCCTCCATCCATCCAAAATCAGAGAAATCAACTATGCCAAATGAAGTAGAAAAAAACCATCTTCAGAGACAATACCACATCAACCAATCCTCACTGCTTCTCCATCGTACGATCACCGCAATGCTCACAGCCGAACACCATTAAAAAATAACCCAAAACCTAACATCAATATAAAACAAGCTGAACTGAATCCTCTTCCCTTGCAGTAGCACAAACCTAGATCCAAGAACCTGTCACCCAATCCACCACAAAACCTCAACCAGAACATGAACCCTCAGATCATGCCAACACATGAACACATATGTACAAAAATCCAACAACGATAAAAAAATGAAAAAGAAAAAACATCACCAGAACGACGAAGGATATATTCCTCAAGTAAAATCCCGGTACCACCATCATATTTGCACACAGGGACCCCGGATGTACCACCCATCGCACATGCCGAAGATGAGGTGTTAATCTATTTTTGAAGAAGTTAGACCCAAACATGGATAGGCACCGCACTGCATTGAGACCCTAACCTGCTGAGTTGCACGATGATAGAAATCTACAGTGAAAATGAATGAGGAGACTAAGAGAATATTCTGACACAATCGCAACTGAGGGTCCGCCGCCCCAAAATCGCCTAGCACGATGGATGAGGTGCTGCACAAACCCTAGAAATGATTATTATGGATAAATTTTTCATTCATAATTTTTCATTATAGGAAATATACCTGAAAGAGTTTCCTTATGGAAAATTTCATTATATTACTATGGATTAATTTTCATTCATATTGGTTCGTTATAGGTAACAAATCTTCTGTTATTTGTATTGTGATATTTTAATGTGATATTTAAAGTATATTTTTTAAATTTTTTTTAAAATTATGAAATGGTTGTCTTTGGTCACTATATATGGTATTATCTAAGGGTTTGGATTTTATTGATTAGTATGTTAGATATTTTCATTATATATGATATGTTACTATAGTGATTATACATGTGATATGTCTACAGTGTATGCCTTAGTGTAGGATAACATACAGTAGGGTCATAACTCAATGGTTGAGGATCTATATAATACAAAATCTATATGGGTGGTTTATAGTGACCCATACATTCCACAGATCAATTTAAATCTTAATATATTATTTTTAATTACCTAAATAATTAATCCAATAAAAATTAATATTGTTTTAGTTTCCATTGAAATAATATTATCTAAAAAATAGTTCATAAGTGAACTACATTATATCAAACTATTTCCATCACAAATATAAACCCTCTTAGACATATAATAAAAAATTCATTTCTGTCTAACTGGGGAGCGTACAAATAACAAATGGTGACCATACCATCCATTAAGGATAAATAATTATTATATCATAGATCACATAATTATAACATGAGCATATGGGTATGTGATTATGAGAATAATATTTGGAAACCACACGCTTCATGTCAAAGTTCATAATCATGAGTTAGGGATATATAATGGTAGTTCAAAATACACAAATCATAAATAAAAAACATGAGGAATAATATAATTAGATTGAAATTTTTATGTGGAAACACATAATATAATAACATTGGGATCGTGTATAAAAATAAACATGATCACTAATTGAGATACGTGAATGACTTTAGGACCTCTCATAATCTTATGTATATCAAATGAGGTCCATGAATAATCATAAGTACATGAATTTAAGGTCCATTCATATACTTATGTACAAGAAATATAAGGAAATACATATTCTTATGGACATTAAATCGAGGAACACACATGAAAATTTTAACATGTAATCGGGTTCACATATAAAATATTTAAATTATTAATTATCCATATTTACACTCTAAATATTTTTTTTAAATGATAATTACTATTTTATGGTTATTATTGGAACTATAAAATAATCCAATGCATTCATTTTTTATTGTAAATATTTTCAATAATAATAATGAAATATAAAAATACAACCTGACGCAGGAGATGTGGGAATGTCACATTAGCAGTGATCCTTACAAATCACATCATCCACTAATGGACCCATACATCAATCAATGTCACATTGATTTGACATAACAAAACATTAAATAATCTTCATCACCAAATAACGTCCATCTTCAATATATCATAACCCAATTAAAAATTCTAATTTATAAATATATTATAATAATAATAAAACTGCCCAATAATTATAATAAAGGTACTTTGAAACAATATCTATAATAAATCAGTAGAAAAAACTTCTGTTTATTGCCATTAACGAATACAAATACAATAAAAAGACAATAATTTCTATTAGGAAATTTTCATTCCATTTTGAAATCAATTCTTTTAAACATACAATATTAACAAATATTATGGAAAAACATTCATTAAAATTTCCTTTTAAATGTGTAGATTATGATTCAAATCATTGATTGGTTGTCTTGATTTAAAATATCATTCATAAAATACACATTAAAGTAATGATATGATTAAACTTTTATGTACAAAATTAAAAATACCACATTAAGAAAATAGGGAGATGATTAATTTCCAAAAAAAATTAAAAATAAATAATTTATAAAATTGGCATTAAAAATTATTTAGTTTATTTTAGAAAAAAAAATGACCTGAAAGAGAAAGGGCTTTCGACCAAGGATAGAAATAAAATTAGTTTTTTCTTAATTACATTATTTTGAACAATTCATAACATAAATAGATAAAAATTAAATGAAATTATATAATTTCAATAAATAACCATATGATAATTATTTTAATTTCTTTCAAAATTGAAATATTATAATATTTAATTATAAAAAATTTATAATAAAGTATCCTTATAAATAATGACATTATATCATAAAATCCTAACCACTTTGTTAATTTTTTAATCATTATTCACATTAAAAAAATTGTAGATATGTATATATAATATTTTCTATAAAATTAATAATAAAATAAATTAATGGGAATTATATAAACCAAAAAATAGTAATTAGTGGTTAATATAGAATATGTCCCATGAGAATGAATGTGAGATGAGAATCCCATGCCTTAAATCTGAACATCCACCATACATGATTGAACCTCCTATATAATAACTATTAATTTTTATAAACAATTATAGAAACATACTAATATATATAATACCTTATATTATTTATGTATATCATTTTATCACCTATTAATTAACATTTCATTATTAAAATCACTACTCTAGGTGGAAACTGCTTTTATTTATCATATATTTTTTAGTTTGGTATATTGATCTTTATACTATGAAAACGATTCCATGATATATAAAATTTTAATAATAAAATGAAAATAAAAATAAATCAATATAATAATATTCATACTCATCCATGAAAGAAGATATTTATAAATGAATTACCACATTCATAGAAAAGGTAAGTCGTATGTACGAATGGACATTTTCAACCATTCTTTGATGGATAGAACAAAAGTAATGTAGCTAAAAAATCAACAAAAAATATTCATTTTTATATAATATATATTCATTAAATCAATAATAATTTCCATACAAGTCAAAAATAATATTAAAAACATGTCACATCACATTATGGTGGTGGAAGTCTACAAGTTTACAAGACCGACATTATAGTTTGAAAAAATATTGGACGACAAGAAGTTAAAAGTGATATTATAATTTCGGAAGTTTAATTATAAAGTAAAAATAATATATATAATTAAATATTATAAATCCATCATTATATCCATCCATTATAATATGTGATTGAAAATAAATAACATGGGTTTGCGAGGCATTAATCCACTTTGACACAATTTAGATTTTTTTTATCTTTTGATGGAAGAAGTGATGAATATTGGTCATGAAATTCACATAAGAACATATCAATATATCGAATATAAATATTTTATTTTATAATATATTTTTATTAATATTAAAAATTAATAAAATTATAAATAAAATCAAATCGCATAGTTAATGTCTATACTTCATTTTCGAAGAGCCTCTTTAGGTTAACATCCAAATCCTTCTTAGTAGGGTTTCATAATCAAACAAAAATGTTTAAGAAATAGTCATTAATCCAAGGAAAGGGTTTTAGTGGATATTTTTTGAAACAAAATGGTATTTATTTTTTTATAGGATTAGAAAGGAGATATACTATTATAAGTGGTGTTGGGAACCAACTTCATAAATAAATGGAAATTTCCCAAAAGAATATAAATTAATAAATCCATTCCAATGATTATTTTTTTAATATGACTATATATTATATTTTTTGAAGGATAAGGTTGATTATATACTTAATATAGTATTTGGACAATTTCAATTGAAAATAATTTCATTATATATTTATTTAACACCCAATAGTAAACACGATTTGACTATAAGCATAGTAATTAATTTTTTACTATCATTATAATTAATTTAGACAAAAAAACTAACATATTATATAATAATATTTATTATTTTTAACTATATTAAAATAATTTTGAAGAATTCTGTCATATAAATATATTAATTTAATTTTATATTAATCTGATACATGCGAACAAAAAATTAGTTTTATATGAAAATTTTATCTTAAGTATTAAAAGTTATTTCGTCATACATCAACATGAGATTATCTAAAAAATCCTAATTTTGTTTAATAATAGTTATATATGAATAATTATATTTTTTAAAAATTTTATAATAATATATATCATTGTAAAAGATAAAATTTAATGAAAATTTTTAACTAAATTTAGTTTTTCAGTATTCATCACAAATTAATTATTTTAGGAAATTTTCTTAAATTGTATGTGTTATAATAATGTCATATCGATTCTAAAATGATATTATTTATTATATATTTGATGAATGTGTAAAAAAATCTATTTTATCCGAAAAGAGGTTATTCCTATTCGTACATCCATATTTAACGGTTGTCTTATAGACAATAAACTAAATATTGTTATTTAATGTTATATCATGTTCCTTTAATCACAATGTTGTGTTTAATTCATGATATTCCTGAAATTAAATTTATTTGAAAAATAAAAATAAATTATAATGTTGTGACAATCTACCCCCTTAAAATGAAGTTTTCCCTTAAAATTCCATCAAACTACATGCACAACTTATGAAAATTATACCGTATCATATGCATTGTTTCCATCATAGAATCATCAAATTGGTGGTTTCAGAAAAATATAATTACCTGGTGAGTGGTCTTGTTTTGTTGAACATTATCTATATAATCTATAATATCATTGATATTTCTTCATACGAAATATCATGATCTAGTGGTATTCCCTCTTATTTTATCAAACATGATGGTTGAGATATTTACCTCCACAAGGGAGAGAAAATGAAAAAATGTGTAATTGACAGGGGTATTGTGGGAGAACCATCCAAGAATGAACTACCCCAACTCGATCAATAATATCAATGTGAAATATAAATATATATATAGGGGTAAAATTTTCTCTCTTCCAAATTATCATAATCTTATTCCATAGAGAAATTAATTAAAACATATTACACCAACATAAAATTCAAGATCCTTGTTAAAATTGTAAGGATAAATTTAATACCAACTCTGATACTTGATTATGTGATGTTTAATGGGTTTGAACATATATACCATTTATTTTAATCTATTTGGTCCCATTAAATTTAATTTCTCATATTTAACTGATAATGTTGTAGTTCTACACTTATTTTTATATTGGGATTCATAGGGATATATATGAATACTAGAGTAGACGATATTGTTGTTAGAAAACTCAATTATATGAATTTTTTTATCATAATAACCTTATAATTCCATATAACAAGATCATAGAATATCCTCTAGGATTTTTATTTTTCTCTAATGCTGAAGATCTATCTGAGGATAACATTCCCTATCGAAACATTATTCTGAATCCACTACCACGATATGTTTTCTCTTAAATATCATGGTAAACCAATAATCTCAATAAAATACAATAGAATGTTGTAATCCATGTAACCTTAAGTCTTATTTATTCCTTATTTTTGTAAAAGTGATCAAGTTTGAAATATTCTATTATGGTAATTACATCTTTTAAAATTTTCCAGGGATTAACTATCAATGAAATGTCATTATGGACATTAAATATTATTGGGAGTACGGTGAAAAAATCCAGGGTGATTTATTATAATTTATATTCTGTTATGGGTAATGGCTATTAAATCCACTTACACTCTTTTCTCTATGTATTAACTTGTGTATAAACCCAAAATAATGATACCTACTCTAAAATATCTCATTTAATGTCATAGAACCAAAATTACTCTTTAAAATATTTGTACTTATTTGTACTTCTAGAATGAATTGAAAATGTGTAACTATGATATTGAACTCGTAGGCCCTTCTCCAAATATTTTTTATAGAGGGAACACAAAAATTTTCTAAACCTTATAATTCAGTCATAATCATGGAAAAAATCAAAGACATTTTTGACCCACTTCTGTATCTCAATGTCTTCCTTTTACACCACATTAATAATTACATGGATAAATGGTTTAAAACATATTTTAAAATGATATGATTTAACTCTTCCCTTCATAATTTCATAATCCATCCATCGAAGATCCATAAATATTTGATTTTTTATACTCATCATAGATAATTTATAAATATCCTATAAAATCAAAGAATCATTCACATTGTTTTTTCTTAAGATGGTAATGTATTGAGTAGTCATTGTATTTAATGAACTCCAACTGTCTTATTATTTTCGTATTCATCTCTTTGTATGTGAAAAAATATTTTAAACATTTATTATCAAAATATATTATTCCTTTCTCGATAATGATACTTCATCCATATCACTAATGTTAAAATTACAACATATAATTCAAATTTATGAGTAATGTTGTATTTCTTATGAACCTTCATTTTCAATAAGGTAAAATCTTTTACTATATCATTCTGTATCAGAATTTAATCCTTTCTAATTTTCTATGTCTCCCTATCGATTAAAAACTAGTCACCAAAACTAGGTAAAGTGTCAACTAGTACATTGACTAAAATTATTTTATTTTATTAGAAATTATCATAACATTAACTTATCCAATGGAACGAGACTCCTTTCAGATTTAAATTAATGACTAGATGATATAGTCATGTAAAATTACCCATTAATCATTGATCATATCCAACAAACCAAAAAAATATAGTAATATTAGTTATAGTGATGGGTCTAGGACAATATTAAATAACATAGGTCTTTTATGGATCTATATATATACCATCCCTTGATATTATATTACTAAAAAAAGAAATATTTTGTTTCCAAAATTCACACTTTTTCTATTTTTAATTAAATTTCTCATCTTCAATTTCCTTAACACATTAATCAAGTGAAATTTAGAATCACCAATTCTCATTGAATGTGAAAGTATATCATCTATAAAGACTACCCTAAACATATCATGTTTACCTATTTAATTTATGTTCAATAGGTCTATAAATATAAAGTGTAAATTATTATGACCAAATGGAATCACTATATATTCCTAGTGTTTATACATTGTACAATATGTCAGCTTGGGAATATACTTCTACTTTAACCTCAATTTACGATATTCAAATTACAGATTTATAATTGAAAACTATTTTGCTCTTTGTGGTTGACCGAACAACTCATAAACACATGATATAAGATAGTTTTTATTGATATTTATATTTTAATGTTCCCTGAAACAAATATAAGGTCATATTTATTCATATTACTTATAAACATGAATTATATATGAAAACAATGGTAAACATTTCTGCAAAACTAATCGGTTATCAATATTTTCTTTGATATGCTATTTTAATTTCAGTATCTAATACATGTTCATCCTATCGGGAGTATTTAAACATTTTATCAAGAGGTAATATTTTTATTCATAAATCAACAAATGATTCTATGTAGGAGTATGAAAATATTCATCAAAGTCATCTAAAATCAGTCATACAAATAAAATATCCTTGATGATGAGTTTATCTTCAACAATATTCAATAAGTACCCCTTAAAAATACAAATAATGACCCATACAAATGGTTTATATTTTAATAAAAATATTATTCATATTTTTCAAAATTATAGAAGATCTTAGATTGGTTCAAAAAAAAATTGTGACTTACCATCATTTTAAACTAATGTGTGATTAAGATAGAGAAATAAATACCATGAATAATAAAAAATTTATGAGGTTCTATCTCAGGAGCCACTGAATGGTTCCCCGAGCTGGTTGGACACATGCCCTCAAGTGCGCCTCCCCATATTCAAGAGGGTGTTGACTTGAAGTGAGGGTCTGGTAAGTCATTCTTGGGAAGACTATACTCTCTATTATCATGATAAAACACTAATAGAAGCAAATTAGAAGAGAAATATGTAAAAGAATATAAATAAGCAGAACCAATCCATGTCATATGATTACGAAAATATGAAAATAAAATAATCAACTGGAGGGTAAAAGATGATATGAAAATGAAAATTTCAAATGACTATAATGCAACTCAATGTAAATACACAACAACTCCCAATGTGGCCATGACCCACGTCTGGTTGCCTCTCCCATGATTCAATACCAAACTACGTCTTATCCTATGTCCCTTCCCTTATCTAGTTCAACAACAACATAGTCTACTTTGGTGTCAATTAGGCGGCCAAAATAGGGTGTGAGTACAACATAGTAGGCCACCACTATTGGTGTGTAAAATGAGTCCAGTCAAAATATAGTTCATGCAGATTGATGAAGAAATATATAGAATACATAATTTAAACAGTTATCTCATTATCATTTATTATTTAATAAAAATAATAGACCTATTTATATTCATGTTTCCCATTTTAATCATCAATCATTATAATCATTTATTTTTTGTATGTGGTAATTCATATCACCATAATCTCATTTGAATCGTCATTAATTATTATAACACATTTATTGCATTTCGTCACACCATGCACTATAGTCTCGTTGAGTATATTTCATCATGAAAAACACCCCTTTTCTCATTTGGTGCAGGTCACCATGCCTAGAACCCATAATCTCATGCTTGTATAACTATTTTGGGGAACGCCTTGTCCAAGTCCCAATTTCTAATTGTTCTCGAACACCATGTATACCACCCCAAAAATCTCATCAATTTAATCATTATTTAATAAACAATAATTTTCAGACTTATTGAATTAAAAATACATATATTAGTTAAACAGTTCAAAGGACATTAGTTAACTCTAGAATTTATTATGCACAAAAATCTATTAATAAATTCATTAATTATTAATCAATCAACCCCATTCTCTTTCAATGATTAATTTCACATAATTAATTATCTATATCAAATCTCACATGTCTTAATTAATTCTGAAAATTAATTATCTTAGAATAACCTTATTCAACATTATTAATTCTCACAGTAAATTACCTTTTGTCACCATCTCGACACAAAATCAATTCTCCCAATTAATTATCATACATGGCATGCATCATTATTTCATAATTAATCACCCCCAAATTAATTATATTATCAAAATAAAACTTTTATCTCAATTAAAATATCACAACCCATAATGAATCTCAAAAATATTAATTTGGGTAACCCCCTTCACTAGTTCCAGGATTCAAATCTCGATTAATTACCGAGGGAACTCAATTCAATTCCACATTCTTAATTGTTCCTATTTATCAACTAAATCATCAAAAGAATTTATATAATCATAAAATAATTAACATATAGATTTCGAGATTATGGGAGTTCTATTTATACCACCAACCTGAGTTTATTGATAGAATATTGCCCAATAGAAATCCACAAAACATGAGCAACACAGCATCATCGATCTGGTTCATGATCTAAATCCCGAAATCATAAAAGTAGATCAAAGGTATGAAGATCTTGAAAATAAAAATCTAGATCCCCATTCCTAGATCTATATCTTATCTCATAGGTTTATATCCATGAAAATAAGGGAGTTCTTACATTAAAAGATTTAGAAATGATATGAGAAAGAATGGGATAATAATCCGGATGAAATCCAAAAATTGTGAGGAGAGAAGAACTTCAATATAGGGTTTTGATCATTATGAACTGTGTTCGGGTCACCTTGGAATCCCTCTAGAATGCTTCTGGAACACATATAAGTTATAGATATTGTGATAAGGAAATATTAAAGTGGTTTTGGGGTGTGGGTGGTATTAAATCAAAAATTTGGAATTAAATGGGATGGCTGCATGGTTTCACCTAGGATTCCACATGGTTAGTCAAAACTGTGCACCAACCATCCAGTCTTCCACTGCCCTCATGTATTGATGGCCCTCAGTTAGGCCAAATGTGTTCCTTCTGTGCCGACATCCAATATATACATAGTTAGCTTTATTATAGCCAATCCATGTACAAATCGCGCACCACCCTATATCTTTCTAATTAATTATAAACATGACCCGAACACACCCCTTGTCACACCCCATCCTGAAGGTACTTAATAATAAAAGAAATTAACTCAATACATGCATGTGATTTCTCTATAAAAGACCGAGATAATACAATATAAACACCTTATAATAAGTCTTCATCGAGCTAAACTCTCACACTTCACTATGATTCTGATCCAAAAAGATTGGGCCATTGACCACACATGTCTATTTCCCATTATCATGTTTCCTCTTAAACATTTCCATGATTCCATAACACATGAACTAACGACATGTTATTTCCCCATTACACTATTGACTGTGACCCAGCAAACGTATCAGATGCTTCTCAATGGACACATCTATCTCGTGGTCAACCTCCTCCACATCAATCATGTGAGAAGGGTTAGGGTGATACTTCCATTGTTGTGACACATGGAAAACATCATTCATAGCTCACAATTTTTCTGAAATTTCTAATCATTCTGCCACCAGTCGGATTCTCTCCTACACATTAAATGGTTCCCCAATCCTGGGTTCTAAATTTTCTTGCCTCCATATCCTTTGGTGACCCAATCTAGGGGACACCCAATTGAATATATGGTCACCCTCAATAAAATATAGTGGTATTTTCTGTCTATTATCATATGACTTATGTATAATCTATACTGTTGAAAATCATTTTTGAATCAAATGTACCTGCTTTGATATATCTAGAACGAGACTCAGCCCCAACAGCTCTGCTCACCCACCTCTAACCAACATAGTCATGGTCTAAATGGTCTAACATAAATTTCCCCACATGGTTCCATAATTATAGATTTTTTATAACAATTGTTTATTGGTTAACTCCACTAAATCCACGTGATTCTCCCAAGAACCTCCAAAGACATGAACCTATTATTGTACCATATCTTCTAACACGAGTATGCAACACTCTGACAACACAGTTGTATGTGGGTGGAAGGATGTACATAAAAGAACATGTGTACCAAGTTCCTTCTGTAACCCTTTCTAGAAATATTATTTAATCTGCGAATCGTGAAATTAAAATATCATGTATGGCGCCCCATGAAAACAAACTATCTTGCTGACGTATAGCTCTCCCAACTACTATACTATAAATGATTCACTATTATGAATGAAGTGTGATACATTCATTAGTAGATACACAATGTCCCAAAAATCATCATTCTTTTGAATAGTATGTCGATTTCCTACATTGAAATCAATATACATATCATCCCACTTCCATTCTGTAATAGGCAATGACATCTAATGTCCACCAGGTCAATGATGTTATGACTTCACCTACTAACAGGTGTAACACCTTGTTATGAACCCTGCTATCTTCTTTTCCATTCCTGGCCACCAAAATTATGATTATATGTCACAATATATTTATATCTTATTAGAATGTATAACCCAACTTGGGGAATGAATTTCATGCATGAGTTCTTCTCACATACTTGTAGGAACAACACCCCAATTTTTCACATTGATGATCTCATCCTCATCGATTATCCAATCTGATGTTGTATCCCCATCATTAAGGCATTCCCTTGAGGATAAACACTTTGGATCTTCATACATCCTATCCTTGATCTATCTCATTAGTTTTGACTCCACTGTTAAAGAAACTAGAGTCATACACTTTTTAATGTCATAAACTACCACATGCCATATCACCATAATAGTCATCAACTTACACTCTACACTCGACACATGTACAAACTCTGTCGGAGTTTTCCATCACAAGGAATTATCTACACTATTCCCCTTCTCGTGTGTATATGCTAGTTCAAAATAAAACTAATTCATATATTATACCCATATTTGATGATGATGAGTCATGTTGTACCGTAAAAATATGTGTTTCATTATATTGAGGTCTCTAAAAAACTAAAAAAATTAACCCAAAAGATGGTGTCACCAACACATAAGAACATAAAACACTACTTCTATATCATTTTCATGCATAGAGTATCTATGTTCATGTGAAATCAATTTCCAAGACCAATAAGAAATACTCTATCACATTACTTCAACACAACTTCATCTCTGACCCTAGAAGTGTCACAATATATTGTGTACTCCTCACATTCCTCAGGTATGATAAAAATTGGTGCATATGTCAAGTGATTCTTCAACTCCTAGAAACCATTCTCGCATTCTTCTATCCAAAAAATATTACCGCTTTCTTTTTCAAACTTGTAGTAGTGTGGACCAAAGTGAAAATTCCTCGATGAAATTACAATAACAACACCCTAATTCCAAAAATATCATATATCAAAAACATTATTGGGTTGGTCCTTTGATATCTCTGGCTAAATGTTTTCCAGGTCCACATCCACACCATCTTCTGAGATGATGTTCCCCAAAAATGGTACATAGTCAATCAAAAAGTGAATTTTTGATAGAATGAAATATATTTGATGCTCTCATATTGTACCCATGAAGATGTGATGATTTTGGGAATGATCATCGTGAGTCTTAGAGTATTCCATGATTTCATCCGCAAAACCACAACAAACTAATCCATGTACTAAGGAAATATCTTCTTCCTCAATGCCATATATACTACTACATTAATTATGATCCCATATGGAATTAAAAAAAACTAATAAAGGCCATACCTGCTGCTGAATGTAGTTCTTAGTATATCAGAGGTCCGAACACTCACCCGATGATACCCTGATCTTAAATCATTCTTTGGGAACTCACAAGACCCATTCAACTTGTCCAATAGATCATTGATATGTACAAGAGGATATCAGTTCATCACTGTAATTTTTTTCAACTTTTAGTAATTGACACACAAGGTTAAACTGTCATCAGCGTTCTATGAAAACAAAACAAGTGATCCCTAATGTGACGTAAATGTACCGATAACCCCTTTCTCCATGAAATCCTCCAACAATGTTTTGAGCTCTTGATGCTCAGTCAATGTCATTATGTAATTTATAATAGCTATAGGCCCAGCCCCCATGATGAGATATATAGTGAATTCGACATCTCTCTCAGGTGGAATCCTTGAACAGTATTTAGGAAAAACATCATGAAATTTTTCTACTATTGTTGGAAGTACATATTACCCTTCATTCAATCATCCAACAAAAGACTACCAGCCTGGGTTGTGAGATCTCCCACATGATGCATAATTGGACAAAATCATATTGCAAGGATATCCCATTCTACATGGTTAACATACTGGTCACCCTCAAGAGATACAATGGTAACTCTTCTATAGTAACAATCTATGTGGGCTCGGTATGTCACCAAACATTCCATAATCATATCCAGGTCGAAGACTGTTATATCAATAACATATTTATCCCAAAGGAAATTATGCTCTCTGATCTCTAACAAACATCCCTTCTATAAGCAAATATCCTAAGACCACGTTCCCAATGGTGTATTGATATTCATCACCCCTCTTACACACTCCATTTCTAGGATCATGCAATTAACAATATTTGTATATATAATTGAATGAGAGGCCCCATTATCAAATAATGCAGTTGAAAAATTAGAATAATATATTATAGTACCTCGCACTATCGATGGAATATCTCGATCTCCACAAGTGTAGAGTTCCCTATATGTATCTGTCTTGTGGCTCTTTAATTTTGTGTCATTTGACTCCCCTGATTAGAGCCACTCTTCTGAAATAATGAATCATGAAGTGAAGTACTGCGCCCACTACCCCTACCTCCTCTTCCAGTAGAACTCCAACTACTGGAAAAATATGGTGTAGAATACACCCTTCCCACACTCTTACTCTGAGAAACTACTCCCTTGGTACCAGTTTCTTACTGCTTCCTGTAGAACATCTGTAGGTTACCCATCTAGCCTCAAAACCGGCACAACCCAGGTGGTCGAGGAAAATGTGTATGATAGTTTCCCTGCCATCCGCACTGATGGAAAATCATGCAAAAAATTTCTAGTTCAACGGTTCCTCCCACTATCCACCTTTAATTCCACTATCCGGACTAAGGTTATCATGATGGAACTTCATACTCTCCGAAGGAACTCCCCCTAATCGTCCAGCAATGTTTTTATAACTAGAAGCCCCATTCTAGTTACCCATTGAAATAAGATCCATATTAACGACTAATGAAAATTTGTTCAGCCTAAATATGTTAACATCAAACTTAATTTCATACCTATGTACGAACTAAAATTGTTTTTCCCAAGAAGCCTCATATGATACCAAATCCGGAGAAAAATACTATAAATCTATGAAACTTCCTTCACATTCCATTATGGAGATTTCTATCTGGGTTAGATGCATAAACAATGAAGCCTTATCTTGTATCAGTGTCTTTGGATAGAAGTGCTCATAGAACTTCTCTAGAAATTACTTCCATAACATATTATTAGTCATTCCAGATTATACCTAAATTTCCCACTAGAGTTTTGATAAAACTCATATCATATAAGCATCCGACTTGACCCTCCTCTAATTCAATGTCTCTAAATGGTCATGAATTCTCTCTATGGATTCAATCTAGAAGTAATCTCTTTTAGGTCCAACCTCACTAGTAAATGTATGAGGATTTTGTAGAGTAAACACCCTTGTCAAATCAATCATGATTTTCTGAACACTCCCTTAGTCTCTCTAAATAAATTGCATGAAACATGCAATGTTCTCTTTGAAAAATTCCCCTTCTTCACTAGATTTCACTAATGGTGCCTCATTCTCTCTTTCTGGATGTTCGTTTTGGGCTATACCCCTTAGTCTATCTTCCACAAGTGACATGGGGGAATATATCTACTTAGATAAATAGACTTCTTAGGTCTCATAGTGACACATTATAACATTTACTTATGAATAGAAACTAACACAACAGGTTTCAACATGTAGTTTCCCCTTTTCATGCCACATGGTCAAAACTGAGTCTTTTTCACTACCCTTAACCATCCCCTTCCTAGGTCGTGGTTAACAAGGGTTCCAACATTTTCATTAATTAAATTAACCACTAATTAATCACATTATATAAGATTAACTAATTCAAAAACTATTTTATTTTTCATACCATTTCATCAATCAAGTTTCTCATTGAACGCTGATTTATTCTCATTTTGCATCATTATTTCAAAATGAAAACAAGTAAAATATCTCATGTTCAACAAATTACCAATAACACATTTTCTTTTGAGTGCATATAATGATGCATGCAGACTCAAATAACGTTCTACTTTAAGACATGAATCAAAATTTAAATATTTTCAAATCAAAAATCACATCACAGAACAAGTGTGTCTCCAAGGGTGAAATAATATTCAACAATAAAAAATAATAATAATCCCAATATTCCCACCTTGAGTACTCATATTTTCCCCTATACATTGGTTTGAAATTCCCATGTATGATCTCATTAACAAACCTAGACACTTCTTGTATCATTTCGACTTTTCCAAAAATAGTATGAAAAAAGATTAAAAAATAAAAGAAAATGACTTTAATACCACTTTCGGATGTCCCGACCAAGGATCCACTGAATGGTACCTTGAGTTAGTTTTCAACAGGCCCTCAAGCATGCCTACCCATAAACTAGAGGGTGTCTTCTAGTAGCGAGTGTCTGATAAGTCAGTATTGTGGAGAATATACCCTTTTTATTGAAATAAAACACCAACTAAATAAAATAAAATTTAACATGTGTGAAATCATATAAATATATCGAATAAATTCATGTCATATGATAACTAAATCCTGAACCTAAAGTACTCAACTAAAAGGTAAAACATTCTAGGATAGGGAAAATGTCATGAGTCTACAATGCAAATCAAATTAAAGACACAGTGACTCCAAAACAGGTTTAGAACCACGTTTGGTTCCCTCTCTAATTATCTAATCCAAAAATACATTCTATCAAAGGGCCTTGCCCTTATATTATACTTCATGAACAAGGTCTACTCAGGAGCCAATTAGGCAGCCTAAACAGGGTGTGAGTACAACTCAATAGGCCACCTCCAATAGTGACTAAAATGATTCTAGTAAAATTATAGTTCATGTAGATTCATGAACCTATAAATACGATTCATAATTTAAAAAATTATCATATTGTTATTTATTATTTTATCAATACATTAGTACCAGTTTCAATTCATGTTTCCCATTTGAATCCAAATTCATTATTATGATTCATTTGGTGTAGGTCGTCATGCGCAACACCACTTTCTCATTAGAATAATCATTCATTATTATCATTCATTTGGTGTAGGTCCTCATGCCAATAACCACAATCTGGTTGAGTGTAGGCCGGCATTCCTAGAACACCTTTTCTCATTCGGTGTAGGTCATCATACCAAACACCCCATAATCTCAAACATGGATAAATATTAGGGGAAGGCCATGTTCAAGTCCCAACATCTAATTTGTTTATAACTCCATGTCTAGAACAAAAAAATGATATCCATTAATTATTTATTTAATTCACAAGAATTTCCCACATTATTACCCTACTAATTCATGGAATATTTAAACAGTTCAAAGTCCATTAGTTATCTCAACAATTAACTAAGCCAAAAAATCATTAAATAATTCATCAATTATTTAAACAATAATCATCATTATCATTCCTAAATTAATTCATCACAATTAATTTTCCTTATAGAATCTCATATATCATAATTAATTATAAAAATCAATTATCTTAAATTAAAATCATTCCACATAATTAATTCCCACAATTAATGACATTAGTTCGACAACTTGACACATAATTAATTCTCCCAATTAATTATCATACATGGAATTCATCATTATTTCATAATTATTCCACCGATATAATTAATTATCTTATCACAATCAAACAGATATCTCAATTACAATATCTTAACCTATAACAAATATCCAAAATATATATTTTGGTAACCTCCTTCATTTGTTCTTTGATTCAATTCTTGATTAATCACTGTGGAAAACTCAATTCAACTCCACATTTATAATTATTAAAATTTAGGACATCAATATTCAAGAGAATATAGAAAATCATAATACAATACAAATATTAAAATAATGACTAAGGGAGTTCGATTAAGACCACCTACTTTGGTTTATTGACATAAGATAACCCAATGGAAATCACCAAAATCTGAGGGGAACAACATAGTCATTCAAGATCCATATCTAAATCCCCAAATCCAAAATTGTGGTAAAATGCATCAAGATCATGAAAATAAAGATCTAGATGTACAATCCTAGTAAAAGTTATTAACTCATAGGTATAGATTCAAGAAAATGGGGGAGATCTTCCATGAAATGGACTAGAAAAGATAATTGAAATAATGGGAGAAGCATCGGTATGATATCCAATTATAGGAGGAGATAAGATCTTCAATTTGGGTATTCGATATAGATGAATGATGTAGAGATCACCTTGGAATCCCTATTGAAGTCTTTGGGAACTCCTAAAAATATTCAGGCTCATGCCAAGGTCGAATTTGAGAGGACTTTCAGGTTTAAGTGGGTTTAAAATCAATTTTTAGAACAAACTGGGTCACACAAATAGTTTCAACTAGGAGGCCACATGGTTAAGAAAAAAAAAGTTCACCAACTGTATGATCTTCCACTGCCTGCATGGATTTATTGTGCACGTTTTGGAAAATTATGTTCCAACTGTCACGACATCCATTTTTTTTAGTTAGCATGCGCACGATTTTTCCAAACCGTACAAAAACTGAGCACATCCCCATGTCTTTCAAATTCAATAGAAACTAAGGAAAATCACACCCCATGTCACACCCTATCCCAAAGGTACATAGTAAACAACAAAAATTACATGAAAACACTCTTGATATATCCCTATAAAAGTTAGGGATATTATAAAATAAAATTCAACCTGAGGAGGATTACTATATTTTCATGAATAACAATCCAAAGAACTATATAGGAAGAATCCACATAGATATTATATGTGTTCATATTGTGACAGTAGAGGTTTTCACTAATAATTCAACATCTAATCATTGAGGATGTGCTTAAAATTCATTAAAAAATTTCAATGTATATATTTTTCAATATATCTAATCACAAAAAAAAATACATCTATATATTATCACACACATAACAACCTAAACTTCATCATTACTTATCCAATAACATATTAAAAAAATGGTTTATGCGACCATCCATATTCATCCATTAAAGTGATAAATCATTAAAAATCTTTCATTAGATGTCTAAATATTGAATCATCCACTTCACACAATCACACAATATTTTTAACTTGTTTTTCCCATATTCATTATTTATTGAAATCCTATATAATGGTTCAAAAAATATGTTTAAATTTCCAAAACATACCACCACCCCCATGAGTGTATAATCAACTTTTTACAAGGCATATTTTCCATATAATACGCGATGATTGATTAAAACACCAATTCTTAATTTTTGAAGTTATTACTTCTAATTATAAATATTTTAGATCCACATACACATATATTATCTTGATAGGGATGTAATTTCAGCTAATCCACTTCCTCTATCATTCACTAAAATTCCAACACATTTTTTTACCTCAAATTTTCCCAATGCATCTCAATAATGTTTTAGAATCATTATTTCCAATGTTTAGAAACACAATTATTTGAAACTAAATACATAACACAATAGATTACATACATATATATCAATTCATAAAATATAAATATCCATCACATAAATATTACGATCCATTCCTCAATAATATATGTCTTGTAAAATTGCAAACATGGACACCTAATCATCTAGTTCATTAGTGATCTACATCATCTAAAACTATGACATTCATAACTAAAACCCTTGATACACATATCATACACAATTCCTTTCATTATATCATAGGGAAATAAAACATAGTAAAGGGTAATATCAAATTAAAATGAATGGAAAATATGGGATAAAATAATGATGAGATAAGCATAACATGATTATAACATTTGAAAATCAATCCTTGCACATAAAATATCATAATATTTAGCCATAAAATAAATAATGTTAGTTAATAAGTCATGAATTTATTATGAATAAAATAAACGTGTCCATTAATGAAAATAAAGTAAATAAAAAAGTGGTAAAAACATATTCTTAAGAAATTTTGAACTTATATAAATTTAAAAAGATCCACTGATTATGTTTATGAAATTTAATAATTCCCTCAAAAATACATAAATTTATTTGAAATTTTATCCACTAATATTCATATGGTCATAAAATCTAGGACTATGGATTAATATATGCACATGAAATCTAGGACCATTCTTATATTTATGGATATGAAACCCATGTCCACCAAAGATATTTTGAACATGATGTACAGTTCCCACATAATGTATTTAACGCATGATTTTCCTATATCTACCAATCGATTTTGTGGATTCATTTTAACATCGAGATATTTTATGAAACATTATTTTTTAATAAATTTATTTTCATCAATATATTCTATTTAATGAATAAATGACTTTAAACAAACCACGATATAATATTGAAATAGTTATATTTTACGAGACCATGTTAAAACATATTCGTTTTTCAATTAATACTGAAAAATAATGAATTTTATTAAAATCAACACAATCTTTTATTGTATTTGAAAATTCGAATCACATTTTGAAATCATTTTAAATGAAAAATTAGTTTTTTATTAAGAATTTATGTAACATGAATCAATTTCATGATTATATGTTATATACATTTGATTTATATTTTTGAAACCATTATATTTTCAAAAACAATTTATTCAACTTATCTGTTGGTTCAATATATAATTATACTATGACACAAATTTGACTTGACTTTGGAAAAATGAATTATTTATTTTTAATAAAAATAAATAATTTTATACAGTGTAATAAAATTAATTTATAGTCATAATAAAATTTAGAAATTGTTATAAATAATTTAAATGGTTACGGTTAAAAAAAGTTTGTTGTGTGTTAAACTAAGAAATATGGGTTTAAATGAAAAAAATTGTTCTCAAAATTACAAAGTGTGTATGTATTTTGAATATTATTTCCTCATGATCAATGTTAATGTGTTTTTCATATACATATCATAGATATAGAGTAATATAAAAAACTAATCAATAAAAAACAAAAATGTCACCCATTTCCATATAACTTCAATTAGGTGTTTACATTGGAGAAAATCAAGACGTGTACAAATATTGATGTAATTTTGATAATTATGTTATTAAATTCTTAAGGGAACTTTTTAGTAATTATTTATCTAATTTAAGTGCATACTCAATTGATACACGTTAATTATTTAATTAATTGAAAAAAAATTAAAATAAAATAAATACATTAAGAGTAATATAAATTGAAAGAGATATAATGTTTCAAAATTTATGTAGATATATTTAACATGTTTAATATGTTTTAAATTAATACTTTTGAATTCCAAATTTTTGATGATTTTCTAACGTACAATTAAATTAAATTGGTAAAAATTAACATTAATGATTTTTTTTGAAAAAATTTGAAGATATATATATTTAAATTTCCCAAAAATCAAATACGAATATAATTTATTACAATAATCATAAAACTTTCTTCCATATTCCAATCAAGAATTAATTTTGTTTTTATGAAAATAAATTTTCACCTAAAGAGAAATATTTTAAAAACCATGGTAAATTGTAAAATGGGGTTCTTTAAGATTATATTAAAATTAATTTTCCCCATTAACATAATTTCAATTTTATAAATTATATTCCATTTTTATAACTAGATGATAAAAATAATCTAATAAATAATATTTAGTTTTTACTATTAAATGATAAATCTACATGGTTAAAAGGAATGATATTTTAGTTAAAACTAAAATAGTAAGAGTAAATGAAATTATATGTTAATGGAGAACATATTGTGGGTATGTGAACAATGGAGGGAACAATAATGTTCCCTAATGAATTATCATTCTAGAATTATGGCTTTGGGAGAGTACTTGGCTTAGTGCCGATGGATAGACTTATGAGGGGATTCTAGAAGATGCGAATGAATTTGAAGGTCTTTATATGAATCAGCATATGGAAACATAAAATTCCATGGCGGAAAAATTAGCTATATGAGGAGTGGATCCCTTCTCTAAGTTAGGTGTCATGCGGATGGAGATTCTGTCTGCGTTCCAGTGTGGTACGCAGACTGATGGGAATCCCACATACTAGAGTGGAACGTGGCTTCGGGTTTGGTCTGCGTATCAAAATGGTACATGTTGCTAGAGTCCGCTCATGTGGCGGTGGCTGCGGGTAGCACCAGTCAAGGAATCTCTCACTTAGGAGGGTGCAACATGGTGCACTGGATTAAAGAAGGGGCATAGGATCCCAGGTTCACGGGGAGTGCATCGACGTAGGGAACATGTTTCACAGTTTACCTATTTTAGGTTCACAATTTACTAATTTATTATGCATTCTTCAATTCATTGAAATTTTCCCGAGTTTATACATGTTCCTGGTTTGACAATCAGAATATCTTGGTTTTTGAGATACTAAACTCCTGGAAGCCTCTTACTTCAAAGTGTTGATCGCCAAGAATACGATCCTCAATCTTCTGTTCCCATTCTTCTCCCCCTTGACGTCTTTTTATAGAAAGGGGAAGGGTTGTATCTATGGTCATGTGGCAACTATTGTGGAGGACCATGATAAAAAATTCATCATATGGATAACTTAGTCAATCTGGGGTTCTCAGGGTATATTGAATTCACCTTGCCCATGAACCAACTCCCTCACGAGGGTGTTTCACACCCACACAGTGCTCTACCTCCATTTCGCAAAAGTTGTGGTTCACGACAGGGGACCGGTCTACCTGGTTTTCGACTAGTTCATTTCACGACCTCGGTCTGGTCCGACCACACATTGTCGGCCATTTGGTTCACACCCACATAGGAGCTCTTCCCCTGTTTCATGAATGACGCAGTGTGCTCGGGGCGCAGTTCACCGAACTGGCCACATACCACTGATGAGGAATATGTATGCAGACTAGTTAGGACCATTACAATTTATTATGAACATTCATCATATTTTCTAATTGTTGATGAATATTGGGTAGAATCATCCACTTATTTAAAAGGAGTATATTCCTTCCCTTATGTGTAATTTTCAGGACCATACACATCCCCCCCATCGGAATGGTGTCCGAGTGAAATAAAGGGGAGGCCTTATTGATGTAAAGTGGTCCTAAAACATGAGAGGTTTGAGATAGATAGGTGGGCCCATTGGGGTACCAACCCTGTATAATGGGCTATACGCAACTTTTCCTTTACCGAATCCTTCAGCAAAAAGCCATCTTGATCCCTTCTTCCATGCACTGCCTCCACATATGACTTTTTGTGTGAACCACTTTTGTGCACGAACCAACTTCGGGTTTTTCAAACTGACTTCAGCTTCCGCAAATTTATCTACATTCACGCTCTCCCCCATTTTCGAAATAACTTCCCTGCCAGGAAGTAAACATTAACCTATATAAATAGTAAGTCATGGAGGGACGTGTAGGGAAAACTCCACACGGTTCAGTGGTTTGCGGACTATCCTTCAAAATTTTAAATATTCATTTGTAACATCACATAAGTCCCAAATTATGAGTACTTGCATAGGGTCTCGGTACGTGGTCTTCTAACCATTTCCGTATGGGCTAGGATGCTGCAGACCTATTCTGTGTATGGATGGTTTGCGGAAGATGGGCATTGCAAACCAACTTTGGGGTCGGTACGTGGGGCGTACTGTGCAAAACATGTGTGTAACCTTTTCCTAAAATTTTCAAATTTCATGTATATTATCCTTTCGACTAAACCTTCTTCTGGTTTCCGGATGTAGGAATAAAACATGGTTCCTCCATGTGTTGTTGCTGTATTGATGAAGACGAGTGCCTCTTTGGAAAGGAATTGCGATGAAAATCTTCAAACTCACGACATTCCCTCTAACATCTCTCTGACAATTTTCCTGACACCAGAGCTTCTAGATTACCCATTATCCATACGTCTATTACATTATAGTTTTGGTCTCCCTGCTGGCGTGCCTCTCCTATTGTCTGATCCTGACCTCCCTTTAATCCTCTTAGAGGCACCTCAGGATCATGATCGTGCAAATACTTCCTCATCAGGGGATGTCATCGCAACTCTGATTCTAATTTTTTTTCATAATGTGTTGTTCGGCCAGGACTCAGGGAAACCGCTGGTGCTACACCGATTTCTTAAGACTAGACATTTGAGAATACCCATCCATTATCAACATTTCTTGAGAAAATACTAGGGGTGCGAGGAGCACCAAATGGGATTTTCATACTGGTGTATGTTTCTCCAACTAGTGGTTGTAGTCATTATGTGTTTATCAAAACTATTTGGAGTCCCATGAACATCTGAAGGTAGTGGGCCTATTCCAGGCAGCCTGGGTGTCTCAGTTTTCAATCTTCATTCCAGGCGATATTCTCTCTGAGTTTTTGAGCTATTAGTGTTCGAGTACAAGCACCTTTCATCAACTGCATAGAGTGGTGGGGATCATATTGTGGGACATCTACCATATAGGATATCTTCATATCCTCAGTGAAATGTACCATGAGTTTCTCCTAGTGGCTGTCACATGGTAGGATACAGATACACATGTCTCCATTGATGAGGAGTTTGATGGTTACAACAGGGGGATAACTGGGTCATCCTCTCGACGATCGTTCCCTCATCTTGTTTGAAGTGTGGATAAGTTTATTTTTACAAATGAACGGGACTAGGATAAAGGTGTTCCACTGTTAAAATCACCTAATCTGTCAATCCCACCAAACTGTAGTGTCAAATTGTGATACTCTTGAAGCAGAGCGGTTAGCCCCCTGGGGATACGTGCTTCGTCACGATGTTTCACCAGAGTGTAGGCTCGAATGTTTCATTTCCATGTTCTTATGTGAATGGATCTTCCCATCCCATGAAACATACAATGGGGTTTTCATTTTCACCTAGATGATGAAAGCCAGGTTGGGGAAGGGATGATCAATTAATTTGCCCATCTCTGCCCTTGCCCGACATTATGAATAATTGGGAAAGATTCAGGAAGGCAGGTCTCCACACCATCTCAACAGACCATTCCAATTCTGATACTTGTGGATGGAAGAACACTTCCCTTGTTATGATTATAGGCATAAAACAAGGATTCCCCATTCCAACATTCATCCATCAATACTCAAAATTCATGTTTTTCATCCATGGACTCTGACCGTGGCCGATGCGGTCAGGCTGTTGAATGATGCCTCACTTTCTTAATTGGTACTGTATCCTACCCCTCATGGATCATGGAGAGGTGAAGAGGTGATTCCTTGGAGAAATAATCATACCTGATGGTTGATATAAGAAATTAGATTTTTGTTCAATAATATGAAAATAATTTTTTGTGAATAATAACTTTTGACTTTTATTTACCACGGTTAATGGTAAATAGGGTAAATCAAGGTTAAAAGAATATTATAATAATTCAAAATTCTCTTAAAAATTGTCCAAAACTTATTTTTTGAGTCATTTACGACCATTTTCATCTTTGGGTCAATTTTGGGACCCCATTGATCCACTTGGAGTGATAATGACAATTTGGATTAATTAACTTAAAGTAAAGGAAAACATGAAAAAAGAAAATATCTTTTAGTGAAGTAACTTTTATATGGGGTTATATATATTATCATTTCAACAATAAAAATTTATTGGAAATATAAAACTATTTCCTACATCATGGTATTTTTTTATAAATTTTATATATCAAATAATTAAAATTATTTATGACACAATAACGATGTAGTGTTTACCTCATTAATAATTCATTTAAACAGATAAGATTAAAATGATTAAAATATTATCCAAAACCTATCTAATTCCTATTGGATGATTTTATTTCGATCATGATTCATCTTAACTTAGACTACAATGATTTTTAGACCATTAGATACCAAATATCATTATATATTAAAATATCAGTTTCACACTTTCCTAAAGAGCCCCTCCCCCCACTTATAAAAGGAGACAACTTCTAACCAATTCCACACACCTCTCAAGCCATTTGGATTGTCCAAACTCTACCCAGTTAAGTTCCCTACATCACTCTCATCCTTCTAGAAGCCTTAATATAGGCAGAAGTTACTTCAAAAAGTCCTTTTCTTCAAACCAAAGGGAGTTATGCTAATGAAATGTAACAGTTTATCTTAAATTATTTTCATTTATTTTACTTCTCTAACCCCTAAAATATTTTTATTAATTTCTTTTTTAACAAGAATGGTATCCTCAATATACTAGGATTTTTGTTATGAGAATTATTTGAACTAAACATACACACACCTCCATATAATTGATGAATTACATAATGTTTCTGTGGATGGCAAACTAACGCCTCACGAAATTATGATTGTTCTATTATCTCTTACCGCCTTTCATGGTAGCCATTATGATGTAACTATATTTATATATGATATATATTATATTTATTTTATCTTTAATCATCTTTAATTTTCTTTTATATCATGACTTTATGGTTTCCATTATCGGTAAACATGATAATCTCATTAGAGGAAGTGCGGACTACCGCCCCCTCAAAGGGATATGACTCATTCATACCATATGTGTTTCATATAGAGTATATATTTAATGAAATAATATATGAAACCAGACAAGAATTATAATACTACTATGTATGATTATGTTTTAAGTCCATTAAATATCAAATAGAAATGGAAGTAGAGTTCATGTGTACGTACGACTTACCGTCTCCATGAATGGTGCATTTCATTTCTTACCTCTAAATGTTATGTACTTTAATAAATACAGGTATATACTTGATATATATGATATATATAATAACTAAATAATGAATTTAATTCTAGATATAATAAACTATTGACGGCATGAACAACTTGGATTTATAAGAAGAGCATTTTTGACTCAAGTACCAAATATCGACAAAATGAACATTCATAATTTAAATGATTACATAATGTTTATAACATGGTAATAAGTGATATTAATGGAATAATAAACTTCAAAAAGGTTATTAAGATAGTATAAATTAACTTTAGTTTATTGTTATGAGATTAAAGAATGATCGAGTCCAGTCGAACTAGAGGTAAGGTACTTTAACTCAATATTTTTTCATTGAGGCATATTTTGTTTTAATACAAGACTTTAGTTTAAACGCTGTATAAACAACCTTGAAATTTAAAAGGGAATATTTTTCTATAAATCTTTTTAATAAATGAAAAAAATTAATTTTTATTTTAACATAAGTGGTGACAATGACCATTAAGCCGCCGCGAGTATTATTTGATATGTGTCTTCCTCAACAAGTCGTAATGTTCTTAAAAGGAAATAAATATCATATAGCCTTTTATGTATTTTTTTATTGAAAAATGATTTGATAATTTATTTGTTATGTCAATATATTTAAGTGATATACTATGATTGAAATGTGGAAATGAATTCTTTCCTTTATAATTGTATTTTGTTTTATGATTTTAGAATGGTACTTTAACATTTGATGGGTGGTTATGTCATAAAATAAATGACGTTTGGTACTGTGAATACCAGGATGGGTTGTTACGTTATAACCTACAATGCATTGGGTATGGAAGTCAGTCATATGGAAATTCCATTTTGTGATATGTGTGGATGTCGACCATATCGTTATTCCACTGAAGTATGTTTATGTCTCTAGTTAACTTTATATGTTATGTGTTCTTTATATGGGTTTTATAGGAATATATTGGTTACAAAAGGGAATTTAATGATCATTTATTCAGTGAAGAGTATTTACTACTTCATAAAGGTGAAAATTATTACTTATGTTAAAGTATTCATGGTTTACTTATTGTTTTGAAAAACTAATGGTTATAATTCTTTATGTATCCCTTACTGATCTTTTTATGCTCATCCAAAGTTTTTGAAATGTTTTTCATATGACATATTGTGAAATAGGGTCAAGGATGGGATCATGAAAAATGTATGGTGTCTTAAACAAGGAACTACACATAACTCTTTTTTTCAAGTGTATTTATTTTGAGAAAAAAGGATATTTGGTGGAAGTGTATGCTTTTTAATATTTTGAGATGTAATAGTTATATCCTAATTCTATAAAACTCTAGACCTGAAAAGTTCTGTAAAATTGAATTATTTATTTAATTGATGATTATGTAATGTTTTAAGGTTGTTCCCTTATAGTTGGTATTAGAGGTCAGTTTAAACAACATTAGAAGTTAGGGTATTGTAAAATAAATATCCATAAAGTAATTTCTGATAATATTGAAATCATATGGAATTTACAGATTACTATGTTGCTTCAACTAAGATATTTCTGTGTTCAAAAAGGTTTTCTGCAGAGGGAACAGTGAAACTATGTTGGGACAACATCAGGAAGAAGACAACCTTCCAAATCAGAAACCTGAGATGGAAGGAATCAAAACTAAATAGTTTGTTACAGTAATGGAATTATTGACTCAGGCTATAAATGGTGGTGGAATCCAAGCACAATACCATCCAGATCAACCGTAGATGAACACGTCATTATTGTATCATTTCATGAGGAAACATTCCCCATCATTTAGAGGATCAGAAGACTCTATGCTAGTGGAATGGTGGATTAATGTAATTGAAAAGATATTCGATGTTATGGGTAGTTCAGAACATCAAAATGTTATTCTTTTTGTTTACCGTTTTGAAGGTTTAGCTGATCAATGGTGATCAATGGTGAATAATATGAGGAAAAGTGAGAAGATTTATGCTCTTAATTGGGATGAATTCAAAGGTATGTTTCTTAAAAAATATTTTCCTAAGGTTGTTCATCTTAGTATGAATAAAAAGTTCCTTTTATTTAGGTAGGAGGATGAATCAGTGGCTGTTTATGAAGCAAAGTTCATTGTACTGGAAAGGTAAGCACCAAACATCATCTGAGATCTTGATAGTAAGATAATTCTATTTTACTAAGGAATAAAGCCACATCATCGAAGAGTTTTATCCTATCGTGAGTTCAAACGTTATGAAAAACTTGTTCGATGTGTGGAGAAGGTGGAAATGGAGTTTTCCGATGATCAAGTGTTATTTGACGAACAATAGAATAAGACGTCCAGTTGGTAGGAAAAGGAAAAGAATTCATCAAAGAATCCTGGATGTAAGAAAATTAAATATCCCACTTGTGAGAAGTGTGGTAAAAAGAATCCTGGAGAATTTTTATCAATTTCTAGATTGTGAATCTGATGTGGTATGTTTGGTTATATTTCTCGTAACTATAAAGTAGATGAACAATAAGGCATTAAAAAGCCATCAGTAAGATGTTTTAAGTGTAAAGAAATTGGTCATTATACAAATGAGTGTCCAGTGAAGAACTCAACTAAGATAAAGCAATCGGACTACAATCAGAAAGTGGTGGTGAAATCCTATGCAACTACTTCAGCAGATGTTGATACATCGAATGAAGCAGTATTAGGTACACTGTTTGTTTTTTCCGATTATGCCAATGTGTTGTTTGATTCAGGGTCTACACTCTCTTTCATTTATGAGATGTTTTCTAGTAAATTGGGAATTCCATCTCAAGATATGAATATAGAACGTATTATAAAAACACATGGAGGAAATTTTGAGACAAAAAAGAAAATATAAGAACATTCATGTCCCTGTGTGCAGAAAGAATCTACCTTCAAACCTTATTGTTTTTCCACTAGTAGAGTTTGATTTTATTATTGGCATGGATTGGATTTTTGGTTTGTCGTGCTAAGATTGAATTTAGGACTAAGGAGGTTTATAATTAGAACGATTTATAGTTTTTGTACAAGAATGAACCATTTATTTTGATAACATATCAGGAAGCTAAGAAACTACTAAAAGATGGAAATGAATGTTATTTTTCACATATTGTTAGAAATAAAGGGACTGCTCAGATTAATGATGTGCTAGTGGTAAATGAGTACCATGGTGTTTTTTCTGATGAGTTTCCTAGTATAATACATGATCGGGAAGTTTAATGTACTGTTGACATAGTTCCTGACGCTAAGAAAATTTCAAAACCCACTTAACGAATGGATCATATTGTACATTTAAAGTTAAATAACAAATTGCAAGAGTTATTAGATAATGGTTTTATTTGACCTAGCACATCACGATGGGGTGATCCTGTATTTTTTGTTAAAATTAATGATGGTTAAATGAGACTTTTCATTGATTATAAAGCATTGAATAACATCACTGTTAATAATATGTAACCTTTTCCTCATATTGATAATTGTTTCGATCAGTTCGACGGAGATTAGTATTTTTCAAAGATTGACTTGAGTTCATGGTACCATCAGTTGAAAGTAAAATAAATAGAAGTTCTGAAGACCACATTTCATAATAGATTTTTCAATTATGAATTTGTAGTTATGACTTTTTTGATAACCAATTCTTCTGCTGTATTCATGGATCTTATGAATAACATCTCTGTGAGTTTTGGATAAGTTTGTGGTTGTGTTCGTGGATGATATTTTGGTTTATTCAAAAATTAAATAGGGGTATGAAATTCATTTAAGAGTAATCTTGCAAACCATAAATGAAAAGAAATTTCATGGGAATTTTAGCAAGTGTGAGTTTTGGTTTCAACAAATATCTTTCCTTGGTGACATTGTTTAAAAAATGGCATAAATGTTGGTCCTTCTAAAACTAATATTGTTGAAGAATGGATAAGACCCATAAATATAACCAGGATTCGTAGTTTTCATGGTTTGTTATTTTATTATAGGAGGATTGTTGAAAATTTTTCCCGGTTATCTAGTCCAATGACTAATTTAACTAAAAAAGGTTTTATATTTATCTGGACAAAATATTGTGATGATTGTTTTTAGGAATTGAAAAATATATTGGTGAATGCTCCAGTTTTGGCACTACCTTCTTGTAATGGTGACTTTGTTATCTACAGTGATTCTTCATTGAATGAACTGGGTTATTTCCTAATGAAAAACGATCAGGTAATTGCTTATTCTTCACGTCCATTGAAACCACATGAGTTAAATTACCCTACACATGATTTGGAATTAGCTACTATTTTTTTTTCTTAAACAATTTGGAGGCATAATTTGTTTGGAGTAAAATTTGAAATATATACTGATCAAAATTTTTTGAGGTATATATTCACAATAAAATAATTGAACCTGAGACAAAGGAGATGGTTGGAATTAGTCAAGGATTATGATGGCACTATCCATTACCATCCGGGAAAACCAAAAAAATGTGGCTGATTATTTGAGTCAAAAAAGTAATTTCTTATTATCCATGATACATTTATAACATGATCATTTGGTTTTTGATTTTATGAACTTTGGAAAAGAAGTTGTTGGTGAAGTAAATTCTTATGTTTGGTTTCTGGTGTCAGTAAAATCATCTCTATCAGACAGAATAAAACAAGCGCAGAAAGAAGATAGTGAGTTGCTGAAAAAGGTAGAATTGGTTTAGAAGTGTATGTTGGCTTATTTTAACATTGATAATGATTGTGTTTTGAGATTTCAAAATTGATTATGTGTGCCTTTTGATTCACATTTGATGAATGTGTTGTTATTTGAAGCTCATAGTTCTCCATTTCCAGTTCATCCTAGTAGTACTAAGATGTACATAGATTTTTGAGAGTATTACTAGTGGGGTGGAATGAAAAGAAATATTTCTGATTTTACTGTGAAGTGTTTGACTTGTCAGCGGCTTAAAGCATAATGATAGTTACCGAAAGGAATGCTTCAGTCTCTACCGGTGCCAGAGTTGAAATAGGAAAATATATCAATGGACATTGTTGTGGTATTACCAATGACATCTCAAGGTAACAATGCAATATTTTTTATTGTAGATCAATTGACTAAATATTCTCATTTCCAACCTATTCAGGATACATTGCCTCTAGACCAACCTTATCGATTGTATGTTAATGTGATAGTCATGTGGCATGGAGTTCCCCTCTCCAATGTATCTGATCTTGATCCCAGGTTCACTTCTAACATTTGGAATGGGTTTTAGATGCCATTAGGTACTGAATTAAATTTTATTACAGCTTTTCATCCTCAATCAGATGATAAATCTTAACGAAAAATTCAGACATTGAAGGATATGTTACATCCTTTCTCAATGTATTATCAGGGACCTTGGGACCAACATATTTTATTAGTTGAATTTTCTTATAATAACAGCATTCATTCCAAAATACAAATGGTTCCATTTGAGGTAATATATGGAAAGAGTTGTTAAACTCAATATTTTTGGGAGGAAGTCGTTGAAAGGAAGCTTATGGGACCAGAATTGGTAGAAGAGATGGCAGAGAAAGTTTAGGTGATTTAGAAGCACATGAGAATAGCTCAGAGTAGACAGAAAAGTTATGCAGATAACTGGAGGACATATCATTCTTTTGAGGTAGGTGATCATGTCTTTCTCGAAGTGTATGCATGGAAAACTATGATGTGTTTTGTTAAGAAGGGAAAGTTTAGTACAATGTTCATTGGACCTTATGAAATACTGGAGAAAGTTGGATCAGCTGCATACAGAGTGACTTTACCTCCACGTTTATCTCAGGTACACAACATTATTCATCTTTCAATGTTGAGAAAGTATATGCCAGGTCCATCTCATTTTTGATCCTAGAGGTAGTTCATTTGGAAGAGAATCTCTCTTATGAATAATAACTAGTCTAAATTATTTACTATAGATAGAAAGTGTTGTGGAATAAGGTAATTCACCAGTTAATGGTTTTGGGGAAAACCCATATGGTTGAAGAGGCAGCATGAAAATCTGAAAATGCTATTAGGGATAAATTCCACCATTTATTTGATAAGTGAATAAAATTGTGAAGACACAATTTACAATAGGGGGACGGATGTAACATCCCAGGTAAATAAAGAATAAGACATATATCATATTTATTAATTTTTGTGAATTAAATATTAATTTTACTTTTAATGGGTTTCTATGTTCGATAGCGTACCTCATACGCAACAGCGGGTTTCATTGAAACCTTACATTACACACTAATAATATAATATTATTATTTTAAATTGTATTTAACTCCTAGACCATGTATTGGATGTAATGAATAAAGTTAACTATATTATGATTATACAAGTCTATTAAATGTTTTTACATTTATCGAATTAAAGTTAGACCCTTAAATTGTGAATGAATCTAATTTTAAGCATAATTTATATTAAAATGTCGATTTACCACCTTTTAATGGATAAACACGTTTAAATATAATTTTGGTCATTTTTATATTTTTTAATCGACCAAATAAAATATTTCTTCAGAATGGGGCCATCAAAATTTAATTTGGGTAATTTTTTCGAATTTTTCTGATAATGTAGATTTTTTAATGACGAGTGAAAAATATTGTATTTTAATTCAAAACTGAGTTTAAATATAATTTATTTATATAGTTTTATTAACTTTTTAATAGGTTATTAACTATAATAAAATATATTTTTATCATTTATTCAAATTTTGGTCATTGGAATGAATTTTACTTTGAGAGTGGACATAAATAATGTCAATCTTTTGATAGTTATTGTTTCTTAAAACACGCTATTTGTTTTAAAAATAGGAATTAATTTTAAAATTAATTAATTCCAATACTATATTTTTAATTTGAAAAAATAGATATTAATTTTTAATTCGGAATATCAAATAATTCTTAGTCTGAATTTTTCATATTTTTCTGAAAAACATCAATTTTTGAGGAATAGTGAAACCACTTAGTAGTAGTTAAAAAACTGACTCTTCATTTAAATGAAATTTTACCACTTCTGTGAATTTAATTTCAAAAATCTGATATCCATGGATGTTATCAAGAAGTAAAATGTGGTTCAATAAAATGAAAATAATTTTTGTGAATTTTAACTTTTTACTTTTATTTAACATGGTTAAATGTAAACTGAGTAATTCAAGGTTAAAAGAATATTATAATAATTAAAAATTACATTAACACTTGTCTAAACCTTATTGGTTGAGTCATTAACGACCATGGGAATCTATGGATCGATTTTATGAAACCATTTGGCGACTTGGGAGTGATAATGACAATTTAGATTAATTAACTTAAATTATAGAAAAAAGTGACAAAAAATATATTTTAGTAAATTAATTTTTATAAAGGGTCATATAAATTATCATTTTGACAATAAATATTCATTGGAAAGATTAACATATTTCTGACATCATTTTATTTTTTTTATAATTTTTAGAAATAAAATATTTCAATATATTTTTGACACAATAATTATGTAGTGTTTACCTTATTAATAAATCATTTAAATAAATAAGATTATAATTATTAAAATATTTTCCAAAACATATGCAATTCCTATTGGATGATTTTACTTTGACTATGAGTCATCTTATCATCAATAATAATGACTTTTGGACCATTAGAAACCGAATATAATTTTATAATAAAATATTGTTTTCACACTTTCCTAAAGAGCCCTTCCTCCCCCTTATAGAAGGAGACCACTTCTAACCAATTCAAAACAACTCTCAATCCATTTTCCTCCTCTAAAATCTGACCAATTAATCTCCATAAATCCTACTCCTCCTCTTATAAGCATTAACTTAGTCAGAAGGAACATCAAGAAGTCCTTTGGTTCAAACCAAAGAGAGTTACCCAAATTAAAGGTAACATTTTCCCTTAAATTGTTTTCCATTATTTTACATATCCAACCGATAAAATATGTTTATTCCTTTCTTTTGTATCAAAACCTGTATCCCCAATATACTAGGATTTTGGAATGAGAAGTATTCGTACTACACTTACACACACCTCCATCTAATTGATAAAGAACATAATGTTTTTGTGGATGGCAAACTAACGCCTCATGAAATGATGATTGTTCGAATATCTTCTACCGCCTCTCATGGTGAAATTAATGATAGAACTATATTTATATATGATATATAATATGATTATGTTTTCTTTATGTTGTGGTAATTTCATTTTATAGCATTCCTTTATGGTCTCCATTATGGGTAAATGCGATAATCTCATTAGAGGAAATGCAGACTACCGCCCCCTCAATGTGATATGACTCCTTCATAGCATATGTAGTACGTATAAAGGATATATTTAATGATATTATATATGATAGCATACTATAATTATAATACTACTATGTACCATTATCTATTAAATCCATTAAATATGAAATAGAAGTTGAAGTAGCGTTCATGATTACATACGGATTACCGTCTCCATGAACAGTGCATTTCATTTCTTACCTCTAAATGTTATATAAAATTATAAATACATGTATATATGGGATATATATGATATATATGATATCTAAATAATGAATTTAACTCTGGATATAATGAACTATTGGCTTCATTAACAACATGTAATTATAAGAAGTCTATTTTATACTCAAGTACCAAAAATCGACAAAAACAAACATTATTAACTTAAATGATTACATAATATTTATAACATGGTAATAAGTGATATAAAAGGGATAATAAACATGAAAAGGGTTATTATTCAAGTAGAAAATATCTTTATTTTACTATTCAAGAGATTAAATAATGATCAAGTCAAGTCAAACACGAGGTAAGGGACTTCATCTTAGTCAGATTTCATTTAGGAATATTTTGTATTATTACACGACATTATCTTATACGCTGTATAAAAAAACTTGACTATTCAAAGGGAATATTTTTTTATGAAGCATTTTACAAAATGACAAAAAGGATTGTTTTTTTAAAGTAAGTGGTGACAACGACCTTTCCGCCACTACGATTATTATTTGATCTTTGGCTTCCTCAACAAGCCATTATGTTTTTAAAAGAAAATAAATACCATATGCTCATTTTTGTATTTTGGTATTGAAAATGGTTTTGATAATAAATTTTTTTTGTCAATATATCTATGTGATATATTGTGATTGATATGTAGAAATATTTCTTTCCTTTATAATTGGGTTATGTGTAATGATTTTATAATGGTACTTGGAAATTTGAAGGGTGGTTATGGGATAAACCAAATGACGAGTGGTGCTATGAATACCAGGATGGGCGGTTACATTATAACCTCTAATGCATTAGTTATGGAAGTTAGCCATATATCTATTACATTTAGTGATATGTGTGGAAGTTGACCTTATGGTTATTCCATCTAAGTACGTTTATGTCCGAAGTTACCTTTATAGGTTTTGTATTCATTATATGGGTTTTATGGTAATCCTTTGGTTCTAAAAAGGTAAGTAATGTTCTTTTATTCAGTGAAGAGTATTTACTACTTCATAAAGGTGAAAAGTATAACATATGTTAAAGAAATCATGGTTTACTTGTTGTTTTGAAAAACTAATAGTTTTACTTCTTTGCGTATCCCTTAGATAGATTTTTATGCTCATCCCATATTTTTGAAATGTTTTTCACAGGACACAATGTGGAATAGGGTCAAGGATGCGATCATGGAAAATTCATGTTGTCTTAAACATGGAACTACACATGAGTATTTTTTTCAAGACTATTTGTTTTGTGAAAAAATGGATACTTGGTAGAAGTGTCTCCATTGTAATATTTTGAGATGTAATAGTGATTTCTTAATTCTCTAAAACACTAAACTTGAAAATATCCTCAATGTGAATTATTCATTTAATTCAAGATTATGTAATGTTTTATGGCCGGACCCTTAGACGATCCATCTTAAAAAGTGTCTAGGAGAGATTTCAATATTGAAGCCTATTTCTTTGGGGATTGATTCAGACCACTCCCCTATAACAGACCCAATATTTACATACATGGACATGAAATAACATTTTTGTAATACATAATGCATAAAAAAAACTATTTCCCAATGACAATATTAGTTTAGTGTCTTTCAAAAATCAGAACATCATCTTCTAATCATGGTGAAATATCTTCAACATCTCCAATAAAGATCTTTCACTTCTGTTTCTTAATCTAAAACCATTACTTTAATTCGTGGGGAAGAAAAAATATAAAGTGTGTGGTCAAATAATTAATAAGGGTATGCATGTAGAAAATAAAAAAACATAGACATTTGAACATAAAAACATGAACATAAAGATTAAACATCAAAATCATGAGTCCTGAAATAAATCATTGCAGTTTGTAGGGCATACATCACAATGGAGCATTAATCGTGATAAAATAGCATGGGAATAAAAGATGTAATTATGGAAAACCATTAAGCACATGATATTATTTCCATAGTAGCCAAGTCATTTCGGCCAAGACCATCATAGTGGATAATGTCCATTATTGAATATGGTTTACATTCCATTACAACCCAATATTACTGAACCAGATTTATTTTCCATTCCATCCATGTCTATCTCATGAGATATAAATCACTACACAATGCATTGGTGGGATATATAGGTCCATGTAATCTCATAATGAAGTCATTTTTTCATGTGCCACAAAATAATCATAAATCATTCATCAAAACCCAACGAATAAAATGGGTTTCATAAACAACATACCATCGTAATAGAATGCATATAAGAAATAGATATAATTTCATCATTCAAAAAATAAAAACATGTAAATAAAAGAGATATTAATCTTGAAACATAAACATATTAAATAATGGTATCATATATGGAAAATAGTTTTGATAAAAAAATTGAAATGAATTCTTGAAGAAAATATCCATTCAAATTTCAAATCAATTTTTTTTCAAAATGATGTGTAATTTTAAAAGAAAAGAATTTTTTTGACAATAATAATGAAAAAATGTAGTGGAATAATTGTTAAAATAACACATTATGGAATTGTAAGAATCCGTTCATGCTGTATATGTTAAAAAACGTTTTCCTCGTACTATTTCCAGAAAATTCAAAAATTACCTTTAATGGTAAAAAAAGTATGATTCCTTCCGTACCACATAGTACATGTAAAAATGGGGTGAACATGACATTAAACATAAATATAAGAATATTAGAAACCTTATTAAAATATTTTTTATAAAACATGGACATGGATAATAATTATAACCCTGGTAAATAGTTACGAATAAACAATCTCAGATAAGAAATAGATTGTAATAATTATCCCTTACCTCCAGTCTGATTGCATTGTAGGTATTCGAACATTCTGTATAATGATATAAATAATGTTATTGAATTAGTCTAGAATCATATTTTTTTTATGATATCATATATGGTCATATTCTTATCATTTTTTAGTAACATTTCATTATAACTCATTATTCGGGTGGTAACTACTTTATGTTATTATGCATGTTTTGTCAAATAAATTCTTATTAATCTTTTTAGGTTTTAGTAATACCATTTAAAGAATTTTATTAGTATAATATATATCATATTAATTCATTATATTCATTTAAATAAAAATTATTTAATGAATATCATGTAGAATGAATCAGATCACATCGTGGAGACGGTAGACCGTACATACGCATGAGGTACGATACCATTACCATAATTATGGAATTTTATTGATGTGTATGGTGTATAATATTCAGAATCATTATAATTTTACAATAATAAAATACAGTTATTTCTTCCATCATTATACACTTCAAAGTATGTTGGTGATGAAAAACAGATTACACCACAGCGTGGAGATGGTAAGTCGTACGTACTCACACGTGGTAATTTTATATTTCATAGGATGTTAAAACATAGAATATGGTAGTGTCATATTCATAATAACATATCAGTATACAATTTATACTGAATTTATTTCTTAATAATGAAAAAACTCATATTGAGGAAGTAGAAGAGGAATGAAGTTTAAAAGAATCAGTAATGGATATTACCTATTCTTCGACGTTCCTCTTCTAAACCTACTCTTAGGACACTAAGGATGGTCTTTGAAGAAAACCAGGAAATATAGTATGTTTATATGGAAGTGGATAAGAGAAATGGACTGATTATTGTAGAGTTTGGATGCTCAAAATGTAGTGACGCGAGGAAGGAGGAGGTTCCCTATTATAACCGAGAAAATGGGCACTTCTGGAAACTTCCAAAATATTAATTTATAATAAACTCAAACCCCAAATTAAAACTTCCAAAGTGACTCGAAATAAATATGAGATATGATAGGTTTGTAATCTCATCAACCAATAAAATTTTTAGATATTTATATTTTATTTTAATCTCTATCATTTTGATTTATCCTTATTTAATATATTTAATTTTATTTGTGGGAAAAATAATTTTACTTTTAAATGGTTACGAATACATACATATGTGTTGTGAATTTTCTATAATTGGATAAATTATGACATTTTAGACCATATAAATTAAACTTTTTAATTTTTAAATATTTCTGTTATTTTTAAACAATTTAATAATATGTTATTTTTACAAAATATCATGTGTCTATTTTGAAACTATTAATTTATTTGAATAAAAATAAAATCCAAAAATATCATAGAGTCAATGAAAATTTTTTAATATATTCCTAAAATGTCATATGAATCTAGAAAATTTGTGGAGAATATTTATTAGTTCAAATAATATTTATTTTAATATTTTTAAACCATTTATTTAATATTTATCCAAATAAAATAATTACAACATAATTTTTGTATAATAATTTAATATAATTATTTTTTAATTAAAAATTTTAAATAAAATACTATGATGCAGATAAATCTAATATATTTCGTAATAATAATTTTTGTTAAATTTATCTTCTAAAACACCAATCTATTAAAATGTTATGTTTAATAAATTATGAAGGTGACAACTTTGACAATAGTTAAAAAAAATAATATAAATGTCATAATTTATTTTATAAGGCTCCAAATGGTACACAAGTAGACACTTAGATGATTATGGTGTTTATATACTCGACCAATATGTTTTGGTCACGTTTTTGGCTGTTTTGATGTGTATTATAATATTATTAAAAAAATATTATTGATTTTCACTAAATAAATAATTTTTTCATCATTAAAGTATAATATATTTAGGTAATTATATATATCATAAAAATTACCAATAAATTACCATGATAAAGAAAAACATTTTTTTTTGAAATTAGTATTTATAATTGAATTTATATTTTGTTTAACCTTATATTATTCATAATTTAATTATTAATCTTTTTTGTGAGATATATTTAACTTTCCTTTAAATAAAATAAATTAATGGTCCTAATCTCATCCAAGTGGGATCTAATAGATAAAATTTCAAAACAAGTTTGTTTTAGGACAAAATATAATCACCCAATTATATTAAGATAAGTGTTAAGGTAATTTTATAATATTATTTTTCCCTTAATTACCCAATTTACCTTTAACTATGATAAATAAAATTTACCGTAATTACTATTCATAATGGCAAAAAGTAAATGTATCCAATTAACATAATTTGGACATTCTGATTCCAAATATGGAATCCATTTTATCAAATTCAAAAAATAGATGATGCATTAATTATATTAAAAATAATCGTATTTTTTAGAAAATGAGATATAAAATTTAAAACATTGAAACAAATTGAAAGGTTTTTACCTATAAATTTAATGTAAAATTAATTATAATGACATAAATTATATTAAATGTTAACAATATATTATATTTATACATTGAAACCATTCAATATAATAATTTAACTATATAAATTATCTCGATGAATAAAATAACTTTTACGTATAATTTTTCATATTTTTACTATTCATGAAAATATGAATGTTATCATAAAAATATGAAGAATTAATCCATTGTAAATTTTTATATCTGACTTAAATATAATTTTTGTATCCTTTCAAATTGAACTCAAAAAATTATCAAAAATTTGATTTAAAATTGGCGTGCCATCAAAATGTATCAAAATAACATTATTTTTGAAAATTACTTCATTTATATGAAAAATTGCTTTTGTTCTCATACACTGTTCTAGAAAATCATTAATATGAATTAAAATGTTATAAAATACAAAATGTGGTTAATACTATTCATAACGGATTGTTCATAATTATTTTATATTATAACATTGTTTAGTGATTCTCAGTAGTGTGTACCATGCAATCTATCGAAAAAGGTCGCTCCTGCATCTGACACAAGCCATGTATATTGTTGTGTACATTGCAAGATAATCTTGGTGCATCATAAAACTGATGATATCAATTAAATTAAAAATATTATATCTCATATAATCTTGGGATGTTACATTTTACCCCCCTTAAAATGAATTTCACGCTCAAAATTCATCAGGGTTATAAATGCTTTTCTACTTGAATGTTTCTTTCATAGATTCCCACATCATAAAAAGAAATAATAAAACATAATTTCAAAAACTAATGTATGAAATGTAATGGTTACCCAAATTATCCGATCACTAGGTTTCCACATAATAGATAATAGGTGAAAACAATGATATGGAAGAAAATCGTACCACCTGGTTCTAATGGAGTGTGGTAGAGAACCTGGTTATGAAAATTCCAACAATCACAAAGCCATAAATTTGTGATCATCTATGTTACCATTTTATTTATCGGATATGAGGGTACTGAAACAACGTTTTGGGTTTTCAAGGTATGTTCGCTAAAGATGATGAATTGTTTGCTTAAGAATAAATACTTACTAGATTTCAGTGTAATATCATTGTTGGTCATTCCATGAACAATTTCTACTTCATCTCTTATTTAAATAAATGATGTTTACTTTTTCATTAATGAATTGTTAGAAGATCATCTGGTAGAATGATAGGTCATTCCATCCGTCTTTATCACAAAAAGGTTAGCACAAATTATTAAATATACATAAGTCCATTTATGGTGAGAATAACCATATATGATACAAAAAATGGACATATACATCATCTATCATACCAATTAATAATATAAAAATACTTTCTATAAACAAGGGCTTCCTATAGGACTGTGGTAGGTGATACAGGCTTGTCGCACATCGATTGTGGGTTCAATTCCTGCATCCTTGTCTGATGCGATAGGTGTCGCCTATCTATCATGTTTTCCTTTTTCTAAAACAATACTTTTATACCATTCTGTAAAAAATAGCCCTACGAAATACTATCTGATGACCGATATAATCCATTCAAACTTTTAGACTTATCAAAAATACTTCTATCCAATATCATAGTATAATGAAAACTATTATAATAAAGGTCATCAACAGAGTGTGAATTCCATCATTTAACCCCCATATACCATAAGATATATCTTGTTTGTCACATTCCAAACATGTGAAATCCTTAATCATGTAATTTATTGAAACATGTGTTACCATATAAACTTAGTGAAAATGTGAATTTTGTGAAAAATTAACTCATTACACATAAAAAAAATCTAAAAATTTATATATACTCTAACAACGATATCACTTTGTCCTTATATCATTCATAAGCTCATTAATACTATCAAACATCACATTAGCTTCAAATCTGCTCATTTTTCACATATCAAATACTTTCCACAGATATCTGAATAACCATTCATGATTACCGAAACCATTAAACATAAACATTAAAATACTTTAGGGAAAACAATATTGTAACAATCCTTATATGATTCTTTATTCCAAAGTACCATTAAATTACCGATACAACATTACTCTTAATAAACATACAATCATTCCATTTCCTTCTTAAACCATTGACTGAGCTTCATCATTTTATTACTCAACACTTTTTTGATCTCATATATCATTTTTAGTCTCTTCATCATCATCAACATAAATACAACCCATACGACCATGCTGATTCTCTTTATGAGATTTTCCCTTAGGGTATTGGTTTACATAATTCCCGTACATTCCACATTTAAAACATTTAACCATTGTTGAAGTCTTAGTAGTACCATTACCATTGTCCATGGTGTTAACTGAACCTTTTCATTTGAAATTACTAGATTGGTGTCCTTCTCTTCCACAACCAAAACATCTTCCAGTATCATTGAAAAATTCTCCATGATGCCTCTTCCCTCGTAATTTACATGAGGGAAATTTAGCATTATTTCCTCTTTGATCATAATTAAATTCTATATTATCTTATTATATGTGTTAGGTAACATAATTATGTTGAAATTATTAAACATATTATGGCAATAATGACTAGGAAGTATAATGATGTTTCATCTTCCAAATCCAATTTCATTTGGTAGATCATGAAGAATATCATTCAATTTTCAATCATATTCTCCATTAACATGAATCTTCATGTTTTCAACCATTTTCTAAATCCCAAAAAGAATAGTGTGAGAGGATGAAATCACACTAGGAAAGAAACATAATAAAGGGGGAGTAATTTTAATCACTAACATCTTAAGTTTAGTCCTAGGTTATTCATAATAATTATCATAATTCTGAGATTGTAACCTATACATTATACATAACCTTATGGACATCCCTATATATACCATATATATATCTCTAGGGATCTCAGTAATGTTTTCACATCCTAGTTTTTAATGGTTAACTAAACCTTTCCTCTAATAACAACTATAACAGAACCAAGATTGATGTACATGGAATTTACATTACTTTTGTGGAATACATAATACAAAACAAAAACAAATGCCCAAAGACTGTACTAGTTTAGTGTCTATGGAAACTAGGAACATAATCTTCTAATCATGGTGAAATATCTTCAAAGTCTCCCATAATGATCTTCCCCTTTTTTCATACCTAAAACCTTTCTTTCAATGTTGGGTAAACGAAAACATATAAAGGGTGAGCTCAAATTCCCAGTAAGGGTAAGTATGGAGAAAAAATATATACATTTAATCTTTAAAACATTAACATAATGTTTAAACAACAAAATATTGAGTTGTGAAATAAATCATGGAAGTATGTAAGGTATAGATCACAAAGGAACATTAATCATGATAAAATAGCATGGGAATAATACATGTAATTATGGAAAAATATTAGTCACATGATATTATTTCCATAGTAGCCAATGCATTGCTACCAAGACCATCATAGTGGACAATATCCATTACTGAACCTGTGTACATTCCATTCCTTCCCTATATTACTGAACCACATTTACTTCATGTTATTCCATGTCAATCTCATGAGATATAAATCATTACCCAATCCATTAGAGGGAGATATAGGTCCCACCGATCTCATAATGAAATCATTCATTCGTGTGCCACAAAATAAACAAAAATCATTCATCATAAACTAATGAATAAAATGGCTTTCATAAACATCATCCCATCATAACCTAATCTCTATAAATATACAGATATAATTTCATCATAATCAAAATAAAAAAACGTAAATAATAGAGACATTATACCTAAAACAGAACCATATTAATGAATTTCATCATATAGGTAAAATAGTTTTGATAAAACACTTGAAATGAATTCTTGAGGAAAATATCATTTCTTATTTCAAATCATCTTCATTTCTCAAATAGACATGAAATTTTAAAAGAAAATATTTTTGTAAAAAATAATCATGAAATCATATAGAAGAGCCTTTATGTAAATAAAGCTCTTTTAAATCTTAAAAATCTGTTCATGACGTATATGTTAAAAAACCTTATCCTCTTACTTTTTTAGGTAATGTAAAAAAGTACATCGTATGGTAAAAAAATAATGATTCCTTCCACAAAACATAGTAATAGTCAAAAAGTGGTAAAAATAACATTAAAATTAAATTTTAGATTATTGAAAACATTATGGAAACATTTTTTTATAAAACATGAACTTTGATGATAAATATAACCCCAGAAATACACATGAATAAACAATCTCGGATAAGAACGTGATTGGAATAATTATCCCTTACCTTAGGTATGATTTCATTGTATATATCTGATCCTCATGTATAATGATGTAAATAATGTCATTGAATTATTATAGAATCATATTTATTATTATGATATCATATATGGTCATATTCTTATCGGTTTATTAGTAACATTTCATTGTTACTCGTTATTCGGGTGTTAACTACCTTATGTTATTATGCATGTTTTGTATTATAAATTCATTTACTATTTTTATGTTATAGTTATATCAGTTAAAAATTTTATTTATTATAATATATATCATATTAATTCAGTCAATTCATTTATATAATCATTATTTTTTGAAAATCATATCTAACAGATCACTTCACATCGTGGAGACGGTAGAAAATACGAACACACAAGCGACGATATCCTTCCCATGATTGTGGAATTGTATTGAAGTGTATAGTGTTTAACTTTTTAGAATCAGTATAATTTTTCAATAATCACATATTGTTATTTCATCCATCATCACACACATCCATGTATATTGGCTATGAAAAACATATTAAACCAGATTGTGGAGATGGTAAGTCGTACGTACACACTTACGGTGATTTTATTTTTTATAGGATGGATAAAATGTAGAATATGGTAGCTTCATATTCATAATGAAATATCATTATAAAAGTGATACTGGAGTTGTTAATTAATAATTAAATAACTCATATAGACGAAGTAGAAGAAGAAAGAAGTTTGAGTTAATCGGTAAAGGGTATAACCTCTTCTTCGACGCGCCTTTTCTAAACCTCCTCTTAGGAAACTAATGATTGTATTTGAAGAATACTAGGACCTCGAGTATGTTTTTAGGGAAGTGGATAAGGTAAATGGATAGGGTTTTTTATGTTTGAAAGATCAAAATGGTGTGAAGATAAGAGGGAGGAGGTGCCCTTCTATAAGAGAGTAGAGGGGCACTTTTAGAAACCTCGAAAATATTAATTGATAATAAACTCAAAACCCACATTAAAACATCCAATGTGATAAAAATTAATATATGAGAAAGTATAGGGTTTTAATCTCATCAACCAATCAATTGTAGACATGTTTTGATTTTATTTTAAACATTATCATTTTGATTAATCCTTATTTATTCTATTTAATTTTATTTGTTCTAATAATATTATAAATTTTAAATTGTTATAAATACATACTTATGTGTTTGTAACTGTCCATAATTGGTTACTTTTGGACAATTTAGAACACATAAATTCCATGTTTTAATTTTTAAATATTGTTTTGATTTTTAAACAATATAATAATATGTTATGTTTAAAAAATATCAATAGTGTTAATTTTGACAATATTCATTTATTTGAATTTATCTAAAATATGTACTGATGATAGAGTCGAATTTTTTTTAATATATTAGTAACATATCATATGCCTCTAGAAAATTCATGGACCATATTTATTAGTTAATAAAATATTTATTTTAATATTTTTAAAACCATTTATTTGATAATTCTCTTAATAAAATAATTACTACAACATTATTGTATAATTATGTAATATACTTATTTGTTTCAAGAAATTAATAATAAAATATTATGATGAATTTAAATATAATATATTTCATAATAATACATTTGGTCGAATTTATCTTCTAAAACACAATACTTTTAAAATGTTATGTTTATTAAATTATGATGGTGACCATTTTGACATCATTTAAAATAAAATAATATAAATGACATAATCTATTTTATAAAGCTCTAAATGGACCATAAGTCAACACATGGATGGTTATTGTGTAGATATACTCTACCAATAATTTTGTATCATGTTTTGGGGTTTTTATGTGTATTATTATTTAAATTAAAAATATATTATTAATTTTTCACTAAATAAATAATTCTTCATCATCAATGTATCAGTTATTAAGGTAATTATATATTACTTATAAATTAAAAATAAATTAACAACATAATTAAAAAACATTTAATCCTTATAATGAGTATTTATAATAGATTTTTCATTATATTTAACCTTATATTAAAAATAATTTAATTATTAATGTTTAAGTGAGACATATTTCACTTTACGTTAAATAAAATAAATTAATGGTCTTAATATCAACCAATTGGGTTTTAATAGATAAAATTTCAACCCATGTATATTTAATGACAATATATAATCCTCCAATTATATTAACACAAGTGTTGGGTTAATTTTATAATATTATTTTTTCCCTTAATTACCCGATTTACCTTTACTACGGTAAATAAAATTTACCGTAGTTATTATTCATAATGGAAAAAAAATTAAAGTACTCTATTAACATAATTTGGCCATATTGACTCCCAATATAGAATCCATTTTTCTTAATGAAAAACACCAATGTTTCAGTAATTAATTTAATGGTAATCTCATTGTTGAGAAAACAGGTTTTAAAGTATAAAATATTAGAAATGATTGTAATGTATATACCCATGAATTCACTATAAAATTAATGATAATGACATAAATTATATTATATGGTAATATTATATTATATTTACACTTTAAAACCACTCAATAAAATAATGTATCAATATAAATTATCTCGTTGAAAAATTTTTCTTTTAATTGAACTTTAGCGTATTTTTACTATTTGTCAAAATATGATAGTTATCATAAAAATATTAAAAATTTATCCAAAGTAATTTTTTATATCCTAATTCAAAATAATTAGTTTGATTTTTCAAATTTAACTTATAAAATTTCCAAACAAATATATTCAAAATTGACGGGCCATCAAAAGGAAACAAAACTGCCTTTTTTAAAACAATTCATCATTTATACGAAAAAATAAATTTTTTTCCCATACAATGTTCTAGAAAATGTGTAAGATGAATTATAATGTTATAAAATAAAAAAGTTGGTCAATACATTTCATAATGGCTATTTATTTCTAATATTATAATATATCATTGTTTAGTGAAATGAGGTACTGCGTACCACGCAAGATATCAAGGAAGGTCACTCTTGTGTGTAACAGAAGCCAAGTACATAACCCAAATATCCTGAAGGACTTATTATTTTTATTATATTATAGATAATTCCCATTTTAAGGGATGAATGGGAACCCGTAAATTACCCATAGGCCCAAGGCACACAGCCCAACACGACTCGCAATGCATGACCCGAAGGCCCAGTGGCAAACTATGCCCAATACATAATCCATAGGCCCAACCCACATGAATCTCCCCTCCCCTAGATTCTGCATCATTTGTAACCTATCTCCTCACCCTTCATTCTATTCATCTATCATTTCCCCGTACAAAGATGCACAGTGCCTTGTCTCGATGGCGGTTACCATACCCTCTCATTCTTTCTATCTGGTTTCTCTACATCTAGTGGCTGCTAGTCTTCTTGCTTTGATCCTCTTTTGGGGCCTGCTCTATGTGAACTGGGCTACTCCATGTTCTTTGGGACCCAGAGGCCTGGATGTCCATTGATGACCCAATGGCCTTGGAGACCCGTAGTCCAAAACTGGTGTCCTGAAGGCCCAAATCATGTGAATAGTTTGATCTGCAATAGTAATGAACAGTAAATACTACAGTCCCCAGAAATTCGCCTCCACATGGTATTGAACCTGAGTCTCTTGGATGTCAAGAAGGAGCCCTAACCACTTGGGTATGGTCTTGTTGGCCACAATCCAAGTATATTGTTTCGTATAATACAAGTTAATCATGGTGTAGCGCAAAACAAAAGATATTAATGAAATTGAAAAAAAATATCTCATAAAATATCGGGGTGTTATATCCCCTTATGAGGATATTGCCATAGATCGTGCTCATATGGCCCCCATCCATGAATTTTCGATCATCTCGAAGGATGTGGTCATTCCTCCACATCCGGCTCCACTGGTTGGTCCATCTTGGGGAAAGGGGAAACTCCCGCCTTGGGTTACTAGAATTGGTTCCATCCATCATCCTATGTAAACAATACATTCTTAAAAATGTGTATCAGGAGAGGATAACCAATGTGTTTATGTTCTATAAAGACATCAAGGAATGTGCAATGATTCAAAATGCTAGTTGTGTTCTCTATATCAAGAGACACCCTTGTCCAATCAAGATGATGATGGTGACAATTTTTATCCATTATTTATTTTGATGGGTTCTGGAATCATTGTTTACTAGCACCTTCAATCTATTATTTACCAAATCAACATTGCTCAAGGAGATCTCGCCTCCTGTGAGGAAAATTTGAACATGTTCAATTTTCCCCACTACCAGGTGGAAACCGTCCGGGGTATTTCAGAAACATGTGATCTTCTGACAGACAAGGAAGTGAAGACTTGTGATTTGGGGGTGGTTCTAGAGGAAGAGTTGTAGGATTGTAAAGCTTACACATTCATGTTGAGGGGACAACTTTCCTTCTCATGCGAGACATATTAAGCTATTTAAAAAAGGTGGAACCATAAATCTGTCTTGGAGAGGGTGGATCCAACGACTAAAGAAAAAATAGAGGTAGTAGATTCCTTGGAACAGACAATCAATGGCCCACTGAAATCACTCTCTATTGATTTGGAAAGGGGGAACTGGGCCCTATTGTAGCTTTATCCTAGATTACAACATGTACTCTCCTTCTCACCTCTTTTTATTTGTACTCTAGAGAGTGTCTGAATTGGGGATCTTCTTACATTTTTACTGATCATGATGAAATAAATTTGGATTTTAAATATCTCTTATCTATCCCTTTATGTCAGCATTATTTCAATCAAGATTTTAATTTTTTCAACCATTATTTGAAATCACTAAACCAAAATATTCAAATTGGTCACTATGTTTTTCTTGAGATAAGGGACTCAGTTAGCATAGTTCAATTATTACTGAGATTTTAGGGAACACAACATGATATTTTGTGTCCTTTTCATGAAACCCAAAAAAATTTCTTAGGACCATTTAGTGTGGACATACCGATAATAACTCTGATTCTTTATAGGCCGCCCTTTTCAGGTTTTCGACCTATCAGGCTTTGTGCCTCTTGAGTTTTTATTACTCAATGTTTTTCCAGGGGAATACAAGGTGTTGGCCTGGAGAGCTGATACTCAATTTTTCCCAAGGCGCCCTTTGCATTTTTTTTGTCTTGGAGAGCTCTAAACCTATTTCTGTGAGTGGTTTATAGTCCAAAAAAAATTCTAGCATTAAGAATGTTTTTGTTCAAATAGCTTTGACCAAATTCGGTGGGTCACATGCCCTATAAGGTTTTTATTGATTCTGTATTCCTTAGTACCTTTTAGATGTATTTGGGGAGAATATTCCACATTTTTTTGGAAGGCATGTATATAATTCCATAGAGTATATGAGCAATATGGGCATACAATGATTGTAAAATCATTTCCTAAGTAAGACTTTTATTTGGTAGATCGCCCAAGGGCGATCAATATTCTAAGCCATTGAGGTATTGGTATGCATAGTCATATAATGGTTTCCTTATGTCAATGACGATCCACTTCTGATGGTTTTGTAACATCGTGGATGTTCTAATTATGAAGACCACCAGGGGTGGCATAAAATGGACAAGGTGTCTGAATGGTTTGGGGACATCCATATCAATCATGGATATGAATATGAGACCACTCTAACACACACTTGGTCAACATGAATGAGGGTTAGAGCTTGAGACAACTTTAATTCTTGCAGTTGGTACATTCTTTTGAAATGGAATGGCTTTATCTGGTTCTTTGGAATTTATCCAAAAATGTCCAGACATACTCAGATGTGATTCTGGAAATTTTTTTAATTGTGGTTCAGAGATTTTTCGAATCCAGAGATGGATATGGTGTCTTAGAGGCCTGGACACATTTAGAAAGAAGCATTGTTAATTAATACTTTCCTTTGGTAGACAGGACATCAGTGAAAATATGTATATCCACTAGTGGCATGGTATGGATAGTCATGAAAAGGTTTCCTTAGGTCAATGGTTTTATTATATTGATAGCTTGGAAAAATTAGCGAAGTTGGGATTCAAGACCACCCGTGCTGGATTATTGGAATTTGGTTCATTCTAGTTATCGAGAATGGCGCATGAAGAGGGTGTGTCTAGACACAATAAAATCATTTTGGGTTATGATATCATAGGAATTGGTGAATTCATCCGTCTCATGTTGTTCTAAGATGATGATCCATGTACGTCTGACTCGTGCACCGAGGATGAAAGGGGAGCCTCCTTTCCTAACAGAACCCAAGAATAGTATTTTCAAAACTGTGTTGTTTAACATCATCGGCAAGGACGTTCTCCGTGCAGCTTAACAACATGTCGTAAGGAAAAGGGACATTTTTTAATATATATATATATATATTCTTGTAACAAAGTACATTTCCAAAGTTGGTGGTTCTTGGTCTTTGAAATTAATCGTCATGTATTGAGCACGTGCTCCGGGCAGTTTATTGTTATGAAGTGAGAATACTGGTATAAGTGTTACTAATGATCAGAATGTAACCAGGTCTGAATAACATGAAATTTTCATGACATGGGAAGGATACAGATATTATAAACAAATATACTGAGGACTCTTGGATTATGAGAAATGATATAAGGGATCTGGTGTCGTTAAGTGTACGAAGAAGGGAAAAGTGTCACTTGAGGAATATTTTCCTTTCATAGAGGGGCCAAGGGTGAGAAATATTTAGAGCTGTTGAGGGAATAGTATGGATAGTCCTGAAATGGTGTCTGCAGGTTGACGACCATCCATGTATGATGGACTTGGAGACTCATGAGGATAAATGATTATCAGGGTCATATAGAATATTATACGGAAAGGGTATGTCCGGACATGTTGGAGATATTAATCCATGGTTGTCTTTGAAGAATAGGACGTTCCCTGCATTGATTTATCCTACGTGTGGGGTGCACATTTATTATTTTCAGTTTAACATCGTGTGGTGAGGATGACATACTCTTATTTTAACGGTCATAGAGATCAGACCAATGGTTTATGATGCTACGGTTACCTGTGGGATAATCGAATTAGGATGATCTAGCATTCTCTAATCGGAAAGTATAATAATGGTGTAAACCGTAGATTTGGGGTGTCTCAAATCAGAAGATTTAGTGTGGGTGCTTTGATACTAGTAAGAGTACAGAGATAGGAATAGTGTTTCCTAAGGAAGACTTGCCTTTGGTAGATAGGTCATGTGCGATCAATATGTAGATCCACTGAGAGAATGGTATGCATAGTCATGTAAATGTGTTTGCTAGTCAATGACATTCCGTGTCTGGTGGCCATGAATGACTATGGAGATATGAGAGCGCTCATGACACATAGTCTCAAAAAATGGGGAGTGATGTGTCCAAGCATTCAAGAAACAACCATTTTGCAACTGTTCATTAGGTTAAAACAACACAACTTTGGTGTTATTTTGTTGATGCAGACCATCATAGGAACCACGTGTGGATACATATGCTAACCGTGGAGGGGAACCCAGGAAACATCTGGACGTGAAGCGAAAAAAATGTAAACCATTTCTCTATAATTCTTTGGATTTGGAAATGTGATATGTGGAACCCGTGGTAGGTTAGAATACGTAGATAGGTGAGTGTTGCCTTAGGAAGACTTTCCTTTGGTAAATGGACCAAGGGAGATCAATATGAATAATTGCTAAGGGAATGGTATGTATAGTCATGCATTGGTGTCCACGGGTCAATGAACATCCATGTCTAATGGCCGTGGGTGATTATCAAGATCTGCAATATTCTGGGTCATGGATTTTGGTGCATGGGAAAGATGCATCCAAACATGCAATGAGTGTTCCATCCAACGTTTACTAGGTATCCTGATTGGATTATTATTTGTACCATGCAGTTTACTATTTGTCGGTAAAGACGATTGTTGTACAGATTATCATCATGCATTGACGATGAGGAGTATTTTTTGAATCTGTGATATTTAATGTGATTTTTTAAGAACAATTTATAATATATGTTAAAAGTTATTCCATGCAGTTTAACATCTTACGGTATGGATATTGGTGAATAAACATGCAAATAAAAGGGTGTCATAGAGTTTAACGTCTTGCAGTAAAGATTGGATCTGTGTATTTTAGCGTCTTGCGGTAAGGATGATATCCATGCAGTTTAGCATCCTATGGTATAGATTGGGCGTCATATTTAGTTGGGTAGCTGGGACAAGATACAGAAATCCTGGCACTGCTAGGTATTATGCAAAGGCAGGAATCAAGCCATATGTAGTTCTCAAAGCCCTTATAATTCAAATGGGCATCCTGCACGAATCTAAGTTATATGCAGGAGGGGGGGGGGGGGTTCATTACGATGGATAGGCCAGAATACAGAAGTCACAATGTCACTACACATCCTAAGAGGGAAGAAATCAAGGCATACATAGTTCTTTGAATGTGGCACAATAGATGAAAAATGTCCGGAGACCAATGTTTTCTCAGATGAAGACATTGTCTCGTTATGGAGTTTAGATCCATTCAATTAGGACATCTTTCTCTTAGTTTAGGTTCATAGTTATTGGATTGGCTATACACAGTTTATTGTCATGTCTCAGGGATGAAGTACCGTGCAGTTTAACATCATGCAGTAAGGATGTGAGGCATTTTTAATTTAATGTCCTGTAGCTCAGACAATTTACTATGCAGTTTATTGTCATGCAGTAATAAAATAATTCTGTTAGTCTGGGGGGTCCTAGATCTCAGACCTATAGTAATCACCTCAAAATAGGGGATTATGCTAATGTTTTATAGTAAAACTGATTTGAATGAGTCTGGGAGCCTTCAGAATGCATCTCAATGGTGAAAATCCTAGACAGGTTGAGGTCAGAGTACCAGGATTATTGTATCATGATTTTGGGACATAGAGTTCGGACCGGCACAACACAATTTATTTTCATGTCATAGGGACAATGTACCATTCAGTTTAATGTCATGTGGCAAGGACATGCTGTTATGTAGTTATTATAGTGCATTAAGGACATTTTAGGCTTTTCCGTTTAACGTCATGTAGCATCAGTTAAAACTTATCTTATGGTCACACAAAATATTTCATCAGAAATCTTGCATTTGTAGGAGCGGTGCCATGATTCCATTCATGGATATTTGGTCATATTCTCTCTTGTATTTGGCATTATGTATGTCATATGTTTCCTCCCACATTGGCTCTAACTTCGTTTTCATCTTTCCAGGAGTCATCAGGGTACGAAGGACCAATACCAATTCACATTCAAGGAATGTCCGAAGAAAAACCTTTTTATTGAAGTCTCTTGAAATCTAGTTATGATATACATCCAGCTAGTTTAATGTGTGAAATCGTTTCTCTTCCAACTGCCCCAATTCCTCAAGTTTCTTTTTCGCTTGCTCATCATCAGAAAATTGAACAAAAATGGCTACATGGAGAGATATTAATTAGATTTCAAGGGGAGAGCTACTTCCATTCCTTATTCTAATCTGTACAGGGTAGCCTGGGTAGCGGTAAGAGTTGTAGTTCGATAGGCCCACATGGGATAGAAGAGTTTGTCTAGCCATGACATCTGGTACTTGTCAGCCATTTTCTAGAGTATTTTAGATTGGGTATTATTGAAGGCCTTTATCTTTCTAGTGTCTACTGCATGGAAGATGGAAGAATGGTTGGCCTTGAAACCATATTCCTGATATATTTTCCCCAATTAGGAAGTATAGAATTTGGTTCCATTGTGTGTCAGTATTGTATGATGGAAACCAAACATGGAAATTATATTGGCTTTAGTGAAGTGAATGATGCTTCTTGCCCAAACATCATTAAGGGGTGCAGCTTCTGCCCACTTCGAATGGAAATCGGTCACTGTGAGAATATATTTGAATTGTTTGACTATGGCGGCAGGATATGGTCCCATGATGTCCATTCCTCAGATGGATAGTGGCCCAGAGTACATAAAAATTATGAAGTATCTCAGGGGGTTGATGAATGAAGTTGGCATGAATTTGGAAGGAGTGACATTTCTCGGTCATCTTTCCATAATCCCATCCCAGGGTGGGCTAATAGTATCCAAGCCATCAAATGTGATGAGAAATCATGGATCCTGATTAATTTTCTCCACATAATATGACATGCACTTCATTAAGAATGACATATCTGTCTTCTCCATCAATGCATCTTTGAAGGACTGTGTCGAGGCATCTCTTATAGAGGACCTTATACTGGATCATGTCACCGTATTGAAAACAAATTACTACACATCTCCATATTATCAATATTTCATCCCTGTATGATTCTCCGCTCAAAAGGTACATCATAATGCAGTTAATCCAATCGGTAGTTGGAACATTTGGCTTCAGGGTAGGGCTGAATGAATCAATTTATACTGTGTTAGTTTTATCAAATGGCAAGAACATTCGACGATGATCCAGGGTGATAACTATTTAATCACTATCTGGGTCTGGTAGGGCTACGTTCTCATTGGCTATTGCACCATCCTGGTCATTCTGAGACAGTGGAATATAGGTCAGTGTAGGTAATGTGGGGAATACTGCCACAAAACATCGGATGGGGTTAATCAATGGGATCAACTACTCATTAATAATAGCATAGTCACCATTGAATTGATTGATAACTAGTTTTGAGTCACCATTTACTTTAAGATTCTGCACTTGCGCTTGGAGTGCAAGATCTATATCTTCAACAAGGGATGGGTATTTCTCCCCAATTTGTGTGCATACATCTAACAAGAGGAAGGAATATTAAAAAATGCGTACTCTGGGGATATTATTATGACTCCCAACCCCACCTTGTTTAAATTTGGTCTTCTATTATTATACCTATCAGGCTAATGGATGCATTGTCAAAGCACATTTCCCATGTTTGGGAATCCTTTTTAACAGAGAATACCTCTTCATTGGGGAGTTTAAAGTCTGATGAGGTGGTCTATTTTGAGGGATGCATTAATATAGAATTTACAATGATGGGTCCTTGATAGCTTTTTGAAGCCCAAACCAGATGTCACACTATTGCAGGATGACTTCCCATTAGGATAGTCATCCATTCAAAATTGGACGGATGAGGATGTAATTTAGCAGATTACTACAATAGAGTATAAAGACTTCTAGATGTTTAAGATAATTGTGCAACATCTAGACCACCAAGACTTTATCCAAACAACTCATCTAGATATTTGAATACTGGGTCTCATCATAAGTCATGGTTTGACTTGGGTAATAATGACTTTTTTTATAGACGACATCATTCTTCTACATGAGGAAGGATCCCCGTGACCTCTCTAACGCTATCAACTACAAGATATGTGGCCTTCCTTCAACCAACGGAATGAGTAGCAGTGGAAAGAATACGTAATGATTGAGGCTATCAAATTTTTTTGGATGTCATCTATCCAAAGGTAGGTAACTCTTTTCTTCAACAATAATGTAAATAGTTGACATTTTCCTTTGAGGTTGGATATGAAACTTCTGATATTGTCGAGGTGTCCTTGGATTCCTCTCAACTCTGTGCGGTTTTGGGGAGGTGGCAGACCAATGATAGTATTTTTCTTCTTAGGGTCAATTTTGATGCTAGAGTAATGTACGAAGAAGCTGAGAAATTTCCATAAGGTAACCCCAACGGTGGATATCAAGGGATTTATCTTCAGTCTATGTTGTCGAAGTTTGCTAAAGATGGTTTCGAGGTCTGACAGGTGATCTGAGTGATGTCGTGATTTGACCAAAAAGTCATTAACATAAAATTTCATGAAAATCATCAGGAATGGATTGAAAATGTGATGCAGGGCACGTTGATATGTTATACCAGTGTTTTTCATACTAATGTGAATTAACTTGATGAAAAAAATGCCCTTGGTTGGCCTTAAGGCATTTGATTATTCATCTTCATAAGCCATTTTGTTATGATTATATCCATAATAACAATCCATGAAGGAGAGATCCTCATATCCAACTGTCACATCGATCAATAGCTCGGTTATTGGGACCTAGAAATCATCTTTTCAGGTAGTTCTGATTGAGATCCCTAAAATTGATGTAGAAGCAAATCGGTCTGTTCTTCCTTTTGAAGAGGACAATGTTGGCCAAAATATTGGATATTGGACCTCCCTAATGAATTATTCTTTGATGAGCACCTCAAATTCATCCACTATCATGTCCGCATATGTGGCGTGTGTCCTTCTAGTGCCTTTTTTATAGACTCGATGATCATCTGGCAGGCCTACGATGTGTGTCACCACCATGGGATATATTCCAGGAATTTATGTGTAATTCCAGGTGAAAAATTCTCCATGGTTCCTCAAGAAGATGGTATATTCATCTTCTCCATCATAAGACATGGATACACTAATTATATTGAGTATCTTGTATTCTTTGGTAATGAGGTTTACTTCCCATAGTTCTTAAACTGTGGTAGAGTTTCCCTCTTCAAATGCCAAGGGGAATATTTGAGGTCTTCTTCCTCTTCATCCCGCAAATCATCCTCTTTTTCTAGTTTTGACAGGGAGAGAGTTTTGGATGTGGGCACTGCAGATCTCATATGCAAGATGTCCCATGGATGCTCTGTGGCAGAGGCGACATCCTCTTACTCAATTGGTTTTGAGGAAACCATTGGAGAGGGAGAAGCATGGGGGTGAAAAGGCATCTAGTCCTTCTACCGTATCTTAGAATTCGATAGTTATATCTTGAGTTTCCACCGATGTAGTGCAGGCACCATTACTCAAGAATTCTCACTAAGATTGAGGGTCAGCAGTTACTTCTACATTTTCAGCCTCAACTGTCACGACTGAGATAATGAAAACATCTGAATACGTGTCCAGACATGGATTCCTTATCTCATCATTGACGAAATGCAACACGTACTCTTCATTGAGCAACATGAGAGTGTCTTCGAGAACCACTTCTAGACCATTTTTTGGATGAGACCCAATCAATACCATAAATTGCAGATGTCTTCCCCTTTGTCTAATAAAATCTGGCATAGATGTAATGTGACTCAGAGAGCTCAAAGGGGGCCTTATAAGCATGAAATGTCCCAACGTTTCCATTGACACAATATTTGATACACTGGTTATTAGAGGATGGAATGACCATATGTTGATGCAGCCATGGGCTTCCTAATATGATGTTGAATTCCATGTTTTCTCAAACAACTAGGAACTCTGAATAGGATAAATGGTCCCCAAAATAAGGTATGAGCTTCATATTTCTTGCAGTTTTATGTTCTCTCTTTTCATAACCCACGAGTGTTATGCCCTAGGGTGTCAGATCATCATCTTTGTTTCCCAAACTACGAAGTGTTTTCCGTGAGAGAAGGTTGACTCTAAAGCCATTGTTGATGAAGAATTTTTGATCTTCAAGGGGATTCAGCATGATGGACCCATATAGGGGTTTGATGTGTCCATTCATTGTGGAATATTCATCTAGATTTTTTAAAGAAATCACTACATTACATTTAGCAATTCTAGTCTCCGTTCGATATATATTGGTGGTAGAAACTTCAACATGAAGTTTTTGGGGGCTGAGCATAGCTTCTACAAGTTCCTCCCTGAGGTTTTCTAACATTCTCAAGGAATCCTGGACTGATAGCTTAGCTGGAACTAAGGACATATTCTTTATGATATCATTCATTTTATCTAGACGTCAGTACTTTTCATTTTTTGGAGATCTTTGGTAGGTATGTTAGGTGATCGAGCACGAGATGAGGAAGGACCGATCATTGGGGAAAGAGTTGATGGTGGTCATGCATTCTATGGACACGATCAGGTCAGTTTACTTATTCACCCTGGGCGGCTAGACACTTGTTCCTCCTCCAATGGGTACCGTAGAACAATGGTGCTAGAGTGGATACATGTGTGAAATGGGGGAATATTCATTCTCTTTCTGGGTCCATTTAAGTTATCTCCCTCGAGTTTCTACAAAATTGGATGTTCTAGTTTGTTAATAACCACATGGATGGTTCTGGCCTCGATGACCTCTACCTTGGTATCCCCTGCTTCTAAGATTCCCCCTTCCAATCCCTTAACCGGGTGTCGAGAACTCAGGTTTATAACCATAATCTACGTCATTGAATGAATCCATTAACTAGACAACATTGATGGAACTAAAGAATAGTTACTCACTCAATGTCAGATTATGCTGGTTGGTTGTCTCAGATAGAGCCGTTTGGTGGTTCGGTGCCCGTTAGGTCGAGCTTGAAAGCATGAAATATGAAAGGGTCAAAGATGGATTTCTCCCTATCACAAACCGCTCCTCTTATACATGATTCTACCTCCATTGATTAAACCTGGATGATCATCTTCTAAAGCATTGAGGGTTGAGGATGGCGGTTGTGTTTCATTAGGAGTTCATCACAGCATACCCAGCTACTGTAATTGAGCTCTGAGTAGGGCATGAGATCGGTTGACCGTCCTCCTAGCCATCCGACCATCAAATTTTTCTCCCATTTTCTAACAACTTTTTTCCACTCCTCTCCCTCATCTGGGTCCATGGTAGAAAAATATTCTACATGCACTGGGGGTGGTCCTAGCTTGATCGGCCTCGAGTCCACCATCATTTTTAGGAGTTCATTGAATATGAATCATTCTATAATATTATGTCCCAACATCCAATGGTAGGTACTATAATCTGCTCGGCTGTCGAGGATGACTTCTTCAGGATTTCATGGCTCTTGTATGTAGAGAAAGATTCAATTCATGGCGGATAATATGTATCCACAGACTTGGTCCACTCAGAATGAGTAAACATTACTTCTCCATTCCTAAAAATGGTTTCGCCAAGGTCCTCTTTGATCGTCTCACCACGACAGAGGTGATCATTTATACGAAGGAGGCCAATCGACATTTGGAGGAGGCCTCAGTGGTGGAGAAAGTTTGGGAGATGGCATGAGCATGACTGAGGATGCTTCAGCTCTACATGGTCTCTTTATAAAAGCATTTGATGATTTTCAGGATATAAGGTTGGTCCGCTATAGGGAGTCTTCGATTATTTGGGAAATAGTAGAGAAATAATGTATTTCAGTGGTCCATTTCAATAGTATGAGTGGTGTTCAAAGCTCGTCTCAGAGGTTGTTAATGCATATATCAATCATCTCATCCTGGGGTAGTGACCTATTTAGGGAGTAGGTTATACCCTTCCATCTGGTGATGAATTCTAAGACCATTTCGTTCTCCATTTATTACCAATTTATGAGGTCGCTAACAATCATTGTTGGAAATGTTGAGATGCAGTAGAGCAATAATTGCAGCCAAAGATCCTCCTTTCCTTTTATTGACTGTGCTTGCAAACATGTGTACCAGACGAAGGACGAACCTTGCATGGTTCGCACGATACGTCCTAGTTTCACTGCATATTGTTTTTCCGAAGATCCCATCATAGGGTTTCAATAAGAAATGTAGTGCATCAAATGTTGCTTCGGGTCACATTATCCATTAAATGTAGTTAATAAAGGGCTCCCAAAATTTGGCGGAGGTGATGTGTTGCTCACCCAATCTATGTAAGGCTTTCGCTCAGGCTGTATCGGAGTTCACCGACCTTCCACTGAATCTATTCAAGTTTTCAATGTTTAGATGGTGTTCATGAGGACCTAGTTTACATACGTTTGGTCCTAATACCAAATGATTTCAGCCGAGGGTTCATCTTGAATTGATGGCTTTTCTGGTATCTAAGGTTCATATTCCATCAGTGGTACCTTCAGAGGATTTAGATGTTATATATCTGGCTGCCTCCTAAGTGGAGAGAAGCCTTAATATACTCTTGGGTCAAGGTTCAGTTAGTTGGAAAGGCCATGTTCCAAGATGGGTAGGGGCCTGAAATTATTTCATATTTTGTGGAAAACCCATTTTATTGAGTTTCTCTTTCTTGAAGTGTTTATTATAACATATCATGGTGAACGAGTTGGATAGGATAATTCATCTTAAGTAGCTCTAAATTAAAACGACTTAATTATTTCTTTTCCTTTTCTTACTGAGCAAACCTCTCTTCAAGCGTGAGAGGTTGTTTTGTGTTTAGATAAAGAGATGTGTTGAGGAAAACCTGGACTTTGTTCCTATCTCAATTGGAGACTCACTGGGGTAGTAGAGGGGGATTTTCATGAGGGGCCAGGTTCATGGAAACCCTGTGGTTTTGGGTGGGCATGCCTGCTAGCTCATTGTGAATCAAATACCAAACGAAACAATATTCTCCCAATACATCCATATTTTAAACATCTTTGATGCCTTCATTGGGGTTAACAACCACGATGTTGACTTATGCATAATACGAGGTGGAGAAGGGGTTATATTCCTAATAGAAAAAGGGCCTTCTGTGCCTCCAGGATTCCCCTCTTCTATCCCATTATTTTCGTTAGGTATCTTGATGAAGGGTGACATGGATGGATCCATGGTTCAGCCTTATGGAATGCCTCCCTCAAGGATGGGATGATGTTTCAATTTATGTGACTGAACATGATCCCCATCTTCAGACTATCCTCCCCAAACATGAAAATACTGATTCTCATGTGGGATGTTGTTGTTTAGGTTAAAATTCCCCCATCCCTGGGGGACAGGGTTGGATTTGTTCCTTGGGATCTGCACCTCTTCCCATTTTTGTTGCTCTTACGGGGGCATTTTTTGATAAAAATGATCCAAGCCCTATAGGCAGGGGTTGTTCTTTTTATTGTGGTAGCTGCTGCTACTATCGCTTCCTGACGGATCTCACGTGCTCCCACTTGAGGGTGATCCAAGACTGGTGTCGAGTTCACCCATTTAATAATTCTTTATGGGGAGGAAAGCACTGATATCTTATTGGCTTTTATTAGCATAGATTCATGCCGAAAGTGTTCGGTAACCTGATTTAGGATATCATGAATGGATCTATATCATCAGTATTTCCTCTTTTGAGACATAATAAACTCCAATTTATGTTGGATTTTCTGCCTCTTTTTAATAGGGTCATCATTTGATTGTAGTCTTGATGTAATATAATTGCAAGACCTTATGCTAAATAGGTTCTGCTTGACAGAAGGTGGAGTGAAATGCAGATCCCCATGTTCTCCACATCCATAGATACGAAATCCAATCATATCGTTGTAAATAAGGTGAAAATATTTGTGAAGTGCATGGAGGAAGGTTAACTCAAGGTCCCAATTGTGCCTCTCTGATCGTGGTTGTCGTGCTGAAGGAAGGGCTTCCAGGTCAATGTAACTCAAGAGATCTCTTATTTTCTTGACATGATCAACATACCCCTCATATGGTAGGATGTTTAATTTCAACTGGAGAAGGGTTGTCTAGATATTTGAGCAGATTTCATGTATGTTTCCTTCTGAAAACTCTTTTGGTATGTTAAATATAGAGGTGGACGTGTGAAAAAACATTACTCATATAACATCCCTGGACAACCATTACCTCAGGTGCAATATATTACCTTGTGAATCCACTAGTGATTCCTTTTATTTATTAGCCCAGCTGATATACTCCATGATGGTATAATCTGATTTACTGAGGCTAGTAGGGATCGAATCATTTTGTGTGCGACTCTAGGGTGGCTCGGAGGATGAATGTGGTCCCGGACTGTCTCTTGAATGAAGAAGGATGTGATAGATAGTTTACTAGGAATTTGACATGCTTGATTACCTTATGAGTGCTTCAACATAGAAGGTATTTTCTATACATGATTTGGAAGGGAGAGGACCTTCCTATAAGTATGATATGTCAAAGTCGGGTGGATATCCATAGTTGGTGCTACAGTGGTGAGGACAACCATAGCAGCATGATGTCCAACTGCTAGAAATAATTCCATAGTGCATACCCTTGGGAGGACCTTCATAGTGGACTATAGTAAGGGGAGGACCTTCTTACTATTCAAGGCCATAAATGAGAGGGCCTTCACAATGTCTTTCTTGGTGTCTAGGACTTCCACCAATACTGTTGTCAGGATAAAACCTATGGGGTACACCCTAGAATGGGATTTTAGAATGTACCGCAACGAGGGGAGGGCCTTCTCATCGCTAAACTTCTCTGAAAGTAGGACCTCCGCAATCTATGCTGTAATGGTGAGGACTACCATTACTTGATGATTCCTTACTGCATAGAGGTTTTTTTTAGTGTATAACATGGGGAGGAACTTTAGTTCGAACTACAGCAAGGGAAGGACCTTTTGGCTGCATGGTGTCATTATGAGGATGGCCATTGCAACAACTTCAATAATGGTATGGATAACCATCATGGTTTGACGTTTGGTGTGCTTCCTAGGGAGGGATTTCAAGACAAACTGCTACAAGGGAAGGAACTTCGTGCTGTTTATGCCCATTGCAGGGAGGACCTTCGAAATGGTAGCTGAGATAGAAAGGACTGCCATCATAGATGGCTGATGGTGAGGACTACCATCACAATATTCACAGTGAGAATATCTATTGGGAACACCCTTGGGAGTGCCTTCTGAATATAACACAATGAGGGTAGGGCCTTCCCGTCACTTTAATTCTCCACCGGGAGGACCTCCACTATTACAGTGGTGATAACTATCACCATAACCCAATTCCTAGATAAATGAAATATAATTGCAAGGTTACCCCTAGGTAGGAAATTCAGGGTAGGCCTCAAAAAGGTGGTGACATTATTTTTGTGATGAGATTTCACTATAGGGAGGACCACCAAAGTTATGACAATGATGGTGAGGACTACCAACATAATCTGTGGTCCCACTGCATGGAGAGTGATTGGAGTATATATCATAGGGGGAACCATTAGGGAGAACCACATCAAGAGGAGGAACTTCTTATTATTTTATCTTTTAGTCATGCGGAGGGCTTTAGTGATTCATATCAAAAGTTGAAATCTCATGATCAATTGTTATATGTCCATGAGGGAGGCCCTCATGGTATTTCTAGGTAGGTCCTTGAGAGCCTCTTGTAGCGACATTGAAGGGATGACCTTCACAAATACTAATGCCTCTCACATAACATGGTAGTGGGTTAGAATGATTCTGTGATATTGAGAAATATTTTGTAGCATTGAGAACCTCAGGTTCCAGGTGATTGGGATCATAGACCCACTCATTATATTCCGACATCCTTTGGTGAATTCGAGGTGCTCTCTTGAGGGTATCAGGGACCATCTTCTGTTGATAATGACCATCACCTCTGGGTCTCTGTCTAATTGGGTCCTGTGATGCTTCCAGAACACACCGGAGAACGACATGATTTTTGGTAGGTATTTATGCCTTCCAAAGAGCATCCACTATGATGGAAGAGTGTCTAACAATTGGAATGAGGGAGTATTCTTGATTTGATTTCCCCGATATCATGAGATATAGCCAAAAACCCTCCTGGGAGGAAGAATGAATTCATTTTTTTCTCCGAGGTGGCTATCTCGTCTCTTGGATGAGTAACCTGAATTAGGGAGATGGGCACATGGGCCCGAGTCCTTGATGTTGGTGCTGATGCAATCATATTCTGAATAGTTTTCATGATATCATTAGGGATCGATACCTAATCCTCTATAATTTCTAGAATATTTACAAAGTCTTCCTGTATTGAAAGTGTATGAGGGCCCATTTCGTGGTTCGAGTAGGAATGTCCTGCTCTAGTCCTTCTGTGGTTAGTGGATACTGATGATTCTCATGTGTCTAGCCTTATGAACGGGTATTCCACTATGTTTGTCTATGCTAATTTATATATCTTTTTTCTGCGACATAATGATGATGGAATTTTCTTGTATCCAATGGGATATGAACCAATATATGTTGGTTTCCCACCATATCGAGTTAGTGGCCTTTTTTGGTGGGGTGATGTTCCCACCTGTTGATTACAACCATATCGGGATGGCGTGCATTGGGAGTATCTATGAGGAGCTGGTACTACATGCGCAGGATTTCCAGCAAGCTTGGTTGATGTGTTTTATGGTCCCGGGTAGGGAGAGTCACCTGCTAGTTATGTGTCATCATGTATGGGAAATGGTCTTAATGAGGCTCTGTGGGGATGTGTGCATGCTCGAGGGTTTCCAACATGTCGGTATGAAGGGGTTTAGAATAGCGGACAGGTGCATGGGTCTACCTTTTATATCTATCTATGTCTGAGCAGCAGAGTTCTTCCTCAAAAATGAGGGTGATGACCTATTCATGGTTGAATGCTCTCTACCCTAGGACGGCGGTCCGAGGGGCTGGAACTCGGGGATCATTGGTGTGGATCCTCAGTATTGTATCCTCTTCAGGGTGAGGATACGAGGTCATGACGTAGATGCAGTGACGTCTCCCTATTAGGGGAATTGGAACGGAACCCCCTTCTGATGGGGATGATGTCATCAAAATTGACCTCATCCACCTCCCTAAGATAAGGGGGGTATTCATTGTCTTGTTCTAGGGATAGGCTCTCGAAAGGGTTCTAGAAAGCTACAGGGGCCTCCTGAATCTTCTCCCTCTGTCCCTGATGATCATGCTATCAATGTGACATAGAAAACTAAAGGAAGTACATTTTAACCTCCATAGTCGAGAGAGTATCATTCAATTGGTTCTCTTGGATCAGTTCATCTAAGACCTAGTGTTGAAGACACTGGGTGGGTGACGGGGTCATTTACTGATTGAGAGGCATGTTCTGTGTGTTGATCATTGTGTGTGTCTGTGAACTCCTATGCGAAGCCATTGGATTGACAGATGCTCTACTAGATACCTGTAAAAAACTTGAAATTACAAAGAGAAAACCCCATCATTGGGGCATCTCATAATCCAATGCACAATTAATGATCTTTCTTGGACCTCATTTTTTGCATGAAAGGGGGAATATAGTGGTATTATTTTACCATCTCGATTTAAGGCCCATGACCACGTGCTTTTTATTGGTTAGAGAACATACAAGATTTCCTTTCAGATATTGATCATCCATTTATTATTATGGAGAGTTTCATATTAGGGTAAATCAATCAATCTAGTTTAAGATTCACGTCGGGTTCACTATTTTTGTTTTGCGATGAATGGTACATGATATGTTCATATATCTGATTAATGGGATTCAGTGCAGTTTAATCATTTCAATTAGGTTTCCTATCTCCATGGATTCGTCTGGTCTCCAACAGGTGTATTCATGGAGCTATAAATTCCCAAAGGATCATGTATCCACTAATACATGGACCTATATTAAAAAGGTAGGCACTCCTTGGGTTATATGGCCAAAAACACTTAAGAACACACAATGGTCTAGAGGATGGGATGTTGGACTCATCATACCCTTTTAGGGGGAATTATTCCCTATTCTGGGACTCTATAATAGATTTAATATGTTTTCATATGTTCATGAATCATTGGTTTTTCCTTAAGCATTGTATCCATAGATTATCCAAGGGTTTAAAGTTGGAGGTATATGTAGGGATCCATTGTTCTCTATATCTGTGGTTTACCATCCTTCATTGGATTTACAAAACTAGTGATAATTGTGTTTCATTAGAATGAAATGGTCTCAAGTCTTATAATTTGGTGATCTTGAGTTTATTTTCATCCACGAGGGATATAGAGTGATTTGAGTTTTTGGATCAAACCTGTAATACAGTCTTCCTATGTATCCTCGTGAGAAGAATAATAATTGATGTAGTTCAGTTCCAATTAACACGAAACATCACCATTTGTGGCCCTGTGACATAGACTGAACCATATAGATTAATTTTGTGTGTCAAGTATGTATATATGACAGGTTCCTAGTTAAGGTTGGTGGATGAATCACGCTAAAGTGCCCACGTTAGGGTATGTTTGGGGCTTACATGTCGCCAATGCCCCGAGTTGGGATTGAACCTCACGGAAGTGTCCTTAATACCCTGCATAGGAGACAGGGATAAAAACCCATATAGTTCATTCACATGGGTATTATGAAAAGATGTTTCCCATTTTGTGGGGACAGAATTTGGTGGACCCTTTTAGAATGGGAACCCATTTGAGCTCAAGCCATCTAGTAGGCATCCTATGTATCCCGATTTGGTCAGGAATTAGTGTTCTCGTAGTTTGGAATGTGTGGAGATTTTTTTTAATCCTTACTAACCTCAATTCCCACATGTGTTATGCTCGGTGTGAGTAACAATATGATGTAAAATATTTGACAATGCACATTCCTCATCCCCTGTTGGAGGGGGAGGGAGAACCCGTGGCGGAAGAGGACATGGTAACTGTGTGTGAGGGTGCAGAACAATGAACCTTCTTAGATGAATGGGGAAAGTCTATTGTCATACGAAGAGGATTTTTTGGGGCTTATTCCAGATGGATTTATGTCACACTCTCCAGATGATGGGAGAAGTTATCACTACTATTGATTCTTTAATGGAAAAGTGAGTGGGATCCCCCAATACAGAAGAGTAGAGAGGTCTAAAGGGGCTCCCGGGCTCAGACTCTACACTGTCATGGATATGTGAACCTATGAATGCTCAAGATTTCCATTCAAGGGATGTGGTAACCACTTCATCTTTCCATCCATGGTTATGTGAACTTAGGAGGACATGCTAAAGCACCTGAAATGCTCAGCATGCCGGTCTGGTGGCTTTGGGAGAGGCCTTGGCTTGGTGCCGATGGATGTGCTACTGAGGGGATACTGGAGGATTGGACTAAATTTGAAGTGAATTATTTGACTATAGAGATATATATACCAATGGTATTGGTAGACCACATGGCCATATGAGGTGTGGAACCCTTCACATAGGTAGGTTCTATGCATATGGAGAGGTCATCCACATACCGATGTGGTACGTGGACTGAGTGGCATCCCGCGTACTAGAGTGGTACACAACTAGTGGTTTGGTATGAATACCAAATTGATACATGTCATTGGAGTCCTCTCAATTAGCGAATGTAAAGTACAGTGCTGGTATGGGCTTCGCCCACATAGGAGGGTGCTACATGGTGGACTGGATTGAAGAAGAGGCATATGCTCCCTTTTTCATTGGATGTGCATCTACATAGGGACCATGGTTCGTGGTTTACCAAATTTTGGTTCACAGTTTATCGATTTACATATGCATTCTTCAATTTAAACCATTCTTCCCCAGTTTATACATTTAGCTAGTGTGGGAATCAACTCATTGCGGTCTGCGGGATGGTAATCTCACAGAAGCCTCTTACATCAAAAAGTTGATCTCCAAGAATACAATCCTCAATCCTCCAACAAAATTCTCCACCTAATTGACGTCCTTTTTGCAGCGTGAAGAAAGGGTTGTATCTATTATCATGGAGCAGATTTTCTGGAGGCCCATAACAGAAAACCCGGCCTATGTATGACTTAGAATGTTTGTTGTTCGTGGCGTATATTTAGTGCACCTCAGCCGTGAACCAAATAGGTCATGGTGGTGCATCGTGGCCTCATAGGGCTCTTCCTCCATTTCGCGAAAGACATTATTTACGGTGGGGGGACCAGTCTTCCGAGTTTGTGGCTTGAGAGTCGTGAGATTGAAAACTATTCTAGCATCGTCTATCTAGCCATTTCATTCATGCTTCCATAGGACCAACACCTCTATTTCATGAAAGACGTTGTGTGCGGGTGGTGCAGTTCGCCAAACCAGCCGCGTACCACTGATGATAAACAAGTACGCGGACTTTTTAGGTCCTTTGGAATTTATTTTGAAAATTCTTCAAATATTTCCCAAATCATTGTTAAGGATTGGGTAGAATATTCCTTTTGTTTTAATTGAGTATCTTCATTCACTTCATTGGAATTTTTAGGACCCTATAATGATGATTATGCATTTAGGAGTTATGATGTCATCAGGTAGGGAAAAAATTCATGATGATTCATATGTATAGTACATTCTAAACTATTCACAGGCTCCTAGGATTCACCAATGTCTATTGGCATGAATGTTTTGTGGAATTTGGTTCCAGATACACTTGTATGTTATTTACCATTGACCATGTCGTATGATTATTGAGCATCCTTATAAAAAAAAGTGTATTATAGCTATACTAATAAATATTTATCTAATTGTTTTGGAAAAAGGTTGTAGACATGTTTTATACTCAATCTCTCATTTATAAAAAAAATCATCTCCCCTTTAAAATGTATATGGTTCTCTAATGGGATAGAATATATCGTTGAATGGTAAAAGGGATATGGACTATGATTTTCATTTAAGTGAATATGTGTGAAAACATACATTTATATATTTTAGTTCAAACCTACAATTAAGGTTTCCTTACTTGATGGAAATGCATTTGGAATAAATTACATTGGAACACCTACTTAGTTTTGATACTCACACCTATATTTCATTCTTGATTTTAGTCTCAGGTGTATGATTCAGGTTCATCTTGATCACTTTAGGCAATGTTGAGTATTGGGATTGAAGAGTGACATGCGGGGTTATATGGATTTTACTGGTAATCAGGCCTAGTTGTTTTTATTTTTCAGTTCTTGTTCAATTTTTTTGTTTGGATTTTTTTTAGGATAATTTATTAATATTTTTATTATTATGGTTATTTATATTGGGAGAATTCATTCCCATTATCACTCATTTGGTGCCCTTGGAGTTTGTCTCCAGCTCGGGAGGATGAAAAGCACCTCTCAAGCCATGTTGTGGGCCTGTATCGGTGACCGATTCAGGGTCAACTCATGTTGTTTCATGAAACTAACCATTTATTCCGATCCTTATTTTTTCAATTTATCGGAATCAAACAGTGTTCATTGTATGATATTCTTGGGTATGCTATGTCGTATAATTTTATTCTTATGAAAATTGTGTTGTACTCTGTGTCTTCCATTCTAATGAAATATTCAAGTATTTATCTAGTTTACTAAATCTACTATATTATTTGGTCATTCAGGATGTTATTCCTTGTATCTCATAACAATGTAATAAATTAGACACTATCTCTAAGAAACTGGGTTCAAGGTATCATTAACTGGTATTAGGGAAGTTTAGTTGAATCCCTTGGAACAATGTTTAGGAAAAAAATTGTATGGATTATAAACATATGTTTGGATCTAAGAATAAGTGTATAAAAACACTATATTGTTTTGGAAAGGTGAATATTAGGTTGGTTTTCATTACAATACATCTTAGTTTGGAAAATATAACTGGATGTAGTTCTAGAACAATGGTAGTTTGGGGTAATATATTTGAATTGGTACATTGGGCTAGGCCTAATTGTAACTCTGTGAATGAAACCATACCATACTATGCCCCATGATTAACACTCCCATCTGATATTATTAATATAATTCAAATTTTATTTACAAACCATTACGGTGGTTTTTAATAGATAATAAAAATGAATGACATGTCCTAGAAATGTGCTGTCATAAATTGTTTTTTCAAAATTTCAAGAACCTATAAATAATTATATGGTTTTCCTACCATGTTTATCATTTTACACATTATAATTTGTGGTTTTAATTAATTTCTAGAACCTGAAGGATTAATGATTATAATTACCATATTGAATGATATGGTGATATTCAACAACAAAATTGGATAATAAAAGGAGTGAATGATATCTTGATTTTTTCTTATCAGTGTTACCAAAATATGATTAATAATGGCTAACTTAACAACTACCAACCTCACAAAATAAGATAATTATGTATTTAACGAATAGATCGACTGGTAGAGACAATGGCGTATAAAAGGATCAATTTCCTTCATGTCATAAATATGGATTCCATAACCCATGAATGCTTCTATGTGGATTGAAAAATTATTTATTTGTGGATATGAAGGGAATAAATAAATAATATTTTGAGGAAAATTGATGTGTGTAATGAAACGAAATAAATATCGTAATAAGGGTCCATTTGTATTTAAATGTCATCAACGAGGAGAACTAGTGAATTATAAATGTCACTTCCCTTATCTAAATGTTATCTCTAAGAATAATGAGTGTACTATATTGAAATAAAATGGACAATGTTTCTATTCTGATTTTGTAATTATATTATATAAATATTTTACCAAATTGTATTTTAGTATAATATGTATAAATCATCTTAGGATTGTTTTAATATTAAAGAATCATACATTTCATTATTAATATAATAATTATGAATATCATATGGATATATGTCTTTTATAATGATTATATGTTTAATGTCTTAAATAACACTTTTTAGGTTTTATGTGATGGGTTTCTACCGTGATTAAGGATATTTTTGGAAGCATTAGGGTAGTTTTGTGTCATTTTTTAATAGTTATTTGAGAAATATATATTTTTAATTTTATAAAACTATGTATAAAGGTATTAATAACATTAATTATTAATAGGATCATTAAAAAAATTCTAATAATAGTCAATTTAGATTACTATAATTTAAAGAAAATGGTTTTATTGAAATCCTTTTGTAATAAGGTTATTTAATGATTCAATTTAGTTTTAAATTGTCCATAATATTTTTAGGATAACAATCTAAATTATATAAGTATAGTTTAGAAAAAGAACAACCAACATATTGTGTGACAACCAGTATGATCCTATAAGGCCATGGGGCATAATCCATTGACCAAAAGATGACAAGGGGTGAGAGCCTAAGATAAGCCTACAAGATGATTTCGTTAATATCTAGTGGTTTTTTTAAATAATTTAAAAAATAAATATTAACGATGAACCAGCATTGTGTTTTTGAGGTTCAGATATGAATTTATTATATTGGGTTACATGTATTTTAAGATCCTAATCTTTTTAGTAGTTTTATCATGCTTGTATATAAGTAATATTTCCATTAGTGTGGAGAAATATTCATTTGGGTTTTATCTTGGTGTTTTTGGGGTATATTTATTCAGAAAAATTAAATAAAGTGGTTTGTTCATGGTTGGTGCACAAATAGGGTAAACAATGCCCCCCATCCATACAAATCATGCAAACCTAGAATGAGGGGATTTTTACTATTGTTTCATGTTTTGTCTATATTTTCCCTTTAATATGATATATAGTCCAACCATAGAAAAAAGTATTATGGTTATATTGTATGGTTATTGAAAATTGTGTCCCCCTTCCCATCAAACCACACAATATAATTTTTTTTCAAGAAAATATTTTGTTAATTACTTTAAAATCATCATTAACTCTGATTAGACCAACATTCAACCCTATGTACACATTATCTATTTTTTATCTCTCTAGATGAATCAAAATTCCTCTTATCCTCTATTCATCGCTATTAGAATATGGACTCAATGATTTTTTTCCCACCCCATAATTGAATTATATTCCATTAGTTTTTCGTTTATTCTTTTTTATCCTCCCATCTTTGAAAATGAGTCATTTACTGTATTTTTAATTATATCTACATCTAATATTGGTTATATAGATATAATATTATATATCTAGATCTAGATAATACTGATTATTATTTATTATAACATGATTTATGTTTTTAAATCCGAATCTCAATGTTGGTGTGATGATCAAATTTTGGTGTTTTCTTATTGAGTGATCATTCATCCATGAATTTAGGTAGGTTCTCTATAAAAAAATTCCCATAATATTTATTTAATTTTATTTAATGAAACTTTACTATTATTATTAGCTATTAGGATATTTTTTTTCTTTATTTAAATTTATTATTTGAGGATATTTGAATTCAATATTTTGGAATTTAATGATTTGGAATTAGTAATTATAAGATTAATTATAATATATTGAGATGTTTATTGGATATAATTAGTTAATGAATTAATTATTAGGTATTGAAAATGAGAATTGAGATGATTCATTATGGAATTAATTGTTAGATTTTTGGTTGTGGGTTTTGATTAATTAGTATACGTGTTAATTAAAGGTTTGGATGTGCTTATTTAATTTGGGAATTTAATTTTCAGGTTAATGTGATTATTTAATTTTGTAGTTTACTAAGGGAAACTATTGTATTTAAATTATTGTTGAATTATAAAAAGAATATATGGGAAAAATATATTCCAAATTAATTGTGTGATTAATGGTAATATTTTCATTTAGTTGGGAATTACAAAATGGTAGCATGGTCATTAAAATGTGTATTGTATTAATGTTATAATACCCATTCATGTGTGTGTGGTTTGAATTGAAACATTGTCATTTGATTATAAAATATATAATAGGAACATGGTCATTTTATTTTGCATCAATAAATGGTAACATGGGAATTCAAGTATGGATAACATAATGGTGAAATTATAATTTTGAGACATAACATCACTTGGGAATACTTTTTGCTTCAACAAGAGCCAAAGAAAGGATTTAGGTACAATTGTTTATGATGATCTAGTTGTTGAAGAGTTTAAATAAAGATTAATTGTTAATGAAATAACTAGTTACTTATTCATTGTAATTATTTTTATATAAATATTCATACACATTATTTTCACTAGATATTGATTCAGACGCCGTTGGTGGGGTCCTATTGAGTAGTACTCACACAATTCATGGGCTACCTGATTAGTCCCAGAATATAATTTTTGTTTTCTTGGAGTGGTTCTGGGAAATGTCGTTGATTTAGATGGATGAGTTGGAATTTATGATGGACGTGGGAACTAAATGTGGTTCAACACCTGATTGGGTATCATTAGTATCCCTACTTTTTATTTTTCATTTCAGGTACTAGAAACATAGTTTATCATAGAATTGTTTACTACATTGTTTTGTTATCTTAATTGCATTTATTTATCAGGTCACAATAGAATATTTCATTGTTTTATATTTTTTTGTTTATATTATTTTATTTACACTATGTTATTAAATAAATAAATGAGGTTATATTCTCCCCCTGATCGATATATCTAATGCTCAGTACTCATCATAATCCTTTGGAGTTTGGGGAGGTGCTCTTGAGGTAATGTAACCGGTAGTTTTAGGGAACTATCATGTGGATCTCGGGATAAGACAATACATAGTGGATAGAGAATATTTTTTCTCTATTTAATGTTTATTACTATTTAGACATACTTAGACAGGAGTATAAGAAGAGTTTGGCTTTGGTTATGTGATCTATCATAGGAGTTAATAATCCATGTATAGGGGATAAACCTAGTACCATGGGTGGGATTGTATTTAATTCGGTTTTTTATTATATCTAAAAATTATTTCACCTTGGGTAACACAATATTTGTGTGATATGATTATTGATGTTGGTATTTTCACTGATTTTAATTATGGCCCATAATGGCCTGAGTGTTGAGTTCACTTGCATTATTCGTGGCAATCAAGTTTATTTTGACATGAAACATTTATGGCACATAGGAAAAAAGTGTTATGTTTATGTTTTTTATAATGAACTATTTTTATTTTCATGTTAACTTTAAATTAAAATTGTGCCAAACATGAAATTTAGAATTATTAAAAAATAATTCAAGATGAGAATAAATGGGGTTACCCTTGTTAACATATACATAGATGTTTGATGGTAATGTGTAGTGATATTTTTGTCATTTTTAACCATGTGGAGGGGGTTTCAAAAAATGTGTTTTATCAATTTTGTGGTTCCCTATTACATAAACATGTAGTTTATTTCAATTTATCCTAAGGTGCATGTTTGGATTCATAGAGTGTGTGCCTCCATAGTGAACCTTGTGGAGAAGATGATTAGAGTAAATTTCATGGAATGATCTTCCATTAATAGAAACCGAGGAACTAATCATTACAGTTAATGATGTAGAAGATAGTTACTTTTTGAACATTACTCGGTTCATAATATTCATGTGATTTGACACAGAGACGGCTGTGAATTGTATACATGATCAGGGAAGGGAGTGAAATATGAGCAACCCTATAACTATTACAAATGAGAGTAATCCTATGGTATATTAGATCATGGTTGAGCCCATTAGGGCAATAATTGACCACTTTGGGACTCCTATAAAAAAAGTGTCATGTTGGCTACTTAAATTTTATGAGGATTTTCATATCCCTAGTGGGAAATTCATTTGTGGACTGTACATTCTAATGGTATGTTATTGAAGAAAAATTTGGATAGGTTCTTGGAGAACATTTATCCAGATATGAAGATATGTGAGGGAGATATTTATTTCATTAGGTGACCTCAAGGGAGTACGTTAGTGATAGACTATTCTAAACATTTTATAGATTTCAGATATCATTTTATAGAATTAGTCAGGGTTTTGAAAAATAATGTGATATTTTTTCATGAAGGGATAAAATTTCAGATTATGTCATAGATTAATATTTTTAAATTAAATATGTTTTCTGAGATGGTATATTAGGATTTCATAGCTGTTGGGAACCTAAAGAGGGATTCTTGTGAAAGATCAGTGGTTCTAATTGGATGATCATGAGATGTTGATTCAAAGAGTAGGAAACACCACAACAACAAAATTATCCAGGGTAGTGGGAAATAGAATACCAAGACAAGGGATCAATTGCATAAGACATTTCTTGAGAATCTGTTTTCAGTGTGGTACGTCAGTTCAATATAATATAATGTAAAACAAATTAAATGTAGAGTTTTAATATTGCAGCAATATTGGAGATATACATAACTCCTTTTAGTCCTAGTGGTAGAACTGTAGAGATGGTCCAATATAGAAAAAATTAATGTGAAATAATTGGTTCTAATACACCATATCAGCATGATTGTTGGAGTTCTACTGAACTGGGAGATTGAGATAATGGTTGTGGAGCATTGAATAAAGAGAGATGGTATCCGCAAAGTAGTACAACACAAAGGAGACCGCCTGCATCACATAGAAGAGGATCATGACAGGTGGATGCGTTACAACATACACCAGTAGATATAAATAGTATACCATCAATATTGTGAGGTAAAATTATCATATCATGTATATTAATTATTTCCTTATATAATTTTAGTGCCTCTCATTCCATTATTTCTAAAAAACATTTGATAGGTTTTATCATAGATGTGGTGTTTATTAGCAGGGTTATTTGTATTGATACATCATTTAGAGTATTTTCTTGAGATATATTATTATACAAAATGTATAATATCAATGTTAGTGGGTTTAACATTATGTGGGATCTATTCATTATAGAAATTTCTTGATTTGACATAATTCTGGGTATGGACCTACTAGTCACATCTGAAGCACACATTGATTTTTACCGATGAAAATTAACTTTTACATCCCTTAAGGTTCACAAATACATAAAACATGGAGAGTGGTATATCTAAGAAGATCATTCATCAATAATTACGTTGGAATTCGGAGAGCTCAAAGCCCTAGTTTCTAGTATAATACTTGATGATGGAGGTCTATAGAAAAAAAACCCTCAACCTATAGAGGACCAGTTTCAAAATGTCATTTTGGAGGAAATCATGGGGTTTCCCCCAATGAGAGACATGGAATTCCGCCATTAATGTCATTATAGGTGAAGATCCTACTTTATTCCACTATATAGAAGGTAAATGATATAGATTCTAGAGCTCGAGGCTCGTTTTGATGAGTTAGAGGGAAAGGTATTTATACATCAGATTTTGTATCCTTGTGGTTGACATGTATTTTTCACAAATAAGGTTGATGAAGTTTGTTCTTATGTTTTTATTGGAAGATGTTTAACTAATTGACTATTAATAATCAGTATCCTCTTCTGCATATCAAAAAAAAATTCACCACTTTAGTTCAGATTATTTAATATTAAAGATTGAATTAAGATAAGGTTATCATTAGTTGAGAGTCTGAACTTCTCATATACCGAAGACTACATTTAGAATTATTTATGGTCTATATGAGTTCATTTTAATGTCTTTTGGGTCGACATATGAACATATAATGTTTGTGTACCGGATGACGATAATCATCCATCCATACCTAGATGAGTTTTTGGTAGTTTTTTTGGATGACATATTTGTGTAATACAGCACATATAATGATCATGAAGAACATTTGGATATCATGTTGGGTACATAGAGATAATCATCTATATAGAAATCCATCAAAGTTATAGTTTTAGATCAATTAGGTACACTTGTTATATCACTTCATCTCAAAGGATGTTATGTCAGCAGGACTGATGATGTTTTAGGTAGTGGTTTCTTAGTATAGGCCAAATAATGTATTCTATGTCCATATATTTTTGGGAATATATGTATATAATAAGATATTAATCTAAGAATTTTCTCATTTGGAAGTTCCTCTTTTTGTTGACCGAAAAGGGGGAAAATATTTAATGGTTGAAAGATTCTGATAATTCAATCATAGAGTATAAAATGAATTTTAGAATAGAACCAATACAGATCCTACATGATCCGAATGAGGAGTAAAAGGTTTATTGTGGCGGTTTAGGAATAAGCCTTGGAGTTCATTCAATACAAAGATATTGAGATGTGGTCTATGTGTCATGGATGTTGAGACCTCAAGAAAACAACTACCCAATGCATGACCTTTAATTGGGTATAATTATTTTGACATAAAAATTGGTGGAACTATCTTTTAAGAGAATACATTACTATGTATATTGATCTTAAGATACTAATGTATATCTTTTCATAGATAGACATGAATTTCTTATAGCTGATATGGATTGAGTATACATATTAATTTGATTATTAACTTTCATATATACTCAGAATGTGGAATAATGTTTCTTATTTATCTATTAGTGAAAAATTGATTCATGTGGTTCAAGAGTCTAATACATAGTGGAAGATGATTAAAAATCTAGCGGAAATGAAATTGATGGTTCATGAGAGTATGTATAATTTGACAATTGTATTAGTTTTTGTATAGAATACACTATTGAGATGGATTAGATAAATACATGATCCGGATCTATAATGATTGGCTATTAGGGAAAGCCTTTAGTGTGGTGATATTCTATCATATTAGAGAATATATTTGGTTGAGATCACCAATGTTAGGAAATAGGATGTTGTACCTATGGACATGTAAGAGGATCTAATGAATGAGTATTGCTCTTCTAAGTGGGTGGTACACCCATTTGTGAAAAAAAAGTTCCATGAAATATGTTGATAGTTTCGATGACTATTGATGAATAAGGAGATAGAATGATTTGTGACACGATGATACACCTGATAGTATGTGAAGTCGAAACATCAATGAACTAGATGATTCGTGTATCAATTAACCATTCATGAATGGAACTGAACGACATTACCAAGGGAATTTTTGTAGCTATCATGATGAAACTGTGGGAAAATGTTACTATTTGGATTATTGTGGATTGATTGATGATTATTTCCAAATTTAAGCATATATGGGAGAATTTATTAATTGATAATATAGGAGTTTTTTAAATTATTAAGATACTACATATTAATGGGATTCTACGAACAATTGTTTCAGACTAGGACTGATATTTTACATCTTTCTTATGGAAGGGATTATAGAAGGTGATCAGGTCACATGTTTTGATGAGTATCGATTTCCCCCACAGATGGATGGGAATTCAGAGCATGTAATTCAGACACAGAAGATATCTTGTGAGCATGTTATCTAGACTTCAGAGGATCCTGGGAGAAGAAAGTTACTAATTTAGGATTTTATTATAAAGATCTTTTTCAAGAAATTATATATATTTCACCATATTGGCTACGTTTTGGTAGGCCAATCATATCACTTATTTTGTCGTATAGTGGTGGGAGAGTTTGAGTTTTTGGGAATAGTTATCATGAAAGAGACATATGTGTAGGTATAATAGATTAGTAACATCTATTTTTGTCTCCAATTAGACAATATCCAAATACTGCTAGCTGTTTATGACCCTAATAGTTTACCGATGGTGATTGTGTATTCTTTTAATGTGACCCCTAGGTTGGGTCATCATATTATTCAAAGACATAGGATGTTGGTGCCTAGGTTCATTGGACTATTTGAGGTAGTGGAGGGAAACATGTTGATGGTGTATTAAATGTCTCTTATTTAGAAATAGAGTTTTATTCGTGATGTTTTTCATGTTTCAAAACTACAATGGAATCTCCTGAACCCTTCTTATGTGATTTATTTGGATGAAGACGAATTTGAGATTGGTTCATCCTTTGATGAAAATATGATATGTGTATCTGATCGCAATAAGAATGTGTTGTGGGGATAGGCTATGTCAATAGTTTCTATATTGTGAAAACATGGGAATGTGTAAGAGGAAACATTGGAAAGGGAAGTGGATATGAGGGTTTAGGGACACAATATTTTTTACATATAATCTAGGAGAATATAAAGAGTTTAGCTCAAGGACCATCTGTTATAAATATGGTAGATTATAAGATACTAATATTTTCTAAAGTGGTCTTGGGATTGTTTAATGGTTCTCATCAGTTTTGTGTTGAATAATTTTATTTCGGGATTTATCTTGTTGTTTTTTGGGTTGATTGTTTGAAAACAATGACAGAAATTGGGATTTGAATGGTTGGTGCATGTTTAGGGTAAAATGTTCCCCCCATCCCAAAAAACATTGTAAACACGGATAGTGTGGATTTTCAATGATAGTGTATGTATTATCTAATTATGAAAACTATAATGAGTAACTGTGGAAAATTATCAAATACGCTCACATTTTAGACACATGGTTTGGGGAAACCATGTGCCCCTTCCAAAAAAACTGTTCTAGGGAATTGTTTTAGACCAAATTTCAAAAAACTATATAAAAACCCTAAATTACTCCAATTTGATATGAATCCTACATTAGACCCTATTTCATGATTTTGGAGCTCTTAGTTTGAATTAAAATCCATCCCAACCTATGTTATTCAGGATTTGAATCCTCGATTGAAGATTGTTATCCCTCCAAGTAAGTTGATTATATTATATTTTTTATTTGTGCATTCTACCTTCTACTATATTTTAAATAAGTTATTTCTTTGATTTTAATTTATATCAATATCTAATATTTTTGATCTAGATCTAGGATTATATACCTACATATATATTAGATTTATATTTATTTATTGTATTATACCTAATTGTTTGTTTACATCGTTTTGCTACTCACATTTGGGGGAGTATTTGTTGGGCTTCCAATCATCAAACAATTGAGGAAGGTGGCCAATAATTCAATTCCTGTAGTGTTTCTATAAATTATTTATATGAATTTTTAGGATTTATATTATATATTTAGAAAATTAGTTCATGATTTAAATTCATTAATTTTGTAAATTAATTTAGTGAGGAAATGTGGCTTTCAGATTTTGGAAATTATGTGTTTGAAGATAATTAATTAAAATATTATTTACGAGATATAAAGATGTTGATTGGACATAATTAATTGATAAATTAATTATGAATTATTGATATTGAGAATTTAGAAAATAAATTCTTGAATTAATTTGGAGATTTTTAGTTTGGGTGTTTTATTAATTAATTTATGGTTTAATTCGTGGATTTGTAATTCCTAATTAATTGGGGAGTTGATTATGTGGGTTCATTTTATTCGTTAATTATTGAGTCAAAAAATATAAATTTTTTTTGTCACTAATTATTTAATTGGTGAAGGAATTTATGTGGATAGTTAATTACTTGATTAATTATTTTATTAATGTTAACATAGTAATTTTTCAGGGAATTCAATAATGGGAGAATGTCCAGTTGAATGTTCGTGGTAAGAATAGTAAAATAACCATTTAGTTCAGAATTTAATAAAGGAAACATTGTTATTTTATTTTAAATGGTTTGAATGATAACAAGGTCATTTTTGTGAAATAAAAATGGGATAATGGTAATTATATTGTGTAATATGTGAATTATAACATGTTAAGTAAATTAAAATTATATAATTGTATCATTGGAAATTTGAGATATAATATCACCTGAGAATTATTTAGGCTCCAACCTAAGCTAAAGAAGGGATTGAGGTATATGTGTCTACCCGAACCTAGGGGTTCATGTGGTTAAAAAAAATTAATTAAAAATTTGTTAACCATATATATTTTTAAAACAATTATTTATTTTTAAAAAATAGTACACATTACTTTTTATGTACATTGATTAAGATGTTATTCATGGTGGCCTACAGAGTTTTACTCACACCATACTAAGGCTGACTAATCAGAACAAGTGTAGATTTTTTATATTATGGATAGGATATGGGCAATTTCCTTGAGTTAAATGGATGATTTGTCATGTAATATTTATGAGGGGACAATACATGATTCAGTATCTGATTGGGTGTCATCAATATCATTAGATTTGAGTTTTCTTTTTAGAAACTGGACATGTATTTTATCCTGGCACTGTATACTACTTTAGTTTTTCATGTAAATTCATGTTTTTATTATCATGTCAATTAGTATTGTTTTGGGTTATACGGTATTCATATATTGATTTTTATTTCCATTGGTGTATTAATGTGACAAAATAGGGTAAAGACTCCCCATGGTGGATATATTAGACCCTCGCTACTAGTTAGTAGCCTCTAGCATTTGGGGAGGCACACTTGAGGTCATTTGAACAAATCTTTTGTGGAACCGGTGTGTGGCACCCATTACATGAATTTATATATACTAACCATATTCCATATTTAATTTATTTATAGATTAAAGGAAATAATTTTTAGTCTTTTATATATCTTATAATCCATTACAAGTGAATTGGGGTGCATTAGGGATAAAACATATATTTTGGATATGCTTTTCTTAGATTATGTTGATCAAATATTAACCAAAGGATATAATTGTACTTATAAAATAAAATCATTACAATTAGGTATATTTCTTTATATCCAAGGACTGTAAAATAGTTCATCAACTATAATAAATATGATTTTCATATAATGTTGTATCTTATTACCATCATTTCAGAAAATATTGATGTCCCTTTTCACCCCTACTTAATTTATAGTATTCGGGCCCTTAAATTTCCATCTATCAGTCAAGTTGTTTGGATAAATTACTTTAATCCCTATCTACAATTGTCTTTTCATTTATTATATTTAAATATCTCCACCTTCCACCAATGTTCCCTAATTTAGAAACCTAGGTATGTGTTATTCGATATCACCCGTTTACATTCATTTTTTCACTTATTAATATAGGGTTTTTTCATGATTTTATGATGTGGTGTTTTTAAAAAAAATTACCATTAATACTTTAAATTAGAGATATCATGTTTAAATTTAAAGGATTCAATTAATTTAATTGTGGAGAATGTAACATATTAAAATTATAAAATAAAATTTTTTATATGGTTGTGTATAAGACAAAAATACCCAATACTAGAAAAAAAATACACCATGGTGTTATGATATATTCTTTTTTTAAAAAATTCAATATTTCACATTACATGAAACACTGTTTTCAGCTTGCATTTTAGGGAAAACAAAAGTTAAATGAAAAGTGGGACATTATTAAAATATTAATATTTAATATCATAATTATCATTTAAAAAAATATAATATGATATATATTGTACTTAAAAATTTATAATAATTATTGTTAAATATTTAATATTTATAAGACATGAATCATTTAATAGAAAAAGAAATTATTTCTAAAAAAATTAATTTTTTACACAATGATTATTCACACATTATGTAGTTAAAATAAATTTCATGGAGACATATTTTGGATTTTTTATTTTATAAAATAAACATTAATTGTTATATTATATCATAAAAAATTATGTTCTATTTAATTTCTTTGAATTTTTCTAAAATACATTATTTCTGGATAAGTAGGGTAAATTACTAGAATTTAATTGAAAAATATTTTTTCACATAATAATTTATATTTTGAATTTATATACATAATTTTATCAATATAATATTACTTAAATTATTTATCATTTAATCCAATTTATCACAAGGTGTTATTTTTAATATTTAATTTTATAGTAAAATCTTTTTAAATGTTTGATCATTTTCTCCTTCAAAACTGGCTTTCTCATATCATCTGTGAGATAATATTTTTATAATTTTATTCCATGTATGTTAATGGGATTTGGTATAATAAATTACCAATTTCTATTTGTATCAACATATATATTTTCTAATTACTTCATCATAATTTTTTTCCAAAATAAATAGTGAACTATACAAAGTAATTGTATTGATAAAGGAAAAAATTTATTTATAGGTGGATTAAACATGATCCATAATTGTTTTATTGAACTAAAGAAGGGTCTAAAATACATTTTTGGACATATTTAGACATTATCCTTTCAATTATCTAGATTGGGCCACTATGCAAACCTTTTTACATCACAAACATGTGGTTATAATTCATTCTTTTCAAAAATAAAAATCATGGCACAAACCCCATTTATAATAGGCCACCCACTCCAATATCATATTAAAACCATCAAAAACTATTGTACATTTCATTACATGTGAAAATAACATAAAAAATTACATCCTTTCAACTTAAAATATTTTTTTCCGGCTTAAATCTTACCTAGTAATGCTTTTGTGAAAAACTAAGGGGAGTACTTAAAGAATAGGTAATTTTCCTCAAATGATCGTCTTTATTTTATTTCTTCTTATGATTCCATAAATTTAGATTAAACAATATACATATTTCAAAATATGTATAATCAATATAAGAAAAAAAAATTATTCCATTTTCATCACCTAAAACAATACATATTACTATAAAATGGGTTATGACTTTATCTTTTGTGTGTACGGAAGACTACCGTCGCCCAAACCCATTGCATTTGAATTTCCATTAACACCTGAAACAGATGGATATCATGATGGATATGAATTATATATGTTATATTAATATCATATTTATACCTCTAGAGTAATTATAACATGTATACCATTTTTCATTCCAATGTTTGGGAGATTCAATAATGTCACTAGTTTGAACGACAAACAATCGCCTTAAGAAGCAATGTGATACATATTTCACTACATATTTACATGGGAGGTTATAAGGATAATAATAATGACTATATTTGATAAAAAATAATTAATTATTACATTAATGAAATATTTATCATTCTCATAATGTAATATATATCATTTTATTTAATACATTTTCTCTAAATGGATGATGATAATGTTGTGTTGACTATCACCTTTAGAAAATGACGCCAGTCTCTTTTCATTAGCACATCAAATGAATGATATATCTATATATAAACATAAAATAAATAATCTCATGATCATTTTTAATTATAAAAAATTTAATATCTATATTAATTAATGATCATTGAAAAATGGAAATGGTACCCATGAGTACGTATGACCTACCGTATCCATTATTGTAAGATACATAGTGTCTAAAACTCCCATACATAATTGGTTATGAAATTATAATTCATTGAAAAATAATAATAATTTACCATTATTATTATTTGGGAGATGATAGAACTATATAATATGGACATGAACTGGAACTCTCATGACAAACATGAATGGGAAAACAAGGCAATTAAGACCTGATACAATAAGAATAATAAGAGATTATTGATGAATGAGTGGAAAGATGATATCAAAGGATAATATGAGATATTATAAACAATAATACTATTTTTTATAATTTAAGAATATGATTGAAACCATTATATAGGAGGAAAATTAATTGAACCAAAAAAAGGTGGGGTAATGGATTTCATCTGAATTCCTTTTAATTGAGTCTCATTGAATTGTTACATAGAAAATTAAATTTATATGATGTATATACCCCTCAGTTCAAATGTAATTTCATGAATAATAAATTATTCATTTTATTTTAGTTTATAATTTGAATTATTTCATCTATGTAGATTCTAGATAAAAGTTATGAATCGGTATATAATTTCATTACAAATGTTTTTTCTTTGGGTCATATTACTACTTCGTGGTATTTGAATATGTAAAATTATGTGTGTAATGAATTTTTAATACATATTTCAATGTTTCCATATATTTTATGTTGAATTATTATTGATATAAATAATCCATTCATTAACATATTATCTCTTCAATTTTTTAATCATTTTAAGGGTTTGTTTAACAATCTTTTTCTAATAAATACTGATTAATCTTGAATTCTAGTTGAATGAAATTATTTTATTATTATATAATGATCCCATTTCATTTCTCATCTTATTTTTAATCATGATATGTTCTTTTAATTTTATAAATTTTCACTCTGCATTATTTAAAATAATTTAATTTTTTCAAGGAAATATACCTTTATGTATCACTTTATCTAGATATCGATTTTCTTTCAAAAATTTATTATGAAAAAATGATTTCAAAATTGTTTTTAACCTCCTAAAAAATATTTTTTAGTTAATGTATTTCCCATTTTCTAATATCATAAATTTTTAGAAAAGGAATTTTTTTTTGTTTTCCTGTCCAAGGCACATTTCTAGAGTTTTTACAGTGGAAGAGGAATGGTTTTTTAGTTAAACAACATTACCAAAAAATGTGATCATCATTTTATTGAATACAACATTGAAATTTTACAATGATATTTTTCCTGATATTTTAATTTTTATTATTCATGAAATTACTATACTTTAAAAGTTATTTTCAGTGGAAATAATTTTCTAAATGGTTTATGTTTAAAAATGTGATTTTAAAAATAAAAAGTTTGTTTTCCAAAATAATGTATGTAATTATTTTTATAGTATTTCAGTTAATAAATGACAAAAACCGTTTATTCGTAATCCAATTTACCTACATTTTATTGATACTATTTGTATTAATTCTATGCATGGTTTATTATCATTTTAAGAAATGATTGTATTGAAATTTAATACTATTAATCATTTTTATAGTTATTAACTTACCCTTGAAATATTCATCTTATTGAAACATTAAATTTTTTATAAATATTTATATTTTAATTTTTGATATTTTTATTTATTAAGACATATATCATTTTTATATATTTTTTTTATGATTAATGTTATTTTTATCTAAAATGTGATGACAAAACAGTATTCCATACTCAATAAGGATATTTTTTGATAGGGATATCATTTATTAATTAAATAGATTATTCGATATATTAGTATTTATTTGTACCGAAATGCCTTTTTAAAGACCTATTATTAAAAACCATTGATTCATTGGTATCCTCGTGAGATGAATTAGTTTCCTACAATTAGTTAAAATAGATTTGTATATATTAGTTTAATATTATCATGATGATAATTATTGATGGTAGAGGTATCATAAGATTTAGACATTACATCAACTAATTAAGAATAACCAACATTAAAATTTTATTTATTATTATCCATGATATTTTCACAATGATATAATCCCAAGTTGTATTTCAATCATAATTATTGATTTTATGGAAGGTGTTTTAAATTATTTTATTTTCCATAATGATAATTCCTTATCAAGTTATAATATTTATGTTATTCATTTAATGGATTGTTTTTATGTTATTTACCATTCAATATTGATTATTAGAAATGACATTTTTTCAATGATATTATATATTGATGAAATTACTTATGAATTTAATGATTAACTATAAACTATTTTTAGTTATTTATATTTCTATATTGATTATTATCTATGATATGTTTTCTTTAATATTATATATTGATGAACTTTTTCCTCAATTCATTGATTAAAAGGACTATGTGATCTTTTATTTACCATTCCATATTGATTTTTATTATCGTTAATTTTTTCAATTCAATTTTACAAAACCCATACTGAGTATTAGAGACCACCACAATTTTTTCCATTTTAATGAATACAGGTAGATTACTACAATTTATATGAAATAATATGTTTTAGTGTGTAATGATATTATAAAAAATAAGATTATGTAATTTGTTTTCAAATGTTATGTATGACTTGAGTGTGTATCTAGTTTAAAGATAAAAATATTGTTTTTTACCTTCCATATATGATCACTTATATCCCATGTAAACGTTTTAAATTAGAGAATATCTGTTGGATATTGTTTTAGGGTCACTACATAATTTTTTTTGTAATCCACTGTAAAATAATTATGTCACTCGGGACTATGTGTAAAATTACGCCGCCATTATGTAATGAAAATATTTTTTTAATTTTAATTTGCAATATATAATAATAAGGATATATATTAGTATAATATGTCATGTATATGAAATAAAAATTACTATAGAAAGATTATATATTATATAACATTATTTTGTTCCATATTTTGAAAAAATTTGATCTTTTTTCATGTGAATGTATAAACCACAACCTCTATTAACTCTGGAATCGATTATCCTATATCTATCATTTATGGATGAGTATATATATATATATAATTAATTTATAGGAAATTTAAATCATATCTAAAATTATATATAATATTTGACCATGATCAATGTAAATATCCAAGGAATACCAATAAAATCAATCCGGATTTTGAAAATAATATTTTTCCAAAATAATGATTTTTACAATGAATTAATAATAAATTGGTAACACAATGTTATAATTAAATCATATATGGTGGGATAAGAATTAATATTTTCCTATAATAGATTCATAATAAATTCTATTTTAATAAATGAAGATCAAACATGTATCTTAACGTCAATACATTAGTTAAGTAAAATTATCTTACCTGCATTCTCATGGAAAACATTCCCTATTCACCACATAATATAATTTTTTTATATACTACCCATAAAGGTATATTATTATTCATGTTCATTCATTCATGGGGATTACGATTCAAAACATTCCAAAATGTTATTGTATTTATGCTAAAATCCTATTGACTAACATTATATTTAATGTTATTCTTCTGATGATGAAATATTATAATCTATCTATCAAGAAACCAATGCATTTTGTTATCATAATGTAATTACTATAGAATTAATTTTTTCCTTTAATTTTCAACTATGTGAATTCTAATAAAATGAAATTTATGTTTTTATAAAAAATGGAGCATATTTCTTTTTTCTGATGAAAATATATTTTCTTCTATATTTACAAAAAATGGTTTAAATAACGCTTCAACAATTCTATAATGATATTTTCAAGAAAATTTTCCCATGATTTAATTTTTACAAAATGATTTAAAATGAATATTATTTATAATTTCTAAATGACATACAATTACTTTGGTATAAAAAAATTTGAAATTATTATTTGTGTTAACATGAATGGAATGAACAATATTCCCAGCCATTAAGAGCACCAAATGTTTTAAGCAATTATTTAAATATTTTTTATGTTATGTTCTTTTGAAATGTTTCTTTAATATTTTGAGAATTTATATATTTTAAAAATGTAATTTCATAATGGAATGAATATTTTACTAATGTTATTTTTAATATTATTTTTATGTAAATTATATACATAATCAACAATAACAATTTTTATTTTATAGTATTTTATGGATATATTATACAATTTAACCACCCTTATTGTTTCTCTAGATGATTAATTTTTATGACAAAATGATATTAATGAAAATGAATTTTCTTCCATAAGTTATGGAATGATGGAAGGATAAAATATTTATGAAACTAGTTCATTTACAATGTGATATACCGTGTTGAAAGGTTGATGTTTTTAGGAATCCAATTAATTTTCCATTGGATAGGCTATGATGATATGATAAATTGTTAATGAAACATGTTCATTTTCAATAAGTGATTTTAGTATGGCAAGGTGAGATGCTTGTGAAGCCTATTTCTTTTCCATGGCTTATTCCATGATGAAAATTTTTTTATACCATTTTGTCATGTGTTATGATATTATAATTGTTTTTTGATGTTTTGAAACAAATATATTCTATTATTATTATGTGATAGGTGGGACCTATATCTCCCCAAAATTCATTGGCTAAATATTTATATCCTATTGGGTTTACATTACTAGAACATGGAGTAAACCTAGTTCAGTAATGGAATCTATCCATTAATATAGGTATTGGAGTAAACCATGATGAAATATATTATTTGGGGGAGTGCAAAAAATCCAATATGATAGTAATATGTGTGAAAATTTAAAACTATTATGGTTGGGGGTGTATCCAATCCACTATTAGATTATTGGGTGTGGACCATGGTTACTATGACATTTTAGGAAGTAAAAAATAATCCATTATGATAGTCTTATCATTGAATCCTTGACTATTAAAGAAATTATTTTAAATTAATATGTATATACCATAATTTTATTACATAGAAAATTATTATTCTTCCATATATCATATTATTTTATTAAACAATTATTAATATATTATGGACAACAATGAATTATTCATTAAATCAATCTTATGAACATTTTTTTCATGGAATATTCTTTAGATGATATTATGTTGTTCCAATTCTATTATGGTCATTTTATGTTGATATCTATCTTTTATACCCTTATTGGGAATCTGATCCCACATTTTCGTATGTATGGTTTAAAATTGTTATGAATAACGGTATTATGTAAGACAGTTTGACAAAGATAGTGGTTATGATGAACCTAGTGGGAGATGATGCAGTTTTATTATGAACCCATTTTCTATATATCCATGTTTCTCAAGAAACTATACATATTTTATTCTAGAATGTATTATGGGGTTATGTAAATAATATTATTATTTTATTATGTGATATCTATTAATGTAATTTTAATATCATTACTATTGGTATCAGATAAATATTCATTAAATCATTAGAAACTACTATAAGAATACATTACTGAGATACATATTGATATGTCAAAAGATAGGTAAAATGATAATTATAAGGGTAAATAAAATTATTATAAAATATATTATTATATTAATGAAGGTTCAATTTATTTTTTTCAATGAAATTACATCCATGCATAGATACAACTATTCGATGTGGATCTGTAACAGTTTTACATAGTATTACTAATTTTAAAAAAGGTGCATTGGGATCTAAAAAGATAATAACCAAATACAAAACAATATGGATTTGTATATACCTAATTTGAAAGACTTTGGATATATTTTTATTAAATTTACACACTCTTTACAATCCATCATGAATGATTTTTATAGTTGATGATAATGAATAAATTTGGTAAAACCTATTGTGACCTAGAATGAAATGATGGTATAACTATTCAGACATCATACAAATCATATTTCATAAATATGTGTTTTACCATAATGAATATTGTTGCTCACAATTTTTGAATAATAGTGGTATTGATATAGAATTTGGTTAAAGTTTAATGTGATTACCAATGTGATAATTAGAAAACAAATGGGATATTGAGTAGAGTAAAGGATATTATGACTATCACTAATCAATAATCATTATATATTATACAAAAAATTCAGATTAATAAAAATCATAATCTCTATATATTGAAGGAGAGATTTCATTGTGATTTTGGGTTGTTGATACCTTAGATATAAGATGATTATGTTTTATAAATTAATATAGTGATTGAAAAATAACTCTAGTAACATCTTAAATGTATGGAAATATGATTTTTTGGTAGATAAGAAAGGAATATTGTATCTAATGGTTTTACTATGGAAACATCAACAATTTATTGTTTTAATTGTGGAATGTATGGGAGTAATGTAAATTTGTGTCTTAGGGTGGGTTCATAAGAAGAGGATTAACTAGTTTGTTTGTGTATTGGTTTTGGAGTCGATGATGAATATAATTTAATTGATTTTCCAAGGAAAGAGGTATTAAGGAATAATATATGAATCCTTATTGACGGTTTTTGAAATAAGTGGAATTATAAAGGTTTTTATATATTAAAACTCAATAATTTAGTTATATGAATCATTTAATATATAAGTATTATTCAATAATTCCTTTTAGGATTCAGATGAATATGTTTAATGGTATTGAATAACTAGAAATGTTATTTAATGTAATGGTGATATTTTATCAAAAACCAAAAAATTAAGGGAAAGATGTCCCCTAATATGTTTTTATGTAGGGATAATGGTGTTTAGTTGAAATATGTAATTGAATGATATGGATAAATTAAATTAGATAATATTCATGACCGTCGAAATGATAAATGAATTTATAAAAAATTTGGTCATGTTATAATTTATCGACTTTTCAAAAAATATTAGTTATAAAATTTATTAAATAATTCATTATTTTATTCAATGATTGATGTGGAATGTGTGTTTTCATTATGGTTTTCTTGTAAATGTTTTTTTTCACCATGTTTGAGGATCATATATTACGAAGTTGTTCTCATATTTTAAATAAGATAATTAAGAGAAACATTTAAATATTTTAGAGATTAATGTCACGTAGATGTTATAAATTTATTAACCTTTTAAATAAATATATTAAGTATTTTATATCAATGAGTAGGAAAATTTATAAAATAGAAGAAATATATCCTTGGATGATGTTATAAATATGAACTTTTAATTTTATCATATGAATATTTATCCATATTAGATAACATATGCCAAAAATTCTATTTTTTATGATAATTATAATTAAAAGGAACAAATTTGTAGAGACCCTAAACTTGACATACAAGGACATTACATTACTTTTGAGGAATACTTAGTACATAAAAAAACACAAACACAAGGACCGTAACAGTTTAGTGTCTTTGGAAACTCGGAATATAATCTTCTAATCGTGGTGAAAGATCTTCAACATCTCCCATAAAGATCTTCTTTTTTTAAACCCTAAATCCTTTTTTATATCCTGGGGAAAAGAAAACATAAAAGGGGGAGCTCAAATGCTCAGTAAGGGTAAACAAAAGAAATATCAATCACATCATATTCATAAGAACATATGATTTGGAAATCTTAACCTGCAAAAGAGATCATAATTTCATAACATGAGATAAATCATAGTAGTGAAATTAAATCACAATAATCATAACATACAACATGAAACTTTTTGGCATACACACATAATCATAGAGAATCATTTATTATTAGTCAAGACTCATTTCCAAGACTATCTTAGTGGACAAAGTCCATTTCTGAACCGAGTCACCCTCGTTTCAGTCCTGTTTCACTGAACCGGTATAACCTACCGTTCCAGCCATGTCTATCTCATGAGATATAAAATATTTACCCAATGAATTGGAGGGAGATATAGGTCCCACCCATCTCATAATGATACCATTCTTATGTGTGCCACAAAATCATAAACCATACATCATTGCATAACCCATGTAATAAAAACGGGAATCTTAAACATCATGACACCATAAAACAATTCATATACGATAAAGGAATTCATAAAAATAATTTCATCACAAAATAATCAAATCAATGTAATAATAGGGATAAAAACATAACCCTTTATTATCTTATATGGAAAATAATTTTGATAAAACACTTGAACTTCATTCTTGAGAAAAATATCCTTTCTACTTCAAAAATACTTTTCCTTTCTTAACATGTCATACAAATTTAAACTAAAAGAAGTTGATTAAAATTAAACGTGAAAACATGTAAAGTAATATTTGTGTAAATAATGTTTTCAAAATCCATTCATGCCGTATAAGTTAAAAAAAACATTTTTCTCGTACTTTTCTCGGAAAAGTCAAAAAAGTACCTCGTACGAAAAACGACAAAAGATTCCTTTCATATCTTTTACTAAAAACTCACCGAAGGGTAAAATAGGATTTAAAAAATTATAGGTGAATGAATATAATATTACATATTGAGGAAACATGGATGTGGATGATAAAATACACCCCGGTAAATACTAAAGTATAAACAATCTCGGATAAAAATGAGATTGTGATATTTCCCTTACCTTAAGTCTGATTTGCTTCGTAAGTGTCTGAACCTCCTGTATAATGATTTAAATAATGTCATTAACTTATTAAATAATAATATTCATTGTTATGATATCATATATGGTTCACTTATGACTTTATATTACCCGTTCTTTTGTAAATTCCATGTTAAAGAAGCGTTTTGGGTAAAATCGTTTCATTTATCGTAGGTGTTTGGACTTGTTGTTCGTGACGTTATTATTACTTATATCATTATTTACTTACTTCCAGAATATAAAACATGATTTATATATCATATATATTCAGTATATATATATATATATATAATAGATAGATAAATGAAATGAAACACACCGTTCATGGAGACGGTAGTCCGTACGTACGCATGAACGTTGTTTTCCTTTCCTTATTGTCTTGAATGGAAGTAAGTAGATGACATACATATATATACATAAATCCAGTATCTTTATAATTTCATATATTTAATTATTATTTCTTATATATACATTATAATCATTCTTAAATGGTTAACATGGAGAATGAATCTCATCGCGTCGTGGAGACGGTAGTCCGTACGTACGCACGAGCGATGATATCATTCTCATGATCATGAACTTGTGTTGAAGTGTATGTATACTATTTCAGTATCAATATCACTTTATAATAATCATATATAGTTACTTATTTCACAATTATACCCATCCAATTAAGGTGGTGGTGGAAAATAGATTACATCACGGCGTGGAGACGGTATTTCGTACGTACGCACGCTCGGTGATTTCCTTTTTCCGTAGGATGGATAGAAGGTTAACTAGAGTTGTTTAATATTTATAATAACGTATCATTATATAATAAATACTGATTTTATTTCTTTATCATGAAACAACCAAAGAATAAGAAGTTGAAGAAGAAAGAAATTGAAAAAGATCGGTAATGGATATTACCTCTTTTTGACGCGCCTTTTCATAACCTCCACTTAAAGAACTAAGGAAGGTCTTTTAAGAAGACCAGGACATCTAGGATGATACTAGGGAAGTGTAGAAGATATTTTGTCAGGGGTTGGCTGAGCTTGAATGCTCAAATTGGAGTGAGGAGGAAAGGGATGAGGTTCCCTTTTATAAGGGAGGAGAGGGGCACCTTTGGGAAAACTAAAAATATTATTTTAATATAAAGTCATGTTCGGTTTTAAATAGCTCCAAATTGATATATTTAGAAGCTAAGGTGGGGATGTGTCTAAATCCTCTCATCCAATAGAATTTAGACAAGTTTAGGTATCAAGTTGATCCTTATCATTTAGATTTAATTTTAAGTTAGATAATTTAACTTTTACCGTGTCTTCTTGTTTTCTTACACTCTAAGGTTAATAAACATACTATATCAAGAAAAACGAACCCAAGGTTGTTTATTATTAATATATCAATCATTAGCTAAGTTATTTGGCCGATCCGAAGATTTTAGTAATTAAATAACAATTAATAATATAATATTTGTCTTAGAAACAAAAATATGTCAATTTTGACACTATTTGGTACATGATTTTTATGAAATATATAACAGAATGATAAGTTGGAAAAAAGATACTTAATTAGAAAATAACACGTAATATTAAACTAGAAAATTAATTTAAGTCATATAAATTTTCAAATTACATTTATTTGGGAATTTATAACATCAATTATGTCAATATTTCAGTAATAAGACAATTATTGCATCATCTTTGTGTCATAATAAATGATAGTTATTTAATCCCTAAAAATTATAAATAAATTCCTATGATGTATATAATTGTATTATATTCTTGTATACTATTCATGTTCGATGTTTCATGAAGTGTTTCACTAAATTAAAATTAGTATACTTATAATATTTAAGAAAGTGACATGTTGTCACATTCATTGGTTTTAATAATAATTAAATTATTTTTATGAACAAAAGACCATTAAATGAATCTAATCTGACCCTTAGGTGACATGGTTTTACCTTTAGTCATCCAATAAGATTTTGACATGTGTTAGGGTAATTTTATAATATTATATTTACCCTTAATTACCCGATTTATCTTTAACTCTGGTAAATAAAATTTACCGTAGTTACTATTCATAATTCCCAAAAATAAAAAGTAGCTTATTAACATAATTTGAATCCACTGATTCCAAATATGGAATCCATTTTCCCAAATTCAATATAAAAAATTTGCAGAAATTAAATTAAAATTAATCCCGTTGTCGAAAGAAAACAGGTTTTTCTTTAAAACATTGCAAAAGATTGAATTGATTTAACCTACGAATTCAAGGTAAAATCAATTCTAATGACATAAATTATATTAAATGGTAAAAATATATTCTATTTATACTTTAAAACCATGCAATATTATAATTTAATGGCATAATATATTACAATGAAAAAAGATGTTTTTAATTAATATATAGCGTGTTTTTACTATTCATTAAAATATTAAAGTCATCAGAATAAAATGAAAAAATTATCCAAAGTAAATTTTTATTTATTGATTCCAAATAATAATTTTATTTTGTCAAATTGATCTTATAAACATGTCGATAACTATATTTAATGTGGGTGCGCCATCAAAAGGCGGAAACACTGCATTTTTTGAAAAATACTTATTTTACCCAAAAAATTTATTTTGTTCTTATACAATGTTTTAGAAAATGTGTAAGATGAATAATAATTTTATAAGATTCAAAATTTAGTTAATAATATTCATAACGGCTAGTTCATAATAAAATTATAATAATATATCGTTGTTTAGTAAAACCCGGTATTGCGTACAACACACGCTGTCGAGGAAGATCGCGATTGCGTGTAATGCAAGCCAAGTCAGGGTTGCGTGCAGTGCAAGAATCTTTTGTTGTTTCATATATCATAATCCCACCATATTTTATTTATACATTTAATATATATATATATACTCAATTTTTTGTAGAATAACTATTATCAAAATTGTGTGTAACATGATCCAAGAATAATGTTGCGTATACTGCAAGATAATACGGTGTTGCGTATAGCGCAAGGTAATCTTGGTGTATCATACAACACAAGAAATTAATGAAATGAAAAGAATATTTTTCATAAAATTTCGGGGTGTTACATTCTACCCCCCTTAAAATGAATTTCGCCCTCGAAATTCGTTGGGGTTAAGAATGGTTTAATACTCGAATGCTTGTTTAATAGAAACCCACATCGTAAAAAGGAATACCAAAACATGGCTTTAAAAACTAAAGTATGAAATGTAACGGTTACCCAAATTAACTCATCATTGGGTTTCCACGTAGGAGAATATAGGTGAAATTGTGGATATGGAAGAAAAATCTAACTATCAAGTTCTGATGGACAATGGTAGAGAACATGGCTATAAAAAATCCAACAATAGCAAAGTCATAAATTTGTGATGATCTCGGGTACCATCTGATTCATCAGATATAAGATCACTAGGACAACAGTTTTGTTTTTCAAGATCATTTCCCTAATGTTGATGAAATTGGAATTAGAAAAAATATTTTCGTGATTTTTGTATAGTATCACCGTTTGTCATTCTTTGGACAATTTTCACTTCATATTTTAAAGAAATGAAGTTGAATTTGTCATTCGTGATGTGTTAGCAGATCATGTGATAGAATGATGGGTCATTCCATCTGTCTCAAACAAAAGGTTGGAAAAGTTATCCAAAAATACATAAGTCCATCTATAGTGAGATTAATCATATATTGTTCCTAAAATAGACTTATAATTCATATATCATACTGATTAATATAATAAAACTAGTTTCTACTAAATAGGGACTTCCTGAAGGCTAGTGGTAGGCGATAAAGGCCAGTCACACTTCGGTTGTGGGTTCGATTCCCACAGCCTTGTCCGACGCGATGGGCTGTCGACAGTCCTTCAGGTTGTCCTTTTTCTAAATCTATATTACTATAACATCCCATCAACAATATCAAAAAAAATTATCCTTAAACAATACTAACTTATGTCCAACATAATCCATTCCAGTCTTCAGGCTTATCTTGTTGGTCAAATTACAAACATGTGAATACCTTAATCATGTATTCTCTTGAAGAATGAATATCCATTGAACCTTAGTGAAAACATGAATGCAGTTAAAAGTTAACACTTTCCACATACCAAAATCCTCAAAATTCTATATACTCAAACCATGATATCACTTAGTCCTTATATCAATCATGAGGTTATGAATACAATCAAACATCTCATTATATTCTTATTCCTTCATTATGCGCATATCATCTACTTTACAAAAATATATGAATAACATTCCATGGTTACTGGTACCATTCAACATATACATTCAAAAACATTTAGAAAAAACAATTGTGTAAAAATCCTTTAATGATTCTTTATTCCAAAGTACCATTAACTATACAACCTAACTCTCGATAAACATACAATCATTCCACTACCTTCTAAAACAACCGACTGAGCATCAACACTTTTTTCAGCTCATATATCATTTGTAGTCTCATCATCATCATCCACAAAAATACTACCCATATGACCATGCTGATTCTCTTCATGAGATTTTCCCTTAGGGTATTGGTTTGCATAATTCCCATACATTACACATTTAAAACATCTAATCATTGTTGATGTCGTAGAAATACCATTATCCTTGTCCATGGTGTTAACAGAACCTTTTTCCTTTGCACATACTGTCTTTGTGTCCTTCTTTTCCACACCCAAAGCATCTTCCAGTTCCTTTGAAACATTCTCCCTGATGCCTCTTCCCACATGATTTACATAGGGGAAATTGAACTTTCTTTCCTCTATGATCATCATGAAACTCCATCTTTATCTTATTACTCAAGTCAGGAAACTTACCAAATTTTACTTTATTGATCATATTATGAGATTGCTGATTCGGCATAATAATGATGTTTGGAATTCCAAATACCATTTCATTTGGTTGCTCATAAAGAATATCATTCCATTGACTAACATATCCTCCATTATCGTGAATAATCTTTTTTCCAACCATTTTCTAAAACCCAAAAAGAATAGTTTGAGGGGAAAAAATCATGTTAGGTAAAACAACATAGTAAAGGGGGAGCACCCTCAATATCTAACATCTTAGGTTAAATTCTAAGATCGTTACCGTAGTTCTAGGACTATATCCTATACATATACTTATCCTTTGGGACATCCCTAGACATACCTTAGAAATATCTCTAGGGATCTCACTAACGTTTTTGTATCCTAGTTTCCAAAGGTTGACTAAAAGTTTCCTCTGATACCAATAGTAGAGACCCAAAGATTGACGTACATGGACATTACATTACTTTTCCAGAATACTTAGTACATAACAAAAAAACAAACACAAGGACCATAATAGTTTAGTGTCTTTGGAAACTCGGAATATAATCTTCTAATCGTGGTGAAAGATCTTCAACATCTCCCATAATGATCTTCTTTTTTTAAACCCTAAATCCTTCTTTATATCCTGGGGAAAAGAAAACATAAAAGGGTGAGATCAAATGCTCAGTAAGGGTAAAAAAAAGAAATATCAATCACATCATATTCATAAGAACATATCTTTTGGAAATCATAACCTGCAAAAGAGATCATTATTTCATAACATGAGATAAATCATAGTAGTGAAATGAAATCCCAATAATCATAACATAAAACATGAAACTTTGTGGCATACACACACAATCGTAGAGAATCATTTATTATTAGTCAAGACTCATTGCCAAGACTATCTTAGTGGACAAAGTCTATTTCTGAACCGAGTCACCCTCGTTTCAGTCCTGTTTCACTGAACCGGTATAACCTACCGTTCCAGCCATGTCTATCTCATGAGATATAAATTCTTTACCCAATTCATTTGAGGGAGATATAGGTCCCACCCATCTCATAATGATACCATTCTTATGTGTGCCACAAAATCATAAACCATACATCATTGCATAACCCATGTAATAAAAATGGGAATCTTAAACATCATGACATCATAAAACAATTCATATAAAATAATGGAATTCATAAAAATAATTCCATCACAACATAATCAAATTAATGTAATAATAGGGATAAAAACCGAACCCTTTATTATCTTAGATGGAAAATAATTTTGATAAAACACTTGAACTTCATTCTTGAGGAAAATATCCTTTCTACTTCAAAAATACTTTTCCTTTCTTAACATGTCATACTATTTTAAACTAAAAGAAGTTGATTAAAAATAAACATGAAAACATGTAAAGTAATATTCTTGGAAATAATGTTTTAAAAATCCATTCATGCCGTATAAGTTAAAAAAACATTCTTCTCGTACTTTTTTCGGAAAAGTCAAAAAAGTACCTCGTACGAAAAACGACAAAAGATTCCTTTCATATCTTTTACTAAAAACTCACCGAAGGGTAAAATAGGATTTAAAAAATTGTAGGTGACTGGAAATAATATTAAATATTGAGGAAACATGGATGTGGATTATAAAATACAACCCAGTAAATACTAAAGTATAAACAATCTCGGATAAAAATGAGATTGTGATATTTCCCTTACCTTAAGTCTGATTTGCTTCGTAAGTGTCCGAACCTCCTGTATAATGATTTAAATAATGTCATTAACTTATTAAAGAATCATATTCATTGTTATGATATAATATATGGTTCACTTATGACTTTATATTACCCGTTCTTTTGTAAATTCCATGTTAAAGAAGCGTTTTGGGTAAAATCATTTCATTTATCGTAGGTGTTTGGACTTGTTGTTCTTGACGTTATTATTACTTATATCATGATTTACTTACTTCCAGAATATAAAACATGATTTATATATCATATATATTCAGTATATATATATATAATAGATATATAAATGAAATGAAACACACCGTTCTTGGAGACGGTAGTCCGTACGTACGCATGAACGCTGTTTTCCTTTCCTTATTGTCTTGAATGGAAGTAAGTAGATGAAATACATATATACATAAATCCAGTATCTTTATAATTTCATATATTTCATTATTATTTCTTATATATACTTTATAATCATTCTTAAATGGTTAACATGGAGAATGAATCTCATCGCGTCGTGGAGACGGTAGTCCGTACGTACGCACGAGCGATGATATCGTTCTCATGATCGTGAACTTGTGTTTAAGTGTATGTATACAATTTCAGTGTCAATATCACTTTATAATAATAATATATAGTTACTCATTTCACCATTATACCCATCCAATTACGATGGTTGCGGAAAATAGATTACACCACGGTGTGGAGATGGTATTCCGTACGTACGCACGTGCGGTGATTTCCTTTTTCCGTAGGATGGATAGAAGGTTAATTAGAGTTGTTTAATATTTATAATAACATATCAGTATATAAGAAATACTGATGTTATTACTTTATCATGAAAAAAACAAATAATAAGAAGTTTAAGAAGAAAGAAATTGAAAAAAATCGGTAATGGATATTACCTCTTTTTGACGCGCCTTTTCTTAACCTCCACATAAAGAACTAAGGATGGTCTTTGAAGAAGAAAAGGACCTATAGGATGATACTAGGGAAGTGGAGAAGATATTCTGGCAGGGATTGGCCGTGCATGAATGCTCAAATTGGTGTGAGGAGGAAAGGGAGGAGGTGCCCTTTTGTAAGGGAGGAGAGGGGCACCTTTAGGATAACTAAAAATATTATTTTAATATAAAGACATGTTCGGTTTTAAATAGCTCCAAATTGATATATTTAGAAGATAAGGTGGGGATGGGTCGAAATCCTCTCATCCAATAGAATTTAGACAAGTTTATGTATCATTTTCATCCTTATCATTTATATTTAACTTTAAGTTAGATAATTTAACTTTTACTGTGTCTTTTTGTTTTATTACACTATAAGGTTAATAAACATACTATATCAAGCCAAACTAACCCCAGGTGGTTTATTATTAATATATCTATCATTATATAAGTTATTTGGCCGAACCATAGATTTTTAGTAATTAAATAACAATTAATAATATAATATTTATTTTAAAAACTAATTTATGTCAATTTTGACACTATTTGGTACATGATTTTTATGAAATTCATAAAAGAATGATAAGTTCGAAAAAAGCTACTAAATTAAACAATAACATGTAATATTAACCTAGAAAATTAATTTAAGTCATAAAATGTTTCAAATTACATTTATTTGGGAATTTATAACATCAATTATGTCAATATTTCATTAATAAGACTATTACTGCATCATCTTTGTGTCATAATAAATGATAATTATTTAATCCCTAAATATTATAAATAAATTCCTATGATGTTGATAATTGTATTATCGTTCTGAATACTATTCATGTTCGATGTTTCAAGAAGGTTTTCACTAAATTAAAATTATTATACTTATAGGATTTAAGAAAGTGAAATGTTGTCACATTCTTTGGTTTTAATAATAATTAAATTATTTTCATGGAAAAAAGTCCATTAAATGATTCTAATCTGACACTTAGGTGATATGGGTCGACTTTTACTCATCCAATAGGATTTTTACATGTGTTAGGGTAATTTTATAATATTATATTTACCATTAATTACCCGATTTACCTTTAACTATGGTAAATAAAATTTACCGTAGTTACTATTCATAATTCCCAAAAATAAAAAGTAGCTTATTAACATAATTTGGATCCACTTATTTCAAATATGGAATCCATATTCCCAAATTCAATACACAAAATTTTTATAAATTAAATTAAAATTAATCCCATTGTTGAAAGAAAACGGGTTTTTCTTTAAAACATTGCTAAAAATTGAATTGATTTAACCTACGAATTCAAGGTAAAATCAATGCTAATGACATACATTATATTAAATGGTAAAAATATATTCTATTTATACTTTAAAACCATTCAATATTATAATTTAACCTCATAATATATTACAATGAAAAATGTTGTTTTTAATTAAAATATAGCGTGTTTTTACTATTCATTAAAATATGAAAGTCATCAGAATAAAATGAAAAAATTTTCCAAAGTAAATTTTTATTTCCTGATTCCAAAGAATAATTTTATTTTGTCAAATTGAACGTATAAACATGTCTAAAACTATATTTAAATTGGGTGTGCCATCAAAAGGTGGCAAAACTGCATTTTTTGAAAAATACTTATTTTACCCGAAAAATTTATTTTGTTCTTATACTATGTTTTTGAAAATGTGTAAGATGAATAATAATGTTATAATATTCAAAATTTAGTTAATACTATTCATAAAGGCTAGTTCATAATAATATTATAATAATATATCGTTGTTTAGTAAAACCCGGTATTACGTACAACACACGTTATCGAGAAAGATCGCGATTGAGTGTAATGCAAGTCAAGTCAGGGTTGCGTGTTGTGCAAGAATCCTTTGTTGTTTCATATATCATAATCCAACCATATTTCATTTATACATTGAATATATATATATATATATATATATATATACTCAATGTTGCGTAGAATAACTATTATCAAAATTGTGTGTAACACGATCCAAAAATAATGTTGCGTATACTGCAAGCTAACACGGTGTTGCGTATAGCGCAAGGTAATCTTGGTGTAGCATACAACAAAAGACATTAATGAAATTAAAAGAATATTTTTCATAAAATCTCAGGGTGTTACAAAATTGATATTATTTTGGGGTAATTAAGATCTATTTGATTATCATTCTAGTTCATTATGAATAAAATAAATTATTCCTCATTTCTTACACAAAATGAATGATGTCAAAATTGATCATGGAAAATCCAAAGTATGATATTGTTTTTATGAAGTAGAAAGAAATAATTTAATGATATTTTCTTATTTAAATTCCTCAACATTAGGGAAATAATCATGAAACAAAACTATTGTCTTAATACATTCATTTTTAATGAATTTATGATATTTTTTATCTTAATTTTTTATTGCATTTTGTTCTTTAAGATTATCGTGATCATTCAAATTATTATGGTTACTGATCTATAGGTATTAATTTTATTCCATGTTTATATTTTCCATTCCCACCGATGATGTCATATTTGACAATCTAGCTATGTGTTTTCAATATTTCATTTTTTTAATATTACTCATTTTAGTAGAATATTTAATTAATCCATTGTATGATATGTTATTCTAAAAAAAGCATTTTTAGATGGAAAACTATTGATTATCAAAATAATGTAAAAATTATGATGATAGAATTTAAAAATGGCGTACAATGTAACACCCTCATATTTTATTCAATATTTTTTCAACTCAACATAATTTCTTTAGTATCATGTTTTTCATGCAACTCTATATTTAAACAAACTATGATTTACTAATAAATATTATGATTTACTAAAATTATTTTAAACTAGCCAATAAATTTTTATTGTATGAATATAAATTGAATGATTTAAAATTTATGTTTTAATATTTTATATAATAAAAATATATTCCTAAATAATAACTAAAATTTAATTAATGTCATTATATTCATTAAAAATCAAACATTTATGATCAAAAAGTATTCTAAATTATTTAATATTTTTAAAATTTTTTATTAGTTTTTTAGAATCCTAAAATATTTTTTTTGATTCCACATATCTAATTTATATTTTAGTGACTTGTTTTGATTTTTATAAAAGTATTTTTGTTGTCAATTAATAGTGAAAATATTGGTTTTTATTTATAAGAAATATTTAATATTAATGTATTTAACATGTTAACATTTATTTTTAAGTGGGATTAAATGTGACATAGTTCAATTATGTTATAATGAATATAATTTAGATAAATTGAATAATCTTAATGTGAAATACTAATGTACATATATTTGGTTTTTATTAAAATATTTCATTTGGAAAATATTTTTTCGACGCGTCTAGGTGTTTAGTTTTTAAATAAATTCTATAAATGTTTTTGAATTGAATTAAATAAAAGTTAATCCATATTAAAACCACAATAATTAATATTATATATTAATTTAAATATATGATTTGGTCATAATGAATTTTAAAAATAGTACGAATTAATTGTCACTGTTAACGTTAAGACGTGTTTCCTTGGTGTTAAAAGAAAAGAGTTGTAAAAAGCGACCAATAAACATGTCTAAATTCTATTCAATGATTATATTTATAAAATTATTCTCTTAAGATATTTGTTTATTTGTTTTTTGTGGAATTTTTCATGAAGATGAACAAAATAATAATTTAATTAAGGGAAAATTCAAAATCTCACACACTTTCATTTTAATTACAATTATGTGGTCACATAGGGATGAAAAGAATTTTTCAATGAATATTGACATAAATTATCATAATGAAGAAATAATATTCATAATAAATTATTATTTAAATTTTATAATTATATATTTTCTATAAATTCTTATATATTTGTAATGTAGTAATCATATGATTAAAACAAAAATAAAATTAACTATTCCAAAAATACTAAATGTAATATAAATAAAATTAATTATTATATTTAATGAATTGGAATTGATAAATATAACATGTTATTAATGTTTGAAAATAATATATTCTAATTCCACCATTTTCATTATGTTTAAAATTTCAATTTAACAAAGTAGTATCAACATTTACATTATTGTTATTTTATAATAAATATGAATTAATTGAATGTTTTAAATTTCCTAAAAACCCTTTTTATATTAGTTTATTGTAATATGTTTAAAACAATAAACAATAGTCCATTCTTGTACCAATTATTGTTTTATAATAATTATATTTAACCATAAATACTAATAACTCAATTACCGTGGTTAATGGGAAACTGAGGGTTTTGAGGGTTTATTAAAATTAATTTTTCACGAACATATGATTTCAATTTTATAAATATAGTTTCTTTAATATGTGTTTGGGTAAAAATTATACAAAAAGGAAAATTTAATATTAATAATTAAATGATATATAACCATTGTAATATATTAGTTATATTAGTGAAATTTAAAATGTAAATGTAAATAAACTTGTAGGATACATAACAAAAAATTTAAAACATGTGTTTCTTTTATGGTGGAGTATCGCCATAACTATATCATCACACTAGTAAATTTTTGAAATATTTTGCAGGAATCATGGTTGATATTGAAAACCCATTTTTCGAAACATTTATGGGTTTTACAAAAATTTACACCTCCTCAATTAAATAATCCACCCCCTCAATTCCATGAACCAATAAATCCATTTTACATAATAAAACCAGAATGAAATATCCCCAGAAATATTTACCCATGTTATTGTGATTATTGTATTCCCAATATAGGTATCCTAATGTCCATAATAGTAAATCCAAAAGGAGATCATTCGTAATGAATGTAATAGTCTTGATTAAGTTCATTATTTTTATTCATTTTCATTACCACCAAAATTCATATATAAAAAATTAAAATATTATAAAAAATAAATTCCTATATATTTATAGTAAACTATATTTATTTAATAAACTATATCCATCTATTATTATATAAAATATATAATAAAATTTTCGATCATGTGTATGCAAGACTATCGCCTAATGAACCAATATAATTCATTTTCTGTCACCATTAATCAAGGATTGATATACTTGTATATTAAAAATATTTAAATGATATTTATTTAATTATTATACCCCTATATTTAAAATGTAAATTATACCATATTATCTTCATATAATATATTAAATGATTACATCGCTCATGGGTTTGACTGGACTACCACAACAACAAAGTGATGTGATAAGTTTCTAATTTTATTTTGACATATATTGTTAAAAAGATTCATTTAATGAATATAAATGATATCAATGAAATAATTATTTTTCATTAAATGTTATATATATTTTTTATTTATTTATTCCCTTATTTTAGGAAAAAATCAATATAGTTCATATGTTTGTATAGGCTACAATCATCATGATTGGTTTAATCCATTTTTTTATATCATACAATTATAGATGACTATATATATGTTTATAACGAATATATATGATATTTATATGATGGTTAAAACTATAGATATTAGGAATAGTGATCAATTTCAAAGGCAAAGAAATACCAAACCAAAACAAAAATGAAAAAAATGCTTGTATATGTTGAAACATTGATTTTAACATATTACTGTTAATAAATTGGTGATATAATTTTATGGTTAAATCATATATTGTATGATTTATATGTTTATGATTATAAAATGTATTTTTAAAAATAATACACAAATTATTTATTATTTTCAATCATGTTTGATGAAAGTCGATACTTGAGTTACAAGATTTTAATCTCACATTTATTTCTATGTGACACATGAAATATTCATCACTTCATTCTTTTGTGTGGAGTATATAATAACTATTAATGTATTTTATGATACATATTATAAAATAAATGGGGATATATATATCCATATTATGTTCATTCTTTCTTGAGGAATAAAATTTGAATGTTAGCAGATGGGTAAGTGTTTTATTATGTAATATCATTTATTATCATGATTCATTATGATTATGATTTTGAGGATGAAATAATATGATCAATCTATCAATAAAATAAATTTACCTTATATCCAATGGTTTTTATTAGTATTTAAATTTTTTCTTTTTCATTAATCTATAAATGTACTCAAGAAACCAATAAAATGTTTTTAAAACAAATCGACAATATTTTATTATTTAGATGAAAATCCTTATTATGCAATTTTTTCTAAAAATGTTTTAATGAAAATTTATGTTATTATATAATGATGGTTTCAAGACCCTTTTAACCATGTATGAAAAATTAAAAAATATTTTAATGGGAATATTCTTTTCAATTTTTAATTGAATTACATTTTACTTTTTACCAAAAAATATGAAGGGAATCATTATTTTAACATGTTTGGAAAGAACTGAACATCTAGTAATTCTAACAAAAATATGAATTAGAGAATCATTATAATTATTTTTTTTTATTTTAAAATTTATGGGGTACTTTATTATTTGGTAAAATTATATATTTTATATAATGGATTTAAGCATTTAAAGGATATTTTACTTATTGAATTTTTAATGACCTTTAATACAATATATATTAATAAATTACAGAAAGGATTTTTATTTCTTTTTATTTATTAAGAATATGATCCAATGATAGAATAATTATTTATTTTCTTGGTCATTTAGGTTTATGATTATTTTTTTATGATTTCCATTCCATTTCCATTTGTTATTATATGATGAAAATATGATTTTTTTAAACCTATAACTTTTCCATCGGTTAAACAACAATGTTTAGTGGAAATGTTTATTATTAATATTCATTTTATATCGGTTATGCGCTGATAAAATGTTGAAATGTGTGTAAAACTTATTCATTTTCCACGTCTTATGTTGTTTTGGAAGGATGAAATGTTTATGAATCTTTTTCCTTTTCCATCATTTATAGAATTAGAAAAGGTTTATAATACCAATTTAGATTCATGGGTTTGGATATGATAAATGTTTTCTATTATTGTGAAAAACCTAAATTATATTTTATCTGTGCGATTTGTGGGACCTATTTATCTCTATAATGCATTGGGTATATTTTGATATCATATGGGATAAACTAGATTAGAATGGTAATTGAACCAAATTCAATAAGGGAATCTATCTAATAATATAATCATTGGAGTTAATAGTAAAAAATTTGATAGCTTGGGGAGTGATATCAATAAACTATGATTTTATTATAATTGTGAATTGCATACTATGATAGTTTCGGCACTAAACCCAATACATAATAATAGTCTTGGTTGTGAACCATTACTACTATGATTTTTTGGGGAGTAAAATCAGTTCACTATGATTTTATTATAAGTGAATAAATGACTTATAAGGAAATGATATTAAATTCTTATGTGATGTAAATGATTATTTATATTATTTAAATTTTATGATTCCATGTCGCATGTTCTTGTATTCTATAATCATCCTTCTCTTTTGAAGTATCGTGATTCATTCCATAACTATTTCATATGATCAATGAGATTTAAGTTATTATTTTTAAATGTTATTGACATGTTATCATACCTATATTCTCATGTTATTTTTAAATATAAATTTTTTACCCTTACGGATAATCTGATCTCACCTATTTATTTGTTTTATTTCCACACATTATCAAATATTGTAATCTTTTTGAATTTTATAAGAATAGTTCAAGTTATAAATAACAAATATAGAGAATATTTAGTTTCTTATGAACCAATTTTCTAAGTATCATATTAGAAAAAGTCAGTAGGACTATTTGATTCAACGATGCTTTTTTATATTATGAAATGAATATTAATAATTAAATATGGGATATCTTGGTTTGAAAATTTTGAGTCATTAAATCTATAATTTTGATACCACCTCCGACATAGTTAAAATCATAGATGTTCCTACCATAAGATCATAAAACATTCATCATATCATAACCAATAGAAAAATTGGGTTTCATAAATATATTTTCATATTGATAGTAAACCATATAGATATAGGTTATTAATGCTATCATTATAACATATCTATGTGAGATCATAAGAAACATCTAATTTTTTTATGTTAATGTATCTAAATACCCTTAAAAGATCATTTAAAAATTCTTCTGGGAAATATAAATTCTAATTTGGAATCACTTTTCTAATATATTAAAATCTCAAAAAAATAATGATTTTTTTATTAACCCACTGAAACATTAATATTTATTTTTAAATAATTTTATTGAAATCATAAAAGAATATTTTTTTCATGTTATAATTATTAATATACTTATTCTTATCACATTTGGAGTAAAATATAAAACATATCAAATTTGGAAAATAACCTGGTGATTACTTTTAAATAAATTTTTAATAATTAAAATAATGGTATAATTAAATTTAAACTGGCTTTTATAACATTATAAAAATATTTTTGATTTATTTATAAAACATTTCCATATAAAAAATTGATGTTTGGTTGAAAAATGAAATATAAAAAGTTTTTACAACAAAATATGAAACTGAAAATATAGGTAAATAAATAGAGGGAAATAAAATAAAAAATTTAATATCCGGAAATAACCAAAGGTGAATAAATAACATGTGATTTTTTGAGGGATATATTATTTGATATCATTATGAGAAACATAAACATAATCAGTTCTGATAAATGATGAGATTGTTCTATAATAATTATTCCACTTTGGTATCTTCTAAATTGGGGACCCACGAAAAAATTAAAATTATTTATAAATTAATGTACTTTAATTATTAGGATAATAATCATAAAATAAATTCATGGGTAGTGTAAAAATTACACAAAATAAATAAGTTTTTAGTATTACATGTGTCCCATGGAAATAAAATTGATTCAAATATTCATTATCTCAACTCTGAATATCCTTCAAACACATTTGAACCTCCTATTTATTTAATATATGTATATAATATATATAATTCAACTCAATAATCACATAAATAATTCGATATATTAATTAATTATAACCACTTATCTCACATTTTGTAAAAGTTCATTATTAAAATCATTGTTCCATATGATTATGGTTTCATTTCCCATGTTTGTTTTTGCTCAGTAATTTTATACCTTTTACTATTATTATTGAACCATGTTATAAGGAAGAATAATAATTATATTATTTTAAAAAAAATTCATTATATACATATTGACATTCATCTTCATTAGTATATATAATAAATAAATCACATTTTCCAGCAGGTTGATAGGTCACTGTATGCATGAACATTTCATTAATTTTTTGAAACATGGAATGAAATAAGTGTAAATAATAATTCACCTTACATAACTATTAGTTATATCATATTTATTATATATATTAATTACATATATTTGTGTTACCATCACTATTAAAAATTAAATAACTTATCACATTGAACGTTGAGTTGGTAGTCTACACGCACGCATAAGTGATCTTATCGTTTTCCAACAGATTTAAAGGTGGGAAGGTAGGTGTGATTTTACAATTACAAAATAATAATTATATTAATTAAATAATTCATTATATACAAAATTTAGAATTATTATAGAAACAAAATTCTATTGGTTTGCGAAGAAGTAGTATGTCACACACATGATCGATAAAAACAGAAACGCATAACATATCAATGTATGCAACATATTAAGTTTATAATATCATCATGGTGGAATAATATTTCATGGAGTTCTAATAGTTTAGAAAACAAAAACACATGGCTAAAAAATAAACCTCTTCTTTAATGAACCTCATTTTGTTTACATCCAAATCACTTTTTGGAGAGAATGATAATAAAAATATAAACACTATTATGTTGTAAAGAAATTAAGGAATTGATTTGGTTAGTTATTTTATAATCCAAAATGGTATGTTTTTGTGTAGAGGATAGGATAGGTGATATACATTTATATATGGGTGAGGTAACCCACATGGAAACTACATAGAAATTTCTTAAATTAATAAAAAACCTAAATTCATTCCTATGAAAAAAATTTCCACAGGGCCATAGATTTGACTTTGGGAATTTATATGATTTTAAAAATGACTATAAATATGAATTTTCAAAATTTTAAATGTAACACCCCAGGTAAATAAAGAATATGACATCTTTATATTTATCAATATTTGTGAATAAAATATTAATATTACTTTAAAGTGGATGCTATGCTCAATGGCATACCCAATACGCAACAACGAGTTTCTTGGGAATCTTACGTCACACTCTAATAATAAAATAATATTATTTTAAATGGTAGTTAACGCCTAGCCGTTGTAATGACATGAATGAATATAAATAATTAAAAAATGATTATATATGTTTGTCAAATATTTTTACTCTTTACAATAAATGTTAGAGGATTAATAATGCAAATGAATTCAGTTTTTAATTGTAAACATTCTAATATTCTTTAAAAGGTCGATTAACCGCCTTTTGATGGAGAACCCCTTTTAAATCCACTTTTTGACAATTTTATAAGCTTTATTTTTCAATATAAACATATTATTTATTATTGGGACATTGAAATTTACCTTGGGTTAATTTTTGGTATTTTTCTGACAATGTTCATTTTTTAATAAATAGTGAAAAATACTGCATTTTACATCAAAACTGCTTTTTCATATAATTTAATTTTATGGTTATATTATCCATTTAATTTGTTTTAAAGTGTAATTAGAATATATTTTTACCATGCAATTCAATGATGGTCATTGGGAAAAATTTCACTTTGAAATTAGGCATAATCAAGTGCCAATCTTTTCATAAATATTGTTTCTTAAAAACCCGCTATTTGTTTTGACAATGGGAAGTTTTTTTTTAAATTAATTATTTCAATTTATATGTTAGGAATTTGGTAAAATTAATTACATATTTGGTATCATAAGGTCCAAATTATGTAATTAAGACTCTTTTGTTTTTGGACATTGTGAATAGTAACGACGATAATTATCTTTAATTATCTTGATTAATGAGTAATCAGGTAGTTAAAGATAATAAGATAATATCATAATATTAAAAAATGACCACAAAATGTGTTCTAAGGCTACTGGTTGTCTCATGGACGATCATGGGATGACTTGTGCCAAACTTGGGGGCCCCATGGAATCACTTTTGTGAGAAAGTGACTTTTTATATTTTTATTTTTAAAGAATGTTAAATGTAACAAAGAATGTATCACCTAAGTAAAATATTTTTAATTTTGTCTAAATAATGGATCATTTGGCCAATAAATATTCATTAGAAAGATAAAAAGATTTCCTACATCATAGTATTTTTTTTAATAATTTTTAGACATTAAATACATTAAATTATATATGACATCATGATGATCCAACGATGACCTCATTATTTAACGATTTAAATAAAATGGAAATAGAATGTACAATCTAAGACCTACACAAGTCCAAAACCTATTGGATGGGTGGATTTCGATCCCTTATCACCTTATCCTCGAAACAAATCAATGTGGGACCATTAAAATCCGAAACTCATTTGAAAATAAAGTTACATTTTATACCTTTCCAATAGTGCCCCTCCTCTCCTCTTATAAAAGGCCCCCACCTCTACCTCCATACCCACACTTCCAAAGCCTTTATCTCGGCAAAACCCTGCACATTTTTTCTCTCCAAATCGTTATCTAACTCCTATAATCCTCACTATGGGCATAATCCTTTCCAAGGAAGCCTTTGAGCTCAAATCAAAGGAAGTTACCCGATTTTAAGGTAATGTATTCGCTTGAGTCATTTTGTTTTTTTTTTGCTTCTCCAACCACCTAAAATATTTTTATTAATTTATTTTGTAACAAATCCAGTATCATAAATATACAAGGATGTTTTTATAACAAGTATTAGAGCTCCACTTAGACACACCTATATCTAATGGTTAAAGAACATACTGTTTTCGTGGATGGCAAATTTCTGCCTCCCGAAACGATGATTGTTCAACATTCTTCTAAGACCTTCAATTGTAGACATTAAGATGACACTATATTTATATATTATATCTAATATGTTTACTCTTTACTTAATCTTCTGTATTTTTCATTTATGACATACCTTTTTGATTTCCATTATTGGTAAACGCGATATCTTTATTTAAGGAAGTGCAGACTATTGCCCCCTCAAATTGATTTGATTCGTTAATACCATATGTGGTACGTATCAAGGATATATTTAATGATATTATATATGATACCATACTGGAATATAAATACTATTTTGTATCTTTATGTTTTAATTCCATTAAATATGAAATAGAAATGGAAGTAGCGTTCATGCATACGTACGGCTTACCGTCTCCATGAACGGTGCATTTCATTTCTTAACTCTAAATGTTATGTAATATTATAAATGCATTAATATACTGTATATATATGATATATATGATATCTACATCATGAATAAAATTCTGGATATAATGAACCTTTGACCACACGAACAACATGTAATTGTAAGAAGTCCACTTTCGACTTAAGAACCAAATATCGACAAAACAAACATTATTAACTTAAATGATTACATAATGTTTATGACATGGTAAAAAGTGATATAAAAAGAATAATGAACATGAAAAAGTTTCTTAAGGAATTATAAATTAACTCATGTTTATTATTCTGGAGATTAAAGAATGATCGAGTTAAGTCGGACCCGAGGTAAGGGATCTTACTCCTCTCTTTCTTTTTAAGTACACCCTTATATGTCATTCCTTTTAAGCTCATATTTCTTGTGATTGGGATGTTATTATATATTACTATTGCTTTAATTTTTATGTTCATATGATGAGAGACCCTATTTCCTATAATCAATCAATTTTGGAAGTTTTAAGTGGCGTCGTTAGGCTGCCTAGCTTTCGTAAGGGATTTTTCATCTCACTTTTATTTCTGTGAGATTTATGCTACATTTTCCACAATTTCCTTTGAGTGGTGTATGTACTGCCCATTATCATACACTTTGTGTAGAATAATTTCATTTATGGGTATTCACATCTTCATTGTATGACCCTTCTTCCATGGGGTGTATGTTTCGAATGTTACCCAACTCGGTAAGGGGACCTTTTACCCTCCTCTTTTTAAAAGACTTCTTTTGTTATGTCTTTTAATTCACATACTATTATGTTGGGATATGTTCTTTTATATCCTTATTGATTTAAATTTTATGTCCAATTGATGAGATGCCCTTTTTATCTCTCATCAACTCATTTTATGAATTTTGAAGTGATGTCATTAGGCTGTCGAATTTTACCAAGGGAACTTTTTAACCCAATTTTGATTTCTTTGGGCTCAACATGTAGTTATTGATTATGTCATCTTTTGAATTTGTGTGAATGAAATTTTATTGTTTTAAACATAATATCCACTTATATTGGGTGTATTTATATTTGTCACACATAATTTTGAGATTGAATTATCCTTAATTTAAGGACACTTTCTTTATAAGGGAATTCATCACATTTGACATTTCTATTGAGACTTCATTGTCGTTATGCACCAATTCACACTTATATGGTATATATTCTGTCCTTTGGAATATTATATCATGAATCCATTTATTCTCATGATATTATAAAGTTATGACTAAATGTTATTCCAAAATTATTGTATTCAAGTGTCTCTAATTTTGGTATAACCCCTTTAACCAAAATATCACTTTAAAAGTTTTAATTATTTGTTATTATTAATTTCCATGTTTTCAAAATGGTTTTAAGTATTTATTTATATGGATATTAATGGTTTAAAATTTTAAAAGTTTCAAGGTGGTATGGGACAATTTGATTCAAAAATCACTTTATTAAATGTTTTAAATGGTTTTGGAAATGGTTTCTTTTTGGATGGATTCATTATTTCAATATACTAAAATGTTATATTGTGATTGAAATGTTGAAATGTTATGTTTCCTTTATGAATGTTTTATGTGATACGTTTATGTTATGGTTCCTGGGCATTATTATGAAAATGGGTGGTTCCGTGATAAACTAAGGGCGGGTGAGCCCGATATAGCTCTCCAATGCATTGGGTAACGCGAAGGAGTGAAATGTTAAGGTTTAACCGAAGTGATTTAGGGAATATACTGTAGTGGGTATTCCAAACATAACCAAGAGGGTTAATCCCTACGTATGAATGTTATGAATGCCTCAAGTTACCATTGATGTCTTATGATTTCTATTATTTATTCATGATTTGATGAGGTATGTTAAAGTCCCTTTGTTTTATGGGTAATGTATGATTTCATTTTTATGTATATATGAACTCATGTCTCCTTTCCATTTTTTATAACCTTTACTAAGCTTTTTATGTTCATCCCAATTTTTTTGAAATGTTTTTCACAGGTCAAGGGAAAGGTACATGATATGATGATAGTGTCAAGGAAGTGTCAAGAAAGAATCCATGTTTTATTTTAAGTATGTTTCCATTGATGGGAAAAAAGAATACTATCTTTATGTAACCACTTTGTTTATATGTGGAATGTAATGCATGTTTTATGATCTAATTCTCTAAAACTCTAATCCCGAAAAGATCCTTAATGTTTAATCTTATAATAACTCAAGATTAAGTAAGGTTTAAGGCTGGGGCCTTATAGTTTGTATCAGCGGTCGGTTTAGATAACTTTAGGGTTTAGGGTATTCTTTAAGCATAAGTGACATTACCATAATGGTTAGGATTTCAGAAATAGTCCTAGTTTTATATAAAGTGAATGAGTAAGTATATCTTAGTGTTTATCTTCCTCATTAGTACATGATGGTTTTGTTGATATACTCACACTGAACATTTTGGTTTTAGTAAATGGCTGGATCTAGCAGGCACCAAAGTAACAGTGGATGTTAAGGAAACTGTGACAGTTTTTTGAGCAAGAAACTGAATGATATGGGAGCTACAATGAGAACTATTTTTATTATCCTCAACCAACTATCTGGAGTCATGATTTACCACCTAAACATTGTTGATTTCTCTAAGGCATCATATATGCGAGAAACAAATCCCTACGGAACTACAAGTTATAATCATAAAGGTAAGTGTGTTCAAAAAATTTTGTGTCAAAAATGTGGAAAGAAACACCTAGAAAAATGTTTCAAAGGGACAGAAATATTCTATAGATGTGGAAATGAAGGTCATAAAGCCCGAACCTGCCATGGAAAAAGGAAGCATCCATTCGACTCGAGGAAAGGGAACGAAGTTCATTCGGAGGGATCAATTGCATGTTTTAAATGTGGTGTGCATGGTCATTATGCAAACACATGTTCTATGAATATGTTTCGTGAATGGGATCACCAAGATCGTACAAATGTTGGTTTACCAATACCTAATTCCATTCCGATTAAGGATGAAGAAACTGAAAATGACCAATCAAAGGTATGGATTATTTCATAACTATTGTTTTCCTATTTTGGAATCTTAGTATATGACTCATGATTTTGTTTGTAGGAAATAAGTATTTAAGAATAAGTTTGAAAGGAATGGTTAATGGATCATGAAGAATGTTGAATGAGTATGATGTCAACATATAAGGGCTTCAAGAGTTATGGTGAAATTCTTAAGCGTATTAAGTCTCTTTTGATGATGGGGTTACATTAGAAGAATTTTTATAGTATGTGTAACCCTTATGTTTAATATATGAAAATTTTATTCAAGGAATAGTTATCTGTTCTTTTGTGGACATAGTTATAAAGGTAACCATTAGAGTTTATATTATCCTTAATTTTGAGGTAATTATGGGTTATTATATGATACAATGGAAAATTAAAGCCATGAGATAAACTTTAGGTTAAAATATGTTATGATTATTTTTGAAGATTTTATACTGTTTTGGGGAATGTTTTAAGAATTATATAGTTTTGGAAAAATGACAACACGCAGACCGTGTGACAACCATTCGCGTAGGACAACGATGCGGGAATCGAACCCACAACCAAAGTGCGACTGGTATTTATCCCCTACCACTGGACTACGTGAAGTCCCTGGTTAGTTTGACTAATTCTTTTTAGTAAGATGATTTTATGAATTGAGAGTTAGTTGATTTTGGGTTATCTGTGGATATTTATTAACCTATCATGGAGGATATGTGATTAGGTTAATTACTTTTCAATACGAGACATTAATAGGAACTAATGTTTTTTGGAGATTAAAGTTACTATTTAACTTGGAAGACTATGTGACTAAATCCTTCAAATATTTGGGTTTCAATCTTAGTTTGGTTTACTTTGATGAATTTTATGGACAAATTTATTATCGAATGGTCCTCGTTGAACTTTGAATTTTGTTGGACAAATTTTGGAGATTAAGAATAGATTTTCTTTTTATAAAGGGTTATCCTTTTCTGGATTATCTGATCTTGTACTAACCTTCTTGGTTTTGGTTTTGGTTAGAGTCTAAATACATGGTAATTATATAGTTCTCTTTTTTGGATTAGGTGATTCTCTAGAAGTTGAATTATAGTACTCTTAATGTGGAAAAGTCTTCCTAAATACTGGTCTTTTGGAGAAAATATGAGTTTGTGTAAGGAATCTAATAAAAGTTGAAATTCAACATGATAAGTGATTATGTTTCCTTATAAATAAATTTTTCAATAAAAAGTAACTTAAAACAAAAATGTTGTCTACTAACATTTCTTACGGGGAATCGAATACCGTTTAACCCATCACAAGTTTGTGATTTTCTTGTGGTTAACTTTCTCCTAAACATGTTTTCTATCACTCTCCATCAGAACATGACCCTTTGTTTTTTCCTCCATGTCCATATTTTCATACGTGGAATCCTAGTATGGGTTAACTCGGGTGACCTTTGTACTTATCTTTCTTTATTTTAAAGTGATTATTTTACAGACTCTCGTTCCGATGTGGGACGTTCAAGGATGTTTCCAATCACAATTTTAAAATTGCGAGGACGCAATTCCCAAAAGGGGGGAAGGATGTAACACCCCAGGTAAATAAAGAATATGACATCTTTATATTTATCAATATTTGTGAATAAAATATTAATATTACATTAAAGGGGATGCTATGCTCAATGGCGTACCCAATACGCAACAACGAGTTTCTTGGGAATATTACGTCACACTCTAATAATAAAATAATATTATTTTAAATGGTAGTTAACGCCTAGCCGTTTTAATGACATGAATGAATATAAATAAGTAAAAAAATTATTATATATGTTTTTCAAATATTTTTACTCTTTACAATAAATGTTAGAGGATTAATAATGCAAATGAATTCAGTTTTTAAGTGTAAACATTCTAATATTCTTTAAAAGGTCGATTAACCGCCTTTTGATGGAGAAACCCTTTTAAATCCACTTTTTGACAATTTTATAAGCTCTATTTTTCAAGATAAACATATTATTTAGGATTGGGACATTGAAATTTACCTTGGGTTAATTTTTGGTATTTTTCTGACAATGTTCATTTTTCAATAAATAGTGAAAAATACTGCATTTTACATCAAAACTGCTTTTTCATATAATTTAATTATATGGTTATATTATCTTTTTAATTTGTTTTAAAGTGTAATTAGAATATATTTTTACCATGTAATTCAATTATGGTCTTTTGGATAAATTTCACTTTAGAATTAGGCATAAAAAGTGCCAAACTTTTCATAAATATTGTTTCTTAAAAACCCGCTATTTGTTTTGACAACGGGAAGTTTTTTTAAATTAATTATTGAAATTTATGTGTTTGTAATTTGGTAAAAGGAATTAAATATTTGGAATCAGGAGTTCCAAATTAAGTAATTAAGAATCTTTTGTTTTTGGACATTGTGAATAGTAACGACGGTAATTATCTTTAATTATCTTCATTAATGAGTAATCAGGTAGTTAAAGATAATAAGATAATATCATAATATTAAAAAATGACCACAAAACGTGTCCTAAGGCTACTAGTTGTCTCATGGACGACCATGGAATGCCTTGTGCTAAACTTTGGGCCCCCATGGAATCACTTTTCTGAGAAAGTGACTTTTTATCATTTTATTTTTAAAGAATGTAAAATGTAACAAAAATGTATCACCTAAGTAAAATATTTTTAATTTTGTCTACATAAATGATCATTTGGACTATAAATATTCATTATAAAGAAAAAAATATTTCCTACATCATAGTACTTTTTTTATAATTTTTAGACATTAAATAAATTAAACTATTTATGACATTATGATGATGCAACGATGACCTCGTTATTTAACGATTTAAATAAAATGGAAAGATAATGTAAAATATAAGACCTACACAAGTCCAAAACCTATTGGATGGGTTAAATTCTAACCCTTATCACCTTATCCTCGAAACACATGAATGGGGTACCATTAAAATCCGAATATTATTTGAAAATAAAGTTACATTTTATACCTTTCCAAGAGTGCCCCTCCTCTCCTCTTATAAATGGCCCCCACCTCAACCTCCATACCCACACTTCCAAAGACTTTGGCTCGTCCAACCCCTGCCCATTTTCTCTCTAAAAATCCCTATCTAACTCCTTGAAGCCTCACATTGGACATATTCCTTTCCAAGGAAGCCTTTCAGCTCAAATCAAAGGAAGTTACCTAATTTTAAGGTAATGTCTTCGCTTGAGTCCTTTTGTTTTTTTTTTGCTTCTCCAACCCCCTAAAATCTTTTTATTCATTTATTTTTTAACAAATACATTATCTTAAATATACTAGTATGTTGTTACAATTTGTATTAGAGCTACACTTACACAAACCTACATCTAATGGTTAAAGAACATACTGTTTTCGTGGATGGCGAATTTCTGCCTCCCGAAACGATGATTGTTCAAAATTATTCTAACACCTTCAAAGGTGGACATTAAGATGACACAATATTTATATATTATATCTAATATGTTTATGTTTTACTTAAGATTCTTTATTTTTCATTTATGGCATACCTTTATGGTTTCCATTATGGGTAAACGCGATATCTTCATTTAAGGAAGTGCGGACTATTGCCCCCTCAAAGTGATTTGGTTCATTAATACCATATTTGGGACTTATAAAGGATATATTTAATGATATTATATATGATACCATTCTGGAATATAAATAATATTTTGTATCATTATTTTTTAATAACATTAAATATGAAATAGAAATGGAAGTAGTGTTCATGCGTACGTACGGCTTACCGTCTCCATGAACGGTGCATTTCATTTCTTAACTCTAAATGTTATTTAATATTATAAATGCATGAATATACTGTATATATATGATATATATGATATCTTCATCATGAATAAAATTCTGGATATAATGAACCGTTGACCACACGAACAACATGTAATTGTAAGAAGTTCACTTTCGACTTAAGAACCAAATATCGACAAAACAAACATTATTAACATAAATGATTACATAATGATTATGACACGGTAAAAAGTGATATAAAAGAAATAATGAACTTGAAAAAGGTTCTTAAGGAAGTAGAAATTAACTAAATTTTATTATTCAGGAGATTAAAGAACGACCGAGTCATGTCGGACCCAAGGTAAGGGATCTTACTCCTCTCTTTCTTTTTAAGTACACCCTTTTATGTCATTCCTTTTAAGCTCATATTTCTTGTGATTGGGATGTTATTTTATATTACTCTTATATTAATTTTTATTTTCATATGATTAGAGATCCTATTTCCTATCATAAATCCATTTTGGAAGTTTTAAGTGGCGTCGTTAGGCTGCCGAGTTTTCGTAAGGGATTTTTCATCTCACTTTTATTTCCGTGAGATTTATCCTACATTTTGCCACAATTTCCTTTGAGTGGTGTAAGTACTGCCCATTATTATACAGTTTGTGTAGTATAATTTCATTTATGGGTATTCACATCTTCATTGTATGACCCCTCTTCCATGGGGTGTACGTTCGAAAGTTACCCAACTCGGTAAGGGGACCTTTCACCCTCCTCTTTTTAAAAGACTTCTTTTGTTATGTCTTTTAATTCACATACTATTATGTTGGGATATGTTATTTTATATCCTTATTGATGTAAATTTTATGTCCAAGTGATTAGATGCCCTTTTTATCTCTCATCAACTCATTTTCTGACTTTTGAAGTGATGCCGTTAGGCTGTCAGATTTTCTCAAGGGAACTTTTCAACCCAATTTTTATTTCTTTGGGTTCAACATGTAGTTATTGATTATGTCATATTTTGAATATGTGTGAATGACCTTTTATTGTTTTACACTTAATATCCACTTATATTAGATTTATTTATATTTGTCACACATAATTTTGAGATTGAATTATCCTTAATTTAAGGACACATTCTTTATAAGGGAATTCATCACATTTGACATTTCTATTGAGACTTCATTGTCGTTATGAACCAATTCACTCTTATATGGTGTATATACTGTCCATTGGAATATTATATCATGAATCCATTTATTCTCATGATATTATAAAGTTCTGACTAAATGTTATTCCTCAATTATTGTATTCAACTGTCTCTAATTTTGGTATAACCCCTTTAACCAAAATATCGCTTTAAATGTTTTAATTATTTGTTCTTATTAGTGTCCATGTTTTCAAAATGGTTTTAAGGATTTATTTAGATGGATATTAATGGTTTAAAATTTTAAAAGCTTCAAGGTGGTATGGGAAACTTTGATTCAAAAATATCTTTAGTAAATGTTTTAAATGGTTTTGGAAATGGTTTCTTTTTGAATGGATTCATTATTTCAATATACTAAAATGTTATATTGTGATTGAAATGTGGAAATGTTATGTTTCCTTTATGCATGTTTTATGTGATATGTTTATGTTATGGTTCTTGGGCATTATTATGAAAATGGGTGGCTCCGTGAAAAACTAAGGGCGGGTGAGCCCGATATAGCTCTCCAATGCATTGGATAACGCGAAGGAGTGAAACGTTAAGGTTCCTCTGAAGACATTTTGGAAATATATTGTGGTGGGTATTCCAAATGTAACCAATAGGGTTACTACCTATGTATTAATGTTATGAATTCCTCAATTCACCTTTTTTGTCTTATTATTTCTATGATTTATTCATTATTTTATGTGGTATGTTAAAGTGCCTATGTTTTATGGGTAAAGTATGATTTCATTCTTATATATATATGATCTCATGTTTCCTTTCCAATTTTTTTTATAACCCTTAATGAGATTTTTATGATCATCCCAAGTTTTTTGAAATGTTTTTCACAGGTCAAGGGAAAGGTACATGATATGATGATAGTGTCAAGGAAGTGTCAAGAAATAATACATGTTTTATTTTAAATATGTTTCCATTGATGGGAAAGTAGAATACTATCTTTATGTAACCACTATGTTTATATGTGGAATGTAATGAATGTATTGTGATCTAATTCTCTAAAAATATAAAACCAAAAAGATCCTCAATGTGTAATCTTGTAATAACTCAGGATTAAGTAAGGTTTATGGCAGTGGACTTATAGTTGGTATCAGAGGTCGGTTTAGATAAATTTAGAGGTTAGGGTAATCTTTAAGCATAAGTGACATTACCATAATGGTTAGCATTTCAGAAAGAGTCCTAGTTTTAGATAAAGTGATTGATTAAGTATATCTTATTGTTTATCTTCCTCATTAGTACATGATGGTTTTGTTGATATACTGACACCGACCTTTTTGGTTTTAGTAAATGGCTGGATCTAGCAGGCACCAAAGTAACAGTGGATGTGAAGGAAACTGTGACAGTTTTTTGAGCAAGAAACTGAATGATATGGGGGCTGCAATGAGAACTCTTGTGATTATCCTCAACCAACTATCTGGAGTCATGATTGACCACCTAAACCTTGGTGATTTTACTAAGGCATCATATATGTGAGAAACAAATCCCTACATAACTACTGGTTATAATCATAAAGGTAATTGTGTTCAAAAAATTTTGTGTCAAAAATGTGGAAAGAAACACCTAGGAAAATGTTTCAAAGGGACAGAAATATCCTATAGATGTGGAAATGAAGGTCATAAAGCAAGAACATACCATGGAAAAAGGAAGAATCCATTTGACTCGAGGAAAGGGAACGAAGTTCTTTCGGAGGGATCAATTGAATGTTTTAAATATGGTGTGCATGGTCATTATGCAAACACATGTCCTATGAAGATGTTTCGTGAATGGGATAACCAAGATCATACAAATGTTCATTTACCAATACCTAATTCCATTCCGATTGAGGATGAAGAAACTAAAAATGGCCAATCAAAGGTATGGATTATTTCATAACTATTGTTTTCCTATTTTGGAATCTTATGATATAACTCATGATTTTTTTGTAGGAAAGAAGTATTTTAGAATAAGTTGGAAAGGAATGGTTAATGGATCATGAAGAATGTTGAATGAGTAAGATGTCAACATATAAGGGCTTCAAGAGTTATGGTGATATTCTTAAGAGTATTAAGTCTCTTTTGATGATGGGGTTACATTAGAAGAATTTTTATAGTATGTGTAACCCTGATGTATAATATATGAAAATTTTATTCAAGGAATATTTATCTGTTCTTTTGTGGACATAGTTATAAAGGTAACCATTAGAGTTTATATGATCCTTACTTTTGAGGTAATTATGGGTTATTATGTGATATGATGGAAAATGAAAGGCATGAGATAAACATGAGGTTAAAATATGTTATGATTATTTTTGAAGATTTTATCTTGTTTTGGGGAATGTTTTAATAATTATATAGTTTTGGAAAAAGGACAACACGCAGACCATGTGACAACCCGTCGCGTCGTACAAATCTGCAGGAATCGAACCCACAACCAAAGTGCGACTGATATTTATCGCCTACCACTGGACTACGTGAAGTCCCTGGTTAGTTTGACTGATTCTTTTTAGTTAGATGATTTTATTAATTAATAGTAAGTTGATTTTGGGTTATCTATAGATATTTATTAACCTATCATGGAGTATATGTGATTAGGTTAATTACTTTTCAATACGAGACATTAAGAGAAACTGATGTTGTTTGGAGATAAATGTTACGATTTAACTTGGAAGACTATGTGACTAAATCCTTCCAATATTTGGGTTTCAATATTAGTTTGGTTTAATTTAAAGAATTTTATAGGGAAATTTATTATCGAATGGTCCTCGTTGAACTTTGGGTTTTGTTGGACAAATTTTGGAGATTAAGAATAGATTTTCTTTTTATAAAGGGTTATCCTTTTCTGGATTATCTGATCTTGTACTAATCTTCGTGGTTTTGGTTTTGGTTAGAGTCTAAAGACATGGTAAGTATATAGTTCACTATTGTGGATTAGGTGATTCTCTATAAGTTTAATTATAGTACTCTTAATGTGAACAAGTCTTCCTAAATACTCGTCTTTTGGAGAAAATATGAGTTTGTGTAAGGAATCTAATAAAAGTTGAAATTCAACATGATAAGTGATTATATTTCCTTATGAATAAATTCCTCAATAAAAAGTAACTTAAAACAAAAATGTTGACTATTAACTTTTCCTACTGGGGAATCGAATACCGTTTAACCCTTCACAAGTTTGTGATTTTCTTGTGGTTAAATTTCTCTTAAACATGTTTTCCATCACTCTTCATCAGAACATAACCCATTGTTTTTTCCTCCATGTCCATGTTTTCATACTTGGAATCCTAGTATGGGTTAACTCGGGTGACCTTTGTACTTATCATTCTTTATTTTAATGTGATTGTTTTACCGACTCTTGTTCCGATGTGGGGCGTTCAAGGATGTTTTCAATCTCAATTTTAAAATTGCGAGGACGCAATTCTGAAAATGGGGGAAGGATATAACACCCCAGGTAAACAAATTATTTGACATCTTTATATTTATCCATATTTGTGAATAAAATATTAATATTACTTTAAAGGGGATGCTATGCTCGATGGCGTACCCAATACGCAACAACGAGTTTCTTGGAAATCTTACGTTGCACTCTAATATTAAAATAATATTATTTTAAATGGTAGTTAACGCCTAGCCGTTGTAATGGGGGGAATGAACAGAACTAACTACAAAAATGATTATATATGTTTGTCAAATATTTTTAATCTTTACAATAAATGTTACATGATTAAAAATGCAAATGAATCCAGTTTTTAAGCATAAACATTCTAATATTCTTTAAAAGGTTGATTAATCGCCTTTTGTGGCGAACAACTTTTAAATCCAATTTTTTAAAATTTTATAAGCTCTATTTTTCAAAATAAACATATTATTTATTATTGGGACATTAAAATTTACATTGGGTTAATTTTTGGTATTTTTCTGACAATGTTCATTTTTCAATAAATAGGGAAAAATACTGCATTTTACATCAAAACTTCTTTTTAATATAATTTATTTTTATGGTTATATTATCTTTTTAATTTGTTTTAAAGTTTAATTAGAATATATTTTTACCATGTAATTCAATTATGGTCATTGGGACAAATTTCACTTTGTAATTAGGCATAAACAAGTGCCAAACTTTTCATAAATATTGTTTCTTAAAAACCCGCTGTTTGATTTGACAACGGAAAGTTTTTTTAAATTAAAAATTGAAATTTATGTGTTTGGAATTTTATTAAATGAATTACATATTTGGAATAATAAGGTACAAATTATGTAATTAAGACTCTTTGGTTTTGGACATTGTGAATAGTAATGACGGTAATTATCTTTAATTATCTTGATTAATGAGTAATCGGGTAGTTAAAGATAATATGATAATATCCTAATATTAGAAAATGACCACAAAATGTGTCCTAAGGCTACTGGTTGTCTCATAGCAGACCATGGGATGCCTTGTGCCAAACTTGGGGGCCCCATGGAATCACTTCTGTGAGAAAGTGACTTTTTATCTTTTTATTTTTAATGAATGTTAAATGTAACAAAGAATGTATCACCTAAGTAAAATATTTTTAATTTTGTCTACATATATGATAATTTGGAATATAAATATTAATTAGAAAGATAAAAATATTTACTACATCATAGTAGTTTTTTTATAATTTTTAGACATTAAATAAATTAAATTATTTATGACATCATGATGATGCAACGATGACCTCTCTATTTAACGATTTAAATAAAATGGAATGATAATGTAAAATATATGACCTAAACATGTCAAAAACCTATTGGGTGGGTGGATTTATAACCCTTATCACCTTATCCTCAAAACACATCAATTTGGGACTATTAAAATCCGAAACTCATTTGAAAATAAAGTTACATTTTATACCTTTCCAAGAGTGCCCCTCCCCTCCTCTTATAAAAGGCCCCCAGCTCTACCTACATAACCACACATCCAAAGCCTTTGGATTGGCCAACCCCTGCCCATTTTGTCTCTTCCCATCCATATATAACTCCTTGAAGCCTCACTTTGGGAAGAATACATTCCAAGGAATCCATTGAGCTCAAATCAAAGGAAGTTACCCGATTTTAAGGTAATGTCTTTGCTTGAGTCCTTTTGTTTTTTTTTTGCTTCTCCAACCCGCTAAACACTTTTTATTAATTTATTTTGTAACAAATCCAGTATCTTCAATATAATAGGATTTTTTTATAAGAAGTATTATAATACACTTACACACACCTACATCTAATTGTTAAAGAACATACTCTTTCTGTGGATGGTGAATTTCTACCTCCCGAAACGATGATTGTTCAACATTCTTCTAACACCTTCAAAGGTGGCCATTAAGATGAAAATATATTTATATATTATATGTAATATGTTTATTTTTTACATAATATTATGTATTTTTCATTTATGGCATACCTTTATGGTTTCCATTATTGGTAAACGTGATATCTTCATTTAAGGAAGTGCGGACTAACGCCCCCTCAAAGTGATTTGATTCGTTAATACCATATGGGGTAAATATAAAGGATATATTTAATGATATTATATATGATAACATACTGGAATATAAATACTATTATTTATAATTATGTTTTAATTCCATTAAATATGAAATAGAAATGGAAGTAGTGTTCATGCGTACGTACGGCTTACCGTCTCCATGAACGGTGCATTTCATTTCTTAACTATAAATGTTATGTAATATTAAATATGCATGAATATACAGTATATATATGATATATATGATATATAAATCATGAATACAATTATGGATATAATGAACCTTTGACCACACGAAAAACATGTAATTGTAAGAAGTCCACTTTCGACTTAAGAACCAAATATCGACAAAACAAACATTATTAACTTAAATGATTACATAATGTTTATGACATGGTAAAAAGTGATATAAAAGAAATAATGAACATGATAAAGGTTATTATGGAAGTATAAAATAACTCAAGTTTATTATTCAGGAGATTAAATAATGATCGAGTCAAGTCGGACCCGAGGTAATGGATCTTAATCCTCTCTTTCTTTTTAAGGACACCCTTTTATGTCATTCATTTTAAGCTCATATTTCTTGTGATTGGGATGTTCTTTTATATTAATCTTACTTTAATTTTTATGTTTATATGATGAGAGACCCTATTTACTATCATCAATCCATTTTGGAAGTTTTAAGTGGCGTCGTTAGGCTGCCGAGTTTTCGTAATGGATTTTTCATCTCACTTTTATTTCCCTGAGATTTATGCTACATTTTCCACAATTTCCATGGAGTGGTGTATGTACTTCCCATTATTATACACTTTTTTTAGTATAATTTCATTAATGGGTATTCACATCTTCATTTTATGAGCCTTCTTCCATGGGTTGTACGTTTCGAAAGTTACCCAACTCGGTAAGTGGACCTTTCACCCTCCTCTTTTTAAAAGACTTCTTTTGTTTTGTCTTATAATTCACATACAATTATGTTGGGATATGTTCTTTTATATACTTATTGATGTATATTTTATGTCCAAGGGACGAGATGCCCTTTTTATCTCTCATCAACTCATTTTCTGAATTTTGATGTGATGTCGTTAGGCTGTCGAATTTTACCAAAGGAACTTTTTAATCCAATTTTTATTTCTTTGGGTTCAACATGTAGTTATTGATTATGTCATCTTTTGAATATGTGTGAATGACCTTTTATTGTTTTACACTTAATATACACTTATATTGGGTGTATTTATATTTGTCACACATAATTTTGAGATTGAATTATCCTTAATTTAAGGACACCTTCTTTATAAGGGAATTCATGACATTTGACATTTCTATTGAAACTTCATTGTCGTTACGCACCAATTCACTCTTATATGGTGTATATACTATCCTTTGGAATATTATATCATGAATCCATTTATTCTCATGATATTATAAAGTTCTGACTAAATGTTATTCCTCAATTGTTGTATTCAAGTGTCTTTAATTTTGGTAGAAACCCTTTAACCAAAATATCGCATTAAATGTTTTAATTATTTTTTCTTATTAATGTCCATGATTTCAAAATGGTTTTAAGGATTTAATTATATGGATATTAATGGTTTAAAATTTTAAAATCTTCAATGTGGTATGGGATACTTTGATTCAAAAATCTCTTTATCAAATGTTTTAAATGGTTTTGGAAATGGTTTCTTATTGAATGGATTCATTATTTCAATATACTAAAATCTTATATTGTGATTGAAATGTGGAAAAGTTATGTTTCCTTTATTCATGATTTATATGATACGTTTATCTTATGGTTCTTGGGCATTGTTATGAAAATGGGTGGTTCCATGATAAACTAAGTGCTGGTGATCCCAATATAGCTCTTCAATGCATTGGGTAACACGAAGGAGTGAAACATTAAGGTTTCTCCAAAGAGATTTAGGGAATATACTTTGGTGGGTATTCCAAACGTAACCAAGAGGGTTACTCCCTACGTATGAATGTTATGAATTCCTCATGTTACCTTTTATGTCTTATGATTTCTATGATTTATTCAAGATTTGATGAGGTATGTTAAAGTTCCTATGTTTTATGGGTATAGTATGATTTCATTCTTATGTATATATGAACTCATGTTTCCTTTCCATTTTTTTATAACCCTTACGGAGCTTTTTATTCTCATCCCAAGTTTTTTGAAATGTTTTTCACAGGTCAAGGGAATGGTACATGATATGATGATAGTGTCAAGGAAGTGTCAAGAAATAATCCATGTTTTATTTGAAATATGTTTTCATTGATGGGAAAGTTGAATACTATCTTTATGTAACCACTTTGTTTATATGTGGAATGTAATGCAAGTTTTATGATCTAATTCTCTAAAACTCTAAACCTGAAAAGATCCTCAATGTGTAATCTTGTAATAACTCAAGATTAAGTAAGGTTTAAGGCTGGGGCCTTATATTAAATATAAAAAATATCAATATAATTTTGTTTACCCCATCCTTAGAATGTAATTATATTTTAACCAGAACTATGCTAATTATTTTGTCCCTATTTTTAAAAATTAATTATAAGAATAATTAAGGTAACAATATAAAAAATATATAATTTATATGGGTTAAAAATATTGAATCCATTTTAAAAACATCATTTTGAAGAATTCATGTAATTTATTTTAATATTATACTAAGAAACGCAGCGAAAAAACCCATTTTCCAAAAAACATTTTATGTATATAATGTTTCTATATCTAAATTCAGAATAATATAAATTCGAATAACCTCAATTAAAATAATATTAGTATAATAGAAATAATTTTATTTTCAAAAAAAATAATTTAATATGTTGAATTTTATATAAATTAATTGGAAAGGTATATTTTAATAAAAATATGTATTCTCACTAATCATCAAAAGGATAATTTGATTAGAAAATTATATAAAATGTATACTAAGATAATTTTTACACGTTCATTCTAGATATTATTTTTTATCAAATTAATATTATAAAAGTATCAAGAAAACATTTTATTCATTTTTCAAAAAATGAATAAAATTAAGAAAAAAGGTCTTTTGGAAATAAGTAAATACTTTAGTAAAAATTATGTACTTATTTATAATTATTATTTCATTATCCAAATATATTTAACATTATTTTGAAAATGTGTTTATTCTTTTTCATAAAACAAAATTTGTTAGTTAGTGCATAAATTCCATATTAAATATAAAATTTAATAATTCATTGTGGTTCTTTTGGACTCAGATTTGTGAGTAATGAAATCTATCGATGAAATTCAAATTATTCAAAAAAACATAATAGATCTTGGTTTCATTATGTTGGGGTCCAAATATCATCCAAATTGATTTTAGGCCTCCATTTTAATTGGATGAGTTGGTCTACTAGGATGACATAAAATAACACTAATATTATGACAATAACAAGAAAAATTTCTAGCAATGGGATTTCCCCTTGGATTATATAATTCTATAATTAATTATTTATGGGTATTATATAACGAAGATAAACCAAATGATATAAAAAACAAATTATTATAATAATTTTACCATTAAATTTTTAAAGTATTTGTGGCTATAAAACGGAAAATAATAAAATATGTCAAAAGTATAAAATTAGATAACTAAAATTTGAAAAAATGGATCTCTTTGATCCACCACAAAAATTGAACTAACAAAAAATAACGTAGAAATGATATAAAATATTAATAAAACAATATTGATCTTTGATATGAAAATATATGTAAAAATGATCTGAAATAAAATTCAATGAATAAATAAAAAAATTTGTAGTATTTAATGGAAGTAGCAAACCCATATAAAAAATACAAATATTACTATTCTAATAAAAATTTAACCATTAGAATAGTATATTGGCCATTATTAATAGTAAATTGACCAATAGAATATTATACCCACATATTGATGTGAAAAAAATAATTATATATCTCATATAAATAAATATTTCATATTGAATTCATTACATATGTAAATAAATGTTTCAAAATGATAAGAAAGTTTTTTGTATTTCATAAAATTTAAATATATTACTTGAGTTTTTAGAAAAAATAATATTATTCACCAGAATAACTATTTTCAGTAAATTTTATTTACATTATGTTTCATAAATATTATAGTGATAATATAAAATTATAATAACGTGATTTTTTTTAATGTTTTTCAAAAAATATCACAATACGAAAATTCGTATTTTATAAATAAATAAGGTTAAATTTTAAATTTGAATTTCTGATATTTAAGAAATTGATATTATAAATTTACTTTATTATTTATTATCTACTCAGTGAGAATCATTTTTCTTCATTTTTTTTCATTTTTCAAAAATGTTTTATTTTTTTCTGAACAGATAATTATGGTAAAATATGATATTTATCATTAAATGTTATATAAAAGTTTTTTTATATTTGATAATGTTGTAACAAATTATTTTTAACTAACATGAACCATTTAATACATATAATCACAGTAATCAACACTATCATTATTCTATATCCAAAATATTAATCTAATGAATGTAATATTAAAAAACCACTTATCTCCTCCACTTAAAAATTTCAGCATCACATCCACATATCCTCACAACACGTAATCCATTGATATTTCAAAATTTCATATAAATTATATTCATTATCCTCTACCTCACATCCTCTTTCAAAAAGAATCACCAAAATAAAATCATCATGTTCATTATGTATATTTTAAAGAGAATACATTAAATAGATAATATTAAAAAAACTAACTCATTTTAATTATTTTCATTGTCTTCTTTATCCTCAGGTCCATTATAAAATATATAAAATAACTTAATTATCAAAAATTTAATTTAATTTAATATTTATAATGAAATATCTACCATCCAACCTCTTGTATTATCATATTATTCTAAAAATGAAACCATTTATATATTAGGTTTGTTGACTAAATTGATGTATAATAAATTTTTATTTTCAATTAAAGTCTTCAGTGGTGGTTTAAAATATCTTATAATTGTTTAAATAACCTAAATAGGCATATTTTATATTTTCCATATTTTTTAATATAAATAATTCCATTATATTAAAAAAAACAAAACTAGTTCATCATGGTTAGAAATAAAAAAAAAATAAACCAACAATATAAAAAACATTTTTAATAAATGAATCATTCATATATCAGAACACATTCTGGTATTTTATAATCATTAAAATTATTTAATAATTTTGGTATATTTTAATTTCAAATCAACTATTGTGTTCCCATTTGATAAAAATATATCAAAATATCATTGATGTGACCTTAAAACCATGAAATGTACACCCTAAAATTAGTGAAATTAAAACATATCTATTTGTCTTCTTAAAAAAATTGTAGACTAAATAAAATATACATGTAAAATTTTCTTTGACATATTTAATTTTTTTTAGATTTTATCTCTCTTTAGATCACATTTTATATCTATTTTCATATATATATCTTTAATATTCAGTATTCATATACCAAATATATATACGTTGTTTACTTCTTCTTTCAATGATTGGGAAAAAATGTTTTAATGGTTCCCTCATCAATTTCATTTATAAAGAAATCATAACTAACATGGACATCATTTTCTTTGACCCAATTTAGGTAACAATCTGTAAAAAAATTATACCATCTTTTGTTTCTAGAATTTCTCAATATATTATGGGAACATGTTTTTAGTTATTTAACATTTTTTTAAACAAAATTCATTCTATTTCCCATCTGAAACACACATTAATAATTTCCATAAAACCATAGTTTATAGTTGTATTTAAAAAGATACCAAATCACTATTTTTCACATATTCACTACAATTGGAAATCCTATTTTGTGATCCATGCTTATTGTTTTTTTATAATCAACAAAAATCGTTATAAATTCTGATTCCAGGCAAACCACTAAGATAATTCATCTGTTCATGCTGTAAGATACAATTATGATACCTTATTATTTCAATGATTAATCATTTCATTCCCATAGGATTGATTCATTATTTGGTACACATATAGATGTACATGTTATGATTGTTATGAAAATATTTTTCTCCAATTGAATGGGAAAAAATTTAATCTCATGAAATGACTTTTATTAGATTAGGGAGTAAACCTAATTCATAATTGAACTATGTCCACAATGTAATGTTGTATTAGTAGTTTTCATGGACTTATTCTTCATTCCAGTTTTTTGATGTACCAGCATTCCTATGTTTACATGATATTATCATTAAATTTTCTATATTATATAATCTCATTTGATTATTCATGATCATCACCATTTAAGATATCATTTTATTCCTTTTGACTCATATTATATTATTCCATATTATGTTTTTCTCATACTGGGATTTGTACCACATAAATTTTTTTTATGTGTTTACCTAGGTCATTATCTGAAATTTTGGGATATCAAAGTGATGTATTATATTGTTATACTTATTTAAATAAATAATTTTAATATTATTTTGATGTTGATTTTTATCAACCGTGTCACTCACGGGAGATAGGTTTCTAGATCCTTCTTTTGTATTTCTAGGATATTAATGTTGAATGTCATATAATTTTTTTTGTAAAATTATTTTATTTTATATTATGTTTTCAGTGAAGGTCTATTTATTTTTTAGGATTAGTATTAGTATAATTTTGTGATATGCATTAATGTATATCTATTTTCAAACAGCTAAGTATTTTTTTTGGAAATGTCACTATAACTAGACAACCTCTTATGATGGAGTCGAATAGATTATAAGGTTAGAAGAAATAATATGAAAATTAATATGGATAACCAATATTGAATCCTATAGATTAATATATAAGTATTTACATTTCATTTATATGTTAATTCTTCAATGTTTTTTGTTTTCATTAAAATATTGATTTTTATCATGAATATTCTCATATATAATTTTGTTTTAGAAATCATAAATAAATAATTCAAAAATAAAATATTTAATGGGGAACTAAATATCATTTCATGAGTTTCAATTATATAAAATGATTAGTTTTCCTCACATTCATTCATATCTTAAATTTTTAGTCTAAAAAAATGAAACCACCTCAAAAACAAGGGTGTTGGGTTATCTATGTGAATAAAAAAAGGACTAATTATTGCATCCATATTTTATAAAACCTCCATGATTAATGTTTGTGGATAAAAAATCATTTTAAATCCTCTTTGACATCCATTTGAGGAATTTGATTCTATATTAGGACAGTATTTGTTGTTCTTTTAAAAAACCAACATCATCTTTTGGAATATGCAAATAAAAGTTGACATACCAAGTCATCCTCCAATTCTGTATATGTGTAATGAGTTTTTTGTATCTTTTTTTTAATATTCATATCATATATGAATATTATTTCTTTGTTAGATTGAATATCTAGTTAAAATGGCTAACACAAAGGATAGAATCAGGCTAGATGACATGTACAACAAATGGAATAATATAGATGTATTCTCTGAAGAAATCAATTTCATTCATCCTCACCATGGGAATGAGATTCCATATGATCTTATACTAGTATATATCCTCATATACAAGACACATTATAGAATAATAACTATTGAGTTTGTGGAATTGAAGAAAAAACTAAAATAAAATCTAGATAAAGGTTTTATATGAATGAGTGCTTCATCGTGGAATGTTTCTATCCTCTTAATTGAATGAATTTTTGGTCAATGCTCCTGTATAGTGATTATCATGAATCCAACAAAACCAAAACAACGAAAAAGTACCCCATACAATATATTGGTGAATTGTTTGATAAAATCATTGGTTTTTATTTCATCTCAAATACGGACCATCAATTAAGATATCACTGAATAAAGTCGCTAACTATAAATATTCCCAAGACTGACATTCAAACATTGTATGGAAAAAATTAATTTATTGTTATTACCATCAAACAAACTAAAACTCAAAAAACACAACATATATAATTTATATATTAATTACAGATTACATCAAAATATTTATTGTAGTATTTTAGACTATATTGTCATATATTCCAAATTGATGTGGGGTAAGAGAAGAATTTACATACTATGATGAAGTCTTATTTAAAGTGTAAGACATAGAAAATTTTAGTAAATGTGATCTGTGGATGGGAAAAATATCATTCTTATGGAATCCTATCACATGAAAAGGGATATATGTGGACTCTTATAAAATCAAGGAATTTTTGGAGTGTCCCAGACCATCATTTTCAATTGAGATCTATAGTCTCTATGGATAATCTATAATATGATCGTGATTTTCATACCAATTAACAATTATGACTTTCTAAAATGTAATTTTTTATGGGAAAATAAATTTTGAAAAATATTTATTCAATCTAAAAGACAGTTTAACAAAAACCATGTACTTAGAGTACCCATAAATATTGAAATATAAATGGAATATAGTGATCCATTAAAGGTTTTTTTGTAATTTTCCAAAGTCTAAATGATAAAATGATATCTAACGCGTCAAGTTATTGGAATATTCACGAGTAGTACTACCCTATTCATGATCTAGAGTTGGTCATAATAATCATCACATTAAAAAAAATTCAAAATTTTCTCTATGGTATAAGTGTTAAATATATGTCAATTATATGAGCCTCAAATATATATTCAAACATATGCGGAATAATATGTGATTGTAAATTTGGTTTGATTTGATAATTTACTATGGGAACTCAATCCTCTACTATTTTTTAAAAAACAATAATGTAGTATATTATATAAGTAGAAATTACAATGAGGACATATCAATTTTTATAATTAATAGGGGTATGATCATTAAAAAATGAAAAGTATAAACATGGTAATTATAAATAAATTAACAATATAATTCCTTTTTCTAATGATCACTTACCCATACTTTCTAGAGAATGCAAAGGATGCTCAATGTGTTATTTTTGAAATATATAAGATAGTCAAAGATACAAGTAATGGGAAATCTATATGGTCTATAACTAATAATGACTCGCCTGTAAGATTTTTTTCATAACTATGTGCAATAAAAGATACTGATCTAAAATGTAGTTATTGAGTTATGCACAAATTCAAACCTTTTCTATCCACCTAGAAAGAATAAATATTCATTGAGATCATTGAGATAAATATTAGTCCATCATTATGAAGAATGAGATAAGAAAATATATATTATATTTCATGGTATTTCAAGAGGTGATAGTTTTAATTATAATATACTATTTAGTGATACAAAAAAAATACCCCAACCCACTTTATGATAAGATCGAATCACAATGTATTGTGTCATAGGTATTCCAAATACATAAAAAAAAATACTATATTGGTTTTGGTGGATTATTTTAAAAATAATTCTCACATAATTTAAATTCATGGGAGCCTCCCACTTGATAATGTTCAATGTATATATACTATAGAATTGTTGTGGCTTCTTGGAACAACACTATAGAACATATCTGATCAGGATCTATTATTTACCTCCATGTTTTAGAATATTCTCATTTATTTTCTAAAAAATGAGTTCAAATTCAATATGTAATATAACCCAAAAATGGGTAATATTTTAAAAATACTATACAAAAACTAGTAGACATGTTTAGAGAATGGTCAGCAGGCTTTGAAAAGAGATGATATCATGATCTTCCTCAAAACAAGTTCTCATACAACAATAGATTTCACTCAAGCATTGTAATTGATTCATCCAAAACCCATTATAAGAATAAGTGATGAAAAAATATTTTTTACGATGATTACATTGAATGAAATATTCTATGGTGTAAAATGGTTAATGAAATGGTAATAAAAGGAACAAATAATTAAAAATGAAGCAATTATACTCAGAGATAATAGAAGAACTATTCTATCCATTATTGATGATACTTAGATTTTGATATTTGAGAAAATCAACCCTCTACCAATTTTCATGGTGTATGGTCACAATATTCTGGAGGAATGAATTATATATTCCATTTAAATCATCAATATTTTGATTATTGTTCACATCAGTGTTAGGGATTATCTACAAGAATACCCTAGAACCCTTTTTCTATGGTATTAAGTATTTTTGACACATGTCGTTGTAAGATTTGTATGCCTATGGTGCTTGGAGGAGTCCTAAACTGGGTTTTTTTCGAGATAGAAGATATATGTATAAAAAATTTATGATGTAAAATCTGGTTTAAATTAAGAAATTATTGTATTGATCTTGTTTGGGAGATTTTTTTAAAAAAATTAAATGAAATTCATCTCTTGTGTAAGGTTGGTATGTTGGGTCCATTTATGATGTTAATTGAATTCATAAAATTAATAGAATGTATTTTTTGGTATGATAATCCAACCATGAAAACTCTTATTTTTATCATGGGTTTATTGTGGTGAATTAATTCAAGGTAATGTGGTTTGAGGAAACATGTATTTCGCTGAACCAAGAACATGGGACATTCAAGTGATTAATGAGCCATTCACATGGTGAATACCAACTGGGAAGTGTGACTATAAAACCTGAATGTCCATCAATTATTCAAAGAATAATTGTTTCAACCAAAACACTAGGAATCATGATGTGTTTTTCAACTAATTTTGAAATCTTTACAATATGTTTTAATCTTGGATTCCCATGTTCATTTAATAGTTGTCTAGTTTGAGTTCTTCCAGAATTTTATTTTCTTTATTAATTTAATTTTCCTTTTTATTTAAATTATTAATTTCCGTTTTATAAAATTTTATTATAATTTCAATTATGGATTCCTTCAAATATTTTTACAGTGTTTTTCAAGAAAAATATTTTAATAGATATATTTTCCTTGAATGAGAGTTATATTGGATCTATGTTTTCAACATATTCTCTTTTGAAAAATGTTGATTCCTTGAGGTAGGGGATTCATTGATTCTCCATTTACTCTATAATTTCATGTTTATCTTGATTAATCAAATTTTGGTGTAGTGTAACAATAAAAACTATATGTTTAATAGTATTAGTTAAATGTAATGGTTTTTGCCCACACTATTTACTTTTTTCCCACTGTGACAATTTTTGACACTTGAATTTTGAGATTGAGTGTTATCTATATTTATTCTTTATTAAAATGTGTTTTATTAAAATATCATGATAAAATTAAAAAAAATTACACATAATTTTAAGATAATAATTTATAGTCGGCTAAAAAAATTAATGTGAAATGTTTCATGATACCATTGATTTTTATAAGTTAAAATATATCAATTGAAGCATGATTTAGGAATAAATAAATTTTTATTATATATGTTAATGGAAATGGGTAAATATATTTATTTTTTAATGCATGTTATTATTAGAAATGATGAATTTTGGTAATAAGAATTTTTCAAAATTATTTTTAGAATTGAAATATATACTAGGAAAAAAAATTTAAATAATTTATACATATTAATGGTTGATTCCTCATGTTACCTATATTTCTATCATAAGTTTAAAAATTTGGTTATTTTTTTATGGTATTACTCTTTGTTTTTTTAGGATAAATTGTTGGGGCTATTAGGGATCTTTTTTGTATGTGAATCCAGTAATCCTATTTTTTAGGATATGTTTCCCTATTAACATTGTTTGTTGTTTTCCCATATGTGTCGATCTAGATCTGAGACTTACTATTCATTGTGACGTGGTCTTATGATAGTCATTGGTGGATATGATATGTGTTGGGATTCTAAATGATGGTGGAATCATTTGAATCTTATGGATATTATACACATTGATATATAAATGAAGGTATCAAGGATAACATCATTATTTATGGAGCGGTTGAAGTTGGGATATCATGTTATTTTCCATATAGTTGAGATCCTTTCTTATAAATTTTCTATAAATGGGTCAAATTTCTAGGTTGTTTATCTGTATTAATTTCACCACAATTTGAGGAATGTTATTGTGCTTCATTTTGAATCTTGTATGAAAATATAGGATCTTTTCGAGTGACCCTAGAATTTTTGAGTATTAATAGTGAATAAAATATTTATTAATCCTTATAATCAGTTATTTGTGTTTTGAATATATAAAATATTCTAATTATGAGAAATAGTGAAATTGGTTGGATTATTCAAGGATGTCATACAACTTTATTTATATTTAATTAAATATAAGTGAAATATTATCAATTAATTCATAATGAATTAATTAAAATGATATGAAATGTTAAACAAATAGAATTATTTCAATAAATATATTCTTTAAATGTATGATTTCTTATAAAATATTTAGTTTTTGATGGAGAAAGTTGGTCCTCGAGGAGATGAAATCTACTCTTTGTTCTAGTAGATAAATAATTTCTACAGTTTGGTTGTGGGATTTATTATATGGTGAATGTTTTTATGTAATACACTATGCCCCCCATTTTGATAGCCTCAATATCACCACGTGGACTCTAGGAGGGTGTATTCTCTAATATTTATGATTATAGTGGACGTATGGAAGACAACCCCATCTAACCCTTATTTCTTCTCATGGAAGTGTTAAATAAAAGTATTTGTGGTGGTTATCTTTCCCCATATATATTTGTAGTTCAATATACTGTCTTATGGTTATTTCAATGACATATTTCTCTAGGTATATGATCTAAAGGGTTTTTATTGGTATGTTGTGTATAGGATTTTATTTGTTGTGTTAAAATACATAACATATGACCTATGATGGCTTGACATAAAATACTCGATATATAATAGAAAATGTACTAGATGTGGTAAGTTCCTATATGATATTGGGATACTATATGATTATGAGGATGGAGTCATGTTATTATTTTATGTAAGTGATTCATGTAATAATACATAGCCTATATGTGATTGAGCTAGCTTATTTGGGATTGATATGGCATAGGATGTACAATGTTGAGGATGAGTGGAAACCCACTAGGGAAGAGTATGTTGGGTACACATTTTTGGTTACTATATTATTTGATATATTATATGTGTTACATAGTTATAGATATCTATTGTGTGTATATAAATTTGGTATAACTATATATGTGGTGATAACAATTCATCTATTGTTTATGTGGATTTCGAATGCTCTCATTATATTTTTCAAAGGAGGATTCATGGATGACTATACTCAAAATACATGTTATTTTCAATATATATATATATATATGTAATGTTTTTAGGTTAGTATGAGATGGATGGAAATTAGGAGGGATGTTATCAACTTTTTGTTATTCATGTGATTTTTTTATTTTTGGTCATATAAACCTTATACATTATAAATTATAGTTTCTTTTAATTAGTTGGTATAATTTTATGGAATTATATGCTTGTACACAGGTTTTATTTCAGCATATCCGACTAAAATATCTTTGGTAATATTATATTATATCTGGTTCCTCATTTTATTTTAGAGGGAAATAAATATCATATTCATTTATGATATACCATTGATTGTTGTTTCCAACTTGTGATATATTAGAGGTGGGATTTGGGTTTCCCTATCTTCCTTCCCTTATTATCAAACTAGGAGGAGTTCCATTATAGGTGGGCTTATTACACGTTCACAAGTACTGAACATATTAAAATTATCCCTCTTGAAGAATTACATACTAAATGGAAAATATATAAAAAATTATGAGGTAGTATAGATAAAAAATGATATCTCCTATAAGGAGAAACCGATAACGATCATACGACATTGAGATGAAATTTCATATTATAATAAACCTAACGTAGTCAATGTATGATGTAGAAGCAATAAGTACTATGAAAAAACATGGGATCCAAAAGAATCCATAAATTACAATTACCCTCACTTATTTTTTCCTTAGTATTTGAAATAAATATTTGGGGGATGTGTTTCTTAAAGTTGTATGAATGTAATGACCATAAATATAATCAATGGAATTTCCATATGATTGTATAATTTTTTTTGTAAAAATAAATGACATATTATATAAAGTAGACTAACCATAAGATATTTCCAACAACATTTTTTTATAATAATGAAAAATTTATATTTATAAATTTAACATGCCCTTAATAATTGAATGTATCATAGTAGGATAAAAATACAATATATAATGAAAATGATATGAAAATTTTAGATACTTTCAATCCACTCGGAAAATCATGCTCACAAAATACATTATCAAAATTAAATAAATTGTTAATAATAAATTATTTTTCATGAAAATTAAAATATTTCCTATATTGAGAAAAAATAAAATAAAATGAATAATAAATGAAATGTGATGTATTTTTTTGAATTAGGGAACCCATAGGACCATTAAAAATATGAACATTTTAATAGAAATGTGATTGATGTAATATGATTGGTGGAAAGGTACTAGGGGAATTAGAATAGTAACCCAAAATTTAGAATATTATATTTACATATATATTATTAAATTAAAATAATGGTATATTTTTAAATAAAAATGAGATATATTAATTTCATTATTCTATTAAATAATTTTTTTAAAACTAATAAAATAATTCAATTTATTTTTTAAGGCCATATATGTTTTGTTGAATTTTATAAAAATAATAACAATTAAAAAGAAGTTTTATATCCATTAAATTGATTATAATTAAATATTAAAATGTGATTAATATTTATATTATATTCTTTTAACATTCATGGATGAAAATATATTAATAATATTAAATAAATTACAATTTTTTGTGATTTTCTCTAAAATCTCATAAATAAACTATCCATGTATTATAAATGTTTTTACTAAATTAGTCATATAAATATAAAAACCCAAATTTTTAATTATTCTAAATTAAAACTTTCGATATATGTTAATATCAATTAGAAAACATCTATAGTGGTTGCAAAATTTAAATAGAATATTTATAGTTAGCATCATGCGATCTGACCCTAGAACCATTTAACAAACAACCTAAAACTAGTAAAATTAAAGATTATTTCTCAATAAATTTATTTTAAATTGGTATAATATAACTATATTAAAACATATCAATATGGGGAAAATTTTGTAAATTCTGAAATAAATGTAATTAAATTGATAATTGGGGACATTATGTTCATGTGAATAGTGATTCTACAACATAACGTAAGGGATCTCTTCAAACCAGCCAATTTTATTTTTTGTTATGGGTTTTATCAATATACATCAATTTATCTCCATATTTTCCTTTTTTACATATATATTATATATATTCCTTCATCAAATATACGTAGTTCAATTAGTCATTATTTATTAGGGATAATCATATTTTTTATTTTCTCTCCTCAATCTCATTCATTTGGAAACCCCAGTTATAATGAGATTCTAAATCACATACCCCATTAAAATTCCAAATAAATTAAATATATTAACCCATCATAGACATCTAAAATTTATCATTTTATTATCGATAATGATTTTTATTTTATAATCGGTTTTATGGAAATCCATTTTCAATTTCCCTTCCTAAAATTCCATTACTATTTTCCCAAAAACCTATCAGAAGATGTAAAATTCCAAAGTTACCTACAAAATATTTTTTACAAAGTCAACTATCATTGACATCCTTTTTCATTAAACAGAATTAATTATTCAGCAATGATTTTCTAGTAAATAATTACCACAACATTTCATGGAAAACATTATGATATACAATATAATTATGTTATAGAAAAAGATTATGCTTCAAGTTTCATTATATGTGTAATATTTATTTTATTCATTCTGTATTATTACATATGTGGAAGAAATATGTATGTACATGTTACGATTATTTCACCATGATATTTCTATAGATCATTGAGTATTGTTTATGCCTCATGGGATGATATGTATGAGGTTATGTTGTAATTCAAATCTATGATGGGATGATATCCATCAAGAGATTTTTCAGGGATGTTAGACCTGAATTATAAATACATCATGTTTTAATTATTTTCACATTAGTAGGATTACATGATATTATGATTCAATATTATTTCTATTTTTCTCAAATGACTATTCACGGGCATTATCATTCATGATATCATGTCATGACTTTGGATTGATATGAAGTGTATCATTACCCTGTTTATTCCTATATTGGGATTTCAGGCTCACCCATTTTTCGTTATACATATCCTATTTCATAATATGTTCTTATTTAGAAACTCATTAAAGAAATTAAAATAAATTGTTTTTATTTTTGATGCATTTTTGTATATCTATTCACCCATATATATTAGGGTACACACCCTATAAGGCCCCAACCTTAATGCTTACTTAATCTGGAGTTATTACAAGATTACACATTGAGGATCTTTTCGGGTTTAGAGTTTTAGAGAATTAGATCATAAAACTTGCATTACATTCCACATATAAACAAAGTGGTTACATAAATATAGTATTCTTCATTCCCATCAATGGAAACATATTTAAAATAAACATGGATTCTATCTTGAAACTTCATTGACACTATCATCATATCATGTACCTTTACCTTGACCTGTGAAAAACATTTCAAGAAACATGGGATAAGCATAAAAAGCTTAGTAAGGGATATAAAAATATGTAAAGGAAACATGGGTACATATATACATAAGGATGAGATCATACTTTACCCATAAAACATAAGCACTTTAACATACCTCATCAAATGATGAATAAATCATAGAAATCATAAGACATAAAGGTAACTTGAGGCATTCATAACATTTTTACGTAGGGAGTGACCCTCTTGGTTACGTTTGGAATACCCATCACAGTATATTCCCTAAATCTCATCAGAGAAACCTTAACATTTCACTCCTTCGCGTTACCCAATGCATTGTAGAGCTATATCGGGCTCACCCGCCCTTAGTCTAACACGTAACCACTCGTCTTCATAATAATGCCCAAGAACCTCAACATAATCGTATCACATAAAACAAGCATAAAGGAAACATACCATTTCCACCTTTCAATCACAAGATATCAATACAACACATGGATATAAAAACATTATGAAAACCATTTTCAATATCAAAATAAAAGAAAATTAAAACATGGTATTTATTTTTCTTTTTTTTAAAAAGCTATGGCTTGTAGAGGAAGCCGAAACTCAAATAATGGTCACGGTGGCAGTGAAGTCGTTGTCGCCGCATACGTACGAAAAAAACATTCCCTTTTGTCGTTTAGTAAACACTTCGTATAAAAAAGATTCTTTTTTAATAAACATAAAAGTCAAAGGGGTTTATACACCATATAAAAGAAGGTTGTGTATGAAACAAAATATGCATCAATGAAAGGAGATTGAGACGAAGTCCCATACCTCGGGTCCGACATGACTCGATCATTCTTTAATCTCCTGAATAATAAACTTGAGTTAATCTCTACTTGCTTAAGAACCTTTTTCAAGTTCATTATTCCTTTTATACCATGTTATGAACATCATGTAATCATTTATGTTAATAATGTTCATTTTGTCGGTATTTGGTTCTTAAGTCAAAAATAGACTTCTTACACTTACATGTTGTTAATTTGGTCAAAGTTTTGTTATATCCAGAATGATATTAATGATTTGGATAACATATATATTATATATATTCATCATATACATGTATTTATAATATTACATCACATTTAGAGGTAATAAATGAAATGCACCGTTCATGGAGACGGTAAGCCGTACGTAGGCATGAACACTACATCCATTTCTATTTCATATTTTCTGGAATGGAATAATAATGATATAAGAGTATATTTTAATTCCAGTATAATAAAATATATAATATCATTAACTTTATCCTTTACAGATCCCACATATGGTATTAACGAATCAAATCACTTTCAGGGGGCGGTAGTCCGCACTTCCTAAAATGAAGATATCGTGTTTACCCATAATGGAAACAATAAAGGTATACCCAAAATGAAAAAATACAGAAGCTTAAGGAAAACATAATCATATTATATATCATATATAAAAATAGTGACATCATAATGGCCACCTTTGTAGGTGTTAAATGACAATTGAACAATCATCGTTTCGGGAGGCAGAATTTCGCCATCCACGGAAACCTTATGTTCTTTAACCATTTGATGTAGTTGTGTGAGAGTTTATCTAGAATAAATCTTATAACAACATCCTAGTATATTTAAGATACTGGTGTTATTACAAAATAAGTAAATAAAAAGAGTTTATGGGGTTAGAGAAGTAAAATAAAACAAATGAACATGAGAGAATGAATTACCTTTAAAAGTGTAACTCCTTTTGATTTGAGCCTAACGGCTTCCTTTGAAAAGATTCATCCCAAAGATAATCCTCTAGGATGAGGAGAGGGATGTGGAGAGAGTAAATGGGCAGGGGATGGCCTATCCAAAGGCTTTGGGATTGTGGGTAATGAGGTAGAGGTGGGGGCCTTTTATAAGAGGAGAAGAGGGGCACTCTTGGAAAGTAAAGAAATATTACTTTATTTGAAAATGAGTTTCAGATTTAAATGCTCCCACATTGATGTAATTCGAGGATAAGGTGATAAGGGTTCGAAATATACCCATCCAATATTTTTTGGACATGTGTTGGTTTTTAGATATTACATTATCTTTCCATTTTAATTAAATTGTTAAATAATGAGGTCATCGCTGCATCATCATGATGTCATATATAATTTAATTTATTTAAAGTCTAAAAATTATAAAAAAATACTATGATTTAGGAACTCGTTTTATCTTTCCAATGAAAATTTATAATCAAAAATCTGATCTTTATAACCCCGTGTAAAAATTGTTTTCGTAAAACATATGATGTTTGTGTCATTTTTACTTTTACATTAAATAAAAAGTTATTTATGTCATTTCCCAACCAAAGCTGCTCCATGGGGTCTCCAAGTTGACCCATGGATTTTCTTGGTCGACCATGACACAACCAATGAGGGTAGGACATGTGTCAAGCTCATCTCATACTATTAAAACATTATTTTTACCTTAAACTACACTAATTGCCACTAATCACGATTAAGAACTTAATAAGTTACTATTCACCAAAAAATTATCTTAATAACATTGAACCACATTTTACTTCTTAATGACAACCATGTATGTCGGATTTTTGAAATTAAAAACACAATTATGGCAAAATTTCATTTAAACAGAAAAATCAGTTTTTATAAGTACCACTTAGTGGTTTCACTATTCATCAAAAATTGAAGTTTTTCATAAAATTACCAAAAATTCACCCTAAGCTATATTCGATATTCCGAATTCAAAAATGAAGTCTATTTTAAAAAATTCAAAACATATAAGTCACATTAATTAATTTAATAATTAATTCCCGCTCTCATGGAAAATAGCCTGTTTTTATGAAACAATAAGTATCAAAAGATTGATACCAGTTTAAGTCCAATTTCAAAGTGAAATTGATTGCAATGACCATCATCGGATAAAATGGTAAAAATATATTCTAATTTTACTTAAAAACCAATTCAAAAGGTAATCTAATCATATAAATAAATTAGATTAAAAAGAGGTTTTGAATTAAAATACAACATTTTTCACTATTCATTAAAAAATTAACTTTATTGGAAAAATACCAAAAATTCACACAAAGTAAACTTTGATGTCTCAATCATAAATAATAAGTTTATTTTGACAAACATAGCTTATTAAATTTTCAAAATATAGATTTAAAAAGGGTTTTCCATCAAACGGCAGTAAAACAATCTTTTAAGAATATTAGTGTATTCCATGCTTAAGATTAGATTTATTTTCATTTTAAGCCTCTAAAACACTATATAATTCATTAATAGACATAGATAAAAATATATATTATTCATTACTTACTTGGGATGTTACATCCTTCCCCCCTTTAGAAAATTGTGTCCCCACAATTTATTTACTTATAAAATAAATGGGGGTACTTATCCCTCATTGCATTTTCAGATTCCCATGTTGCCTCTTCCATCATGTGGTTTTTACAAAAAACCTTTACCTACTTAATCACCTTATTCTGTAACACTTGCTCCCTCTGGTCAAGAATCTGGACCGGTTGTTCCTCATAAGATAGGTTCTATTCCAGCTGAACTACCTCTGGACTCAAAACATGAGATGGATCTGGCATATACTTTCTCAACATCGAAACGTGAAAAACATTGTGTACTTGAGATAAACTCGAATGTAATGCCACTCTGTATGCAACTGATCCAACTCTCTCCATAATTTCATATGGAACAATGAACCTTGGACTCATCTTTCCTTTCTTACCAAGTCGCATCACACTTTTCCAAGGAGAAACCTTGAGAAAAATATGATCACCTACCTCGAAAGATAGATCCTTCCTCCGGTTACCCGCATAACTCTTCTGCCTGCTCTGAGCTGTTCTCATGTGTTTCTGAATCAGCTGAATTTTTGTTGTCATCTCTTCTACCAATTCTGGTCCCATAAACTTCCTTTAACCCACTTCATCCTAGAAAGTTGGAGTTCGACACTGCTTCCCCTATAATGCCTGAAATGGTGCCATCTGTATACTGGAATGAAAGCTGTTATTATATGAAAATTCAACCAAAGAAAGATGTTGGTCCCAACTTCCCTGATAATCCATAGAAAAATCTCATAGCATATCCTCCAAGGTCTGAATTGTTCGTTCTGACTGCCCATCTGATTGAGGATTAAAAGATGTACTAAATTTAATTCAGTACCCAATGACATCTGAAGGCCTTTCCAAAAGTTATAAGTGAATCTGGGATCACGATCAGATACAATGGAGAGAGGAACTTCATGTAACCTGACTATATCTTTAAGATACAAACGAGAAAGTTTATCTAGGGAAAAAGTATCTCTTATAGCAAAGAAATGAGCAGATTTAGTCAAGAAATCAACAATAACCCAGATTGCATTATTACCTCGAGATGTCTTCGGTAATCCCATAACAAAGTCCATGGATATGTTTTCCCATTTCCACTATGGCACTGGTAAAGGATGAAGCATCCCTTTTGGTAACTTCCGCTCTGCTTTAACATGCCGACAAGTCAAACACTTCACAGTAAAATCAGCAATATCTCTTTTCATTCCATCCCACCAGTAATACTCCCGCAGATCTCTATACATCTTAGTACTGCCAGGATGAACTGAAAACGGAGAACTATGAGATTCACATTACAACTCTCTCTTATACTGTGATTCACAAGGCACACACAATCTCTTCCCAAATCTCAAAACACAATCATTATCAATGTTGAATTCAGGCAACTTACCTTTCTGAACCAGCTCTACCTTTTTCTGCAACTCATTGTCTTGCTTCTGTGCTTTCTTGATTCTATCTGATAGAGATGATCTCACTGATACCTAAAACAAAACAGAAGAACATCCTGCACCAACAACTTCTATGCCAATGTTCATCAAATCCTTAACCAAAGGATCACGTTCCAAACGCAACATTTCTAATGAAGCATTACTTTTTCGACTTAATGTGTCAGCCACTTTATTTGATTTTCCCGGATGGTAATGAATTGTACAATCATAATCATTGGTTAATTATAACCATCTCCTTTGTCTCATGGTCAACTCTTTCTAAGTGAATATATACTTTAAACTTTTGTGATCGGTATATATTTCACACATTACTCCATACAAATGATGCCTCCAAATTATTAAAGCGAAAACAACAGCAGCTAATTCCAAATCATGTGTAGGGTAATTTACCTCATGAGTTTTCAACTGTCGTGAAGCATAAGCAATTACCTGATCCTTCTGCATTAGGATGCAATCAAGTCCTTTCAATGAAGCATCACTATAGAAAACAAACTCACCATTCCTGGAAGGTAGTGCCAAAACTGGAGCATTCACCAATATTCTTTTCAATTCCTGAAAACAATCATCACAGTCTTTTGTCCAGATAAACATAACACCCTTCCGAGTTATCTTAGTCATTGGAATAGATAACCGTGAAAAATTTCTAACAAACCTTCGGTAATAGCCTACCAAACCACGGAAGCTACAAATCTCAGTTACATTTGTGGGTTTTGGCCATTCTTCAACAACTTTTGTTTTTGCAGGATCAACAGTTATGCCATCTTTTGAAACAATGTGACCAAGGAAAGATATTTGTTGCAACCAAAACTCACATTTGCTGAATTTCCCATACAATTTCATTTCTTTTACAGTTTTCAAAATGACTCTAAAATGTCTTTCATGCTCTTCTTTACTTTTAGAAAACACCAAAATATCATCAATAAAAACCACCACAAACTTATCCAAGAACTCATGGAATATTCTATTCATTAAGTCCATGAATACAGAAGGTGAATTGGTTATACCAAAAGGCATTAATACAAATTCATAATGGCCATATCTCATGCGGAATGCGGTCTTCAGAATATCTGCCTCCATTACCTTCAGCTGATGGTACCCCGATCTCAAGTCAATCTTTGAAAAAAACTGAGCTCCCTGGAGCTGATCAAACAAATCATCGATATGAGGCAATAGATATTTGTTCTTAACCGTGATATTATTCGAGGCCCTATAATCAATGAAAAATCACATAGTACCATATTTCTTTTTAAAAAATAAAACAAGAGCACCCCATGGTGATGTGCTAGGTCGAATGAAACATTTCTCTAATAAATCTTGCAATTTCTCCTTCAACTCTAAAAGTTCAATTTGAGCCATTCGATAAGGGGGTTTTGAAATTGGCTTAGCATCAGGAACTAAGTCAACATTAAACTCAACTTCCCGATCTGGTTTTATTCCAGGAAACTCATTAGGAAAAACATCAGGATACTCATTTACCACTGGCATATCATTAATCTGAAAAGTTCCTTTATTTTTAATGATGTGTGCAAGGTAACATTCATTTCCATCTTTTATAAGTTTCTTGGCCTCTTGATAAGTTATCAATAGTACGGGTTCATTCTTGTACACAAACTGAAAGTATTTCTGAAAAGAGACTTTTTTAGCTCTATAGTCAATCTTAGCATGGTAAATAGAGAGCCAATCCATTCCCAGGATAACATCAAACTCTACTAGAGGTAGAACAATAAGGTTTGCAAGTAGGTTCCTTCCACATATAAGGATAGGAAGATTCTTATAAATTATTTTTTCCTCAAAATTCCCCCCAGGTGTTTTTACCAAATGTTCAGGAGTCATTTCTTGAGATTGTATTCCCATTTTACTCGAAAAGGTTTCAGAGATGAAGGAATGTGTAGACACCGAATCAAAAAACACACTGGCATAATCTGAAAAAACAAACAAAGTACCTGATACAACTTCATTTGAAGGCCCGACATCTGCTGAAGTAGTTGCAAAGGATTTAACCACCCCTTTCTGCTTGTAGTCTAACTGCTTCCCATCACTCAAGCTCTTTGTCGGACACTCATTTGCATAGTGACCCATCTCATTGCACTTATAACATTTCACTAACTGTAAATCAAATTTGGTCTTACCTTCACCTTGATCCTTTTCAGTGCAATCACGAACCTTATGTCCCATCTTACCACATCTGTAGCACTTTCTAGAATTCAGAATAAATTCCCCAGCATGCCTTTTGCAACATTTATCACAAACTGGAAACTTAGTTTTCTTACCATCAGACTTTTTTTGAAGAATTCTTACCTTTCTCCTGCCACCTCGGTCTCTTCTTCTGCTGGTTGTTATAGAACACTTGGTCATCGGAAAACTCCATTTTCACCTTCTCAACACATCGAACAAGATTTTCATAACTATTAAACTCACGAGAAGATAATTCCCTTCGATATTTTGGCTTTAATCCTGAGTAAAAATGATTGATTTTACTATCAAGGTCTCAGATAAAATTTGGAGCATACCTTTCCAGTCGAGTGAACCTTTCTTCACTGGTAGCCACTGAGTCTTCCTCTTGCCTCAATTCCAATAATTGCTTTTCCATCCTAAGTCAAGAAGCCTTAGGAAAATACTTCTCAAGATACATACCTTTGAATTCAACCCAGTCGAGAGCATCAATCTCATCAGCGTCCCTGATATTTTTAACCACCGACCACCACTGATCTGCCTCACCCTCCAAACTGTAAATAGCAAGACTAACATTTTGATTGTCTGAACACCCCATGACATCGAAAATCTTCTCCAGTGATTTAATCCACCCATCAGCTAGCACAGGGTCAGATGATCCTCTGAATGATGGGGGATGTTGGCTCATGAAATGTTCCACCACTAACATGTTCCTCTGCGGTTGGTCTGGCTGATCTCGTGCATGGATACCACAACCATTTATAGCCTGATTCAACTGCGCCATTACTGCAACAAACTGTTCAGTTCCAATTCCAACCATCTCAGGATGCTGATTCAGAAGGTTATTTCCTTCTGTATGCCTTCCTAGCACTGCTTCCCTGTTTCCTCTGCGGAAAACCATTCTGAACAAACATGTCTTAGATGAAGCAACATGGTAATCTTTAAATGCTATATCATTTCAGAAAAAATATTTTTGGATAATCATTTAATAGAATTCTAACTCCTAAAGTTATCTAAACCTCCCTCTGATACCAACTATAAGGCCCCAATCTTAAAACTTACTTAATCTTGAGTTATTACAAGATTACACATTGAGGATCTTTTCAGGTTTAGAGTTTTAGAGAATTAGATCATAAAACTTGCATTACATTCCAAATATAAACAATGTGGTTACATAAAGATAGTATTCTTCATTCCCATCAATGGAAACATATTTAAAATAGACATGTATTCTATCTTGACACTTCCTTGACACTATCATCATATCATGTACCTTTCCGTTGACCTGTGAAAAACATTTCAAAAAACTTGGGATGAGCATAAAAAGCTAAGTAAGGGATATAAAAATATAGAAAGGAAACATGGGTTCATATATACATAAGGATGAGATCATACTTTACCCATAAAACATAAGCACTTTAACATACCTCATCAAATGATGAATAAATCATAGAAATCATAAGACATAAAGGTAACTTGAGGCATTCATAACATTCTTACGTAGGGAGTAACCCTCTTGGTTACGTTTGGAATACCCATCATAGTATATTCCCTAAATCTCTTCAGAGAAACCTTGACGTTTCACTCCTTCGCGTTACCCAATGCATTGGAGAGCTATATCGGCCTCACCCTCCCTTTTTCTATCACGGAACCACCTGTCTTCATAATAATGCCCAAGAACCTCAACATAATCGTATCACATAAAACATGCATAATGGAAACATAAAATTTCCACCTTTCAATCAAAAGATATCAATACTACACATTGATATAAAAACATTATGAAAACCATTTTCAATACCGAAATAAAAGAAAATTAAAACATGGTATTTATTTTTCTTTTAAAAAAAAGGTATGGCTTGTAGAGGAAGCCGAAACTCAAACAATGGTCACGGCGGCGCAGAAGTCGTTGCCGCCGAATACGTACGAAAAAAAACATTCCATTTTTTCGTTTAGTAAACTCTTCGTATAAAAAAGATTCCTTTTGAATAAACTGAAAAGTCAAAGGGGTTTATACACCGTATAAAAGAAGCTTCTTTTTAAAACAAAATATGACTCAATGAAAGGAGATTGAGACGAAGTCCCATACCTCGGTTCCGACTTGACTCGATCATTCTTTAATCTCCTGAATAATAAACTTGAGTTAATCTCTACTTGCTTAAGAACCTTTTTCAAATTCATTATTCCTTTTATACCATGTTATGAACATCATGTAATCATTTAAGTTAAAAATGTTCATTTTGTCGGTATTTGGTTCTTAAGTCAAAAATAGACTTCTTACACTTACATGTTGTTAATTTTGTCAAAGGTTTGTTAAATACAGAATGCTATTAATGATTTGGATAACATATATATCATATATATTAAGCATATACATGTCTTTATAATATTACATCACATTTAGAGGTAAGAAATGAAATGCACTGTTCATGGAGACGGTAAGCCGTACGTACGCATGAACGCTACATCCATTTCTATTTCGTATTTTCTGGAATGGAATCATAATGATATAAGAGTATATTATAATTCCAGTATAATAACATATATTATATCATTAACTGTATCCTTTACACATCCCACATATGGTATTAACAAATCAAATCACTTTCAGGGGGCGGTAGTCCGCACTTCCTAAAATGAAGATATCGTGTTTACCCAAAATGGAAACAATAAAGGTATACCCAAAATGAAAAATACAGAAGCTTAAGTAAAACATAAACATATTATATATCATATATAAAAATATTGACATCATAATGGCCACCTTTGAAGGTGTTAAATGAGTATTGAACAATCATCGTTTCGGGAGGCAGAATTTCGCCATCCACGGAAACCGTATGTTCTTTAACCATTTGATGTAGTTGTGTGAGAGTGTAGCTAGAATAAATCTTATAACAACATCCTAGTATATTGAAGATACTGGTTTTGTTACAAAAGAAGTAAATAAAAAGAGTTTATGGGGATGGACCAGTAAAATAAAACAAATGAACATGAGAGAATGAATTACCTTTAAAAGTGTAACTCCTTTTGATTTGAACCTAATGGCTTCCTTTGAAAGGATTATGACCAAAGGGAATCCTCTAGGATTAGGAGAGGGATGTGGAGAGAGTAAATGGGAAGGGTATGGCCGATCCAAAGGCTTTGGGAGTGTGGGTAATGATGTAGAGGTGGGGGCCTTTTATAAGAGGAGAGGAGGGGTACTCTTGGAATGTAAAGAAATATTACTTTTTTTGAAAATGAGTTTCGGATTTAAATGGTCCCATATTGATATAATTCGAGGATTAGGTGATAAGGGTTCGATATCTACCCATAAAATAGGTTTTGGACATGTGTATGTTCGTAGATATTACATTATCTTTCCATTTTATTTAAATTGTAAAATAATGAGGTCATCTCTACATCATCATGATGTCATAAAAAATTTAATTTATTTAAAGTCTAAAAATTATATAAAAACTAATATGATGTAGGAAATATTTTTAACATTCCAATGACTATTTATAATAAAAAATTTGATCTTTATAACCCCATGTAATTTTTTTTAAAACATATGATGTTTGTGTCATTTTTACTTGTACATTAAATAAAAAGTTATTTATGTCATTTCCCAACCAAAGTGGCTCCATGGGGTCCCTAAGTTAACCCATGGCTTGTCTTGGTCGGCCATGACACAAAAAATGAGGGTATGACATGTGTAAAGCTCATCTCATACTATTAAAACATTATTTTTACCTTAAACTACACTAATTTCCACTAATCGCGATTAAGAACTTAATATGTTACTATTCGCCAAAAAATTATTTTAATCCCATTGAACCACATTTTACTTCTTAATGACAACTATGTATGTCCGATTTTTTAAATTAAAAACACAATGATTGAAAAATTTCATTTAAATGGAAAAATCAGTTTTTATAAGTACCACTTAGTGGTTTCACTATTCATCAAAAATTGAAGTATTTCAGAAAATTACCAAAAATTCACCCTAAGCTATATTCGATATTTCGAATTCAAAAATGAAGTCTATTTTAAAAAATTCAAAACATATAAGTCACATTAATTAATTTAATAATTAATTCCCTCTGTCATGATAAATAGCGTTTTTTTATGATACAATAAGTATCAAAATATTGATATCAGTTTAAGTCCAATTTCAAAGTGAAATTGATTATAATGACCATCATTGGATAAAATGGTAAAAATATATTCTAATTTCACTTCAAAACCAATTCAAAAGATAATATAATCATATAAATAAATTAGATTAAAAAGAGGTTTTGAATTAAAATACAACATTTTTCACTATTCATTAAAAAATGAACTTTATCAGAAAAATACCAAAAATTCACACAAAGTAAACTTTGATGTCCAAATAATATATAATAAGTTTATTTTGACAAACATAGCTTATAAAATTATCAAATAATAGATTTAAAAAGGGTTTTCCATCAAAAGGCAGTAAAACAATCTTTTAAGAATATTAGTGTATTCCATGCATAAGATTGGATTTATTTTCATTTTAAGCCTCTAAAACACTATATAATTCATTAATAGACATAGATAAAAATATATATTATTCATTACTTACTTGGGATGTCACACACCCCTTGGTTTGGATTAATTAGATTTTTATATTAAATATTTTGTAATATTAATTTAAAAAGATTAGAAATCTAAATTTGGAGGAAACATATAGTAATAATAGCTGATATATGGACATCGATTCAAATGTGGGAGTGTTTATTGATGACATGAACCATACTAGTGCATATGTGGGTGTAGATATGAAGGGATGGAATTCTATGATGGCATTGTCCAAGGATGTCACATCTAGTTCTGGAATTGATGTTTGATGTAGATGATGAAGTCATAAGATATCTTGTACAGTGTGGGGCAGTGTTCGCCACTGGAGTATGTCTTGTGTGTGTGGCACCGACTAGGTTCTGTGGTGCAATTAATGTAGAGTGGTTTCCTGAACAATGATCGCAGTAGGAGGATCCGCTCTATTAAGATTCATTTTAAATGGGGTTTCTCAATAGATATTGTGGGGTTAACGGTGACATTTTACACACCAACATGTTTTCATAGAAGATACCTGGGGACATTATGTTATTTTTAATTGACCCATGGTCTATGTCCCCATGGGGAATTTAGAAAATAAAATGTGTTAACCTTCAGTCCATTTAAGTTTATAGTCAGGTCTAAGATGATGGCTTATCACATGGGAGGTATATGACCTGTACTTACCGACTTAATGTGTGGATGTGTGAATTTTCATTATAATTTCACCCCAAATATCATATATATATATATATAATGTATACCATTATGATGTTTTAGAAATTTTTGGTCAATAATGATTCCCTAGTGATGAAATCACTAACATGATACTAAAACAAGATTTATGCTCTAGAAATACTTTACATAAGATTAATAACTATAAAAATGTTTTGTTTTATTTCATCACAATATGAAACTAGATCATGAAAAATCAGCCTAAACGAACCATTTCTTTGTCACCCTCATGGGATATTCATGGGTTGATAATATCCTCTTTCTGAACCATGATAATGTATTGATTTTCTAGTTACATTGAATGAAGGTGGTGAGAATTATATTATTACCATAAAAAATGTACAATAAGTTAAACTAATATGGGTATAGGTTAAACTAAAGAAGATAAGTTATTATATGATTATTTAAACGGAATAATGATATTTAGGTTGAATCAAATTTTTTGGTTGATTATTTTTTCCCTTATAGTGTTAATTGTTCATCACCCTTGTTGACCATTATAATTCTTGAGATGGAATAAACTTTATGGAAACGTGAAAACATTTGGTGTGAGATATATTGTGATAAATAATTAAATTATGAACACATAAAAATGGAAGAAGAACTAGGAAACCATGTCATTATTCCAAAAATCTCTCAGGAAAATTATTACCCATGTTACCATAGTTAAAACTAGTGCATTGATTTAGTGAATGAGGGAGTCTCAATAGAACTCAGTTTCTGATGAAAGTGAGGGAATGAATAATAAATGATATTTATGTCAATAATTAATATAGAATAACCAATGTAATTGCATCATGGCGATTGGAAAATAAATTATGTAGGGTAAATATTTTCATCGAGTAATAAGTTGTTTAGAGAAAATGAATAATACAGTGATGGAGGATTAAATTTTCCCAACATATCAAATAATAATATAAAATTTATGATGTGGGGAATTTAATCAAAATGAATAATAATGATCCAATATAAGGGTTATGTTAGAAAACTAAAAACAACTACTTATTAAATAATAGAAACATTAAAAATTGCATTCAACGACTGCTATTGAAGTAGATATTGATTTTTCACTATGGACATATTAATGTATTGTGTCTTGTAATATTTGACCTATTTAGAATTATGCAATAAATTTAAAATTATTTGGGGAATAATTATTATGTTCATGAAATATAAATCATATTTATGTATAAAACAATGTTATACATTATATATTTATCGCTTTATAACTTATTTGTGTTCTATTATGAATAGAAAATCCCTTTTATCAAATAGGTCATATCAAATTTCATTTAAGTAAATCTTACTTTATATCCTTAATTGGAACGTGATCAATTAATAATGTGTAGTAATATTAGAACTCCATATGGAAATATCATTCATCATATGTTTTTTTTAAATTTTATGGACACTCTTCATTTAACTGGTTGAGAATTAAAATAATTAGTATTTTCATATATGTTCTCTATTAATTAAGTCATTTATGATTAACAACTTGATCCCCATGAAACACAAAAAAATGAAACCCTATTATGATTATTTCATTAAAACATAGCCGATGAATAAATTTTTATAAATACAAGTAACAATACTATAAAATATATTATATATATTTATAAATATAAATATTAATTTATATAAATTTTCATAATTAATTATTGAGTTTAAAATTATGTATTTTTATGAGATATAATTTCAGTTAAAAAGATTATGTATTATATTATTTAATGATTATTTTAGTAAAATATATTTTATATTAATTTAATAGTGTATAATTAGTGTTTTATAGAAATTAAAATTATGAAAAAAATATATTTTAAAAAGTTATGTTCCTATAAAAATAGTTTCACATTGAATATTGAAATATAAATTAAAATTTTAAATAGGAAATTATTGAAATAGAAATAATAGAAATAATTTTTTTTGGATTTAGAATTTCAATATTTATTTAAGATGGATGTTTGATTTTTTCTAAAAAATTGATTTTTTGGTGAATAACAAAAAAATCCATTTTAATAAATAACATGTTTTTTTGAAATTACTAGTTAATGGAAATAAAATATAATTTCATGAATCCTTTTTCTATAATTTAATATGCCATTTATAAGGGGATTTATACTTTTAAACACGTTGATTTTAATTTATTAACCCATATTTTTCATTTTATAACTTCTGTTATTTTTTGGATATATTTTTAATATATTATTACTTTTGTAATTTTAAATAAATTATCGCCACATAAGTTAGTTGATTATAATAAAAAGTTTTAAATTTTTTCTGATTCAACATTTGAAAATATATTTGTGATTGATTTTATTATTTTTTAAAAACATAATATTTAGAATAATTATGAAAAAAATAATTTTCAGTAAAACTAGTGAATTATTTTGTATTATTAGTATATAATTCAGACATAGAATTATATGAGACCATTTAATTGAAAAAATATTAATTTGTGCAGTAATATTTTTAATTTTTATAAAATAGTTTTTAAATTATAAAACCTATGTTTTTCATTACAAAATATAAATATGTTAATCCCAACAAAAAAATGTTTACAATATTTTGTTAAATTTGAATTTAGATTAATTTAAAATCCATATAAAAATTATTTTATTGTAATAAACCAATTATAAATTTAAATCATAATCATTATTAATATCTTAGAATGAAAATTTTAATCATATCAGATTCTTTTTCTGGGAAATGTTTTTGACTTGTTATACACAAAAATAATATAAAAAGTTGAAAAAACAATTGTAAAATATTTGATAAAATGATTAAAATATTAAAAATAATAATTTTTAAAATAGTACATAATTTAAATTTTAAAATTTTACATTAAAATTAGTTTACAAAGATGAATAATTAGTTACCATAATTAAGGTAATTATGGTTAAATAGATTTAAAATAGTGAAAAATGATACAAAATATGAAAGAAATAATTTATATTTGATATTTGATGGAATATCCACCCTCTATCTTCCCCAAAGTATTATTTACCATTTTGGAGACCTTTTACATCAATATTTTATTTTTATTTTTGTGATATAAATTATTTTTTAAAAAGTATACATTTTTCAATATTTAAAATAACACCCTATATTCCCATATTTCTACCCATTCCAATTCATTTTCTCGAAACAAAATATACCTTTGTCAGTCCTAAACACCATATACATTTATTTGATTCTATGGCCTATCCAAAAGGGCGATATTAAGAGTCTTAAGGAGTACCCGAAGGAAAATCATCAATGGGAAAGGAAGTTAATTGAAATTGCATGGTGCTTTCAGTCATGAGGTTAATGATATGTATAAGGTATGAGAAGTGGGAAAGCGGTTATAGATATGTTTTATTAAGGAATAATGATCAAAATTATTTTAAAATAACTTTCATATATAATTATTTATCATAGAAACAATATATTCTATTCTTGGTATTATTATATTTTTCAATGAGATTTAAAGGGAAATGTATGGAATTGGAATAAAAATTTAGAGTATGATTATCAGTGGTTTTACAGGATTTTATTCTACAATATAATAGCTAATAATTATTATATTTATTATAATTTTATTGGATAGGGAGATAAAATTATTAAAAGTAAAACAATATTTTTTATTATACTTGTTTTTTATACAAAATGTATTATCATCAAAAATAGACTAAATTTGTAAAAAAATGATAAATTAGTTTAATGAAATATCTATATTATATATATATATATATCATTTATTTAATAAAAATTCATATAAATATTTTTATTTATAAAGTCATGAGAATAAATTCATTTTATTCACAGAAAATATAGTTCCATTAAAAATATATTTTGTTGAAATATATTATAATTAAAGTTGATTACATTCAAAAATTTTATTTTAAAAAATAAATATTTTTTATCAAATCATATCGTAATTTTATTATTTGGATAGGTTTTTAGAAATTTTTCTAAAAGTTTTATAATTTAATGAAAACTTAAAAAAGATGATTTTCAAAAAAACGATAATAGTTTTTATAAAAATAATTTAATATAAAAATCTATTTTTTTAATATTTTGTCTTAAAATAAAATAATTTTAATTTTATTATTAATAAAATAATTTTTTTAAAAATAATTATAATAATATTTTAATTTTTTATGAACTCATTTTTATGAACAAAACACATTTTCTTAAAAAAATAGTTTAATTTAAAAAAATTATATTAAAATTTATTAATGATACTTATAGAAATGGAATATTAAAAAACTGATTCTATATTTTTAGTTGTAATTTTGAAATGTTAATAATTGGTACCATTTATTTCTTTCATTGTGGAAAGTGAATGTGATAATTATTTCTTCCCTTGTTAAGGGTAAATGGGTAAAATGGGATTAAATAAATATTTAACATTAAAAACATCAGTAAAACATATCATTATCTAATATTTTGATTTTATTATATTATTTCCATCAAATACGAACCATTTGGAAATTTCTTCAACATTACATTTATGATAACCATCATATTATATTATATAAATAATAATTAAAAAAAATTTAAATATCATTATTTTAACTTATATTTTTTCTACTGGGAAAAAAGATTTCATGATTACGCCAAAAATATATTTCCAATCATAAAATTGTGTTCTTATAGAAGTTAATTTTAAAACGTTCATAATTATATAATTTCCTTAATAACTTATGAAACATCGATACAGTATGTGTGCAATAAATATAAAAATAGAGGTAAATTATTTAAAAATATTAAAATTAATCAAATTTGGATTAATTGTATTATGGCAATATTTCATAGTTATTTATAATTTTAACATATTGATAAATGTTTTTACTTTTAACCTTCATTTAATTATTCATGTTATTCATGTTAAATAAAATATATAGACCCAAAATATCTTTAATCATATTTTATGACATACAATACCTATTTATGTGACTTAAAATCGAAAAAAATATTAAATATGACAATAGGTATGGGAAATAGTATATAATTTCATCATTGTGACATTTTTTAGCCACATTCCACCTCATGAAGAAATTTATAACACATACAGAGTAAAATATGTGTTACCATAGTTAGGTTTAAAAAGTGTTAATTAGTGTAGATAATCCAAAATTTATTGTTTAAAATGAATCAAAAACATGTCTAAATATTATTGGATAATTTTATGTAGACCTATTAATTTAACACATTCCAATTTACGTACGTTCAGTAGCTCTGATATAATGAAATTATAATTATTTTATTTAAATCATTTATTTATTTATATGTGTCTTCCTTCCCACACTTATAAAAGGTAACATTATATATGTCCTTATTCACAATCATTGAGCAATCTAACTCAGAAAATACCCACCCATGTAACTATACTATATCCCTTCTCTCCATTAGTTTTATTTTTTTTTTATTTTATGACCATCTAGAAAATCCATAATATGAATGTCAAATGATGTTTCTAAAACAAACGATAATCACCATTACAGACTCATTCAATGTTCATTTCATCATCGACTTCACCAAAATCTACTGTATATATCCTAAAATCATAAAGTGACAGTATAAGAAATAGTGTTTTTAATTTCGGTGAAATGACATCAGTTGTTTTAAAATGATGAAAAAATGTATGTATGCCAGATATTCAGCCTCAGTTTAAAAGAAAACTAATGCCAAAAATTTATTACACATTGTTTTTGGAATCAGTTTTCTTAAAACCCAATTAAAAAAACCAGAAAAAATAATTTATTTATAGTGTCATTTTTTCATAAAACTGATAAAAAAATATTTAATCTGTTATTAAAAAATTACATGAAATATAATAAAAAATATTTATATATTTTTTGAAAAATCGACTATAGAAATATTTTTCAGGATTTTTGGTGTCAATTTTGTAATAACTGATGCCAAGAGTCTTTAAAATCAAATCTTACTACAAAACCCTCATTTTTTGGATCTGAAAACCCCTCCAGTTACAACTAATCCCTCCCAAATCACAACACTTTGAAGGTCAATTGGTGAACTAGAACTATGTTTTAGTTAGAATTTAATCGATTTTCATGGTCTTCATTCTCCATTATTCATATTATTTGATTACATAATCATCATTATGTTATTTTATTCTCCGAATCCTATTTTAGATGAAATTTTGTATTGGTTTCGTTTTTTTATCTTTAATAGTAGTTTTTAAAATCAATTTATTTAAATCATTCAAGGATTCAATATTATCGCAACGCATTCAAGGGATGAAGTTTGGATTTCAAAACAAGGATAATTTGAAATCCTAAATTTATTTTTTTTTATGTTTTTGTAATGTGAGATCTTGAGTTTTACTATATCATTAAAAGGTATTAAATTCTCATTTTAAGTTGTAAAATTCCTAAAATTTGTTGTTCATATAGTATTTGATACTTGATATTTTTTATGTTTCTAAATATCAATCTTGTCAATCATTTTAAAATGTTTTAAAATGTTTTGATGGTAAAATGAAGATGGAAGTGAACTTTTTAATTTATCAATTATAGCAATAGTATATTTTTTATGAGATTTGTTTCACATCATATATATCTTAAATTAATTAATAAGGTTAAAATATATAATTCATTTTATATAATCATTTCTGATTCCAAACATAATTAATCATTTTGCTATAATATAAACAAAAATAAAACAATTCATCAGAAATTATTTTAATTCTACACAAATTAATGAAACAGGTCATAAATTATTATAGTAGTGGAAAGATCTATATTTTTAAAATATATTATGTGTTATTTTCATATTTTATTTATATTTTGTTTATAAGGTTACATTTACATCGTAATATAATTCTTTTACAATGACCATCAGTTGAAAAAACAAATTTTATGTATGAGTATGTAACATCATATTTTGATAAAGATCTTATTTTTATTGTAATACATATATCATTCTGATCACCTACTATGTAAGATTATTAATGGCATTTATCAATATATTATAGGTGTCATACTAAGATATACGGATTCCATAACTATTATTACCAGTGAGTATCAATTGTAAAATAATGCACATTTTTGTAACAACTATGTAAAATGAACTATGAATTAATGCAATCATAAATAAATTTCACACAAGCAACACCGATCTAATGTAACAACGATGTAAAATGAACTGACAAATGTTTAATGAATGAAAAAGTAAATTAATTATGTTATCAATAATACCCATATATATAATATAAGATTAAAAAGTTTAATATTTGTAATTGATTTTCATATCTGATGTTTTATCTTTTATTTTCAATGCAATTTATTAAATGTGTTTCGGCTTACAGAGTATCAGTTTATATATATATATATATATGTATTTATCTTTTCATCTATTTGAATAAATTCACCAATTAAATTGAAATATTATGTATTTAATGTATCATAAATTTATAAATTTATGAATAACAATGTATGAATATGAAAAATGTGTTGACAAATTCTAGGAATTTTCTAAATGAAATCATCAACACATTGATTGGATGTGTTATCAATCAATGAAGTGTTCAAATATGAGATAGTTAAACTCTAGAGAAATCAATAACCAGATAAATTTTTACGGTTTTATCCTTAAGTAAACACGTTGGTTATGGCATAGTGAAATAATTATAAATTCAAGAGATAATATTGATGAAAATATTTATAATGTGACATGGGATCTTATGGAAGATTTATTTCATGATATAGGTGTTAAAGCCCTTGAAAAACGGAAAGTCTTGAATGATTGTATAGAGATTATGAGAATCCATTATTCATAGGATATTTTAAATATATTGTGTCATTTTCCAATTTGAAATTTGTTAACATGAAATCAAGTAATGGTATGAGTTATAGAATTTTCTCAAATTTACTTATGATTTTAAAAGAGATACTTTGAGAAGGAAATGAGCTTCCAGATTCCAATTCTTAGGTGAGGAATATATTATTCCCACTTGGATTGGGGTATAAATTGATACATTCTTTCCCCGCTTATTTAGTTTTATATAGAAAAAATATTAAATTTTATAATATTTTCCTACATATGGAACATCACAATATAAGAAGGATGTAATGTAAATTCAGTTTCATTCCCATGTATTGACATATAACATCATGCTGAATCAAAAATTTCATCCACATATCTAATCATATTATCTCGATAATGATGGTATGATTAGTTTTCTGGAACTGAAATAAAATATACTACTAAATAAATTTGGTACCTTATGATAATTTTTAGTTTGAAGAGTCTATTTTCAAATTCAATTGATGCAAAAAGGCTAACATGACATTCAGATGAACGTATCACTGTTGGAAAATTACATAATCCTTCACACTCATCATAATGGAAGAGATTTTATAATCAATTACCTGAATTTTGAAGTGATTTTATAAATCTTAAATTGGGATTGTGTATATATGTAATGAATACCAATTGTAAATTAAGTAGCGAACACATTTCATAGAATGTTTTATTTTGTTGTTTACAACTTCTCCCCAAAAATATATGTGAATAAAAAATATTTTCTCATGAGATTTATGATTTATGGAATAAATAAAAGAAAGAGTATTTTCTTAGAATGTTTTATTGGTTGTAGGTGTTTTTGATTCATGAAAGAAAGAGTATTTTCTTTTGTGTGTTCTGATAATATTCATTATAAATAATATTCGTGAATATGGAAACATATCTGAATATAGTGCCAAGGAAAATAAAGCCTTTATAATTGTTGAAGAATATAATTTATATTATCATTTACAGAGTGGAATAATTACAACATACATGGGACGCCAAATACTTTTGTTAATTGATCATCCTATTGTAGAGTTAAAGGGGAAGTTAACAATTTACAAGAATATATTTTCTCCAAAAAAAAATTAGTTCAAAAATATTACACGAGGTTAAATAGTATTTATTTGACATTTGTAAAGAAACGTAGTTATGGTATTCAAAAAAATAACTCTAAATAAACAATCTATTTTTTTGAACTACCTTATTGTAGATTTTTAGAGATAAAACAAAACATTAATTTTATACACGTTGAGAAAAATATAAATGGCAGTTTGATTGTATATTTATTGGCCATAAAAGGAGGAAGTGAATATGGATTGAATTATATATTGGACTTGATAGAAATAAGAATATGTTTTGAGTTAACTCCCACAACAAAATGAATCATAATATATTTTACTCCGACTTGTCACACATTAAGTAATAGTGAGAATTTTATATTTTTTAGTGTTTGTATGGTATAAAAATAACCAATGGATATTATTTAAATGTGAATAATTTTTTGTTAGTGAAGGATTGAAAATTAATAAGAATGAACTCTCAGGAATGTCATGTATTGATGCAATAACTACAACTGGTTGCACTGCATGGTATATGGATGTTAGTTGTAAGAAAGACTATCATCAAGTTATACAATATTTTCAAATCCATTTTTATGAATGTTATAGATCTAAATTTTTTAGATGAGTTGGATAATGAAACTTCTCTATTACTTTGTCAACTAAAAATGCATTTTTTAACTACATTTTTTTGATATAATGGTTCTCATGGTGATTCATATAGTTCATTAGATAAGAATATAGATGTCTATTTATTTACATTTATGTATCCTTTTGAATGGTATGTGAAAATTTTTCTAGGATAGGTTAAGTATACATATCAACTGGAGGCCTCTATTGATAAAAATTATGTATCAGAATAGTCGAATGAGTTCTGTACTGAATATTTTTATGAAGTGGAGAATATTTGATTACATATATCATTAAACCTGGTAGTTGATAGTAATTGTAGATGGATTAGAGGCTTAACGGTGAATCTCATTCCACACAGTGAAGTGATTCATGAAAAATTATATATTTGGGACTACACATATGATTTTAAATCATATCTACCATAACATATTCCTAAATTAAAGAGAAGATATCCAAAAAGTAATGAAAATTGGTTGATGATTGATCATAAAAAAGAAATTTATTTCATGGTTTGAAGAAAAAGTGAGAACCAATATATCTGCATCAGGAACATTGAAATTGTTTTTAGGGGGACTATCTCTTAAGGTGATAACAAGGATTCGTTTTGATAATAATGGGAAAACATTTTATTATTAAATCTTGATGATAATAGTACCATTAAGAATTATTGTGTGATGGGTATTTCTAAAGTAATGCATTTTTCAAATACAAAAGAAAAAAACACAATTTATTATTTATCAAAATAATTTTTAGTCCTCGAGGATATATACAAAATTAACTATTCAAAATTTAAAATCATTGTGTATAAGTGTAAATTGATTGATTTTAATAGTGGTTTGAAACATGATTATTGTGATTTTACAATGGTTGATTTGAATAAATTTAATAACATTGAAGAACCATTTATGATGGAGACACATAAAAAGTATATATTTTATGTCATTGATCAATAGAATGATCAGTGGCCCTTCAATTTTATTGCAAAAATATACAACATTAGTAATGAGAATGATGATGATAATGTTATTTTTTACATTATTCTTTTTTATCTATTATATGATTTCAGAATGAATATATAGACAACAAGGAATACATAGTTTAGGAGTACATAATGATTATGATGAAGGAATATGGGAAAACATTAAATTAGTCTCCTAATTTTTGGGTTAATTATCTATATTTTGTTTTTTTTTTGAAAACATACAAGTCTGTGCCTCCTTTTTTTCTTATTATTGTCATTATTTTTTTAATTATATATTTTTTTAATAATATTCTTTATAAAAAATTTCATTACATTATCAAGTGTCATTGTCAGATACAAAGAGAGATTTGTAGGTACTGAGGTGTTTCTATTATTTCATGTTGTCAAATATTCAGAAATATATTTATTTAATGAAATAAAACGTTTAATTTGTAATAATATTTTATAGGACTACTGATGAATCCTTAGTATAGGATCCTTGTCCTATTACTATAAAGAAATAACATTTTAAAGATGGTATATTTTCTATTAAAAATTCACCTAAACAATCATTTTCTTGTTGAGATGGAAGATTAAAAATTCATTTTGATGATAATAATAATGAAACTGGAAAATCTGCAGTTCCATTTATTAGCTATATATCAATTCATAGCAATTGTAGGATTTCTATTTTCAATCATGATTGGATGTTCAAGGATAAGATTTTGAAATAGTGGCTTTGAGAGGTTAGGATGGTAAAATATCTAAATTTATTTATTTGATCTCGTATATTTATTATTAAATATTTTCAATGACATATTTTATCTATTAAATTACATGTGAAATTTAATTTAGAGGAAACAACTAAAATTATGAAAATACATCCCTCTTTAGTGGTTCTTTGATGGAGTGATTTTTAACCCAAATTGAAAAAACATGTATTTTTTGAATGAAAATGTTTTAAAACCCATTCCTTGTGTATCCATATATAGATGGAGATACAAAAAATAAATTTATTTACACCTGTCATGAATAAAATCCAGGAATTTTTGTCACATTCTTTGTTAGAACACTTAGAAAGACCATCAAAAATTGTACAAATTTCCCTGCGTTCCCAGCTTTCCCATCCTGCTCACTTTGATTCTCCACCACCATCCCAACTGTAAAACCCTAGCTAGCCTTCCCATTATACTTACTTTGATTCTAATCATCCATCCTAGTTGGAATACACTAAACACCCTGCTTATATTGAGCCTCCACCTCTATCCCAGATGGACAACCCTGCACAACCTTCCTACTCTGATCCTCCACCTCATTGTTCAATATAATGTGAGTTGTTTATTGGAGATCCTTATATACATATTTTTCCATTGGGAAATGTAAATATTTTGTGGGATTTTTTATATCACTATCATATACAGATGGGTATGGTTAGGGAAACGTAAATGTATATTATTCATCCTAATGCTCTACTACCATTTCCCACTTTATAGATTACGAGAGCTGGGGAATGTTTGGGTGATTTTTTAGTATTTCAAACTGGTCTTATTTGTTATATTTCATTTCAGATATTTTTCATATTAAATACATATGTTAGATAATTACATATATTTTTTTTCAAAATAATATTGTATCGGATTATCATAATGAAAATGAAATTAAGGAATTGAAACAACGCATTTTGAAAAAACTGACAATTGATACATATGATATTTCTTATGGGATAAAAATATTATCTCATGCTTCTTCTTCATTGAATAATATCTATTACTATTAGATTACATACGATATTTTCATAATAGATTATGCATTGCGATTACTTAATAAAGATATCACAAATCCATTAGATTTTGAAGAGCTTCTCCAGAATGTCTTACAGTTCTATTCCATGTATGTAAATTGATGTTTGAATTTTATTATTATAAATTTAAATTAAATTGACTCACTATATTTTATATTTATAATATGTATCTAAAAATTCTTGTTATATAATATTTCAGCACATCCATTTGTGGTTTTATATATCCATAATATATTTCCTTGGATTTTCCAAATGTAAATAATTTTAGTATAGGTTGATATAAATGTGAGATATTATCCCATACAATGATTAGATGTCGGTTTTTTCCATTTCAAGATAAGTATGAATAGAAATGTTATTATGAAATAATGATCTCTATTATGTCATTAATTTTTATTCATTGTATTGTAGGGGTCATTATATGTTTTGTGTATTTTTTCCAAGTGATTCCACCTTAGAATGGTTTTTCTCTTCATCAGATAGTTTTCATAAATGTTTCCCCTCTTTTTAGATAGGGTTGTTGTATTGTTTTTCATAATCTCATTATATGTAATTATCATAGTTTAAACTTGTATTTTTAGTTCACATATATGAAAATGGAGTTCATGGACATATTTTAACAGATAACACATGTTGATAAAGAATCCAAATAAAATAAATTATGTGAAAGTAAAGGTAATTATTTTTTAACTTAGATATTATTATAATTTTATGACATATATATATATATATATATATTTTATCGAGTTAATGATTTAAAACATTAATTTCATCATCAACAAGAGCATGTTGAATGTGGGAGTTATTTTATATGATTCGTGTTCGATATAATCACAACCAAATTTACTACTAAATTTCATAGTGTTATTTATAATAATTTAGTAATATTCTCTTTGATAATACTATATTTTTCGTCTAATATCATTCAATGTTATTGTAGACATTAGATGATATGGATTCTTATAACCGAACTAAACATACCCATCTTCAATATTTGTTTGTGAACTTTTTGTATAGTGTGATTATGATTTGATGTATGTACATTCTAATGATTATGAATAATACATTATATTTACCCAAGAAAATGTGATCAAAAAATTAATTTTTTTCTTATATTATGTGTTTTAAGGTATTGATATCAAATTAATTCTTCAAAAAAAGAACAATGAGAATACTTTCAAAGTAATATCTTTATATTTTGAATATATTTCATAATAAAATGTATAGATAATATTTTTGTTAAATACATTAGTGGATGTATGTTATTGTAGTTTTTTGGATCATGAATATTTTTGTTTTATTATTGTTAATGTGTTATTTTAACAAAGATTATGATTCTTTGGGAAGTGTAATATTTGGTTTTACCATAGAATAATTATCCTCCATTGTCAGTTTTCATAAAAAATACACTGAAGCATTAAAAAACATTAAGGATTTCTGTGTTTGTTTTTCTCAAAACCAACACTGAATATCATCGCAATGTGGGTTTCAGAGATGGATTTCATCAAAACTGATGAAAAAAACTGACACCCATGTGTGTTACGACATCAGTTTTTTCTTATAAATGACACTGAAAATCACACATGATTGGGTTTTCTACGTATATTTATATAGACCTGATGCCAAAATGTTTTTTATGTCTCATTTAATTACTTAGGATAAAAATAAACATCATAAATTAAAATAATTATGTACAATCTTGTTTTTTCACTAGTTAAAGTATCATAAATATTATTATGTGTTTTTATTATTTTGTTAAAACCATTTTACACCATCTTTCAGTAAAATTGGATAATGGAATATCAGTTGTGATTATACGTAGACTTACACCTCCATGTAGATATATTATTTATTTTACATCTTCACATTTCATGGTTGATTATTATAATTTATTTAATATATATATATTATTTACATTAAAAAAATCTTCTATATTTTGAAAATATTATCTATATTTTTACATTCCCTTCTACTATTAAACGATAATGTCTCTCTTACATATGTTTAGATGATCTCCTCCATGGGGAGATTTGATTCAATTTTCATTTAAACATTACATATATAGTAATAAGGATAACCATAGTGAATATATGTATTATATTTATAATATAATAATTATTCTGTAAAATTGAGTTAGTATTTAACTTTTTTGTTCTATCTATCGAAATGGGGGGAAATCCCTCATCTGTACGTATAGACTTCCATCTCCAGAGAGTGAGATAATTCATTTATCATCACCTCTAAATTTAAATGGTATTAAAATTTTATATAATAAATAAATTTGAAAATTGAAATAGTATTATGATCTTATAGGTGTTTTTACCCTAAACATGATGTATGCAAAAAAACTATCCATCCAAAACACCCATGAAAAATTAAAAAATTCACACTAAAAAATGATTATTTTAATAAATAAATAAATATAAACTAGCATCAAAATGAATTGAAATTATTATATGTTATATAATAAGAATTTATAGGATTTGGTTATAGGAATATGAAAAATATTAATTTATTATATGTCAGGTTAAAATAAATTAAGATTAAATTCATACCTAAGGAAATGTGTTTCATAATGTAATTTATTTTCATTGGGTCATTTTAATAATTCATTTTCTATTTAATTCAATGACTATGTTTTCAATGAAAAATTTATTTTATATTTTATATTATAGAATTTCTATACATTTACGTTTATGATACAATATAAAATGCACTGATTAATTCTCAATTCAATGATATGTTTTTTATGGATTTCTCTTCTCACTTTTGATTTTATGATACCTGTGAAAATATTCACCAACTATTTCTTTAATATAGTTAATATACTACCCCATTGATATTATATATCATTTCTTAATTTATAGTTATGTTATTTAATGATTCTTTTTATGTTATTTCCTTCTTGGGGTATTGGTTTGAATGTTACAATAGTGGAAATGGTTTACATAAAATTCTATTATTTTTTAGGACTATTTAGGATTAAGTTTCCACTCAATTAATTATATAATATATCCACATAAAACCCAATATATTGATTTATACTATGTTTATTTCCTAAAATTTTATGGTTTCCTCTCATTTTCATCCATTGATAAACAAATAAGTTTGAATTAATGTTTTTATGAAAATATATCATTTATTTTTTAGCCATCAAGGAATACATTTATTTAATGTCCATGCTTTCATTAAAATGTTTTCATGTTTTTTTTCTATTATAATATTTTTTAATGTTCATTTTATACATTATTTGGTTTCTAAATAAATACTATGTAATATTCATTACATATTCTAAAATAGTACGTATTACAAAAAGTATGAATGAAATATTTATTTTAATATTTTTTCCTTATATTAATATTCCCTATATCAAGACTATGATTTTCATTGAATCGTCCTTACAAAGTTTACATGGTTATTTTAACGAATATTTTTAACTACTAATCTAGTAATTTTTAATTTTAAATTATATATTCAAAAATTAAAATTGTGTTATCCTCAAGAAATTTTATTGATCAGTTTTTAAAAAAATTCATCTATGTAAACATCCTTTGATAAATATTTTTACTTCCTAATAATATAATATAATAAAACCAACATCATTTTTTATTTAAATGGTTTATGATCATGTTGCACTATATTTTAGAATAATAAATATTATCATTTTGAATTCATGTTTTTATATATGAATGTGTTTATAGAATTGTTATAGAATTGTTATTAATTTTTTAATTTCGATGAATAAATTAGACATTGAATGTAATAATTGAGGTATGTTATATCCCAATGATGAATCAAAAGAACTCATAAGACAAACTAGCTTGGTTATTTTGTGTATTAATATCCAATAATATAGCATGTATTGGAACATGGCATTGATGTTATGATTATAATGTCATACATTATTCACTCTATCATAATGAAATCCCTGTTTGTAATCTATGTAATTTTTTTATGTTTTATTTAATCCACAAATATATTTTCCATTCGGGATAATATTTACATGAAATGTATTATTATTATTTTCCTCTTCCATATTATTCATTCTATAATTATTCTAATATATCTATTGATACACACCATCCTGGACTAATCATCTAATATCATTGTTTTTAATATCTTCAATCTCCAGGGAAACTAACATGGGATCTATGAATGATATGGTCATGTAATATAAAAAGTAATAAATTTATAACATGACTATAATGTTTTCTCATGTATTTTAGTGTAGTTTGAGAATCACATATGTATCTATTCTCCCAGGACTACTAAACTATTTGATCCTTCAGGATGAAATCCGTGGTATCATAAGACTATATTGTAAAATAATAATAAATTCTTGCTCATTGGAGGTCAGGTGTTACAATAAGAACCTTTAACACAAGGGGATGAAATATGGGAAGAGATTTGAGTATGACATTTTCAATCTAAATGGATCGACATGAGTGAATAAAATAATTGAGGTGGTGACCTATTATATGTGATGTGGGTGTAAATATAATAAAAAATTAAATATTAACATATAACTTGTTTTTTGGTCATTTAAATTTCTTAATAGTGTGAGATATTAAAAGATAATGGGGCTGGGATTGAAAAACAATCAATTAACAATATTTACACAATATTATTTGGCATTCTGAAACATATAACTTAGTTTATCCCATAGAAATCATTCTTAAACATTACAATGGTAATAGAATTTTCATTATCATTGGGTCTTAAAATCATTTATATAAATTAAATGTTTTACATAAGTGAACAAAGAATAATATGTGTTGGTAAAAATACCTAAATGAAACATTTCCTTGATTTTGAGTACGTTTTTCTAATTGATAATGATGTTTTTTGAGGTTAGTTGTTGAGTTTCATTGAGATTACTACCAATATATTTCTACAAAGGTCTAATTCGAATGATTGAATGATCTGGAAGTGGAAAGAATATTGTATACAATGTGACTCCATTTCCCATATTTTCCAAATTTTATGTTATAGAATTTAGAGGAAGGAAAATGTCTTTTTATAAATGGAATTTTTTTTGTGTAAATATAACGAGTTTCCCAAAATTGTGATGAAGATCCATGAATTTTTTTAATGTCATGATTCAGGGAATTCCAACCAAAATTTAGTAAATAATATAATTATAAAAATGTTTTGAATGTGCATGAGAGATGGTTTTTTCATGAAAAAAGCTTTTATTTTGTGCTCCATTAATATTTATTTACCTTCTAAATTTGGAATAAAAATGATATCATCGAGAAAAATAACAGTTTCATGAACATAGAAAGGGGTCAATGGATTTTTTTTTCATTTTTGTATGGGCCTATAAATAGGCGTCTAATCCCACCCCCCCTCGATTTAGATGCTCATTTGTTAGGGAAAATATGTTCTCTGAATGAGACTAGATTTCTCCAAAAAGTGTAAGAGTTATGGTAAAAACACACTAACAATTAAATGAAACAAATGATTACTATGCATAAAATTGATCATGATTATCATAGAAAAGGAATTTGCGGTCAAATTTTAGAATGTTTGGTATATAAATAAGATCGATGATAAAAAATGAGTTATTAGATAGTTGGTAGTTTAATGACTAAACTTAAATATTACACAAAATGTGGTAATGTTTCATTCTATACATCAAAATATTGTGCAAATAAAATCAATTTTGAATCTATAATGTGTTTACTATTAATATTATGGTAATGGTATATTTATCACAGGTATTAATGTGGAACATTATGATGCACTAAATGAGGTGTAAAATTTATTGATTCAATTGATCAATGTTTAATCTTATGAAATATAAGTGATAACACTTCACTTTAGTGAGAAGTGATCTTTCATTTCGAGATTGGGTTTCAAATAGGAGGGACATTGAGTCCACTCAGAACATTGTAATTGTAGGTTTCTTGGGGATATATGTGATCTACCAAGATCATTTTTTTAGGATGTGAACCATAATGGATTTGGTACATCAGGAAATTTTCTTTGTATTATCATCATAAATAGTCTAGTGTGGGTAAAACAAGTAAAAACTATGTTTATCAGGTATACATTAATTTTTAATAACACATTACTATAGGGAAGGGAGAGAGAAGTGTTTGATTTAAGGAAAAAATTATATGACATTAATTTTGTTTTAATATGTGATACCTTGATTCACCTTAACCCCTTATTCCTAGAGAATTTAAGCTATTTCAGCTAATAGTATACAATAATGTTTCTTGTCCAATTGGTTTTATAAATGAATTTCATGATTCTAAAATAAATGTTTTTAAAAAATTATAAAATTTAATGTCATTATTGATACTATTTAAATTGTTGACACTAAATATTCAATGAAAATAACGAAATTTGGATATGTAAATTTTCATCATAACTTATATGTTATTATTATTGGAATTTTTTTTAAACAACATATTTCAACCAAAACATATTTATTTTAATTCTTTCAAAAAAATTCATATTTTTTCTACTAGTTGAACAATAATTTCCTGGGTGTTTCGTAATCATTCATGGTATATAAAACATCTTTACAAATTAAAAATAAATTTCTTTTACAAATATTGTTTAATAATAGTAATTTTTTATCTATATTTTCCCATTTTTAATTTTTACTATTATCTATATTATGCGAACATATTATGTGAGAAAAAATGATATTTTTTTTATTTATCCTTTATATAAAATAATATACCATTTTTAATCTAATAAAATTAGAACATATATTCCATATTTTAGTATCTATTATGATATTTGGAAAGAATACTCCCTTATAATTAAATAAATTACTATTTTAATTGATTTTTAATCCCTGTATCATAGTTTTACAATTATATTAACCATTTTGTGCTTTACTATGTTAAAATAATTTTAACATGGTTTCTATTAATAATGATAAAAATAAAAGGATAATTATAAGATGTTTTAAACATAAAAAATAATAATATTAAATTAATATTTCAGGATTTAATATGAATGATTAAAAAAATTATTTGGAACCAAAGTGTGTGAAGAAATATAAAAATAGTTTAATTAAATATATAAATTTTAAGCAGAAAAGCTATTTTATACCAAAATAATGTATGATTTTTGTTCGCATGGAAATAATTTGATTATATTTAACAAAATAAAAAATTTGTGAGTTTAAAAAATGTAAATCTAGAAGTATTATTTATATTACACTGATTAAATGTAAATAAATTATGGGTATAGAAAATGGGTTATTTTTTAATATTCATCAAAAAAATATTTTTGATGAATAATACATAATATCAATTAGATTATATTTTTTACGGAATTAAAAAATAACATCACATTAATAAAATAAATTTTTACATAGTGGAATAAATTAAACAAAATATATTCACATAAAATGAAATAATACCCATATTTATGAAAATTAATTATTAAAGTAAAAAGTGAATTTAAAATAAATAAATCTATATAAAACACTGTTATATGATTTTAATTTATTTTATTAAATATAAAATCTATAAATTCCATTTAAATTATTTTTCTATAGTGGTTAACATAATTTACATTGATAAGATACCATGAGTACATAAATTGATTTTTAGAAAATTATCTTCCTTAATATGATGTTATTTTGTTTATAAACCAGTTTTTATTTTCTAGGGATTGTTCATTATAATTTAAATAATGGACATTTTTATACAAATATTTCATAATCTAGTTGCTAATAATTATATATTTCAATCAAACAGCTAGTCAGTAATGATAAAATTTTAATAATTATTTTTTAGTAGCTAGTTGTATTATTTTTTATCATAATTATTTAATGATTATTAATGATGTTTTTTCATATTATTATTTTCAAACTAAACTGAATTTTTTCTACACTAGTTGGAACACATGGGTTGGTTGAAATATTTACTTCTCCCTTTAATTGTATTTCACTCATTTTGGAGGTAATATCTTTATTGTTTACCTATGTTAGGTAGTTTTCATTCCTTCTTTCAAATTAAAACAATTAATCCATTTCTTTGACAACTGTTATAACATATTTATATATTTCCATCAAATTGAATTAGTAAAATCTAACCAAACCCTATATATTTACCAATAATAATAATAAAAATTTATTTATGTGCAATAAAATTCAATTAATTAGTCTATAAAAATGGAAGTAAAAATCACATGTCATTCAGCATAATAGATGATCTTACCACATACCCATAATCTAAATAGATATTCATAGACCTTGTAACTTGTCATTACTTTTCTATTATCCCATGATAGATTATATCAATCAAGGAAAAATAGTCTATAATCTTCACATGATATAAAAATAACATTTTTATTAAGATCAATTAATGATATGATTTATATCATACCAAACCACAACCTGATTATCTCAACATTATGAATAGTGTTAAAATTGATAGAGTAAAGGTAATATCTCTAGGGATCTTATAATCCTTAGGTATTGGTGATTCCTATGATACATAATAACCACGTATATAAAATTTTGAATGTATGACACTCTACGTGGTATAATAAGTGGATCATACAACATACAAATCACTTTTTGTTACTTTAATGTGAATGTTATTTCCATATTTGAAATGAAAACCATTTTAATCTTAACATATCATCATATCCTAAAATTTTAATAATGAACATATATTATTGATAACTCAATGTCATTATTCGTGAGGTTAATTTTCATTTGACATTATAAAATATAATCACCCAACATGAATGAATAATAAAATAGAAAATTAATTTTTTATAATATAAGATATTTTATGTCTTTTAAAACACATCTAGTAATATTTTGAAAAAATGCATAGATTGGTGAAAATAAATTCATATTATAGTGGAAAATCCTCATAAATAATAAATTTGTAATTTATTTTAATGATTTTATAAACTCATTTATTCACAATTAAATTCTCCTCATGTATCTAATTAACCATTTAATAAATTAATTTTTTTTATACACCAAGTTTATAAAAATATAATTGGGTTTGGAATATTTTTGAATCATGCTTTTTATATTAAAAGAAACACTGTATTATTTTATAGTTTGTTATATAGAACCACAAATATTATATGATAATGACTCATGGAATATTATTATATGTTAGAAATTTATCCCTGACTAATGAACTTCATATTTTCTTGTGATAATATATTAAAATCAGCATGAGTAGGATCACTAATATTTAGATACAATTTATCACTCATGGGATATAAGATGGTGAAATTTTATTTTAATTCACATATATAAGGTTAATTTCATTGATATTAATTAATTTTTTATTTTTGTTACATTATAGAACATTGTTAAAATTCAATTATCATGTGAATATCATATAGTTTGAATATATATAATATTTTATATTTTGAAACCAAGCTAATGGAATTTGAGATTTTGTGTTGATAGTTGTTAATTGATTATGAAAATAATTAGTAATATGGATTTAATTCACCATAGATGGATTTTTCTATCTATATGAAAATATTTTGAGATCATTTCTCTTAATTGATTTTTTACTATATATGTACATAGTCATTCAATGAAAAAAAAAATTATATAAATATAAGATTTATTTATAATGGGAGTTGAGAAAAGTATATAAATTTTATTGGAATAAAATTATCCACGTATCAGGAGTAATGTTGATGTCGAGGATAAAATAAATTTAATAATGGACATATTGGGGATTAGATAGCATGAAACATATTTTTACAGTCAATGCCTTTTATGTGTAACACTATACTATTCTTAGTTTATGAATTTTATAGATATCTATGTTATTTTATAACTGAGATATGAGTCAAATAGTGATTTATTTCTGGAATTATATTAATTTTATTTCATCCTCACAAACTAGTTACAGTTATCGATAAACATAATATTGTCTCCTAGTCTGACCTCATGATCAGTACTAATAAAATATGAATTAGAACAAAAAATTTACAAGGTTTTGTACATGTAACTACTCTATTTAATGATTTTTAAATAACTCAGTATGGATTCTCCACTTTAATATAAAGATCAATCATTGAATCCCACTTATAAACTAGTTATACACTCTAATAGTTGATCGCTTAGTTGATCTTGGTTTTACATCCCATCCACAGACTATTATTTATTGGTTGTTTATCCACCAAAACATTCATATTATTTCATGATTAGTTATATACGATATCAATTAGACTATTCAGTGAACATCTATAAAACACATTTAAAATTTCATCATCTTTAGTTTCGATAATGTACTAGAATGGGTCCTTCTTCAATGTAACCATATCTCAGAGCCTATAGGTTCATACTAGATCATGTACACCATCAAGATCTATAAATGATCCATATAATAAGTGTTTTGGTCTTCAAAATCCATTTAGATCTAGTTTCATCAGGATTGGTCTCAAAATTTAAATACACAAGTGTATCGCCTTTAGCATCTTCATGAATTCAGTAGAGTTTCTATCTTAAATACTTAAGATTATCAGTTATATATTAATAATCTCAAATTATGAAAAAATAAATAAAATTATAGAACTATATATTTATCATATGTATAATCTAAATATAATCAAAAATAATAATAATAACATGAATATCATCCTTATATTTAAAATAGTCATTATACCATGAATAAGGAAACAATACAATTATTTCTAGTAAATAATTTGACTTTTTATTAAATTTTTCTTTGAATCTTGAAAAACATGTCAATTATTCTATGTTTTATATTTCATTTAATAATAAAAAATAATTCCAAATTTAAATTTACAATCATTATTACATAACTTCAATTATCTAAAAGTCTCAGGATCTCTTAATAACATTTTATGAAATAATTTTCAATGTTGCTCAAACACTTTCATATCATCCATAATAATAATGTATATATAGTATGAATATTATTTCACATAATAAATATGAATTGATCGAATTTAAATATGAATACTAGTAATCATAATGTTTTCTTAATAAAAGAAATATGTCTCTCATTTACTACATTATTTTCTTTCTCTATGGAAATGACTAATATTAAATTTCATGGAGAAATAAGTATAAAAAATTCTAGATTTTGTATTTAAATTTGATCAATAAATTGACATAGATGAAAATCATAAAATTAATTCATAGAAATTCAAAAAATATATAAATATATTTACTCATCGTATATCATAATATTTTGATATTTTATTAATTAAGACCAAAATATTGGCATAGTGATGTTTTAATATTATCCACATAAAATCATTATTAATAATAAAATCTGTTCATGGAATATATCCTATTATGATTATAAATTGCATTAATTATTATAGAATATTCTTCCTAAGATTCCAAACTATTCATGCACTAACATAATTCAATCTCAAAAGCTTGAAATGTCCTACAGTTCCAACTCCATGTGAACCAAACAATTGGTGCCATGTTATTCTTAATGTATATTGATCAACCACAAATGATACTAGTCAATTCACCTTTCATCGTACTGTTAATTCATCATCCATGTGAACACTTATAGTATCTTCATATCACTATGATCATAGTAACATTAATTATACTTTGTAGTTGAATTTATATTCATTATTGGTCATAGCCTTTTTGTGGTCGATCACACTTGTCATGGTTTTTTATATTTATTTGTTTGGTGAATTTGTAAACAAGTGGTCATTTAATTAAAATCTTGTTGATGTTTGAGTTACTCATGTAGATTATTTATTTCAGGTCACATGTTATGTATCTGTTTTTTTATGTTTTAAATTTTTGTTAATCCTGTGGTTAGTACATAGATTCTGGAATCACTATCCATGTTGTTAGTACAATGACTATGGATTAACCCTTTATGTGTTCACTTTGATTATTGTAATTATATTTATCCATCATTTATTCATTCTATCACTTGAAGCCACAAATCCAATCCACTAGAATCATACTTTAATTGGTCAACTGATTTTTTCTAGGATGATTCTAAGGAGAAGATGATATGACAATTGATCGAATGTTGATTAAATATTAGATCATATGGTTGTTGTAACATGTATTTGTTTTTAATATTGAAGAAAAACATCTATATCAAATGACTCACATAGGGTTTTTCCCAAATCTTCCCCCACATAATTAAATATTATATAACTTCAAAAATCACGATGAATGCTATGGGTAATTTGACACCTCTCTCAAGGATCATTCCACCTTACACATTTCTGGAAAACTTCCTCTACCTTTGAACATAACATCTTACATATCTTGACACAAGTGTGACCATGTCTTCATATTCATATGTTTTACCTCTAACACACCTATATAACACCATATGATTACTGGATAGAGTTGGATAACATGTATTAGAGTGAGATCCCAGATGTGTGGTTAAGATAGACCCTTGGTAGAATATTGGTAGCCAATTTTTATGTTTCACTTAGTAGAATTTAATTTTTAAAATAAACTAAGAAAAAATATCTATCGTTATCCATTTTTTATTATCATTAATTCATTCATGGTAATTCTCATAAATATATTCTTGAAACAATATTTTTCAAAGGATATGTCATTATTAAATATAACTAATGTTGATAATTACTAATTCCCACATAATATAGGATGGGATTTCCATGTTGTAAACATAAGTACATCAAAAAATATAGATAAATAAGGTCATAATACTTACTAAACAATAATTTAATAATTACATATACTTCCATATAGACATAGGATTCTCCAAATATGTTATTAAATCTATAATCCTTAAAATCCATTTCCCTGGGCCTTGTATTTACCTCAATCACCTAATAAGTATACCTGGATTTTTTATCAAGTATAATATAGAATTCCTAAAAATTAATAAGTATTGACACCATCATCCTCATCATGGTGGCCATTAAAATTGAAATCAAATATAACTAAAACATGGGAACTTCAGTCTCTACATCTTTATTTATTTTTAATACTATTACACATAGACACACACACACATATATATCAATATTTTTGTCACCATAAATTATTTCCTTTCCTCCATAGTTAAAATTAAATTAAATGATCAATATGACTGGATTATAATCTCTTTATTTTCTATTCAAGGCATTCATAAACTATTCCCCCTTTTCAATTACAAAATAAGGAGAATACCGTAAGGCTCTAATAGAAATGAACCATTGTTTGGACTAATCTATGTCTACATAGAAAGAAACTCTATAAAAATCAAGATATATTTCATCATTGGGATAAACATTTCCTAAAAAATACAATGTGTGTGATATCAGGCTCTAAAACTAATTCAATTGGTTATTTGAAATATATATATGATGAAAAACAATTTATCCATCCAACATATAGGATGAAAACATGAAAAAAATATATATTATTTTAGAAAAATCCCTTATTCTCATATTTAATTCTACCAGCTCTCCACCATCATAATATTATTTTATTTTAACAAATATATAGGATTAAAGTGTTATTGGCATACCATTTCCCCTATCTTGTTTTATTCTCTAGAATTTATATATTTATTTTATAAAAATTTCAACTCAACCCATCACCCTCAATATATGATCACAATTAATTAATTCAATTGTAGTTTAGAGAAATCACGAAGAAGTAATTATTTATTCTATATAGATGATAACACTGAAAAAATTTCCTTCAATTATTGAAAAATTATAATAAATAAATAAGAATAATATACAATAAAGAGGGATAAAATATTTATGTAAATGAAACATTTAATGAGACTATTTTATGTAATTCAGTATTTATTATTCTTTCCATGATCAATATGGTATGCTCTCTCTTACTTTTTTATATCATTTATTTATTGTGAAATTATTTTCAATTCATGAATTGATCCCTCATATGGAGTTGTTATTCTACTCTTAGTTGTCAAGGAACCTATTACGTGTGAATTACCTCCCTTTGATAAGGTTGATTTACATTAATTTTTTTTGGAATAATATTCATTAGTTTTTCAAATTATACATTATTAATAGAAAAATATGTACATTGTTTTCAAATACATATTATCTCACTAGATCTTGATGACTCAAATTTTTGTAAATAACTAAAATATTCACAAGTATTATTTACCTCATTTTGAAATAGAATACAAGTAGAATTTTTCAAAGCTAGTTCCTCTTCCCTTTTAGTCAACTTATGTTTGGTATTTATAATTTCATTCTCATATTTTTCCAATTTCATTTTATGTCTCAAAACTATTCAATTTTATTGGTACATTTTGGTTAACTGATTATTTCTTCTATTTTCTTCTCATAATTGATCACCATAACTCCACGTTGTTTTTTTCATATCTCATAATGTAAAATTGATCTAAAAATTATATTATTCATTTCAATATATATATCAACACAAGTAAAACCCTTGTAATAATGATATAATAAATTTCTATTATTTCTCGTCAATTTTCATTGTAAGCATTAATTTTTCTAGGAGAATGTATTCTCTCTAGACTATTCTCCATGAAATCCATTGTACTCATAGTATGAGACATTATAGTAAATACGATTAAAAAATAATTAATTAAATCATCAAAACATCATGATAGTTTAGTGGAAACTTGATAGGGCACCACTTCTTGAGGCATATGTTGGTTAACCCCTAATTCAGAAGTTGAATCAATGGATTTTTTTTGCAATTCTCTTTAATATAATTCATCATTTAGAACTTTTTAGAAACAAGATCTAATCAATTTAAACTCATTGAACCTATCCTTGTATAGTAGTAATGTGATAGAGATCAACACACAATATTTCCAATGTTCGATACAAATACAAACTCCCTTTCATGTTGGATAAGAACTCTAACATTGATTTTTCTCTATAATTCATTCATCAATTATAGAATATTATTCCGAATCTGGTTATAAAACTCAAGTTTGGATCCATTAAATGTATTAGTTATACACCTCAACCTCCCTCTACATCCTTGAATTTTTATACACCCATGTGATAAGATCCTTCAACAATAATTTATACAAAATTGTTACTACCTCATCATAAAATTTTCTTATCCAGTCATTTAAAGATAACATTTTTCATTACATGGTCTATTAACATGACCATGTAATATATAAATTTCTCAGGTACACCTTAATTATCATAAAAATTTCTAGAATATGTCACTTGGTATTGATTATAATCTGAGATATACTTCAAATTGAAATCCTTTTAAAAATGTATTATTTAGGTGTATCTCCTTTACAAACATCCTAACTTTACCTTTCCTATTTAAATTTATACTTTAGAGTATTAGGATCTCTGATAATAATCTCATTGTACATATATATATAATATCAATGAAAATTATCTTTATAAACTTGTAATTAAAAATGTATTCACAATAATGATATAATGAATATTATCCTCATAATTATAATGTCAAATATTCCCAAAAAATCATGAACTATAGACATTTTGAGAAATTAATTTCACTATTTTTAATTTGGATAGTGAATATTTAACAACAACTCATTTATTCATAATATTAAATTATTTTTAAAATCCTAGAATAAATCCTCATTAAAATTTTCATTATTTGTTCCCTCACATTTAATACATGATTGTCTCATTTTTCCTTCCCCACATATCTTGAAATAATTCTAAATGTGGCTCGAGATCATTATTTTCATCCACAACAATTGAGTATATATAGTATCTGGTTACTTCCATGAAAAAAATAAGAATTTTTCTTCTAGATAATATTTCTATCATTATGAATAGAGTCCATAGAATAAAATACTACATGAATCTCATTGACTATAACAATTTATACGTAGTGAAATGAATGACAAAAAAATCATGGGGAAACAATACTTAGAACAACTCCATTGATTAAATTAATCATTAATAAGTTGATTTACAGACATGAAGAGTGTAGCATGAATGTATGATAATTATCAATTAATTTATTGACATATCCTCATAATATAACATTGTAGTGTAATATTTTTTTATGATAGTCAATAGATATGCATCATTATATTTTAATTTTTTTTTCATGTGGAATATATAATGTTCATAAAATCTATACGTCGAAAAGATCTTCACATGGTTATGCAAAACATGAATGCCTGAATAATGTTGTTCTGTAGTGTTGATACTATTCATAATACTATTTAATTAATTTATGGAATCATGATATGATATGTTGTTAAAAAATAATGTTTAGTATACTTTTGGTATTCATATCCTCTCATAGTACATTAATCTATAGTGAAGTCTAATGGTTAAATGGCATTTCCTCGAGATGTATATTAATAGAACATGTGAAAAATGTGGTATCATCACCTCAATGTTCACAAAATCAACTCCAAAGAACATGGTAGGTTCATATATACTCATGTTTAATCATATCATTCTTGTTTCCTATCACTCTTGAAATGATCACTTGTATTTACTCATGTCTTATCTTCAAAATCATGGGGTCTATTTATTTCAATATTTTGGTATCATTAGTTACACATGTGGTCAGTGTTTTTATTGATTCATGGTATCTATTAAGTAGTTCATTTGTCTACTTCATTCTATTTTTGTGGTTAGTAAATCAGTCATAGTTTTTCCTTTCATATAGATAGTGCATTGTCTATGTATTAGTACTTATCATGGTTTCATTGAGGATGTGAATGCAGTTGATCCATATAATGTTACTACAATCACTATAAGACTCGTAATAGAACCAATAGAGCTGATGGATTCATGGTTAATCAAGTTAATACTTGTGTTAATACGGTAGGTATGGAATACTTATTTTGATAAAATCGGAATGATTAATCATATCTGATTGGTTTTGTTATATGTGTTTTCCTTAATGTTGTAATAGTACTCATGCATGAATCATTCAAAAATCATTCCTTCTCTAAAAATGAATACACATAATAATAAATTCCACATAATTATATTTCCCGAACATTCCTAAGGGGTGTAATAATATGAACCCCATGTGATACCTCTTATGTATGCCTGTGAAAATTCCCTATGACAATCCTACTCATATAATGCATTCTAATAGCCATATAGAACTAGATCCTAAATGGTAGACATAAAAACCACATATCTAGTTGAATTAGTTTTTTTTGGAGATGGGTTGAAAATAACATTGAATACACATGGTAAAAATAAAATTAGGAAATATACTTGGAATAATTTTCAATCCATGTCCCTTTTTAAATTTTTATTTATTTATTAAAAATAATTATCAAATAATATTCCTCTAGAAAAACTAATATAATTTTTCTTGAACATTATATCACAAATGTCATAAAATATTGATGAATATTTATTAACCCACACCATATGAAAGTTTGTTCATGTAATAAACATACTCTCATATCCAAGTATAATTATCACATTTTTTATAAATTAATAACTACACTCCAGTTAGAAGTTATAATTCCACATAGTCATGGACATCTCGAAATAAGTTCTTCAATCAAGCTACCTCAAAAAACCATTATCATTGATCATAGAAGCATAACATACATATAATATAATTAAATAGATGTTATATAAATAATGAAATCTAATCCCTCTCTATCAAAAAATATTCAAAACAACATCATCATCATCATGATATATTCTTCCAATTGACAACAATTGTAACTAAGACATGGACAAATAAATGACATATGAGTTTCATAAATATTCCCAACCATATGAATGTCCCTTATAGTCATGTATAATTTAATGTGAATTGGTATTTTTAAATGAATTTAATTAGAACCTATGGAAAAATGAATATTTTTAGTATAAAAAAAGATTTTTTGTTTAATTAAATTCAAATATCCACTTAAATATTAATTAATTAATTATTTCATTAACATTCCAATATAATATATCAAATTAGTTGATTGAATTAATATTAGATAGGCCTGAGTAATTTCTAATGTCCATATTTGAATTTGTTATGGGGTGAATGTAATGCTCTAACAAGAACTATAACATTAGATAATATCATAATTGTAACTAGAGTGTGAATTTAACCACTATATTTATTAGTTTTAACATATTTTAGGGATCATTAATGAACCCATGAATGTGTTTGGGGACTTCATATACTTTTAGAGGATTATTAATGTTCTAAATGGCCATTATAGGATATTTATTGTCACTAGATTATTAAATTATTTATTTTATATCTGTGGAGTCGATTTAAAATACCTATTTCTATAAATACCATAGTTTAAGAGAGTTACCTTCATTCCACAATGAGAAGTAAAAGGTTTCTCTTAGATTTTTTGTATTACTTATTATCCAATAATTTTATTTAGTTTTCATTTTTGAAAATTTCCCTTGTATTTTTATCCTCACCTAAACCATTATATTCCTTTTATGGTGACTAGAATTAGTTACATTGGAATATGATCCCACAGTGAAATTTTTTATTATTATTATTGTTTGATGTCATTGGTGGACTAGACTCAATAATTCATGCTTTTCATAAATTTTACAAATCTTTTTAAAAAAGATATGATTATCATATTTTCGTATTGCTATGTTTATTTAATAGTTCTTATGATATTGGGATTAATATATAAATACTTTTGGTACAATCTATGTGTTGATATAATTAAAAATATTAACATTATTTAATGAAAACATTATAAATAAATATAATTATTAGGAAATCCCACCAACAAACATATAACAAAGTGTATCCCTCCACTAGTGAAATACATTTATTAAAAATGGATGTGTTTCAAGAAAATGTGGGTAAATATATTATGCTAATATTTTTGTATGCATGTAACATTGATTATGTTCATGTATTGAATATGATATAGCTACATTATTAGTAATATCCAATCGACACATGATTACAAAATAATATATAAAAATAATGTCAAAATACTGTAAAATTAGAATACCTATTATGTAATATTAATTTAAAAGTCAAATGCAACATATATGGAATATTTTTATAGTTATATCTCTTCTAATGGGTAATTTTTGGAACTGATTTTTAGCTTGGTCTCTATGTGAAATATCATATTGCATGTGCTAGAGTCCCCAAGACCACTTTAGTATGATATATCAACTAATCTTACTATAATTTATGTGGATACAGATAATGAATTAATGTAATTTGATTAATGTATTGACAAATGTATGTCATATAATGGTAAATGAGTTAAGTAATTAATATTTTTATAACAAATTGAGTATATTTATATAAAACAAACTATTAGATTGCAGTTAACATAATCATGTGGATTATACATGAGGTACTTGTGATGGAAATGGCTGGACTAAATATATAACAAATCATTAAATTTATCAGTGATTGATTCCTTTTAGAATGAATGACATTCATCATGATCTTGTGAAACTAAATAAATGATTTCAACTTAGCTGAGAATCAATAAACAATCTTTTTTTAATCAAATAGGGTTATGGTTTTCTTATTATTAAAATTATTTTTCATTAGACTATGATACTCAATTTAATTGAATCATTATAGAGGTGTGTAGGACTAAATTAAATAACATAAAAAAACTGGAACTAATCGACTTGAACTAAAACAATTATGTCAAAATCAGTTAATCGATCTCATGTTAGTTGATGGTTATGGAATATTTTTTGGATTTAGTTCATTTTTTGTATCTGTAACCATTATTAACCATATATAAACAACTAAATAAATATTTACAACCCTTTTTCAATTTTAATTGAGGATTAAAATTGAATTAATAATTTTTAATATAACTTAAAGAAATATTTATGTTGTATATAAAATATAATAATATAATAAGATATTGGGAGTATATATCATTAAATAATCTTTAATGTTTCCCCAAACATCATTAATTCTCTTAAAATATTTTTCATATTGATGAATTCGTTTTTTTAATATATTTTCCTCATTTAAATATTTAATTTATTATTTTTAATGGTATTCCCTATAATCAATTTAATATAATATAATCACCGCATTATATTAGAATCTTTCGTTATGAATATTTTGGATTTTATACTTTTATATGAGTCAAATTAAAATTACACTATCATTTACATGATTTAATAAGAAATATAAGTTAATTTTAATAGTTATTAACCTTCCAGTTTAATTAAAGTTACATCTAGAAAAATCTACATCCATTTTTGGTGTATACATATGGTGGTTTTTTTGGATGATTTATTAAAAATGATAACCATAACTGATTTAAACTGACAATCCACACCCCATGATCATAGTGATATGGTTATGATGTTATTCAAAATACTATTTTCATAATATTTATTTATTATATAATATGAGAGTTTTATTATAACTAATTAACTATATTTTCATACCAAAATTTATATCCCTTAAGATATTATCCTAAATGAGTTACCACAAATATTAATATGGATTTGGGCCAACTAAATTTAAATTAATTGGGTTAATTATGTTAGTGGACAGATATATTATAATATAATTTGTTTAATAATAAAATATTTTCTATAAATTATTAGACATATTTTATTTTTTGCATGCATGGAATCAAAAATAATTTCAAACCTATCTATGAAAATTTTCATGGATGAGGAAAATTAAATGAAAATAATTATATTAATTAGTATAATAATTTCATAGTTTTCCCCAAACATAAGTAGAATAATATATTTTATAGAGAAACATGCTCTTTTGAACATAATTTTTTTTACCTCACACTAATATGGATTATTATTAGAATAATTTCGATGATATTTGGAAGTACCATATTAATTTCTGGCATAAAAGATTCATCAGATTTATCATGAATATAAATTGAGTGTGTTTTACAATTTAATGATGATGTTAAAGATATATAATAATATAAATACTGTATAGAATGTTCTAATGATGTAATGTCATTTTTCATTGAAATATAACATAAGGAAACCCAGTTTTCACTCATGTGGTTAAAATGTTTGGGCATATAAAAAATTGGCAGGAACAAGGATCTCTATCAAGAATTATCATCATTTATGTGGTACTATTTTAATTTATAAGATTATTTAATTTTTATCATTAGTAATTTTAATATTAAAATTAATGAATGCACACATTATATGATTATCAGTATATTTAAAAACAATGGGAAGAAAAAAAAAGGGAACACATTATCATGGTGTTTAAAAATTTAATGGTAAATTCAAGGCCAATAAGATGTGGACGTCAAAAAATTAAAATTATTATATACCAAAACTAAAAGCTATGAATGTCTCCATATCCAAGGATGTACAATGTGTCATTCTAAGATATACTGGAAATATAAAATTAATTATAATAGTTATTGAGAGATACTTATTATGAGATGTGATTGTAGTTTGAATACATCATGATTTTATGTTATTGAATTAAATTTCTACTAGCATAAAAATGGGTCTTATAATATATAATTTCAATACATATTTGGAATATTTTTCGACATTTCATATTGAATAATAATTTGATTAAGGGATATATAGAGGTATGAGTAACAAATGGATCATGTGATGGAATATTATCTCTTGGGGAAGACAATATTTTATACCGTGAATAATTTCACTATTTAAAAAAACTATATTATTTATCATCTAAAAATATAATGCTTATTATTTTACATTTTCTTGATATGATGTGTGTTTCTTTTGTAATAAATAATTAGTGGTATCATGTTATATTTGTATACCCACTATGATAAATTGTTTTATCAAATCAAATAATTTTTCAACAATAAACCTTTTTTGATAAGAATATTTTTTATATAGGAATCAAACCCATTCCATCATAGTTATTTTTATACAAGTTTTAATTTTTTTTGAATTTTAAAAACCATACCTATAGAGGGAGAAAAACAATATTCATTTAAAAAGCTGTTTTTCCGACACCTGTTTCGTGACTGGTGTTTTCAGACTGAGAAAAACCAAACTCAAAGTATCGGGTCCATTGGCATTAGATTAATATCATTATATCAAAAAAGAATTGGAGGCTGAATTTTTTTGAATGATTTTTCCCTTTATTATAATCAATAAAATGAATAATTTTATATGTTAGAAATATATAAGTTTTTAGGTGACGATGTCATGATGATATAGAAAATTATTATTGATGTATATCAAGTCAAAATTTAGAATTTTCTCAAACATTTTAATCCATGATAGAAGATACATTTTTGATCATGATGTTTTTATCAATCATGAAACATACACATGATAAAATAAATTGATGAAATGGAGGAATCATAATGATTGATGATGATCTAGTGACCTTGAAAAAAATTTCATTAGCTATTTAAGAATCATATAAAAATGTTTTCAGAATCCATAATTTATAAATATGATGAAGTTTGAATAATCACGAATCACTTAAGTGGAATCAAAACTGAATAAATTCTATTGGAAAGGTAAAAACAATTTAATTGGATTTCTATTATAGTTTAAAATTAAATTATAATATTAATTCCATCATAATTATGATTTTATCAGACCGACTCTTAGAAGTAATCATAACATAATAGGCTGAGAAGGAAACATATCGTAATTAGTTTAGAACGAAATAGATTTTAATGAGATAAGAATGAAATAGATCATAATGAGGTGAGAATGAATCATATCTAAATGATTTGAAAAAGAAACAAATCGTAATTAGATAAAAATGAAACAGATCTTAATTATATCTCCCCAGCTTTAAAGCTTACTTACTATTGAATTAAATGAATAATTCACATTGAGGATCTTTTCAGGTTTAGAGTTTTAGAGAATTAGATCATAAATCATGAATTACATTCAACATTTAAACAAAGTGGTTACATAAAAGAGAGTATTAATTTTTTCCCATCAACAGAAACATATTTAAAATAAAACATAGATTCATTCTTGACACTTCCTTGACACTATCATCATATCATGCACCTTTTCCTTGACCTATGAAAAACATTTAAAAAACATGGGATGAGCATAAAAAGCTCAGTAAGGGATATAAAAGTATGAAAAGAAAACATTATTCCATGTATGAAATCATACTTTACTCATAAAACATAAGAATTTTAACAAACCTCATCAAATCATGAATAAATAATAGAAATCATAAGGCATAAAGGTAACTTGAGGCATTCATAACATTCTTACATAGGGAGTAACCCTCTTGGTTACGTTTGGAATACCAATCACAGTATATTTCCTAAATCTCTTCGGAGAAACCTTATTGTTTAACTCCTTCACATCACCCAATGAATTGGAGAGCTATATCGGGATCACCCACAATTATTTTGTCACGGTACCACCAGTCTTCATAAAAATTCCCAAGAACCATAACATAATCGTATCACATAAAACAAGCATAAATGAAACACAACATTTCCAATTTTCAATCACGAGATATCAATATAACACATTGATATAAAAACATTATGAAACCCATTTTAAATCCCAAAATAAAAGAAAAGTAAAACATGGTATTTATTTTTCATTTGAAAAAAGTTATGGCTTGTAGAGGAAACTAAAACTCAAATAATGGTCACGGTGGTGGAGAAGTCGTTGTCTCCGCATACGTACAACAAAAAAACATTCCATTTTATCGTTTAGTAAATGATTCGTATAAAAATATTCCATTTGAATGAACGTAAAAGTCAAAGGGTTTTACACACCATATAAAATAAAGTTGTGTATAAAACAAAATATGCCTCAATGAAAGGAGATTGAGACGATGTCCCTTACAAAGACGGTATCCTAGGATTAAGGATAAATCAATTAAATAATTATGTGTGAAAAAAGAATACACCAAATATTAGTGGATATTATGTGTAAAACAATCATAGGTTATCCACACATATTCATAGAACGACATATTAAAAGAGTGCCAGTTTATCCCAAATAATCAAAATTGGGTTAAGAAGTTACCTTGCAAAAATTCGACAGCCTAACGGCGTCACTTCAAAATTTATAAAATGAGTTGATGAGAGATAAAAAGGGTATCTCATCACTTGAACATAATATTTACATCAATAAGGATATAGAAGACCATATCCCACCATAAAAATATGTAAATTAAAAGACCCAACAAAAGAATCCTTTCAAAAAGAGGAGAGTGAAAGGTTCCCTCACCGACTTGGGTATCTTTCGAAACATACACCCCATGAAAGAAGGACAATACATCATTGATGTAAATACTCATAAAAGAAATTATATTACACAAAGAGTAGAATAATGGTAAGTATATATTCCACTCAACAGAAATGGTGGAAAATGTAGCATAAATCTCAAGGGAATAAAAGTGAGATAAAAATCCCTTATGAAAACTCGGCAGCCTAACGACGCCACTTAGATCTTCCAAAAATGAATTGATGATATCAAATAGGGTCTCTCATCATATTAAAATAAAATTTAAATCAAACGGAATATAAAATAACATCCCCCAACATAACAAAGAGGAGCATAAAATAAGTGACATAAAGGAGAGTACTTAAAAAGAATGAGAGAGGTTGGATCTCTTACAAAAATTCAGCAGCCTAACGGTGCCACTCAAAACATTCAAAATGGATTGATGAGAGAAAATAAAGAGTCTCATCATATTAACATAATAAATTACAGTAAGAGTAATATAAAATAACATCCCAATCATATGAAATATGATCTTAAAATGAATGACATAAATGAGTGTACTTAAAAAGAAAGATAGTGGTAGGATCCCTTACCTCGTGTCTGACATGACTCGATCGTTATTTAATCTCCTGAATAATAGAATTTGGTTAATTTAAAATTTCATAAGGAACTCCATTAAAGATTATTATTCAGTTAATATTAAATATTATAATATTATAATTATTGTTTAATAAAGTGAGTTCATATCAGACGTTTTTGTTGATGTTCGGTAGATGAGTAAAAATTGGACTTGTTGGAAAAGTATTTTCTATGTAGTTATAGGTACATCATATCCAGAATAGTATTGATTTTTTAAATATCATATATATCCTGTATATATTCATTTTAAACTATTCCATAGCATTTGGAGATAAAAAAAATTAAAATCACCGTTCATGGAGACGGTAGGCCGTACGTACGCATGAACGCTACTTTTATTTTTTTTTCATATTTACAGAATTAAAACAAAATGTGAGAGATATATATATATTATAATTAAAGTATAATATATATGTTATATTGGTCACATATATTCATTAGTTTCATTCTTTATACATTCCACGTATTGCATGAACGAGTCACAACACTTGAGGGGGGGGGGTAGTCCACACTTCCTCATATGAAATTATCGCATTTTCACAACAAGAACAGAATAATGGTATGTTTTAAATATAAAAGACAGAAACATATAGTAAACATAAATACCATATATATCATATATAAAATACAGTTACATCATAATGGCCACCTTTAGAGGTGTTAAAATATTATTGAACAATCTTCGTTTCGTGAGGCAGAAAATCGTCAACAACAGAAACTGTATGTTTTTTAACTATTTGACGAAGGTGTCTATAGGTGAAGCTCTAATAATTCTCATAACAACATCCTAGTATATTTATGATACTGGTTTTGTTACAAAAGGAAGGAATAAAAGGAGTGTAGGGGGGTTAGAGAAGAAAAATGAAACAAAAGAACACAACAGAAGACACTACCTTTAAATCAGGTAACTCTTTGTGATTTGAGCTCAAAGGCTCCCTTAGAAAGACTTATGAAAAAATTGAGGCTTCTAAGAGTAATAGTGTGATTTTGAGATAAAAAATGGTTAAGGGTTGGCTGATACAAAGGCTTGAGAGGTTTGGGTAAGGTGGTAGAGTTGGGGGCCTTTTATAAGAGGAGAGGAGGGGCACTGTTGGAATGTTATAAAAGGATACTTTATTATAAAATTATATTAGGTTCTTAAAGGTCCCAGAATTATATATTTTGAGTATAAGGTGATTATAGTTCTAAATACACACATTCAATAGGTTTTTGACAAGTGTAGGTCTTATATTTTACATTACCTTTTAATTTTATTTAAATCGTTAAATAATGAGATAATCACTACATCATCATGGTGTCATAAAAAATTTACATTTTTTAATGTTTAAAAATTTAAAAAAATTATCATGATGTAGGAAAAAATTTTATCTTTCTAATTAATATTTATAGTCAAACATATGACTTATATTACCCCATTTAAAGTTTGTTTTAGTAAAACAACACATGATTGTGACATTTTTATTTTAACATTAAATAAAAAGTTATTAATGTCATTTTCCTACCAAAGTGGCTCCATGGCGTTCCCAAGTTGAACCATGGACTTTTTTATCATCCATGACTCATCCAATAAAGGTAGAACATGTTTCAAGGTCATTTCATATTATTATAACATTATCGTTACCTTAAATTACACTAATTACCTTTAATTGTGATTAAAAAATTAAGAGTTACTATTCACCAAAATATTATTTTAATCCCATTGAACTAAATTTTACATCCTAATGAAAACCATGTATGTTGGATTTTTTAAATTCAAACCACAGAAGTGTTAAAGTTTCATTTAAACAAAAAAGCAGTTTTTAAACTACCACTCAGTGGTTTCACTATTCATCAAAAATTGATGTTTTTCAGAAAAATACCAAAAATTCACCGTAAGCTATATTTTATATTCTGAATTAAAAAATTATGTCCATTTTACAAAAATCAAAATATATAAGATTCATTAATTAATTTAATAATTAATTCCTGCTGTCAAAACAAATAGCGTGTTTTTAAGAAACAATATCTATTAAAAGATTGACAGTAGTATAAGTCCAATTTCAAAATGAAATTAATTCCAATGACCACTATTGGATTAAATGGAAAAAATACATTCAAATTTCACTTTAAAAACAATTCAAAAGATAATCTAATCATATAAATAAATTATATTAAAAAGAGGTTTTGAATTAAAATACAACATGTTTCACTATTCATTAAAAAATGAACTTTATCAGAAAAATACCAAAAATTTACAGAAAGTAAATTTTGATGTCATGATTATAAAGAAGAATTTTATTTTTTCAAATATAACACATAAAATTTTCAAAAAGTATATTTAAAAGAGGTTCTCCCTCAAAAGGCGGCTAATCGGCCTTTTAATGAATATTAGAATATTTACGCTAAAAATTGGATTAATTCGCATTTTTAATCCTCTAACATTTATTGTAAAAAGTAAAAATATTTGTAAAACATATATAATCATTTTGTAGTTAGTTCTGTTCATTCCCACCATTACAAGGGCTAGGCGTTAACTACCATTAAAAATAATTTTATTTTATTATTAGTGTGCAACGAAAGATTCCCAAGAAACTTGTTGTTGTGTATTGGGTACACCATCAAGCATTGCATCCCCTTTAAAGTAATATTAATATTTTATTCACTAATATGGATAAATGTGAAAATTTCATATTCATTATTTACCCGGGGTGTTACGTCCTTCCCCCCTTTTGGGAATTACATCCTCGCAATTTTAAAATTGGGCTTGGAAATTTCATTGAAAATCCCAAATCAAAACAAGAGTCTGTAAAACAATCAATTTAAAAATAAAGAAAGATAAGTACAAAGGTCACCCGATTTAACCCATACAAGGATTCCATGTAGGAAACATGGATATGGAGGAAAAACAACGGGTCATGTTCTGAGGGAGAGTGATAGTAAACATGGACTACTAGAATTCTGGGAATTTGCGCACACTGTAGCAGGAGAGTTTTAGCGGCCACTATTTGGAGGTCGCTAAAAGGGGTATTAGCGGCCGCTAATACTAAAATAAAATTCGGCGGGATTTTTCCAGCCTATTGGTTGCAGGTATTAGAGACCACCATTTGGTGGCCGCTAAAGGGTTTATTAGCATCCGCCAAATGGTGGCCACTAATACTGAATTAAAAAACCAGCGGGATTTCTTCCTCGTCTTCTTCAAGAAGTCCTGCAACACCGGCGCCTGGCCATGCCGCCCCCTGCCGCCCCACCCCCTCTTCACCTGCATCCATCCCGAACACATCATGAACCTACATTGACCCTCTGGTCTCCCCTCGACCTCACCCCACCACAAAACGACTCACCCTAACCGACCCGAACCCTCCACGGACATCGTGCATCCTCTATGGCCGATGAGCCAAGCTGGTGGACCACATTGTTGGTGTCTACTGCCTCACGGACAGAAAATTGCGTTTTTTTGTTGATCTTTAGGGGTCTCCATTTGGCGGCCGCTAAAGGATTTAGAAACAGGCCAAAAACATCCTCTAAAGCCCATATTTCTAGTAGTGATGTCTAGGAGAAAGTTAACGTTAAGAAAATCACAAACATGTGATGGGTTAAACGGTATTCGATTCCCCAGTAAGAAAAGTTAACAAACAACATTTTTGTTTTAAGTTACTCTTAATTGAATAATTTATTTTTGAGCTTAACTAAATAATAATGAAACATACTTACTTGTCACGTAGACATTCAACTTTTACTAGATTCATTAATCAAACTCATATTTTCTCCAAAATACGAGTATTTAGGAAGACTTGTTCGCATTAAGGGTACTATAATCAGCTTATTGAGAACCACCTAATCCAAAAAAAGGAACTATATATTTCCCATGTCTTTAGACAAAAACCAAAACCAAAAATTGTTAGTATGAGATCAGATAATCCAAAAAAGTATAATCCTTTATAAAAAGATAATCTATTCTTAATATCCAAAATTTGTACCAAAAAAATCCCAAAGATCAACGAAGACCATTCGATAAACAATTGTCCATAAAATTCATCAAAGTAAACCAAACTATGATCGAAACCAAAATATTTGAAGTATTTAATCACATAGTCTTCTAAGGTACAAATTAACTTTTATCTCTAAATAACATCAGTTGCTCTTAAATTCTCATATTGAAAAGTAATTAACCAAATCACATATACTCCATGACAGGTTAATCATTTCCATATATAACCCAAAATAAACTTACTCTTGATTCCTAAAATCATATAACTAAAATGAATTTGTCAAACTAACCAAGGAATTCACGTAGTTCAGTGGTAGACGATAAATACGAGTCATACATTGGTTGTGGGTTTGATTCCCGCAGCTTTGTCTGATGTGACGTGTTGTCACATTGTCCTAGTGTTGTACTTTTTCCAAAACAATATAATTCCTAAAACATTCCCCAAAATGAGATAAAATCATCAAACATAATCATAACATATTTTAACCTCAAGTTTATCTCATGCCTTTGATTTTCCATCATTACATATAGTAACCCATAATTACCTCAAAAGTAAGGATCATATAAAATCTAATGGTTACCTTTATAATTATTACCTAAACATCCACATCGATTGGTCATCTCGTACATGATGCATTACAGAACATACCAAGGTTCAAGTGGTTGATCATGACTCATTGATAGTTGGTTTAGAACAACCACGAGTTTCCTCATTGAATCTCCCATTTCATCCAGTCCGTTAATCAGAGAACCACCACAGTTTCCTTCAAACTTGTTGTCACTTTGGTGCCTGCTAGATCAATCCATGTACTAAAAACTGAAATGTCAGTGTGAGTATTTCAACAAAACCATCATGTACTACTGAGGAAGATAAACACTAAGATATACTTACTCATTCACTTTATCTAAAACAAGGACTCTTTCTGAAATCCTAACCATTATGGTAATGTCACTTATGCTTAGAGAATACCCTAACCTCTAAAGTTTTCTAAAACGACCTCTGTTACCAACTATAAGGCCAAGGCCATAAAGCCTACTTAATATTGAATTAAATGAATAATTCACATTGAGGATCATTTCAGGTTTAGAGTTTTAGAGAAGTAGATCATAAATCATGAATTACATTCCACATCTAAACAAAGTGGTTACATAAAAGATAGTAATCATTTTTTACCATCAACGGAAACATATTTAAAATAAAACATGGATTCTTTCATGAAACATCCATGACCCTATCATCATATCATCTACCATTCCCTTGACCTGTGAAAAAAATTTCAAAAACTTGGGATGAGCATAAAAAGCTTAGCAAGGGATATCAAAGTACGAAAAGAAAACATTAGTCCATGTATGAAATCATACTTTACGCATAAAACATGATCATTTTAACATACCTCATCAAATAATGAATAAATAATATAAATCATAAGGCATAAAGGTAACTTGAGGCATTCATAACATTCCTACATAGGGAGTAACCCATTTGGTTACGTTTGGAATACCCATCACAGTATAATCCCTAATTCTCTTCAGAGAAACCTTAAGGTTTAACTCCTTCGCATTACCCAATGCTTTGGAGAGCTATATCGGGCTCACCCGCCATTAGTTTATCACGGAACCACCCGTCTTCATAACAATTCCCAAGAACCATAACATAATTGTATCACATAAAATATGAATAAAGGAAACATATCATTTACACTTTTCGATCACGAGATATCAATACAACACATTGATATAAAAAATTATGAAAACCATTTTAAATACCAAAATAAAATAAAATTAAAACATGGTATTTATTTTTCATTCGAAAAAAGTTATGTCTTGTAGAGGAAGTTAAAACTCAAATAATGGTCACTGTGGTAGAGAAGTCGTTGTCGTCTCATACATACGACAAAAAACATTCTCTTTTGTCGTTTAGTAAATGCTTCGTATAAAAATATTCCTTTTTAATAAATGTAAAAATAAATGGTTTTTATACAACATATAAATGAATGTTGTGTATAAAACAAAATATGCCTCAATGAGAGGAGATTGAGACGATGTCCCTTACAGAGATGGTATCCTTTGATTAAAGATAAATAAATTATTTAATTATGTGTGAAAAACGAAAAAACCAAATATAAGTGGATATTAAGTGTAAAAAAATCACAGGTTATTCACACATATTCATAGAACGTCATATTCAAGGAGTGAAAGTTTATCCCAAAGAATCAAAATTGGGTTAAGAAGTTCCTTTGCAAAAATTTGATAGCCTAACGGCATCACTTCAAAATTCTGAAAATGAGTTGATGATAGATAAAAAGGATATCTCGTCACATGAACATAAAATTTACATGAATAAGGATATATAAGAACATATACCAACATAACAATTTTTAAATTAAAAGACCCATCAAAAGAAGTCTTTTCAAAAGAGGAGGGTGAAAAGTTCCCTTACCGACTTGGGTATCATTTGAAACATACACCCCATGAAAGAAGGACAATACATCATTGATGTAAATACTCATAAACGAAAGTATTTTACATAAAGATTAGAATAATGGGAAGTTTATATACCACTCAACGGAAATGGTGGAAAATGTAGCATAAATCTCACTGGAATAAAAGTGAGATGAAACATCCCTTACAAAAACTCGGCATCCTAACGACGCCACTTAAAACATCCAAAAATGGATTAATGAGAAAAAATAGGGTCTCTCATCATATTAACATAAAATTTAAATCATTAGGAATATAAAATAACATCCTCCAACATAACAAAGATGATCTTAAAAGAATTGACATAATATAGATTACTTAAAATGAAAGAGAGAGGTTGGATCTCTTATGAAAATTCGGCAGCCTAACGGCACCGCTCAAAACATCAAAAATGGATTGATGAGAGAAAATAGGGTGTCTAATCATATGAACATAAAAAATTACAGTAATAGTAATATAAAAGATCATCCCAATCATAATAAATACGATCTTAAAAGGAATGACATAAAACAGTGTACTTAAAAAGAAAGCGAGGGGTAGGTTCCCTTACCTCGTGTCTGACATGACTCGATCATTCTTTAATCTCATGAATAATAAAATTTGGTCAATCTATAAATTCTTAAGGAACTCATTTAAATATTAATATTCAGTTCATATCACATATTATAATGTTATAATAATTGGTTAATAATGTGATTTCATATCAGATGTTTTTGTCAATGTTTGGTACATGAGTAAAAATTGAACTTATTGGAAAAGAATTTTGCATGTTATTATAGGTACATCATATCCAGAATAGTATTTATGTTTTAAATATCATATATATCCAGTATATATTCATTTTATACTATTCCATATCATTTGGAGATAAAAAAATTAAATGCACCGTTCATGGAGACGGTAGGTCGTACGTACGCATGAACGCTACTTTCCTTTTTTGTCATATTAATGGAATTAAAACAAAATGAGATAGATATATATATATTATAATTACAGTATAATATATATGTTATATAGGTCACATATGTTCATTAATTTCATTCTTTATACATTCCACGTATTTCATGAAGGAGTCACATCACTTGAGGGGGCGGTAGTCCACGCTTCTTCATATGAAATTATCGCATTTGCACAACATGAAAAGAATAAAGGTATGTCTTAAATATAAAATACAAAAGAATATAGTAAACATAAATACAATATATATCATATATAAAATACAGTTACATCATAATGGCCACCTTTAAAGGTGTTAAACGAATATTGAACAATCATCGTTTCGTGAGGTAGAAAATCGCCAACCACAAAAACAATATGTTCTTTAACCATTAGACGAAGGTGTGTGTAGGTGTAGCACTAATAATTCTCATAAAAACATCCTAGTATATTTAAGATACTGGTTTTGTTACAAAATAATGTAATAAAAAGAGTTTATGGGGTTTGAGAAGAAAATTAAAACAAAAGAACACAATAGAAGACACTACCTTTAAATCGGATAACCCTTTTTGATTTGAGCTTAAAGGCTTCCTTGGAATGACTTCTGACCAAAGTGAGGATTCTAGGAGTAAAAAAAAGATTTGTAGAGACAAAATGGGTAGGGTTTGGCCGAGCTAATGGCTTTAGAGGTGTGGGTAAGGTGGTAGAGGTGGGCGCCTTTTATAAGAGGAGAGGAGGGGCACTCTTGGAAAGTTATAAACGGTTACTTTATTATAAAATGAGTTTCGGTTTTTAAAGGTCCCACAATTATATATTTCTAGGATAAGGTGATAATAGTTCTAAATACACACATCTAATAGGTTTTTGACAAGTTTGGGTCTTATATTTTACATTATGATTTCATTTTATTTAAATCGTTAAATAGTGAGGTAATCACTGCATCATCATGGTGTCATAAATAATTTAATTTATTTAATGTCTAAAAATTATATAAAAACTGTAATGATGTAGGAAATCTTTTTATATTTCCAATTAATATTTATAGTAAAACATATGACTTTTATAACCCCATTTAAAAATAGTTTTAGTAAAACAACACACGTTTGTGACATTTTTATTTTAACATTAAATAAAAAGTTATCAATGTCATTTTCCTAACAAAGTGGCTCCATGGGGTCCCCAAGTTGACCCATGGATTTTCTTGGTCGGCCATGACTCATCCAATATGGTTAGAACATTTTTCAAGGACATTTAATATTATTTTAACATTATCATTACCTTAAATTACACTAATTACCTCTAATCACGATGAAAAACTTAAGAGTTACTATTCACCAAAAAAAACATGTTAATCCCATTGAACCAAATTTTACATCCTAATGAAAACCATGTATGTCAGAATTTTGAAATTCAAACCTAATAAGTGGTAAAGTTTCATTTAAACGAAAAAACAGTTTTTAAACTACCACTTAGTGGTTTCACTATTCATTAAAAATTGATGTTTTTCTGAAAAATACCGAAAATTCACACTAAGATATACTAGATATTCCGAATTCAATAATGATTTCCATTTGACAAAATTAAAAACATATAAGTTGAATTAATTAATTTAATAATTAATTCCCGTTGTCAAAACAAATAGCGAGTTTTTAAGATACAATATTTATTAAAAGATTGACACTAGTTTCAATCCAATTTCAAAGTGAAATTACTTCCAATGAAAACTATTGGATTAAATGGTAAAAATAAATTCTTCTCTCAATTTGAAAACAATTCAAATGATAATCTAATCATATAAATAAATTAGATTAAGAAGTGGTTTCGAATTAAAATACAACATTTTCACTATTCATTATAAAAATGAACTTTATCGGAAATATACCAAAAATTTACACAGAGTAAATTTTGATGTCCTAATTCTAAAGAAGAATTTTATTTTTTCAAATATAACACATAAAATTTTCAAAAAGTGGATTTAAAAGAGGTTCTCCATCAAAAGGTGGTTAATCTACCTTTTAAAAAATATTATAATGTTTACGCTTACAATTGGATTCATTGGCATTTTTAATCCTCTAACATTTATTGTAAAAAGTAAAAATATTTGAAAAAATATATATAATAATTTTGTAATTAGTTCTGTTCATTACCACCATTACAACAGCTAGGAGTTAACTACCATTTAAAATAATATTATTTTATTATTAGAGTGAAACGTAAGATTCCCAAGAAACTCATTGTTGCGTATTGGGTATGCCATCGAGCATAGCGTCCCCTTTAAAGTAATATTAATATTTTATTAACATATTTGGATAAATGTGAAAATTTCATATTCTTTATTTACCTGGGGTGTTACATTAATGAGCTAATAATGAAACAAATCATAATGATATGATTAAGATGAATAATAAAAAAATATGTCCTAAAAAGTTTATGAAGAGATGAAATGTTAAATTAAATTTTGAGTAAATTTCAGAGAAATAGGAGGAGGATTGATGATATAATAGTCAATGTTTAAATGATAATATTTTTAATGTATTGAAATATGAGGAAGTGAGGAAAAAATTCAATTTTATATCTTTTTTTCTCTACGTCACTTCTAAATACATTATCAGATCATTCATTCATTGAAAACATTCATAGAAGTGGAAAATGTGGAGTGCTAAATAATTTGAGTGAATTTTCATACTAGACTATGATCTAAGAAGAACATCACAAACATGAATGTTTTATTTTCCAGATAGTATAATCATATTTAGAAACATCATATTGATTAATTGTGTAGAGTTTGAGGTTTCCAAATTGATAATTGTCTCATCGTATTGATAACATCATATTAAGTAAATCAGATTGAATAATATTGTATTGAGAATTTGATTATATTTTTTGTTTTGAAGAATGAGAATGGGTTCATTTTATTAAGTCCACAATATATATTATATCAGACTAAGAATGATAACATTGTGTTTATATCAGAGATTGAGAACTGAATATTGAGGATGAAAATTTTATATATTCTTCATTGGATTGAGAAAATCAGATCCAATCATAACAGATTAAGGATTCAAACTAAGAAACTGTGGAGTCGTTTCAAAAATTCATTTATTCATTCAATTAGATCAATTTAAAAACAAAAATTGTACTCTAATGAGAGTCAATATAATATTTCATATTATGAGATAGAACATGTAAGATGGGTGTTGGAACAAATTATATTCTCTTCTTTATAATATTGAATTTCTATAGTCCCATGACTGGGGATATGGAAATTCTCTAGGTTCTCACACAAACGCCTAACCTTATAAATATTATATAATTAAATAAATTCTTGTTTTACATCATTGATTATTTAGTAAAATTTTAAACATAACTACATCTTACATGGTTGTATGGGTTAAATTTTTTAATGTTTTGAAACTATCAAAAACTAATTATTTGATTCAACCCCACACCATTCTTAGTTTATATTCAATCCATTGTAAATTCAATTAGTATTAGTGGAATGTTCCCTTGTGTAATCCTTATCATGGATAATATCAATTCATTCAAAAGTCGGGGAATTCTTACATTTGATGGAAAATAATACGATGGATGAAAAAACCAGATGATCAATTATCTCTATTTTATTGAGATTGAAGGTTTCAAAGCTGCTAATATTGGTTTTCCACATATTGAGAAGGATTCTAAAATTAAGTTTGATGTTATGTGAAATATAGACGTTTATGGAAATGATATAGATGAAATACTACTTTCCTTGTATAATAATTTTAATCTAATGGTGATGTGTCTCAAAAATTCAAAAAGTATATGGGAAAAGATGGAATTTATTTTCAAAAGAAATTCAAAAGTCAATGATGAAAAGAAACAAATCTGGTATAGTATATATGAAGACATAAAAATTATATATGAATAAACTATTAATTAATACTTTAACTGAGTGAATAGAATTGTGTGCAAAAATAAACATTCTAGAGATGTCCTAGAAAATAAGACAATAATGAAATAATATATGAGGAATGTTTTAGATATGTTTGATTATAAAATTTCATATTTATAAGATAAGGTGAATTTATCTCTTAATGAATTTCATAACATTATTTTTTCTTAAGAAATGAGTAAATATCAAATGTTTAAAAATAAAATGAAATATAAAATGGGGTTTAAATAAATAATAATGATGAAAATCCATGATTTTGACGAAATTGAAACATGTTATCATGATGATATGTAAGATGACGAGATGAATGATAATATTATGGCTATTATATATGGAACCTCTCAGAGAGGTTTTGTAAAATATGGATGTAAATGTTCCTTAAAATGTTTTGAGTGTGGTATAATCAGAAATGTTTCTATAAATTTTCCCAATAATAATGTGGGGAAATACAGAGATGATTCTGATGAAACACCATCAAGGAATAAGTGAAAAAAAATAAAGGACAACAATCATTCATAAAATAAAAGATGATTTTTAAAATATGCTAATTAAGAATGTTTAATTGGAATCTTCTAACAAAAATTCATATAAAGATGAATGTTTTGAAAAGTTCATATCTTTCTAAAATAGTTAAATAAAATATTCCACATATAGTGAAGAAGGTTGAGAAGAATCATATATAACATTAAATATCCAAAACGAAAATGTTTTATTTATTCGTCAAAAACCACACAAGAAAAAAATTATACTAATGAAGAAATAATGTAAAGAAGTTCTTAAAGGATGAATAGATTTCATCGAGCTTGAGGAATAATACATCGATGAGATATTATGTTAAAAACATAACATTGATAAATAGGGGAATATGATTTAAGATATTACTATGAAGATGGATGAAAAATAAAAATAATATAAAAGGTTTGAATAATAAATTATTCCACCTGAAAGTACCTCTCGGAAAATGAATGAAAATTTCAACACATATTTTTATTTAAAATATGAGTCTTTTAATGTTGTTAAGAAATCCCCATATAAGAATTTGGTGAAATATTCACTCAATAAATGTAATGTTTCATATGATTATTTTAGCATTTCATTTTCTTGAATAGGTTTTTGGAAATAATTTTTGGATAAGTGATGTTAGAAATCAAGGAAATATACGAAATTATAAAACCCACTCCAATGAAAATATGATCCACATCATGAGTATGTATGATATGAATGAAGTTACCAACCACTACAATGTTTCTATATAAAAATGTCGTTATTTAATTAAAAAATAATATTTGATTGATATTGATAGTTTTGGGGAACATATGAGAATATATATTATAATTTATGGAACAATTGACCTCTACCATGAATAAGGTTAGAAAAAAGTTGTTGAAATTGTGAATATATTATTAGTAATGATCATAACTTATACAATGTTGAAAAGGTGAATTATCAATATATTTTAGACATTCAAAAAATATATTTGAATATTTGGATGATGATTGTGAAATATGTTATATGGCTGGTCATAATACTAAAAGTTGTAGTAGACATTTTCCAGGACAAGGTTGTTATGAATGAAATGAAAAATAATGTTGGGGAATGATTTTTCTTATTGACTCATATGTGGACAGATTCAGAAGGAAAAGAATGTGGATACTAGATTGGGGTTTTTCAAGACATATAATATTTTGTATAGAAATATTGAAACATTATGATATTCATGATGGAGGACCAGTTACCTTTCATAATGTTAGTACATTAAAATTCAAATGAATCATAATGGATAATATTGCAGTGCGAATGTGGAAATATAAGAGATTATTATTTTTTAATGGGAAAAATCACAACCTAAATAGTGTAAATAGACTTTCTAATTATTGAAAAGGAATTTTAATAATAAATTATTTTTTCATCATAAACTATTTGAAATATGGGAGAGATATTACAAATGGATAATGAACTAGTGCGAATCTCTTCTAAATACCATAATTCAATAACTCATGTTACCATAGTGTTGAAGTTGAAATCAAATTTTTTGTAATGGCCTCAAACTCTTTGGTCCATTCATTGCTAAAATCTAATTTTTGAGAAGTTCTTGCTTTTCAAGGTTATAAATCCTCATCACATTTTTACATATTTCACATTGTAAACATAAATGTTTTTGTTAGTGTTTCATTTTGAAATATTGGTTTTGGCATGCCATTTTGAACTATTAATGTCAGTGTTTCATTTTAAACTATCTGTGTCGATGTGAAATTTGGAAATGTCAATGTCGACGTGTCATTTGAATGGTCGATGTCGGCATGTCATTTTGAATTGTTAGTGTTATAATTTCATTTTGAACTATCGGTGTCAGCATGTCATTTGGAAATGTTGGTGTTCGCATGTCATTTTGAAATGTCAGTGTCTACATGGAATTTTTAAATATTGGTTTTAGCATTTCATATTGAAAAATTGTTGTCGACACGTCATTTTGAACAGCCAGTGTTGGCATTTCATATTGATCTGTCAGTATTTTTGTTTCATTTTGATGTCACAGATTCAATGTGTCATTTTTAACTATATGTGTCGGCGTCATATTTGGAACTATCGTTGTTAGTGTGATAGTTGTGAATTGTGTTACCGGATTCCTACAGTCTAATCCGTTTGACATTTTCCTTAACATAAAATGTGTTCAAACCCTTTTTATGGGATTTTAGGCTGTTTCAAATTCCATAACTTTTTTCTTAATATTTTTATTTTTCTATTAACAATTACTTTATTATAACACATATAATTTATGAGATCTACCTTTAATGGGAATCTAAATTATATCTAAATCACTGCACCATTTAGATTTTCAAAAGGCCGAGATATTTTCCACAATGTTATTCCACCTCTTTTCTCTCCTTGTGAGGTTTCCCATTACATTAATCCTATACGAGTGATGTGATCGAACCTTATTCCTTGATTTTTTCCCCTTGATGTTTTTTCATTCTACATGTGTGCCCTCTATTTTGGTGCAAGAAGAAAGTTTTGACTCCTTATCGATTGAAGGTATGATCTACCTTTGTTCTTGTGTCATATAAGATAATTCTTCTCCTAATTCTCCATAAAATGTTATTCTATGTGATCAATATTTTTCTAATGGAATTTGCTTGGGCGTTATTTGGTATGGTCATGTAGTGGCGTCCCCATGTTGAAACAACTATTGCTGGGAGAGGTGATCATGATATGTTGAGTTTGAATTTTTGTAAAGAACATCATGAACATATCGACGTAGGTGATTCTTAGATTATAAATTCATTTTAATTAAAGTATAGAGTTATCATTAATTATCCAACTCAATCACAATTTAATTTTCATAATTAATATATGAACTTGATAGATAAATTCCAATTTATTGTATGTTTTGCCTCTTATTTCTGCAAGATAATGAGATATCTATGATTTCTTCACTTACCATGTCATTCTAGTTGGAAATTCGTAACAAACATAATCTGGGATTACCTTTAAATTATTTTTCCAATGATAAGGATTTATATAAATAAATCAGGTTGTTGCTATGGAAAATTTTTTATAATCAAATTGATGCATTAATCATGTTTAATTATTTTGTGAAATATATGATAGCTTTGTGTTTAATATGTACATTGTTGGATCCCAATAACAATTAAGAGGATAATTCAAGATGTACTAAAGATCTATTTGACCGATAAATGTTAATACCTTATAGGGTTTTGAGTTTACATCATTCTTGTAGGGTCAGGTACATTCATCTTTGGAGTAATGATAGCTCATTGTGTGTGAAGGATGAATTTCTTTTTTAGGGCCAAGAGCCTGGTTTCATTGTTATTTCCTACTGCATGTGTTGTGTTATGAGCCCAGATGGATGCTATAAGATGTGGGGGTTGGGAGGCCAATTTATTATGGCAGAAATAGATGCCTAGATTGGTGATGTGCATCTTTTTATTCATGTGGGTATCAGGAGGACACCAGATATGATGAAATGAGATGGATGTGAATGTTGGATGCATGTTAAATATTTTTTTTGTTTATATTTTTTACATTCCACACCTCTTATGGTAGCTAGTCATACTTACCCACTTTCCAAAAGATGAAAAATATGTGTGGTGTATGACACATGTTTTACGTATTTTTCTTCTCAAGTACGGATGGGTCTCTGCTCATTCTATAGTTGTAAATGATTTAATGGGCAGTTCACCTACTCACCGTGTTGAGCCCATTGTTCTTGGTAGCATATAATGTTTTTCTATAATTCCTAGTAATATTAGAAATTCATAATGCTATTAATAAATGGTTGAATATATGATATTAACCCATGGGGTTGGGTCTTCCATGGATTCAATGTTGAGGTTATATTTATGATAATAATTGGACATTGTTTGGTTTTTCATGGAGGTCCTGGAACATTGTTTTGATTGTAATGAAATGTAATGTGAAGTAGATAATGGTCAATTACCAGTTAGAGAATTAATTAATGCAAATTAAAAATGATAAAAAAGCGATATATAACATAATATAGCTCTTTGTATTGGTATATGACTATAGGATATCAAGTCTTAGTTGTTGTAGTCGGGATTCCAATTGATAATATCTATAGTTGTGTCTATGACTAAGTTTTTACCACAATACGGTTGTGAGCTGTATTATAAATTTACATTTTCTTGATTCAATATGGGACTCCACCCTTTCAGTTAGGGGATCTAACACACTAAGGATTCTAAGACATGGGGATGTATTCCCCAATATATTGGTGGGATGAGGGATAACTGACTACCCCTTTTGGCTCTGCTTTCTTCTCTTGGTAGATACTTACGATTGTAAGAACAACGATTAGTTTTCCCAATATATTTTTAGAGGGTTTTAATGGATTCTTGTAACTCATACACATATATTATAGATATAGTTTCTTATGTACTACTATAGGTGTAATGTTTATATGTTATGATGCCTTGAGGACTCTTACTCTGCATATGGGAATTAATTGATTCAAGTGTAATTTCTGACGTATGACACACATTATTCAAGCTATGGTGGCTCCTAAAAATACCTATCTTGTTTTTTTACATGGAGGAATTGGTTTTTTGCATGATGCACATGTAGTGGTGCTAGGCAGTGGTGTCTACGGGTGGGCCTTTTGGGAGAGTGATTCTTAGGACGTGCGACGTATTGGAAGAACTAAAAACTAGTAGTGTAGTTATAGAATGGTACCACTGATATTCATTATTATATTATAAAATCATGTATGTAATACTTGATGAGAGTATCCATGATGATACATGAAACATAGTCTATATGTTTAGCTGGTGAGTTAGTTTCATGTGTTGTTCACTAGGATTTTACATGCATTCATTACTTTTGTATGAGAGGTTCTAGGGAGGATCCTTCTATGTATATTATTATACACACTCTATGTATAAAAAAACCGTTTTAGGTCTCCTGGAGTAGATTGGAGATCTTGCTGGTTACTACTAGATTGTGGTTTCCGAAGTTATTTGTTCTTCATGGTCGTTATTGTTTTACATTCTTTTTGTACTTTTCATTTTTCCTTCCAGTTGAATTAGTTCATGCATGAAATTGAATACGTGTACATGGGATTTATTATATATTTTACTCTGAGATGATGTTGGTTGGTGTATATCATATCTCTCCATGTCCCTTATTTTTCTTAGAGTGTAATGCCTCCTATTTTTTGTGTTGACTATACCCTTGGTGCTAGTTGCAAACCCAAGGCCTACTAGAGTTGGGACTCAAGGGTCACTATCTCCCTTTTCACATTTTTAGACTAGGTGGGGTTCACATTTTGGGGAGGTGGTCATGAAAAAGAGGCATCAAAGGTCTGTATGATTGATAGGATTATGTATGGAGTTGGGGATTAGTTATTTTTCATGGGTTTGTAGTTAAACGATGTTAGTCAAGTTTAACAAGTGTTTTAAACCCTAGTTATTTTCTAAGACATAGGTATTTAGGTCCCCCTATGGTCTGACTCACAAATAATTATGTATACATTGTATACTAAATGAGGTGATACTGGTTGAAGGATACAGACCTTGTAAAGGATCGTGCATTATTCTTCTTTATGCATATATTTGAATTGGTAGACCATGGGATAGGTTAACCCAACAGAAATAAATAGAAACTATTAATTAATTAATTTTGAGTCTTTGATATTCCACTGTAATGATCTATATCTATTTCTTGTTTTGTAGGTATTGGATTAGGTCGGCATCCTCATCCGGTTCACACATAATATGTATTGTAGGATGTGCTGACTGATCGCTATAGTTTAGAGGCTGATGATGATGAAACAAGGAGGAGAAAACTCCATGGGTGTTTGTTCCTGATTATTTACAAGTACGAGAGATCCGTTTCATATAGATTCATTGATGACTTGTTGGAGGTGGTTGAGATATCTCTCAAATCAATCTGTACTCAAATGGAGTGTTTCGTGTCATTGGATTTGATGATGTCGTTTGGGGCGGTGAGGTAGTGGTTGTTATTCTTCCTCAGGGATCATGAGGAGTCAACAGTCTCATGGGTGGAGTTCCTAGAAATGTTTAGAGTTTAGTTTCTTTCTTCGACTAGGATGGTGTCCAGTCACCATGAGATGCTAACCCTTTGATAGGGGAGCTCTTGCGTGTGAGATTTTGGAATCCATTTCAAGAACCTTTTAGGATATTCGTTGGACCTATTAACAGTTGGGGAGGTAAAAGCGATGCATTTCAAGGACACTTTTCATCCCAATATGTTGTGCTATGTCACACCAATTTATTCTGGATACATATATTGAGGTGCTAGGGATGTTAGAGTTCATCGAGAAGATGTTATCCCGAACTGGCCATTAATGAGAGGGGACATGTCCGGATTCCTCACGAAGCAGAGTTGTGGTTCAAGGTTCCTAGTAATGAAGAAGAATTTTAGTTTATCTGGTGGGTGATCCAAGACCTTTGTATCTTGCCTCTATGGGGATAGTGTCTATCATATATATTCCAAGGTACTATAAACTTGTTTTTCTTATGTAGGATGAGGTCATTAGCACTTAGTGTTCCCGTCCGTTTTGAGTAGTCAACGTGCGTCACATGTATTTCTTCATGTTTTTCAATTTTGGTAGATTGAACCGATGGAGCTGCAGCTAATTTCACCATCTTTGGATTAGATTAGTATATATGGGGTGGAATAGGAAATCCTCAGGATTCTCCCCATCCTCATATTGAAGATTTTTTTTGTGGTGGGAATCATCAATTTCAGAGAGTTTGTGGAAGAGGAAATGGACATCTTTATGCTTTATCATTGCATGTTCCATGCAATTCAGATGTCATTCGATGTACCCTTTTTATCTTTTCTACTTGGTGGTATGACTTGTTTGATTCAAGAGGTATTTACAAGGTAATATTTTTTTCCTTTTCTATACTTTGGGACAAGAGGTGGAGGCTTCCATTTCGGTTGGCATTGATTATGCCAATTAGAGGTTGAGAAAACTTATTTGAAGTATGTATAGACTGTGAGATACTCCTGGGGGAGCACCACTCATGGAGAGATTTCAAATTTATATAGATATGATAATATTATGTCATAATTGGGATTTATTGGTCTAATCATTGTACGATATTGTGGACTCCTTTAGAGGGATATCAATGTTCATCAATTTTGATAGAGATTCATCGGTGTTTTTTAGATAGAGAGACCCTTGTATGGGTACAATATGGGTTTAATACTTGTCATAATTGATGGCTAAGATGATGTTGAGTACATTATTGGTTTTGAGGTAGGGACTTCCCAGGTTATTATAAGTATACCCTAATGTCCTTCCATAAGTGTTTATAGTATTAACCAATCGATGAGGGATCGAGTTTGGGATTAAGCTCTAGCCATGAGCATCCTCTATCGCTATGAATCCATATTGGATGACCCCTTATAAGTTACAAGATCTATGTATATAGCTTTATGTTCTATTTCAGTGTGGTATTTTTGGCTTAGTGTGTCACTATGGGTTTCACCCATTTTTGGTAATGAAGGCATATGGTAGTTTGCAGTTGTGTATCGATTATTGTCACATTAACAAAGTGACAGTGAAAAATTTCTATAATATTCCACATATTTTTTATTTTTTTGTTCAACTGATTAGTGAAAGCTTGTTCTCAATGTTCAGAACACCATCAAATGTGTGTGTGAAGGATGCGAATCTCTTGAACACAATTTTCTATTTTCATTTTGAGAATTATGACTTAATTTTAAGGCCATTCTGTGAGATTAATTCTCAATGTGTGTTCATGGGGTTGATGAACACTATGTTATATGAGTTCTTAGATATGATCGTGGTGGTTTTCTATCAATAAATTCATGTGTACTTTGTGTCTAAGAAGGATCATGTAGATCATTTTCATTCTATTTTGGGAGTTCTTTGTCAATAGAAACTATTTTGGACAATTTTTTAGTTTGAATTTGGGGATCTAGAATTTTGTTTATTAGGGAATGTTGTATCCAATTACGATGTACCTATGGATCTGTCAAAGATATAAGTTTTTGTTTCTTTTGTAGCCCCGAAGACAATGGTAGAGGTACAACATTTCCGTTGTCTCGCATGCTATTACAAGAGGTTTGTAGCTGAATTATCTTGGTTTGGGACTCCTCTAACAACATCGACAAGAAATTGTTAGGCATTCATAAGGAATGATCAATTCAAGTTATCTTTTGATTATTTGAAGGATAATTTTTTCTGTAACTCCCCACGATTTCATAGTGTGTTACATCTTCAAAATAATTAAATAACATGCACTACACGCAACACTGAGTTCAAGCGCACCATGACATACCAAACAAGCCATTCAAAAGAGTTTATGAATACTAATAACTAAATTTTGAACATTATATAATCCTTATAATTTTAGAATCCATATTATGAGTTTCTTAGAAATAATGTAAGACCAAATTCGTTTTTTAGATAAAACAAGTATTATTCAAAAATGCACTTTTACAAACTTTTAATAGTGAAACCTTTTTAAATACAAATATTTTAAGCTTTTATATATTCAATTTGACTATATAAATTTATTTTTTAGAATGGGGAAATCAAAAATTTACAATAAAACACCCCAAGCTTCCACGATACGCTTATCTTTGAATAAAATAGTTATGTGTGTTGTACGCAACATCAAGTTCTAACACACACCACAACCAATCAAACTAGCCGTTATGAATAGTAATGCCTAATTTTTGAAATTTTATAAATTTTATCTCTCAAAATGGACTTCATTTTTGGATTTATAATCTTGAATTTATCTAGGGTGAAATTTTGGTACTTTTTGGATAACTTTTATATTTTGATGAATAGTGAAAATTACTGAATTTTAATTAAAATCAAATTTTTTAATAAAAATAATTAATATTGATAAGTTATGAATTTGTGTGGTTTTAAAGTATATTTAGAATAAATTTTTACCATTTAATACAATTTTGGTCATTTTACATATTTTCACAATTAAACAGGACATAAACATGTGACAATCTTTTGATAGTTATTATATCAAAAAAACACGCTTTTGTTTTGACTCTGGGAATTAATTTTAAATTAATTTCTACAAATTATGTGTTTTGAATTTGGAAAAATGGATTCCATATTTTTAATCAGGATGTCCAAATTTTGTAAATAGGTAACTTTTATTTTCAGAAATTTTGAATAATTACTTCGGTAAATATTTTATTTTCCATTATTAAAGGGTAAATCCGGTAAATATGGGTTAAAAAATAATATTATTATAATAATAAATTACCCTAAAAAGTATCCTAACCTTACTGGTTGATACATGTCCGACCATGGGCATCATTGGGTCGATTTTTGGGACCCCATGGAGCCACTTGTAGGTGATAGGGACACTTTATTTTAATTAAGATAATGTAAATACATACATGACATAAGATTATATATTTTAGAAAAAAATAAATACATAGGGATATATATGTTATATTTTCGATTATAAATATTCATTAAAAAGATAAAAATATTTCCTACATAATTATACTTTATTTATAATTTCTAGACATTGAAAAAGTAAAAATATATATGACAATATAATGATGTAGTATTTTCCTTATTAATGAAAGAATCAAATAATTGGTATTATAAATGTTAAAATAAATATAATTTGAATGTTTTGATGACATACACGAATTTTATTGGTTAATAAGAAATTTTAGTAATGCTTAAATGAATTTGTTTCTAACTAATAAATTTGTTAAGACGTTAACAAAAATCAATTATTGAGTAGTCTCAAAATTGACATAAATGAGTTTTTAAAAGAAATATTACATTATAAATTTATATTATATTCCTAAAAACCTATGGTTTGGAAAAATGACTTATATAATTATTTATGTATCATTAATGGACCACTTGGGGTCGCATGGATATATATAGTATGTTTATTAACTATATATATTATAAAAATACAATGAGATATGGTAAGTGTTAAACAAATTAACCAAGAGTTAAAACTAAAAGGTAAGGTTAATATAATGACCCAAACCAATATAAAATCTTTTGTTTGAAAGGATTTAGACACATCCCTACCTTATAATTTGATTAATCCACTTTGGATCCATTAGAAACTGAAAATTATTTTATTATAAAATAATACTTTATGTTCTTCCAAAAGAGCCCCTCACCCCTCTTATAAAAGAGAACTCCCCCTTCTTGTTAATTCACTCCATCAAGGCCATTTGGCTCGGCCAACCCCTGACCAAATATCCTCAAAACATCCCACAATTCATTCTAGAGGCCGTATTATTATTTGAAATCCAACCTAAGCAGCCCTTTTAATCAAACCAAAAGGAAGAACCCAAAGAAGAGGTAACGTCTTCACCACCCTCTTTAAAGATCCTTTCTTCTTCAACTTCTTCTCTCCTTGTTATTTCCATTCAAAAAAAATAAATCTAGTACCTTATATATGAATTGATGTTATTATAATTATGGAACAGAAAAATTCATTATTATATCCATCCCTTGAATGACATGTCACCATACGTGCGTACATACGACCTACCGTCTCCACGTTGTAGTGTAATTGTTATTCAATATACTATTATTTAGATGGGTATAATAATGTTGTATAATTCAAGCAAATAATAAATATAACATGATAATGATTCTTTCTATATGATATACCATCCAATTATATATTATTTTAATATCAAAAGAATAGTATTGTTTCTTGTGCGTACGTACATATTACTGTCTCCCTGAACGCGAAGAGATTCATTCCCCATCGTATCCATTCAAGACTAAATTTTATCGGATAATTAAAAATAATATTTAAGGACTGGATATAATTATGGATATGTGTATGATACAACCTATCCATAACAAACATGACTTATATAAAAGAAAATGGGTAACTTAACACCCAAAACAACGATAATACGAATATTTTATTAACAAAGCGATGTTAAAAGTTCATATATTATATCATATTAATAAATTTGATTATTTATAATTCAATAACAATTATATCACCATTATAGAGGAGTTTAACCTACCATCAACAAAGTAAAAGTACAAGGTAAGGGTTTATTTCACAATCTCTTCATTATCCAAGGTTGTTTGTACATAATTATCTACTGGGATATCTTTATCATCCACATCCATATTTCTTAAAAATGAAATTAATTTTTTTTTACTATTTTACAGAATATGGGTTAAAGTAATTTATACCATTTTTTGACTTTATATAAGATGTTTTGAAAGGAATCATTACGTCGTTTTCCAAAAAAGGACCTTTTGATCCTTTTCAACAAAAGTAAGGTATGAATGTCTTTTTTTAACATATATTGCGAGTGCGGCTATTTTCCGTCATTATAAGATCATAAAAGCTTCCATTACAAGCTTATAAGGATATTTACAATGTAAATTTTTTATTTTATAGTTATGTGACCTTTAAATGATTTAAAAAAAGAGATATTTCTCTCAAATAGTTTTGATTTCATCGATGTCAACATCTTTTGATGGATTTTATGTGTATTTGAAGTTGATTTATTATGATACAAAAAATCCATGTTGTAACGATTTTTTGTGATATTATTGACTGTGGATGTGCTATTTTTATACCATTCATGGTTTATGGTGAAAGAATTTACATTTTGTATGCTAGTTTTAATATGAATGTTTATGATATGTTTAATCCTTTTAATATGAGGAATGTATCAGACTTAGTAAGTGATGGGTTGAGCCTGCTATAGCTCCTCGATGAATCAGTAGGTCTCATGAGACAACTAGATGTGGAATTGGCTGAGGCCCTTTCCCAATTTGATTTATGGTTTTCGTCGTGGCCTTAATCATTTTAGACGTCTTGGTTGAGGCCTTGACAAAATATTTCAGATTTTCCGGCATTATACATTCCCAAATTATGGAAATAATATTGATGGTTCATGTGGTCATTCGACTAGTACAATACCCATGATTATATTTTGTTATGGCATTATTTACTCATTTTATATTTATTCCATAAATTTATTCATGTTTATTATTGGTAAGGGCATGTGTTTTAAATTATTTACCATGCTTAAAATTTATGTAATTTTTTGCTGTATTACTTACCCTTACTGAGCATTTGAGCTCACACCATTTAATGTTATATTTTCCCTAGGATTCCAAGAAGTGTATTATGATTGATATGCATCGATAATTCAAGGGATTAATGGAATTCATAAAGATTATTTATGCTTTTTTGTATGTCGTAAAATGAAATGTAACATTTATGTATGTAATCTATTCTCCAACACTGCTAAACTGATCGGTCCTTCGGGACTTGATTCCTTGTAATCATCTTCATGTATTAAAATAATGAACCGACTCTGGGTAACTGGTTCGGGGCATTACAGTTGGTGTCAGAGGAAGTTTAACAATAACAATGGAAATTAGATTTAGATAAACTCTGATTAGAGAACATTACACTAAGATAGACTTTGAGGATTATTATAGAAGAACGTCCTATAATTTTGGTATTGTAGAGATTTAGTGATTTTTCTGAGCAATACATCCCAGTCTGGATATGAGCAGGTAGAGGCGGTTGTGGCACAAATGTACCTAGGGGTAAAACCTGAAAACACCTCTTCGAGCTAGACTCGAACGAGAACCGGTATATGAAAATGGGCCTTACTGCACTCTTGGTTACGACAATCTCAGGGGATACACTTAGGATAATTCTCATTTTATTTACAAACAGCTATGAATGGTTTATGAGTATATACATCCTCAAAGAAATTTTTTTGTGATTATGGATTATATCCATAAACTATTGAATTTATTTTATGATTTTTACATGTTTGGAATTTTTCATTTTAATTCATAAACTGACCTAGTTTATGCTATTGTATAAAAATGGTGCCCGGTAGAAGGAATGTGAACTCCAGAAATACGTATCATCCAAAGAGTAAGATGGATCGTATCTTTCATGGTATTAAGATATCATTTAGAACGGAAATAGTCTCCCACATATTATCATCATATGAATAAATAGTATCATGTGTTGATAAGATAATTAAATAGTTCTCTGATTTCTATGGATTTGAAGGTAATCAAGAGAACAAAAGTATAGAACAGAGAGGGATGGATAAAGGGAAGAGGGAAAAGAAGAATTTTCCCATATGAGATAACTATGGGAAGAAACACTCTGTAAATTTCCTGAAAAGAATCGTTGTTTGTTATAAGTGTGGTGAAAAATGACACCTTGTTCGTGATTGCGATGGTACGAAAATGGTTTCAAATGTACAATGCTTTAGCTATAAGGAGCGGGACACTACTCAAATCAATGTTCAAATCATCAGTGTATTCCCCAAATGATTCTATTGCATAATAATAATGTTATGATACTACCACATATGAAGAGGAATGACTAGTGTTCATATTCTGTTATTAATGAATTATTTCATTTGAGTGTTGTATCAACGATGTAATGGTTATATGAATTATGGAGATAAATAAGGATTGAACTATAGTACTATTTCATTTAGGATTTGATATTATATGGTACTATGAAATGTGACTCAATAGCAAGTTAATAATTTTTTTAAATACATGGTTTATGGTAAGGTAATCCTTAATATGGTCGTGATACTGAGGTAGTAATTTGGAATAAGATATGGTGTATTTGGATAAATAATATTGTATATTCTTGACTACTTGGAAATGATTAATGGTTTCTTTATTTCATCATTGTTGGAATATTCAATGTTTTTGGATATTTGGAATATGACTAGTATTTATAAGGAATAAGGGACCATGAATGTAATCAATTAGGTTTTATGGTAATTCAGGGTGTTACCAAATTTTGAAAGAATACATGATGAAGGTATTCACATGTTATTACGTGGGAAAAAAAGAACTTAATTATATTTATTTCCTTACATATTTTGGACTGTGAGTTTGGACAGAGGTAATTTGGATAAGTCTAAAGGTTGGAATCGATTATATTTTACATTTGATAAAATTTTCACGGTTAAATCATTTTTGAAGCTTATTTTTTGGATTTTTATAAAAAGGACAACCCAAAGGTCGGGCGGCAACACGTCGCGTCCAGAAATGCCGTGAGACTTGAACCCAGAACTGAAGGGCGAAAATGGTGTATCACCTACCACTAGCCCACAAGATGTCTGGGATTAAATAAATTATATTATTTTAAGAAGATCTATTATATGAATTATAAAATTTTTTAAACCCTAGATGAATAGTAAAAATAGAATATTTTTTTAAGTTTTATTAACTTTTAGAGTGAAAGATGAGTTTGTGGTAGAAATTAGTTAATGGATAGAACTCTACTTGTCATGTATATATTTTTCTTCTCCTATTATTCTATGAATAAATTAATTCTTATATTTTATTGAAGGGATCATAAAACAAATAATGTGTTATCCTAATACCTTATGTTTTGTTGAACCGATGGTTTTTTAAAACATCATAGATTGATAAATTTAAGGACCTCAATTTTATACTTATTTGTGATTAATGACCTCAATCACTACCTATAAATATTTTTTTCCTCCAATTATATGTCTCCAATTTCCACAAATGTTCTCCTAATCGAGATTATAATTTGGTGATGACCCTTTCATTTCTCTTTTCTTCTTATTAAGACTCAATTTTGTTAACCAAACTTTCAATGTTGGTTTTCTGACAAAGATATTTTCTATTTTCAACCATTATTTTCAAAAAACAATATCAAATTGCAAGGATGAAATTTATTGAATGTGGGAAGAATGTAACACTCCAAGATTTCATAGTGTGTTACTTCATCAAAATAATTCAATAACTTTCACTACACGCAACACCAAGTTCAAGCGCACCATGACTTTCCAAAAAAGCCATTCAAAAGAGTTTATGAATATTATTTACTAAATTTTGAACATTATATAATCCTTATAATTTTTGAATCCATATTATGAGTTTCTTAGACATAAATTAAGAACAAATTCATTTTTTCACATAAATGAAGTATTTTTCAAAAATGCACTTTTACCAAATTTTAATAGTGAACCCTTTCTAAATCAAATATTTTAAACTTTTATATATTCAATATTACTAAATAAATTTATTTTTTAGAATGGGAAAATCAAAAAAAATCAATGAAACACCCCATGCTTCCACGGTACGCTTCTCTTTGAATAAAACAGTAGCGTGTGATGTACGCAACTTCGAGTTCTAACACACACCACAACTAATGAAATTAGCTATTATGAATAGTAATACCTACTTTCTGAAATTTTATAAATTTTATCTCTCAAAATTGACTTCATTTTTGGATTTGGAATATCAAATTTATCCTAGGGTGATATTTTTTTACTTTTCGGATAACATATATATTTTGATTAATAGTGAAAATTAGTAAACATTAATTAAAAACAACTTTTTTAATCAAAATAATTAATAGTGATAAATTATGAATTTGAGTGGTTTTAAAGTACATTTATAATATATTTTTACCATTTAATACAATGTTGGTCATTGGACATATTTTCACAATTAAACCAGACATAAAAAAGTTTCAATCCATTGATAGTTATTATATCTTAAAACACGCTTTTTGTTTTGACAGCGGGAATAAATTTTAAATTAATTTCTACCACTTCTGTGTTTTGAATTTGGAAAAATGGATTCCTTATTTGGAATCAAGATGTCCAAATTCTGTAAATATAAAACTTTTATTTTTAGACATTTAGACTAATTACTTCGGTAAATATTTTATTTACCTTGGTTAAAAGGTAAATCCGGTAAATAAGTGTTAAAAAGTAATATTATAACAATAATAAATAAACCAAAAACATATCATAAAATTATTGGTGGATACATGTCTGACCATGGGAATCTTTGGGTCGATTTTTGGTACCCCATGGAGACACTTGTAGGTGATAGGGACACTTTATTTTAATTAAGATAATGTAAATACAAAAATGACAAAAGCTTATATCTTTTAGTAAAACAATTTTTTACATAGGGTTATAAATTTTATATTTTAGATTATAAATATTAATTATAAAGATAAAACGATTTCCTACATAATTATATTTTATTTATAATTTTTAGACATTTAAAAAATAAAAATATATATGACCCAATAATGATGCAGTATTTTCCTTATTAATTAATGAATCAAGTAATTTGTATTATAAATGTTAAAATAAATATAATCGGAATGTCTTGATGGCATAAATTAATTTTATTGGTTAATATGACATTTTAGGATATATTAAATTATTTTGGTTCGAATTATTATTGTTATTAAGACTTTTACAAAAATCAATTATTGAGCAGTGTCAAAATTCACATAAATGAGTTTTAAAACAAATATTATATTATTAATTTATATTCTATTCCTAAATACATAAGGATCGGCCAAATGACTCAAATAATTATTTATGCATCATTAATGGACCACTTGGGGGTCTCTTAGATGTATATAGTATGTTTATTAACTATATATTATAAATATACAATGTGACATGGTATGTGTTAAACAAATTAACCAAGAGTTAAAATTGAAAGATAAGGTTAATATAATGATAGAAATCTCTCTAAAATATATTGGATGAAAGTATTTCGACCCATACCCAACTCATAATTTGAATAATTCACTTGGGATCCATTAGAAACGGAAAATTAATTTATTATAAAATAATATTTTTTTGTTTTTTCATAAGAGCCCATCACCCCTCTTATAAAAGTGCACTCCCCCTGCTCATTAATTCACACCTTCAAAGACATTTTGATTGTCCAAAAACTGTCCCAATATCCTAAAAAATTCCCTAACTTCATATTAGTGGCCATTGTTTGATCATAAATCCAACCTATGGATCCCTTTTGATCAAATCCAAAGGAAGAACCCGAAGAAGAGTTAACGTCTTCACCGCCCTCTTTAATGTTCCTTTCTTCATCAACTACTTATTTCCTTGTTATTTCCATTCTAAAATAATAAATCAACTACCTTATATATACTATGATGTTATTATAATTATCGACCAAAAAAATTCATTATTCTATCCATCCCTTGAATGACATGCCACAATACGTATGTACGTACGGCCAGCCGTCTCCACGTTGTAGTGTAATTGTTATTCAATATACTATTATTTATATGGGTATAATAATGATGTAAAATTCATGTATATAATAAATATAACATGATAATTATTCATTCTATATGATATACCATCCAATTAAATATTTTTTTTAATATCAAAAGAATGATATTGTCGCTCGTGCGTACGTACGGATTACCGTCTCCATGAACGCGATTAGATTCATTCCCCATCGTATCCATTCAAGACTAAATTTTATTGGATGATTACAAATAATATTTAAGGACTTAATATAATTTTGGATATGATTATGATACAACCTATCCATAACAAACATGGCTTATATAATAGAACGTGGGTTAGTTAACACCCAAAATGACGATAATACTACGATTTTATTAACAAAGCGATGTTAGAAGATCATATATAATATCATATTAATATATATGATTATTCTATAATTAAATAAAAATTATTTTACCATTATATAGGAGGTTAACCTACCTTCTACTAAGGAAAAGTACAATTTAAGGGTTTATTTCACAATCTATTCATTATCCGAGGTTGTTTATATGTAATTATCTACTAGGACCTCTTTATCATCAACATCCATGTTTCTTAAAAATGTATTTCAGATTTTTTTTTCTATTTTTCATAATAAGGGTTAAATTAATTTATACCATTTTCTTAAATTTTATAATATGTTTTAATGAAATCTTTCCATTGTTTTCCAAACAAGGACCTTTTTAGCCTTTTCAATAGAATTAATGTATGAATGTATTTTTTTAACATATACAACGGGTTCAGCTATTTTCTGTCATTATAAGATCATCAAAGCTTCCAGTAGAAGATTTTAAGGATATTTTCAAAGTAAATGTTTTATGTTATAATTATTTGACCTTTAAATTATTTCAAAAAAAGATATATTTCTCTCAAATAGTATTGATTTTATCTATGTCAACATCCTTTGATGGATTTAAAGTTTATTTGATGTTGATTTATAATAATAAAAAACTTCCATATTATAGTGAAGTTTGTGTGATATGTTAGAGTGTGGATGTGATATTTTTATACCATTCATGGTTTATAGTTAGAATATTGACATTTCTTATGCTAGTTTGAATACGATTGAATATGATATGTTTAATCCTTTTAATGTGAGGAATATATTGGACTTAGTAAGTGATAGGTATAGCCTGATATATCTCCTCTATGCATCGATAGGTCTCATGAGACAACTTGATGTGTAATTGGCTGAGGCCCTTTCCCAATTTGATTTATGGTTTTGGCTGAGTCCTTAATCATTTTAGACGTCTTGGTCGAGACCTTCACAAAATATTTCAGAATGTCCGAAATTATACATTCCCTCATTATGGAAATAATAAGGATGGTTCATTTGGTCATTCTACTAGTAGAATACCCATTATTATGTTTTCTTATGGCATTATTTACTCATCTAATATTCTTTCCCTAAAAGTATTCATGTTTATTATTGGTAAGGGCATGTGGTTTCAATAATTTACCATGCTTAATATTTATGTCATTTTCCGCTGTATTACTTACCATTATTGAGCAATTGAGCTCACCCCTTCCAATGTTTTTTTTCAAGGATTCCAAGAAGTGTATTTTTATTGATATGCAGAGTTAATACAAAGGAGTAATGGCATTCATAAAGATTATTTATTCGTTTTTGTATGTCTTAAAATGCAACGTAACATTCATTTATGTAATATATTTTCCTAAACTGTTAAATTGGTCGGTCCTTTGGGACTCAGTTCCTTGTAATCATGCCAATGTATTAAAATAATGCACCGACTCTTGGTAACTAGGGTCGGGGCGTTACATTTTCTGTGCTTTGGTTCTTTTTCTGCAAGTAGTGGGTGTTTTGGTCGATGTTTTCGGTGATGCTTTGCATCTAGGGTTAGGATGTGTTTTGATGTAGTAGATGTTAGTCATTTCATATGGGTCTTGACTATTCCTTCAGCATGAATTTAACTATTCCATCCATGATCTTGAGTTAGAGACATTTTTTTTCTCTTATGTGGTGGAGACATAATCTTATTGGACAACGCATTATGTTTTTAACCAATAATAGGAGCCTATGATATTTTTTCTCCCATCATATCTTGATCTTACGGGAGCATGAGTGGATGGATTTATAATAGGATTAAGACATCGAAATATTTTTTTTGTCCAGTAATGGGAATGTTGTAGCCGATGCATGGAGTATGAAGTCACATAGTGATGCGGTGTGTGATTAAAGAGATTCCTAGAGTGTAATGGAAGAACATAGAATTACATCTTGATAAGGGATAATTTTGGGGCATGTTGTACCTTTTTTAGATGATAGTGAAGTCTTCTTTGGTGAAAATATGGAAGATTCCTAGATAGGGTATCCCGGGGAGGAGGTATTGAGAGATTGAATTGTTTATGGTGAGGCCTATGATGAAGAACACTGAGTGTTGTTTTAAAGAAATATTTGCATTCCTTTGGTGATATGTGAGATGGTTATCAGGGAGATACATTGTTCTCCCTTAGTTGTACATCCTTGAGTAACAATGATGTACAGATCATTGAGGAGTCAATATTGGTGGATTGGGATGAAGTTCGCATTTTCAAATTTTGTGTTTTGATTAGTGGTCTATGAGAATGTAATGGCAGAGCATCGTGTTCCCACTACATTTCTTTATCTATTGGATGTTCATTAGTGGAAGTGGGAGAATGGCTCGATGGAATTATTTACCAGTGAACCTTGAGATTATTGGGATGTGATTCTATATTGGTGATAGTGCATTGTTTATCTAAATCATTCTACTTCATAGAAATTAAGGAGTTGAGCTCAGTAGAGGTATTGTCAAGGCATTTTCTGGCGGTGGTTATGAGACTCAACACTATGTTCACGATGATCATTTTTTATTGAGATCCTTGTTCTACCTCTAGGGTGTGGATAGGTCTCCATTATGATTTAGGTTTTCCATTAGTCCATAGCACTAATAATTTTCCACAGAAGTATTGTCAGATAGAGTAGATCATCTAGTCACCTAAAGACATGATGCAGTCTTGTTTCCTTGATATTGGAGATTCGTGGATGGGGAAATTACCCTTTTTGTAGTTCTACTACAAAAATAGTTTTCACTCCACCACCTTCATGGTGTAGTTTGAAGCCTTGTATGGAAGTCCTTGTTGTTCTCCATTGTACTGGACTAGGGTTGGAGAGTTAGTAATTGTTGAGGTGGAACTGGTATAGAACATGAAATTGATGGTTCAGGTGATTCAATTGATAGTGCGGGTAGTTCATGATCATCATAAATCAAATTATGATAACAGGAGGAGTGCTTTAGATTTAGAAGTTGTACATCATGTGTTTTTAAAGGTGACTACCCAACGTCAGCATTGAAGGTTTGGTAATCAAGGCAAGCATTCTCCCTAGTTTGAAGGGAATTTTTAGGGGTTGAATCATGTCATAGTAATGTTTTATAGGTTAAAACTTCCCCCGTAGATGATATATATGCATTATGTTTCTCACATGTCACAACCTCATTATTATCTTCATGAAAACTATCACGTCATCGATTGTGGAGATATCAATATTGACGATGATACGACCTTCGAGGAAAATCATGTTATGATACATGACTGAATGGAGAGGTTTTTCTGTGGGTATGATATCCCATATGTTCATGTATTGTGATGAAAATATGGCATTGAGGCGATTATATAGGAATTTGAGTCGCATATACAATATCAAAACCCTGGTTTTTTTTATGTTTAACGCTTTTTATTTAACAATATTCATTTTTTGGCTGTATACCTTTCTTTTTTATGTGATGGGTTTATTTTGTTTCGTTTTTTTGTTTTCCCACATATGAGGGTTATCTCCACCTGGGTAGTGTTCAGGATATGGTTACTATTGTCATGTGTTCTCTTGTGTTTCTTATTTATAGTAGTTGAACTCCTTTGGGGTTGAGATACTTGGGAGGTATCACGATGGGTGGTTGTTCAACCCCTCTTTTTCAATTTAGGTTGGTTTTAAATCTTAATGGATGAGAATGTTTTGAGAGTTATGTCATGTAAAGTCATAGACATCTCTAATTCCTTCAATTACTGAATTCTATTTGTTGATGTCTTCTTGGTGTTGAAGGTGACTTATCCCCAACACTTTTCTAAATTAGTCGATTTGTGAATAGAAATGTTGGGGTCAACATGTAATTTTGATCTATACAAGTTGGTGTTTCATTTTAAACATTCATTGTCGGTGTGTATTTCGGAACTCTCTGTGTTGGTTTTTCATTTGAATATTTGGTTTAATTATGTCATTTGGAACTGTTGGTGTCAACATCTAATTTTGAAATGTCGGTGTCTACATGTCATTTTGAACTATCAGTGATGGCATGCCATTTTGATGTATTTTTGTCTGCATGTCATATTGAACTATCAGTGTCAGTGAGTCATTTTGGACATCAGTGTAGGTGTTTCATTTTAAACTATTAGTGTCAGTGTGTAATTTTGAACTTTTGGTATTAGTGCGACATTTTTAACTGTCAGTGTTGGCATGTCATTTGGAACTATTAGTATCAGCGTGTCATTTTGAACTATTGGTGTTGGTGTTTTATTTATAACTATTGGTGTCAGTGTGTCATTTTGAATTTTTGGAGTCAGCATGTCAATTTAAACTGTTAGTGTCGGTATGTTATTATGAATAGTTAGTGTCGGTGTGACAATTGTGAACAGTGTTTTTAGCTTCAAACAATGTCACCAATTTGACATTTTATTGTCGTAATATGTGGTCACAACCATATTTTAATTTATTTAAGGTGGATTCAAATCCTATAACCCATATCTTAATATTCCTAAGTGTTTGGGTGCCTTTACATTCCCAAACTATGTATTATTGATCAGATACACTTTTAATGGAAAATCTAAACTATATCTAAACCGCTCCACTGTGTAGATATTCCAATGTTTGAGATATATTATTCATTTTTATTCCTTCCCATTTCTCTAACTATGATTCTCCATGACTTTATTCCCATAGGGGATGTGTGATTGAACCATAGTCCTTGGATAATTTCGCTTTGAAGTTACTTCCTACAGCATGTTCACCACATATTTTGACGCAAGAAAAATGTGTTGATCTATCATCGATAAAAGGTATTAGCTAGCTTCATTATTGTGTTTTATTCAATACTTTCTCTCCAATTTTTCATTTCCATGTTTTTTAATTAGATCACCATGTTTCTAATAGGGTTTTATTGGGTATCAGTTGGTGTAGTGGTGTCATGATATCCTTGGATGGATGCAGCTGTCGTGGGTAGAGTTGATCGTGATCCTTTGTGTTATCTTATTCGTTAAGAATGTAAAGAAAGTTTTTATGTAGGGGATTCTTGGATATTATATTCTTTTATGTTAAACTATAGATATTTCATGCATTATCCCACTATATCACTTTAGAATTGACATAATAAATATTTGATTTGAATATATAAATTGGTATCAATCATATGTAATTGACTATTTTATTCTTAATAATTTCATATATATTCTTTCATTGATTAGAATTTAATTATTAATCAATATTGTAAAATAACATAAACTAATATGTATGGTAAATTATTCTCACAAACATAAATAGGTATGTAAATTAATCTGGTTGTTTCTATTATAAATTGATAATAATCGAATTGATGTTCTAAGGATGCTTAATTAATTTTTGATATCTATGATAGCTTGCTATTGATTTTTCATATAGTGGGAACATACTAATAATGAAATGGATAATTAAATATGGATTGAGGAATCAATTTATCATTAAAAGTTAATTCTTTGTAGGTTTCTAAATTACCCTCTTTTATGAATGATCGATTTCTTTCTGCTTTGGAGCAATGAGATCTCATTGCATGTTAAAGAAGAATTCATTATTTGAGGCAAAGATTCCAGTTCATTTTTATTTCCAGCTCTCTTTGATGTGTTATGAGCCCAGATATATATTGTGAGATGTCGAAATAGGGATGTCTGGTAGATTTGGTAGTAGTTGAATCCTATACTGTCAATGTTCATTGATTTATGTATGTGGGTGTCAGGGAGAACAGTCGAGATGATGAAACAAGTTGGATGTGAATGTTGGATGCTTTGTTGAATCATTATGGTTGTTTGTATCCTTTACATTCCCCACTGCTTAACATAATTGGTCTTTTTTAACCATCCTTCCAAAAGAATTCATGATTCTTGGGGTATTTAACGTTATTTTCTAATTTATATTCTTTATGTTAGATGCTTATATGCCCTTGCTATATGTGGAAAAGAATTGAAATGTATTTCATAGACTCACCATGTTGAGAACCTAGTGTTTGGTTTCAAAGAATGTTATTTTATAATGCCTGGGACTATTGGAATAGAATAATTCTATTAATAAGTTATTTAATAAATTATGTTAACCCATTTTGATGAAGCTTTCTGGGATTAAATTCTAAGGAAATATTTTTGAGAAGCATTGAACATGGATTGGTTATTTTGTGAGGGCATGAAACATTGGTTAGATGCTAATGAAATTACATGTGGAATCAATAATAGTTAATTAATGGTTAAATAATTAATTATGGTAAATTGAACTGGATATATAGTGATAACCAACATAATATATATCATTAAATGATCATATTATTATAAGATTTCAAGTCATAGTAGTGGAAGCTGGGAGTCTGAGATACGTTAGCTGCAGTCTAGTCTGGAACAAGGTTTCCCATAGTATGGTTGTGAGTTGTATTATATTCTATAATATTTTATATACATTACTCCACCATATTGGTTAATGAAAATAACACCCTAGGGATTTTGAGCCCTAGGGGGGTTTTCCCCAACATTTTGGTGGTAGGATGGATGGATGAATATCCCCTTTGGATCCACTCTCTTCTCTTGGTAGTACATGTGATTATATGAACATCAATTAGTTTTCCACACATATTTTGTTAGATGGATGTAATAGCTTGTGGTTATTCACAAACATATATTCAGTATATAGTTTCCTATAGACTACTATAAGTGTAACTGGTATATGTTATGATGTCTTGAGGATTCTTACACAACATATGGGTTGTAATAGATTGAGGTATAATGCCCGTCATATGACCCAAGTTATATAAGATGTGGTGGATAATGAAAACTTCCTGGTTACATTGGTTATATGAATGCAGTGGAGGTTTTTCATGAGGTGTATGTCTTGGTGATATGAACAGGGGTCTATGGGTAAGAATTGATTGAGGGATATGCGTAGGACGTGCAGTATTGGGGACAATTGGAAAATAAGTGGGGAAGATGTAGAGGGGTCCCCTTTATATTATTTATTTTATTATATACTATTTTATGTGATACATGGTGAGATTATCCATAGTGACACTGAGAACATTGTATATCTGTTTAGGTAGTGAGTTAGTTTCACATTTTGTTCTCTGTGCTTTAACATGCTTTCATAACATTTGCACAAGAGGCTCCAGCGAGGATCCTTATGAGTGTATAGTTATAATCATCATACCTATATATATACATTTTTTCCAGTCACATAGAGAATGATAGAGATCAGGCTTGTTACTACAAACATGGGGTTTCAAGAGTTGTTCGGGCTTTATGGTCACTGCTATTTTACGAACATTGGGTACATGATGTTTTCCATTCCATTTTTAGTATTTCATTCATGAAATTGCATATGTGTGCTTGGTATTTCTTATATATTTCAGACTGATTTGGTGTTCGGTGTCAATAATACCTCTCTCTTTCTAATGTGTTCTCATAGAGGGCAATGCCTCCCATTTTTTTGATCACTATACCCTTAGTGATAGTCGCCAACGCAGGGCCTAAAATAGGCAGGAATAGGGGGTCATTATATCTGTTCTCACATAATCAGCCCAAGAGGGTACAGTTTTTGGGGATGGGTTCATGACATTGTGGCACAGGATACATGGTCCCAATGGATATAAAATTATGGACAAACATTCTAATGATGATTTCTTTAGAAACATCAATGAATTCAAAAGAAGAGGATAATATGTTTTTGTATCTTTTAAAAAAGTTAATATGACTATCAAAAGTCATAAATGAGTTGAGCATTATTCTACCAGACCACTTGAGCTTTTGAATTCCAATTTATGGGATCTGATGATACACCGGTCAAAAAAATGATATGTATACATTATATCTTTTACAGATGATTTCACTTATATTAAAAACATCGTGTTTGTGAGGCACAAGTTAGAGGCTATTTAAGTGTTCTAATTTTTCATAAAATATGCTATGAAATAAATGGGGTTCTCCATAAAGATGTTGAGAATAGATATTGGTACCAAATTCACAGAAAATACTTTTTAAACACTTACAAAAATATAGTATCAAATATAAGCATAGTACTCCCTATAATCTAATAAAAATGGATTAGTGGAAATAAATAAAAGATACATTCTGAAATGGGTAGAAGTTTGTTAGTAGAATACAAACATTCAAAATTCTATAGGAGGTAAGATTTTAACAGTACATTACATGTTAAAAATAGATGCTTCTTGAGACTGTAAAACAACATGAATCCTTATAAAATATGGTATAATAAAAAACCATTATTTAAATACTTAATATTTTTTGGATGTCCATTATTAATTTAAAAAATATATATCTTGGAATGTTTGATGAGAAGTATGTGGTAGGAACATTTTTAGGTTCTTCCAAAAATGGGGGGAGATACAAATGATGGAAAAAATGTTTACAATAGATGGTGGGCTCATATGTTTTTAAAGTTATTGAAAAAATATATTTCATAACAATATCTATTGATAATAACAAGGAGGATAAATGGTATATTAAAAATAATAGTGAATTTAAGTAAAAAATTCTTCATTCAGATTCAAAAGCATTGTTTGATGAATAAAATTCATCTTTGAAAGAAACGTTAAAATTTTTTACCTTACAATGACATGTGGAATTTAAATACAGAATTTCGAATTAAAGGCTCTAGTTCACAAATGAAGGATGTTTAGAATATAAAATCATACTTCACTTATCTAAAAAATTAAACTAGAATTATTTTCAAAGTCTATTCAACAAAGAGAATTAGTAAATTCTATGAATGAATAGTTGGATCTTATTGAGAAAAATAATACATGGGAACTTTTTCCGTGGAAACCAGATAAAAAATTTATCCGAAAAAATTTGGTTTATATATTCAATTTCAATGAGCATGGAGATGTTTAATGAAAAAATTGAATGACTGTATGTAAAGGATATGAATAGGTTTAAGGGGTTAATTTTGATGAATAATTTCCACCTATTTAAATTCTATAAACTATTCAAATGCCTCTTTAATGGGTTTCATCATATTAATTACAATGTTTATCATATAGATGTAACATTATCGTACGTAAATGTTTTGATTGTGGAATATGTTTACATTGAAAAACCATATGGGTTTCTACTTAATGAGTATGAAAATAATGTTTTTAAATTGAAGTATTCTTTTTATGGGAATAAACTATATCCATTTTAATTTTATTCTTAAACAAGACAATTTTTTGAGAATGTTTATCTTTTCTATAGTCAAAGTTGATATCAACATATTTGCGAATGATTTTGACTACATAACTCTAATTTTAATTATTTATGTGGATGATATAATTTTTTTGGGGATATTAGTTATTTTTTTAAAACAATTTTTGATGAAATGTAGAAGAATTATGAAATGTAAATTTTAGAAAAATTCAATTTCAAACATATATTACAATTCCGGAAAAAGAATAATATTTATTTATTATCTCAATAAATGTATTCCATGGAAATATTAACTAATTTTGTAATAGAATAATACAAATATGTTTATAAACCTATATCTATGAGAAAAATGTTGAGTAGATAGGAATCTGAAAAATGTGTAATTCAGAATGATTTTAGGAACATGATAAGAAGATTACATTCCCTTACAAACTGAGTACTTAATAATTTTTATGTTATGAATTATTTTTCATGTGTCAAAGTAATACAAAAGAATCACATATGTTGGAAGAAAAATGAATTATGATATATTTCAGAGACCAACAATTTAAGGGTTATTAAATAATGAAATTGTGAGATAATGTTTAGTGGTTATACTGATATATATTGGGTTGTAGAATATAATAATATAGAATCATCCTCATGAGGAAAATTTTTATTGGGTGAATGTTGTGTGAGATTACATTTTATGATTAAATGATTAGTGTATTTGAGCATAAAATTATTCAGAAATGTTTTATATAATCAGGATTGTACTCAAATATTTGGGATAAATGATTAGGTGGAATACTCGAATGTATATTTTCTAAAACACGAAAGATAATTTATACTAATTAGAGGATAATTGGCCTTTTGATGAATCATGTCCACCATTCAATATCATTACACATTGATATAATTTTTCATTTTATAAATTATTAAGGTGTTCTGGGAGATGTTTTGTAGGATTTTATATCAAAAAATGTACAAATTGTTAATATCTTTATTAAAGTAATGTTAAAAGAATGGATTGTGTAATTGAGGATCCAACTACTATCCATCATTCTCCCATTTATTTTTTAACATCACAAAGATGTACCCCACTGTGATTGGAATTATTCTGAAAAATATGTAGAAAAAGTGACAACATTGTAATTACTAAGAAGTTTTTACTTATATTTATTAATTGAATATGAAGTTGTGGTTATCATAAAATTATAGAGAGAGAAAAAAGTGGGAAAAAATATAAAACTTAGGGAGTGTTTATCTTACCATGTAAAAAATATTTTCATTAAACTTATGACGTAATTTCATAAAAAACATTACATTATCCAGTAGTGGGGTGTTTGGGTAGACTCTTTTGAGAATAACTATGTTTTAAAAAATGGAAAACCGTCCTACACATTAAAAAAGATGAATTGTTTAAAATATCTGAGATTTGAAAACATTGTTAAAAGGGATATTAAATTAATCCATAGGTTGAGATTGAATAACCATTGGGGTAATTTTTTTTACAATGTTGTTGTATATTATATCAAAGAACCATTTAGTATAATAATTTTTTATTATTCAGGAATCGAACCCAGTCCATCATAATGATTTCAATAAGAAACAATAATGTTGATGAATTGTCAAACACAAAAATACATTGGGAAAAAAGTATTTTACATTAAGAATACTTTTTTCTTGATTTATGTTTCCATAATAATGTTTTCAGACTGAAATGAACCATACAAGATATATCATATCAGAAACAAACTGAGGTGGAAATTGTTCTTTGATGGATGTTTTGCTTTAAAATAATCATAGAAAGGAATAAGTTGCTGAGTTAAAAATGAAAATGTTTCTGAGTTAAGAAGACATAATGATATTGAAAGGTATTTTTGAATAAAGTGATGTTAGTGGTTATAAAATTATCAAATGTTATAATCAAATTTATATGATGCATATTTGATCGTGAATCATTCTCCTTATAAAATAATTTAAATAAATAAGGGAATCCTAATTGTTGAATCAATTACATTGAACAAGATAATGTTTTTATAAGATCTTTAAGAATAAAATTTATAATTTTTCTAAATTCAGAATATATTAATATAATGAAGCACGAATAATCCCAATGTTGATAAGAATATTCATTATCGAAAACCATCCATTGTTATGGGAAATTCATCATCATGCTATTTCCATTATAATAGGAAATTCCCACATAATGGAAATTCTATCACAAATTGGATTCAATCATAAGGCCTATATCAAGATAGCATATTTCAATGAGATTATAATGAAATAGATTTTAATTATATGAGAATGAAAAATATCATAATGATTTTTGAAGGAGACATATCGAAATGAGAAGAGAAGGAAACATGTCATAAAGATGTTAGAAAAAAATAGATCGAAATGAGATACTTAAGAAACATATCATAAATAGATAATTATGAATAAGACTGAAAAATATGACTCTAAAAGTTTTTTAAATAATTAAAATTGATATACAATTTTTAGTAAATAATTGTGAAATATAAGGATGGTTGATTTTGTTAAAGTTTATGTTTAAATGTGAGTGTTTTTCATATTTAGATATTTGAGGGAACTGGGGAATGTATTCATTTTTTCCTCTTTTGACATTTATGATTATGTTATAAATACTATGTCAGACCACTAATTCATTGATAACTCTCAAGCTAGTAGAAAACGTAGAGAGCTGATGAATTTAAATGAATTCCCATTAAGACTGAGATCTATGTAGAATACCATACAAGTGATAGTTTTTCTTATTGGATAGTATAATCATTTTGAAAAACAACATATTGATCATTTTATATGAGTTTGAGGTTTAAATATTTATAATGGGTTAATAATATTGATTCCATCATATTTATTCAATCGGACTTAAGAATGTCATATTTTGAATTTGAGAAGAGTATGATTTTTTTTGATTGAGAATGGATTCATCACATTGATTCCATCTTGTTGAGTAGAAAATATTGTGAAATAACATATATAGATTCTAATAAGTGTTTCAGAATTGAATATCTAGTATGGAAGAATCATATTGAATTCATCAGATTTAGAAAATTAGATCTACTCAAATCAGACTAAGCATTCATACGGATCATTTTTGAAGTATTTTTAGCAATGTCTTTATTCTATTATATATCCCAATTTTATTATAAGAGATAATTTTAATCTAATGGGATTCATTATAAACATTCCAATTGTGTAATTGAAATATTCTAAAAGGATTCATTATAATATCCATTAACTTCTTCATAAACAGTTATTTTCTGTTGATCCACGGGAGTGTCTGTGGAAATGATATAGGTTATCACATTGATGCCTTACAATTAAAATATTCTGTAAATTAATTTCATTCCAAATTTTTCTTTCATGATTATTAACTAATATTTGATAAATAAATATATATTAATAGTTCTTAGTTGTAACATTTTTAAATGTTTTGAAACCCCAAAAATGTGTTCAACTGATTCCACTCCCAACTGTTATACGATCCTTTGATCTTCAATAATAATGAAATGATTTATGTTACTCATAACATGGATAATGGGTTATATTAATTTTAATTTTTTAGAATACCATCAATAATATAAATAATAATATGGTCGAAATTAATGATTTTAATTACACATATCCTTGGTATTGGCCCATGGGATATATAAATAATATTCTCATCTAATAAATTATTAATAATTGATTATAAGATTTAATGAATTATGAATCAATTTATTTATATAAATCATTATTTTTAAGTAAATGAATATTTATTATTTATTATAAATATATTATAAAAAAATATTTACTAAAACTCATTCATATAAATATTTGTGTTCATATATAATAATTTAGTCATCTTTAATTTTAGTACTTAATTACCTTTGTCAACTACTTTTGTAGTTATAAGATGGTGTATATTATATGTCAAAAGTATGACTCATTTGAGATTTTATATTTTAAAAATTCATTGATCTAATTAATGTAGTAAAAATTTAATCGATAATATTAATTTCTATTTTGATGACTGTGGAATATTGTCAAAACTCGCTATATCGGGTACACTAAAACAAAATGGTGTATCTGAAAGATGAAATAAAAATTTATAAGTAATTTATTTGTCAATGATGAGTCAATTAGGCCTTATTATTTTATTTTATTTTTCATCCTCTTGAAACTGCTTAATTTATATTAAATTTTAAACCAATAATTTTTATTTAAAATTCACCACATTATATGTGGATTTGGAATTGAATGATTTTTTATCATGAGTAATGAATAAATTAGAATCTAAAATGGTTTTAACATTGTATTTTTTTGATACCTTAGGTTATTTTTATCATATCTATATTTTAAGTAGAGTCATCTTGAATTTTAGTTCCTATCATTGGAAGATGAATTAGATTAGTGATGAAGTGGATATGGTTCTTATGTTGGTTTTTTATTCAATATAGAAATATTTTTAAAAAATACAGAAAATATTTCTTATTATATATGAAAACTTATTTCATAGATTATAGATGACATTGAAATAGGTTAATATTTTTTTTGGAATAATTATGATGGTGTTCGAGGCTAATAAGATTTAGGTTTCCAAGATGGAAAAGTCCAATTACATAATGGTAAATTTCCTCATTGAGTAAGGTTGTTATCCTTAATATATTAGGGGTTTAACTCTATGTATTTATAAATAATTTGGGGAATAAAATATGTTGCAGTATCATTGCTAATAAGTATGACTAATTATATGATGATGGTAAAAAAACTATCAATGTAAATATTAAAATGATGGTCCTATGATAAATTATATATATACAAAAATAATTATATTTATTACATAAATGTAATTTTTTTCATAATTTTACGGATACTCGTATACCAAGAAAAATAATTGTATAATTTTTCTTAAATAATAATTATTTAAATATATTTTTGATTATATATATAATTACCTTTATACTAAAAGGTTGATATATGGAAAAATAAAATATGAAAATGTGATAATGCTGATAAATAAAATTATATCTAAGGAAAAGTAGTGCATATGGTTTATTCATTTAATACACAAGTGTTTAAAAAAAGATATAGTAAATTTATAAAGGTTAATATTATGAAACATACATGTAATTCTAGGGTGATATATAACAGTAATTCAACAGAAGTGTCTGACATAAATAACATTTTAGTGATACATAAGGGTTTCATAATATTCCAAAAGTAAAAAAAATGATGTTGTATAAGATAATTTCTTTTATATTAAATATCATGAAGGTAAATAGTTATAAAATTTATTAGATAATTAGAGTTTCACCATAAATATGATTTATGGATTGAGGTAGTAGATGTCACATGGTTGGGGTCTATTTTGGGGAATAATACACACTAGTTGAGCATTTTTTTATTTACCTAAAATTTTGATTAAATATTTAAAAATAAAATTAAATTGAAAATATCCATTTAGATTATTATTATATAATATTTTTTTATGATCAATAAATTAATAGATACTGATATGACTGTTCAATTTATAATTATTTAAAAAATAAAGTTCTTATAAAGTAGAATATAAATATTTTTACTACAAATGTTTTATATAAATAATTCTGTTTTATCTTAAATTATATAGATTGTAATATTAATTTTATTATTTTCTATATTAAATTTTTTAAATAATTAAATAGTTATATAAATTTTAGAAGTTATTTTTTGTTTTTATTTATAATTTCAATTATAAAATTTATAATATTGACAAATAATAGAATTTAAATAAGAAATTCACCCCCAATTTAATTTTCACACACAAGACACACCTATGGTGATGAAAAAATACAATACATTTCCTCATATATATAATTATCCCCATTGTACATCTCTTAAGGGAAGAGGTATGTTCTTCTATGCACCCACCTCTTCTCATTATCCTCTACCATCATCTTCATGTTCAGAAAAAGTTAATTTACATATAATCAAAATTATAGGTATTTTGCTGTTTGGATCTTATGGGATCATGAAGAAACTCTACAAAATGATAGTTCATTTATTTTAGATCCCCTTGGGGCAATAATTTTGGTACATCAAACCACATTGGATGTTTTTGGGTCACTTTTCTATTTTATTTTAATAATTACAAAGAGAATTTCATTTGTTGTCTCTCAATCTCTTTTACATCCTATTTCACTCAGTATTTATCTCTATCTCTCTCTCCTAGAGTTGTAATATTTTATATTTTATAATGATTTATTTTTTAAATAGTTGAAAATGAATTATTCAATGGTGGATATTTATTTTATTAATTTTGAGATTATAAGATTAGGAATGTTTCTGTATGTATAGTTTTGTATTTGATAAAACGTGGTTTTATTATGGTTTTCCCTGAAAATAATAAGTATATTTCAATTTTTTATTACCTATTAGGATTTGTGATAAATATATTCTTTTAAATATTTTATTAATCAAATTCTTATCTATATATATTACATAAAATGTAATGAATGCTTTGGTATGACTAACTGAACAACATATGTTTGACAAAGTTGAGTGAATTAATTTTTTTAAAATATGTTTGTTATTTTTACATGGATGTAACACTTAATATTTATATTGATTTTTAACTGGTTATTGTTAATTTTATAACATTATTTACAAACTCAGTCAAATTAAAAAGAATTTTTCAATTATAAATATGTTATATATATTTCTATGAAATAATTAATGATACATTATGAAATTATTATTCATTAATTTATATGAATGATGAATTTTTTTACAGTATACCAATTCATTTTAGGATTTAATTTTCATGTGTAAATAAACATTCACATTGAATCATATAATCCATAAGGTAAAAGAATTTCTATAGATTTTGTGTGAACTGGGTTAGTATTGGGATGTTTTCTTAATTATTATGATTCACAGAAAACCCAAGATACATTGGTTAAATCCATGGAAAAAAAACTTCTATAAATTGATTCCACTCCCACGTGTATTGGATTGACATTAGTGATATGTTAGTGTTCAAAGGGTCTCATCATCATAAGTTATTTATTTTATCTCCCTAGTGTTCAACATGTTGTTGGATATAATTGTCTCTGAATATATTATATTCTTATGATATTATAGTTTCTTGAATTTTTTATCTAGGAAATATCTCATGATTCAATATTTTCGTTACCTAAATTATTAGTACTTTAATTTCATATTTAGTATTTTTATATTATTTTTCAGTTAAATTTTAACATATTACATTCCCATTAAAAATTAAATTTTTTATATCATGTTATAATTTAAAAACTACCAGTTTATTGTAGGGTTTATATTTCATTCAATAATAGTTCATGTTTTTTTAATACTAGGTTTGTTGTTATCAAACTCTAAAGAAACCCTTTTGGGAAGCATATATATCCCAATTTCCAATATTTATTTTATATGTTTAGATTATATTACATATTTGTTTTGTATTGGACTATTTTATAAGGATTAGAAAAATGGAGGTGATGTCATGTGAATTGATTTTTTGTACCAAGTGTAATTTGTATTTTAATGAACCCCTAGATAAATAAACAAATTTATTCCCAAACATCACATAAAGAAATATTTAATCGCCATAATTCTCACAAAACCCCAAGAGTGTAATGTTTCTATATTTTTGGAGATTTACTAAAATAAAATATATTTTACTAAAATATCTAACATTAAACCATAATGATACTATAATATACCCCATAATATTCTATTCATAAATTATTATAATATTTATAACATTTGGAATGGAATCCTAAGAAATTGGTTAGAAAATATAATATATAAGGGAAAAAATAGGATATAAAAAAGTTATGATCATAAGTTTGAATATAAAAATCATAACAGTATGATATTATAGTCAATTTACATTAACGAAAAATTAATATATAACGTCAAAATACATATTTATCATTAAAAATATATTACGGCATTAAAAACTGAGCATAACAGAAGACAAGAATCATAATACCATTATATTATTGCCAAACATTTAAATATGGAAAAAACATAAGAATATAAATAATAACATATTGGGGAGGGAATTAAAATCTCATTATCCCATAAAATATTGTTTTTCAGTTCAAATACATCTCCAACAAAATATAGTTGGTTAGGAATTAATGTTTATTATTATGATAACATAATTGGTCCGAAATTCAAATCCCAATATCTCAAAACTAAGTGATTTATGAATTAAATCATCCATAATTATATATTGCGATATCAAACATTAACTAGTGAATTTTAGGGATATACGGTGTCCACTCATCATATAATGATAAAACATACAAATGAGTTCCATGATAAAAATATAACATTTATAATTCAAACCCCATTTAATTAACCATCGGAAAAGGGATAAGATTGAAGATAAACTTCATAAAAAGATAATTAATACATCTTCTGTATAATGGTGGATGGAATACTAATATATTAGTCACCTCTTAATCATTAAAGGATATCATCAATGATGCAAAAATGTTTATAAGAGCCTTGATATTTATTATAGAATATAGATTAAATACTATTTATTTTTTTATCTATTTTAGAAAGCTTAAAAAATTGAAATATAATGTTATCTGTAAAACAAGGAATTAATAAAGGGTATGTTTCACAAGTATATGTTGTGAAGTTGGGTGAAATATATTTTTATAAATAATGATAAATATTAATATTACATTCTCATTTTGTAAAAATTTGATGTTGGTGGACCACAGAGAAGAGAAAAATATTAAAAGAAAATTAATTTTATAAATAATTTTAATTTAATGGATAAATTAATTATGAAATCAATTAATTAGATATAATATCATCATAAAAAATTAATAATTTAATTGAGACAAATGATTCTCTACCGAAATGATTATGATGGGTTGGTTTTTCTTAAAAAAATAATTGCATGTGGATTATAAATCAAAAGATAAGTTAAAAGGAATGAGAAAATTTAATACTCATTAAAAAATGTTTTTAATATAAATAATATTTTTTACAGAGAAATATCATACAATTAGTGAGATCGTACTTTGTTTCTCTAAGTATTGAACCCAAAAAAGACAATCTGAAGAAAAACCGTTACCATTTAACTCATAACATTAAAAAATTCCCATGAAAATATTTTCAGAAAAATATAACTACAATAATAATCAATTTTAGAACCTTATTTTTTACTTGAACATTTTTAATCCATAATAATAATCATTCATATTAAATTAATAAAATTGTAATTCTTTATTCAGATCATCAAATTTTGTTATTTTGAAGGGTTATCACATGTTTCAAAATAGAGATGTTTAACTCCATTATTTGATAATATATTCCTAATTACTTTAGTATGAAATATTTTAAATTATTTTTTATAGTATTAATTCATCCCCAATTTCAATTTATGGAACCTACGGGTATAGATTAAGAGAATAGAATACATGATGATATTTTTTCATGTAATTTATCAATATAATGGGATTATATAATAATGAGAGTAAATTTTAATGTCACGATTTTAGAAAAATGTTAATTAAATATATTACTCCTTAATATCATATATATTATAAAAATATATTTTATAACCATCCATGTAAGGTGTTTATATAAACAACATATGTCTTACATGGATATGGTACTCAACATGTATGCACGATTGATGTTTTTAATTTCTAATGAATAAGAAAAAAACAAGATTGAATAATTTTTCCTTATTTTATAATGAATATTTAATAAATATCATGATTATTCATTTAGTACATTCTAATAAAAATTCAAATTCAGTTGTGATGAAATATAAAATATTTCATCAATGGATGAAGTAAACTCCAAAAATACAGGAAGAGAAATTTTTATTTTCTAATGGTTTGGTGGAAGGGATAGACTGATTATTCAATTTATATTATAATTTTTTAATATAGAAATTCAACATATTTATATAATTTAAAAATGGATATATTGTTTTTTGAGGAGGAAAATAGGAAACGAAAAATGATATAGTGGATAATACTCAACTGGAGAACATGAATCTTCTCTTGGAGATCCTTTTGTAAATAGATGATATTGGTATTATCATTGGAGAAAAGGAATAAATAAACAGTATAAGAATATAGGGGATATAATATGGTTATTTATTTAAGATTTATTTTAATAAGATCATTTTTGATGAGTTGGAGGAAGTGTTCTATCATTATAAGAGAAAAAGAAGGACCCTTCCATGGATATTATTGTTATAGAAGGAAAATGTATGGAATTTAATTTTTGTAAATTTATTTGGTTAAAAAATGATGATGGGGAATTTATGTTTTGATTTTCATGATAATTAATATCTTCTGGTTGTTTTTTGTGTAAATTTAATATTGGTAAATTTGAGCTTCTTTATCTTACCCATTTTTTAACATTTACTGCCTTTATTAAAATATAAAAATCGAATTTTTTTAAAATAATCTAATATAATAATTCATACAAAACAATTACATGATTATAATTTTTTTTATTGAATTTAATAAAATTAATTTTCAAATTATGATAAATTTAACAACAGTATTGAAACATTTTAAATAAAAAAATACTGCATAGAAAAAAATATCATTCTAAATATTATTTTTAGTTATATAATATTATTATATATTAATTAAAATTAGGGTTAATTTATAATTCCAATAAGATATATGTTTTATAATCATTATATATTTTCCACACAAAATAAAAAAAATTTAAAATTTTAGAAAATTTTTTTTATAAAAAAGTACATTTTTATGAATAAAATGATCTTATTAGTTATTTATCTAGAGTAATTAAATATTATAATTAATTTTAAAAAGGAAAGTTATTTTTAGAATAATATATATTTAATTTCATCTTAATAAAGGTATCATAGTTTATTTTTCGTTGGAGTTGCATGAAAAAAATAAATCCAATGGAATATCTAAAATGTAAAATAAAATGCAATAGTGTGCGATGTTAAATTTTACCCTCTTAAAATATTTTGATTAATGAAATTTTATGACGTTTTTGGAAAAGATTAATTATAGTTTTGCCTTAGAACATCATAAGGTTCCAACAAAACATCATAATACATATAATTCCTCCAAGATCCATATTCAAATAAGTAGTCATATATCATTTCAAATTATCAATATAATCTAATATTCCACCAATTTTTTCTCATTATAAAGATCATGTTATAGATAATCCGTCTTTTATATCAGAATAAGTGATGGATCGGGTATGTACATACATAAAAGTGATACATGGAATGAATCATGTACATGGGATTGGATTATAAGAAGTAAAACATGATAAGATACCATTACCATAAGATTTGGGATTTAAAAAGTACTAATATATCATAATATTAACATCACCTTCAATAAAAATAAATAACATTACTCAATGGTTATATTAATAGGAATAAATTAAATTTCATTGAGACACTAATTCACAGAAAAAATTATCAACATTACCGATATATCAAATTTATAGTTATTTAATGAGAAATTGAACAACACAAATATACATTATAATTTCAATAAAATGTTCTAGTCCTACTAAATTTTTTTTAAACATATTTATAAAATGTTTTTGTTTTATTAGAAATAATATAAGGGATATTTTAGATAAAAATATCCTCTAACATCCATATATCAGGATCTCAAGATATCCTCATTAATTTTAATATTTTTCAGATTTACCATCACTCTGAGTATGAAAACTAATACTGATGCATACCTATATTTCAAAATCATGTTGATGCATTCTCTAAAAAATTAAGGTAAACCATCAATCCACATTTTACATAATGGAAGGTGGTATTCTATATATCCTTACCACATCCCTTATATATATCTTATACAAAATTTCAACTATGAAATTTTATGTGATTGTAATAAAATATAAAAAAAGAAATATTGACTACAACCTACATTGCAATTTTTATGTGACATGTTTTTTTTTAGTGCTACGATAATATCCAGGGTTATTTTCTCCCATTTATATAAATTTAGGGATAATGATTTCATAATACCCTTAGATTTATATCATTAAACCATAAATCTTGGTCATACCAATATCACAATATTTATTTTACAAACACTTCCTATTAGTTACCCATAAAATATTCCTGATGAGATAATTATAAATTTTTATGATTCTATGAATGATACTAATTGATGATCTATTGGAATCCCCCAACAAGAACTTCTTCATTTATATAATTTATGGATAATATATTTTTCGAATCATAAAATTCGATCATTTTCATCATTGAACTCCAAAATATTCCCCTACATATTTAGTGTCTCTATGTCCTCATTGTGTGTTCCCTTGATCTCAACATGGATAAATGGTCCATCCATAATTTTTTATTTATCGAATATGTCCAATTTCATAATTATTTCAAGGTATATCCTATTAAAACCCATGATTTTGGGGTCTTTTTCAATCCTTACCATAGAAAAGTAGTATAATCCTTCCCAATCAGAGAATTAGATACCATATTTGACATTTATGTTTTGTAACGTATTGATAACTATTGACATTGACTAATCTAAAACATATCCGTTTAGTTCATATACATCACATTTTGTGAGAGTAAAATTTAGGATATTTGGTCTTTATAAATATTACACTTTTCAGGATAAAAATAATGCCAAAACTTGTTTAATGAAAATATTATTCATAGAAACTCTTAATAAGGCCATATGATTTTTTCCCATACGTTTTAATTTTCAATAATCATAATATAATACATATTCATTTTTAGAAAGGATTCAATAAAAATCCTTTAATGGAGATTCATTTTAAATTACAAACCATTTTCAACTATATAATAATATATCCATATGTGTAAGTTATAATATCTTCATAAGATCCATGAATAATTACCCACAGTATTCTAGAAAGATTATCATCAATCACAATAATTTTTAATTGGATAGTGGAATGTATAATATTGGTGAACTTCTCAAAAAACATAATCAATATCCTAAAAATCCAATAAAACAAAGGATTTATATTATAGTGAATAGCCTTGGACACTCATCAGTAAATTTTTTCATTGATGGATCCAATGATATACCTTATCATTTGATTACATGAATTTATAATGATACTTTTAGGGAAAAAATTCATCTTTTTGAACTAGGAATATATTTTATCCTACTATACATACATTAGAAAAATTATAAAATGATTTTAGTGCTCTTCATTCCTCATAGAATACATGATAATATTATCAATGAATACTATAAAAATTATTCAATGTAATACATAAATATATATATTATTCAAATTGTTCATAATAATTATGTGGAGAATTGTATGTTTTAATAGAAGTAGTATGAATTCATTATTTACATTTCTTGTGAGAAAGGTTTTGTTGTGTATATATCAACATTTAAACATTAATTATTTATATTCTATTCAATAGTTAATATTTATGAAATATTGATCACTCATAGTTGATTCAAAAAAATCATCAATATGGGTTATAATAAATCATTTCTTAATCGTGATTTTCTTTCTAATGATAGTTAATGGACAGATTCATGGATGCATAAGTTTTCATAACAAAGATAAATTTTTCACACCGTAGTCAATAGAGTGGGTTTCTAAAAACACTATATATTATTTCTTGTATACTCATTTCCAATCCTAACAATTTAACAGGATCCAATTTATAAGTAGTATTTAGTATAGGATTTTCACTATGTATGAATTCAATTAAAAACACAATGTCGTGATATTGGGGAATACATGTAAATTAATCAATAAATACATTAATATGTTAATAAAAAATAGGCATTCCCCCAAAATTGAGTTTTCATTTGGATTCCTATTATGGAATTAATTTTTATATAAGGTTTACAGTAATACTTTTATTGATATATGATAATAGGATGGTTTGTAAAACCAAATAAGACCTCTCTATCATAACTATTAATATGGGTTCAATATAAATATAATCAATCCTTCCCCAACTCACCTAAATTTCAATAAAAGGAATAAATATATTTATTTTATTAATAAAAATCTCAAAATCATCTATCAATGATGATTTTTATTCCTGAGAGGCAATTATCACACCACTAGTAGTTCTCAATGATAATATAGTATATAATTATTTGGGTTATAATTTGAAGAAATTTTTTAATATAAATGAAATTGGGGAATTCATATAACTAAAGTACAATAATGAAATGGTAGATATAGAGTTGGTATTGGGGGTTCATTTTTAAAATTTATTATCAGGATCCACCTCAACAATAGTTATTCAATACAATCTACCTTTTCACGTTGATTTAAGATTTTCTTGGTTCATATTCTCTTCATTTTATCTAGTTTTATGGAATTGATTTTAAAAATTCACAAAGTTTTTTAATTTTATGTATTAAGGTGTCGATGGACTATTAGTTTCCACCTTATTAAAATTTTTCATTCACAGACCTCTTTGTCTTCTTTTGGTATTCATGTTCATAATTTTCATCTTTAAAATATGTGAAACATTTCCTTAGCCATATTAGAAAATTTCTCATGTTCTTCATCAAGAAATTTTATTAAGTATATGCATATTATTTTTTCACTTGTTTCTTTTTTCATTAAATTATCAAAAAAAATATTTTAAATTTCATATATTTAGATCCATGGGAGTTAAATGACCCTCTATATTCCATTTCAATCTTTTGTTCTTATCAAACTATTTCCATATAGCTATTAATGTTTATTATTTAAAATTTTATTCATCAACTTGGTTTTCAGAAACTAATTAATTTATTGTTCTTACAAAAATTCAAAATAATGAAAATAGATGAATAACATGTGAGTATCATTACATCATCCTCATAAATGTTAATGGATTCATCCTCGTTTGTTTCACGTATATGAATTCAGAGTTTGTTTTAGAGTGAAGAGTTCAAGGAAAATATTTCATGAAGAATAATTTCTTAAACTCCTCTCAAACTATAGAGACAATATTATTCATCATCATTATATTAATAATTATGGTCCTCTCTTTATCAATATAACCCTAAAAATGATACACTATATAGAACAAATTATTAGTGTCCTTGGATTGGATAACATAAAATATCTTTTCTATAGCATTCAACCATAGATAAAAAATTAGTGGTTTTAAGGACCCAAAACGGCAGAAAAATGTTGTTGTAAAATGACTTAAAGTTGATTTTCTCCATCCTTGGAGGATTGAAGATCTCACAATGGTTGTCATTATTTTTAATATCTTCTGAATAATGATTGAGAATCATAATATTATTTTCTAAACATGATATTATCCAATTAGGTGGATCAATTGTAAAACCAAAAAATTACCCATTATATACATTATTAACTTTTTCCCTGCATCTTAAAACTGTTAAAAAAAATAAAATCATGTGATGGATAAAAAAAATATTTTATATTCATCTAAAAGTAATTTTTTATCATAAAATTAATAAATCATAAATGACTTGAATATTGTAACATATAAAATTTTAGATTTCAATCAATGTTACTCATGTTGATTTTATCTTAGTATATGAATTATAAATATATTCAAACAAAAAAATGTTTCAAAAATGTTAATTTAATTTCCAATCAATATCCTATAAGTGGGTCTGTCTAGGTGTGTTGTTAGAGATCCTTATCTGGCGTGAGGTGAAAGTTGTGTTAATTTACAACATTCTTTTTCAATATTACTACAGACAGGTGGAACTCTTCCAACACCAAATACAACATATTTTTTATATTAATTTATCATATTCATATAAACCACGAACCACTAATTTACCAAAATTAGATGATTTTATCACATAAAAATTCATATCCCTAGTATTTTCAGTATAGTTATCGCATCCAAATACAAAACAGATAACCAAAATAATATCCAATAATATCTAAAATAATAACCAAATTTATATACTCAACTATTAAAACTAATTTGGTTTCCAAACATAACAATTTCACATATATCATTATTTAAAATAAATAATCATTTCACCTCACAAGTATTCAAAAAATCAGTAGAACCCATATGTCTAGTGTCATTTGAGATATCTATAATCACATCTTATTGAATAATACTTGTTAACATTCCTATATAATCATAACCCTCTAGACACCCCTACTAGTCTTGTTTTATGTCTTATTAATCTTTATAGCCAAGTAACTATAAATAAATAAAGGGTTGATCTTAGATAATTAAAATGTGTATACATAATGGATTAAAATTAACATCCAAAAGTTAGAATATGGTTCACATGTGGGTTTGATATCATAATCAATTTCTAGGAACATAAAATAAATAAATCTTAAAAAAATAACAAGTGATCATAAAAAATAAATTAAGGAATTATAATCTAAAGATATCACTAACCATCAATCATCATTACATTAGAGTGTCACAAAACATTTGAACATATCACAAACAAATAAATATAAATGATAACATAGTTGATCCATATTTCACATATAATTATGACATAGTACAGTGGCTATTTAATTTCCACCAATGTTTCTATTAATATATTGGTTCTGGAATTCATTTCCCCTTCTCCCATAACATAGATTATTTGAAATTCATGCCTGTGTGTCACATAATATAACTCATCAGCCATTCACATACCTATGTACCATAATTATCTCATGATATATAACTATTTATTCAAGTAATTAGAGGAATATATATGGTATATACATTCAATAAATTTAAATTCTATAAATGTGTTGAAAGAGAACATGAATACATTTAAATTTCAAACACAACAGAACTCATCCCTCAAAAAGTGATGGGATTCGTAAAAAATTTAAAATTAAATTTATAAATCCATATAGAAAAATATTTTTGATTCTATCCTTAGATATTATTCCCATGAGAAACCCAAGCGATGATGATATATACTAAAAATACATTAATATTTTAATTAATTATTTATTAATGTTAGAATAATAAAATATTTTTAATATTATGATCTCTATTAAAAAAATGTTCACAAAAAATAGAATAATATATTTAATGTAAAAATTTTAAAATATGGAATTGATTTTTATTGAATATATCTATCAAATGTGTTATTGTCATGACCCATCCACCCGGGCTCTTGTCGTGACTAATTGTTATCACAGTAGTCGGTTCTACTGCAGAATTTAGGACTCTGATCATTATTTTCTATGAAGCTACAATGTTAAGGGTTCGGAGTGTTGTTTTCAGTTTAGGGAGTCCATTGTTAGTGCGGCGACCGACGTATTAATAAAATAGGACCCTTACTACTGATTTCCAAATAAGTGAACGAAATCACAGATTGTGTGAGCACTTTCAAAAGATCTCTTTATGTTAGCTCATCCAAGTCAGCTCAGCAGGTATAGTCTCTTTGACCGTGTCTCATCTGTTTCTTTCAGCATGCCTCCCTGCAGATGACCAGCTAGATCCCCAACAGTCATACTTACTAATAGCCCACAGAGCAATGTGGCCTTGGTGCAGGGCCCTTTACCAACAGAGGCACCAGCGATACCAATTCATGTTGGCCCATCGATGACACCAGCCCTAGTACTAGACGATGCACGCCTCTTGAGCGCATTTCACATGTTTCAACACTAGAGTCCAATCTTGTTCAGGAAGTATACAGACCCACAAGCTGTTGAGGATTGGCTGGATGCTGTGGTGAGAGTCTCCAGACTGGTAGGGATGCCAACAAACCTTATGGTGATCCTTGTCATGAGTCTCCTTCAGGAAACAGTAGGCAGATGGTGGATCCTGATTCTCTAGATGCGTGATGAGATGACTATTCTGTGTACAGATTTTAAGAGTCTATTTTGGGTGTAATTTTTCCCTTCCACCCATCATGTGGTGCAGATACAACAGCTACTGCATCAATAGTAGTGTATCATGACGACATCTTAGTACTCAGTGAGATTCACCGACCTCTCGTGAAACTCCACAGATATGGTACGTGGGCTATTCTTCAGGGCTCAGACCTTCGAGCAGGGACTCACACAAGAGATCTGAGCTTCGAAAATATCGCTCAGCATCCCGACGTAAGCGGGGGTGTTGGAGAGAGACCTCTTAGTAGAGATTTTCCATGATAACCATCCTCTAGCAGTGAGTCCCACCACAATTCAACATGTAGTGGAGTCATCTTTAGCTGGAAGTAGATAGATGATTTAGAGGTCCATGAGGACCAGACCCACAGGTGGACGACTGCATGACTTAATATCAGTTTTACCAGGCCCCTAGGGAAGAGACACACATTCTAGGAGTGGGTAGTGTTACAAATGTGGCGGTTATGGTTACATGGATCGTGAGTATATAACCCACCTTTCATATGGTCAGCAGACAGTTGCGGGACCTCCCAGGAAGTTGAAGATGTTCGATCAAGGTAGTCTGTTTGGAGCTAGAAGAGGTGACAGAGGAGGTGGCCATGTAGGTGGTGACAGATGAAGTTTCGAGGTGTTACCACCACCAACACCAGGATTTCACCCCGACTGCATGGAGAAGGTGCACAGGGGAGAGCTCAACTCCAATCAGCTGAGTCCTATGATCACAGCACTCCGGAGAAGATTTGAGGTAGGATCTATGTTTACTCCACCATACCTGTATTTCTTATAGACACAGGTTCTAGTCACGCTTTCATTGCCACTTCCCTAATTCGGGGCTTGGAGATTCTGACAGTTTCATTGGCTTGATCCTTACGACTAGAGAATCATAGGGGAGAAGACTCGACGATCACGCACACGTGCCAGTAGTGTGAGCATACTTTAGGAGATGAGTGCTTCAACTGGGATCTCCTCATAGCGGTGTCGAGGCCATACAACGTCATCTTGGGGATGGACTTGTTATCTATAGTCCATGATCAAATCGACTGTATTAGGCGCAAAGTGTGGTGTGCCTTCACGGATAGGACCAGGTTTACTTTCACCGGTGGGAAGGGAGCCTCTACAGCACATGACATAATTACTCGGAGGAGAGTGCATCCAATCACTCATCTGTTATCCTGCCTTACCCCTAGTGCAGTTGATGTGGAGAGTTTGAGTTATCCAGTAATGGTGGAAAATTACGTGGATGTTTTCCCTGATGATTTTCTTGTACTATATCCTCAATAAGAGGTGGATTATATATTGACATGTGCCCCAGGATGACACCAATATCTACACTAGAATATTCGATGTCTCCTACTGAGCTTCACGAGCTACGAGTATAGCTAGAGGACTTGCATGTAAAGGGATTAATCCAGCACAATGTTTTTACCTAGGCATCCTAGATTATATTCACCAAAAAGGAATACAGAATCCTGAGGCATTGTGTCAACTACCGTCACCTGAACCAGGTGACCGTTAAGAACAAGTACCCACTCCAGAGGATTGATGATCTCTTTGATTAGCTGATCGGGGCACGGTGGTTCTCAAAGATAGATCTCAGGTAAGGCTATCACCAGCTCATAGTATGAGATGAGGATGTGCATATAAAGGCATTCAGGTGTCAGTACATCCATTAAGAGTTCATTTTTATGCCTTTCATCGTAACCAATGCTCTATCAGTGTTCATGGGACTCAGGAATAGGATCTTCCAGACATACCTCAATTGCTTTGTCGTAGTCATCATCGACAACATTCTGATCAACATGACTACTAAGGATGAGTATACCTACCATTTGCGGGTATTATTGTACACACTATGGGGGAACAAACATTATGGTAATATCGTGAAGTTCTAGTTCAGGATCTATGTGGTTTACTTTCTGGGTAATGTCATCTCGGAGGCTGGAGTTGCAGTGGATCCAGTAAAGATTGATGTAGTACATTCTTTGGAGCCACCTAAGAGTGTGACAGAGGTATGGAGTTTCCTAGGTTCGGCTGGTTACTACTGGAGTTTTGTACCAGAATAATCCTGAATTGCATCTCCACGATCATCCTAGGAGAAGAAGGGGTAACCCTTCGTGTCCTTAGAGAGATGCCATCATAGATTTCAGGAGCCGAGAAAGAGGAAAACCAGTGCCCCAATATTGAGTATTTCAGAGGAAGGGTATGGTACGTAGTTTACTACAACGCATTAGAGACCATACTTGGGTGTGTCCTGGTGTAGAAGTGAGCCTTGTTCGCGTCTGGGTCTTAGTAGCTGAGACAAAATGAGTAGAACTATGTTACGCATGACCTAGAGTTTGCAGCAGTGGTCTTTGCCTTGAAGATGTGGCAACACTATCTTTTCAAAGAATGTTTAATTGTATATTGTAATCACAAGAGTCTCAAGATTATCTTCTCTCAGAAGGACCGAAACCTGATACAACGATGTTGTCTTCAGTTCTTCCAAAACTATGACATTGAGATTGTATATACTTTTGGGAAGGGGAACATTGTTGCGGATGCTTTTAGTAGGAGATCTGGTATACAACTGCTAGGAGAGGCGAAAGAGCAGTTGGATGCTTTACAGATTTTTTGTGTGGACCGAGATGGATCATCTTACCTTCAATCTCTTACAGTCACTCCTCCCCTTATTTAGCGAGTCAAGGAGGCACAAAATAGGGATGCTGACTCGGTGACATGACGAGCTCAAATATCCATAGGGAGTCACCTGATGGATTTTTCAAAGGCGGGGAGCACATCATCCTCTTTAGATTATGTACTATGGTACCGGTGTCACATTCAGAAGAAGTTTTGAGGGAGTTCCACACATCCCCTTTAGCGGTACATCTCGGAGTGGCAATGATGTACCGGGAATTTTAGAGACAACACTAGTGGCCAGGTATTAAGAAGGTAGTAGCATAGTTTGTCACTCGATTCCTCACTTGTCAGTATGTGAAGGCGGAGCACCATGTACCATGAGTCTTGGTCCAGCCATTAGTGTTCTTAGAGTGAAAGTGGGATGGGATATCCATGGACTTCATGATAGGACTTTTGCTTACATCCAGGGGTCATGACTAGATTAGAGTGATCATTGATCGACTCATGAACTCGGCCCAAATCCTACCGGTTAGAGAGAAGGGTTTAGTAGAGAGCTTGGGATGCCTCTACATACAGGATATTGTGCAGCTACATGGAGTACCATCTTCTCTTGTCTCTGATCATGACACATGGTTTACTTCGTGAATATGGAAGTAGTTGCATGAGGCTTTTAAGACGCAACTTCCTCTGAGCACTGCCCTCTATCCTCAGATAGATGGTCAGACCAAGAAAACCATTGAGACCCTTAAGGAAATGCTATGTGCTTGTGTCCCCGACTTCGGTAACAGTTGGGAGGATTAAATAGCTTTGGTATATTCTACATACAACAATATCTATCACTCCAAAATCAAGATGGCACATTTTGAGTCCTTGTATGGTTGACCATACAGATCGCCACTCTGCTGGTGAACGTTTCCTCCAATATATTATTCTTAATATTAATCGAAGAAAATTTTATTATACGGATTTTTTACAACATAAATTTGGAAAAAAAATTAGCCACTTTATGATAGTCTGTTTTATCCTTCATATCCTTGATTAAAAATTAACTTTGGTAATTATATTTTTACTGTTATAATAAGTTGACCCAATTTATAAAATAAGTATTTGAGGATTCATAATTTTTAATATAATTAATCTAATTTTTTTAATGAATAGAGAAATTTTATCTTTTAATTTAATTGTATACTAAATTAAAAAAATATTTTAGAGAAAAATGAGTTTTTAACTATTGAATATTCTTTTTCATAACATTGTATCAATTAAAAATTATTATATATTTTATATTTTATATATTATATAAATAAATAATATATTTTATCATAAAAATATATATATTATCTTGAAATAAAAAAACAATTTCTTATAAGTAATATGATTTCATAAAATATACATTTTTAAGCGTAAAATGATCATATAAATTTTTTGGCATAACTAATTGAATTATATCATTAATAATACAATGAATTTAATTTTGATCCTTATATATTTTTTATAATTATTTCCATCAATTTATCAACATAACATGTATATTATAATAATAATAATTATTACTTATAATTTTATCTTTCAAAATTTTTTAATGGACTGTTTTGGTTTGGTGTTTCAATAAAAAAACATATTTAACAAAATATTTAAAAATAAAACATAATAAATTTGTTTAAATTAACATTGCAATATATATTTCCCATATCAATATATGGGAAGAAATTAATCATTAAATTATATTTTCATTTATATATTATATAATTTCTTCACTGGTATTTTTCTGATTTTAATGGTTAATTTCGTTTTTATGTGTTTTAATCATTATTTTTTATTAATTTTAAAATGATATATTTCATATATCATAAATGTGGATTTTTTTTATAGACCATGGAAATCAAGATTCTGAATTGTGATTTATTTGATGTTATATATATTATGGTAGTTAGGTACTCTGGTCAATATGTGAAAATTGTTATTATCGCATGATCATGCTACAAGGTCAATGGTAAGTGCATGTAGGATCTTTTGAACTTTTTATGTGAACCACCAATAGGACAGACTAAAATTTTTAGGGTGGATTCCAATGTAACCAATGATTTATAGAATTTAGTATAATATTTTAACATTTTAAAATGATAAATTTTCTTTTAAATTTTATTTCATGGTGTAACACCCCAAGATTTCATAGTATGTTATCTATTTTATGTAATTCAATAGCATGCGCTACACACACAAAAACGAGATCATGCGCATCACGACCTATGAAACTAGCCAATAAAAAAGAGGTTTTAGATATTATTAAACACATTTTTAAATATATATATATCCTATATAATTTTTACATTCATATTTTGTGTTTCTTAGTCCTAATATAAGGACAAATTCAATTTATCAGATAAAAGAATTATTTTTCAAAAATGCTGTTTTGCCGCCTTTTACTAGAGAACCCATTTTAAATCCAATATTTGAAACTTTTATATATTCTATTTAATGGAAATAAATTAATTTTTAGAATATAGACATAAAAATTTATTTGGGATAAATTTTGTGTACTTTTCTGATAACTTTCATATTTTGATTAATAGTGAAAATATTAAATTATAATTTAAAAAAATATTTTTAATCGAAATAATTTATTTTTTAAAATTATAATTTTTTTTAATGTATGATAATATTAATTTGTTATATTTTAATAAAATTTTGTTAATTTTATGTAATTTCACATTTAAATTAGACAGAATCACATGTCACTATTTGGATATTTTTTCTTTTTTAAAAACCTGCTTTCTGGTTTTGATAATGGAAATTAAATTTAAATTAATTAATGAAACATCTGTGTTATAAATTTGGTAAAATAGGAATGATTTTTTAATTTGTAATATCGAAATTTTTTTAATCTGATGTTTTGGTATTTTTCAAAAAAAATTTAAATTTTTTATTAATAGTGAAAAATACTAGATAATACATAAAAGCTGACATTTTAATTTAAATAATTATTTGTAATTAAAATTTATCCTAAAGTAATTTAGATACCTAATACATATGTTAAAAAAATATAGTTCATTTGAATCAATTTATAATATAATTAGATATAAATATTCATTGATCTTTTTTTAACATCTTTTTATCCAACTTCTTCGTATATTTGTAAATTTGCATAAAATGAAATTTAACTACTTCTATGAATGGAAATAAGAAAACGTAAATAATTGACATAAATAAATAAAATGTGGTTCAATAGGTTGATTTTTTTTTTGAATGGTAACTTTTGAAATTTATTTACCCTTGATAAAAGTAAATATAAAAAACAAAGGTAAAAATATTATTATAATAACATAAAATTACCCCATCATATGTACTAATTATTTTTTATTTTTTGATAAAAATAAATCTTAGGACAAAATTATGATCTTTTTTTATCAACATGGATTATATTAGGACATTTATTATATTTCATTTAAATAAGTGTTGAAAGTGTTAAAAGAATATTTTATTAAATAAACCACTGTTAATATAGAGTTATCCATAAGATAAATTTGACTATAAATAATCATTAAAAAGATAAATATATTTCCCATATCATGTAATTTTATGTATAATTTTAATACATTAAATAATTAAATTTATTTATGACACAATGATGATGCAGTAATTACCTTATTAATGAAACGAAAAATTAATGGATTTTATATATATTAGAATTAATTTTAATTGAGACTTTGGATTCATAATAAAGAACTTATAGGTTAATATGACATGTTAGTGTTGATTCAATGAATTATTTTCTAAGTAATATTATTTTTTTGAGTTTCAAAAAATCCAAATACTAAATACTGTCAAAATTGACATAAATGAGTTTTTAGAACAAATACTATTTAATTAAATGATATAGTATTCCAAAAGAATAAAAAATTCTGTCAATGGACTTATATAATGAAATATATGTTATTAATGAACCATGATAGGTTCTCTTGTAATTTTATAGTATGTTTATTTTCAATGTAATATAAAAATACAAGAGGACATGGTACAAGTAAAATTATTTAACTAAGAGTTAGATCTAAAAGAAAAGGTTAATATGGTGACCTATACTAGTCTAAAACCTATTGGTTGAGATTATTTTTACCCTTTCCCACATTATCCTAGAAATATATTTCTATAGAACTATTATAATTAAAAAATGATTTAATAATACATTAATATATTGAACTTTTCCATAAGTACCCATCACCTCACTTATAAAATTTTACCACTCCTCTTAAATTCATACCTCAATGCCTTTTTTCTCGACCAAAACCTACTCAAATATCCTCCCAGCTACCCTCAAATCAACCGAGTGTCCTTACATAGAAAAATACATCCTATTTATCCATTTTGTTGATATCAAAAGGATCCACCCGAAGAAGATGTAATTATTTCATCACCTATTTCAATGTTATTTACTTCTTCCACATTGTATTGCAATGTTATTTATACACCAAAATAATAACTCCAATACCTTCTAAAAACTATGATATTATTATAAATATGGTATAACCATATTTATTATTCTTTACATCATATTAATGAAAAATTCACAATACGTGCGTACGTACGGATTATAGTCTCCACATCGTGGTGTAGTTTGTTATTAATCATTTGTTTATTTGGATGGGTATAATAATGACAATAATTAATGTAAATGATGAATTAAACATTTTAATAATTCTGTATATATAATATAAAATCTAATTAAAAATCATTTCACCATCGAAATAATGATGTTGCTGCTCATGTGTACGTATGAATTACCATCTCCATGACGCCATGAGATTCATCTTCAAAGATCACCATTAATTTTTTTTAAAATATATATATATATTTATTACATATGATTAATATTAAATAATATTTCTAATAAATAATATATATTTATTTTTATGAATATATTTATTTTACTAAATTCCATAATATATGATAAGAAAATAGAAACAACGTTCATACGTATGTACATACTACGGTCTACATGAACGTTGTTTCCATTTCATATATCTATCTATTATACAGATTTATATTCTTAATATATATGATACATGAATATTTTGTTTTATTCTTCATGATATTAATTCATGATAAATGTGATACGATAAAGAATAACAATCTAAAACACATACTATAATGAAAGCGATAATTACCCAAAATGTTATTTTAACATAAAAATTATTACAAAAAGGTAATATAAAGCCATAAATGAATAAAGTACGAGATAATAAATATGAATGTAGTTTCGGTATAATTAAATAACATAATATGGTAATTATATAGGAGGTTCAATGTACCGTCGACCAAAGGAATGTACATTGTAAGTGTTAATTCCTTAATCTCAATATAATCTGAGATGGTTTATGTCTAAGTATTTACTGGGACATGATTATCATCCATGTCCGTGTTTCATAAAAAAATTCAAAACGAATATTCTTCAGGTTTCATGGAAGGGTATCTTTTACTAGATCACCTTCTTAAATGTTAAATTTATTTTTATTTCAAAGTCCATTTCATTAATCTTCATATTTTTAATATGAATTTAATGATTTATTTATATTGAATTATTGTTTAAAAATGTTTATTTTTTCAATAGATTAAAATTGTTATGGGTAAATTTATTCAAAAATCACTTTTAAATTAATTCCTTTTTAAATGTGTGACCTTTAAATGATTTCACAAAAAATAATATTTCTCTCATAGTTTTACTAATCATTGTTATATATGTCCACTACCATTACAGGATATTATTCTTGATTTAGGTTGCTTTATTATAATACATTATTCCTTATTAAATTATATGAGTTATGATACCTTTTACAATGGATTTTTTATTATTAAACCATTACTGGTTTATGGTTAAAGTATTTAAATTTTTTAAGATAGTTTTAATTTGAATGTTGATGTTTTGTTTGAACATTTTCATATGGCGAATACATTGGACTTAGTAAGTGATGGGTGGGGCCTACTATTACACCTTGATGCACCGGAAGGTCTCCTGAGACAAAATATTCTCTTGACCTAAGGGCTTGACAAAATTTATATTTAGGGTCATTGACGGGGGAGTTGACATTATGGTTAAAATGTTGTGCAAAATACCTTCCATCATTAAGTCATTATTTATTAATGTTACATTTGATAATTCTACTAGTAGGATATACATGTGAATTAGTTGTTGATATTATTTTATTTATCATTGCCATATTATTCTACAGTATATGTATAAGGGGCTTCTGTTTCAATTTTATACCTTTCTATAAAGTTTTATGATCAGTTATTATATCTTTCTCTATATTGTTAATCCTTAATGAGCATCTGAGCTCACCCATTTCATATATTATATTTTCTAAGGATTCCAAGAAGTACATTTTGATTTATATGCTAGTTTAAGCTAAGAGAATAATGGAATTATCAAAGGATTATTTAAGATGTTTTTTATATATGAAATTGTAGTGTAATATCCATGTATGTAATTTATTTTCCAAGACTACCACTAATTTTTCCATCAAGACTTGACTCCTTATAGTCATGAAAATGTATTAAATTAATTTACTATCTCTGGGCATCTAGGGTTAGGGCATTATATATGGTATCAAATAAGTATATAAATAACCTTGGATATTTATTTAGATAAACTCTGTTTAGGAAACATAACCCTATGATAGACTTTGAGGATTAGTAATGAAGGACAACCAATTTTCTTGTAATGTATGTATTGTGTGGGCATTCCAACAAATACATCCATGTCAGGATACTACATGTGGACGTGTTTCGGGCACAGGTGTACCTTTGTGTGAAAACTCTAATAAGGAGTTTACAACTTGAACTAGGGTAGCTGGGTACAAGAAAACAGTCCTTACTGCACACCAGACACTCCTAGGGGATAAGCATAGGACAATTCACATTTTCTTACAAACAAGTATGATGTATTTTTTAGTAAATATGTGAACATATAAACAATTTTATGAGACTTGATGTGTGTAAATATTCAATTAATGTTGATAATTTTTTATTTTTTGGATAATACATTATGATATGATCTATCCCAGTGTATTTTTCCATTTATAAATGGTTCCCAGTCGATGAAATGAGAACTCCTACAATACACATGATCCCAATAGTACGAAGGATCATATCTTTCATGGTCGTATTTCTTCATTTAGAAAGAAATTTGTCTCTCACGTATTTTCATCATATGAAGATATAATATCATGTGTTAATAAGATAAGTGAAAAAATATCTGAGTCACATGGCATTGAAGGGAAGCCAGAGAATATGTAGATGCTAGGGAATAATATGGATAAAGGGAAGAAGTGATAGAGGTATTTTCCCATGTGATATAATTGTGGAATGAATCACCCAATGAAGTTATTGAAAGGAATGGGAGTTTCTTATATGTGTGGAAAAATGATACCACGTTTGTGATTTAAAGGGTAAGAAAAAGTTTTCAAATGATCAATGATTCAGGTTCCAAGAGTTGGTACACTACAGGAATCAATGTCCAAATCATCATAGTATACCCCAAATCATGTTGATGGATAGCAATATTTTTGTGATACTACCGAAGATGAAGCGGAATGATTAGTGTTATTATGTTTTTATTAAATAATTATGTCATTTGAGTATTTTATTAATGATGTACAAGTTATAATAATTAAAGAGTATATAAATATAGTTATGAAGTATGATTTCATTGAGGATTTGGGATTTTATGGTAATATGAAAAGTGACTCAATATCAAGTTAATCTATTTGGAAAATAAATGGATATAGAAAAGATAAAACTTAATATGGATATGATAATAGAGTAGGGATTTTTGAGTAAGATATGATTGGTTTGGATAAATTATATTGCATATTCTTGACTACAATGAAACTAATTAATTTATTTTATTAATCCATCATTGTTGGAGGTTAAAACATTTCTTTTAAAGAGTATATCACATATTCTTTGTTTTATAGAAAGAAAAATCAAGTAAATACATATTCAAATAAGGTTTTATGGTAATTAATAGTGATACCATGTTTTACGACAATTCATGATGAAAGTATTCACATGATATTACATGGAAATAGAGATTTGCATTATGTTTACCTTCATTATATATATTTTTTGTGATCTTGGATAGTTGTTTTGTGAATAACTCTGATGGTTTGAATAGATAATGTTTGAAAAGTGATACTATTGTTTAAGGTAAAAAAATTCATAGGATTATTTTTGTATTGTTATAAAACAGACAACTTCTAGGTCGGGCGGAAACCCGTCGCATCTGGAAAGGCCGCAAGACATGAACCAGTAAACAATGGGAGACAAAGGTTCGTCACCATACCCTAACCTATGTGATGTTCTGGATTTTAAATTGTAGTTTTTTTAAATAGTCTGAAAAATGAATTATAAATTCATTTTTTGGAACCCTATAATATTTGGTTAAATATAATATTTTGGAGTTCTATTAACTTTTGGAGTGAAGGAGGAGTTTGTGGTAGAAATTGGTTAATGGATGGTACCTTAATTTTCAACTATTTTATCCTTAATCTATGAAAACATTAATTCTAAAACATTATGAAATGATATTAAAACAAAAAAATGAGATATCTTATTTCTATATGTTTTGTTAAACTGATTAAATTTAAAATCAACATAGATTTATGGCTTAGAGGCCCCCAATTTTCAATTTTTTCACTTGTTTTTGATTGATGACCTCAATCACTGCATATAAATATTTACATTTTCCTCCAATTATGTGTCTATAATAGAAAATAATGTTATATTATATAAAATCATAATTTGGTGGTGTATTTTCCATTTTCCTTTCCCTCTTATTATGGAAAAGACATTTTCAACTCTATTTCCTATGTGGTTTTTCCACAAAAGTATTTTCTATTTTTAAACATTTATTTTTAAAGAACAATTTTAAATTTAGAGAAATCAGTTTTTTGAAGGATGGGAGAATGTAAAACCCCATGATTTAATATTATGGTATCTCTTTAAAGTAATTTAATAGAATATATTACAAGTAACACTGAATTGGATTGCGTTATACACATTATTGGGTTTATGAGAAATAACACGTTAGTTAATTAATTATTTAAATGACTTATTTATTTAGACATTAAATATTGTAATATTAATAATAAAAATAAGATTTAAATGTTATTTATAATTTTTTGACATAAATAAAACATTTGTATTATGAAATTTATAAGTTTTGTTAAATTAGTTATATATTTAAAAAAACAATTTTCTTAAAAGATATAGTTTTTATGTCATTTTTGAACAATAATCAAATTAATTATAGACACTCCTTAAAATTAAATTTTGTAAAATAGACTTCATTTTTGAATTCTATATATCCAAATTAGAATAGGGTAAATTTTTTGTATTTTTATGAAAACATTCAATTTTTTATGAAGAATAAAAAAATACTCCAAAGTACATAAAAGATGACCTTTTCATATAAATAATTATTTTTATAACAAAATTTATTTTAATTTAAAAATATATAATTAATAAATATATTATCCCAATTTTAGTCGTTCGATTCATTTTATAATTGAATTTTATATAAAAATTACTTCAACATATTTTAATATCTTTTTACCCACCTTATAAGCATATTTTAAAATTGGAATAAAACATAATTTTACCACTTCGATGAATTTAATATCATATATCTGATAGACAAGGTTAAAATATGTAAGTAAAATTTTTCTCAATAGGATGAAAATAATTTTTAGTAAATAATATCTTTTTTTATTTTATTTACCACTTTCAAAATTATATATGTTAATTGATGGTAAAAATAATATTATAATAAAATAAAATTACCCCAAAACATGTCCTAAATCTATTCGATAAGTGTATTTTTTCCAAAATCCACCATTGGACAAAAATATGTCCATTTTTTATCCTCTTGTATTAGATTAGTACATTTATTATATTTTATTTAAATAATTATTACATGTGTTAAATTGAAATTTTATTAAGTAACAATTTTTAAATATAGAGTTATACATATGATATATTCTATTATAAATATTCATTATAAATATATAAATATTTCTTACATAATGGTATTTTATTTATAATTAGATTAAATTATACAATTAAATTTATTCATTACACAATGATGATGCAGTAATTAGCTTATTAATGAAATACTAATATAATTGATTTTATAAATATTAAAATAAATGTAAATTTAGACCTTTTAAGCATTTAAATATTTTTGTAGGTTATTATGACATGTTAAGGTTGATTAAAATAATTTTTTACAGGTAATCATATTGGTATGACTTTCAAAAAAAATTCTAATTAGTGTCAAAATTGACATAAATGAGTTTTTAAAACAAATACTAATTTTTAAATGATATAATATTCCAAAAAATATAATATTCTACCAAAGACATTTATAATGATTAATATGTCATTAAATAACCATTTTAGGTTCTCTTAACATTTTATTGTATGTTAATGAACCACGAGATATAAAAATACAAAGACATGGTAAAAGTTTTGGTATTTAACTAGGAGTTAAATCTAACAGATATGGTTCATATTGTGACCTAATCTTTTCTAAAACCTATCAGTTGAGAGGATTTCGACCCATCCTCACCTTATCCTATAAATAAATCTATTTTTAGGTATTATAAAACGAAAATGTTTTTATAATAAAATAACATTTCAACAATTTCCAAAAGTACCCCTCACATCTCCAATAAAAGAGAATGTCAACTTCTCTTAAAATCACACCTATAAATCCTTTTGGCATGGATAAACCCTAATTCAATATCCTAAAAAACTACTCTCACTTCATCCTGGGGGCTTTAATTTTATCAAAAATCCAACCTATATAACCCTTTTGTTCAAATCAACAACAAGCACCCAAAGAAGATGAAATTATATAATCACCTCTTTCAATGTTCGTTTCTTCATCTTCTTCCTCATTATATATTGTTTCCATACCAAAATAATAAATCAATTACCTTATAATTACTATGAAGTTATTATAAATATGGTACAACTATATTCATTATTCTTTCCATCTAACAAATGGAAAAGTCACCGTAGGTGCGTACGTATGGCTTACCGTTTCTACGTCGTAGGGTAGTTTGTTATTCCTCAATTTCATTTATTTTTATGGGAATATTATTTAGTATAATTAATTTAAATTATTCATTAATCATGTTAATGATTATGTATATATAATATACCAGCTAATTAAAAAAAAATTCACAATTTAATGAATGGTTTTGTTGCTCGTGCGTATGTACAACTTACTATCTCCACGACTAAATTAGATTAATCTTTAATGATCACCATTCATGAGTTTTACTTAAAATATATATATATTTATATTGTATGATATATATGAAATTATATTTTTAATGGAATAATATATAAATATTTATTTAAATATATTTCATTTACTTACTTCTATAATATAAAATAAATAAAATAGAAACAATGTTCATGTGTACGTATGGACTACTGTCTCCTAGAACGTTGTTTCCATTTCATATATCTATATATTATACATATTTATATTATTATCCTATATGATATATGATTAATTTAATATATTCCAGATTAAATTAAATCATCATATCAATGATATGATGAAGAATACAAGTTAGAACACGTACGATAAAGAAAGCGATTATTACCTGAAATATTATTTTAACATAGTATTAATTTTTAAAAGGTTAATATAAATAAAAAAATTAATTGAGTATGATATAATTAATATTAATATTATTATGTTATAACTTAATAACATACAATAGTCATCATACAAGAGGTTAAACATACCCTTGACCAAAGGAATGTACAAGGTAAGGGTTTATTCCTCAATCTCGTTATTATCTGAGGATTCTTATGTGTAGGTATTTACTCGGACGTTTTTATCATCCATGACCATGATTCAAACAAAATTTCAAATGGAATCTTTTATGTTTTTATGGAAGGGTATCTTTAACTACATCCTCATTTTAATTTTTTATGGACTTATTTTTCTTAATCTATTTTATTAATGTCCATATTTTCATAATGATTTTAAGGATTTATTTTTATGGACATTATTGATTAAAATTTTAATTATATTCAAAATAATCAAAGAGTTATGGGACAACTAAATTCAAAAACAATATTAAATGACTTCTTTTATAATCGTGTGATTTTTAGATGATTTCACAAAAGGGATATTTCCCTCAAAGTGGTTTACTGTACATTGTCAACTATGTCAACATATTTTACATGATATTATTCTTTATTGTGGTTTATTTTTTATAATACAATATTTCATATTTAACTAAATAAGTTATGTAATATTTGAATATGGACGTTCAATTTTTATACCATTCATAATTTATTGTTAATGTATTGAGATTTCGAATTCTAGTTTAAATAAAAATGTTTATATTATGTTTCAACATTTTCATATGAGGAATGAATTAGACCTAGTATGTGATAGGCTTGGCTAGGTATAAACCCTTGATTAATTGGTAGGTCTCATTAGAAAATCTAGTGTTTTGGAACAAGGTGTTGAAAAAATTTATATTTCATTTCCTGGTACGAGGCCTTGCATTTGTGGTTATGATGTCTAGAATTATGCAATACATCATTATGATATTAGTGATAAATATTACATGTGATTATTCGGCTAGTATAATATCCATGTGAATAAGTAAATGTAATTATTTTATTTATATTTTCCATATTATGGTGAATATTATGTTTAAAGGGATTGTGTTTCAATTTTATACCTTCCCATGCATGTTTATGATTATTTATGATATCTTCTGCAATATTATTTATACTTATTAATCATCTAAGCTACCTATTTCTTATGTTATATTTTACTAGGATTCCAAAATATATATTATGATTTATATGATGTTTTATGTTAAATAAATAATATAATTATCAAAGGACTACTTATGTTGTGTTTTATGTAATAAATTATAATTTAATGTTCATGTATGTAATCTATTTTCCAAGAATGGTAAACTAAACGGTCATTCCAGACATGATTCCATGTAATCATTTCAATATATTAAAAGAATTCACTAGATCCGAGCTTCTGCGGTCGAGGCGTCACACATGATACCTTGATGATTAATGTTTTAGTGTAGTAATGTTATCATGTATCAGAAAATATATCATGAAGTATTTAGATTAATTGGATTCCAATAATAATCATGTAGTTCTATCATAATAATTAATGGTGGTAAAAAATTCATCATTTTTTTATTTATATATTTCTATTTTTTAATATTTTCTAATTTATTATATGAACACATGCATTTAGTAATTGGTTGATTGACTAAAATATAATGAATTTATCATTTTGATCAGAATTTATATTTAATCATGTTTTTGGTTTTTTGGAAATTAAAATATTTACACATTACTTAATAATAGTATCCTATAATTTTGGTGGAGTGATGTGCTTTTAAAGAAGTTTTTTATGTTTTGAAAACTAATTTTTTTACATGCTAGTAATAATTTATGAAAATAATTTTTTCCTAAAAGTATTTTTCGTGGATCTTAAGGGTATTAGGTTATTATATATTTATACGAAGTAAATATTATGGGTTTGAGGGTATTTTCATAATAGCGGTTTATAGACATGGATTCAGTAGATAAATAATTTAAATATATTTTTTAAATTTTCCGTTATACATTTTTAGAATCATATTGTTATATTTATTAACATAATATTTTTTACGTATAATTTTTAATATTTTCAAATCATGAAATTAAGTACTAATGTGAGTTCAATTTTTGTAATTTTTGAATTGAACAGAATTTATATTATTTTTCTTTATACATGGATACAAAAATAGATTAGAATAAATTTATATTTAAATTTCCTATTGATAATCAAATAAATCATGTTAAATTATTATTTCCCTTACAACGAAATGTACAAGTTGATAATATTTTATTTTATTTATTAATATTATTTATCTAATAGAATATTGAATTTATAATTATTATTTTATAAAATCCATGATTTTATTTCTTAAGATTTTCATGGCTATTATTTAAGATTTGTGTAATTATGGTAAATTATGAATTTATACTTACGTAATCAAAAACATAATAAATGTGTATATGATTATGTTATTCAAATAGTTCATTTAAATCCTTTTAGAAAATATATTAATCATATTTGGTTGTTTTTCAGGAATTGGATGGTTTAAGGAACATTTTATATTTAAATAAATTTTTACATTATTATTCCCTCTAGAAGAAAAATTGTACATAAAGGACATGACACCCTATATTAAGATCAATTTAAGTGTTTACATTTTTCTATTACTACAATATACTTTTTTAATTCCTTGAGAAACATTTGTGAGTAATTGAAATTTGTGAATGACTGTTAAATAAATCTTGATATAATGCCAAACCTTCATGATTATCGGATGATATATTTTTGAAATCAAAAGTTTTTTTCTATTATAATTAAAGGACTACATTGATTTATAAACATGGAAATTGTGGTTTTTTATTGTTCACATGTATATATATTTATATTAAAATTGTTTTATGTTATGTTATGTTTTTTTAATCAATTATTTATGAGTATATTTAATGATTAATGTTAATTAATTTGTTTTAAATTAGAAATCAGGTATGTTTTTTAATTCAGTAATACTAATCATTGGGTTTCGAATTCAATTTTTATTGTCTCTGACTGAATTATCATTTTAATGTGTAAATTTGTGAAAAATAAAACCTAAAAACATAAAGGAACATTAAAAAAATTATTTTTTTACTAATATACAATTTAATGTTTATGTTAAGGGTTATAAACGTTTCTTAGTGATTTTGATTATAAAATCATTTGATATTTTTTTCTACTAATATACAATTTAATATTTAGGTATTTTATTATTATCGTGAAATTGGTATTAGATTATTATAAATTGGATCATATTATTAAATTATATGTTAATTGATGATTGGTAGGTTATATAGTGAAAAAATGGATTAAAGAAAATCAGTCAAATTAAAAATTATATTTCAATTTGAAAGGGGTTTTATTGTTGAATTTTTACCTTATAATGTTAATAATACTTATATTTATGCTGATTTTTTTAAATACATTTTATGAACTTTTATTTTACCTCCTATTATATTTGGAAATTTATAAATATTTATGGACAGTTTTGATATTTTGATGTTGCGTTCTAAATATCCAAATTGATTGCAACTTGTTTCAAAATGAAAACAAGAGATTAGAGTTATGTGATTTATGTTAGTGAAATTCATAGTTGTTTCTAATTAAATTGACTAAATATTATTTGGATTGAATTTATTATGTTTTCATTTTCAATTTATGTTCATTTTTGGTCCATATATATATTATGATATTTCTTTTTTTTTATGCATGGTATTGATTTTTTTGTGTTGTACATGGATTTAAAACATATAATTGGAGTCAATACCATGTCTAATATAACCATGTATATATGATGGTAATTGATTTAATAATTTCTTGAAATGAATTATAATTTTCATTAAAGAAGCCATTGAGTGGCGTTCAATGTATTAAGATCTGTTATAGTCCTTAAAAATAATGATCAAATCATAAAACCACAATCTCCTAACTCAAGAAGTTTTATATAGTTGAATTTTAATGTGAAAATTTTTTATAAATGAAATGGGATTCTTAATATTTTGTTAACATATTAAATTATTTTTCATTTCCCTCTAATATTAACTTGTTTTTAAATGACTATACATTATTGGGGCTTCCCAAGTGTGAAACATTTTCTGATATAGTGAGTTGAAACACCATGGATTTTATATTTCTACTTTGTAACTACTATAGTTTTTATTTTTAGGTGAAATTGATATATTTTAAATTTCTTAAGGAAAAAATGGTTTTCACATGAAATATCCAGGGTTGGGTAAACCAAATATGATGATCATGTATTTATAAATACATTTTCGTAGTGGGTGTCACGTGGTTAGTCCCTGATTTGAGAAAATATACACATCAATTGTGAATTCCATAATTTTGACATAAAATTCATATTTCAAATAAAGACGTCTCAATACATTTTATAATTAACTATTATATTGTTATTATCGTATTTTCAATTGGTTAATACCAAAAACAAATTATCTAATATGGACATAGGTGTTCCGCCAAAATTATTATATAAAATATATTTCTATTTTGTATTCATATTTTTGGGTTAATAATATTTTTCATTTCATATTTATGTTTAATTTTATTTAATATGGAATTGATTATTTATCATATCATTTTTTGTAATTAAAATGTATAATAATAAAATTTTAATTAAAAGTTTATGTATTTTAATTACTTATTTATTTATTTAATGAATAGATTTTAAAAAACATAAAAATAATTCAATGTAAGCATGGGAATCCACCCTGTCATTTGGTAACTATACATGTGATACCCCTAGGTTGAGGGAAAATTCATTTGGTGAAAACATAATCATCACCACACACCATGGGAGTTCACTCATGGTAAGAGGTAAATTACTCTACTGTTATTCTCCATATCCTTATATTCCTCCTCATACTTCTCCTTATCTATGTCACAGTTCTTCTATTTCCATGAAGTAGAATATTTGTGGATTCCAAATTATAGGGATTTTGGGCTAGGGATTTCAAAATAACATGTATAAACCTATATAATTTGTGGGGATTTTCGTTTGGATTCAATTTTTTAAACCAATAAATTTTAGTTCAATATAATAACAAACATAACATCTTTAATAACACGCAATAATAAGATTTAGGAAAATTGAGATATATTGGTAAATTATATTTATTTAAATGTGAATGTTATAATATATCAATGAAATAATTAGGTATAAATATGAGTGGCTGAATTATTAAATATACATATAAAGATCATAATCAATATATATGTATTGAATAATTCTTAGAAAATAATCACTAAATTTTGGTTAGTGTCGTATTATGTTACAAAACATTTTCAAAAATGATATTTATTAAATTTTATTTTTAGAAATTATAATTTATTTATTCCAAATTTAGATATTTTATTTTAAATACATATCATTTTTAAGTAATTATATTAGTATTCTTAGAGGATATAATTTTATGATTATTATGTTTTTTATTTTTCCGGAATGATTGTTTTTTATTTAATAGTAAAAATATATATTTTGTAAATTCAATAATTAAATGTATTAATTTGAATGTATAATTTTATTATTCATGTTTTATAAAAGATAAATATGGTCCATTTCTGTTTAGAACAATTTAATGATTTCTATATGAATTAGTATTATTAATGATTTTGATATAAGTTATTTTTTAAGAATAAAATTTATTTTTCTTCAAAAAAAGTGTAATGTTTTGTTTTATGGATTAATATAAAAATTTAGTTAATCCAATTTTAGTTGATAAATAAAAAATTGGGATACCATATTTTCAGTTAGCAGTCTCATATTTGGAAATTAGAACACTTTTATTTTAGATTATCAATAATTATACCCATCAAAAACTATTATCATCTCAATAGTAGTAATTTATACAAAATAGGATTAAAAATATGAAATAAAGTCTAAAACTGAACCAAAAACACGAATTTATATCATTTGGTGAATGAAATTTGAGCATTTAAGTCCCAAATTTGAATATATTCAATTTTGTTTTATTTTTCCTTTATAATATACATTACATTATTTACTGTAGAAACAATTAAAGAAAGTCAATCTCTTGCATTTAATACATCAATAATTTTTGTAACACTATGTTATTATTTTCAATAACTCCCTAGTTTATGTATTTCATTTCATCTTTTTTGGGTATATTTTCAGGATTCTCAAGGATGGAGAGCCCCTGATGTGGAAAATGACCTAATTTTCTAGGATGTATTATTATTTTAATATATGGATTCCGGGTATTAATGTTTCAAAGACATAGAAAGGTTTTTCCAATGAACATAGAACTCTTGGGTTCAGGTCCGTGAGTATTCTGCATAAAAACTATAGTTTCTTGAATCTGTTTAGATATTACACACCATGTGATTATGAATCATGACAAGTAATGTTCTATATGAAGATTTTTTCAACTATATGAACATCATGAATAGTTTACATGCTGATTATTAGGTACATGTCATCTAATGAAAAAAAATATTTTTTTTAATAAAAAGATATCATTTTTGGAAAATTATATTTTGTGAGGATGAAAATATTTTAAGTTATATTAAACATAGTATAATTGTCCAAAAAATGTTTTTTTGGCTGCTACATTTATTATTTTTTATTTCAATTTTTTTTCTCCCTTCTCCCTCCCAACCAAAAAATCTATCAAGGAATATTTTTGAGACCTCCTAAAATTATAGATCATTTTATTTAGTGATCCATTGTTGTTGTGGGTTTTGTGAATTTATCTTGTTAGTAAATAATTTCTTTCAATCCTTGTTTTTGACATAATAACTTTGGTTGATACAATTTTTATTCATATTTTTATCAGCTTTTGTTTTCTATTGACCCCTTTTATTTTCATGGTGTCACATATTCATCGATGGTAATTCTCATGGTTTCTATTATTGTCGAAGCTAAAAAAGTTTATACTTCTTTGAGGTAGGTGTTTATGTATAATGGGTTCATGAAATTAATTCCATATTTCATTTGGTAAATTCAAAATAGATTTTTCATTTATTGGTAGTGATATATTTTATTAAAGGATTCCTTAAAAAGAAAAAAAATTGTCTCTTTTTTTATTTGGATATTAATTTCTTGATTTTGAAATGAGGTTATACTCACCAAATAAGTTTATCTAGTTATTTAATATGTGTTATATAATATTTAACATTGTTTTGAAAATCTTGTTTTACAATTGGTACATTTTGAACCCTCAGGGCATCTAGAAGTAGACCTTGGTAGCATTAATTTCTATGGGACTACTAGGAGGATACCTTTTCGATATAAATAGCTTGTGGAATGGCTTGATATTTTTTGGATCCAAACATATGCATGTATAGGATGTTGAGTGCCTAGTGTGTTTTATAACATTGTTTACAACAGATCATGAGGAAATATTTTATATATAATTATTTACCTCACAGCTTCCTTATCATGGATTATCCATCATTTGTTTTTATTTGAGGTTTTATCACATAGAATCCCTTGATGTGATATATTATGTATATTTTTTTATGAGATTGCCTCATTATACAAGGATATTATCTTGTTTATATAACAAATAATTTTCATATTTATTGTCTGATAAAGTGGTTAGATTTTATTAAATAAAAAAGGGATATTATTTATAAAATTGATGGATTTATTTGAATATTTGTTAGAATAGTTTTTTTATTAAAATCACCAACAGTTGCATTATTTTTGTTAGAACTTGTACAGAATCTAAGGTGGTATCATACAATTCTTTGTTTGATACCCAAAATTTTTTCTTTAAGGATGTTTTAGATGTATTATTATTGTTTTCATGAAATAAAATGGAATCTTGTGTCATGTAGGACTCTCATTTGATCATTGACTTTAATGTAGGGTGGTTTAGAGGTCATTATAGATAACATAGGGACTTGTGTTCCTATATGATCCAAATATATCTAGTTTATCCTATTTTAATTTTTTAATGGATTCTTTGATCTCAATTTTTTCTTCTTTGTACTCTCATTTTATATCTTGGTTTGATAATATTCATGACTTGTTTCTTGTTATTAATTTACCTCACCATGTGATGGCCATTTCATGTTTATGGATTGGTTGACCAATGTTAATATCTTACAATTTAGTAACAGATTGAAATATCTTACTTATATTTTTAACAATACGTGAGTTTAGTTATATATCTTAGGTAGACAAGATTCCATTCTGTCAGAATTTAGATGCTAGTTATGGAAAAGGGGAATGGCCACTGACATCCAATACTGAACTTAGGTTTCCATGGGTGGTCCAAGACATGTACCAAGTTTGAGACATGGTTTTAGGATCATTTTAATGAACTCTATTGGAAGGTTATTTAATTTGACCAATTATAATATGAGGTATATTTCATTGATAATAATTCTAAATTTATTTAAATATATTTTGTTTAAGAAAATGATTTGAATAAAGAAATCGTTCCGATTATTTGTGAAATATTCTCATGATATTTTTATTATTTTTTGTTGTAGAGTTGACAATTCCCTTGAGACGAGATATTCAATATTCAATACAGGAAGATTCAGGATAGGATCTGAAGGATAATTATCTAGTCGATACTTTCATTGTTGATCCTACAATCTACACCATTCAAACCCTATGATAAGTAGGTTTTGGGATCATACGATATGCATTGGATACATGATATTTGTTTACTAAGTAGAATCTACCCATCTTCTACTGATTAAATGGATACAAAGATATTATTAGTTTTGTGAGTGGAATGAGAGGATCTTTAATTACATTAAGGCTCCTAGAATAACAATGGTGATTTTCCACATATGAGCTCAAGGGATGATGAAGAGGATTGTGGGACTATTTTGTTAAACAGTGTTGTATGAGAAACTTAATTTATAATCTTTCACAAATATATTTAATAAATATTTTTTCTCATAGATATTATTAGTGGAAGTGAATCAAGATTTTATTATTTTGGATCAATGGGACAATACAATTATTCAGTATTCGTCAAATTTTTTTGAGTTGGTGAATCTGGCATTATATATGTTCACTAATGACTACCTAAAGGATTAAAGGTTTGAGTTATGGTTGAGGTGTTATATTTGGTTGTTTTATTATTATCATGTTCTTTTTGACCTTTTTGGTGGTCGTTGACAATGAAATTTAGGTTGAGGCAAACATAGCTGTGTTGAAATGTTTTGATGAATCTTCAATTGAAGAAGTTTTAGCTATAGTGTTTTTTATATGAAAGGAAATGTAAGGGTGGCAACATATCTTAAATACTGGTTTTAGGGTCTTATTTAGGAAAACATATTGCTATTTTTTATGATTTGGTAGTTCTAGTCATCCATGTCTAACTGTATAGAGGATATGTAAGGATCTGGCCTTAAAACATTACATAATAATGAATTAAATGAATAATTCACATAGAGGATCTTTTCAAGTTTATATTTTTAGAGAATTAGGACATAAATATTACATCTCAAAATATTACAAAGAAGATACTTCAACTAAGTTTCAATAAAATAAAAACTCATAAAAATAAACATGTCTAGTTCCATGTTTTAGATAACAAGTCTTTCCCTGATCCCATCCTTGACCATATTCACCTTTATGTCCTATGGAGAACATTAAAAAAACATGGGATGGGCATAAAAATTCCAGTAATGGTTACACAAAGAAGGAAAACTGTTATTTTTTCAGAAAAACAAGTAAACCATGAATACTTTATCAAAGTAATACATTTCAACGTTATGAAGTTGTCAATACTCTTCACTGAATAAAAGATCACTACTTTTCCTTTGTAACCAAAAGATTACCATAAAACCATATAAAGAACACCTAACATATAAAGGTATCTTGGGAAATAAACATACATAAATGGAATAATCATACGGTCGACTTACACACATATCACTACATGGAATATCCATACGGCCAAATTCCACAAGAAATGAATTGGAGGTTGTAATGTAACCACTCATCCTGGTATTCACTACACCACCCGTCATATGGTTTATCTCTTAACCACCCATCAAATATTTAAGTACCATCATAATACATAAAAAAATATAATGGAAAGAAAACAATTCCACATTTCAATCACAGTTTATCACTTAAATATATTGAAATAAAAAATCCATTATAAAAACCATTTTAAATACCAAAATACATAAAAGAGTATACAATATTTAATTTCTTTTAAAAACATTACGGCTTATTAAGGAAGCCAATGTTCAAAAAGTACTCGCGGCGGTAGAAAAGTCGGTGTCATCACGTCCGTTAAAAAGAAACATACCTTTTGTCGTTTCGTAAAACACTTCTTATAGAAAAAATTACATATGAATAAAATTAATATTCAAAAGTGTTTATATAGAGTATAAAATAAAGTCTTTTATTAGAAGAAAAATATGCCTCAATGAAAAGTGATTGAAATGAAGTCCCTTACAAAGTCGGTATCCTTAGATTAAGGATAAATAAATTACATAATTAGGAGTGAAAAATATAAATACACCCAATATAATAGGATATTAAGTGTAAAACAATCATAGGCCATCCACACATATTCATAGTATGTCATAATCAAGAAGTAGAGGTTTAACCCAAAGAATTAATACTGGGTAAAGAAGTTCCCTTACTGAAATTCGATAGCCTAACAACATGATTTTAAAATTCAGAAAATGAGACGATGAGAGATAAAAAGGATATCTCATCACTTGAACATATCATCTACAGCAATAAGGATATATCCGAACATATACCAACAAAACAAGATGTAAATTAAAAGACCTAACAAAAATATGTCTTTTAAAAAGAGGAGGGTGAAAGGTTCCCTTACCGTGGGTAACATTCAAAACGTACACCCCATGAAAGAAGGGTCATACAATGAAGATGTAAATACCCATAAATTAAATTATATTACACAAACAATAAAATCATGGGATGTAAATAGCCCACAAAAAGGAATTAGTGTAAAATGTAGCATGAATCTCACGGGAACAAAAAGTGAGATAAAAACCCCTTACCACGCTGTGTTCAATTGAGTCATATAACCAAAGGATAATAAACCACAAATGAATCACATAATACCCTGAATATAAATATAATCATTTTAATATATATGAATAGGGAGTTCACAACACAGAACATGCAATAAATAAGTGGCGAACAATGGAAATATCACAGAATTAAAAGTGAGAGAAGTAATCCCTTAGGAAAATTCGGCAGCCTAACGACGCCACTTAAAACATCCAAAAATGGTTTTATGAGATCAAATAGGTTCTATAATCATATGAAAATAAAACGTACAGTAATAGGGATATAAAATAACATCCCCTAAAAAAGAAAGATCAGTTTAAGAGGAATGAAATAAAAGAGAGTACTTAAAAAGGAAGAGAGAGGGATTATCCCTTACCTCAAGTCTGACTTGCCTTGTTCATTTCTTTATATTCCTAAATAATAAACATTGGAAAATTTATAATTACTTAATTAACTCCATTAAATTTTATTGTTATGTTCGTATCACATATTATAATGTTATAATAAATGGTTATTAATGTGAGTTCATATCAGACGTTTTTGATGATGTTCGGTACATGAGTCAAAATTGAACTTGTTAGAAAAGAATTTTCTTTGTAGTTATAGGTACATCATCTATAGTATAGTATTAATTATTTAAATATCATATATATCCAGTATATATTCATTTTCTAATATTCCATAACATTTTGAGATAAAAAAATGAAATTCACTGTTCATGGAGACGGTAGACCGTACGTACACATAAACGCTACATTCATTTCTTTTTCATATTAATGGAATAAAAACTAAATGATAGATATATATATTATAATTACAGAATGAAATAAATCATTTCGATGTAATATATTACATATATATCCATTATATATATGTATTTATAATAGTACATAACATTTGGAGATATGAAATGAAATGTACCATTCATGGAGACGGTAAGCCGTACGTACACATAAACGCTACATTATTATGTATTTCATATATTAATGGAATGAAAAAAATAATGATAAATAGGTATATTATAATAAATGTATAATATAATATATAACATCATTAAATCAATCCTTTATACATCCCACATATGGTATTAACGATTCAAATCACTTTGAGGGGGCGGTAGTCCGCACATCCTAAAATGAAATTATCACATTTACCCATTATGGAAACCATAAATTTATGGAATCAATGAAAAATACATAAGAATAAGGAATAAATAATCATAATTTATATATCATATATAAATACAGTGAAATATTAATGGCCACCATGAGAGTTGTTAAGAGAATATTGAACAATCATCGTTTCGTGAGGCAGTAATTCTTCACCCAGAGAAACAGTATATTTTTTAACCATTAGATTGAGGTGTGTATGAGTGTAGTTAAAATACTCCTAATAAAAGCATCCTAGTATATTTAAGATATTGTTTTTGTTACAATATAATGTAATAAAAAGAGTTTAGGGGTTTGGAGAAGCAAAATAAAACAAAAGAACATAAGAGAAGACATTATCTTCAAATTGGATAACTCTTTTTGATTTGAGCTCAAATGATTCCTTGGAAAGACTTCTGCCCAAAGTGAGGCTTCTAAGAGTAAGAGAGGGATTTTCATAGGAAATATGAGTAGAGGTTGGATGATCCAACATATTGAGAGGTGTTGGTAAGGAGGTAGAGGTTGAGGCCTTTTTAAGAGGGGGGAGGGGCACTCTTGGAATGTCATGAAAATATACTTTATTATAAAATGATTTTTGGATATCAATGGTCCCAGAATTATATATTTCAGGGATAAGGTGATAAGGGTTCAAAATCTAACCATCCAATAGGTTTTTGACAACTGTGTGTCTTAGATTTTACATTATCTTGTCATTTTATTTAAATCCTTCATTAATGAGGTAATCGCTGCATCATCATGGTGTCATAAATATATTAATTTATATAATTTCCAAAAATTATAAATTAAATAAAATGATGTGGGAAATATTTTTATCCTTCCAATTAATATTTATATTAAAAAATATGACTTCTATAACACCATTTAAATTTTTTTTAGTAAAATAATACATGATCGTGACATTTTTATTTTAACATTAAATAAAAAGTTATTAATGTCATTTTCATACCAATGTGGCTCCTTGGGGTCCCCAAGATGACCCATGGATTTTCTTGGTCGGCCATGACTCTTCCAATAAAGGTATTACATGTTTCAAGGTCATTTCATATTATTATAACATTATCTTTGCCTTAAATTACACTAATTACCTTTAATGGCGATTAATAAAACATAAACGTTACTATTCACCATAAATTATTTTCATCCCATTGAACAAAATTTTACATCCTAATAGCAACCATGTATGTCGGATTATTGAAATTCAAATAACATAGGTGGTAAAATTTCATTTTACCAAAAAATCAGTTTTTTAACTACCACATAGTGGTTTCACTATTCATCAAAAATTGAAGTTTTTCAGAAAAATACCCAAAATTACCCCTAACCTGTATATGATAATATGATTTAAAAAAATTATTTCTATTTTACAAAATTAAAAACATATAAGTTGCACTAATTAATTTAATAATTAATTACCATTGTCAAATCAAATTGCCTGTTTTTAAGAAACAAAATATATCAAAAGATTGACACATGTTTAAGTCAAATTTCAAAGTGAAATAATTTCAATGACCACCATTTGATTAAATGGTAAAAATATATTATAACTACACTTTAAACCCAATTAAAAAGTTAATCTATCCATATAAATAATTCAGATTAAAATGAGGTTTTGAATTAAAATACAACATTTTCACTAAAAATGCCCTTTATCTGAAAAACAAAAAAAATTACACAAATTAAATATTGATTTCCAGATTCTAAAGAAAGATTTTATTTGGTCCAACATAACATATAAAATTGTCAAAATGTGGATTTAAAAAGGGCTCACCATCAAAAGCTGGATAATCGACCTTTTAAATAATATTCGAATATTTATGCTTAAAATTGGATTCATTCACATTTTAAGCATCTATCATTTAATGGATAAAAGTAAAAATATTTGAAAAACAAATATAATAATTTTGTAGTTTGTTATGTTCATTCATGCCATAACAACGGAAAGGTGTTAACTACCACTTAAAATAATATTAATTTATTATTAGAGTGCAACGTATGATTTCAAAGAAACTCGTTGTTCCATATTGGGTATGCCATCGAGCATATCATTACCTTTAAAGTAATATTAATATTTTATTCAAAAATATTAATAAATATGAAAAAGTAATATTCTTTATTTACCTGGTATGTTACAGGATATTAGGAATTAAAATCATTTTACATTATCAGGACATTAGAAACGTTTCTACGAAAGGATTTCTCAGTACAGTATAGAAAGATCAACTCTCACAGTGGGTTCACATGTCTGTACAGATTCATCTTGGTGTGATGGAAAAAATCGTTAATAAAATTGGGATGTTCATGTGAAAAATCTGGATTTATTAATGATGGAGAGTATGGTTGTGAAAAATATAAATCACAGTCATCTACAATTCGGTGTACTATTTTAATTTCATCTATTAAAATGCATCTTTGTTTTCTACAAGTTCTACTAATTGTTTCATATCATCAATGATATATTAAATTTTGGGATATAATTCAAATGATATGGCATAATTTTTTGATAATTCTATATGTTTGGGTATGATTTGTGAATAATGATTCATGTGTCCCTTGTGTTAGGTATTGATGGCCGACATTGAGGTAGAATTTGAATTCTTGGTTCATGATCATGATACTTCATCTTGATTATCATCATATATTGGATGATCTATGTTATGTCCAATATAGACTTTTATTTCTAATGTGTATGATTATCATCTACCAATGGCGTCACTCATGTCTTTTTGGGTGAGTTGGACTATTGATTAGCAAGATCAGGGAATATTCTTCCTTTTTCAATGGTAATATAATCTTAGTTTTGAGATATTTTTCTTTATGTAGTTGTTCATTGTTTAAGTATAGTAATTCCTATAGTGAATTTTATATACCCTGAGGTATTTTTGGCTAATAATTATTTTTTAACTCTAAAGAGTGGTGTTGAGTTTACTACTTACCTTCTCCCTACAATGAATCTTGTTTTTATGCCATTTTATTGAATGGAACACTCTATATTGATGAAAATTAAGGACCAACATGAGGGTCTAGAGGATAATGGATTTATTCATTGTATAAACTCACTATTGTCTTTAACTATCCTATCTTATATTTATGTTGACGAGAGCCACATATATTTTATTGATATCAAAATTTATGTTTTTGATAGTTAAGGCAAAATATCCATACATTTGGATTGATAACCCTTCTGGCCATATCATAGGGTCATGTTGGGTTTCAATGATTGAATTGCGGTCGAGATATAATAGTGCATGGGAGATGATATACCTAATACATCATTCATGAGTAGGTATGGGAATTTTGAGTTTCTATTTATGCCATATTTTTTGACTAAATCTCATTTTTATTAATTTAATGAACTCGGTTTTTCATTTGTCCATGAAATCATTTTTTTTGTGTTTCGGGATGATATTTTTGTGGACTCCATGACAAAGGAGGATCACAATTCCCATTTGGATATTGTTATTTAATCATTAAATTAACATCATCTATATGGTAAACTATCCATATTTTGGTTTTAGATTAGGGAATTGATATATATAGGGAAACTTATATCATAGAGGTTCATCTTAGTGGATCATAAAGTGTTACTACATGTTATGCACTTGGAGAATCCCGGAAATGCATTTGAGATCAAAAGATTATTGGATTTGGCTAGTTGCTATGAATTGTTTTTTTAGAATTTATCTATGCTCTCTTTTTTATGACTCTTTCAAAATATAGTGTTTTTAATATTTAGGGAATGACAACTGACTGAGATATTTTGGGGAATTGAAGATAAGGATGACTTTGAAACTATTTTTCATTCTTCTAAAACCGGTTTTGGGATATGTTGTTTTCTATGATACATCAGGTCCGTGTTTGGGATGTGTCATTATGCAAGGGGAGTTTGTGGTGGAAAATGTATCATTACATTCATTTAATCATGATAATTTCTACCCAACTCATGATATTATGATTTGAATTGTTATGAATGAACTGAAAATGTTGAATCACTATATATTTGGGGTGATGATTATAATGTTTTTAGATCATAATATATTTAAATATATTTTTAATTAAAAAGATATTAACATGAAATATAGACTCTAGATAGTGTATCTTTATAGTTTTGAATTTCATTTTGTGTACACTCCAATCGAAGGTAATTTGGTTGGCTTTTCATTGATTACAAAATTACTAACATTGGTGATGAATTATTTGTTAAAGAGTGGAATCTGATGACATTGTTTTGAGAGATGATCTTTGGAGTGGAAGCGATTGGCGGATAGGTTTTCATGGATTTGATTTAAGATATAATTTCCTTTGATGAAGTTTTTCTTCTTGCGAAGGTGATATACACCATGTACAGAGGAATTATGGAATCATTTTATCATGCGTAAACCTTAGGTGAGTGGTATCGTTCTCTTAGTGGCTCCTCTAGCATCTGTGGTAGGTTTATTGTTCCATTCTCTCTCATGAATGAGTTTTTTGATTGTTCAAACAAGTATTTTTTCTCTATGAACAATGGGGATACCATGTTTTATAATCAAATGAAACTTCATTATTTGTGTCATGAGATATGGCTCTCAATTAAGTATTTTGTATCATAATTTCTTATGTGTCATAGGATTAAAATAATACACCCTAGAGATGTAGGTTAGTTTCACCCATTACCCATTTTTATACGAATGCAGGTTTAGATTTTAATGGACTACATTGTGGGTTTTCACAAAATAATAGTCAGAAGTATTTTATTTGGGTGATCATTATTACACTAATCAAATTGAAACATTTCTAACCAATCTAGGATATGAAGAAAGTGGAACAACATGGGGAATTTAATGTCTAATAGATTAGTAGACAGCATGGGGTTCACTTTTCAGTTGTACTTGATCGGTACCTGAGGTTCACATCCATGTTCTAGATAGATTTTTAGGAGGATATGGGGTCCCATATTATATTGATCTCTTAATATCAAATGTATAAGGACAAGATGTTAGAGTGGTAAATCCGGCATATAGGGTATACGGTTCGGTCTTATATGCTTGAATATATATGATATTCATTTATAGAATTTTTCATTTTATACCATCACACATAATAATAACTACCAGTCCTCGCTTTGGATAGATCAATTTGAGTCTTTTTATTGGATACCATGTAGATATACCAATTTTTTGGTAGAGTTGAGAGATTGGTCCAAGATTGGGCCATGTCTCATTTGAGATGTAATGGATATTGTGTATTTTATATAGAGGAGATCGATCATAGTAAAGAGACATTAGAACCTTTTATGGACCATCATCCTCATCCACTGGTGTTTAATAATGGTGATAAGTTTATTCTATGAGTTTTACACCATATGGTACATCGTTTTTATGGTCTAGAGGGTATATTGGCATTGATTTTATTGGGCTGCATTGCGATCCAAAGATAGTTGGATAAGGTGGCCTATCGTTTGGACCTATAGTCTAGTTTCAATTTGATACACTTACTATATCCTATTCCTCATTTGGAGAGGTATATAACAAATCGTACCATGTGATTATATGGGAGGCTGTTTATATTGACACTAAAAAAAGCTTTCTAGAGGATCTAATTCCAATTATAGATCTCATAGAGAATTTACATTGTGGTAAAATGATTTCTCTAGTCTGATTACAATGGATGTGTGGATGGAATATCCATCAAATTTCAGAGAGGGAATTTTTTATGATGCAGAGGTGGCCATCAATTTTTGGGATTCAATGAATCTGATGGAATTCTAGTGGTAGACAGTGTTTATAGTGGGGATATAAAAACATCACATTTCTCATTTCAATTACTTTATAGAATATGTTTTTTTGTCTTTATTAATTATAGTTTTTTAGGATTCTCAAGGATAGTCATACATTTCTATATAATGTGAACTAATTATTAGTGATGAATTTTAATAAATTGATGGAGTCTGAGTATAAATGTTTCAATGACATAAAAGGGTTCTTCTCATGTTCGAAGAGTTCTTGGCATGGGTCTATTGTGTTTTCAACTTAAAACCTATAGTTTCTCTAGTCTAATGAGATATTACATGCTGTTTGAATGGATTAATCATCTTGTAATGTTAATTAGTTTGATGATATAGACTAGATACATAGTGTCAGGAGTTCACATTCATTCTAATAGGTTCACTTCATATAATGTCAAAATATAAATTTTAATAAAAAGGAATTGTGTTTTCTTGAAATTATAGTCTTTGTGAATTTCCTGACATGTAATTTGATTATAAGACAAATAATTGTAGATAGATGATGATTTAAATGAAAAAAAATATGATTTTACATTAATTCATATTTTTCCCCTTTCACTCTCAACATAGAAACCCTCAATGGATATTTTTTTGGACAAATGGCCCTTATATAATATTTTTTCACTAATTGATCATTTTTGTGATTGCAGTGCATTTCTCCAAGTAAGTGTGTCTTCTATTACTTTGATACATCAATCAAAAAAGCTATATTGGATATGTTTTTGGTATTGATTTGTGATATAATAGTTTTATTTATCGATCCATTTCAGTTTATTAGTGTTTATTCTTCTATCAATGTAATTAACATAGTATCCAATAACCATTATTGAAGGATGATAGTTTTATACCTATTTCTGGTAGTCATTCTTCTAAAATGGATCAATATACTGAATTTGTTTTTGTTATAGATAAATTTTCTATGCATTTTTCATTTATTGGATTAATTTTTTCAAAGGATTTATTAAAAATGTGAAATGTTTTTAGAAATAGTTTTTTCATTGAAAATAGTTTTTCTTTAAAAGTAAACGGGTTTTGAGAAAAAAAGGAACTTCCATTGGGATTGATATTTTTTATAAAATATTGAGATTATTTTTGAAATTTTATTTTATACATTTGGATCATTGGGAATCTTTGGTGCATCATCATAGAGACACAAATGGACTTAGTGTGTATGAAACCACAAAAGGGTACCCTTTTGTATATTAGTGGACTATGGAAGGACATGATATTTTTTGGATCTAGAAGTATGATGTTTTTGTCTCCTATGTGTCTGGTATATATATTCCCATAGTCTAGGACACTATAAGAAGTGTTTTTTCTTTAAATTATATATCAAATGGTTATTTTAATCACGAATATTTTTCTCCCATGTAATTTTATGAGGTTGTATCACATTGCATTGGATGATATGTTTTTAAGGATATGTGTTTACATTAATACCTCTTGATTCATGTAAGTGATCATATTTATATCACATATATTTATCAAGATTTTGGTTTGAGAATATTGATTTATTTGATCAAATCCAATGGAAAAATTACTTATCAATGAACTAAATTTATGATAATACTTTTAAAAAAATTCGAATATATAATTGTTGCATTCTTAATATTATACCATCAAAAGACTATGAGGTGTTATCCAATTAGGATTTTTCTCCCAAAAAACATTATCATTGAGTAATTATTCAATTTTTTTTATAAAATGCAGGTAATGAAAATGGAATCCTTTAGCATGTAAGATTATCCTTTTATCTTTGAAATCATATCATTGTGGTTTATAGCTGACTATGGGTCACATGGAGACTTGTTTTCTTGTATGATTCAGAGATTTATGGTGTAGTTTTTTTCATGGTTGTATGGATATTATTATATCATTTATTTTATATTTCAAATATAATCATTTGTCTTTATTTTTTTGTATTTGAAACTTGTCCTATTTACTAATTTACCTAACTATGTGATTTTTACTTCCTGTGTATGGTTTAGTTGACTTATGTTAGTCTATTACACATTTACATAGGGATCATAAGTTGACAAGATTGTAAATATTTATTTAAAATATTAAATAAATTTTAAAAAATTTAATTTATTTTTACTTTTTATTATTATATAATTACATTTAATTCTTACAAAACATTGACTAAACACATGTAAATATAGTAGAACAATGATTACTATTTTTTTAAAACATTAATATAAATATTTTTTGTTTGATTTAATGTATTCAGTGAGTTTTAAAGATAAATTTAGATTATTATATATGTATTAAAATATATATGTATGTATATGTGTGTGTGTGTGTGCATGTGTTTATAATTACATTCTTTTCGTGTTGTATTCAAAGACATGTTTTATGAATATTTCATAAAGTTAAACTAATAGTATTATATGTTAAAAATATTTTGATAAATTATTTTCAAATGAAAAAAGTTTTAGAAGATTTATAGTGGAATGAGAAATTGTAGAAACTATCATCCATGGCCATTATTAAATATTTTTTTGAAAAAGTAAACATATAACTTATTAAGATTGAATAATGTTTTACTATAGTAAATTTTAAAATTAGTAATGAAGGGGTTAAACTAAATTATATGTTTAAAAATACTCTAAAACCTATATAAATTTCACTGAATGTGTATATTTCAACCCAAGACTATTTTTCATCAAATATAATATTATTTTGAAGGATTTTTCATGAACATTTTCCTATTAAATTTTATTATTTTATTAAATTCCATTACATTTCACTCCCCACTTATAGAATGATACCCCTCATTTAGCTTATATAAACCTCATTAATAATTATATATTAGAAAAACCATAAAAATTTCAATTATAAACTTCTGTAGACATAAATTAGACGTCTTTTTTTCTCGAAATACCATTCAAATGGTCCTTAATAAATTATCCATTAGAGGCATACTGAATAAGAAATAATTTTCTACCCAAAAAAATCAATTTATATATTCTCAATACATATCATAATATATTTAATTATTTGTAAAATAATATATTCATTATTAAAAAATATTCATAAATATTATTATGATTAAGTAACTGCCATTATCTATGCTCTTTTTCATCAAATGGGAAGTTAAAGTATCTCTTATGTATATGTCTGAACTACTTCCCCCCATAGTGATGAAATTATTTTTCATCCAAAATATTTCATCCATGTTTATTATTATGGGTTTAATGTTTATAATATATATTTATGAGATAACTATACTTATATAATTATAATTTCATGTATACATCCTTACATTCAAATCAGTTTTTAAAAGATAATGTCCCTCATGTGTATGTGTGGAATACCATATCCAGGAAGTGAGATGATTAGTTTTAAAAATAATATGTAAATGAATGGTAATAATGAAATAATTAATGAATATATATTATATAAAAATTATTCTGGAATTTTGAATCAATATTTTCCTTACTTTTTCAATTTAATTAATGGTAAAAAAATACTTGACACATACATAGTACAACCAGAGTAATTAACTATTCAATCTATATATTTTATGGTTATATTAAAATATATCTATATATATAATGAATATATATGAAAATTATATCATGATAATAATTTTTCATATTTTATAACCATGATCAAATTATGAGTACCAAAACTATATAATAAAAATTCTCTTGACAATGAACTAGTTATCACCTAAAAATAGTGATGGTAATAAGGAATTATTAATAAATGGGTGTTGAAATATTATAAGTGGTTCATATTGTAAATAATAATTCTGTAAATTACCCTATTATTGGATTTTCTAAAAATTAACATATTATATACTGGTTTAAAATGATTTTGAGGAAATTCAGACTTCGGGTAGAGGATTTTGATCTCGCAAATACTTATTTGAGACAAATGTTATATTCACCACTTGTGTTAGTCATATTATGTATATATAACCAATGATTCCATTTTATGATTCATATCATGAATATTATTTTGATATAAATGGCAATATTTGGTTATCACTTTCATGAAATTTTGATTTGAAGTCACAAATGTGGTAATGGATTTATGTTACAACATAATTATTCATCATCATTGTATTTCATTATGTTTCCTATCGTGATATTTCATTATATATCTCACAATAATATGATATTCTTTCTTGTTCTCCAGTTAAATATATATATATATTACATGTTTTCATTTCATTTTCCTCCCTACTCAATAGACAAAATATTATTTTAAAAAAATTATCATTATTCACTCTCTGGATAGAAATCTATTTTCATTAAATCAATGTTTTATAAAATTGTTTTCATGAATGTATTGAATTATTAAAAGATTTTTATTATTATTTTCTATGATGTAGAATTTTTAAAAATGGCATTAAAATGATATTCTTTTTATTTTCTGAATTATTTTCATTCTACATTTCAAATAAAATGTGTGAGTAAAATTTTTCACATATAACAAAAATAAATAAAAATACCCATAATTAGGATCTATAAAAATATTAATGCATCTTTAAAGGATTCCATTTATATTTTCAAAAAATATATTTCCCATAATATTATACAAATATTTAGATTTTAAATAAGTTACTCCAAAATGACAATGAAATTTTTCTTATGAGTGGTCCTAGATAAAATTTAAACCAATCCATAAATGTAAAGAAAAACACTTTATTTAACTTTTTTACATGTAATATAATCCATAAATATAATCCATATCTTCTCTCTATATATTTTATTATTAGGATTATAAAAATATTATAAAACATGTTTATTTTACAATGGTTATTTTATGATGAAACAATTAAATTTTTATAAATCCTATTTCATTTTCCTGGAATTAATATATAATGAATGATTTATGATCTTATGGAAAAATGTGAATATATGATGAATATAAAGGAATATGGGCCCATAATTTTATATCTCTCTAACAAATTATTTAATTATTGATATAAGGTCGTGGCCTTAAACATTTCATAATGATGAATTAAATGAATAATTCACATAGATGATCTTTTCGGGTCTAGAGTTTTAGAAAATTAGGTCATATCTATTACATCTCAAAAGATTACACAGTAGACACTTATACTATGTTTCCATAAAATAAAAAGAACACTTAAAAAAACTTGTCTAGTTCCATGTTTTAGATAGAATGTCTTTCCTTGATCCAATCCTTGACCATATTTATCTTTAAGTCCTGTGGAAAACATTTCAAAAACTTGGGATGAGCATAAAAAGCTCAGTAATGGATACACAAAGAAGGAAAACTGTTATTTTTTCAAAACAACAACTAATCCATGAGTACATTACCAATGTAATATGTTTCAACTTTATGAAGTAGTTAAAACTCTTCACTGAATTAAAGACCATTACATACCCTGTTGTAACCAAAATATTACCATAAAACCCATATAAAGAACACATAACATATGAAGGTAACTTGGGACATAAACATACATAAATGGAATAACCATACGGTTGACTTCCACACATACGTAATGGAATAGCCATACGACCGACTTCTATACCCAATGCATTGGAGGTTATAACGTAACCACTCTTCCTGGTATTCATGGCACCACCTGTCATATGGTTTATCACGTAACCACCCGTAAAATGTCCAAGTACATTCATTACACATAAAACATTGAAAATATAAACATTTCAATAACAATATTTCATTTTCAATCACAATAAGTAGTTCCAAGATATTGATTTAATCAATCCACTTTCAAAAATCATTTAAATGAGAATTTTTAATTAAAGTGTATCATACCACTTTGATGCTCTAAGTGGAATTATAATTTAAAAACATTAACGTCCATATAAATAATTACTGAAAACCATTTTAAAAACAAGGACATTATAGATAATGATTTAGAATAATGAATCTTTAAAACATTTAAAATGATATTTTTTGTTAAAGAGTTTTTAAAAAAATGAGAGACTCTGGAATACAAATAACTGTAGAATAACATTTAATCTGAACATTATACTATCATGATAATAAATATATTCTTTATATAATATGTCAAATGATAGTATACACACCATATAAGAGTGAATTGGCTCATAACAACAATGAAGTCTCAATGGAAATGTAAATTGAGATGAAATCCATTATAAAGATGGTTTCCTTAAATTAAGGATAAATCTATCACATAATTATGTGTCAAAAATATAAATACACCCAATATATGTTGATATTAAGTGTGAAACAAGCATAGGTCATTCACACATAATCTTGGAAAAACCAAACCAACGACATAGATATTTAACTCAATGAAATGACATTGAGTTATTATTTCCCATAAAAGTTCGTAAGCATTTATCAATGAGATGATTATGTGTAGAAATAGTATATCCACAAAATGTTTTGTGGAAATTACAACATAGAGATTTCACAAATAATCTTGTAATAATAAAATCAAGAAGTAGAGGGTTAAACCAAAGAATTGAAAGTGGGTTAAGAAGTTCCCTTACAGATATCTGACAGCCTAACGACGTCACTTTAAAATTCATAAAATGAGTTGATGAGAGATAAAATGTTATCTCATCACTTGGACATAAAATTTACATAAATTAGGATATATAAGAACATATTCCAGCATAATAGTACGTGAATTAAAAGACATAACAAAATAAGTCTTTTAAAAAAAGGATGGTGAAAGGTTCCCTTGCCGAATTGGGTAACTTCCGAAACGTACACCCCATAAATGAAGGACTATACAAAATTGATGTAAATACCCATAAAAGAATTTATATTGCATAAAGAGTAGAATAATGGGCAGTACATACACCACTCAAAGGAAAATGGGGGATAATGTAGCATAAATCTCATATGAATAAAAGTGAGATAAAAAATCACTTATGAAAATTCAGCAGCCTAACGACGCCATATAAAACATCCAAAAATGGATTTATGATATCAAATATGGTCTCTAAAAATATGAAAAAAAAAATAGTATGATTAATTTAATATAACATCTCCAAACATAAGAATGATGTGCTTATAAGAAATGACATAAAAGAGAGTACTTAAATAGAACGAGAGATGTTGGATCCCTTACGAAATTTCGGCAGCCTAACGGCGCCACTTACAAAGTATTAAAATGAATTAATGAGATTAATAGGGGGTATCTCATGATATGAAAATTAAAATTACAGTATGGGGAATATAAAATAATATCCTCTAACATAGGAACTTGGGTTATAAATGAAATGACATAAAAATGGGTACTTGAAAAGAAAGAGGGAGGTCGGATCCCTTACCTCGTGTCCGACATGACTCGATCGTTCTTTATTCTCCTGAATAATAAAATTTGGTAAATTTATAATTTCATAAGGACCTCCTTTAAATATTATTATTCTGTTCATATCACATATTATAATTTTATAGTAATTGGTTAATAAAGTGAGTTCATATCAGACGTTTTTGACGATGTTCGGTACATGAGTAAAAATTGAACATGTTGGATAAGGATTTTCTTTGTATTTATAGGTACATAATCTCTAGAATAGTATTAATGTTTTAAATATCATAGATATCCAGTATATATTGATTTTTCACATTTCCACAACATTTGGAGTTAAAAAGATAAAAGCACCGTTCATGGAGATGGTAGGTTGTACGTACGCATGAACTCTACTTTAATTTTTTTTGTCATATCAATGGAATTAAGACTAGATGAGATATATATATATATTATAATAACATTATAATATATATGTAATATATATCACATAATTTCATCAATTTCATTCTTTATACATTCCATGTATTGCATGAAAGAGTCACATCACTTGAGGGGGTGGTAGTCCAGACTTCCCCAAATGAAATTATCGCATTTGCACGACATGCAAAGCATAAAGGAATGTATTAAATATATAATACAGAAGAATATAGAGGAAATAAATATAATATATATCATAAATAAATATAGTTACATAATAATGGACAACACGATAGGTGGTATGAGAAGATAAAAAAATCATCGTTTCGTGAGGCAGTAATTCGCCATCCACAGAAACAGTATGTTCTTTAACCATTAGATAGAGGTGTGTGCTAGTGTAGCTCAAATAATCCTCATAACAACATCCTAGTATATTTACGATACTATATTTGTTACAAAAGAAATAAATAAAATGATTTTAGTGGGTCAGTGAAGAAAAAAAACAAAAGAACATTAGGGAAGATATTACCTTTAAAACCGGTAACTCTTTTTTATATGAGCTCAAAAGAATCGTTGGGAAGACTTCTGCCCAATTTGAGCCTTCTAGGAGTAATATAGGGATGTGGAGAGACAAACTGGGAATGGGTTGTCTGAGCCAAAGGCTTGAGAGGTGTGGGTAAGGTGGTACAGGTGGGGGCCTTTTATAAGAGGAGAGGAGGGTCACTCTTGGATTGTCTTGAAAAGTAACATTATTATAAAATTATTTTCAGATTTTAAAGGTCCAAAAATTATATATTTAGATGATAAGGTGATAAGATTTCGAAATCCACCCATCCAAAATGTTTTTGACATTTTTAGTTCTTATATTTTACATTATCGTTTCAGTTTATTTAAATCGTTAAATGATGTGGTAATCGCGACATCATCATGGTTTCATAAATAATTAAATTTATATGATGTATAAAAATTTTAAAAAAATTATAATGATTTAGGAAATATTTTTATCTTTCTAATTAATAATTATAATAAAAAATATGACTTGTATTACCCCATTTAAAAAAATTAGTAAAACAACTCATGCTTGTAACATTTTTATTTTAACTTTAAATAAAAAGTTATTTTTGTCATTTTCCTAACAAAGTGTCTCCATGGGGTCCCCAAGATGAAACATGGATTTTCTTGGTCGTCCATGACACATTCAATGAGGGTAGGACATGTGTCTAGGTCATTTCATATTGTTAAAACATTATTTTTACCTTAAATTACACTAATTACCTTTAATCGCGATTAATAAAACATGAAAGTTACTATTCACAAAAAAAATTAATCTCATTGAACCACATTTTAATTCTTAATGACAACCATGTATGTTTTATTTTTGAAAATCAAATCACAGAAGTGGAAAAGTTTCATTTAAACGAAAAATCTGTTTCTTTAACAACCACTTAGTGGTTTCACTATTAATCAAAAATTGATGTTCTTCAGAAAAAAACCAAAAATTCACCCTAATCTATATTTGATATACCGAATTCAAAAATGATTTCTATTTTAAAAAATTCAAAAAATATTAGTTGCATTAATTAATTTAATAATTAATTCCTACTGTCAAGACAAATAGTATTTTTTTAAGAAACAATATCTATTAAAAGATTGACAGTTGTTTAAGTCTAATTTCAAAGTGAAATAAATTCCAATGACCACCATTGGATAAAATGGTAAAAATATATTCTAATTTCACTTTAAATCTAATTAAAAAGATAATAAAACTATATAAATAAATTTGATTAAAAAGTGGTTTTGAATTAAAAAACAACACTTTTCACTATTCATTAAAAAATGAGCATTATCAGAAAAATACCATAAATTTATCCAAAGTAAATTTCAATATCCCAATCATAATGAATAAGTTTATTTTGAAAAATATAGCTTATAAAATTGTCAAAATATATATTTAAAAATGGTTCACCATCAAAAGGCGGTAAAACCATCTTTTAAACATATTAGAGTATTTATTCTTAAAATTTGATTCATTTGGATTTTAAGCCTCTAACATTTATTGGATAAATGTAAAATTATTTAGAAAACATATGTAATCATTTTTTAGTTATTTCTTTTCATTCCCTCCATTACAACGACTAGGCGTTAACTATTATAATATTATTAGATTATTAGTGTGCAACATAAAATTTCAAAGAAACTCATTGTAGCGTATTGGGTACCCCATCGAGCATAGCATTCCATTTAAAGTAGTATTAACATTTTATTCACAAATATTGATAAACCTTAAAATGTAATATTATTTATTTACCTCGGATGTTACATCCTTCCCCCCGTTTGGGAATTGTGTCCTCGCAATTTCAAAATTGGGCTTAGAAACTCCATTGAATGTCCCACATCAGAACAAGAGTCAGTAAAACTATCACTTAAAAAATGGGAGAGAAGTACAAAGGTCACCCAAGTTAACCCATACTAGGATTTCAAGTATGAAAATATGGATATGGGGGAACAACAAAGGGTTATGTTCTGAAGTAGAGGGATAATAAACATTTCTAAGAGATAGTTAACCATAAGAAAATCACAAGCTTGTGATGGGTTAAACCGTATTCGATTAGACAGTAGGAAAAGTTAACAGACAAAATTTTTGTTTTAAGTTACTCTTTATTGAGGAATTTATTTTTGAGATTAACAAAATCAGAATGAAACATACTTACTTTTCACGCAGACTTTCAAATTTTACTAGATTCCTTAATCAAACTCATATTTTTTTCAAAAGACGAGTATTTAGGAAGTCTTGTTCGCATTAAGAGTATTGTAATAAACTTCTGGAGAATCACCTTATCGAAAAAATAGAACTCTAAATTTCCCATGTCTTTAGATATCAACCAAAACAAAAACAAAAAGTTTAGTAAGAGATCAGATAATACCCAAAAATGATATTTTTTTTTTCAAAAAGAAAAACTACACCTAATCTCCAAAATTTGTCCAACAAAAACAAAATTTCAAAAAATACCATTCAATAAAAAATTATCCATAAAATTATTCAAAGTAATCCAAACTAAGATTGAAACCCAAATCTCTGAAGGATTTAATCACATTGTCTTCTAAAGTAATTCTTAACATTTATCTCCAAATAACACCAGTTACTCTTAAAGTCTCACATTGAAAAGTAATTAGCCTAATCGCATATTCTCTATGATAGGATAATCATTTCCATACATAACACAAAATAAACTTATACTTGATTCATTAAATCATCTAACTATAAAGAATTAGTCAAACTAGCCATGGACTTCACATAGTCTAGTGGTAAGAGATAAATACCAATTGCACTTTATTTGTGGGTTTGATTCCCACAACTTCGTCCGACACGACGGGTTGTCACACGGTCTGCGTGTTTTCCTTTTTCCAAAACTATATAATTTTATAACATTCCTCAAAAACTAGATAAATTCATCCAAAATAACCGTAACATATTTTAACCTCATGTTTATCTCATGCCTTTAGAATTCCATCATATCATGTAGTAACACATAATTACCTCAACGTAAGGATCATATAAACCCTAATGGTTACCTTTATATTTATTACCTAAACTTCCACATCGAGTTGGTTCTCTCATACACGATGTATTAGAGAACTCACCAAAGTTGAAGTGGTTAATCATGACTCCTTGATAGTTGGTTTGTAATAACAAAGATATTCCTCAATGAATCCCCTATTTCATCCAGTCTCTTAATCAGAGAAACACCATAGTTTCCATCATACCCATTGTCACTTTGGTTCCTGCTAGATCCATCCATTTACTAAAACAAAAAAATTTCAGTGTGACTATGTCAACAAAATCATCATGTACTAAAGAAGAAGATGAACACTAAGATATACTTATCCAAGTTATCTCAAACTCATTCCATCTTTCAAAAAAAACAACAATCACTCCATATAATATACTAACCATTATGTTTAAACACATATTTTCACTTATGCTTAAAGAATACCCTAACCTATGAAGATAGCTAAACCGACCTCTGATACAAACTATAATGCACTGGCCTTAAACATTACATAATCATGAATTAAATGAATAATTCACATAGAGGATCTATTCAGGCCTAGAGTTTTAGAGAATTAGGTCATAAATATTACATCACAAAAGATTACATAGTAGACACTTCTACTATGTTTCCATAAAATAAAAAAACACTTAAAAAGAAACATGTCTATTTCCATGTTCTAGATAGAATGTCTTTCCTTGATCCCATCCTTGGCCCTATTCATCTTTAAGTCCTTTGGAAAACATTTCAAAAACTTGGGATGAAAATAAAAATCCAAGTAAAGGATACACAAAGAAAGAAAATTGTTAGTTTTTCAAAACAACAAGTAAACTAATATTACTTTACCAAAGTAATACTTTTCTCCTTTATGAAGTTCTAAAAACTCTTCACTGAATAAAAGACCATTACTTACCCTTTTGTAACCATAAGATTACCATAAAACCGATATAAATAACACATAACATATAATGGTAACTTGGTACATAAACATACTTAAATGGAATAACCATATGGTCGACATCCACACATACATAATGGAATAGCCACACGGCTGACATCCATACCCAATGCATTGGAGGTTCTAATGTAACAACCCGTCCTGGTATTCATGGCACCACCCATCATATGGTTTATCATGTAACCACCCATAAAATTTCCAAGTACCATCATTACACATGAAACATTGAAAATATAAACATTTCAATAACAACATTTCATTTTCAATCACAAGAAGTAATTCCAAGATATTGAATTAATCAATCCATTTTCAAAAATCATTTAAAATAGATTTTTGAATAAAAGTGTCCCATACCACTTTGAAGCTCTTAGTGGAATTAAAATTTTGAAACATTAATATCCATATAAATAAATACTGAAAACCATTTTGAAAACATGGACATTAAAGATAAAGATTTAAAATAATGAATCATTATAACATTTAAAATGATATTTTTTGTTAAAGAGTTTTTAACAAAATGAGAGACTCTAGAATACTAATAAATATGGAATAAAATTTAATCCGAAAATTATAATATCATGAGAATAAATTGATTCTTGATATAATATGTCAAAGGACATTATACACACTATATAAGATTGAATTGGTGCATAACAACAATGATGTCTAAATGGAAATGTAAATTTTGATGAATGCCATTATAAAGATGGTATCCTTAAATTAAAGATAAATCAATCACATAATTATGTGTGAGAAATATAAATACACCCAATATAAGTGGATATTAAGTGTGAAACAATTAGAGGTCATTCACACATAATCTTGTAAAAACATAACCAATGACATAGATCTTTAACTCAATGAAATGAGACTAAGATATGATTTCCCATACAAGTTCGTAAGAATTTATCAATGAGATGATTATGTGTAGAAATAGTATATCCACAAAAAGGATTGTGGAAATTACAACATAGAGATTACAGACATAATCGTGGCATAATAAAAGGAATATTTAGAGGTTTAACCCAAAGAATTGAAAGTGGGATATGAAGTTCCCTTACAGAAATCCGACATCCTAACGTCATCACTTTAAAATTAAAAAAATGAGTTGATGAGAAATAAAATGTTATCTAAAAACATGGACATAATTTTTACATAAATAAGTATATAGATGAACATATCCCAACATAATATTATGTGAATTAAATGACATAACAAAATAAGTCTTTTAAAAAGAGGGGTGTGAAAGGTTCTTTTACCGAATTGGTTAACTTCCGAAACAAACACCCCATGAAAGAAAGACTATAAAACATTGAGGTAAATACCCATAAACGAAATTATATTACACCAAGAGTATAATAATTGGTATTACATACACCACACAAAGGAAAATTGAGAAAAATGTAGCATAAATCTCACAGGAATAAAGGTGAGATGAAAAATACCTTATGAAAACTCAGCAATCTAACATCACCACTTAAAACGTTCCAAAAATGGATTTATGATATCAAATAGGGTCTCTCATAAAATGAAAAACAATTACAGTATGATGAATATAAAATAACATCTCCAAACATAATAATAATGAGCTTATAATAAATGACATAAAAAAGAGTACTTAAAAATAATGAGAGAGGTTGGATCACTTAAGAAATTTTGGCAGCCTAACGGCGCCACATAAAAATTCTTAAAATGAATTGATGAGAGTAAGAGGGGGGTATATCATCATATGAAAATACCAATTACAGTATGTTGAATATAAAATAACATCCTCCAACATATGAACATGGGGTATAAATGAAATGACATAAAAGAGGGTACTTGAAAAGAAAGAGAGAGGTTGGATCCCTTACCTCGTGTCCGATATGACTCGTTTGTTCGTTAATCTCCTGAATAATAAAATTTGGTCAATTTATAATTGATTAAGGACATACATTAAATATTATTATTCAGTTCATATCACATATTATAATTTTAACATAATTGGTTAATAAAGTGAGTTCATATCAGACGTTTTTGTCGATGTTCGGTACATGAGTAAAAATTAAACTTGTTGGAAAAGAATATTCCATGTAGTTATAGGTAAATAATCTCCATAATATTATTATTGTTTTAAATATCATATATATCCATTATATATTCATTTTTTACTATTTCATAACATTAGGAGATAAAAAATTAAAAGCACCGTTCATGGAGATGGTAGGTTGTACGTACGCATGAACGTTATTTTCATTTTTTTGTAATATTAATGGAATTAAAACTAGATGAGACATATATATATTATAATTCCAGTATAATATATATTTTATATATATCACATAAGTTCATCAATTTCATTCATATACATTCCATGTATTTCATGAACAAGTCACATTATTTGAGGGGGCGGTAGTCCACACTTCCTCAAATGAAATTATCATATTTTCACAACATGAAAAGCATAAACGTATATATTAATTATAAAATATAGAAGCATAGATAATAAATAAATATAATATATATCATAATTAAATATACTTCCATCATAATGGCCCCCATGAGATGTGGTATGATAAGATAGAACAATCATCGTTTCGTGAGGCAGTAATTCACCATCCACAGAAACAGTATGTTCATTAACCATTAGATGGAGGTGTGTGTTAGTGTATATCAAAACATCCTCATAAAAACATTATAGTAGATTTAATATACTGTTTTTCTTACAAAATAAATAAATAAAAATAGTTTAGGGTGTTGGAGAGGTAAAATAAAACAAAAGAACACTTGAGAAGATATTACCTTTAAAATGGGTAGCTCTTTTTGATTTGAGAACAAAGGCTTCCTTAGGAAGACTTATGCCCAATGTGAGCCTTATAGGAGTAAGAGGGGGATGTGGAGAGACAAAATGGGATGGGTTTGGCCGAGCTAAAGGCTTGATAGGTGTGGGTAAGGTAGTAGAGGTGGGGGGCTTTTATAAGTGGATAGGAGGGGCACTCTTGGAATGTCTTGAAAAGTAACATTATTATAAAATGATTTTCGGATTTTAAAGCTCCCAAAATTATATATTTGGAGGATTCTGTGATAAGAGTTCTAAATCCACCCATAAAATTGGTTTTTTACATTTTTAGGACTTAGATTTTACATTATCGTTTCATTTTATTTAAATCGTTAAATATTGAGGTAATCGCTGCATCATCATGTTGTCATAAATAATTTAATTTATTTAAAGTATAAAATTTATAAAAAAAATATCATGATGTAGGAAATATTTTTATCATTATAATGAATATTTATAGTCAAAAATATAACTTTTATAACCTGAATTAAAATTTATTTTAGTAAAACAACTCATGTTTGTGCAATTTTTATTTTAACTTTATATAAAAAGTCATTTATGTCATTTTCCTTCCAATGTGGCTCCATGGGGTCCCCAACATTACCCATGGATTTTCTTGGTCTTCCATGACACATCCTATGAGGTTAGGAAATTTTTATAGGTCATTTCATATTATTAAAACATTATTTTTAACTTAAATTACACTAATTACCTTTAATCGTGATTAATAAAACTTAAAAGTTACTATTCACCAAAAATTATTTTAATCTCATTGAACCACATTTTAATTATTAATGACAACCATGTATGTCAGATTTTTGAAAATCAAATCATAGAAGTGGAAAAGTTTCATTTAAACAAAAAATCGGTTTCTTTAACTACCACTTAGTGGTTTCACTATTCATCAAAAATTGAAGTTTTTCAGAAAAACACCAAAAATTCACCCTAAGCTATATTTGATATTCCAAATTCAAAAATGGTGTCTATTTTACAAAATTCAAAACATGTGAGTTGCATTAATTAATTTAATAATTAATTCCCGCTGTCAAAACAAATAGCGTGTTTTTAAGAAACAATATCTATTAAAAGATTGACACTAGTTTAAGTCCAATTTCAAAGTGAAATTAATTCCAATAAACACCATTGGATTAAATGTAAAATATATATTATAATTTAACTTTAAAACTAATTAAAAAGATAATCTAACAATATAAATAAATTAGACTAAAAATTGGTTTTGAATTAAAATACAACACTTTTCACTATTCATTAAAAATGAACATTATCAGAAAAATACCAGAAATTTATCCAAAGTAAATTTCAATGTCCCAATCATAAAGAATAAGTTTATTCTGACAAATATAGCTTATAAAATTTTCACAAGATAGATTTAAAAATGGTTCACCATCAAAAGGTTGTAAAACAATCTTTTAAAAATATTAGAGAATTTATTCTTAAAATTGGATTCATTTGGATTTTAAGCCTCTAAAATTTATTGGATAAATGTAAACTATTTAACATACATATGTAATCATTTTTTAGTTACTTCTGTTCATTACCTCCATTACAACAGCTAGGCATTAACTATTGTAATATTATTATATTATTAGTGTGCAGCGTAAGATTTCAATGAAACTTGTTGTTGCCAATTGGGTATGCCATCGAGCATAGCATTCCCTTTAAAGTAGTATTAACATTTTATTCACAAATATAGATAAACATTAGAATTTAATATTATTTATTTACCTGGGATGTTACAATTGATATCTAATAAGATGATAAGAACTGAAATAAAGTGTGAACCTAGTTATATAATGGACTCTGTCTAATTTGATAGTCTTGGGTGTGATCACTGAATGATGATATGATGTTATGGGGAGTTAACCCAATCCACTTTGATAGTGTCATAATGGAACCTCGATGGAGGAAAATAGTTTTTTAGTATGGTTAATCCAAAATCATATATTGTTTATCAATGTTTTTCTCCCTTGGCTTATATTCCATAAATCATATATGATTCATGTATTTTAAACTACCAAGTATTATTCCATTTTTCGACATTATTATTTATGATTTTTAGTTTATAGTTTTCAAATTTTATGAAAATCTTTTCATTCCTTGATGATTATTTTGATTAGATGATTTTTGATATCATTGTTGTATTCCATAACTGATTATTTGAGATATTCCATTTATATGTTTCCTTTCCCTAGGTTATGAAAATAGTTTTTATTTATTATATGTATTTGACGGATTCTATTTATGAAAATCATAGTGGGAAATGGTGCATATCATAGAAGACACCATTTTTTTTATCTATCATTCCAATGGAATTAAATCTATATGATTCTTACATGGATCACAATATAATGTAATTCATTTTAATTTTTTAAAAATTGATATCATGGAATGAATATTATGGATCACAGTATTTGGTATCATGTGTTTGGTTTAGTAAATATATGGATATTAGGATTCAAGAACTTTAGTGAAAACCCTAGTGATAATCTTATTTATAGGATAACATGCCAAATTTTTGGTAAGATAGAGATTATGTAGTTTTCATAGAAATAAATATTAGTTTATGTATTATATGTTTATGGTTTTTTGTAACATATCAGTAATTGGATAATAACACTAAATATAGATTTTAATATATATTATAACCATCATTCATGTGCATGGTTAATGTCCCCTTACTACATACATGGTTCCATATGTCTAGGGGTATTCTACGATTAATTAATATTTTAAATATAAAATATTGTGATTTATTTAAATTAATGATCATAATGTATGACCTTATATAAACTTAAGGAATAATATAATGGAACGATGGTTTCATGATTTAGTAATTTAATGAAGGAATTTTCATGATATCTCACTCTGATTGTTGTTTCTTACACTATAGTTTTTAGTTTTAGAAAAAGTTTCTAACTAGTAAGATATATGTTAAAGGTAGATGTTTTATATTATATAATGATTATATAGATATGAAACTATATTAAATATGGAATATAAGTTAAAATATTTTGATTATTACTAATTATCTATCATGAGATATGAGTATCAACGTAAACATTTGAGACATTTCAAAAAAGTCAAATAATAGGTTGATATAAATTTTTGAATGTCCATGTCGTAATTAATAAAGATGAATGAATTTTCAAATTTCATCACTTCATGAATATGGGGAGGAGTACCATGGAATATATTTCTAAGTACGTGAATGATGTTCTGTGAGTGGAAATGATAATTATAGATAAATAAATTTCTATTGAATTTAATTTATTATGGCGGGGAACTTGAGAATTATCCAACTCAATGCCCAAATCAATGGGTTAACTCTTAAACCATGAAATTATTTATTTTATTCCAATAATTTAAAAGAAAATGTTTAATTGTTTATCAGGATTTATTAATAATATTATAGATGCATTGTATCAATGATATTCTGGAAATAATAATCCTAAAACATCTATGTGTTATTACACATATGTATTTCATTAAAAATTTAAAGACATAAATTGAACTGTACTGATACCCATGAAATGTTTTTTGGTTTTAATGGGATATTTTTTGTGAAAAGTTTATTAATGGAATGTTAACACATAAAATTTCCCAAATTATGAATTAGTACTTTTTAGTTGGGATAAAAAGATGATTTACAATAAAGATATTGATGATATATTATTGGTAACCATGAAATTGGTTTGTGATTCAATGATAATGTAATTTACATAATCATTGGTGAAGTTTAGTTATTATTGGATTTCTGTAATATGCTAAATAATCAGTTTTTTTATTTGAGAAATAAGTATTGTGTTCAATTATTTGAATAAATATTATAAATGAGGTTTAATTGTGATTAATGTTATTAATATGATTTAAGAGAATATATGATCTGGGTATTAACAAGTTTAGTTTGTTACATTGTGAGTTACATTATATTTTCCAGGGATAAATGTTAATACTGATCTTAAAATATTACATATTATGGGTCAAATATTTCATATTTTTTTGGTTTTTAATTTATTCATATATATTTTAGAGGAGTAATTAGGCTATTTATTTTCAAAATAGACTATGATTTAAATTGGGGTCATTTTTAGATTTTAGAGGATAATGTAATATATTTGATACATTTTTCAAACAATTTTAGTTTCATTTAGTATTTAAAAAAGTAAGAATTATTTTTAATTATTATATTGATATTATATTCCATTAGAAGTTTATTTTATTGCGTCTAGTATGAAAAAATAATATTATAATAAGAGATAAAGTTTAAATTCATCTAAGATCTAAAAATAATGCTATTGTTCATATTAAATGTTTTGAAATCGTGTAAAATCATTCTATCGTGTACTCTATCTTAACATTTATTTAATCACTCAAAAATTTATAAAATAATCACGAAATAAAATATCCATCCTTTAACCTTGATTTTCAATGAATCAAAGGTCATTTATAAATAAACCATTTATGGTTTTATGGTCATAATCATTCTCATTTCCATGTTCCCCGTCACTCTTTATTAGTCCATGGAAATTTTATTTCAAATACATTTCGATAACTTAATTTCCTTCTAGTGAGATCCAAATTTGGGAACAAAATTATGCTCTATTGCATGTAACCATTAAGTTTATCACACCCATTTTAAAATAAATTTTATAATAACTTTTGATGAAATCATTTTCCTATACTAAACTTAACTCGTATATCTTGGAGTAATTGTATTATTTTAATACATTAGAAAAAGATACAGTTAATTATTTCCCAAATTACTCAATATCTCATTAGTCTTCAAAATCTAGATATATATATGATTCCCATATTAACCTTTAAAACATGAATCATAATTCTTTTAATGATAATATCATTATTCCCTTTTAAATATAATTTAATGCCAATAACTTTTCAATTTTGGATTCTTGGGAATAGAATAAGATAACTGTGGGTTCAAATTATTAATACATGTTCTATATAATGGAATCTATCCATATTAAAAAACTATAATATATAATGAAAATTAGATAACTAAAAAAATTACCTTTAAATAATTCTAATAGATTAATCAAATAGAATGGTAAATACAAGAAAACACATTCCATGTAAAAAATATGACTATAGTAATTAATATGGAATAGTAATTAATCAAAAACACAGTCCATTCAATAAAAAACAATAATATCAATATTGGGTATGGCATAACAAATATGGAAAGATAAATAACTAAAAACACATTTCCTTTAAACAATGAACTAATAAAAAATGGATCCATGGATAAAATAGTTTTGAATATATAAACTATATTAATAAAATATTTATTAATGAATTAAAATCTTAATTGTTGGAAATGAACATAATAAGATTCATGATAACACTCCTTTCATGACCTTTCATAGGATAGTTTAAATATAATGGGTATGTATATACCAAAAACCCTTTTTAATAAGGGTATCCAACTAATTAATCTAATGAGAATATTAATGCTTCTTAGGACTATCTGTAATCATGTAATGTTAATATGTTCATGCCTAATAAATTATTTATATTTCTAATAATCAATTTAATTAATAAATAATATATTTCATCAATAAATATTTTTATTGACTAAATAATATGGATTTCAGAAGATTTTTCTAATAAATAAAATAAAACATAATTTAAAACATTGTATATAAATTTTATATATGTTTTAGGAAATAATAATATCCTTGAAAATTAATATGAATATTTATTGTATACATAATTTCCAATGATTATATGAAATTTGATATTTTATGGGAATGTTAATGACGACATAAATGAATCAATAAAGTTAATTTCAATACATTCCTTTGTTAATAGGATCCAAAATCGTCCATATTAAGAATATAGATGTTATTAATAACATATTTGCCCAGTGGATTATAAGTAACTTATAGGGTTATTTCCATTACGAATAGAAATAACATTAAAATATCATTAAAAATATTCTTGATGAAAATATAATTCCAACATTGAAATTCACATTTTAAATCTAAAATTTTTTAGAATAGTTTTAAAATAAATAATAATTATATTTTAATTTTGAAATTTAATTTTCAGATCAATTATTTGTCATGACAGTTGGAAATTACATTCATTTTGTATATATTGAAAAAATGATTTCATAGATGTAAAAAGAATTAAATGATATTCATTCTGAATGTGAAAAGTAAATTCAATTTAAAACATTTTTTTTAATTCATACTTGGTTAAAATTTATTTCTTATATAAAATTGTTATGGTTAAAATTATTAATGTATCATTTTAATAAAAAAATGGATTATGAAGAAAAAAAATATTTTTTTCCAAATAGAGATATGATTTATAATTGTTTAAAACATTATCGTCTATTTTCAGTACCAAGGAGTGAAAAAATTATATTATTTCATGAAAAAGACATCAATAACATGATAAGATTAAAATTATAGGGTGTTTTTATATAATGACCATTTTATTTCCTTCAATTTAAATTCATGCATAAAAATGATGATTAAACTGTGTTGCTGAAATAAACATTAAAAATAACATAATATTTAACTGATAATTAATAAATGAATTAGTTATTAATATCAAATTTAAATCCTCATAAAAATACAGATAATGTAGTATATGTTATTCAAATTTAATTATACACATATTCTACGAATATCTATCAAATAAATGATGAAATATAACCCAATTTAAAGATATTTAATAATGAAATTCATTTCAACAATGTAATTTTCAACTCAAATACAAAATGATGAAAAAAATAAAATTTTCATATAAAATAACACTATGTTTTATGTATTCATGATATTACTAAAATATTGGGTAGTATATACACCATATAACATAAATTATGTTTGTAACAATATAATATTCCACAATGAAGGGATATTAAATCAAAATCCATTACCACATGCTTCCTCTAAATTTAAAATGATCTAAATTCCCATATAATGGATTTAATAATGTGATTAATATATAGAAAAATCACCACAAATTTTATAATATAATATATGATCCTATAATACCATTTTCACCCATTTTTAATAATAATACATTATTTTCATTATTTCAGGTCATAATTGCTTTATTTAATCAATGGTTTTTTTCATGAATGTTCTATTTCCTTGATTTGAGAATAATTACATTACAAAATATTTTTATATTAAAATTTAAATTTATTATTTACAAATTATATATTTTTATAATCATTCCTTATGTTATACATTGAAAATGAATCACATCGCTTCGTAGAGACATTAGGCCATACATATGCACAAGTGACGATATCATTCGATTAATGAGATAAAAAATATGGAATTGTGTGAAATATTATTCTCCTAGAACTAATATAATATATTATATATCACATATATTCATTAAATTTATCCTTATTACATTTAAATAAAATCGTAATTGAAAATAAAAGGAATCACTTCACTTCACTGTGTGGTACTCTACTGCACACACGATCGATATTATCATATTATTAATGACATTGATGATTATATGTTATATGATATTTATAGTAACATAATTATAAAAAATTATAAATTTCATACAAACATGTTAAATCCATCATTATTTTCATCCCTGAAATTTTTTTATGGAAATAAAATTCCATTGGTTTGTGAGGCGATGGTCCAATATAGTAATGATCGATAGTTTCATTTCTCATTGGATGGAAAATGAGATGAATATAGTTTATACCGATAATGTAATTATATCCTAGTAAATATATGATAATTATTTTACAATATACTCATGTTTTAATTATATTTTATGGAAATGGAATAATAAACAAAATAAATATTCTAATTTTTAAAAATTACCCCCTATTTTGATAAAACCTTTTGGTTTCCGAATAAATACATCATAAGTTGGATTTATGATAAAATCAATTGATCTATGATGGTTTTTTTTTCATTAAGAATATAATTTAGATATTATTTTTCTAATCAAATGTTTTTTTATGTTTTATGCAGGGATTATAGGAATGGATTTTTATATGTGGGTGTTATGACATGCATAAAATATTTCAAAAGAATCAACTGCACCCAGATTTTTATCATTCCAAAAGATAAAAAAGGGGGTCATTAAAAACCATTTTATGTGAAAAGTATCAAATAAGTCCATCCATAAGGACATGAATTATATAATATATGAAAATGTTAGATAGAAGTTGATATTAATCTGAATGAGTTTACATAATTAAATTTATAATTTTATAATAGAATTAAAAAAGATATGGTGTTGATTATACATATGATAGTTTATAGAGGTATCAAATATATTATAAGGGGACAATTTAGGAGATATATTGTGTAGAAATTATATTTAATTAAAAAATTAAGAAGAATAAAATTTCATATCCTTAGTTGGTTTTTGGTCATTAAATATAGGTTTTTAAGTAAGGAAGAAAGAAAATCAAACATTATCTAAAACATTAATACGTGTGGATGAACAATCCATTTTGTTAGTTAATAATTTTAAATATAAGAGTATTCCCTAAATTGGTAATGTTAGGACAATATATTTAGCATGTTTTATTAATGATAAATCCTTTATTTATTTATTGAAAGGAACATGTGTTGTATTCATCAAACATGATTTCAAGGATAAATCATTCAATTATTATACCAAATTGGGACTCTAGTTGATAGTATATCCTTTAGTTATTTTTGTATAATTGCAATTATTTTATTCTCCATGTGAGTTAATAAAATTGTACATAAGGTATCATATTTTCTTTCCCTGAGTAATGTGAATTTAGATGTGAAATCTATCACTCTATCAAGTGTTAGATGTTGATTTTATAAGAAATAATAAATTTCAAAATAGAGGATAGTTCCCCAATCCCCTCCACTGACTCTCTATTTCCCGCACATTTTCTAGGGTCATAAATTTGTTTTATGATAGAAGACATTGTTTCCATTGAAGATCAGAAAGTCTGAATCATGATACGATGAGGGTAATTTATCCGAGTTCATATTCTCATATATATTATCCTATGGAATCTATTAAGTTTCTATGCTTCACTTCATAATATGATTAGTGATGTTTTAGAATGGATTTCTATTTTTGTATCTATTATTGTGTATATGAATTTGGGAAATTGTTTATGATTTCCCTTATTCAATGAAAAAAATTAGAATTATTGAAATAAAATAATTATTCAATACTTATTTTCATTTTTTATGGATGTTCTAGACCATATAATTATTTTTTTACCCTTTTTTACTATTTTTTGGATTTTATATGGGAAGATAGAATTTATTTTTTTATTTTATAAGCATTTAAGAAATATAATTTTTTCCTTATTTTCAAAATAGAATTTATTAATTGTAACATGGATGTTGAATGATAAATTAACATGATATTATCAATAAAATAATTATGATTTAAATGTCAAATTCAATAAGTATAATTTCACCCAACATTGGGAAAATATTAAGGGGTCTCTTCAGCTCTTTTGTGAGAAAACTATATTGATAGTGTAACACGCCAGGTAAATAAAGAATATGACATTTATATATTTATCCCTATTTGTGAATAAAATATTAATGTTACACTAAAGGGAACTCTTTGCTCGATGGCATACCCAATACGCAATAACGAGTTTCGAATCGGGACATCAAAATTTACTTTGTTTAAATTTTTTGTATTTTTCCGATAAAGTTCATTTTTTAATGAATAATGAAAAATATTGTATTTTAATTCAAAACCTCATTTTAATATAATTTATTTATATGATTAGATTTTATTATGAATTTCTTTTAAAGTGAAATTAGAATATATTTTTAACATTTAATACAATGGTGGTCATTGTAATTAATTTCACATTGAAATTAGACGTAAACTAGTGTTAATCTTTTAATATATATTATTTTTTTAAAAACACGCTATTTGTTTTGATAGCAGGAATTAATTATTAAATTAATTAATTAAACTTATATATTTTTAATTTTTTAATATTGACATCATTTTTGAATATGGAGTATCAAATACAACTTAGGGTGAATTTTTTGAATTTTTCTGAAAAACTTCAATTTTTGATGAATAGTAAAACCACTAAGTGGTAGTTAAAAAACATATTTTTCTTTAAATGAGACTTTACCACTTCTGTGATTTGATTTTCAAAAAACTGACATACATGGTTGTCATTAAGAAGTAAAATGTGGTTCAATGATATTAAAATAATTTTTGCTAAATAGTAACTTTAAAGTTTTATTAATCGCGATTAATGGTAATTATTGTGATTTAAGGAAAAATTTATATTATAATCAAATGAAAATATCTTTACACTTGTCCTAACCCTAATGGATGCTTCATGGCCGACCAAGACAACCCATGGGTCGATTTTTGGGACCCCATGGAGCCTCTTGGGTAAGATAATTACATTAATGCCTTTTATTTATAGTAAAAGTAAAAATGACACAAACATGTATTGTTTTACTAAAACAATTCTTAAATGGGGTAATACATGTCAGATTATTTTCTATAAATAATAATTGGAAATATAAAAAGCATTCCTACATCATAGTAATTTTTTATTTAATTTTTTGACATTAAATAAATTAAATTATTTATGACATCATGATGATGCAGTGATTACCTCATTATTTAACGATTTAAATGAAATGAAATGATAATGTAAAATCTAAGACCTACACATGACAAAAACCTATTGGATTGGTGAATTTTGAACCCTTATCACCTTATCCTAGAAATATACTTATGTGTGACCTTTAAAATCAGAAACTCATTTGAAAATAATGTAACATTTTTTGACTTTCCAAGAGTGCCCCTCCTCTCCTCTTATAAAAGGTCCCCAACTCTACCTCCATACCCACACCTCTCAAGCCTTTGTCTTGGCCAAAACCTTCCCATTTCATCTCTCCACATTCCTCTATTCATCATTGAAGCCTCACCTTGGGCATAAATCTCTTCAAGAAACCATTTTGGTTCAAACCAAAGGGTGTTACCCGATTTAATGGTAAAGCCTTCTTTAATGTTCTTTTGTTTTATTTTTCTTTTCCAACACCCTAAAATATTTTTATTCATTTGTTTTGTAACAAAAGAGGATATTAAATATATTTGGATGTTTTTATGTGTATGATTCGAGCTACACATTCAAACACCTTCGTCTAATTGTTAAATAACATATTGTTTCTGTGGATGGTGAATTTCTACCTCACGAAACAATGATTGTTCAATCATCTCTTAACACCTTTAATGGTGGCCATTATGATGTCACTATATTTTATATATGATATATATGTTATTTATGTTTTCTATATGCTTCTTAATTTTTTATTTAAAACACGCCTTTATGCTTTTCATGTTGTGCAATGCGATAATTTCATAAGAGGAAGTGTGGACTACCGCCCCCTCAAGTGATGTGACTCGTTCATGAAATACATGGAATGTATAAATAATGAAATTAATGAACATATGTGATGTATATAACATATATATTATACTGTAATTATAATATATATATCTCCCAATGTTTTTTAATTCCATTAATATGACAAAGAAATGAAATTAGCGTTCATGCATATGTACGGCCTACCGTCTCCATGAACGGTGAATTTCATTTCTTTTTATCTAAAAATGTTATGCCGTAGTATAAAATGAATATGTACTGGATATATATGATATTAAAATCATTAATACAATTTTGGAGATGATTTACTTATAACTACATGGACAATCATTTTCAAACAGGTTCATTTTTGACTCATATACCAAACATCAACAAAAACGTCTGATATGAACTCACATTATTAACCAATTATTATAACATTATAATATGTGATATGAACTGAATAATAATATTTAAAAGTGGTCCTTAAGAAATTATAAATTGACAGAAGTTTTTTATTCAGGAATATAAAGAAACGAACAAGACAAGTCAGACATGAGGTAAGGGATCCAACCTCTCTCGTTATTTTTAAGTACTCTCTTTTATGTCATTTCATATAATCTCATAATTCTTATGTTTGGGGATGTTCTTTTATATTCATCATACTGTATTTTTTTTATATTATGAGATACCCTATTTGATCTCATAAATCCATTTTTTCGATGTTTTAGGTGGCGCTGTTAGGCTGCCGACTTTTCATAAGGGATTTTTCAGCTCACTTTTATTCCTAAAAGATTTATGCTTCATTTTCCACCATTTTCCTTTGAGTGGTGTATGTAATTCCCATTATTCAAATCTTGGTGTAATATACTTTCGTTTATTGGTGTTTACATCAATTTTTTATAGTCCTTCTTTCATGGGGTGTACGTTTCGGAAGTTACCAAATTTGGTAAGGGAACCTTTCAACCTCCACATTTTAAAGGACTTATTTTTTAGGTATTTTAATCTTATAATGATGGGATATGTTCATATATATCCTTATTGCTAAAAATTTTATGTCCAAGTGATGAGATACCCATGTTTATCTCTCATCAACTCATTTTCTGAATTTTGAAGTGACGCCGTTAGGCTGTCAAATTTTTGCAAGGGAACTTCTTAACCCAATTTTGATTCTTTGGGATAAACTTTTACTCCTTGAATATATCGTTCTATGAATATGTGTTAATGAACTCTGATTTTTTTACACTTAATACCCACTTATATTTGTTGTATTTGTTTTTCACACATAATTATGTAATTGATTTATCTTTAATCCAAGGATACCATCTTTGTAAGGGAATTTATCACAATCCCCTTTCATTGAGGCATATATTGTTCTAATACAAGAGTTTCTTTTATACTGTGTATAAACCCCTATGAATTTCAATTTTATACAAAAGGAATCTTTTTCGATGAATCATTTTACAAAATGACAAAAAGGAATGTTTCTTTTAACGTACGCGGTGACAACGACCTTTTCCGTTGTCGCGAGTATTATTTGGTATTTGGCTTCCTCAATAAGAAGTAATGTTTTTAAAATTAAATAAATACCATATACTCTTTTATGTATATTGGTATTGAAAATGTTTTTTTATAATGGATTTTTTATGTCAATATATTTAAGTGATAAATTGTGATCAAAGTGTGGAAATGTTTTCTTTCCATTATATTTTTTTTATGTCTTATGATTTTATAATGGTACTTGGACATTTGACGGGTGGTTACATGATAAACCATATGACGGGTGGTTCCGTAAATACCAGGACGAGTGGTTAAGTTATATCCTCCAATGCATTGGGTATTGAAGTCAGTCGTATGGCTATTCCATTATGTATGTGTGGATGTTGACCGTATGGTTATTCCATTTAAGTATGTTTATATCCCATGTTACCTTTATATATTATGTGTTCTTTATATCGGTTTTATGGTAATATTTTGGTTACAAATGGGTAAGTAATGGTATTTTAATCAGTGAAGAGTTTTTACTACTTCATAAAGGTGAAAATTATTACTTTGGTAAAGTACTTATGGTTTACTTGTTGTTTTGAAAAACTAAAAGTTTTCCTTCTTTGTGTATCCATTAACGGACTTTTTATGCTCATCCCAAGTTTTTGAAATGTTTTCCATAGAACCTAAAGATAAATAGTGTCATGGATGAGATCATGGAAAGACATTCTATCTAAAACATGGAACTAGACATGTTTCTTTTTATGTTTTTTTTTATTTTTTGGAAACATAGTAGAAGTGTCTAATATGTAATCTTTTGAGATGTAATATTTATCACCAAATTCTCTAAAACTCTAAACCTGAAAAGATCATTTATGTGAATTATTCATTTAATTCATGATTAAGTAATTCTTAAGGCCAGGTCTTTATAGTTGGTATCAGAGGCCGGTTTAGATAACTTTAGAGGTTATGGTATTTTTTAAGCATAAGTGACAAGTTGTGTTTAACCACAATGGTTAGTATATTAGATGGAGTCATTGTTTTTTTTGAAGGTTCGAATGAGTTTGAGAAAGCATGGATAAGTATATTTTAGTGTTTATCTTCCTATTTATTACATGATGATTTTGTTGATATACTCACACTGACTTTTTTTTTTGTTTTAGTAAATGGATGGATATAGCAGTAACCAAAGTGACAGTGGGTATGAAGGAAACTATGGTGGTTCTCTGATTAAGAGACTGGATGAAATAGGAGATTCAATGAGGAATCTCGTGGTTATTCCAAACCAACTATCAAGGAGTCATGATTAACCAATTAAACTTTTTTGAGTTCTATAATTCATCGTGTACGAGGGAACCAACTCGTTGTGGAAGTTTAGGTAATAATTATAATGGTAGCCATTATGGTTTATATGATCCTTACTTTGAGGTAATTATGGGTTACTACATGATATGATGGAATACGAAATTCATGCGATAAACATGAGGTTATAATATGTTATGGTTATTTTTGATCAATTTATCTCTTTTTGAGAAATGTTATAAAATTAAATAGTTTTGAAAAAAAGTATAACATACAGACTGTGTGACAACACATCGCGTTAGATAAAGCTACGGGATTCAAACCCACAACTAAAGTGCAACTGGTATTTATCCCCTACCACTGGACTATGTGAAGTCCCTGGTTAGATTGACTTATTATTTTTAGTTAGATGATTTTATGAATTAAGATTATGTTGATTTCGGGTTTTCTATATAAATTATTAACATATCTTGAAGGATATGTGATTAGGTTAATTACTTTTCAATGTGAGACTTTTAGAGCAACTGATGTTATTTGGAGATAAGTGTTAATTTTTACCTTGGAAGACTATGTGACTAAATCCTTAAAATATTTTTGTTTCAATCTTAGTTTTGTTTACTTTGAAGAATTTTATGTACAAATTTTTTATCGAATGGCCCTCGTTAAACTTTGGGTTTTGTTGGACAAATTTTGGAGATTAAGAATAGATTTTCTTTTTATAAAGGGTTACCCTTTTCTGGATTATATGACCTTTTTCTAACAATTTTAGTTTTGGTAAGGGTCTAAAGACATTTGAAATATATAGTTCTCTTTTGAGGATTAGGTGATTCTCTAGAAGTTTATTATAGTACTCTTAATGTGAATAAGCCTTTCTAAATACTCATCATTTTGGGAAAGTATGAGTTTTTGTAAGAAATCTAGTAAAAGTTGAAAGTCTACATGACAAGTATGTATGTTTCCTTAATATCAAAAATAAATTCCTCAATGAAAAGTAACATAAAACAAAAAAAAATCTATTAACTGTTTCTACTAGGGATTCGTATACCGTTTAACCCACCACAAGTTTGTGATTTTATTATTGTTAACTTTCTCCTAAACATTTTTTCTATCACTCTCCCTCAGAACATGACCCTGTACTTTTTCTTCCATATCCATGTTTTCTTACATGGAATCCTTGTATGGGTTAAGTAAGGTGGCCTTTGTACTTCACTTTCATTATTTTAGAGTTATTGTTTTACCGACTCTTGTTCTGATGTGGGACTTTCTGTGATGTTTTCGAGCACAATTTTAAAATTGCGAGGACGCAATTCCAAAAAAGGGGGAAGGATGTAACACCCCAGGTAAATTAAGAATATGACATTTTTATATTTATCCTTATTTTTGAATAAAATATTAATATTACTTTAAAGGTAACTCTATGCTCGATGGCGTACCCAATACGTAACAACGAGTTTCTTTGAAATCATACATTGCACTCTAATAATAAAATAATATTATTTTAAATGGTAGTTAACACCTAGCCATTGTAATGGAGGATATGAATGGAACTAACTACAAAATTATTATATATTTTTGTAATTTTTCATTACTTTTATCCAATAAATTTTAGAGGCCTAAAATGAAAATGAATCCAATTTTAAGCATAAATATTCTAATATACTTTAAAAGGTCGATTACCCTCATTTTAATGGATAACCCTTTTAAAATATATTTTTGAAAATTTTATGTGTTATATTCGAAAAAATAGTATTCTTCTTTAAAATTGGGACATCCAAATTTACTGTGTGTAAATTTTTGGTATATTTCCGGTAATGTTCATTTTTTTAATGAATAATGAAAAATGTTGTATTTTAATTCAAAACCTCTTTTTTATCAAATTTATTTATATGATTAGATTATCTTTTGAATTGGTTTTAATGTGATATTAGAATATATTTTTTCTATTTAATCTAATGGTGGTCATTGGAATTAATTTCACATTGAAGATGGACTTAAACTAGTGTTAATCATTTAATAGATAATGTTTCTTAAAAACACGCTATTTGTTTTGACAGCGGGAATTAATTATTAAAATAATTAATGTAACTGATATGTTTTTAATTTTTTAAAATAGAAATCATTTTTGAATTCGGAGTATCAAATATAGCTTAGGATGAATGTTTGTTATTGTTCTGAAAAACATCAATTTTCGATGAATAGTGAAACCACTATGTGGTAGTTAAAAAACTGATATTTCGTTTAAATGAAACTTTACCACTTATGTGGTTTTATTTTAAAAAATCCAACATACATGGTTGTCATTAGGATGTAAAATGTGGTTCAATGAGATTAAAATAATTTTTGGTGAATAGTAACTTTTATGTTTTATTAACCGCAATTAAAGGTAATTAGTATTATTTAAGGTAAAAATGATATTATAATAAAATGAAAATATCTTGACACTTGTTCCAACCCTATTGGATGAGTCATGGACGACCCAGAAAACCCATGGGTCGATATTTGGGACCCCATGGAGCCACTTGTGTAAGATAATGACATTAGTGCCTTTTATATAAAGTAAAAGTAAAAATGACACAAACTTGTATTGTTTTACTAAAACAATTTTTACATGGAGTTATACAAGTCAGATTTTTGACTATAAATATTTATTGGAAAGATGAAAATATTTCCTACATCATATTAATTTTTTATAATTTTTAGACATTAAATAAATTAAATAATCTACGACATCATGATGATGCAGCGATTACCTCATTATTTAACAATTTAAATAAAATGAAAATATAATGTAAAATATAAGAACAACTCATGTAAAAAACCTATTTTATGTTTGTATTTATAACCCTTATCACCTTAGCCTAGAAATATCACAATGTGGGACCTTTAAAATCCGAAACTCATTTGGAAATAATGTAACCTTTTTTGACTTTCCAAGAGTGCCCCTCCTCTCCTCTTATAAAAGGCCCTCACCTCTACCTCCATACCCACACATCTCAAGCATTTGTATCGTCCAAAACCTTCCCATTTGATCTCTCCACATCCATATATTCATCATTGAAGCCTCACCTTGGGCAGAATGCTCTTCATGAAACCCTTTTGGTTCAATCCAAAGGGAGTTACCCGATTTAAAGGCAAAGTCTTCTTTAATGATCTTTTGTATTATTTTGCTTCTCCAACCCCATAAAATATTTTTATTAATTTATTTTGTTAAAAAAACAGTATATTAAATATACTACTATGTTCTTATGTGAATTATTAGAGCTACACATACACACACCTTCGTCTAATGGTTAAAGAACATACTGTTTCTGTGGATGGTGAATTTCTTTCTCACGAAACGATGATTGTTCAATCTTCTAATAAAACCGTTCATGGTGGCCATTATGATGCATCTAGTTTTTATATATAATATATATGGTATTTATGTTTTCTATATGCTTAGGAATTTTATATTTAAAACATGCCTTTATGTTTTCATGTTGTGCAATGCGATAAATTTATACGAGGAAGTGTGGACTACCACCCCCTCAAGTGATGTGACTCGTTCATGCAATACATGGAATGTAAAAAGAATGAAATTTATGAAAATATGTGACATATATAAAATATATATTATACTGGAATTATAATATATATATCTCTCAATTATTTGTATTTCCATTAATATGACAAAGAAATGAAAGTAGCGTTCATGCGTACGTACGACCTACCGTCTCCATGAACGGTGCATTTCATTACTTTTTATCTCCAAATGTTATGGAGTAGTACAAAATGAATATGTACAGGATATATATGATATTTAAATCAGTAATACTGTTCTGGAGATGATTTACTTATAACTACATGGACTATCATTTTCAAACAAGTTCATTTTTGACTCATGTACCAAACATCGACAAAAACGTCTGATATGAACTCAAATTATTAACCAATTATTATAACATTATAATATGTGATATGAACTGAATGATAATATTTAAAAGAGGTCCTTAAGAAATTATAAATTGACCAAAGTTTATTATTCAGGAATATAATGAAACGAACAAGACAAGTCATACTTGAGGTAAGGGATCCAACCTCTCTTGTTCTTTTTAAGTACTCTCTTTTATGTCACTTCTTATAAGCTCATAATTATTATGTTTTGGGATGTTAGTTTATATTCATCATACTGAAATTTTTTTGGTCATATTATTAGAGACCCTATTTGATCTCATAAATCCATTTTTTGGAAGTTTTAAGTGGCGTCGTTAGGCTGCCGAGTTTTCAAAAGGGATTTTTCATGTCACTTTTATTCCAGTGAGATTTATGCTAAATTTTCCACAATTTTCCTTTGAGTGGTGTATGTACTACACATTATTCTACTCTTGGTGTAATATAATTTCATTTATGGGTATTTACATCAATGTTCTATAGTCCTTCTTCATGGGGTGTACGTTTTGGAAGTTACCCAATTCGGTAAGGGAACCTTTCACCCTCCTCATTTTAAAAAACTTCTTTTTTAGGACTTTTAATCTTATTATGATGGGATATGTTCATATATATCCTTATTTATATAAATGTTATGTCCAAGTGATGATATACCCCTTTTTATCACTCATCAACACATTTTATTAATTTTGAAGTGACGTCATTAGGCTGTCAAATTTTTGCAAGGGAACTTCTTAACCCAATTTTGATTCTTTGGGATAAACTTGTACTCCTTGAATATGTCATTCTATGAATATGTGTGAATGAACTCTGATTATTTTACACTTAATATCCACTTATATTTGGTTTATTCTTTTGTCACACATAATTATGTAATTGATTTATCATTAATCCAAGGATACCATCTTTGTAAGGGACTTCATCTCAATCTCCTTTCATTAAGGCATATATTGTTCTAATACAAGACTTTCTTTTATACGGTTTATAAACCCCTTTGTATTTTAATTTTATACAAAAGAAATCTTTTTCTATGAAGCGTTTTACAAAACGACAAAAAAGAATGTTTCTTTTAACGTGTGTGGTGACAATGACATTTTTCGCCGCCGTGAGTATTATTTGGTCTTTGGCTTCCTCAACAAGTCGTAATGTTTTTAAAATGAAATAAATACCATATACTATTTTATGTATTTTGGTATTGAAATTTTCTTTTATAATGGATTTTTTATGTCAATATATTTATGTGATATATTGTGATCAAAGTGTGGAAATGTTTTATTTCCATTATATTTGTTTTATGTCTTATGTTTTTATAATGGTACTTAGACATTTGACAGGTGGTTACGTGATAAACCATATGACGGGTGCTTCCTATGAATACCTGGATGGGTGGTTATGTTATAACCTCCAATGCATTGGGTATGGAAGTCGCCCGTATGGATATTCCATTAAGTATATGTGGATGTTAACCATATGGTTATTCCATTTAAGTATGTTTATGTACCAAGTTACCTTTATATGTTATGTGTTATTTATATGGGTTTTATGGTAATATTTTGGTTACAAAAGTGTATGTAATGGTCTTTTATTCATTGAAGAGTTTTTACTACTTCCTAAAGGTGAAAAGTATTCACTACTAGAAAGGGGAGTTTTCCCAACACTTGTATTCCAACGGTTCAAAGGAACCCTTGGTATATGTTGTCTTTCCCAATGGTTTATATAAACCGTTGAGAATGACGTTGAAAAACTTAATTTTCCCAATGTTTTCATAAAACCATTGGGAAAAGTGGGGGGAAAACATAGTTTTGCAAACGGTTTTATGAAACCGTTGGGAAAACATGGGTTTTCCTTAGTTTTCCCAACGGTTTTATAAAATAGTTGGGAAAGATTGGTTTTTTTCCAACGGTTTTTAAAAACCGTTTGGAAAAAAAACCCAAATACCAAAATGCAGGCAGCGTCCTCCCCACGATTCCAGAAGCCTTTCGTTCGTCTCCTAGAGCGATTCCATGGCAGAAGGACTTCCCAATACCCACGTCTTCCATTGAATCAGCACCTACCAGGTTAGACTCCTATATTTTATTATGGATATAGTTCCACCTCTTATAAATCATATCCTTCTATTCTCGATTTCATTTTTCCCAATTTTTTGGGTTTTTGTAAAAATTTATGATTTTTCAACTAATTGTGTACCCAAATCCCTATATCTGTGTATGTCCAATTAATATTTTCATTAAACATTTACATTTATAAGGGCATGGTGTCTCTTTATTATGTTCTAATTTTGATGATTCGTAGTTTTTTTAATCTTCTTCAAATATTATAACTTCAAGTATAGGAACTAATAAGAAATTTTTTGTCATATTTATTGATATTATTTCATGAAAATCACTCCTTTCATTAAGATCATGCAAAACATAAAGATCTTTTTCATCTTAATTTTTGTTCACTATGTGTATTACATAACAAGTATATATCATGTTTCTATCAAAATCTATATATATATATATATAATGACACACTATTCACTTATCCTTTGCACAGTAGAACACATGGAGTATATTCTTGAAATTTTCCAAATAGTATGTGGTCCTTAATTAGTACATCTTCCTTCTTCCTGAAACTAATTCACAGAATGTCAAATTCGGAATATTAGTGAATATTAGTTTTTCTAATATAACCATTAATCATTCTGCATTCGACATCATACATGTGTTATTCAATCACCTTTTTAAAACACAATGACCACTTTCACTGATTTGGGGTTCCTCAAAATTCTTGGGAAAATCAGAAAAATGCATGTATTGAATCGTGTTTCTTATATGGTTTCATGGATAAAGGTTCATCTCGAAAATCCGTACTGCATGGTTCAAATATCATGAGGACCATGTGATTATTATTCTTCACACAAATGAAGTTTTTTTCTACAACTATGTGTTTTTGTTTTCACTATTGATTTGGCCCAAAGGGGAGCTTTGTGGTCATTAATCATGGTTGGGGGTGGTCATTTATTATGTAAGATAGTATGAATTCATTTTACATGAAATATCCAATATTATTATTTATTTATGTTCAATTTGATTATCTTTAACTAGTGATATTATTTAATAAGTTGTTATTAGTGGATGTAACAATGAAGATAAGGTATAAGGGTTCATATGGTGTGTATAGGGGTTCAAGTGGTGTGTATAATGGTTTACATGGTATCAGTGAACTCAATTCATTAATTTAAGCCCTCATTATCACTAGAAAGTAAGAAATTGAGTGAGTTAAACTCATCCTCACATGATTTCTTACCTTAGATAGTGTCCAACATATGGAATATGAGTTTTTGAATTCATCAGTTAACCAGGATCATATATTCCATTAACCCCAAGATGACTGTACTAATATAACTTTAGGGTCGACTAAATATGGTTCTCATTATACATTGTATATTATGTGTCCTTCTTGGCCAATACTCACTTTTAAGAGGGTGGGGTGCGTTTCATTACATCGACTAGAAACTTTTTCCTTTATCATTTACTTAAATGTATTTTCTATTAATGTTCATTCCTATTGAATTGTTAATGAAAAAATGAATTATATAAATTCTTTTTACAGAATGGACAGAAGTTGGATGTATGAAACTGATCGGATCTCATGAAATTTTCAATACAATTTGGAGAGCTTTATAGATTTTGCATTTCACAATTCTTCAGATAGTGGTCGCATAGAATGCCCATGTTCCAATTGTGTTGGTAGACCTCGGTTGAGCTATAAAGAAGTCATCTGTCACATAACCAAAAATGGTTTTCAATAAATCCACTTTATGTAAAATCCGAATAGGGATAAAATCAAATCTCAAATTGGTGATGATTGAAATGAAAGGACTGGAATGTAAAATTTATTAGATGATCAGTTTCTGATTATTCGTCATCAGGAAAAAGAAAGGATTTCGACTCAAGAAGACTTCGATATGAGGATAGCAGATGCATCTAGTGAAAATGATGATATTTATAGTGTGAAAAAATCGAATGATGCTGCCATGACTACAGTATATCGACAATGCGATAAAATGAAAAAGCTGGAATTTTTAATCTAATTGTTTCCTGGGAAAAAAATGTATGGAATTTCTAATACAGCAATCGATTACATTCTTACCCTCTTAAAGGATTTACATCTAGATGATGCAGATATTCCCTCAAACCACTTTATTTTATGGATGTTAGTTGAGGAACTTGGATTTTCAAGAAACAAAAATCATGCTTTCCCGAAAGATTGCAGTTTATTCTAGGAGGAAACCAATGAACGAAATGATTGTATAAAATGTTGCACATCCCGCTAGAAGTCAAAATCTGATGGAACGCCATCCTGCGTTCCACATAATGTAATGTGGTACTTTCCATTAATCCCCAGACATCAGAATTTTTTTATGTCTGATGACATATCACTAAAAATGAGATTGCATGATACCGAGAGAAATAAGACTAATGATGAGTTGGATCATCATGTAGATGTATTTTCATGGCAGAGATTTGATGCTCGACATCCTGATTCTGCAGCTGACGTGGGTAATATGAGGCTGGGTCTTTTATGTGGCAGTTTTAACTTGTTTGGGCAGATGCTTACTTTACACAGCACATGGCTAGTTTTTATACACATTTATAATCTTCCCACATGGTTGTGTATGAAAAAACCTTTCACTTTCATGAGTATACTCATATCTGGTCCTTCTGATCCCAACATTGATATTGATGTATACATGAAACCATTAATAAAGTAGTTGAAACTTCTTTGGGATGTGGGTGTGCGCACATACAATGCATGTTCGAAAGACATATTTCAGTTGTGTTCTGCGCTTATGTAGACGATCAATGATTTCTGGCTTATGCAATGATGTCTGGGTGGTGCACGAAGGGAAAACTGTCATGTCCAGTTTGTATGAAGAATACACAATCTAGAAGACTGAAACATCGTTGTAGTTTCAGTTTTATGGGACATCTATGATTATTGCCAAAGGATAATCCATATAAAATGAATCTTCGAAGATTTGATAATACCATAGAGACCGATGATCCCCCTCAGTGTATGTCTAGAACTGACATGCTTAATGAATTGAAAGATTTTAGTTTTTCGTTCAGGAAGGGTCAAATGAAATCTGGAAAGAGAAAGAATGTTTCCACTGAAACCTGTTACAATTGGAGGAAGAAGAGTATCTTTTTCGATTTGCCTTATTGGTCAGCCAATTTGTTACGACATTGATTAGATGTAATTCATATTGAAAATAATATATGCAAAAGGTTTCTTTTGGTTCTTCTAAATGTCTAGGGGAATACAAAAGATGATTTATGATCTCGGCATGACTTGGTGGATTGGGGCATCAGACCAGAATTGCATCCTGTGCGTATCAGTGAAAATAAATGGAAACATCCAAGTGCTTTTTATGTGATGACACCTACCAAAAAAACAATTTATGGATGTATTAGAGACCATTAGAGTTCCTGATGGCTATTCCAGAAAAATATCTAAACGGGTCAACAGAAGAGTGTTGAAGCTAAAATCCTTGAAGACTCGTGATTATCACGTTCTACTGTAAGAGTGGCTTCCAATAGAAATATGTCATCTTTTTTCTAATAATGTAAGGGTGGATGTTATTTGGTTGTGCCATTTTTTTAGAGATCTCTGTGATAAGAAGTTGTCCAAGTCTTTCTTGCAAAAAATGTTGACAGATTCCCCATTAATTTTTTCTGAGTTGGAGAAAATATTTCCTCCATCATTTTTCACATGCATGCTACATCTGACTGTCCATATTCCCACTGAAATACTTCTCGGAGGACCTATTTCTTTTCTTTGGATGTATTGAACTGAAATAAATATGTTCACATTAAAGTCTTATGTTAGAAACAGAAATCATCTTGAAGGTTCTATCGTGAACGGTTACATGGCTCAATAATGTATGGATTTCTACTCGATGTATTTTTCTGATCATAATACAAGATTGAACAGACCAACTCCAAATGAAGAAGAACAGTATGAGAAAATTGAACCCAGTTTTCCATCACTTCCTCAAACAGGAGGAATTCCTTGATCATATATATTGAAGACATTAATCCATAAAGAGCGGGAGATGGCACATCGCACAATTTTTTTCAACTGTGATTTGTTTGATGACTATATCAGGTAACTAAATTGATTATGTATATCTTACATATATACTTATTAAAATATTAATATTTTTTATCTATGGGGAACATAAAACAACGATAAATAGGAAGAATATTTCTTTATCTTTAAGAAGGAGAGATACTTTGCATAGAAAATTGTTTTTTGCTTGGTTAAAATTGAAGGTATAAAAAAATTAATGTTTAAAATAATTATATCAATATTTAATTATGTTTAATAGTCATTTATATTGTAGGTATTGAGTTTTTCTGATGACTCTGTCTCTGAGGAAATAAGATCTTTGGCTTTTGGTCTTAATACCGTGGTTCGTGACTGTAAATACATTGTTAACAATGGGTACAAATTTATTGTAACTGAACGTGCAATGAACAATATAACACAACATGATGGTGTTATGGTTATTGCCACAACAGATTGTTATGCCAGTGCATCAGATAGTAGACCACGATTTGAAAATGTGGGTTATTATGAAGTTGATAAGAAAATAATAATATTGGATCATTACTCTCATGGACAAGTTACAATGATGAAATGCCATTGGTTTGATTCGATGACGATACATGGCACATTTATTGATGATTGTGGATCTCGAGTTATTAATATGACTCGCACACTTGCTACCGAAGAACCATATGTGTTGGCATCAATGGCTACACAAATTTTTTATGTCGAAGACCAACTTCGACATGAATTTGGTGTCATATTTAAAGTAATTACAATACATATTTTTGATGATGGTGATGATGTAATTGACACAGTGCCTAGTGCCATTAGAACCAATCCATTTATTTCTTTTGATGACTCAAATATCTCACTTGTCAGAGTTTATTGTGAACCTGAAGTTGTGGTTGAAAATATATAGTATCATTCATCCGTGTTCTCAATTCTTTTGGTTTACCTCATGTTTTTTTGTTAAGGTTGGTAATATTCGAATTGATTTAGTATTGATCACAAATATGTTTTAGATGACTTGACAGTTATGTGAATTTTCAATGTTTATTGGTTGCAGTTTTATTTGAATTGCATTTTCTAATTTGGAATTGAACTGTATTCAAACATAGTCAAACAATATTTCTAACATGTTGAACATTACAAATTTTATGATTTATTAAATCCATTCAATCTCTTCTAAAACAATTGATAGCTTAATTGACCAGTATGTGAATTTTCAATGTTTATTGGTGGTAGTTTTATTTGAATTTCATTTTCTAATTTGGAATTGAACTATTTTCAAACATAGTCAAACAATATTTCTTACTTGGTGAACATTACAACTTGTATGATTTATTAAATCCTTTCTAGTTCTTCTAAAAAAATTGATAGCTAAATTACCAAAGAATCCCCATATTCCCTCATATAGTTGGTTTTTTGGGTTACACACTAGTTTTATTTTTCTAATTAATTACATATTTGTTTTCAAAATGCAGGAAATGAAGTCAATTGAAGAGAGACGAAGGAAAAAATGATGGAGAACAATCGTCGAATGACGGAGTTGGGAATTCCATCATTAGTGCCTATAGTGAGTACTTTATTTCAAATTGATATATTTAATGAATATATAATGTCATGTGATTAATTTTTTTGTAAATATTTTTGTAGGATCCACCTATACGTCGACAGTTATTCGACGAGGAGCCTAGTACTGGTCCGAGTACTCAGGCAGGTGGTACGAGGAGGGTTCGTACCAGAGGTGGATAATCAACTTCACGTACCCGACTAGACCATGCCCCTCCCATTGACATTTCATCCTTCCCACATTCTAATCCCGGTGTGTTGTTAGAGACACACGAGATATTTAGGCCTCCTATGTTTTTGCTACCTTCTGCATCTTCTGGCCCATCATTTTCACATCCCATGATGATTCCCATTCCCCAGTCAGCATCTGGTCAGACAGATGTCCCATCTTCTTTTCCTTCCACTTCTGTCTCTCCGAACTTCTATATTCCATCGTCTTTGACCCCTGTTCCACCACAGGGTGTTCCATCAGTTTCTGTGGATCCAGCGACACTCAGTGATCAGACCGGCGTAGGAATATTTATAGAACCCTAACAAAATTTTATAGAAATATTTATTTTAATTATAACATGTTTTGATAAAATATTTGTTTTTAATTCATGACAGATACATCTACTGATAGGAGGTGTGGGCAGGGGTGTACACGCATACATTCGGTGTGGAACCGCCGCACACAAGTTATGGTGGATTATAATGAAGACAACCAAATGGTTGAGAAAATAGGGCAGCAATGCCGGAGTTTTTTTGCGATGCTTGCCAAATTCTCGGTCATCATTCCCGTCAGCCCGCTATCATGGAGACATTTTCCACATGAGGTCAAGGATAGAGATTGGGCAGAGACTGTCCTATTTAATTACATGACTTATTTTTGTATTTATATGAATTAATATTTTGATTTCAGCTTCGATTTAATTTTCCCGATGGTGAGGGTGAACGATCAGAACGTCTAAAAGATTTAGGCGAGATTTGGAGAGCCTACAAGCATGAGTTGTATATTGGTTGGGTTTCTAGAGTTGGAACTAAGTTAGAGGCAGTACCAGTGGTGGATTATTGTCCTATAGTGCAGTATCGTCAGATGATTACTCATTGGATGAGTACCCAGTTTATGGTATTAATAACATTTGAGGTATTTAAATAACAACATTCATGTTTTTCATTAATACTATCTGTTTCATTTTATAATTTTATTTAGGAATCATCTGAAAAAAAATTAAAAGAACATTGATGCAAAAAAATACCTCCACACACTGGGATGCACTATGATGCCTGATCATGAGAGGAAGCAGGTATGACAATTGTTTATAAGTTTTCTTTTCGACTTACACAATCTTTTATTTCTTAAATTATTTAATATTTTTCTAAAGTTTTCATATAAAATTATTTTTTATTATCATTGTAGAGGCAAATACAAAATATTGAAGGACGTGTGCCATAGGAAAAACTTTTTTGCTCGAGTAGACGGAAAAAGGATGGAAGTGTCGTCAACGAAGCGACTCAGCAGCAGATTGTAAGTTTTAATCTGTTGAATTTATTTTGTAATATTTATTTTGTAACTTAATGATATATTTGTATTTGTAACAGGCTGCTTTAGAGTCCCTCGATGCCCATGAACCAGACAATTTTGGCCTAACTGATTACTTACATCAGGTATTGGGAGAGGAGCATTCTGGCAGAGTACGCTGCTGACCTAGGATTGCCCCGATGAGGTATTGGCCCTCCTCTGGTATGAGCTGTAGTGCCACCGAGCTGTAGCAAGTTAGGGCACAGGCTGAGCAGGCTGAGAAAAGAGCCACAGATACGGTAGAACATTCTGTTAGGGAAAACAGTGCAATTATAGAATTTATTGAAGTTTTATGTCTTACCCTTCCTACAGAGGCCAGCCCAGATTTTGATGAGTATATGTCGTTGATACATTCTATATACGGTGCACCAGTTGGTAGTTCTAGTGGTGGGAAGGACTATGTCCAACTTGACGATGATGATGGCGAGAAGTCTGATGCGGAAGAGGAGGGAGGGGAGGAGGGCGAGGCGGGTTGCGAGGGCGAGGAGGAGAGCGAGGATGAGGAGGAGTGTGAGGGCGAGGAAGATGATGGGGACAAGGACGAGGGTGATGATGATCATGGAGATGATGGTGATGGTGATGTGGTACAAGTTGATCCATTACATATTTGACTGATATTAATGAGATTTGATATTTAATCTATTCTAGTTGTTGGTTTTATCTAGAATCGTATTATAGTATTGGAGTTGAGTTATTTTTATATATAATCTGTTTTTATGGGTGTTTTTGTCTTTTAGTAGTTGTGTGTTTGGGAACCCCCTTCCTTCTTGGACCCTGGACAACCCCCAACCCTCCTCCCTGGACCCCGGACAGCCCCGCCGGACAGCCCCCCAGACAGCCCCCCGGACAGCCCCCCCACTCTCTCCCATGGACCCTAGACAACCCCCCAGACATCCCCCCCCAGACAGCCCCCGGGACATCCCCCCCACCATCTTCCTTGATCCCCGGACAACCCCCCCCCCCCCCCCCCCGAACAGCCCCAGATAGCCCCCGGACAGCCCCCCGAATAGCCCCTGGACCTCCCCCCACCCTCCCCCCTGGACCCTAGACAACCCCCCGCACACCCCCCAGACAGCCCCCCAGATAGCACCCCCCCCCCTCCTCCTAGGACCCCACACAACCCCCTGAACACCCCCCGGACAGCCCCCGCACAACCCCCCACCCTCCTCCCTGGACCCCAGACAGCCCCCCGAACAACACCCTAGACATCCCCCAGACACCCCCACCCTCCTCCACGAACCCCGGACAACCTCCCGAACACCCCCCGAACATCCCCCCAGACAGCCCCCCGGACATCCCCCCAGACAGCCTCCCGGACAGCCCCCCCACCCTCTTCCTTGGACCTCGAACAACCCCCCGCACAATGGATTCTCATAAAATGGAAAACATTTTAAGTTTATACAGAAAACTGACCAAATGAATTTGGTTTCCATATAAACATTAGGAGAACAATCCATGGGTCATATGTGACGTGTACGAGTCAACCCCGCCTCAATCTGAGGCGCGGTGTGGCCGCCACCACTCGAAGTGTCTGCCATTTGTTTCAAAAGGGAGCCTTTTTAATTGAAAAACATCAACTAGCATAAGGAAAACCGACCAAACGCATTCGTATTGTGTCGATACATTAGCACAACGATCCATGGGTCATATGTGATGTGTACGAGTCAACCCCACCTCAATCCAAGGCACAGTGTGGCAGGAATCCCTCTAAGTGGCTCCCTTTTTATTAAAATGGACAACAATTTATGTATATATAGTAAACAGACACAACACATTCAGTTTCCATTTAAACATTAGGATAACGATCCATGGGTCATATGTGACGTGTACGAGTCAACTCCGTCTCAATCCGAGGCGCGGTGTGGCCGGCACCAATCAATGTGTCTGCCTTTTGTTTCAAAAGTACGTCATTTTACTTGAAAACATCAACTGGCATACATAAAACTGACCAAACGCATTCGGATTGTGTCGATACATTAGTACAACGATCCATGGGTCATATGTGACGTGTACGAGTCAACCCCACCTCAATCCAAGGTGCAGTGTGGCCGCCACCACTCAAAGTGTCCACCTTTTGTTTCAAAAGGATGTCATTTTAATTGAAAAACATCAACTAGCATATGGAAAACCGACCAAACTCATTTGGATTGTGTCGATACATTAGAACAATGATCCATGGCTCATATTTGACGTGTACGAGTCAATCCTTCCTCAATCCGAGGTGTGGTGTGGTCGGAATCACTCTAAGTGTCTCTCTTTTCCTTAAAATGGACAACAATTTAAGTACATATGGAAAATTGAACAAACACATTCGGTTTCCATTGACACATTAGGAGAACGATCCATGGGTCATATGTAATGTGTACGAGTCAACCCCGCCTCAATCTGAGGCGCGGTGTGGCTTCCACCACTCAAAGTGTCTGCCTTTTGTTTCAAAACTACGTCATTTTAATTGAAAAACATCAACTAGCATACATAAAACTGACCAAACGCATTCGGATTATGTCGATACATTAGCATAGCGATCCATGGGTCATATGTGATGTGTACGAGTCAACCTCGCCTCAATCCAAGGTGCGGTGTGGCCGTAATCACTCTAAGTGGCTCTCTTTTTCTTAAAATGGACAACAATTTAAGTACATACAAAAAAAGAGATCAAACACATTCAGATTGTGTCAATACTTTAGCACAACGATCCATGGGTCATATGTGACGTGTACAAGTCAACCCCACCTTAATCTGAGGCACGGTGTGGCTGGAATCACTCTAAGAGGCTCTCTTTTGCTTAAAATGGACAAAAATTTAAGTACATACGGAAACCGACCAAATGCATTCGGTTTCTATTGAAACTTTAGGAGAACAGTCCATGGGTTATATGTGACGTGTACGAGTCAACCCCATCTCAATCCGAGGCGTGGTGTGGCTGGAATGTAGAGACCTGAAGCCTGACGTACATTGAAATTACATTACATTTGCGGAATACTTAGTACATAATGAAAACACACACTAAAGGATCGTAATAGTTTAGTGTCTTTGGAAACTCGGAACGTAATCTTCTAATCGTGGTGAAATATCTTCAATATCTCCCATAAAGATCATCCCTTTTTTTACCTGAAACCTTTATTTATATCCTGGGGAAAATAAAACATAAAAGGGTGAGCTCAAATGCTCAGTAAGGGTAAACAAAAGAAATATAAATCACGTCATATACATAAGCACATAACTTTTGGAAATCTTAACCTTCAAAAAAGCTCATAATATCATAACATGGGATAAATCATAGAATTGAAATGTAATCCCAATAATCATAACTTAAAACATGAAACTTTGTGGAATACACACATAATCATAGAGAATCATTTCTTGTTAGTCAAGACTCATTGCCAAGACTATCTTAGTGGACAATGTCCCTTTCTGAACCGAGTCACCCTCATTCCAGTCCTGTTTCACAGAACCGATATAACCTACCGTTCCATCCATGTCTACCTCATGAGATATAAAATCTTTACCCAATGCATTGGAGGGAGATATAGGTCCCACCCATCTCATAATGAAACCATTCTTATGTGTGCCACAAAATCATAAACCATACATCATAGCATAACCCATGTAATAAAAATGGGATTCTTAAACAACATGACATCATAAAACAATAAGATAAAGGAATTCATAAAAATAATTCCATCACAACATAATCAAATCAATGTAATAATGGGGATAAAAATAGAACCCTTTATTATCTTAGATGGAAAATAATTTTGATAAAACACTTGAACTTCATTCTTGAGGAAAATATCCTTTCTACTTCAAAAAACACTTTTCCTTTATTAACATGTGTAAAATTATAAACTAAAAGAAGTTGATTAAAAATAAACTTGAAAACTTGTAAAGGAAGCTTCTTGGAAATAATGCTTTAAAAATCCATTCATGCTGTATAAGTTAAAAAAAACATTCTTCGTACTTTTGTCGGAAAAGTCAAAAAGTACCTCGTACGAAAAAAAACGACAAAAGATGCCTTTCATATCCTTTACAAAAAACTCATTGAAGGGAAAAATTGGATTTAAAAAATTTTAGGTGGATGGAAATAATATTACATATTGAGGAAACATGAATATGGATGATAAAATACACCCCAGTAAATACTAAAGTATAAACAATCTCGGAGAAAAATGAGATTGTGATATTTCCCTTACCTTATGTCTGATTTGCTTTGTATGTGTCCGAAACTCCTGTATAATGATTTAAATAATGTCATTGACTTATTACAGAATCATATTCACGGTTATGATATCATATATGGTTCACTTATGACTTTATATTACCCGTTCTTTTGTAAATTCTATGATAAAAAGCGTTTTGGGTATAATCGTCTCATTTGTCGTTCGTGTTTTTAACTTGTAATTATTCATATGATTACTTAGATCATGATTACTTAATTCCAGAATATAAAACATGATTTATATATAGATATTCAGAATATAAATATATAATGAATCATTAAATGGAAAGAAATACACTGTTCATGGAGACGGTAGTCCGTACGTACGCATAAACGCTGTTTTCGTTTCCTTATTGAATTGAATTGAATTAAGTAGATGACCTACATAAAAATATAAATAATTCCAGTATCATTATTAGGTCATATATTTCATTAGTACTTATTATATATACTTTAAAATCATTCATGAATGGTTAATCATTGAGAATGAATCTCATCGCGTCGTGGAGACGGTATTCCGTACGTACACACGAGCGATGATATCGTTCCCATGGTTGTGGAATTGTGTTGAAGTGTATGTATACTATTTAAGTATCAATATAACTTTATAATAATCATATATAGTAACTCATTACACCTTTATACCCATCCAATTAAGGTGGTGGAGGAAAATAAATTACACCACGGCGTGGAGACGGTATTCCGTACGTACGCACGTGCGGTGATTTCCTTTTTCCGTAGGATGGATAAAAGGTTAATTATAGTTGTTTCATATTTATAATAACATATCAGTATATAAGAAATACTGATGTTATTACTTTATCATGAAACAACTAAAGAAGAATAAGTTGATGAAGAAAGAAATTGAAAAAGATCGGTAATGGATATTACCTCTTCTTTGAAGTGCTTCTTTGAGACCTCATTTTAGGGAACTAAAATTGGTCTTTTAAGAAGACCAGGACCTCTAGGATGATACTAGGGAAGTGGAGAAGAGATTTTTACAGGGGTTTGCCGATCTAGAATTCTCAAATTGGTGTGAGGAGGAGAGGGAGGAGGTTCCCTTTTATAAGGGAGGAGTGGGGCACCTTAGGAATATCTCAAAATATTATTTTATATTAAAGTCAAAATCGGTTTATAATGGTTCCAAAGGGTCTTATTTCGAAGGTAAAGTGGGGATGGGTCGAAATCCTATCAACCAATAGGATTTAGACAAGGTTAGGTTATTATTTTAACCTTATCAATTAGATTTAACTCTAAGTTAAATAATTTAACTTTTACCGTGTCTTTTTGTTTTCTTACACTATATGGTTAATACACTTATTATAACATACCAAACGAACCCCAAGTTGTTTATTATTAATATATATATCCTGATCTAAGTCATTTTGCCGACCCTTAGATTTTTAGGAATAAAATAACAATTAATTATATAATATTTGATTTAAAAACTATTTTGTGTCAATTTTGACACTATTTGATATATGATTTTTGTGAAAGTCATAACAGAATTATATGTTCGAAAAATGTTGATTAAATAAACACTAATATATCATAGTAGCCTAGAAAATTAGTGTAATTCATAAAAAGTCTTAAATTACATTTATTTTGGTATTTATAATATCAATTATGTCAATATTTCATTAATAAGATAATTACTGCATCATCTTTGTGTCATAAATAAATTAAATTATTTGATGTGTAAAAATTACAAATAAAATACCATCATGTAGGAAATATTTTTATCTTTTTAATGAATATTTACAATAGAATTTATCTTATGTACAACCCTATATTAGAAATGTTTTAGTAAATATACATTGATTTTAACTCTTTTAACTCTTCTTTGAATTATATAATAATAAATGTCCTAATCTAATCCATGTGAGCCTAAATGATAATATTTTACACTTAAGGTTGTTTTTGGTCGAGATAAACTTGTCCAATAGAATTAGAACATGTGTTAGGGTAATATCAATATCATTCTTACCCTTAATTACCCTATTTACTTTTAACCGTGGTAAATAAAAGTAAAAAGTTACTATTCACCAAAAATTATTTTCATCTCATTGAACCACATTTTCTTACTGACATCAACCGTGTCTCTCGGATTTTTGAAATTCCATTCACAGAAGCGGTAAAATTAAGTTTTATGAAAAATTCAGTTTTTTAACTACCACTTAGTAGTTTCACTATTCATCAAAAATTGATGTTTTTCAGAAAAATGACAAAATTTCATCGTAATCTATATTTCATATTCCGAATTCAAAAATGAAGTCTATTTTACCAAGTTAATAACATAGAAGTTGCATTAATTAATTTTATAATTAAATCCTTCTGTTAAAACAAATAGCGTGTTTTTAAGAAACAATATCTATCAAAAGATTGACACTTGATTATGTCTGGTTTAAATGTGAAATTACATTAAATGACCAACATTGTATTAAATTGTAAAAATATATTCTAAATATACTTTAAAACCACTCAAATTAATAATTTATTACTATTAATTATTTTGATTAAAAAATTTGTTTTTAATTATAATTTAGTAATTTTCACTATTCATCAGAATATGAAAGTTATCCGAAAAGTGCCAAAATTTCACCTTAGGCTAAATTCGATACTCCGAATCCAAAAATTAATTCCATTTTGAAAAATAAAATTTACAAAATTTCAAAAAGTGGTTATTACTATTCATAACGGCTAGTTTTAATAATATTTTAATAGCATATTGTTGTTTAGTGAAACTCGTTATTGCGTACTACACACACCATCGAGGAAGGTCGCGATTGCGTGTAATGAAAGGAAAGTCAAGGATGCGTGTTGTGCAAGCTCCTCTTTGGTGTAGCGTACAACACAAGACATTAATAAAATTAAAAAGAATATTTTTCAAAAATATCGGGCTGTTACATTCTACCCACCTTAAAATGAATTTCGCCCTCGAAATTCGTCGTGGTTATAAATAGTTTACTATTTGAAAGTTTCTTTAATAGATACCCACATCGTAAAAAGGAATACCAAAACTTGGCTTTAAAAACTAAAGTATGAAATGTAACGATTACCCAAATAAACTAATCACTGGGTTTCCACATAGGTGAAAATATGGATATGGAAGAGAAATCTAACCATCATGTTCTGATAAAGAGTGGTAGAGAACATGGCTATGGAAAATCCAGAAATCACAAAGCCATAAATTTGTGACGATCTAAGGTACCATCTGATTTATCTGGTATAAGATCACTAGGAAAACATTTTTGGTTTTCAAGATCATTTGCCTAAAGTTGAAAATTTGAATTAGATTAAATACTTACTTTATTTTGGAACAATCTTACTGTTGTTCGTGCCTTGAAAAATTTCCACTTCATCTCTTAAATAAATGAAGTTGAATTTGTTATTCGTGAAGTGTTAGCAGATTATGTGATAGAATGACGGGTCATTCCATCTGTCTCAAACAAAAGGTTACATAAGTCATTCTATAGTGAGATTAATCATATATGGTTCCTAAAATGGGATTATACTTCATATATCATACTGCTTAATATAATAAAACTAGTTTCTACTAAACAGGGACTTCCTGTAGGCCAGCGGTAGGCGATAAAGGCCAGTCACACTTCGGTTGTGGGTTCGATTCCCACAGCCTTGTCCGACACGATGGGCTGCCGCCCGTTCTGCAGGTTGTCCTTTTTCTAAAACTATATTACTATAATATCCCATCAATAATATCGAAAAAAACTTCTATCCTTAAACAATACTAACTTATGTCCAACATAATCCATTCCAATCTTTAGGCTTATCCATAATACTGCAGTCCATTCTCATAATATAGTGAAAACGATTACCAGAGATTTAATACCATCGTTGATCCCCATATATCATAAGATATGTTTTGTTGGTCACATTCCAAACATTCAAAGGCCTTAATCATGTATTCTCTTGAATACCCATCGAACCTTAGTGTAAACATGAATGCAGTTAAAATTTAACACTTTCCACATACCAAAATCCTCAGAATTCTATATACTCAAACCATGATATCACTTAGTCCTTATATCAATCATGAGCTCATGAATACTGTCAAATATTTAATTTTCTCATTTTCCCTTCATTATGCGCATATCATTCTTTTTCCACAAATATCTCAATCACTTTCCATGGTTACTGGTACCATAAAATTATTTAAAACCACAATAGACCAATACATAAATATTCCAATACTTTATGATACAACATTATTTTGGAATCCCATTACATAAACACTTAATCATTACACCACATCATTGTCATATTCAACATCGCCAATACTGATCTCATGTGACTTCCCTTTGTCCTTTTCCTTAAGTGGTTGCTCATGTTGATCATCACTAACCCTTGGATTAGGGCATTTATTATCATAATTCCCATTTCCATGCACTTGAAGCATTGAAGTGTTGGTGGTGCGTTCTCTACAGTGTTTACTTTATTCAAATCATTAGAAACCCTTTTTCCATTACTTCAACACTCAGCTGCTCGATGACCTTCTTTTCCACACTTAAAACATTTTCTAGTCCCTTTAAGACAATCTCCACCATGCTTCTTTCCACACTTTGTGCATAAGGAAACACTCATCTTCTTTTCACCATTATTTTGAGATTTCTCCTTGAACTCCATCTTTCGTTTCTTTTCAAAACCATGAGATGGATATGTAACACCAACTTCCATTTCTACCTTCATAGCACAACGCACAATTTCTTCATAGCTACTGAAGTCTCTTATAGCTAATGCCCTTCGAAAACTTGGTTTTAAGCCACTGAAAAATTGATCAACTTTACTTTCAGGTTGGATGATAATACCAGAAGCATACCTTGAAAGTCTTGTAAAATTTTCTTCATAGGTACCAACAGATTCATCATCCCTTTGCTTCAGTTCAAGAAACTCTTTCTCCATCTTTTTTCTAAGAATACGAGGGAAGTACTTACTGAAAAACAAGTTCTTGAACTCGTCCCATTCCATGGACTCAATTTCATCTCTTGGCCTCGTATTCTTGATAAGATTCCACCATTGATCAGCTTCACCTTCCAAACGATATACTGCTAAGATGACTTTATCATGCTCGGAACATTGAAGAACTGAAAATATCTTTTCAGTGGTACTGATCCATTGTTCAGCAACAAGTGGATCAGAAGACCCACTGGAAGAAGGTGGACGTTGCCTCATGAAGGATTCAATAGAATATTGTTCCCTTCTCTGCTCATTTGGAAGTCCAGAATGATTCATAGCTTGTGTAAGTATAGCAATAAGATTTTTCACTCCATCTCCCATAACATTTGTTTGTTCAGGTGGACAATCATTGCATTGTCCATTGCATTGATCAACACGGTTCCTTCGGGTTCCAGCCATCGTCTAAAACCCAAAAAGAATAGTGTGAGAGGCAATAATCATGCTAGGGAAAACAACATAATAAAGGGGAAGTACCTTCAATATCTAACATCTTAGGTCTAATTCTATGATCGTTAGCGTAATTCTAGTACTATAACCTATACGTATACTTAACCTTAGGGACATCCCTAGACATACCTTAGAAATATCTCTAGGGATCTCACTAAAGTTCTCGCATCCTAGTTTCCAAAGGTTGACTAAACCTTTCCTCTGATACCAACTGTAGAGACCCGAAGCCTGACGTACATTGAAATTACATGACATTTGCGGAATACTTAGTACATAACAAAAACACACACTAAAGGATCGTAATAGTTTAGTGTCTTTGTAAATTCGGAACGTAATCTTCTAATCGTGGTGAAATATCTTCAATATCTCCCATAAAGATCATCCCTTTTTTTACCTAAAACCTTTCTTTATATCATGGGGAAAAGAAAACATAAAATGGTGAGCTCAAATGCTCAGTAAGGGTAAACAAAATAAATATAAATCACATCATATACATAAGCACATAACTTTTGGAAATCATAACCTGCAAAAGAGCTCATAATATCATAACATGGGATAAATCATAGAAGTGAAATGTAATCCCAATAATCATAACATAAAACATGAAACTTTGTGGCATACACACATAATCATAGAGAATCATTTCTTGTTAGTCAAGACTCATTGCCAAGACTATCTTAGTGGACAATGTCCCTTTATGAATCGAGTTACCCTCGTTCCAGTCCTGTTTCACTGAACTGATATAACCTACCATTCCAGCCATGTCTATCTCATGAGATATAAAATCTTTACCCAATGCATTGGAGGGAGATATAGGTCCAACCCATCTCATAATGAAACCATTCTTATGTGTGCCACAAAATCATAAACCATACATCATAGCATAACCCATGTAATAAAAATGGGATTCTTAAACAACATGACATCATAAAACAATAAGATAAAGGAATTCATAAAAATAATTCCATCACAACATAATAAAATCAATGTAATAATGGGGATAAAAACAGAACCCTTTATTATCTTAGATGTAAAATAATTTTGATAAAACACTTGAACTTCATTCTTGAGGAAAATATCCTTTCTACTTCAAAAAACACTTTTCCTTTATTAACATGTCGTAAAATTATAATCTAAAAGAAGTAGATTAAAAATAAACTTGAAAACTTGTAAAGGAATCTTATTTGAAATAATGCTTTAAAAATCCATTCATGTTGTATAAGTTAAAAAAAACATTCTTCGTACTTTTTTCGGAAAAGTCAAAAAGTACCTCGTACGAAAAAAAATGACAAAAGATGCCTTTCATATCCTTTACTAAAAACTCACCGAAGGGTAAAATTGGATTTAAACAATTGTATGTGGATGGAAATAATATTACATATTTAGGAAACATGGATAGGGATGATAAAATACACCCTAGTAAATACTAATATATAAACAATCTCGGATAAAAATGAGATTGTGATATTTCCCTTACCTTAGGTATAATTTGCTTCGTATGTGTCCGAACCTCCTGTATAATGTTTTAAATAATGTCATTGACTTATTACAGAATCATATTCACTGTTATGATATCATATATGGTTCACTTATGACTTTACATTACCCGTTCTTTTGTAAATTCTCTGTTAAAGAAGCGTTTTGGGTAAAATCGCCTCATTTGTCGTTCGTGTTTTTAACTTGTAATTATTCATATGATTACATAGATCATGATTACTTAATTCCAGAATATAAAACATGATTTATATATATATATATTCAGAATATACATATATAATAAATCAGTAAATGAAAAGAAATACACCGTTCATGGAGACGGTAGTCCGTACGTACGCATGAACGCGGTTTTCGTTTCCTTATTGAATTTAATGGAATTAAGTAGATGACATACATATAAATATAAATAATTCCAGTATCATTATTAGGTCATATATTTCATTAGTACTTATTATATATACTTTAAAATCATTCATGAATGGTTAATCATTGAGAATGAATCTCATCGCGTCGTGGAGACGGTATTCCGTACGTACGCACAAGCGATGATATCATTCTCATGGTCATGGAATTGTGTTGAAGTGTATTTATACTATTTCAGTATCAATATAAATTTATAATAATCATATATAGTTACTCATTACACCTTTATACCCATCCAATTATGGTGGTGGAGGAAAATAGATTACACCACGGCGTGGAGACGGTATTCCGTACGTACGCACGCACGGTGATTTCCATTTTCCATAGGATGGATAGAAGGTTAATTAGAGTTGTTTAATATTTATAATAACATATCAGTATATAAGAAATACTGATGTTTTTACTTTATCATGAAACAACTAAAGAAGAATAAGTTGAAGAAGAAAGAAATCGAAAAAGATCGGTAATGGATATTACCTCTCCTTTGAAATGCTTCTTTGAGACCTCCTTTTAGGGAACTAAAATTGGTCTTTTAAGAAGACCAGGACCTCTAGGATGATACTAGGGAAGTGGAGAAGAGATTTTGGAAGGGGTTGGCCTAGCTTGAATGCTCAAATTGGTGTGAGGAGGAGAGGGAGGAGGTGCCCTTTTTTAAGGGAGGAGAGGGGCACCTCAGGAATATCTCAAAATATTATTTTATATTAAAGTAAAAATCGGTTTATAATGGTTCCAAAGGGACTTATTTAGAAGTTAAAGTGGGGATGGGTCGAAATACTATCAACCAATAGGATTTAGACAAGTTTATGTTATTATTTTAACCTTATCAATTAGATTTAACTCTAAGTTAAATAATTTAACTTTTACCGTGTCTTTTTGTTTTCTTACACTATATGGTTAATACACTTACTATAACATGACAAACGAACCCCAAGTTGTTTATTATTAATATATATACCCTTATCTAAGTCATTTGGCCGATCCTCAGATTTTTAGAAATAAAATAACAATTAATTATATAATATTTGATTTAAAAACTATTTTGTGTCAATTTTGACACTATTTGATATATGATTTTTGTGAAAGTCATAACAGAATTATATGTTCAAAATAAGTTGATTAAATCAACACTAATATATAATAGTAACCTAAAAATTTTGTGTAATTCTTAAAAAGTCTTAAATTACATTTATTTTGGTATTTATAATATCAATTATGTCAATATTTCATTAATAAGATAATTACTGCATCATCTTTGTGTCATAAATAAATTAAATTATTTGATGTCTAAAAATTACAAATAAAATACCATCATGTATGAAATCTTTTTATCTTTCTAATGAATATTTACAATCGAATTTATCGTATGCACAACCCTATATTAAAAATGTTTTAGTAAATATACTTTGATTTTAACTCTTTTAACTCTTCTTTGAATTAAATAATAATAAATGTCCTAATCTAATCCATGTGGGCCTAAATGATAATATTTTACACTAAAGGTTGTTTTTGGTCGAGATAAACTTTTACAATAGAATTAGGATATGTGTTAGGGTAATATAAATATCATTCTTACCCTTAATTACCCTATTTACTTTTAACCGTGGTAAATAAAATTAAAAAGTTACTATTCACCAAAAATTATTTTCATCTCATTGAACCACATTTTACTTATTGACATCAACCGTGTCTCTTGGATTTTTGAAATTCCATTCTCAGAAGCGGTAAAATTATGTTTTATGAAGAATTCAGTTTTTTAACTACCACTTAGTAGTTTCACTATTCATCAAAAAATTGATGTTTTTCAGAAAAATGCCAAAATTTCATCCTAAGCTATATTTCATATTCCGAATTCAAAAATGAAGTCTATTTTACCAAATTCATAACATAGAAGTTGCATTAATTAATTTTATAATTAAATCCCGTTGTTAAAACAAATAGTGTGTTTTTAAGAAACAATATCTATCAAAAGATTGACACTTGATTATGTCTGGTTTAAATGTGAAATTACATTCAATGACTAAAATTATATTAAATTGTAAAAATATATTCTAAATATACTTTAAAACCACTCAAATTAATAATTTATCACTATTAATTATTTCGATTAAAAAAGTTGTTTTTAATTATAATTTAGTAATTTTCACTATTCATCAGAATATGAAAGTTATCCGAAAAGTACCAAAATTTCACCTTATGCTAAATTCGATACTCCAAATCAAAAAATGAATTCCATTTTGAAAAATAAAATTTACAAAATTTCAAAAAGTGGTTATTACTATTCATAACGGCTAGTTTTAATAATATTTTAATAGCATATTGTTGTTTAGTAAAACTCGTTATTGCGTACTACACACGCTATCGAGGAAGGTCGCGATTGCGTGTAATGCAAGGCAAGTCAAGGATGCGTGTTGTGCAAGATCCTTTTTGGTTTAGCGTACAACACAAGACATTAATAAAATTAAAAATAATATTTTTCATAAAATATTGGGTTGTTACATGGAACCACTCAAAGTGTCTGCCCTTTGTTTCAAAAGGACGTCATTTTTATTGAAAAACATCAACTGGCATACAGAAAAATGACCAAACACATTCGGATTGTGTCGATACAATAGCACAATGGTCCATGGATCATATGTGACGTGTAAGAGTCAACCCGGCCTCAATCCGAGGCGCGGGGTGGCCGCCACCACCCAATGTGTCTGACTTTTGTTTCAAATGGAAATCATTTGAAATGAAAAACATCAAGTGACATACGAAAAACAGACAAAACTCATTCGGATTGTGTCGATACATTAGAAAAACGATCCATGGGTCATATGTGATGTGTACGAGTCAACCCCGCCTTAATCTGAGGCACAGTGTGGCCGGAATCACTCTAAGTGGCTCCCTTTTTCCTAAAATGGACAACAATTTAAGTACATATGGAAATCTAACCAAACGGATTCGGTTTCCATGGAAACTTCAGGAGAACGATCCATGTGTCATATGTGACGTGTACGGGTCAATGCCACCTCAATCCGAGGCGCGGTGTGGACGGCACCACTCAAAGTTTCTGCCTTTTGTTTCAAAAGTACGTCATTTTAATTGAAAAACATCAACTGGCATACGAAAAACTGAACAAACACATTAGGATTGTGTCGATACATTAGAACAATGATCCATGGGTCATATTTGATGTGTACGAGTCAACCCCGCCTCAATCCGAGGCGCAGTGTGGCCGCCACCACTCAAAGTGTCTGTCTTTTGTTTCAAAAGGACATCATTTGAATTGAAAAACATCAACTGGCATACAAAAAACTGACCAAACGCATTTTGATTGTGTCGATACTTTAGAAAAACTATCCATGGGTCATATTTGACATGTACTAGTTAACCCCACCTTAATATTAGGCATGGTCTGTCCGAAATCACTTTAAGTGGCTCTCTTTTTCTTAAAATGGACAACAATTTAAGTACATATAGAAAACCAACCAAACGCATTCTGTTTCCATTGAAACTTTAGGAGAATGATCCATGGGTCATATGTGACGTGTACGAGTCAACGCTGCCTCAATCCGAGGTGCGGTGTGGCCGGCATCACTCAAAGTGTCTGCCTTTTGTTTCAAAAGTACGTCATTTTTATTGAAAAACATCAACTCACATACGAAAAACCGACCATTTGCATTTGTATTGTGTCAATACATTAGAATAACGATCCATGGGTCATATGTGATGTTTACGAGTCAACCCCGACTCAATCCGAGGCGTGGTGTGGCCGACTCCACACAAAGTGTCTTCTTTCTGTTTCAAAAGGAAGTCATTTTAATTGAAAAACATCAACTGGCATATGGAAAACTGACCAAATGCATTCAGATTGGGTCGATACATTAGAAAAACGATCCATGGGTCATATGTGACGTGTACGAGTCAACCCCGCCTCAATCCGAGTTGCGGTGCGGCCGCCACCACTCAAAGTTTCTGTCTTTTGTTTCAAAAGGACATAATTTGAAATTAAAAACATCAACTAACATATGGAAAACTGACCAAATGCATTCGGATTGTGTCGATACATTATCACAACGATCCATGGGTCATCTGTGACGTGTACGAGTCAACCCCACCTTAATATGAGGCACGGTGTGGCCGGAATCACTCTAAGTGGCTCTCTTTTGCTTAAAATGGACAACAGTTTAATTACATATGGAAAACCGACCAAACGCATTCAGTTTCCATTGAAACATTAGTATAACGACCCATGGGTCATATTTGACATGTACGAGTCAACGCCTCCTCAATCCGAGGTGCGGTGTGGCCGGCACCACTCAATGTGTCAGCCTTTTGTTTCAAAAGTACTTCATTTTAATTGAAAAACATCAACTGGCATACGGAAAACTAACAAAATGCATTTGGATTGTGTCGATACATTAGCAAAAAAATCCATGGGTCGTATGTGACATGTAAGATTCAACCCCGCCTCAATCTGAGGCGCAGTGTGGACGCCACCACTCAAAGTGTCTGCCTTTTGTTTCAAAAGGATGTCATTTTAATTGAAAAACATCAACTGGCGTATGAAAAACTGACCAAACTCATTTGGATTATGTCGATAAATCAACACAACGATCCATGGGTCATGTGTGATTTGTACGAGTCAACCCTGCCTCAATCCGAGGTGCGGTGTGGTTGGAATCACTCTAAGAGGCTCTCTTTTTCTTAAAATGGACAACAATTTAAGTACATACGGAAAACCAAACAAACGCATTTGGTTTCCATTGAAACATTAGGAGAATGATCAATGGGTCATATGTGACGTGTATGAATCAACTCCACATCAATATGAGGCGCGGTGTGGCCGGCACCACTCAAAGTGTCTACCTTTTGTTTCAAAAGTACGACATTTTAATTGAAAAACATCAACTAGCATACGGAAAACTGACCAAACGCATTCGGATTGTGTCGATACATTAGCACAGTGATCCATGGATTGTATGTGACGTGTATGAGGCAACCCCGCCTCAATACGAGGCGCGGTGTGGCCGCCACCACTCAAAGTGTCTGCCTTTTGTTTCAGAAGGACGTCATTTTAATTGAAAAACATCAACTAGCATTTGGAAAACCGACCAAACGCATTCGGATTGTGTCGATACATAATCACAACGATCCATGGGTCATATGTGACGTGTACGAGTCATCCTCGCCTCAATCAGAGGCGCGGTGTGGCCCGAATCACTCTAAGTGGCTCTCTTTTGTCTAAAATGGACAACAATTTAAGTACATATGGAAAACTGAACAAACGCATTCGGTTTCCATTGAAATATTAGGACAACAATCCATAGGTCATATGTGACATGTACGAGTCTTCCCCGCCTCAATCCATGGTGCGGTGTGGCCGCCACCACTCAAAGTGTCTACCTTTTGTTTCAAAAGGACGTCATTTTAATTGAAAAATATCAACTGGCATACAGAAAACCAACCAAATGCATTTGGATTATGTCGATACATTAGAAAAACGATCCATGGGTCATATGTGATGTGTACGAGTCAACCCCACCTCAATCTGAGGCGTGGTGTGGCCGGAATCACTCTAAGTGGCTCTCTTTTGCTTAAAATGGTCAACAATTTAAGTACATACGGAAAAGAGACCAAAAACATTCGGATTGTATCGATAATTTAGCACAACGATCCATGGGTCATATGTGACATGTATGAGTCAACACCGCCTTAATCTAAGGCATGGTGTGACCGGAATCACTCTTAGTGTCTCTCTTTTTCTTAAAATGGAAAACAATTTAAGTACATACGGAAAACTGACCAAATGTATTCGGTTTACATTGAAACATTAGAAGAACGATCCATGGCTCATATGTGATGTCTACGAGTCAACCCCGACTCAATCTGAGGCGCGGTGTGACTGAAACTACCCAAAGTGTCTTCTTTTGTTTCAAAAGGACGTTATTTTAATTGAAAAACAGCAACTGGAATATGGAAAACTGACCAAACGCATTTGTATTGTGTCAATACATTAGCACAACGATCCATGGGTCATATGTGACGAGTACGAGTCAACCCCGCCTCAATCTGAGGCGCGGTGTGGCCGCCACCACTCAAAGTCTCGGTCTTTTGTTTCAAAAGGACATCATTTGAAATGAAAAACATCAACTGACATACGTAAAACCAACCAAATTCTTTTGGATTGAGTCGATACATTAGTACAACGATCCATGTTCATATGTGATGTGTACGAGTCAACACCGCCTTAATCTGAGGCACGGTGTGGCTGAATCTCTCTAAGTGGCTCTCTTTTGCTTAAAATGGACAACAATTTAAGTACATATGTAAAACCGACCAAATGCATTCAGTATCCATTGAAACATTAGTAGAACGATAAATGGGTCATATGTGACATGTACAAGTCAACGCTTCCTCAATCTGAGGCACGGTGTGGCCGGAAACACTAAAAGTGTTTGCCTTTTGTTTCAAAAGTACATCATTTTAATTGAAAAACATCAACTGGAATACGGAAAACCAACCAAACGCATTCGGATTGTGTCAGTACATTAGAACAACGATCCATGGGTCATAATTGACGTGTACGAGTCCACCAATCCTCAATCTGAGGCGTAGTGTGGCTGCCACCTCTCCATGTGTCTGTCTTTTGTTTCAAAAGGACATCATTTGAAGTGAAAAACATCAACTGGCATACAAAAAACCTACCAAACGCATTTTAATTGTGTCGATACATTATCACAACGATACATGGGTCATATGTGACATGTACGAGTCAACCACGCCTTAATCTGAGTCACGGTGTGGCCGGAATCACTCTATGTGGCTCTCTTTTGCTTAAAATGGACAATAATTTAAGTACATACGGAAAACTGACCAAACGCATTCAGTTTCCATTGAAACTTTTGGAGAACGATCCATGGATCATATGTGACGTGTATGAGTCAACTCCGCCTCAATCTGAGTTGCGGTGTGGCCGGCACCACTCAAAGTGTCTACCTTTTGTTTCAAATGTACGTCATTTTAATTAAAAAACATCAACTGGAATATGGAAAACTAAACAAACACATTCGGATTGTGTCAATACATTAGCACAACAATCCATGGGTCATATGTGATGTGTACGAGTCAACCCCGCCTCAATATGAGGCGCAGTGTGGCTGGAACCACACAAAGTGTCTGTGTTTTGTTTCAAAAGGACGTCATTTTAACTGAAAAACATCAACTGGCATACAGAAAACTGACTAAACGCATTTGGATTGTGTCGATACATTAGAACCATGATCCATGGGTCATATGTGATGTGTACGAGTCAACCCCGCCTAAATCTGAGGCGCGGTGTGGCCGCCACCACTCAAAGAGTCTGCCTTCTGTTTCAAAAGGACTTCATTTGAAATGAAAAACATCAACTGACATACGAAAAACTAACCAAATGCATTCTTATTGTGTAGATACATTAGAACAACGATCCATGGGTCATATGTGACGTGTACGAGTCAACCCCGCCTTAATCTGAGGCACGGTGTGGCCGAAATCACTCTATGTGGCTCTCTTTTGCTTAAAATGGACAACAATTTCAGTACATACAGAAAACCGACCAAACGCATTCAGTTTCCATTGAAACATTATGAGAGTGATCCATGGGTCATATGTGATGTGTACGAGTCAACGCTGCCTCAATCCATGTTGTGTTGTGGCCGACACCACTCAATGTGTCTGCCTATTGTTTCAAAAGTATGTCATTTTAATTGACAAAAATCAACTGGCATATGGAAAACTGACCAAACACATTCGGATTGTGTCGATAAATTAGCACAATAATACATGGGTCATATGTGACATGCACGAGTCAACCCTGCCTCAATCCGAGGTGAGGTGTGGCCGCCACCACTCAAAGTGTCTGCCTTTTTTTCAAAAGGACGTCATTTTAATTGAAAAACATCAACTGGCATATAGAGAACCTGCCAAACGCATTCTGATTGTTTCAATACATTAGCACAACGATCCATGGGTCATATGTTACGTTTACGAGTCAACCCCGCCTCAATCTGAGGCACGGTGTCGCCGAAATCACTCTAAGTGGCTCACTTTTTCTTAAAATGGACAACAATTTATGTACATACTTAAAACCGACCAAATGCATTCGGTTTCCATTGAAACCTTAGGAGAACGATCCATGGGTCATATGTGACGTGTATGAGTCAACTCTGCCTCAATCCAAGGTGCGGTGTGGCCGGAAACACTCAAAGTGTCTGCCTTTTGTTTCAAAAGTAAGTCATTTTAATTGAAAAACATCAACTGGCCTACAAAAAACCGACCAAACGCATTCGGATTATGTCGATACATTAGCACAACGAACCATGGGTCATATGTGACGTATACGAGTCAACCCCGCCTCAATCCGAGGAGCGGTGTGGCTGCCACCACTAAAGGTTTCTACATTTTGTTTCAAAAGGACGTCATTTTAATTGAAAAACATCAACTAGCATACGGAAAACTGACCAAACGCATTCAGATTGTGTCGATACATTAGAACAACGATCCATGGATCATGTGTGACGTGTACGTGTCAACCCCACATCAATATGAGGCACGATGTGGCCGGAATCACTCTAAGTGGCTCTCTTTTGCTTAAAATGGACAACAATTTAAGTACATATAGAAAGCCAACCCAACTCATTTGGTTTCCATTGAAACTTTAGGAGATAGTTCCATGGGTCATATGTGACAAGTACGAGTCAACCCTGCCTCAATCCGAATGGATTTGAATGTTTGATGCATGTTAAATAATTTTTTTGTTTATATTTTTTACATTCCACACCTCTTATGGTTGCTAGTCATACTTACCCACTTTCCAAAAGATGAAAATATGTGTGGTGTATGAAACATGTTTTACGTGATTTTCTTCTCAAGTATGAATGGGTCTATGCTCATTCTATAGCTGTAAAAGATTCAATGGGCACTTCACCTACTCACCATGTGAGCCCATTTTTCTTTGTAGCATATAATGTTTTTCTATAATTCCTAGTAATATTGAAATTAATAATTCTATTAATAAATGGTTGAATATATGAGATTAACCCATGGGGTTGGGTCTTCCATGGATGCAATGTTGAGGTAATATTTATGATAATCATTGGACATTGTTTGGTTTTGCATAGAGGTCCTAGAACATTGGTGTGATTGTAATGAAATGTAATATGAATTAGATAATTGTCAATTACTAGTTAGAGAAATAATTAATGAAAATTGAAACTCATAAAAATGCTATATATAACTTAATATAGCTCTTTTTATTTGTATATGACTATAGGATATCTAGTCTTAGTTGTTGTAGTTGGGATTCCAATTGATAATATCTATAGTTGTGTCTATAACTAGGTTTTTACCACAATGCGGTTGTGAGCTGTATTATATATTTTACATTTCTTGATTCAATATGGCACTCCACCCTTTCAGTTAGGGGATCTAACACACTATGGATTCTAAGACATGGGGATGTATTCCCCAATATACAGGTGGTATGTGGGATAACTGACTACCCCTTTAGGCTTTGCTCTCTTCTCTTGGTAGATACTTATGATTGTAAGAACAACGGTTAGTTATCCCAATATATTTTTAGAGGGTTTTAATGGATTTCGGTAACTCATACACATATATTCTAGATATAGTTTCTTATTTACCACTATAGGTGTAATGTTTATATGTTGTGATGTCTTGAGGACTCTAACTCTGTATATGGGAATTAATTGATTCAAGTGTAATTTCTGACATATGATACACATTATTCAAGCTATGGTGGCTCCTAAAAACTACCTATATTGTTTTGTTACATGGAGGAATTGGTTTTTTGAATGATGCATATTTTGGGGTGCTAGGAACTGGTGTCTACAGGTGGGCCTTTTTGGAGAGTGATTCTTAGGACGTGTGACGTTGGGAAAAAACGAAAAACTAGTGGTGTAGTTATAGAATGGTAACATTGATATTCATTATTATATTATAAAATAATGTATGTAATACTTGATGAGAGTGTCCATTATGATACGTGAAACATAGTCTATATGTTTAGCTGGCGAGTTAGTTTCATGTGTTGTTCACTATGCTTTTACATGCATTCATTACTTTTGTATGAGAGGTTCTAGGGAGGATACTTCTAATTATATTATTATACACACTCTATGTATACAAAAAAACTATTTTAGGTCTCATGGAGTAGATTGAAGATCTTTCTAGTTACTACTATCTTGTGGTTTCTGAAGTTATTTGTTCTTCATGGTCGTCATTGTTTTACATTATTTTTGTACTTTTCATTTTTCCTTCCAGTTGAATTAGTTAATGCATGAAATTACATAAGTGTACATGGGATTTATTATATTTTTTAGTCTGAGATGAGGTTGGTTGGTGTATATCATATCTCTCTATGTCCCATCATTTTCTTAGAGGGTTATGCCTCCCATTTTTTGTGTTGACTATACCCTTGGTGCTAGTTGCAAACCAGAGGCCTACTAGATTTGGGACTCGAGGGTCACAATCTACCTTTTAACATTTTCAGAGTAGGTGGGGTTCAAATTTTGGGGAGGGGTCATGAAAAAGAGGCATCTGAGGTCTGTATGATTGATAGGATGGTGTATGAAGTTAGGGATTAGTGATTTTGCATGGGTTTGTAGTGAAATGATGTCGGTCAAGTTTAAAAAGTGTTGTAAACCCTAGAGATTTGCTGAGACATAGGTATTTAGGTCCACCTATGGTCTGACTCACAAATAATTATTTATACATTGTATACTAAATGAGGTGATATTGGTTGAAGGATACAGACCTTGTAAAAGATCATGCATTATTCTTCTTTATACATATATTTGAATTGGTAGACAATGTGATTGGTTAACCCAAAATGAATAAATAGAAACTATTAATTAATTAATGTTGAGTCTTTGATATTCCACTATAATGATCTATATCTATTTCTTGTTTTGTAGGTGTGGGTTTAGGTCGGCATCCTCATCCGGTTCACAGAGAATATGTACTGCAGGATGTGCTGACCGATCGCTATAGTATAGAGGCTGACGATGATGAAACAAGGAGGAGGAAACTCCATGGGTGTTTGTTCCTGATTATTTACAAGTATGAGAGATTCGTTTCATATAGATTCATTGATGACTTGTTGGAGGTGGTTGGGATATCTCTCAAATCAATCTGTACTGAAATGGAGTGTTTCGTGTCATTGTTTTTGACGATGTCGTTTGGGGCAGTGAGGTAGTGGTTGTTCTTTTTCCTCAGGGATCATGAAGAGTCAACAATCTCGTTGGTGGAGATCCTAGAAAATTTTAGAGATTAGTTTCTTTCATCGTCTAGGATGGTATCCAATCACCATGAGATGCTAACCATTTGATAGGGGAGCTCTTGCGTGTGAGATTTTGGAATCCATTTCAAGAACCTTTTATGATATTCATTGGACCTATTAACATTTGGGGAGGCACAAGCGATGCATTTCAAGGAGGATTTTCATCCCAATATCTTGTTCCAGGTCACCCCAATTTATTCTGGATACATATATTGAGGTGCTGGGGATGTTAGAGTTCATCGAGAAGATGTTATCCAGAACTGGCCATTAATGAGAGGGGAGTTGTCAGGATTCCTCTCGAAGCAGAGTTGTGGTTCAATGTTCTTAGTAATGAAGATTAATTTTAGTTTATCTGGTGGGTGATCTAAGCCCTTTTTATCTTGCCTCTATGGGGATAGTGTCTACCATATATATTCCAAGGTACAATAAACATGTTTTTCTTATGTAGGATGAGGTCATTATCACTAAGTGTGCCCGTCCATTTTGAGAAGGTAGCGTGCGTCACGTGTTTTGCTTCATGTTTTTCAATAATGTTAGATTAAACCGATGTAGTTGTAGCTAATTTCACCATCTTTGGATTAGATTAGTATATATGGGGTGGAAGAGGAAATCCTCAGGATTCTCCCTATCCTCATATTAAAGATTTTGTTTTGTGGTGGGAATCATCAATGTCAGAGAGCTTGTGGAAGAGGAAATGGACATCTTTATGCTTTATCATTTCATGTCCCATGCAAGCCAGATGTCATTTGATGTACCCTTTTTATCTTTTATACTTGTTGGTATGACTTTTTTGATTTAAGAGGTATTTACAACTTAATATTTTTTTTCCTTTTCTATACTTTGGGACATGAGGTGGAGGCTTCCATTTTTCTTGGCATTGATTATGCCAATTAGAGGTTGAGAAAACTTATTTGAAGTATGTATAGACTGTGAGATACTCTTGGGGGAGCACCACTCATGGAGGGATTTCATATTTTTATAGATATGATAATATTATGTCATAATTGGGAATGATTGCTCTAATCATTGTAAGATATTGTGGACTCCTTTAGAGGGATGTCAATGTTCTTCAATATTTATAGAGATTCATCGGTGTTTTTTAGATAGAGAGACCCTTGTATGGGTCCAATATGGGTTTAATTCTTGTCATCATTGATGGCTAAGATGATGTTGAGTACATTAGTGGTTTTGATGTAGGGATTTCCCAGGTTTTTAGAAGTATACCCTAATTTCCTTCCATAAGAGGTTATAGCATTAACCCAACAATGAGGGATCATGTTCGGGATTAAGCCACAGCCATGAGAATCCTCTATCGCTATGAATCCATATTGGATGACCCATTATAAGTTATAGGAGCTATGTATATAGCTTTATGTTCTATTACAGTGTGGTACTTTTGGATTAGCGTGTAACTATGTGTTGCACCCGTTTTTGGTAATGAAGGCATATGGTAGTTTGCAGTTGTGTATCGATTATTGTCACATTAACAAAGTGACAGTGAAAAATTGCTATAATATTCCACATATTTTTTATTTTTTTGGTCAACTGATGTGTGAAAGCTTGTTCTCAATGTTCAGAACACTATCAAATGCGTGTGTGAAGGATGCGAATCTCTTGAACACTATTTTCTATTTTCATTGTGAGCATTATGACTTAATTTTAAGGCCATTCAGTGAGATTAATTCTCCATGTGTGTTCATGGGGTTGATGAACACTATGTTATATGAGTTCTTAGATAAGATCGTGGTGGTTTTATATCAATAAATTCATGTATACTCTGTGTCTAAGAAGGAGCATGTAGATCATTTTCATTCAATTTTGGGAGTTCTTTGTCAATAGAAACTATTTGGGACAATTTTTTAGTTTGAAATTGGGGATCTAGAATTTCATTTATTAGGGAATGTTGTATCAAATTTGGGTGTACCTATGGATCTGTCAAAGATATAAGTTGTTGTTTCTTTTGTAGCCCCTAAGACAATGGTAGAGGTACAACATTTTCTGTGTCTCACATGATATTACAGGAGGTTCATAGCTGAATTATCTTAGGTTGGGACTCCTCTAACAACATCGAACTGAAATTGGTAGGCATTCATAAGAAATGATCAGTTCAAGTCAGCTTTTGATTATTTGAAGGAGAATTATTTCTGTAACACCCCAAGATTTCATAGTGTGTTACTTCTTCAAATTAATTCATTAACATGCACTCCATGCAACACCGAGTTCAAGTGCACCATGACATACCAAACAAGCCATTCAAAAGAGGTTATGAATAGTAATAACTAAATTTTGAACATTATATAATCCTTATAATTTTAGAATCCATATTATTATTTTCTTATAAATAATGTAAGAACAAATTCTTTTTTTTCAGATAAAAGTACTATTTTTCAAAAATGCACTTTTACAAACTTTTAATAGTGAAACCTTTTTAAATACAAACATTTTAAACATTTATATATTCAATTTGACTAAATAAATTTATTTTTTAGAATGGGTTCATCAAACATTTACAATGAAACACCCCAATATTCCACGGTACGCTTCTCTTTGAATAAAATAGTTGCATGTGTTGTACGCAACATCAATTTCTTACACACACCACAACCAATCAAACTAACCGTTATGAATAGTAATACCTAATTTTTGACATTTTATAAATTTTATCTCTCAAAATAGACTTCATTTTTGGATTCAGAATATTGAATTTATCTAGGGGGAAATTTTGGTACTTTTCAGATAACTTTTATATTTTGATGAATAGTGAAAATTACTAAATTTTATTTAAAATAAAATTTTTTAATAAAAATAATTAATAGAAATAAGTTATGAATTTGAGTGGTTTTAAAGTATATTTAGAATAAATTTTTACCATTTAATACAATGTTGTTCATTGTACATATTTTTGTAATTAAACCAAACATAAACAAGTGACAATCTTTTCATAGTTATTATATCATAATAACACGCTTTTTGTTTTGACTGCGGGAATTAATTTTAAATTAATTTCTACCACTTATGTGTTTTGAATTTGGAAAAATGGATTCCATATTTTTAATCAGGATGTACAAATTGTGTAAATAGATAACTTTTATTTTCATACATTTTGAATAATTACTTCGTTAAATATTTTATTTACCATGGTTAAAGGGTAAATCCGGTAAATATTGGTTAAAAAATAATATTATAATAATAATAAATTACCTTAAAAAGTATCCTACCCTTACTGGTTGATACATGTCCAACAATGGGCATCATTGGGTCGATTTTTGGGACCCCATGGATCCACTTGTAGGTGATAGTGACACTTTATTTTAATCAAGATAACATAAATACATAAATGACATAAGCATATATATTTAAGAAAAAAATTTACATAGGGAAATATTTGTTATATTTTCGATTAAAAATATTAATTAAAAAGATAAAAATATTTCCTACATAATTATATTTTATTTATAATTTCTAGACATTGAAAAAGAAAAAATATATATGACAAAATAATGATGCAGTATTTTCCGTATTAATGAAAGAATCAAATAATTGGTATTATAAATGTTAAAATAAATATAATTTGAATGTTTTGATGACATACACGACTTTTATTGGTTAATATGACATATTAGGATTGCTTAAAAGAATTTGTCTCGAATTAATAAAGTTTTTAAGACGTTAACAAAAATAAATTATTGAGTAGTGTCAAAAATGACATAAATGAGGTTTTAAAACAAATATTATATTATTAATTTATATTCTATTCCTAAAAACCTATGGTTTGGCAAAATGACTTATATCATTATTTATGTATCATTAATGGACCACTTGGGGTAGCATGGATATATATAGTATGTTTATTAACAATATATTATAAAAATACAATGAGACATGGTAAGTGTTAAACAAATTAAACAAGAGTTAAAACTAAAAGGTAAGGTTAATATAATGACCCAAACCAATATAAAATCTTTTGGTTGAAAGTAATTAGACCCATCCTTACCTTATAATTTTATTAATCCACTTTGGATCCATTAGAAACTGAAAATTATTTTATTATAAAATAATACTTTATGTTCTTCTTAAAGAGCCCCATCACCCCTCTTATAAAAGCGAACTCCCCCTTCTTGTTAATTCACTCCGTCAAGGCCATTTGTCTTGGCCAACCCCTGCCCAAATATCCTCCATACATCCCACAATTCATTCTATAGGCCTTATTATGATTATAAATCTAACTTAAGGAGCCCTTTTTATCAAACCAAAATGATGAACCCAAAGAAGTGGTAACGTCTTCACCACCCTCTTTAAAGTTCCTTTCTTCTTCAACTTCTTCATTCCTTGTTATTTCCATTAAAAAAATAACTCTAGTAACTTATATATAAATTGATGTTATTATAATTATGGAACAGACAAATTCATTATTATATCCATCCCTTGAATGACATGTCACAATATGTGCGTACGTACGACCTACCGTCTCCACGTTGTGGTGTAATTGTTATTCAATATACTATTATTTAGATGGGTATAATAATGATGTATAATTCAAGTAAATAATAAATATAACATGATAATGATTATGTATATATGATATACCATCAAATTATATATTATTTTAATATAAAATAATGGTATTGTTCCTTGTGCGTACGTACAGATTATTGTCTCCACGAACGCGATGAGACTTATTCCCCATCTTATCCATTCAAGACTAAATTTTATCGGATAATTAAAAATAATATTTAAAGACTTTATATAATTATGGATATGTTTATGATACAACCTATCCATAACAAAAATGGCTTATATAAAAGAAAATGGATAACTTAACTCCCAAAACAACGATAATACTAATGTTTTATTAACAAAGAGATGTTAAAAGATCATATATTATATCATATTAATATATTTGATTATTTATAATTCAATGAAAATTATATCACCATTATAGATGAGGTAAACCTACCATAAACAGATGAAAAGTACATGGTAAGGGTTTATTTCACAATCTCTTCATTATCCAAGGTTGTTTATACATAATTATCTACGGGGACCTCTTTATCATCCATATCCATGTTTCTTAAAAATGAATTTAATTTTTTTTTACTATTTTACAGATTATGGGTTAAATTAATATATACCCTTTTATGACATTATATAAGAAGTTTTTAGAGGAATCATTTAGTTGTTTTCCAAACAAGGTCCTTTTGAACCTTTTCGACAGAATTAAGGTATGAATGTCTTTTTTTAACATATACTGCGAGTGCTGCTATTTTCCATCGTTATAATATCATAAAAGCTTCCCTTAAAATCTTATAAGTATATTTACAATGTAAATTTTTTATTTTATAATTATGTGACCTTTAAATGATTTTAAAAAAAGAAATATTTCTCTCAAATAGTTTTGATTTCATCTATGTCAACATCTTTTGATGGATTTTATGTTTATTTGATGTTGATTTATTATGATACAAAATATCCATGTTGCAATGATTTTTTTGTGATATGATTGAATGTGGATGTGCTATTTTTATACCATTCATGGTTTATGGTTAAAGTATTGACATTTAGTATGGTAGTTTTAATATGAATGTTTTTGATATGTTTAAACCTTTTCATATGAGGAATGCATCAGACTTAGTAACTGATGGGTTGAGCCCGCTATAACTCCTCGATGAATCAGTGGGTCTTATGAGACAACTAGATGTGGAATTGGCTGAGGCCCTTTCCTAATTTGATTTATGGTTTTGGTCATGGCGTTAATCATTTTAGACGTCTTGGCTGAGGCCTTGACAAAATATATCAGATTGTCCAGCATTATACATTCCCACGTTATGGAAATAATATTGATGGTTCATGTGGTCATTCGACTGGTAAAATACCCATGATTATATTTTGTTATGGAATTATTTACTCATATCATATTCATTCCATAAATTTATTCATGTTTATTATTGGTAAGGGTATGTGTTTTCAATTATTTACCGTGCTTAATATTTATGTCATTTTCCGCTGTATTACATACCCTTACTGAGCATTTGAGCTCAAACCATTTAATGTTTTATTTTTCCCAGGATTCCAAGAAGTATATTATGATTGATATGCAGGGTTAAGCCAAGGGAATAATGGCATTCATAAAGATTATTTATTCTTTTTTGTATGTCTTAAAATTAAATGTAACATTCATGTATGTAATCTATTCTCCAACACTGCTAAACTGATCGGTCCTTTGGGACTTGATTCCTTGTAATCATCTTACTGTATTAAAATAATGAACCGACTCTAGGTAACTGGATTCGGGGCGTTACAGTTGGTGTCAGAGGAAGTTTAACAATAACCATGGAAACTAGATTAAGATGAAATCTGATTAGAGCACATTACCCTAAGATAGACATTGAGGATTATTATAGAAGAACTTCCTTGAATTTTGGTATTGTAGAGATTTTGTGAGTTTTCTGAGAAATACATCCCTGTCTTCATATGAGTAGGTAGAGGCAGTTGTGGCATAGATGTACCTAGGGGTAAAACCTGAAAACACATCTTTGAGCTAGACTCAAACGAGAACTGGTATATGAAAATGGGCCTTACTGCACTCTTGGTTACGACACTCCCAGGGGATACACTTAGGATAATTCTCATTTTCATTACAAACCTTTATGAAGGGTTTATGAGTATATACCTCCTCAAAGAATTTTTTTTTGTAATTATGGATTATATCCATAAACTATTGAATTTATTTTATTTTATGTACATGTTTTGAATTATTCATTGTAATTCATAAACTGACCTAGTTTATGCTATTGTATAGAAATGGTGCCCAGTAGAAGGAATGTGAACTCTAGAAATACTTATCATCCAATGAGTAAGAAAGATCGTATCTTTCTTGGTATTAAGCAGTCATTTAGAAGGGAAATAGTCTCCCACATATTATCATAATATGAATAAATAGTATCATGTGTTTATAAGATAATTAAAGAGCTCTTTGAGTCTTATGGCTTTGAATAGAAGCAAGAGAATAAAAGTATAGAATAGAAAATGATGGATAATGGGACGAGGGAAAAGAAGAATTATCCCATATGAGATAACTGTGGGAAGAAACACCCTGGAAATTTCCTGAAAAGAATGGGTGTTTGTTATAAGTGTCGAGAAAAAGGAAACCGTGTTTTTGATTGTGAGGGTACGAAAATGGTTTCATATGTACAATGCTTTATCTACAAGGAGTGGGGACACTACGCAAATCAATGTTCAAATCACCAGAGTATTCCCCAAATGATGCTATTGGATAATAATAAAGTTATGATACTACCACATATGAAGAGGAATGACTAGTGTTCAAATTCTATTATTAAAGAATTATTTCATTTGAGTGGTGTATCAACGATGTACTGGTTATATGAATTATGGAGATAAATAAGGATTGTACTACATTACTGTTTCATTTAGGATTTGATATTATATGGTACAATGAAATATGACTCAACAGGTAGTTAATAATTTTTTTAAATACATGATTTAAGGTAAGGTAATCCTTAATATGGTCGTGATAATGAGTTAGTAATTTTGGAATAAGATATGGTTTATTTGGATAAATTATATTGGATATTCTTGACTACTTGGAAATGATTAATGGTTTCTTTTTTTCATCATTGTTGGAATATACAATGTTTTTGGATATTTGGAATATTTCTAGTATTTATATGTAATAAGGTACCATGAATGTAATCAATTAGGTTTTATAGTAATTCAGGGTGTCACCATATTTTAAAACAATACATGATGAAGGTATTCACATGTTATTACGAGTCAAAAAAAGACCTTCATTATATTTACCTTCCTTACATATTTTGGACTGTGAGATTGGACAGAGGTAATTTGGATAAGTATAAAGGTTGGAATCAATTATATTTGATATTTGATACAATTTTCATGGTTAAATCATTTTTGAATATTATTTTTGGATTGTTATGAAAAGGACAACCCGGAGGTCGGGCGACAACCCGTCACGTCCAGCTAAGTCGTGAGACTTGAACCCATAATTGAAGGGCGACAATGGTGTATCACCTACCACTAGGCCATGAGATGTCCTGGATTAAATAAATTAGATTATTTTAAGAATTTCTAGTATATGAATTATAAATTTATTTTTTTAACCCCAAAATGAATAGGAAAAAATAGAATATTTTTTTATGTTCTATTATCTTTTAGAGTGAAAGATGAGTTTCTCGTAGAAATTAGTTAAAGGATGGAACACTACTTGTCATGTATATATTTTTCTTCTCCTCTAATTCTATGAAGAAAGTAATTCTTATACTTTATTAAAGGGATCATAAAACCAAAAATGTGTTATCCTAATACCTTATGTTTTTTTGAACCGATGGTATTTTAAATCATCATAGATTGATGAATTTAAGGACCTCAATTTAAAACTTATTTGCGAGTAATGACCTCAATCACTACCTATAAATATTTTTTTCCTCCAATTATATGTCTTTAATTTCCACCAATGTTATCCTAATCGTGATCATGATTTGGTGGTGACCATTTCATTTCCTTTTTCCTCTAATTAAGACTAAATGTTGTTAACCAAATTTCTGATGTAGGTTTTCCCACAAAGATATTTTCTAATTTGAAACATTATTTTTAAAAACAATATCAAGTTGCAAGGACTCAATTTATTGATGGAGGGAATAATGTAACACTCCAATATTTCATAGTGTGTTACTTCTTCAAAATAATTAAATAACTTTCACTACACGCAACACCAAGTTCAAGCACACCATGACTTTCAAAAAAAGCCGTTCAAAAGAGGTTATGAATAGTATTTACTAAATTTTGAACTTTATATAATCATTATAATTCTAGAATCCATATTATGAGTTTCTTAGGCATAAAGGAAGAACAAATTAATTTTTTTCACATAAAAGAAGTATTTTTCAAAAATGCACTTTTACAAAATTTTAATAGTGAACCCTTTTTAAATCCAATATTCTAAACATTTATATACTCATTTTGACTAAATAAATTTATTTTCTAGAATGTGGAAATAAAAAATTTACATTGAAACACCCCATGCTTCCACAGTACTCTTCTGTTTGAATAAAACAGTAGCGTGTGTTGTACGCAACTTCGAGTTCAAACACACACCACAACTAATCAAATTAGCTGTTATAAATAATAATACATAATTTTTGAAATTTTATAATTTTTATCTCTCATAATTGACTTCATTTTTGGATTCCGAATATCAAATTTAGCCTAAGGTGATATTATGTTACTTTTCGGATAACATATATATTTTGATGAATAGTGAAAATTACTAAATTTTAATTTAAAACAACTTTTTTAATCAAAATAATTAATAGTGATAAATTATGAATTTGAGTGGTTTTAAAGTATATTTATAATATATTATTACAATTTAATACAATGTCGTTCATTGGACATATTTTCACAATTAAACCGGACATAAACAAGTGTTAATCTTCTGATAGTTATTATATCTTAAGACACGCTTTTTGTTTTGACAAAGGGAATAAATTTTAAATTAATTTCTACCACTTCTGTGATTTGAATTTGGAAAAATGGATTACTTATATGGAATCAGGATTTTCAAATTCTGTAAATAGAAAACGTTTATTTTTAGACATTTAGAATAATTATTTCGGTAAATATTTAATTTACCTTGGTTAAAAAGTAAATCCTGTAAATAAGGGTTAATAATTAAAATTATAATAATAATAACTTACCCTAAAAAATGTCCTAACATTATTGGTGGATACATGTCTGACCATGGGAATCTTTGGGTCGATTTTTGGGACCCCATGGAGCCACTTGTAGGTGATAGGGACACTTTATTTTAATTAAGATAAAGTAAATACAAAAATGACATAAGCTTATATCTTTTAGTAAAACAATTTTTTACATAGGGTTATAAATGTTATAATTTCGATTATAAATATTAATTTTAAAGATATAACAATTTCCTACTTAAATATATTTTATTTATAATTTTTTGACATTGAAAAAATAAAAATATATATGACACAATAATGATGCAGTATTTTCCTTATAAATGAAAGAATCAAATAATTGGTATTATAAATGTTAAAATAAATATAATCTGAATGTAATGAAGAACTAAACGAATTTTATTGGTTTATATGACATTTTATTATATATTAAATTTATTTTTTCGAATTAATAATTTTGTTAATATTTTAACAAAAATCAATTATTGAGTACTGTCAAAATTAACATAAATGAGTTTTTAAAACAAATATTATATTATTAATTTATATTCTATTCCTAAAAAATTACGGATCGGCCAAATGACTCATATAATTATTTATGCATCATTAATTGACCACTTGGGGGTTGCTTGGATGTATATAGTATGTTTATTAACTATATATTATAAATATACAATGTGACATGGTAAGTGTTAAATTAATTAACCAGAGTTAAAACTAAAAGATAAGGTTAATATAAGGACCCAAACCTATCTAAAATCTATTGGATTAGGTATTTTGACCCATACCCACCTTATAATTTGAATAATTCACTTGGGATCCATTAGAAACCGAAAATTATTTTATTATAAAATAATAATTTTTTGTTTTTCCTAAAGATCCCCTCACCCCTCTTATAAAAGTGCACTCCCCCTTCTCATTAATTCACACCATCAAAGACATTTGGATCGGCCAAAAACTATCCCAATATCCTAAAAACTTCCCTCACTTCATCCTAGTGTCCATAGTTTGATCATAAATCCAACCTATGGAGTCCTTTTGATCAAATCCAAATGAAGAACCCGAAGAAGAGATAACGTCTTCACCACCCTCTTTAATGTTCCTTTCTTCATCAACTTCTTATTTCCTTGTTATTTCCATTCTAAAATAATAACTCAACTACCTTCTATATACTATGATGTTATTATAACTATGGACCAAAAAAATTCATTATTCTATCCATCCATTGAATGACATGTCACAATACGTGTGTTCTTACGGCCAACCGTCTCCACATTGTAGTGTAATTGTTATTCAATATACTATTATTTATATGGGTATAATAATGATGTATAATTCATGTATATAATAAATATATCATGATAATTATTATTTCTATATGATATACCATCCAATTATATATTTTTTTAATATCAAAAGAATGATATTGTCGCTCGTGCGTACGTACAGATTACCATCTCCACGAACATGATGAGATTCATTCCCCATCGTATCCTTTCAAGACTAAATTTTATTGGATGATTAAAAATAATATTTAAGGACTTAATATAATTATGGATATGGGTATGATATAACTTATCCATAACAAACACGGCTTATATAAAATAAATCAGTTAAGTTAACACCTAAAATGACGATAATACTAAGATTTTATTAACAAAGAAATGTTAAATGATCATATATAATCTCATATTAATATATATGATTATTGTATAATTAAATAACAATTATTTCACCATTATAAATTCGGTTAACCGACCTTCAACTATAGAAAGGTAAAATTTAAGGCTTTATTTCACAATCTATTCATTATCCGAGGTTGTTTATATGTAATTATCTACTGGGACCTCTTTATCATCCACATCCATGTTTCATAAAAATGTATTTAAATTTTATTTTACTATTTTACATAATATGGGTTAAATTCATTAATACAATTTTCTTAAATTTTATAATATGTTTTTAATGGAATCATTCCGTCGTTTTCCAAACAAGGTCCTTTTTAACCTTTTCAACAGAATTAATGTATGAATGTCTTTTTTTAACATATACAGCGGGTGCAGCTATTTTCTGTCATTATAAGATCATAAAATCTTTTAGTACAAGATTATAAGGATATTTTAAAAGTAAATGTTTTATTTTACAATTATTTTACCTTTAAATTATTTAAAAAAATAGATATTCCTCTCAAATAGTTTTGATTTCATCTATGTTAACATCCTTTGATGGATTTTAAGTTTATTTGAAGTTGATTTATAATAATAAAAAATTTCCATATTGTAATGAAGTTTTTGTGATATGTTAGAGTGTGGATGTGATATTTTTATACCATTCATGGTTTATAGTTAAAATATTTACATTTCGTATGCTATTTTTAATACGAATGATTATGATATGTTTAAACCTTTTCATTTGAGGAATGTATTGGACTTATTAAGTGACAGGTGGAGATTGCTATAGCTCCTTGATGCATCGATAGGTCTCAAGAGACAAATATATGTGGAATTGGCCGAGGCCCTTTCCCAATTTGATTTATGATTTTGGCCGAGTCCTTAATCATTTTATACGTCTTGGTCAAGGCCTTGACAAAATATTTCAGAATGTCCGAAATTATACATTCCCTCATTATGGAAATAATATGGATGGTTCATATGGTTATTCAACTAGTAGAATACCCATGATTATGTTTTCTTATTACATTATTTACTCATCTAATATTCTTTCCCTAAAAGTATTCATGTTTATTATTGGTAAGGGCATGTGGTTTCAATAATTTACCATGCATAATATATATGTCATTTTCCGCTGTATTACTTACCCTTACTGAGAAATTGAGCTCACCCCTTCCAATGTTTTATTTTTCCCAGGATTCCAAGAAGTGTATTTTTATTGATATGCAGGGTTAATACAATGGAATAATGGCGTACATAAATATTATTTATTCATTTTTGTATGTCTTAAAATGAAATGTAATATTCATGTATGTAATCTGTATTCCAAAATAGTTAAATTGGTCGGTCCGTTGAGACTTGGTTCCATGTAATCATGCCAATGTATTAAAATAATGCATTTACTCTTGGTAACTGGGGTCGGGGCGTTACATTTTCAGTGCTTTGGTTCTTTTTCATTATGTAGTGGGTGTTTTGGTTGATGTTTTATGTGATGCTTTGCGTCTATGGTTAGGATGTGTTTTGATGCAGTAGATATTAGTCATTTAATATGGGTCTTGACTATTCCTTCAACATGAATTTAACTATTCCACCCATGATCTTGAGTTAGAGACATTGTTTTTTTTCTCATAAGTGGTGGAGACATAATCTTATTAGACAATGCATTATGTTTTTAACCAATAATAAGAGCCTATGGTATTTTTTCTCCCATCATATCTTGATCTTATGGGAGCATGAGTGGATGGATTTATAATAGGATTAAGACATCAAAATATTTTTTATGGCCAGTAATGGGAATGTTGTAGCCGATGCATGGAGTATGAAGTCACATAGTGATGCATTGTGTGATTCAAGAGATTCCTAGTGTGTAATGGAAGAACATATAATTACATCTTGATAAGGGATAATTTGGGGGCATGTTGTACCTTTTTTAGATGATATTGAAGTCTTCTTTAGTGAAAATGTGCAAGATTCCTAGTTAGGGGATCTTGAGGAGGAGGTCTTGAGAGATTGAATTGTTTATGGTGAGGCCTATGATGAACAACACAGAGTATTGTTTTAATGAAATATTTGCATTCCTTTGGTGATATGTGAGATGGTTCTCATGGAGTTACATTGTTCTCCCTTAGTTGTACATCCTTGAGTAACAATGATGTAAAGATCATTGAGGAGTCAATATTGGTGGATTGGGATGAAGTTTTCTGTTTCAAAGTTTGTGTTTCGATTATTGGTCTACGAGAAGGTAATGGTAGAGCATCATGTTCCCACTCCATTTCTTCATCTATTGGATGTTCATTAGTGGAAGTGGGAGAATGGCTCGATAGAATTATTTACCAGTGAACCTAATGCTTATTGGTATATGATTCTATATTGGTAGTAGTGGATTGTTTATCTAAATCATTCAACTTCATAGAAATTATGGAGTTGAGCTCAGTAGAGGTATTGTGAAGGCATTTTTTGGCGGTGGTTATGAGACTCCACAGTATGTTGACGATGATCATTTTTTATTGAGATCCTTGTTCTACCTCTTGGGTGTGGAGAGGTCTCCATTATGATTTATGTTTTCCATTATTCCATAGAACTAATTATTATCCACAGATGTATTATCAGATAGAGTAGATCATCTAGTCACCTAAAGACATGATGCAATCTTGTTTCCTTGATATTGGAGATTCATGGATGGGGAGATTACCCATTTTGGAGTTCTCCTACAAAAATAGTTTCCAATCCACCACCGTCATGGTGTAGTTTTAATCCTTGTATGGAAGACCTTGTTGTTCTCCATTGTACTGTACTAGGTTTGGAGAGTTAGTAATTGTTGGGGTGAAACTAGTATAGAACATGAAATAGATGGTTCATGTGATTCATTTGATAGTATGGGTAGTTCATGATCATCATAAATCCAATGATGATAACAAGAGGAGTCATTTAGATTTTGAGGTTGGACATCATGTGTTTTTTAAGGTGACTCCCCAATGTCGGCAGTGAAGGTTTGGTAATCAATGCAAGCATTCTCCCTAGTTTGTAGGGAATTTTTATGGGTTAAAACATGTCGGAGTAGTGTTTTATAAGTTAAAAATTCCCCCGCAGATGATATAGATACATTATGTTTCTCAAATGTCACAACCCCATTATTATCATCATGAAAACTATCACGTCATCGATTGTGGCAATATCGATATTGACGATGATGCGACCTTTGAGGAAAATCATGTTATGATACATGACTGAATGGAGAGGTTTTTTGTGGGTATGATATCCCATAGATTCATGTATTGGGATGACAATGTGCAATTGAGGCGATTATATAGGAATGTGAGTCACATATACAATATCAGAACCCTGAATTTTTTGAAGTTTAACGCTTTTTATGTAATAATATTGATTTTGTGGCTGTATACCTTTCTTGTTTATGAGATGTGTTTATTTTGTTTCATTTTGATGTTTTCCCACATATGAGGGTTATCTCCACCTGGGTAGTGTTTAGGATATGGTTACTATTGTCATTTGTTCTCATGTGTTTCTTATTTATAGTAGATGAACTCCTTTGGGGTTGAGATACTTGGGAGGTATGGCGATGGGTGGTTGTTCAAACCCTCTTTTACTATTTAGGTTGGTTTTAAATCCTAATGGATGAGAATGTTTTGAGAGGTATGTAATGTAAAGGACTAGACATATATAATTCCTTCAATTAATGAATTCTAGTTGTTGATTTCTTCTTGGAGTTCAAGGTGACTTATCCCCAACAGTTTTCTAAATTAGTCCATTTGTGAATAGAAATGTTGGGGTCAACATGTAATTTTGATCTATACAAGTTACTGTTTCATTTTAAACATTCATTGTCGGCGTGTATTTCGGAACTTTCCGTGTTGGTTTGTCATTTGAAGATTTGGTTTATGAATGTCATTTGGAACTGTTTGTGTCAGCATCTAATTTTGAAATGTCGGTGTTTGCATTTCATTTTGAACTATCAGTGATGGTATGTCATTTTGATGTATTGGTGTCTGCATGTCATTTTGAACTATCAGTGTCAGTGAGTCAATTTGGACATCGGTGTAGGTGTTTCATTTTAAACTATTAGTGTCAGCATGTAATTTTGAACGTTCAATTTCAGTGCGACATTTTTAACTGTCTGTTTTGGTATGTCATTTGGAACTATTAGTATTAGCGTGTCATTTTGAACTATTGGTGTTGGTGTTTTATTTTGAACTATTGGTGTTAGTGTGTCATTTTGAATAGTTAGAGTCAGCATGTCAATTGAAAATGTTAGTGTCGATATTTTATTATGATCATTTAGTGTCGGTGTGACAATTGTGAACAGTGTTTTTAACTTCAAACAATGTCACCAATTTGACATTTTATTGTCACAAAATGAGGTCACAGTCATATTTTAATTCATTTAAGGTGGATTCAAAGCCTATAACCCATATCATAATATTCCTAAGTGTCTAGGTGCCTTTACATTCCGAGAAAATGTATTATTGATCAGATACACTTTTAATGGAAAATCTAAACTATATCTAAACCACTCCTCAGTGTAGATATTCCAATGTATGAGATATATTACGCATTTTTTTCCTTCCCCTTTCTCTCCCTATGATGCTCCATGACTTTATTCCCATAGGGGATGTGTGATTGAACCATAGTCCTTGGATAATTTCCCTTTGAAGATACATCCTACTACATGTTCACCACATATTTTGACGCAAGCAAAATGTCTTGATATATCATCGATAGAAGGTATTAGCTAGCTTCATTATTGTGTTTTATTCAATCCTTTCTCTCCGATTTATCATTTCCATGTTTTTGAATGAGATCACCATGTTTCTAATAGGGTTTTATTGGGTATCAGTTGGTATAGTGGTGTCATGATGTCCTTGGATGGATGTAGTTGTCGTGGGTAGAGTTGATTGTGATCCTTTGTGTTCTCTTATTCGTAAAGAATGTAAATAAAGTTTTGATGTATGGGATTCGTGGATATTATATTCTTTTATGATAAACTATAGAGATTGGATGCTTTATCCCACTATATCACTTTATAATTGACATAATAAATATTTGATTTGAATATATAAATTGGTATCAATCGTATGTAATTTCCTATTTTATTCTTGATAATTTCTTATATATTCTTTCTTTGATTAGAATTTAATTATTAATTAATATTGGAAAAGAACATAAACTAATATGTATTGTAAATTATTCTCACAAACATAAATGGGCATGTAAATTAATCTGGATGTTTCTATTATAAATTGATAATAATCAAATTGATGTTCTAAGGATGATTAATTAATTTTTGATAGCTATGATAGCTTGCTATTGAGTTTTCATATAGTGGGAACATACTAATAATGAAATGGATAATTAAATATTGATTGTGGATACAAATTGATCATTAAAAGTTAATTCCTTGTAGGGTTCTGAATTATCCTCTTTCATGAATGATTGATTTCCTTCTGCTTTGGAGCCATGAGATCTCATTGCATGTTAAAGAAGAATTCTTTATTTGAGGAAAAGATTCCAATTCTTTGTTATTTCCAGCTCTCTTTGATGTGTTATGATCCCAGATATATATTGTGAGATGTCGAAATAGGGAAGTCTGGTGGATTTGGTAGTAGTTGAATCCTATATTGTCAATGTTCATTGATTAATGTATGTGGGTGTCAGGGAGAACAGTCGAGATGATGAAACAAGTTGGATGTGAATGTTGGATGCTTTTTTGAATCTTTATGGTTGTTTGTATCCTCTACATTCCCCACTGCTTAACACAATTGTTCTTTTTTAACCATCCTTCCAAAAGAGTTCATGATTCTTGGGGTATTTAATGTTCTTTTCTTATTTATATTCTCTATGTTAGATGCTTCTATGCCCTTGATATATGTGGGAAATACTTGACATGTATTTCACCGACTCACCATGCTGAGCACCTAGTCTTTGGTTTCATAGAATGTTTTTTATAATGTCTGGGACTATTGGAATAGAATAATTCTATTAATAAATTATTTAATAAATTATGTTAACCCATTTTGATGAAGCTTTCTGAGATTAAATACTAAGGAAATATTTTTGAGAATCATTGAACATGGATTGGTTATTTTGTAAGGGCATGAAACATTGGTTAGATGCTACTGAAATTTCATGTGGAATCAATAATAGTTAATTAATGGTTAAATAATTATCTATGGTAAATTTAATTGGATATATATTGATAACCAACATAATATATATAATTAAATGGTCATATTATTATAAGATGTCTAGTCATGGTTGTGGCAGCTAGGAGTCTGAGATACGTTAGATGTAGTCTAGTCTGGGACAAGGTTTTCCAATAGTATGGTTGTTAGTTGTATTATATTCTATATTTTTTTATTTTTTATATACATTACTCCACCATATTGGTTAATGAAAATAACACCCTAGGGATTTTGAGCCCTAGGGGTGTTTTCCGCAACATTTTGGTGGTAGGATGGATGGCAGAATATCCCCTTTGGATCCACTCTCTTCTCTTGGTAGTACATGTGTTTGTATGAACATCAATTATTTTTCCCCATATATTTTGTTAGAGGGATGTAATAGCTTGTGGTTATTCACAAACATATATTCAGTATATAGTTTCTTATGGACTACTATAGGTGTAACTGGTTTATGTTATGATGTCTTGAGGATCCTTACACCGCATATGGGTTGTAATAGATTGAGGTATAATGCCCGATGTATGACATAAGTTATATGATATGTGGTGGATCTTGAAAACTACATGGTTACATTGGTTATAAGGATGTAGTAGATGTTTTTCATGAGGTGTATGTCTTGGTGATATGACCCGGGGTCTATGGGCAAGAATGTTTTGAGGGATATGCATAGGACGTGCAGTATTGGGGACAATTGGAAAATAAGTGGGGAAGACGCAGAGGGGTACCCTTGATATTATTTATTTTATTATATTCTATTTTATGTGATACATGGTGAGATTATCCATGGTGGCACTGAGAACATTTTATATCTATTTTGTTGATGAGTTAGTTTCACATTTTGTTCTCTGTGCTTTAACGTCCTTTCATAACATTTGCACAAGAGGCTCCAGTGAGGATCCCTATGAGTGTATAGTTATAATCATCATACCTATATATAAACATTTTTTCTAGTCACATGGAGAATGATAGAGATCCGACTGGTTACCACTAACATGGGGTTTCAAGAGTGGTTTGGGAATTATGGTCGCTGTTATTTTACTAACAGTGGGTACATGATGTTTTCCATTCCATTTTTAGTAGTTCTTTCATGAAATTTCATATGTGTGCTTGGTATTTCTTGTATATTTCAGTCTGATTTTGTGTTGTTCGGTGTCAATCATACCTCTCTCTTTCTAATGTGTTCTCATAGAGGGTAATGCCTCCCATTTTTTGATCACTATACCCTCAGTGATAGTCACCAACCCAGGGCCTAAAATGGGCATGAATTGGGGGTCATTATCTCCATTCTCACATAATCATCCCAAGAGGGTACACTTTTTGGGGATGGGTTCAAGACATTGTGGCACAAAAGACATGGGAACAATGGATATAAAATTATGGAAAAATATTCTAATGATTATTTCTTTAGAAACATTAATGAATTCAAAAGAAGAGGATAATATGTTTTTGTATCTTTTAAAAAAGTAAATATGACTATAAAAAGTCATAAATGAGATGAGCATTATTCTACCAGACCACGTGAACTTTTGAATTCCAATGTATGGGATCTGATGATACACCAATCAAAAAAAGGATATGTATACATTATAACTTTTACTGATGATTTCACTTATATCAAAATCATCGTGTTTGTAAGGCACAAGTTAGAGGCTGTTGAAGTGTTCAAATGTTTCATAAAATATACTGAGAAATAACTGGGGGTCTCCATAAAGATGTTGAGAATAGATATTGGAACCAAATTCATATAAAATAATTTTTAAACAGTTTCGAAAGTATAGTATCAAATATAAGTATAGTACTCCCTATAATCTAATAAAAATGGATTAGTGGAAATAAATAAACGATACTTTCTGAAATGGGTATAAGTTTTTTAGTAGAATATAAACATTCAAAATTCTATAGGAGATAAGCTTTTAACACTACATTACATGTTCAAAATAGATGCTTCTCGAGACTGTAAAACAACATGATTCCATATGAAATATGGTATAATAAAATACCATTATTTAAATACTTAATATTTTTTGGATGTCCATTATTAATTTAAAAAATATATATCTTGTAATGTTTGATGAGAAGTCTGTGGTAGGAACATTATTAAGTTATTCCAAAAATGTAGGGAGATACAAATAATGGAAAAAAAATGTTTACAATAGATGGTGGGCTCATATGTTTTTAAAGTTATTGAAAACAAATATTTCATAACAAAATCTATTGATAATAACAAGGAGGATAAATAGTATATTAACAATAATAGTGAATTTAAGTAAAAACAACATCATTCAGATTCAAAAGCATTGTTTGATGAAAAAAATTCAAAGTCTATTAAACAAAGAGAATTAGTAAATGATGTGAATAAATAGTTGGATCTTATTGAGAAAAATAATACATGGGATCTTTTTCCGTGGAAACCAAATAAAATATTAATCAGAAAAAATTCGGTTTATATATTCAATTTCAATGAGCATGGAGATGTTTAATGAAACAATGGAATGATTGTATGTAAAGGATGTGAATAGGTTTAAGGGGTGAATTTTGATGAATAATTTCGTCCTATTTCAATTCTATAAACTATTTGAATGCCTTTTTAGTGGGTTTCATCATAAAAATTTCAATGTTTATCATATGGATGTATCATTATCTTACATAAATGTTTTGATTGTGGAATATGTTTAAATTTAAAAAACCTATGGGTTTCTACATAATCATTTAGAAAATAATGTTTTTAAATTGAAGTATGATTTTGATGTCAAGAAACTATATCCATTTTCATTGTATTCTAAACAAGACAATTTTTTGATAATCTTTATCTTTTCTATAGTCAATGTTGATATCAACATTTATGGGAATGATTTTGACTACATAACTCTAATTTTAATTATTTATGTGGATGAAATAATTTATTTGGGGATATTAATTATTTTTTTAAACAATTTTTTATGAAATGTAGAAGAATTTTGAAATGTAAATTTTAGAAAAATTCAATTTCAAAAATATATTACAATTCCGAAAAAAGAATAATATTGATTTATTATCTCAATAAATTTATTCCATGGAAATATTAATTAATTTTGGAATGGAAGAATACCAATATGTTTATAAACCTATATCTATAAGCAAAATGTTGAGTAGATCTGAATTTGAAAAATGTGTAATTCAGAATGATTTTAGGAACATGATAAGAAGATTACATTCCCTTATGAACTGAGTACTTAATAATTTTTATGTTATGAATTATTTTTCATGTGTCAAAGAAATGCAAAAGAATCACATATGTTGGAAGAAAAATGAATTATGATATATATCAAAGAACAACAATTTAAGGGTTATTAAACAATGAAATTGTGAGATAATTTTTAGTGGTTATACTGATATAGATTGGGTTTGAGAATATAATAATATAGAATCAACCTCGTGAGGAATATTTTTATTAGGTGAATTTTGTGTTAGATTACATTGTATGATTAAATGTTCAATATATTTGAGCATAACATAATTCAGAAATGTTGTATATAATCAGGATTGTACTCAAATATTTGGGATGAATGATTAGGTGGAATATTCGAATGAATATTTTTCTAAAACACGAAAGATAATTTGTGATAATTAGAGGATAATTGAACTTTTGATAAATCATTTACACCATTAAATATCATTACAAATTGATATAATTTTTCATTTTATAAAATATAATGGTGTTCTGGGAGATGTTTTGTTGGATTTTATTTCAAAAAATGTACCAAATTGTTAATATTTTTATAAAAGTAATGATAAAAGAATGGATTGTGTAATTGAGGATCCAACTACTATCCATCATCCTATAATTTCTTTTTGAACATCACAAAGATGTACCCCCACATTGATTTGAATTATTCTGAAAAATAGGAAGAAAATGTGACAGCATTGTAATTAGTAAGAAGTTTTTACTTATATTTATTAAATGAATATGACGTTGTGGTAATCATAAAATTATAGAGAGAAAAAAGTGGGAAAAATGATAAAAGTTAGGGAGTCTTTATTTTACCAAGGAAACAATATTTTCTTCACACTTATGACATAATTTCATTAAAAAACATTACATTATCCAGTAGTTGGGTGTTTGGGTAGACTCTTTTGAGAATAACTATGTTTTTAAAAATGGAAATCACTCCTACACATTAAAAAAGATAAATTGTTTAAAATACATGAGATTTGAAAACATTTTTAAAAGGGATATTAAATTAATCCATAGGTTGAGATTGAATAACCTTTGGGGTAATTTTTTTTAACAATGTTGTTATATATTATTTCAAAGAACCATTTAGTATAATAATTTTTTATTATTCAGGAATCGAACCCAATCCATCATAATGATTTCAATAATAAACAATAATGTTGATGAATGGTCAAACACAAAAATAAATTGGGAAATAAGTATTTTACATTAAGAATATTGTTTTCTTGATATATGTTTCCATAATCATGTTATCAGACTGAAAATAACCATACAGGATATATCATATCAGAAACAAATTGAGGTGGAAATTGTACTTTGATGGATGTTTTCCTTTAACATAATTATAGAAATGAATAAGTTGATGACTTAAAAATGAAAATGTTTTTGAGTGAAGAAGACATAATGATATTGAAAGGTATTTTTGAATAAAGTGATGTTAGTGGTTATAAAATTTTCAACTGTTATAATAAAATTTATTTGATGAATTTTTGACCATGAATCATTCTCCTTATAAAATAATTTAAATAAATATGGGAATCCTAATTGTTGAATCAATTACAATGAACAAGATAATGTTTTTATATGATCTTTAAGAATAAAATTTATAATTTTTCAAAATTCAGAATATATAAATATAATGAAGCATGAATAATCACAATGTTTATAAGATTAGTCATAATCGAAAACCATCCATTGTTATGGGAAAATCATCATCATGGTATTTCCATCCTAATAAGAAATTCCCACATAATGGGAATTCTATCACAAATTGGATTCAATCAGAAGGACTCTATCAAGATAACAGATTGCAATGAGATTATAAGGAAATAGATTTTAATTATATGAGAATGAAAAATATCATAATGATTTGTGAAGGAGACATATCGAAATGATAAGAGAAGAAAACATTTCAAAAAGTTGTTAGAAAAAAATAGATCGAAATGAGATGATTAAGAAACAGATCATAAATAGACAATTATGAAGAAGGCTAAAAAATATGACTCTAAAAGTTTTGTAAATAATTAAAATTGATATACAATTTTTAGTAAATAATTATGAAATATAAGGATGATTGATTTTGTAAAAGTTGATGTTTAAATGTGAGTGTTTTGCATATATAGATATTTGAGGGAATTGGGGAAAGTATTCATTTTTTCCTCTTTTGACATTTATGATTAACTTATAAATACTATGTCATATCATTAATTCATTGATAACTCTCATTCTAGTAGTAAATGTAGAGATTGGATGAATTCAACTGAATTCCCATTAAGACCGATATCTAAGAAGAATATCATACACGTGATAGTTTTTCTTATTGGAAAGTATAATCATTTTGAAAAACAAAATATTGACCATTTTATATGAGTTTGAGGTTTAAATATTTAGAATGGGTTAATAATAATGATTCCATCATATTTATTCAATCAGACATAAGAATGTCATGTTGTGAATTTGAGAAGAGTATGATTTTTTTTGATTGAGAATGGATTAATCACATTGATTCCATCTTTTTGAGTAGATAATATTGTGAAATAACATATAGAGCTTCTAATAAGTGTTTCAGAATTGAATATCTAGTATGGAAGAATCATATTGAATTCATCAGATTGTGATAATTAGATATACTCAAATAATACTAAGGATTCATACTGATCAATTATGAAGTATTTTTAGAAATGTCTTTATTCTATTATATATGCCAATTTTATTTTAAGAGATCATTTTAATCTAATGGGATTCATTATAAACATTCCAATTGCGTGATTGAAATATTCTAATAGGGTTCATTATAATTTCTATTTACTTCTTCATAAACAGTTATTTTCTATTGATCCACGGAAGTGTCTATGGAAATGATATAGGTTATCACATTGATGCCTTATAATGTAAATATTCTGTAAATTAATTTCATTCCTAATTTTTCTTTCATGATTAATAACTAATATTTGATAAATAAATATATATTAATAGTTCTTAGGTGTAAACTTTTTATATGTTTTGAAACCCCAAAAATGTGTTCAATTGATTCCACTCCCAATTATTATATGATCCTTGGATCTTCAATAATAATGAAATGATTAATGTTACTCATAACAGGGATAATGAGTTATATTAATTTTAATTTTTTATAATACCATCAATAATATAAATAATAATATGGTCAAAATTAATTATTTCAATTGCAGATATCCATGGTATTGTCCCATGGGACATATAAATAATTTTCTCATCCAATAAATTATTAATAATGGATTATAAGATTAAATTAATTATGAATCCATTTATTTATGTCAATCATTATTTTTAAGTAAATGAATATTTATAATTTATTATAAATATATTGAAAAAAAATATTTACAAAAACTCATTCATATAAATATTTGTGTTCGTATATAAAATTTAGTCATCATTAATTTTAGTACTTCATTACCTTTGTCGATGACTTGTGTAGGTATAGGATGGTGTATATTATAAGTCATAATTATGAATCATTTGAGATTTTATATTTTAAAAATTCATTGATCTAATTAATGTAGTAAAAATTTAATATATAATATTAATTTCTATTTTTATCATTGTGGAATATTATCAAAACACACTATATCTGATACACTAAAACAAAATGGTGTATCTGAAAGGAGAAAAAAAATTATAAGGAATTTATTTGTCAATGATGAGTCAATAAGGACTTCTTATTTTATTTTATTTTTCATCCTCTTGAAACTGCTTAATTTATATTAAATTTGAAACCACTATTTTTTTTAAAATTCACCACATTATATATGGATTTGGAATTGAATGATTTTTTATCATGATTAATGAATAAATTAGAATCTAAAATGGTTTTAACATTCGATTTTTTTGATACCTCAGGATAGTTTTATCATATCTATATTTTAAGTAGAGTCATCTTGAATTTTAGTTCCTATCATTAGAAGATGAATTAGATTAACGATGAAGTGGATATGGTTCTTATGTTGGTTTTTTAATCAATATAGAATTATTTTTAAAAAAGACAGAAAATATTTCTTATTATATATGAAAAATTATTTCATAGATTATAGATGACAATGAAATAGGTTAATATTTTTTTTGGAATAATTATGATTGTGTTCGAGGCTAATAAGATTTAGGTTTCCAAGATATAAAATTCCAATTACATAATGGGCAGATTCCTCATTATGTATGGTTGTTATCCTTAATATGTTAGGGGTTTAACTCTATGTATTTATAAATAATTTGGGGAATAAAATATGTTGCAGTATCCTTGCTAATAATTATGCCTAATTATATGATGACGGTAAAAAAATATCAATGTAAATATTAAAATGATGGACCTATGCTAAAAAAAATATAGACGAAAATAATTACATTTAATACATAAATGTAATTTTTTTCTTAATTTTAAGGATACTCGTATACCAAGAAAAATAATTTTCTAATTTTTTTTAAATAATAATTATTTAAATATACTTTTGATTATATATATTAGTGACTTTATACGAAAAGGTTGATCTATGGAAAAATATAATATGTAAATGTTATAATGCTGATAAATAAAATTATATATATGGAAAATTAATACAAATGGATTATTCATTTAATAAAAAAGTGTTTGAAAAAAGATATATTAAATTTATAAAGGATAAAATTATGAAACATACATGTAAATCTTGGGTGATATATAACAGTAATTCTACAGAAGTGTCTGACATAAATAACATTTTAGTGATACATAAGGGTTTCATAATATTCCAAAAGTAATAAAATGATGTTGTATAAGATAATTTCTTGTATATTAAATATCATGAAGGTAAATAGTTATAAAATTAATTACATAATTATATTTTAACCATGAATATGATTTATGGATTGAGGTAGTAGATGTCACGGGTTTGGGTCTATTTTGGGGAATAATACACAGTAGTTGAGCATTTTTTTATTTACCGAAAATTTTGATTACATATTTAAGAATAAAATTAAATTGAAAATGTCCATTTAGATTATTATTATAAAATATTTTTTTATGATCAATAAATTAATAGATACTGATATGATTGTTCAATTCATATTCATTTAAAAAATAAAGTTCTTATAAAGTAGAATATATATATTTTTACTGCATATGTTTTATATAAATAGTTATGTTTCATCATAAATTATATAGAATATAATATTAATTTTACGATTTTTTATATTAAATTTTTTAAATAATTAAATAGTTATATAAATGTTAGAAGTTCTTTTTTTGTTTTTATTAATAATTTCAATTATAAAATTTATAATATTTACAAATAATGGAATTTAAATAATAAATTCACCCTCCAATTTAAGTTTCACACACAAGACACACCAATGGTGATGAAAAAATACAATATATTTCCTCATATATATAATTATCACCATTGTACATCTCTCAAGTGAAGAGGTATGTTCTTCTATGCACCCACCTCTTCTCATTATCCTCTACCATCATCTTCATGTTCAGAAAAAGTGAATTTACATATAATCAAAATTATAGGCATTTTGGTGTTTGGATCTTATGGGATCATGAGGAAACTCTAAAAAATTATAGTTCATTTATTTTGGAGCCCCTTGGGGCACTAATTTTGGTACATCAAACCACATTGGATGTTTTTGGGTCACTTTTGTATTTTATTGTAATAGTTCCAAAGAGATTTTCATTTGTCGTCTTTCAATCTCTTTTACATCCTATTTCACCCACTATTAATCTATATCTCTCTCTCCCAGAGAGGTAATATTTCATATTTTATAATTATTTAGTTTTTAAATAGTTGAAAATTAATTATTCAATGGTGGATAATTATTTTATTAATTTTGAGTGTATAACATTAGGAATGTTTCTGTATGTATTGTTTTGTATTTGATAAAACATGGGTTTATTATGGTTTCCCCTAACAATAATATGTATATTTTAATTTTTTATTACTTATTAGGATTTATGATAAATATATTCTTTTAAATTTATTATTTATTAAATTGTTAATTATATATATTACATAAAAAGTAATGAATTATTTGGTATAAATAACTGAACAACATATGTTTGACAAAGTTGAATGAATTAATTTTTTTAAAATATGTTTGTTATTTTTACATGGATGTAACACTTAATATTTATATTGATTTTTAACTGGTTATTATTATTTTTATAACATTATTTACTAACTCAGTCAAATTAAAAATAATTGTTTCAATTATAAATATGTTACATATTATTCTATGAAATAATTAATGATACATTATGAAATTATTATTCATTAATTTATATAAATGATGAATTTTTTACAGTATACCAATTCATTTTAGGATTTAATTTTCATGTGTAAATAAACATTCCCTTTGAATCAAATAATCCAAAAGGTATAAGCACTTCTTATGATTTTGTGTGAACTGGGTTAGTATTGGGATTTTTTCCTTAATTATTATGATTCATAGAAAACCCAATATACATTGTTTAAATGCTTTGAATACAACTTCTATAAATTGATTCCACTCCCCCATGTATTGGATTGACATTAGTGATATGTTAGTGTTCAAAGGGTCTCCTCACCATAAGTTATTTATTTGATCTCCATAGTGTTCAACATGTTGTTGGATATAATTGTCTCTGAATATATTATATTATTATGATATTATAGTTTCTTGAATTTTTTATCTAGGAAATATCCCATGTTTCAATATTTTCGTTACCTAAATTATTAGTACTTTAATTTCATATTTAGTATTTTTATATTATTTTTCATTTAAATTTTAATATATTACTTTCCCATTAAAAATTATATTTTTTATATCAAGTAATTATTTTAAAACTACCAGTTTATTGTATGGTTTATATTTTATTCACTAATAGTTCATGTTTTTTTACTACTAGGTTTGTTGTTATCAAACACTAAATAAACCCTTTTGGGAAGTATATATATCCCAATTTCCAATATTTACTTTATATGGTTAGATTATATTACATATTTGCTTTTTATTGGACTATTTTATTAGGATTAGAAAAATGGAGGTGATGTCATGTGAATTGATTTTGTGTACCAAGTGTAATTAGTATTTTAATGAAACACTATATAAATAAACAAATTTATTCCCAAATGTCACATAAAGAAAAATTTAATCTCCATAATTCTCACAAAACCCCAAGAGTGTAATGTTTCTATATTTTTGGAGATTTACTACAATAAAATATATTTTAGAAAAATACTTATCATTAAACCATAATGATACTCTAATATACCCCATAATATTCTATACATAAATTATTATAATATTTATAACATTTGGAATGGAATCCTAAGAAATTGGTTAGAAAATATAAAATATAAAGGAAAACATAGGATATAAAAAGTTATGATCATAAGTTTGAATAAAAAAATCATATCAGTATGATATTATAGTCAATTTACATTAACATAAAATTAAGATATAACGTCAAAATAAATATTTATAATCAAAAATATATTACGGCATAAAAACTGAGCATAATAGAAGACAAGAATCATAATAGCATTATATTATTTCCAAAAAATTTAATAAGGAAAAAACATAAGAATATAAATAATAACATATTGGGGAGGTAATTCAAATCTCATTATCCCATTAAATATTGTTTTTCAGTTCACATGCATCTCCAACAAAATATAGTGGGTTATGAATTAATGTTTATGATTATGATAACATAATTAGTCAGAAATTCAAATCCCAATCTATCATAACTAAGTGATTTATGAAATAAATCATCCATAATTATATATTGCGATATCAAACATTAACTAGTGAATTTTAGGGATATATGGTGTCCACTCATCATATAATGATAAAACATACAAATGAGTTCCATGATAAAAATATAACATTTATAATTCAAACCCCATTTAATTAACCTTTGGAAAAGGGATATGATTGAAGATAAACTTCATAAAAAGATAATTAATACATCTTATGTATAATGGTGGATGGAATACTAATATATTATTCACCTCTTAATCATTAAAGGATATCAACAATGATGCAAAAATGTTTATAAGAGCCTTAATATTTATTATAGAATATAGATTAAATACTATTTATTTTTTATCTCTTTTAGAAAGCATAAAAAATTGAAATATAATATTATGTGTAAAACCAGGAATTCATAAAGGGTATGTTTCACAAATATATGTTGTGAAGTTGGGTGAAATATATATTTATAAATAATGATAAATATTAAAATTACATTCTCATTTCGTAAAAATTCAATGTTGGTGGACCACAAAGAAGGGAAAAATATTAAAAGAAAATTAATTTTATAAATAATTTTAATTTCATGGATAAATTTATTATGAAATCAATTAAATAGATATAATATCATCATAAAAAATTAATAATTTAATTGAGAAAATTGATTCTCTACCGAAATGATTTTGATGGGTTGGTTTTTCTTAAAACAATAACTGCATGTGGATCATAAATCAAATGAGTAGTTAAAAGGAATGAGAAAACTTCATACTCATTAAAAAAAATTAATATTAAAAAAAAAATTACAGAGAAATATCAAACAATTCGTGAGATTGTACTTTGTTTCTCTGAGTATCGAACCCAAAAAAGACAATCTGAAGAAAAAACCTTACCATTTTACTCATAAAATTAAAAAATTCCAATGAAAGTATTTTTAGAAAAATATAACTATAATAATAATCTATTTTAGAACCTTATTTTTCACTTGAACATTTTTTATCCATAATAATAATCATTCATATTACATTAATAAAATTGTAATTCATTATTCACATCATCAAATATTATTATTTTGAAGGGTTATCGCATGTTTCAAAATAGAGCTGTTTGACTCTATTATTTGATAATATATTCCTCATTACTTTAGTATGAAATATTTTAAATTATTTTTTAAAGTATTTATTCATCCCCAATTTCAATTTATGGAACCTATGGGTATTGATTAAGAGAATGGAATACATGATGAGATTGTTTCATGTAATTTATCAATATAATGGGATTATATAATAAAGACAGTAAATTTTAATGTCACAATTTTAGAACAATGTTAATTAAATATATTACTCCTTAATATCATATATATTATAAAAATATATTTTATAACCATCCATGTAAGGTGTTTATATAAACAATATATGTCTTACATGGAGGTGGTACTCAACATGTATGCACGATTGATGCTTTTAATTTCTAATGAATTAGAAAAAAACAAGATTGAATAATTTTTCCTTATTTTATAATGAATATTTCATAAATATCATGATTATTCATTTAGTACATTCTAATTAAAATTCAAATTCAGTTGTGATGAAATATAAAATATTTCATCAATGGATGCAGTAATCTCCAAAAATACAGGAAGAGAAATTTATATTTTCTAATTGTTTGGTGGAAGGGATAGGTTGATTATTAAATTTACATTATAATGTTTTAATATACTAATTCAACATATTTATATATTTTAAAAATGGATATAGTTTTTTTTTGAGGAGGAAAATAGAAATGAAAAATGATATAGTGGATAGTACTCAACTTTAGAACATGAATCTTCTCTTAGAGGACCTTTTGTAAATAGATTATATTGGTATTATCATTGGAGAAAATGAATAAACAAATAGTATAAGAATATAGGGGATATAATATGGTTATTTATTTAAGATGTATTTTAATAAGATCATTTTTGATGAGTTGGAGGAAGTGTTCTATCTTTATAAGAGAAAAAGAAAGACCCTTCCATGGAAAATATTGTTATAGAAGGAAACTGTATGGAATTTAATTTTAGTAAATTTATTTGGTTTAAAAATGTTGATGGGAAATTTATGTATTAATTATCATGATTATTAATTTATTCTGGTGGTTTTTTGTGTAAATTTGAGCTTCTTTCTGTTACCCATTTTTTAACATTTACATCCTTTATTAAAATATAACAATGTAATTTTTTTTTAAAAAATTAATATAATATGATAATTCATACAAAACATTTAAATCATTATAAATTTTTTTATTTAATTTAATAAATTAAATTTCAAATTATGATAAATTTAATAACAGTATTGAAAAATTTTAAATAAAAAAATACTGCATAGAAAAAAATATCATTCTAAATATTAATTTTATTTATATAATATTATAATATATTAATTAAAATTACGGTTAATGTATTATTCCAATAAGATATATGTTTTATCATCATTATATATTTTCCTCACAAAATTAAAAAAATTAAAATTATTAAAAACCAATTTTATAAAAAAGTACATTTTTATGAATAAAATGATCTTATTAATTATTGATCTACAATAATTAAATATTATCATTAATATTAAAAATGGCAGTTAATTTTAGCATAATATATATTTAATTTCATCTTAAAAAAGGTATCATAATTAATTTTTCGTTGGAGTTTCATGAAAAAATAAATCCAATGGAATATCTAAAATGTAAAATACAATGCAATAGTGTGTGATGTTAAATTTCACCTTCTTAAAATATTTTTATTAATGAAATTTAATGACGTTTTTGTAAAAAATTAATGATACTTTTGCCTTAGAACATCATAAGGTTCCCACAAAACATCATAATACATATAGTTCCTCCAAGATCCATATTAAAATTAGTAGTCATATATCATTTCAAATTACCAATATAATCTAATATTCCACCAATTTTTTCTCATTCTAAAGATCATGTTATAGATAATCCACCTTTTATCTCAGAATAAGTGATGGATAGGGTTTTTACTTCCTTAAAAGTGATACATAGAATTAATCATGTACATGGGAGTGGATTATGATAAGTAAAACATTATAAGATACCATTACCATAAGATTTGGGATTTAAAAAGTACTAATATATCATAATATTAACATCACCTTCAATAAAAATAAATAACATTACTCAAGGGTTATATTCACAGGAATAAATTAACTTTCATTGAGACACTAATTCACATAAAAAATTATCACCATTACCAATATATCAAATTTATAGTTATTTAATGAAAAATTGAACAACACAAATATACATTATAATTTCAATAAAATGTTCTAGTCCCACTAAAATTTTTATTAAACATTTTCCTAAAAAAAATTTTTATTAGAAATCATATAAGGAATATTTTATATAAAAACATCCTCCAACATCCATATATCAAGATCTCAAGATATCCTCATTAATTTTAATATTTTTCAGATTTACCATCACTCTGAGTATGAAAACTAATACTGATGCATACCTCTATTTCAAAACCGTGTTGATGTATTCTCTAAAACATTAAGGTAAACCATAAATCCACATTTGATATAATGGAAGGTGGTATTCTATATAACCTTACCACATCCCTTATATATATCTAATACAAAATTTTAACTATGAAATATTATGTGATGGTAATAAAATATAAAAAAAGGAATATTGACTATAACATACATTACAGTTTTGATGTGAGATGTTTTTTGTAGTGCTACGATAAAATCCAGGGTGATTTTCTCCCATTAATATAAATTTAGGGATAATGATTTCATAATACCCTTAGATTTATATCATTAAACCATAAACCCATGACATACCAATATCACGATATTTATTTTACAAACACTTTCTATTTGTTACCCATAAAATACTACTGATGAGATAATTATAAATTTTTATGCTTCTATGAATGATAGTAATTGATGATCTATTGGAATCCCCCCACAAGACCTTCTTCATTTATATAATTTATGGATTACATATTTTTCAAAGAATAATATTCGATCATTTTCATCATTGAACTCCAAAATATTCCCCTACATATTTAGTGTCTCTATGTCCTCATTGTGTGTTCCCTTGATCTCAACATGGATAGATGGTCCATATATAATTTTTGATTTATAGAATATGTCCAATTTAATAATTATTTCAAGGTATATCCAATTAAAACCCATGATTGTGGGGTCTTTTTTAATCCTTACCATAGAAAAGTAGTATGATCCTTCACAATCAGAGAATTAGAGACCATATTTGACATCCATGTTTTGTAACGTATTGATAACTATTGACATTGACTAATCTAAAACATATCCTTTTACTTCATATTCATCACCTTTGGTGAGAGTAAAATTTAGGCTATTTGTTCTGTATAAATATTACACTTTTCCTAATAAATATAATGCCAGAACTTGTTTAATGAAAGTATTATTCATAGAAACTCTTAATAAATCCATATGATTTTTTCCCATAAGTTTTAATTTTCATTAATCATAATATAATAAATATTCATTTTTAAAAAGGATGCAATAAAAATCCTTTAATGAATATTCATTTTAAATTACAAACAATTTTCAACTATATAATAATATATCCATATGTGTGAGTAATAATATCTTCACAAGATCCATGAATAATTACCCACAGTATTCGAGTAAGATTATCATCAATCACAATAATTTTTAATTGGATAGTGGAATGTATAATATTGGAGAACTTCTCACAAAACATAATAAATATCCTAAAAATCCAATAAAACAAAGGATTTCTATTATAGTGAATAGTCGTGGCCACTCATCAGTAAATTGTTTCATTTATGGATCGAATGATATACCCTATTATTTGATTACATGAATTAATAATGATACTTTTAGGGAAAAAAATTCATCTTTTTGAACTAGGAATATATTTTATCCTTCTATATATACATTAGAAAAATCATAAAATGATTTTCATGCTCTTCATTCCTCATATAATACATGATAATATTATCAATTAATACTATAAAAATTATTCAATGTAATATATAAATATATATATTATTCATATTAATCATAATAATAGTGTGGGGATTTGTATGTTTTAATATAAGTAGTATGAATCCAAAATTTACATATCTTGTGAGGAAGGTTTTCTTGTGTATATATCAACATTACAAAATTAATTATTTATATTCTATTCAATAGTTAATATTTATGAAATATTGAGCACTCATAGATGATTCAAATAAATCATCGATATGGGATATAATAAATCATTTCTTAATCGTGATTATTTTCTAATGATAGTTAATGGACAGATGCATGGATGCATAATTTTTCATAACAAATATAAAATTTTTACACCTTAGTCAACAGAGTGGGTTTCTAAAAACACTATATTATTTCTTGGACATTCATTTCCAATCCCAATAATTCAACATGATCCATTTTATAAGTAGTATTTAGTATAGGAATTTCACTATGTATGAATTCAATTAATAACTCAATGTCGTGATATAGGGGGATACATTTAAATTAATCAATAAATACATTAATATGTAAATAAAAAATAGGCATTCCCCCAAAATTGAATATGTATTTTCATTCATATTATGAATTAATTTTTATATAAGGTTCACAGTAATACTTTTATTGATATATGATAATAGGATGATTTGTAAAACCAAATAAGACCTCTATATCATAACTATTAATATGGGTTCAATATAATTATAATCAAACCTTTACTAACTCACCTAAATTTCAATAAAAGGAATAAATATATTTATTCTAATAACAAAAATCTCAAAATCATCTATCAATGATGATTCTTATTCCTGAGAGGCAATTATCGCACCACTAGTAGTTCTCAATGATAATATAATATATAATTATTTGGGTTATAATTTGAAGAATTTTTTTAGTATTAATGAAATTATGGAATTCATATAACTAAAGTACAATAATGAAATGGTAGATCTAGAGTTGGTAATGCGGGTTCATTTTTTCAAATTTATTATTATGATCCACCTCAACAATAGTTATTCAATACAATCTCCCTTTTCATGTTGATTTAATATTTTCCTGGTTCATATTCTCTTCATTTTATCTAGTTTTATGGAAATGATTTAAAAAATTCACAAAGTTTTATAAATTTAAGTATTAAGGTGTCGATGGACTGTTAGTTTTCACCTTATAAATTTTTTTCATCCACTGACCTCTTTGGCTTCTTTTGGTATTCATGTTCATAATTTTCATCTATAAAATAAGTGAAACATTTCGTTAGCCATACTAGAAAATTACTCAGGTTCTTCATCAAGAAATTTTATTAAGTATATGCATATTATTTTTTAACTTGTGTCTTTTTTCATTAAATTATTAAAAAAATATTTTAAATTTATTATATTTATATCCATTGGAGTTAAATGACCCTCTATATTCCATTTCAATCTTTTTTTCATATCAAACTATTTTCTTATAGCTATTAATGTTTATTATTTAAAATTTTAGTCATCATCTTGGTTTTCGGAAACTAATTAATTTATTGTTCTTACAATAAATCAAAATAATGAAAATATATAAATAACATGTGAGTATCATTACATCATCCTCATAAATGTTAATGGATTCATCCTCGTTTGTTTCACCTATATGAATTCAGAGTTTGTATTAGAGTGAATAGTTTAAGGAAAATATTTCATGAAGAATAATTTCATAAACACCTCTCAAACTATAGAGTCAATATTATTCTTCAACATTATATTAACAAATATGGTCCTCCCTTTATCAATATAACCCTACAAATGATACACTATATAGGACAAATTATTAGTGTCCTTGGATTGGATATCATAAAATATATTTTCTAGAGAATTCTACCATAGATAAATAATTAGTGGGTTTCACAACCAAAAAATGGCAGAAAAATGTAGTTGAAAAATGGCCTAATGTTGATTTTCTCCATCCTTGGAAGATTGAAGATCTCAAAATGGTTTTTATTATTTTTAATATATTTTGAATAATGATTGAGAATCATAATATGATTTTCTATACATGATATTATCCAATTAGGTGGATCAATTGTAAAACCAAATAATTACCCATTATATACATTATTAACTTTTTTTCTGAATCTTAAAACTGTTAAAAAAATAAAATCACTTGATGGATAAAAACAATTTATTTTATATTCATATAAAAGTAATTATTTTATCATAAAATGAATAAATATTAAATTACTTGAATATTGTGACATATAAAATTTTAGATTTAAATCAATGTTACTCATGTTAATTTTATCTTAGTATATGAATTATAAATATATTCAAACAAAAAAAATGTTTCAGAAATATTAATTTAATTTCCAATCAATATCCCCTATGTGGGTCTGTCTAGGTGTGTTGTTATAGATCCTTATCTGGCATGAGGTGATAGTTGAGTTAATTTACAACATTCTTTTTCAATATAACTACACACAGATTGAACTCTTCAAACACCAAATACAACATATTGGTTTATATTAATTTATTATATTCATATAAACCACAAACCACTAATTTACCAAAATTACATGATTTTATCATATATAAATTCATATCCCTAGTATTTTCAGTATAGTTATCGCATCCAAATACAAAACAGATAACCAAAATAATATCCAATAATAACTAAAATAATAACCAAATTTATATAATCAACTATAAAAACTAATTAGGATTCCAAACATAACAATTTCACATAAATCATTATTTAAAATCAATAATCATTTCATCTCACAAGTATTCCAAATATAAGTAGAACCCATATGTCTAGTGTCATTTGAGATAACTATATTCACATCTCATTGAATAATACTTGTTAACATTCCTATATAATCATAACCCTCTAGAAACCCCTATTAGTCCTGTTTTATGTTTTATTAATCTTTATAACCAAGTAACTATAAATAAATAAATGGTTGATCTTAGATAATTAAAATGTGTATATATAATGGATTAAAATTAACATCCATAAGTTAGAATATGGTTCGCATGTGGGATTGATATCATAATCTATTTCTAAGAACATAAAATATATAAATCATATAGAAATAAAAAGGTATCATAAAAAATAAATTAAGGAATTATAATCTAAAGATATCACTAACCATCAATCATCATTACATTAGAGTGTCACAAAACATTTGAACATATCACAAACCAATGAATATAAATGATAACATAGTTGATCCATATTTCACATATAAATATGACATAGAATAGTGGATATTTAATTTCCACCAACGTTTCTAGTAATATATTGGTTCTGGAATTCATTTCCCCTTCTCCCATAACATAGATTTTTTGAAATACATGTCTGTGTCTCCCAAAATATAACTGATCAGCCATTCACTTACCTATGTACCATAATTATCTAATGATATATAACTATTTATTCATGTAATTAGAGGAATATATATGGTATATACATTCAATAATTTTAAATTCTATAAATGTGTTGAAAGAGAACATGAAGACATTTAAATTCCAAACACAACAGAACTCACCCCTCAAAAAGTGATGGGATTCGTAAAAAATTTAACATTAAATTTATAAATCCATATCGAGAAATATTTATGATTATATCCTTAGATATTATTCCCATGAGAAACACAAGTGGCGATGATATATACTAAAAATACATTAATATTTTAATTAATTAATTATTAATGTTATAATAACAAAATATTTTTAATTTTATGATCTCTATTGAAAAAATGTTCACAAAAAATAGAATAAAATATTTAATGTAAAAATTTGAAAATATGGAATGGATTTTTATTGAATATATCTATCAAATGTGTCATTGTCATGACCCGTCCAACCAGGCTCATGTCGTGACTAATTTTTATCACAGGAGTTGGTTCTACAGTAGAATTTAGGACTCTGTTCATTATTTTCTATGAATCAACAATGTTAAGGGTACTGAGTGTTGTTTACAGTTTAGGGAGTCCAGTGTTGGTGTTGTGACCGACGTATCAATAAACCAGGACCCTGAATACTGATTTCCAAATTAGTGAATGAAATCACAGATTGTGTGAGTGCTTTCAAAATATCTCTTTATGTTAGCTCATCCAATTCAGCTCACCAGGTATAGTCTCTTAACCATGTCTCATGTGTTTCTTTCATCATGCCTCCCTGCGGATGACCAACTAGAGCCCCGAGAGTCATACTTACTGATATCCCACTAAGCAATGTGTCCTTGGTGCAAGGCCCTTTACCAGTAGAGGCACGAGTGATACCAATTCTCGTTGGGCCATTGATGCCACCAGCCCCAGTACCAGATGATGCAAGCTGCTTGAGCGCATTTCACACATTCCAACACCAGAGGCCACTCTGGATCAGGGAGTATACAGACCCACAAGAGGTTGAGGATTGACTGGATACTGTGGTGACAGTCATCAGACTTGTAGGGAAGCCAACAAACCTTATGGTGATCCTTGTCACGAGTCTCCTTCAGGCAATAGTAGGTAGATGGTGGAGCATGTTGCTCTAGATGCGTGTCGAGATGACTATACTATGTACAGATTTCGAGAGTCTATTTTGGGTGGAATTTGTCCCTGCCACCCTTCATGTAGTGAAGATACAATGGCTACTACATCTACAGTAGGGTATCATGATGGTAGCTTAGTACTCAGTGAGATTCACTGACCTCTCATGCAACTCCATAGATATGGTACACGACCTATTATTCAGGGCTCGAACCTTCGAGTAGGGACTCACACAAGAGATCTAAGCTTCGAAAATCTCCCTCAGCATCCCGACGTAAGCGGGGGTGTTAGAGAGAGATCTCTTAGTGGAGATTTTCCTTGCTAACCATCCTATAGCAGCGAGACCCACCACTAGTCGGCATGATGTGGAGTCATCTCTAGCTGGAAGTAGATAGAAGATTCAGAGGTCCAAGAGGGTAAAACACACAGGTGGATGACTAAATGACCCAATATCAGTTTTACCAGGCACTTGGGGAAGAGACACACATGCCTGGAGCGGGCAGTGTAACAAATTAGGCGGGTATGGTTACATGGCTTGTGACTATATAACCCACCTTTCAGATGGTCAACAGACAGCTTAGGGACCTCCTAGGAAGTGGAAGATGTTCGATCGAGGTAGTCTGTTGGGAGCTAGAAGAGGTGACAGAGGAGGTGGCCATGTAGTTGGTGACAGAAGACGTTTTGACCAACACTAGGATTTCACCCTGACTGTATGGAGAAGGTGGACAGGGGAGAGCTCAACTCCAATCAGCTATGTCCTATTATCAGAGCACTCTGGAAAAGATTTGAGGTTGGATCTGTGTCTACTCCACCATAGCTGTAGTTCTTATAGACACAAGTGCTAGTCACACTTTCATTTCAACTGTCCTCATTTGGGGCTCGGAGATTCTGACGGTTTCATTAGCTTGATCCTTATGGCTAGAGAATCATAGGGGTGAAGACTCGACGATCACAGAAATGTGCCAGCAGTGTGAGCAGACTTTAGGAGATGAGATCTTCAACTGGGATCTCCTCGTAGCAGTGTCGAGGCCATACGACGTCATCTTGGGGATGGACTGGTTATCTATAGTCCATGTTCAGATTGACTGTATTAGGCACAAAGTGCGGCGTGCCTTCACAGATAGGACCTGGTTTACTTTCACCGGTGGGAAGGGAGCCTCTACAGCACCTGAAATAATTACTTTGAGGAGTGTGCATCCAATCAATCATCTGTTATCCTGCCTTACAATCAGTGCAGTTGATGTGGATAGTCTGAGCTGTCCAGTAATGGTGGACAAGTACGTGGATGTTTTCCCTAACGATGTTCTTGTACTATCTCCTCAATAAGAGGTGGATTCTATATTGACATGTGCCCTAGGACGACACCAATATCTACACTAGCATATCTGATGACTCCTGCTGAGCTTCACGAGCTGCGGGTAAAGCTAGAGGACTTGCATGTGAAGGGATTAATCCAGCATAGCGTTTTTACCTAGGCAGCCTAGATTCTATTCACCAAAAAGGAAGATTGGAGCCTGAGGTATTGTTTCAACTACCGTCACCTGAACCAGGTGAACATGAAGAACAAGTACCCACTCCAGAGGATTGATGAACTCTTTGATTAGCTGATCAGGGCACGGTGGTTCTCAAAGATATATCTTAGGTCCGGCTATCACTAGCTCATAGTATGAGAAGAGGATGTGCAGATGAAGGCCTTCACGTGTCAGTACGACCATTAAGAGTTCTTTGTTATGCCTTTCATCGTAACCAATGCTGTATCAGTGTTCATGGGACTCATGAATAGGATCTTCCAGCCATACCTCGATTGCTTTTTCGTAGTCATCATCGACAACATTATGATCAACAATAATACTGAGGAGGAGTACACCTACCATTTTCGGGTAGTATTGTACACACTCTGAGAGAACAAGCATTATGGTAAGCTCTTGATGTTCTAGTTCAGGATCTATGTGGTTCACTTTCTGGGTAATGTCATCTCGGAGGCTGGATTTGCATTTGATCCATCAAAGATTGATGCAGTACATGCTTGGGAGCCACCTAGGAGTGTGACAGAGGTATGAAGTTTCCTAGGTTCGGCTGGTTACTACCGGAGATTCGTACCGGACTAATCCGGAATTGCGTCTCCAAGATCATCCTAGGAGAAGGAGGGGTAACCCCTCGTGTGGTTGGAGAGATGCCATCAGAGCTTTCAGGAGCTGAGACAGAGGCAGACTGGTGCCCCCATATTGAGGCTTTCAGCGGAAGGGTAGGGTATGTAGTTTACAGCGACACATTAGGGACCATACATGTGTGTGTCCTGGTGTAAGAGTGAGCAGTTTTCGTGTCTGGGTCTTAGTAGCGGAGACAACATGAGTAGAACTATGCTACCCATGACCTAGATTTTGCATCAGTTGTCTTTGCCTTGAAGATGTGGCAACACAATCTTTTCGGAGAATGTTTTATTGTATATTGTGATCACAAATGTCTCATGTTTATCTTCTCTCAGAAGGACCGAAACCTGATTCAAAAATGTTGTCTTGAGTTCTTCTAGAACTATGACATCAATATTGTATATACTCTTGGGAAGGGGATCATTGTTGCAGATGTTTTCAGCAGGAGATCTGGTATACAGCTGCTAGGAGAGGTGAAAGAGAAGTTGGCTGCTTTACATATTTTTTATGTGGACCGATATGGATCATATTACTTTCAATCTCATACAGTCACTCCTCCACTTATATAGCGAGTCAAGGAGGCACAAAATAGGGATGCTGACTCGGTGACACGATGAGCTCAGATATCCATGGGGAGTCACCTGATGGATTTTTCAAAGGTGGGGAGCACATCATCCTCTTTAGAGGATGTACTATGGTGCCAGTGTCACATCAAGAAGAAGTTTTGAGGGATTTCCACACATCCCCTTTTGTGGTACATCTCGGAGTGGCGATGATGTACCAGGAATTCCAGAGACAGCTCTAGTGGCCAGGTATGAAGAAGGTAGTAGCATAGTTTGTCACTCGATGCCTCACATGTCAGTATGTGAAGGCGGAGCACCATGTACCATGAGGCTTGGTCTATCCTTTAGTGTTCCTAGAGTGGACGTGGGATGGGATAACCATGGACTTCGTGACAGGTCATTCACTAACATCCAGGGGTCAAGACTAGAATAGATTGATCATTGATCGACTCATGAACTCGGCCCAAATCCTACCGATTAGAGAGAAGGGTTTAGTAGAGGGCTTGGGATTCCTCTACGTGCATGATATTGTGAAGCTACATGGAGTGCCATCTTCTATTGTCTCTCATCATGACACATGGTTTACTTGCGGAATATGGAAGTAGTTTCTGGAGGCTTTTAGGACGTAACTTCGTTTGAGAACCGAATTCCATCCTCAGATAGAAGGTCAGACCAAGCAAACCATTGAGACCCTTGAGGACATGCTATGTGCTTGTGTCCCCGACTTCGGTCGCATTTGGGGGGATCAAATAGCTTTGGTAGATTCTGCATACAATAATAGCTATCACTCCACAATCAAGATGGCACCTTTTGAGTCCTTGTATGGTTGACCTTACAGATCGCCACTGTGCTGGTGAACGTTTCCTCCAATATATTATTCTCAATTTTAATCGAAGTGAATTTTATTATATGGATTTTTTATCACATAAATTTGCAAAAAATTTAGCCACTTTATGATACTCAATTTTACCCTTCATATCCTTGATTAAAAATTTACTTTGGTAATTATATTTTTACTATTATAAGAAGTTGACCCAATTTATAAAATAATGATTTGAGGATTCATCATTTTTAATATAATTAATCTAATTTTTTTAAAAAAATAGAGAAATTTTAACTTTAAATTCAATTGTATAATACATAGAAAAATATTTTTGAGAAATATGAGTTTATAACTATTGAATATTCTCATTCTTAACATTGTATCAATTAACAATTATTGTATATTTTATATTTTATATATTATACAAATAAATAATATATTTTATCATAATAATATATATACTATTAAGAAATAAAAAATCAATTTTTTATAAATAATATGATTTCATAAAATATAGATTTTGAAGCGTAAAATGATCATACAATTTTTTTTGCATCACTAATTGAATTATATCATCAATAATATAATGAATTTAATTTTGATCCTTATATATTTTTTATAATTATATCCATTAATTTATCAACATAAGATATATATTATAATATTAATATTTATGGATTATAATTTAATCTTTCTAAAATTTTTAATGGATTGTTTTGGTTTGGTGTTCAAATAAAAAAACATATTTAACAAAATATTTAAAAATAAAACATAATAAACTTGTGTAACTTAACATTGCAATATATATTTCCCATATCAATATATGGGAAGAAATTAATCATTAAATTATATTTTCATTTGTATATTATAGAATTTCTTCAGTGGTATTTTTCTGATTTTAATGGTTAATTTAGTTTTTATGTGTTTTAATCATTATTTTTTATAAAATTAAAAATGATATATTTCGTATGTCATATACGTGGATATTTTTAATAGACCATGGAAATGAAGATTCTACATTTTGATTTATTTGATGTTATCTAGAGTATGGTAGTTAGGTACTCAGGTCAATATATGAGAATTGTTATTATAGCATGAGCATGCTACAAGGTCAATGGTAAGTGCATGTAGGATCATTTGAACTTTTTATGTGAACCACCAATAGGTCAGACTAACCTTTTCATGGTGGATTCCAATGTAACCAATGATTTATATAATTTAGTAGAATATTTCAACATTTTATAATGATAAATTTTCTTTTAAATTTCATTTCATGGTGTAACACCCCATGATTTAATTGTATGTTATCTATTTTATTTAATTCAATAGCATGCGCTACACACAAAAAACGAGATCATGCGCATCACGACCTATGAAACTAGCCAATAAAAAAGAGGTTATAGATATTATTAAACACATTTTGAATTATATATATATCCAATATAATTTTTACATTCGTATTTTGTGTTTCTTAGTCCAAATATAAGGACAAATTCTATTTTTTAGATAAAAGAATTATTTTTCAAAATGGTGTTTTTCCGACTTTTATTGGAGAACCCATTTTAAATCCAATATTTGACACTTTTATATATTCTATTTAATAAAAATAAATTAAGTTTTAGAATATAGAAATACAAATTTATTTGGGATAAATTTTTTGTACTTTCCTGATAACTTTCATATTTTGATGAATAGTGAAAATATTAAATTTTAATTTAAAAAAAACATTTTTAATCGAAATAATTTATTTTTTTAAATTATAAATTTTTGTTTTTTAAAGTATGATAATATTAATTTGTTATATTTTAATAAAATTTAGTTAATTTTATGTAATTTCACATTTAAATTGGACATAATCACATGTCACTATTTGGATATTGTTTATTTCTTAAAAACCCGCTTTCTAGTTTTGATAATGGAAATTAAATTTAAATTAATCAATGAAACATCTATGTTATAAATTTGGTAAAATTGGAATCATTTTTTAATTTTTAATATCGAAATTTTCTTAGTGTGATGTTTTGGTATTTTTCAGAAAATATTAAATTTTTTATTAATAGTGAAAAATACTACATAATATATAAAAGCTGACATTTTCATTTAAATAATTATTTGTAATTAAAATTTATCCTAGAGTAAATTAGATACCTAATACATATATTATACAAATATAGTTCATCTGAATCATTTTATAATATAATTAGATATAAATATTCATTGATCTTTTTTTAACATCTTTTTATCCAACTTCTTGGTACATTTGTAAATTTGTATAAAAAGAAATTTTACCGCTTCTATGAATTGAAATAATAAAAACATAAATAGTTGACATAAATAAATAAAATTTGGTTCAATAGGTTGATATTTTTTTGTAAATGGTAACTTTTGAAATTTATTTACACTCGATAAAAGTAAATAGAAAGAATAAAGGTAAAAATATTATTATAATAACATAAAATTACCCCATCATATGTACTAATTATTTTTTATTTTTTAACCAAAATAAATCTTAGGACAAAAGTATGATATTTTTTTATCATCATGGATTATATTAGGAAATTTATTATATTTCATTTTAAGAAGTGTTGAAAGTGTTAAATTAAAATTTTATTAAATAGACCATTGTTAATATAGGGTTATCCATAAGATAAATTTGACTATAAATAATCATTAAAAAGATAAATATATTTCACATATCATGGAATTTTATGTATAATTTTAATACATTAAATAATTAAATTTATAAATGACACAATGATGATGCAATAATTACCTTATAAATGAAAGGAAAAATTAATTGATGTTATATATATTAGAATTATTTTTAATTGAGACTATGGATGCATAATGAATCTTTTTTGTGTTAATATGACATGTTAGTGTTTATGAAATGATATTTTTTTTCTAAATAATCTTATTTTTGCGACTTTTAAAAAATCCATATACTAAATACTGTCAAAATTGACATAAATGAGTTTTTTTTAAAAAATACTATTTAATTAAATGATATAGTATTCCAAAAAAATAAAAAATTCTGTCGATGGACTTATATAATGAAATATATGTTATTAATGAACCACAATAGGTTCTATTGTAATTTTATAGTAAGTTTATTTACAATGTAATATAAAATTACAAGAGGACAAGGTAAAAGTAAAATTATTTAAATAAGAGTTAAATATAAAAGATAAGTTTAATATGGTGACCTATACTAGTATAACACCTATTGGTTGAGATAATTTTGACTGAAACCCAAATTATCCTAGAAATATATTTCTATGGAACTATTATAATTAAAAAATGATTTAATAATACGTTTATATATTGAACTTTTCCAAAAGTGCCCCTCACCTCACTTATAAAAGTGTACCTCTCCTCTTAAATTCATACCTCAACGCCTTTTGTCTCGGCCAAAACCTACTCAAATATCCTCCCAGATACCCTCACATCAACCTAGTGTCCTTAAATAGATAAATCCATCCTATGTATCCATTTTTTTGATATCAAAAGGATCAACCCGAAGAAGAGGTAATTATTTAATCACCTATTTCAATGTTCTTTTCTTCTTCCACATTGTATTCCAATGTTATTTATACACCAAAATAATAACTCCAATACTTTCTAAAAACTATGATATTATTATAAATATGGTATAACCATATTTATTATTCTATCCAACCTATTAATGAAAAATTCAGAATACGTGCGTAGATACGGCTTATAGTCTCCACATCGTGGTGTAGTTTGTTATTAATCATTTGTTTATTTGAATGGGTATAATAATGACTATAATTAATGTAAATGATGAATTCAACATTGTAATAATTATGTATATATAATATACAATCTAATTTAAAATCATTTCACCATCGAAATATTGATGTTTTTGCTCGTGCGTACGTATGAATTACCGTCTCCATGATGCCATGAGATTCATCTTCAAAGATCAGCATTAATTTTTTTTAAATATAAATATATTTATTAAGTATGATTAATTTGAAATAATATTTCTAATAGAATAATATATATTTATTTTGATTAATATATTTAGTTTACTAAATTCCATAATATATGATAAGAAAATAGAAACAACGTTCATACGTATGTACATACTACAGTCTCCATGAACGTTAATTCCATTTCATATATCTATCTATTATAAATATTTATATGCTTAATATATATGATACATAAATAATTTTTTTATTCTTCAAGAAATTAATTCATGATAAAAGTGATACGATAAAGAATAACAATCTAAAACACATTCTATAATGAAAGCGATAATTACCCAAAATGTTATTTTTACATTAAAATTATTAAAAAAGGTAATATAAAGCCATAAATGAATAAAGTATGAGATAATAAATATGAATGTAGTTTTTGTATAATTAAATAACATAATATGGTAATTATATAGGAGGTTCAATGTACCATCGACCAAAGGAAAGTACATTATAAGTGTTAATTCCTTAATCTCAATATAATATAAGATGGTTTATGTGTAAGTATTTACTGGGAAATGTTTATCATCCATGTCCGTGTTTGTAACACCCCAAGATTCTACGGTACGCTTCTCTTTGAATAATGTGATAGCGTGTGTTGTACGCAACACCGAGTTCTAACACACCATAACTAATCAAACTAGCCGTTATGAATAGTAATACATACTTTTTGAAATTATATATATTTTATTTTTGAAAATGGACTTCATTTTTGGATTCGGAATATCGAATTTAGCCTAAGGTGAAATTTTGGTACATTTCGGATAACTATCATATTTTGATGAATAGTGAAAATTACTAAGTTTTAATTAAAAACAACTTTTTTAATCAAAATAATTAATAGTGATAAATTATGAATTTGAGTGGTTTTAAAGTATATTTAGAATATATTTTTACCATTTAATATAATGTTGGTCATTGGACATAATTTTACAATTAAACCGAACATAAACGAGTGTCAATCTTTTGATAGTTATTATCTCTTAAAAACACGCTTTTTGTTTTGACAGCGGGAATTAATTTTAAATTAATTTCTGCCACTTCTGTGTTTTGAATTTAGGAAAATGGATTCCATATTTGGAATCAGGATGTTCGAATTGTGTAAATAGGAAACTTTTATTTTAAGACATTTTGAATAATTACTGCGGTAAATATTTTATTTACCATGGTTAAGGGTAAATCCGGTAAATAAGGGTTAAAAAATAATATTATAATAATACTAAATTACCCTAAAACGTGTCTTAACCCTATTGGTTGATACATGGTCGACCATGGGAATCTTTGGGTCTATTTTGGGACCCCATGGATCCACTTGTAAGTGATAATGACACTTTATTTTAATTAAGTTAAAATGAATACAAAAATGACACAAGCATATATCTTTTAGAAAAAAAATTTTTACATAGGGTTATATATGTTGGATTTTAGATTATAAATATTCATTAGAAAGCTAAAAATCTTTCCTACATAATGATATTTTATTTATAATTTTTAGACATTAAATAATTTATTTTATTTATGACACAATGATGTTGCAGTAATTACTATAATAGTGAAAAATCAAAATAATTGATATTATAAATACCCAAATAAATATAATATGAACCTTTTAATGAATTAAACTAATTTTCTAGGATAATATGATATATTAGGATTGATTTAATTGACTTTTTTCGAAGTAATCAATCTGTTATGAGTTTCACAAAAATCAACTATTGAATAGTGTCAAAATTGACATAAAAGAGTTCTTAAAACAAATATTATATTATTAATTGATATTAAATTCTTAAAAATCTATGGTTCGGCCAAGAGACTTATATTATGATAGGTTCATCATTAATATACCACTTGGGGGTCTCTGGGATGTATATAGTAAGTTTATTAACCATATTATATAAAAATACAAAGAGACATTGTAAAAGTGAAACTAATTAACCTAGAGTTAATACTTAAAGATAAGGTTAATATAAGTACCCAAACCTGTCTAAATTCTATTGGTTGAGTGGTTTTCGACCTATCCCCACCTTAACCTTTGAATAATAAGCTTTGGAGCCATTAGAAACCGAATATGAATATATTATAAATTAATATTTCTAGCTTTTCCAAAGGTGCCCCTCACCCCTCTTATAAAAGGGGACTCCACCTTCTCATTTCTTCACACCTTCAAAGCCTTTTGGTTCGGCCAAACTCTGACCAAATACTCTCCCAACATCCCTCACTACAACCTAGAGGCCTTAGTTTGATCAGAAAGCCAACCTAAGGAGCCCTTTTGATCAAATCAAAAGGAAGAACCCGAAGAAGAGGTAATGATTTCCCCACCCTTCTCCAAGTTCATTTCTTCTTCCACTTCTTCTTCCTTTGTTCTTACCATTCTAAAATAATAACTCCAGTATCTCACATATAATGTGATGTTATTATAAATATGGTACAACCATATTCAGTATTCTATCCACCCTTTGAGTAACATGTCACCATACGTGCGTACGTACGGACTACCGTCTCCACGTCGTGGTGTAATTGTTATTCAATATAATATTATTTGGATTGTATAATAATGATGTGTAACTCATGTAAATAGTAAATATAACATGTTAATGATTCTGTATATATTATATACCATCCATTTATATATTATTTTAATATCAAAAGAATGATATTGTCGCTCGTGCGTACGTACGGACTACCGTCTCCACGAACGCGATGAGATTCATTCTCCATCGTATCCATTCAAGTATAATTATCATTTGATGATTTAAAAATGATTTTTAAGGACTAGATATCATTATGGATATGAATAAGATACAACAACCATGGCTTATGTAACAAAACATATAAAAGAAAATGAGTAAGTTAACTCCCAAAACGACGATAATTCTATGATATTATTAACAAATCAATTTTAAAAGATCATATATGATATCATATTATTATATATGATTCTTTTATAATTTAATAACAACTATTTCACCATTATACAGGAGGTTAACCTACCCCAACCAAGGAAAAGTACAAGGTAAGGGTTTACTTTACAACCACTTCAATATCCAATGTTGTTTATACGTAATAATCTACTGGGATCTCTTTATCATCCACATCCATGTTTCTTAAAAATGCATTTCAAAACATTTTTACTATTTACTAGAATATGAGTTAAAGTCATTTATACCCTTTTTGACTTTTATAAGTGGTTTATAAGGGAATATTTCGGTCGTTTTCAAAACAAGGTCATTTTTAACCTTTTCGACAGAATTAAGGTAAGAATGTTTTTTTAACTTATACGGCGGGTGCGGCTATTTTCCACCGTTATAAAATCTTCAAAGTTTCCCTTACAAGCTTATAAGAATATTTTCAAAGAAAATGTTTTATTTTATATGGATCTTAAATTATTTCAAAATAAAAGGAGATATTTCTTTAAAAAGATTTTTGATTTCATCTATGTCAACATCCTTTGATGGATTTTAAGATTATTTGAAGTTGATTTATTATGATACAAAACTTCTATATTGTATTGAAGGTTTTGTGATATGTTTGACTATGGATGTGCTATTTTTATACCATTCATAGTTTATGGTGAAAGTATTGACATTTCATATGCTAGTTTTAATATGAATGTTTATGTTATGTTTAAACCTTTTCATATGGGAATGCATTGGACTTAATATGTGACGGGTGGAGCCCGCTATAGCTCCTCGATGCATCGGTAGGTCTCATGAGACAAACTAGTGTCTTGGCACAAGGCCTTGACAAAATCTTATTTGTAGTCTTGGCACGAGGCCTTGGCTATGTGGTTATGATAGTCTGGCATTATGCATTCCAACATTAAGAAAGTGGTTATTGATTTTTGCATGTGATTATTCGATTTGTAGAATATCCATGTGAATAAGTAAATGGCATTATTTCATTTTATTTATGCCATACCATGTTGAATGTTCATATTTAAAAGACTTTTGTTTTAGTTATACATTGCCTTAAATGTTTATTCTTATTTATGAAAGTTTCCGCTATATTGTTATCCTTACTGGGCATTTGAGCTCACCCCTTTTCTATGTTTTATTTTTCCCAGGATGTGAAGAAGTAAGTTATGAATGACCTGCAGGGATTTTATGAGGGGTTAATAGTGTGGATTGTGGAAACATTATGTTGTTGTAGTAGTTTTTCATTTTATGATGTAATGTAAAACTTATGAATATATCTAGTGTTTCCAAGGCTACTAAACCAATCGGTCTTTCGAGATTTGATCTTTCTTGTGATCATGCCAATGTTATGTAATAATGCACCGACTCTGGGTAACTGGGGTCGGGGCATTACAGTTGGTATCAGAGGATGTTTAGTACAAACCTTGGAAGCTAGATTTAGATAAACTCTGATTAGAGCACGTAGACCTAAGATGAACTTTGAGGATTAGTATAGAAGAACTTCCTAGAATTTTGGTATTGTAGAGATTTTGTGAGTTTTCCAAGCAATAAATCCCTGTCTGGATACGAGCAGGTAGAGGCGGCTCTGGCACAGATGTACCTAGGGGTAAAACCCGAAAACACCGCTTTGAGCTAGACTCGAACGGGAACTGGTGCACGACAACGGGCCTTGCTGCACTCTTGGTTATGACACTCCCGGGGGATATGCTTAGGATAACTCTCATTTTCTTTACAAATCATTTTGAAGGGATTATGAGTATATACTTCCTCAAAGAAAACATTCTTATGATTATGGATTATATCCATAAATAGTTCAATTTATGTTAAGTGTTTTATAAGTATGGGATTATGTATTTTGATTCATAAACTGATCTAGTTTATGCCATTGTTTAGAAATGGCACCTAGTGGAAGAAATGGAAACCGTATCAATGCACGCACTCCATGTAGGGATTTCCCTCCTGTTCAAGATAATTATAGTGGGGCTGGTGATGCAACGGGTGCTGATCAGCTAATCACCATACTGGGACAACTTACTCAGGTTATGAATAATAACCTTACCCGTATGGAGCACCCTGATCCGCAACGTGGAGGATCAATGTTAGATCGATTCATGAGGCAACAACCACCAACGTTCAATGGGAATACAAATCCCTTAGTAGCTGAGCAATGGATATTTTCCCTAGAGAAAATATTTCAGGCTTTGGGGAGCAGTGAAAGGGAAAAAGTTATCATGGCAGTTTACCGCCTCACTGGAGATGATGATCAATGGTGGTCATTGATTCAAAATACGATGTAAGATGATGATGTATCAAATATGGAATGGAGGGAGTTCAAAGATCTGTTTTTAGAAAAATACTTCCCTCGCGACCATCGAGCAGATATGGAAAGGCAATTTCTGAGTCTGAGACAAAAGGAGGATGAGAATGTCACAAAGTATGAGGCTAACTTTACAAGGTTAGCGAGGTACGCTGGTGATTATATTCGTAACCCAAGAAGTAAGATTGATCGTTTCTTTGATGGGTTAAAACCATTTCTCCGTCGAGCGTTAGTCTCACAATCCTTTTCATCGTGCGAAGACATTGTCTCATGTGCTATCAAGACCGAAAAGGAATTCTCTAAGTCTTATGACTTTAAAGCAAAGAATGAGAAGAAGAGACCTGCTGATCAATCTGGGAATGGAAATAAGGGGAAGAAGGAAAAGGTTGAATATCCATCTTGTGGTAAATGCGGGAAGAAACATCCTGGTACTTGCTTGAAGGGAATGAGAGTCTGTTACAAGTGTTGTGAAAAAGGTCACCAAGCTCATGATTGCAAGGGGAAGAAGGAAGCTACCAACGTTCAATGCTATAATTGCAGGGAGATGGGGCATTATGCAAATTCATGTCCTAAGCGTCAGGAGAACTTACCTCAGAAAAGGCCAAGGGATCAAGGCCAGGCTTATGCTATCACTACTGCTGAGGTAGAAGCTCCGAAAGACGTGGTGGCAGGTAATTTAATGGTTTCCTCAAGTTTAGAAAATGCATTATTTGATTTTGGATCATCGCATTGTTTCATATCTTCCCAGTTTGCTAAGAAAATTAGATATTTCCAATTTGATTTAATAAGGGAGTTGTCAGTTAAAACTCCTAAGGGAAGTATCGTTGCAACAAAGTTTTGTGAATCAGTCCCCATTAGAGCACATAAATTTTCTTTATCTGCTGATTTCATCGTCATACCTATGATTGAGTTTGATATAATCCTCGGTATGGACTGGCTTTCGGACTATGATGCGAAGATTTATTGTAAGAAGAAATAGGTTACGATTCATGATGATAATGATAAGGAGCACCTTATTTTTAGAGCAGAATCGTCACCACCTAATTCTTATTTAGATCCACCCCCAGTAGCTCAACTTAATTCAATTATTGGGGAGGAAGAGAATGAAATAACTGTCGGTGAGGAAAGGAATGTTCAAATAGAGGATGTACCTGTTGTGAAAGAATTTGTAGATGTATTTCCAGAAGATTTACCTGGACATCCTCCAGAACGAGAAGTTGAGTTTTCTATTGATTTGATTCCTGGATCAAGGCCTATATCGAAGACCCCTTATAGAATGGCCACTGTAGAGTTAGTCGAACTAAAGAAACAACTAGAGAAATTGAGTAATAAGGGATTTATTCGCCCTAGTGTTTCTCCATGGGGAGCCCCTGTTCTTTTTGTTAAAAAGAAAGATGGATCTATGAGGTTATGTATCGACTACAGGGAGATCAATGCTATAACGATAAAGAACAAGTATCCCCTACCTCGTATTGATGATTTTTTTGACCAACTGCATGGAGCTCAATACTTTTCAAAGATTGACCTTCGATCTGGATACCATCAGTTGTGTGTGAAGAAGGAAGACATTCCGAAAACAGCATTTCGAACCAGGTACGGGAATTACGAGTTTACTGTAATGCCGTTTGGATTGACTAATGCACCCTCTGTATTCATGGATCTAATGAATAGAGTTTTCAAGGAGTATCTCGATGAATTTGGGGTGGTATTTATTGATGATATCTTGGTATACTCCAAAACCTACGAAGATCATGAAAATCACTTGCGCATTATCTTGAAGACTCTGAGGAGGCATGAATTATATGGGAAGTTTAGTAAGTGTGAATTCTGGCTTCAGGAGATTTCTTTTCTTGGCCATATTGTCTCTAAAGATGGAATCTCTGTTGATCCTTCTAAGACCAAGGCAATCCAAGAATGGCCATCACCTACGAGTATAACTGAGGTACATAGTTTTATTGGTTTGGCAGGTTATTATCGACGTTTCGTCCAGAATTTTGCCCGATTGGCTAACCCATTAACGAAGCTCACACGTAAAGGGGTTAAATTTGTTTGGACAAAAGAGTGTGAAGAATGTTTCGAAGAACTGAAGAGAAGATTAGTCAATGATCCTATATTGACTCTACCATCGGGGAATGATGGGTTCGTTATTTATAGTGATGCATCGAAGAAAGGACTTGGCTGTGTCCTTATGCAGAATGATAGAGTTATTGCCTATGCATCACGACAGTTGAAAATTCATGAACAAAACTATCCTACTCATGATCTCGAGTTAGCAGTAGTGATCTTTGCTTTGAAGATATGGAGGCACTACCTCTATGGTGAAAAATGTGAGATTTATACTGATCACAAGAGTTTGAAGTATATTTTCTCACAAAAAGAACTCAACATGAGGCAAAGGAGATGGCTTGAATTACTCAAGGATTATGATTGTACGATACACTACCACCCAGGGAAGGCAAACAAGGTGGCAGATGCTTTGAGTAGAAAAGACAATGGAGTTTTGAACAATATGAGAATTGAAAGGGATCCAATTTTCATGGATCTAGTGAAGATGGACATGGGAATAACCACGGAAGGTGAAACATCAATGCTTTTTCAAATAGTTGCCAAACCATCTTTACTAGAAAGGATTAAGAGTTCTCAGACCGATGATGAAGAATTCCAAAAGAAGATTAAAGATGTGAATGATGGGAGATTGGGAGACTTTGTGTATGAAGATGGAATTTTGAAATTCGGGAAGAGACTTTGTGTTCCCAATATACCTGATCTAAAAAGGGAACTGCTGGATGATGCTCATAGTTCCAATTTCTCTATACACCCTGGGACCACCAAAATGTATAGAGATTTGAAGGAACATTTTTGGTGGGACAACATGAAGAGGGAGATTGCTGATTTTGTGTCAAGATGTATGGTTTGTCAACATGTGAAAGATGGAAGGAAACAGCCTGGAGGATTCATGCAACCTCTTCCCATACCGGAGTGGAAATGGGACAATGTTACGATGGACTTTGTCATGGGGCTACTAAAGACTCCTAGAAGGAACGATGCAATATGGGTTATTGTTGATCGTCTTACCAAGACAACACATTTTCTTGCTATAAGAGAAGATCTACCCCTGGAACGTCTAGCAAGACTATATATTAATGAAGTTGTGAGACTTCATGGAGTACCCCTATCGATTGTTTTTGATCGTGATCCCCGTTTTACATCAAGATTCTGGAAAAGTCTTCAGAAATCCCTGGATACTGAACTTCATTTGAGCACTGCTTACCACCCTCAGACAGACGGACAATCAGAACAGACTATTCAAACCCTAGAAGACATGTTGAGATCTTGCTCACTTGACTTTCAGGGTATGTGGGATCAATATTTACCTTTGGTAAAATTTTCCTATAACAATAGCTTCCATTCGAGTATTCAGATGGCACCATATGAAGCGTTATACGGAAAGAGATGTCGTACACCAACCTGTTGGGATGACATTGGTGAAAGAAAACTTGTAGGCCCAGAAGTGGTGGAGGAAACGGTGCAAAAGGTGAAAGTAATCCAAAATCACATCAAAGCAGCTCAAAGAAGGCAGAAGAGCTATGCTGATAATCGAAGGAAGGATTTGGAATTTCATGTTGGTGATCATGTTTTTCTGAAGGTATCTCCGTGGAAGGGATTCATACGTTTTGGTAAGAAAGGTAAATTGAGTCCCAGGTACATCGGACCTTTCGAAATTCTAGAACGAATTGGGGTTGTAGCTTACCGATTGGCAATGCCGCCAAGTCTCTCCAAAGTTCACGATGTGTTCCATGTATCTCTATTGAGGAAATACATGCCTGATCCGACGCTTGTACTCACCTATGAGGAATTAGAACTGGAACCCGATCTGTCTTATTGCGAAGAGCCCGTCAAGATTCTTGATACGAGAGAACAAGTGCTGAGAAACCGGACGATGCGTCTGGTAAAAGTTTTGTGGAGAAACCATAAGATGAAAGAGGCAACGTGGGAACCTGAGGAACATATGATGAAGAACCACCCGAGTCTTTTTATGCAGTAATACCCTAGAAATTGCGAGGACGCAATTATTTGAAGGAGGGGAGAATGTAACACCCCAAGCTTCTACGGTACGCTTCTCTTTGAATAATGTGATAGCGTGTGTTGTACGCAACACCGAGTTCTAACACACCATAACTAATCAAACTAGCCGTTATGAATAGTAATACCTACTTTTTGAAATTATATATATTTTATATTTGAAAATGGACTTCATTTTTGGATTCAGAATATCGAATTTAGTCTAAGGTGAAATTTTGGTACATTTCGGATAACTTTCATATTTTGATGAATAGTGAAAATTACTAAGTTTTAATTAAAAACAACTTTTTTAATCAAAATAATTAATAGTGATAAATTATGAATTTGAGTGGTTTTAAAGTATATTTAGAATATATTTTTACCATTTAATATAATGTTGGTCATTGGACATAATTTTACAATTAAACCGAACATAAATGAGTGTCAATCTTTTGATAGTTATTATCTCTTAAAAACACGCTTTTTGTTTTGACAGCGGGAATTAATTTTAAATTAATTTATGCCACTTCTGTGTTTTGAATTTAGGAAAATGGATTCCATATTTGGAATCAGGATGTTCAAATTGTGTAAATATGTAAATTTTATTTTTAGACATTTTGAATAATTACTGCGGTAAATATTTTATTTACCATGGTTAAGGGTAAATCCGGTAAATAAGGGTTACAAAATAATATTATAATAATACTAAATTACCCTAAAACGTGTCTTAACCCTATTGGTTGATACATGGTCGACCATGGGAATCTTTGGGTCTATTTTGGGACCCCATGGATCCACTTGTAAGTGATAATGACACTTTATTTTAATTAAGTTAAAATGAATACAAAAATGACACAAGCATATATCTTTTAGAAAAACAATTGTTACATAAGGTTATATATGGTAGATTTTAGATTATAAATATTCATTAGAAATATAAAAAGATTTCCTACATAATGATATTTTATTTATAATTTTTAGACATTAAATAATTTATTTTATTTATGACACAATGATGATGCAGTAATTACTATAATAGTGAAAACTTAAAATAATTGATATTATAAATACCCAAATAAATATAATATGAAACTTTTAATGAATTAAACTAATTTTATAGGATAATATGATATATTAGGATTTATTTAATTGACTTTTTTCGAAGTAATAAATCTGTTATGAGTTTCACAAAAATCAACTATTGAATAGTGTCAAAATTGACATAAAAGAGTTCTTAAAACAAATATTATATTATTAATTGATATTAAATTCTTAAAAATCTAAGGTTCGGCCAAGAGACTTATATTATGATAGGTTCATCATTAATGTACCACTTGGGGGTCTCTTGTATGTATATAGTAAGTTTATTAACCATATTATATAAAAATACAAAGAGACATTGTAAAAGTGAAACTACTTAACTTAGAGTTAATACTTAAAGATAAGGTTAATATAAGTACCCAAACCTGTCTAAATTCTATTGGTTGAGTGTTTTTCGACCTATCCCCACCTTAACCTTTGAATAATAAGCTTTGGAGCCATTAGAAACCGAATATGAAGTTATTATAAATTAATATTTCTAGATTTTCCAAAGGTGCCCCTCACCCCTCTTATAAAAGGGCACTCCTCCTTCTCATTTATTCACACCTTCAAAGCCTTTTGGTTCGGCCAAACTCTGCCCAAATACTCTCCCAACATCCCTCACTACAACCTAGAGGCCTTAGTTTGATCATAAAGCCAACCTAAGGAGCCCTTTTGATCAAATCAAAAGGAAGAACCCGAAGAAGAGGTAATGATTTCACCACCCTTCTCCAAGTTCATTTCTTCTTCCACTTCTTCTTCCTTTGTTCTTACCATTCTAAAATAATAACTACAGTATCTCACATATACTGTGATGTTATTATAAATATGGTACAACCATATTCAGTATTCTATCCACCCTTTGAATAACATGTCACCATACGTGCGTACGTACGGACTACCGTCTCCACGTCGTGGTGTAATTGTTATTCAATATAATATTATTTGGATGGGTATAATAATGATGTGTAACTCATGTAAATAGTAAATATAAATGTTAATGATTCTGTATATATGATATACCATCCATTTATATATTATTTTAATATCAAAAGAATGATATTGTCGCTCGTGCGTACGTACGGACTACCGTCTCCACGAACGCGATGAGATTCATTCTCCATCGTATCCATTCAAGTATAATTATCATTTGATGATTTAAAAATGATGTTTAAGGACTAGATATCATTCTGGATATGAATAAGATACAACAACCATGGATTATGTAACAAAACATATAAAATAAAATGAGTAAGTTAACTCCCGAAACGACGATAATTCTAAGATATTATTAACAAATCAATGTTAAAAGATCATATATGATATCATATTATTATATATGATTCTTCTATAATTTAATAACAACTATTTCACCATTATACAGGAGGTTATCCTACCCCAACCAAGGAAAAGTACAAGGTAAGGGTTTACTTTACAACCTCTTCATTATCCAAGGTTGTTTATACGTAATAATCTACTGGGATCTCTTTATCATCCACATCCATGTTTCATAAAAATGCATTTCAAAACATTTTTACTATTTACTAGAATATGAGTTAAAGTCATTTATACCCTTTTTGACTTTTATAAGTGGTTTATAAAGGAATCTTTCGATCGTTTTCAAAACAAGGTCCTTTTTAACCTTTTCGACAGAATTAAGGTAAGAATGTTTTTTTTAACTTATACGGCGGGTGCGGCTATTTTCCGCCGTTATAAAATCTTCAAAGTTTCCCTTACAAGCTTATAAGAATATTTTCAAAGAAAATGTTTTATTTTATATGGATCTTAAATTATTTCAAAATAAATGGAGATATTTCTTTAAAAAGAATTTTGATTTCATCTATGTCAACATCCTTTGATGGATTTTAAGATTATTTGAAGTTGATTTATTATGATACAAAACTTCTATATTGTATTGAAGGTTTTGTGATATGTTTGACTATGGATGTTCTATTTTTATACCATTCATAGTTTATGGTGAATGTATTGACATTTCATATGCTAGGTTTAATATGAATGTTTATGTTATGTTTAAACCTTTTCATATGGGAATGCATTGGACTTAATATGTGACGGGTGGAGCCCGCTATAGCTCCTCGATGCATCGGTAGGTCTCATGAGACAAACTAGTGTCTTGGCACAAGGCCTTGACAATATCTTATTTGTAGTCTTGGCACGAGGCCTTGGCTATGTGGTTATGATAGTCTGGCATTATGAATTCCAACATTATGAAAGTGGTTATTGATTTTTGCATGTGATTATTCGATTAGTAGAATATCCATGTGAATAGTTAAATGGCATTATTTCATTTTATTTATGCCATACCATGTTGAAAGTTCATATTTAAAAGGCTTTTGTTTTAGTTATACATTGCCTTAAATGTTTATTCTTATTTATGAAAGCTTCCGCTATATTGTTATCCTTACTGGGCATTTGAGCTCACCCCTTTTCTATGGTTTATTTTTCCCATGATGTGAAGAAGTAAGTTATGAATGACCTACAGGGATTTTATGAGGGGTTAATAGTGTGGATTGTGGAAACATTATGTTGTTGTAGTAGTTTTTCATTTTATGATGTAATGTAAAACTTATGAATATATCTAGTGTTTCCAATGCTACTAAACCAATCGGTCTTTTGAGATTTGATCTTTCTTGTGATCATGCCAATGTTATGTAATAATGCACCGACTCTGGGTAACTGGGGTCGGGGCGTTACAGTGTTTCATAAAAAAAATCAAAAGGAATATTTTTTAGGTTTTATGGAAGAGTATCTTTTACTAGATCACCTTTTTAAATGTTCAATTGAAATATATTTCAAATTATATTTAATTAATATCTATATTTTTAATATGAATTTAATGATTTATTTATATGTAAATTATTGTTTAAAAATGTTTATTTTTTAAATAGATTCAAATTGTTATGGGTAAATTGTTTCAAAAATCACTTTTAAATTATTTCCCTTTTAAATGTGTGACTTTTAAATGATTTCACAAAAAATGATATTTCTCTCATAGTTTTACTAATCATTCTTATATATGTCCAATACCATTACATGATATTATTCTTGATTTGGGTTGATTTATTATAATACATCATTCCTTATTGAATTATATGAGTTATGATACCTTTGACTATGGATTTATTATTATTATACCATTAATGGTTTATGGTTAATGTATTTAAATTTTTTAAGATATTTTTAATTTGAATTTTGATTTTTTATTTCAACATTTTCATATGGCGAATACATTAGACGTAGTAAGTGATGGGTGGGGCCTGCTATTACACCTTGATGCATCGGCAGGTCTAATGAGACAAAATATTCTCTTGACCTAAGGGCTAGACAAAATTTATATCTAGGGTCATTGACAGAGGAGTTGACATTATGGTTGAAATTTTGTGCAATATGCTTTCCATCATTAGCTCATTATTTATTAATGTTACATTTGATAATTCTACTAGTAGTATATACATGTGAATTAGTCGTTGAAATAATTTTATTTATCATTGCCATATTATTCTGAAGTATATGTTTAAAGGGATTTTGTTTCAATTTTATACCTTTCTATAAAGTTTTATGACCAGTTATTATATCTTTCTCTATATTTTTAATCCTTAATGAGCATCTGTGCTCACCCATTTCATATATTCTATTTTCCAAGGATTCCAAGAAGTACATTTTGATTTATATGCTAGTTTAAGCTAAGAGAATAATGAAATTCTCATGGGATTATTTATGATTTGTTTTATATTTGAAATTTTAGTGTAATGTCCATGTATGTAATTTATTTTCTAAGACTACCACTAATCGGTCCATCAAGACTTGATTCCTTATAGCCATGAAAATGTATTAAATTAATTTACAAGCTCTGTGCATCTAGTGTTAGGGCATTATATATGGTATCAAATAAGTATAGAAATAATCTTTGATATTTATTTAGATAAACTCTGTTTAGGAAACATTACCCTAATATAGACTTTGAGGATTAGTATAGAAGGACATCCAATTTTTTTGTAATGTAAGTATTGTTTGTGCATTCCAACAAATAAATCCATGTCGGGATAATACATGTGGACGTGTTTCGGGCACAGATGTACCTTTTTTTGAAAACTCAAACAAGGATATTAGAACATGAACTAGGGTATCTGGGTACAAGAAAACGGTCCTTACTATGCACCTGACACTCCTAGGGGATAAGATTAGGAGAATTCACATTTTCTTACAAACAATTATGATGGTTTTTTTAGTAAATACATCAGCATAGAAACCATTCTCTTGAGACTTAATGTGTGTAAATATTCAATTAATGTTGATAATTTTTTAGTTTTTGGATAATACATTATGATATGATCTATCCCAGTGTATTTTTACATTTAGAAATAGTTCCCAATAGATGGAATGAGAACTCCTACAATACACATGATCCAAATAGTAAGAGGGATCATATCTTTCATGGTCGTATTTCTTCATTTAGAAAGGAATTTGTCTCTCACGTATGTTCATCATATGGAGATGTAATATCATGTGTTAATTAGATAAGTGAAAAACTCTATGAGTCACATGGAATTGAAGGGAAGCCAGAGATTATGTGGATGCTAGGGGAAAATATGGATAAAGGGATGAAGTGATAGAGGTATTTTCCCAATTGATATAATTATGGAATGAATAACCCAATGAAGTTATTGAAAGGAATGAGAGTTTCTTATATGTGTGGAAAAATGATACCATGTTCCTAATTTAAAGGGTAAGAAAATGTTTTCAAATGATCAATGATTCAGGTTCCAAGAGTTGGTACACTACAGGAATCAATATCCAAATCATCAGAGTATACCCCAAATGATGTTGATGGATAACAATATTTTTATGATACTACTGAAGATGATGCGGAATGATTAGTGTTCTTCTGTTTTTATTAAATAATTAGGTCATTGGAGTATTTTATTAATGATGTACAAGTTATAATAATTAAAGAGTATATAAATATTGTTATGAAGTATGATTTAATTGAGGATTTGAGATTTTATGGTAATATGAAAAGTGACTCAATAGCAAGTTAATATATTTGGAAAATACATTGATACAGAAAAGATAAAACTTAATATGGTTGTGATAATAGAGTAGGGATTTTGGAGTAAGAGATTATTGGTTTGGATAAATTATTTTGCATATTCTTGACTACACTGAAACAAATTAATTTATTTGTTTATTACATCATTGTTGGAGGTTAAATCATTTTGTTAAAGAGTATTTCAAGTATTCTTTGTTTAATAGAAGGAACAATCAAGTACATACATATTCAAATAAGGATTTATGTTAATTAATAGTGATAACATGTTTTAAGACAATGCATGATGAATGTATTCACATGATATTACTTGTAAATAGAGATCTTTATAATGTTTACCTTCATTATATATATATTTTTGTGATCTTGGATAGAAGTTTTGTGAATAAATTTGATGGTTGGAATAGATTATGTTTGACATGTGATACTATTGTCTAAGGTAAAAAATTTCATAGGATTATTTTTGTATTGTTATAAAATAGAAAACTTCTAGGTCAGGCGGAAACCCATCGCATATGGAAAGGCCACGAGACTTGAACCAGTAAACAATGTGCGAAAAAGGTTCATCACCAACCCCTATCCTACATGATGTCCAGGTTTTTAAATTGTAGTTTATTTAAATGGTCTGACAAATGAATTATAAATTCATTTTTTGGAACCCTATAATATTTTGATAAATATAATATTTTGGAGTTCTATTATCTTTTGGATTGAAGGAGGAGTTTGTGGTAGAAATTAGTTAATGGATGGTACCCTAATTTTCAAATATTTTATCCTTAATCTATGAAAACATTTATTCTAAAACATTAGAAAATTATATTAAAACAAAAAAAAATGAGATATCTTATTTCTATTTGTAAACTTTTATTTTTAAAGAACAATTTCAAATTTAGAGAAATCAGTTTTTTGAAGGATGGGAGAATGTAAAACCCCATGATTTAATAGTACGGTATCGCCTTAAAGTAATTTGATAGCATATATTACATGTAACACCGAATTGGATTGCATTATACACATTATTGAGTTTCTGAGAAATAACACATTAGTTATATAATTATTTAAAGGAATTATTTATTTAGACATTAAATATTGTAATATTAATAAGAAAAATAATATTAAAAATGTTATTTATAATGTTTTAACCTAAATAAAACATATGTAAAATGAAATTTATTAGTTTTGTTAAATTATTTATATATTTAAAAAAACAATTTTTTTAAAAGATATACGTTTTATGTCATTTTTGAACAATAATAAAATATAATTATAGACACTCCTTAAAATTAAAATTTTTAAAATAGTCTTCATTGTTGAATTCTATATATCCAAATTAGAATTGGGTAAATTTTATGTATTTTTATGAAAACATTCAATTTTTGATTAAGAATAAAAAAATACTCCAAAGTACATAAAAGATGACATTTTCATCTAAATAATAATATTTATATCAAAATTTATTTTAATTTAAAAATATATATTTAATAAATATATTATCCCAATGTTAGTCGTTTGATTCATTTTATAATTGAATTATATATAAAAATTCCTTCACCATATTTTAATATATTTTTACCCACCTTATAAGAACATTTTCAAATTGGAATAAAACATAATTTTATCACCTCGATGAATTGAATCTCAGAAATATGATAGTCAAGGTTAAAATCTATAAGTAAAATTTTTCTCAATAAGATGAAAATAAATTTTTGTAAATAATATCTTTTTTTATTTTATTTACCACTTTCAAAATTATATATGTTATTTGATGGTAAAAATAATATTATAATAAAATAAAATTACCCCAAAACATGTCCTAAATCTATTTGATAAGTGTATTTTTTCCAAAATCCAACTTTGGACAAAAATATGTCCATTTTTTATCCTCTTGTATTAGATTAGTACATTTATTATATTTTATTTAAAGAATTATTAAAAGTGTTAAATTGAAATTTTATTAAGTAAAACTTTTTAAATATAGAGTTATACATATGATATATTCTATTATAAATATTCATTATAAATATAAAAAATATTTCTTACATAATGGTATTTTATTTATAATTAGATGAAATTATACAATTAAATTTATTCATGACATAATGATGAGGAATTAATTACCATATTCATGAAATAATAAAATAATTGATGTTATAAATATTAAAATAAATGTAAATTAAGACCTTTTAAGCATTTAAATATTTTTTTAGATTATTATGAAATGTTAAGGTTGATTCATATAATTTTTTACAAGTAATCATATTGGTATGACTTTCAAAAAAACAAAAATCTAATTAGTGTCAAAATTTTCATAAATGAGTTTTTAAAACAAATATTAATTTTTAAATGATATAATATTCTAAAAAATATAATATTCTACCAAAAGACATTTTTATTTATTAATATGTCATTAATAAACCATTTTAGGTTCTCTTGACATTTTATTGTATGTTAATGAACCATGAAATATAAAAATACAAAGACAAGGTAAAAGTTTTGGTATTTAACTAGGAGTTAAATCTAAAAGATATGGTTAATATTGTGACCTAAACTTTTATAAAACCTATCGGTGGAGAGTATTTCGACCCATCATCACCTTATCCTATAAATAAATATGTTTTTAGATATTATAAAACGGAAATTATTTTATAGTAAATTAACATTTCAAGCTTTTACAAAAGTACCCCTCACATCTCCAATAAAAGAGAATGTCAACTTCTCTAAAATTAACACCTATAAATCCTTTTGGAATGGATAAACCCTTATTCAATATCCTAAAAAACTACTCTCACTTCATCCTGGGGGATTTAGTTTTATGAAAAATTCTACCTAAGTAACACTTTTGTTCAAATCAACTTCAAGCACCCAAAGAAGAGAAAATTATATAATCACCTCTTTCAATGTTTGTTTCTTCATATTATCCCTATTTATATGTTGTTTCCATACCAAAATAATAAATCAATTACCTTATAATTACTATGAAGATATTATAAATATGGTATAACCATATTCATTATTCTATCCATCCTATGAATGGAAAAGTCACCGTATATGCATACGTATAGATTACCGTTTCTACGTCGTAGGGTAGTTTGTTATTCAGAAATTTCATTTATTTTTATGGGAATATTATTTAGTATAAATAATTTAAATTATTCATTTATCATATTAATTATTATGTATATATAATATACTAGTCAATGAAAAATAGTTTCACAATCGAATGAATGGTTTTGTTGCTCGTGCGTATGTACAACTTACTATCTCCAAGACACGATTAGATTAATCTTTAATGATCACAATTCATGAGTTTTACTTAAAATATATATATTTATATTGTATGATATATATGAAAAAATATTTTTAATGGAATAATATATATATTTATATAAATATATTTCATTTACTTACTTTTATAATATAAAATAAACAAATAGAAACAACGTTCATGTGTATGTATGGACTACTGTCTCCTAGAACGTTGTTTCCATTTCATATATCTATATATTATACATATTTATATTATGAACCTATATGATATATAAATAATCTATTATATTCTATATTAAATTAAATCATGATATCAATGATATGATGAAGAATACAAGTTAGAACACGTACGATAAAGAAATCGATTATTTCCGGAAATGTTATTTTAACATATTATTAATTTTTAAAAGGATAGTATAAATCAAATAATTAATTTAGTATGCTATAATTAATATTAATATTATTATGTAATAACTTAATAACATACAATGGTCATTATACAAGAGGTTAAACATACCCTTGACCAAAGGAATTTACAAGGTAAGGGTTTATTTCTCAATCTCATTATTATCCCAGGATTCTTATGTGTAAGTATTTACTGGGACATGTTTATCATCCATGACCATGATTCAAAAAGAAATTGAAAACTGAATCTTTTATGTTTTTATGGAAGGGTATCATTAACTACATCCTCATTTTAATTTTTTATGGACTTATTTTTCTTAATCTATTTTATTAATGTCCATATTTTCAAAATGATTTGAAGGATTTATTTGTATGGACAGTATTGATTAAAATTTTAATTATTTTCAAAATAATCAAAGTGTTATGGGACAATTGGATTCAAAAAAATTTTTTAAATGACTTCTTTTATAAACGTGTGAATTTTAAATGATTTCACAAAAGGGATATTTCCCTCAAAGTGGATTACTATACATTGTCAACTATGTAAACATCTTTTACATGATATTATTCTTTATTGTGGTTGATTTGTTATAATAAAATATTTCATATTTAACTAAATAAGTTATGATATATTTGAATATGGACGTTCAATTTTAATACCATTCATAATTTATTGTTAATGTATTGAGATTTTGAATTCTAGTTTTAATACGAATGTTTATATTATGGTTCAACATTTTCAAATGAGGAATGAATTAGATCTAGTATGTGACAGTCTTGGATAGATATAGACCCTTGATTAATTGTTAGGTCTCATTATACAATCTGATGTTTTGGAACAAGGTATTGAAAAAATTTATATTTCATTTCCTGGCACGAGGCCTTGACTTTGTGGTTATGATGTCCATCATTATGCAATCCCTGATTATGATATTAGTGATAAATATTACATGTGATTATTAGACTAGTAGAATATCCATATGAATAAGTAAATGTAATTATTTTATTTGTATTTTCCATTTTATGATGAATATTATGTTTAAAGGGACTGTGTTTCAATTTTATACCTTCCCATACATGTTTATGATTATTTATGATATCTTCTGCAATATTATTTATCCTTATTAGTCATCTGATCTAACCCATTTCTTATGTTTTATTTTACTATTATTCCAATATATATATTATGATTTATATGACGTTTTAAGTTAAATTAATAATATAATTATAAAAGGATTACTTATGTTGTGTTTTATGTAATAAATTGTAATTTAATGTTCATGTATGTAATCTATTTTCCAAGAATGGTAAACTAAACGGTCATTCCAGACATGATTCCATGAAATCATGTCAATATATTAAATAAATTCACTAGATCCGTGCTTTTGGGGTCGAGGCGTCACATGTGATGCCTTGATGATTAATGTTTTAATGTAGTAATGTTATCATGTATTAGAAAATATACCATGAAGTATTTAGATTAATTGGATTCCAATAATAATCATGTAGTTCTATCATAATAGTTAATGGTGGTAAAAAATTCATCATTTGTTTATTTATATATTTCTAATTTTTTATATTTTCTAATTTATTATTCGAACACATGCATTTAGTAATAGGTTGATTGACTAAAATATAATGAATTTATCATTTCGAGCAGAATTTATATTTAATCATGTTTTTTGTTTTTTGGAAATTAAAATAGTTACACATTACATAATACTAGTATCCTATAATTTTGGTGGAATTATGTGCTTTTAAAGAAGTTTTTTATGTTTTGAAAACTAATTTTTTGACATGCTATTAATAATTTATGAAAATATTTTTTTCCTAAATCTTTTTTTCATGGATATAATGGGTATTAGGTTATCATATATTTATATGAAGTAAATATTATGGGTTTGAAGGTATTTTCATAATGGCGGTTTATAGACATGGATTCAGTAGATAAATAAATTAAATATATATTTTAAATGTTCTGTTATGCATTTTTAGAATCATATTGTTATATTTAGTAACATAATATATTTTAATTGTAATTTTTATTATTTTCAAATGATGAAATTAAGTACTACTGTGAGTTCAATTTTTGTAATTTTTTAATTGAACAAAATTTATATTATTTTTCTTTATACATGGATAAAAAATAGATTAGAATAAATTTATATTTAAATTTCCAATTGATAATCAAATAAATCTTGTTTAAATAATTATTTCCCTTACAACCAAATGTACAAGTTGATAATATTTTATTTTATTTATTAATATTATTTATCTAATAGAATATTGAATTTATAAATATTATATTACAAAAGCCATTATTTTATTTCTTAAAATTTTCATGGCTATTTTTTTAGATTTGTGTAATTATGGTAAATTATGAATTTATACTTATGGAATCAAAAACATAATAAATGTGTATACGTTTATGTTCTTCAAATAGTTCATTTAAATCCTTTTAAAAAATATATAAATCCAATTTTTTTTCATGAATTTGATGGTTTAAGGACCATTTTATATTTAAATAAATTTTTACATTATTGTTCCCTCTAGAAGACAAATAGTACATAAAGGACATGACACCCTATATTAAGATCAATTTAAGAGTTTACATTTTTCTATTACTAAAAAATAATTTTGTAATTTCTTGAGAAACATTTGTGAGTAATGGAAATTTGTGAATGAATGTTTAATACTTCTTGATATAGTGTCAAACATTCATGATTATGTGATGATATATTTTTGAAATGAAAAGTTTTTTTCAAGTATAATTAAATGACTACATTGATTTATAAATTTGGAAATTGTGGGTTTTTTATAGTTCACATGTGTATATATATATATATATTAAAATTGTTTTATGTTATGTTATGATTTTTTAATCAATTATTTAAGTGTATATTTAATGATTAATTCTAATTGATTTGTTTTAAATTGGAAATTGGGTATGTTTTTTAATTCACTAATACTTATCATTAGGTGTTGAATTCAATTTTTATTGTCTCTGACTGAATTATCATTTAAATGTGTAAATTTTTGAAAAGTAAAACCTAACAATATAAAAAAATATTAAAAAAATTATTTTTCTACTAATATACAATTTAGTGTTTATGTGAAGGGTTATAAATATTTCTTAGTGATATTTTTTATAAAATCATTTGAAATATTTTTCTACTAATATACAATATAATATTTAGTTATTTTATTATTTTCGTGAAATTTGTGTTACATTATTATAAATTGGATCATATTATTAAAATATATGTTAATTGATGTTTGTTAGGTTATATAGGGAAAAAAGGGATTTAAAAAAATTAGTCAAATTAAAAATTATATTTCAATTTGAAAGGGGTTTTATTATTGAATTTCTACCTTAAAATGTTTATAATACTTATATTTATGCGGGTTTTTTAAATCCATTTTATGAACTTTTATTTTACCTCCTATTATATTTGTAAATTTATAAATATTTATGGCAGGTTTTGATATTTTGATGTTGCTTTCTAAATATCCAAATTGATTGCAACTTGTTTCCAAATGAAAACAAGAGATGAGAGTTAAGTGAATTAAGTTAGTGTAATTCATATTTGTTTTTAATTAAATTGACTAAATATTATTTGGATTGAATTTATTATGTTTTTTTTTCATGTTATGTTCATGTTTGGTCCATATATATATTATGATGTTTCTTTTTTTTTTTGTATGCATGGTATTGATTTTTTTGTGTTGTACATGGATTAAGAACATATAATTGGAGTCAATACCATGTCTAATATAACCATGTATATATGATGGTAATTGATTTAATAATTTCATAAAATGATTTATAATTTTTATTAAGGATGTCATTGAGTGGCGTTCGAGGTAATGAGATTTGTGATAGTCCTTAAAAAATAATGATCAAATGATAAAACCACAATCTCCTAACTCAAGAAGATTTATATAGTTGAATTTAAATGTAGAAATTTTTTTATAAATGAAATGGGATTATTGATATTTTGTTAACATATAAAATAATGTTTCATTTTCCACTAATATTACACTTGTTTTTAAATGACTATACTTGGTTGGGGCATCCCAAGTGTGAAACATTTTTTGATATAGTGAGTTGAAACACCATGGATTTTATATTTCTACTTTGTAACTACTATAGTATTTATTTTTAGGTGAAATGGATGTATTTTAAAAATTTTAATGAAAAAATGGTGGTCACATGAAATATTCAGGGTTGGGTAAACCATATATGATGATCATGTATTTTTAAATACATTGTGGTAGTGCGTGTCACGTTGTTAGTCCCTGATTTGATAAAATATACACATCAATTGTGAATTCCAAAATTTTGACATATTATTCATATTTCAAATTAAAACATCTCAATACATTTTATAATTAACTATTAGATTGTTGTTATCGTATTTTCAATTTTTTAATACCAAAAACAAATTATCGAATATGTAAATAGATGTTTAGCTAAAATTATCTTATAAAATATATTTCTATTTGGTATTCATATTTTTGGGTTAATAATATTTTTCATTTAATATTTATGTTGAATTTTATTTAATATGGAATTGATTATTAATCATATAATTTTTTGTAATTAAAATTTAAAATAATAATATTTTAATAAAACGTTTTTGGATTTTAATTACTTATTTATTTATTTAATGAATAGATTTTAAAAAACATAAAAATAATTCAATGTAAGCATGGTAATCCACCCTGTCATTTGGTTACTATACATGTGATACCCCTAGGTTGAGGGAAAATTCATTTGGTTAACTCATAATCATCACCACAGACCTTGGGAGTTCACTCATGGTAAGAGGTAAATTACTCTATTGTTCTGCTCCATATCCTTATCTTCCTCCTCATACTTCTCCTTCTCTATGTCACAGTTCTTCTATTTCCATGAAGTTGAATGTTTGTGGATTCCAAATTATAGGGATTTTGGGCTAGGTATTTCAAAAGAACATGTATAAACCTATATAGTCAGTGGGTATTTTTGTTTGGATTCAATTTTTTAAACCAATAAATTTTAGTTCAATATAATAACATACATAACATCTTTCATAACACACAATAATAAGATTTAGGAAAAATGAGATATATTGGTAAATTATAATTATTTAAATGTGATTGTTATAACATATCCATTAAATTATTAGTTATGAATATGAGTGGATGAATTATGAAATATACATATAAATATCATAATCAATATATATGTATTGAATAATTCTTAGAAAATAATCACTCATTTTTTGTTAAAGTCATACTCTGTTACAAAACATTTTCAAAAATGATATTTATTAAATTTTAATTTTAGAAATTATAATTTATTTCTTCCAAATTTAGATATTTTATTTTTTTAAATACATATCATTTTCTAAGTCATTATATTAGAATTTTTAGAGGATATAATTTTATGATTATTATGTTTTTTATTTTTCGGGAATGATTGTTTTTTATTTAATACTAATATTACATATTTTGTAAATTCAATAATTAAATGTATTAATTTGAATTTATAATTTTATTTTTTATTTTTTATAAAAGATAAATATGAACCATTTCTATTTAGAATAATTTAGTGATTTCTATATGAATTAGTATTATTAATGATTTTGATATACGTTATTTTTTATGAATAATATTAATTTTTCTTCAAAATAAGTCTAACATATTTCTTTATGGATTAATATGAAAATTTAGTTAATCTAATTTTAGTTGATAAATAAAAAATTTGGGATACCATATTTTCAGTTAGCAGTCTCATATTTGGAAAGTAGATCACTTTTATTTTAGATTATCAATAATTATACCCATAAAAAACTATTATCATCTCAATAGTAGTAATTTATACAAAATAGGATTAAAAATATGAAATAAAGTCTAAAACTCAACCGAAAACACGAATTTATATCATTTGGTGAATGAAATTTGTGCATTTAAGTCCCAAATTAGAATATATGCCATTTTGTTTCATTTTTCCTTTATAATATACTTTACATTTTTTATTGTAGAAAAAATTAAATAAAGTCAATCTCTTTCATTTAATACATCAATAATTTTTGTAACACCATGTTATTTTTTTCAATAACTCCATAGTTTAAAACTTTCTTTTCATCTTTTTTGGGTATATTTTCTGGATTCTCAAGGATGGAGATCCCTTGATGTGGAAAATGACCTAATTTTCTAGGATGCATTATTATTTGAATATATGGATTCATGGTATTATTATTTCAAATACATAGAAAGGTTTTTCCAATGAACATAGAACTCTTGGGTTCAGGTCCGTGAGTATTCTGCATAAAAACTATAGTTTCTTGAATCTGTTTAGATATTACACACCATGTAATTATGAATCATGACAAGTAATGTTCTATATGAAGATTTTTTAAACTATATGAACATCATGAACAGTTTATATGCTGATTATTAGGTTCATGTCATCTAATGAAAAAATTATTATTTTTTTTTATAAAAAGATAACATTTTTGGAAAATTATATTTTGTGAGGATGAAAAGATTTTAGGTTATATTAAACATAGTATAATTGTCCAAAAAATGTATTTTTGGCTGCTACATGTATTATTTTTTATTTCATTTTTTGTTCTCCCTTCTCCCTCCCAACCAAAAAGCTATCAAGGAATATTTTTGAGACCACCTAAAATTCTAGATCATTTCATTTAGTGATCCATTGTTGTTGTGGGTTTTGTACATTTATCTGGTTAGGAAATAATTTCTTTTAATCCTTGTTTTGGACATAATAACTTTGTTAGCTACATTTTTTATTCATATTTTTATCAGTTTTTGTTTTCTATTGACCCCTTTTATTTTCATGGTGTCCCATATTCATCGATGGCGATTCTCATAGTTTCTATTATTGTCGAAGCTAACAAAGTTTATAATTCTTTGAGGTAGGTGTTTCTATATAATGGGTTCTTGAAATTAATTCCGTATTTCATTTGGTAAATTTAAATTAGATTTTTCATTTATTGGTAGTGATATATTTTTTTAATGGATTCCTCAAAAAGAAAAAAAATTGTCTATTTTTTTCTTTGGATATTCATTTCTTGATTTTGAAATGAGTTTCAACCCACCAAATAAGTTTATCTAGTTATTTAATATATGTTATATAATATTTAACATGGTTTTCAAAATCATGTCTTACAATTGGGACATTTTGAACCCTCAGGGCATCTAGAAGTAGACATTGGTAGCCTTAATTTATGTGGGACTACTAGGAGGATACCTTTTCGATATAAATATCTTGTGGAATGACTCGATATATTTTGGATCCAAACATATGCATATATAGGATTTTGAGTGCCTAGTGTGTTTTATAACATTGTTTACAACCCATCATTAGGATCTATTTTATATATAATTTTTTACCTCACAACTTCCTTATCATGGATTATCCATCGTTGGTTTTTATTTGTGGTTTTATCACATAGAATCCCTTGATGTGATATATTATGTATATTTTTTATGAGATTAACTCATTATATAGGGTTATTATCTTGTTTATATAACAAATAATTTTCATATTTATTGTCTTATAAAATGCTTAGATTTTATTAATTGAAAAATGGATATCATTTATAAAATTGATGGAATTATTTGAATAGTTTTTAGAATAGTTTTTTTATTAAAATGTCCAACAGTTGCATTATTATTGATAGAACTTGTATGGAATCTAAGGTGGTATCATACAATGCTTTGTTTGATACCCAAAATGTTTTCTTTAAAGATGTTTTAGATGTATTATTATGGTTTTCATGTAAATAAAATGGAATATTGTGTCATATAGGACTATCATTCGATCATTGACATTAATGCAGGGTGGTTTATAGGTGACTATAGATAACATAGAGACATGTGTTCTTATATGATTAAAATATATCTAGTTTATCCAATTTTAATGTTTTAATGGATGCTTTAATCTCAATTTTTTCATTCTTTGTACTGTCATTTTATATCTTGGTTTGATAATATTCATGACTTGTTACTTGTTATTAATTTACCTCACCATGTGACGGCCATTTCATGTTTATGGATTGGTTTACCAATGTTAATCTCTTACAATTTAGTAACAGATTGAAATATCTTACTTATTTTTTTAACAATACTTGAGTTTAGTTATATGTCTTAGGTAGAGAAGATTTCAGTCTGTCAGAATTTTGATGCTAGGTGTGGAAAAGGGGAATGGCCACTCACATCCAAGACTGATCTTAGGTTACCATGGGTGGTCCATGACATGTACCAAGTTTGAGACATGGTTTTTAGATCATTTGAATGAACAATATTGGAAGGTTATTTAATTTGACCAATTATAATATGAAGCATATTTCATTGATAATAATTATAAATTTATTTAAATATATTTTGTTCAAAAAAATGATTTGAATAAAGAAATCGTTCCGATTATTTGTGAAATATTCTCATAATATTTTTTATTATTATTTGTTATATAATTGACAATTCTTTTGAGATGAGATATTCAAAATTGAATACAGGAAAAATCGGGATAGGATCCAAAGACTAATTTTCTAGTCGATACTTTCATCATTGATCTGATAATCTACACCATTCAAACCCAATGATAAGTAGGTTTTGGTATCATACGATATGAATTGGATCAATCATATGTGTTTACGAAGTAGAATATACCCATATTCAATTGATAAAATGGATACAAAGATATTATTAGTTTTGTGAGTGGAATTAGAGGATCTTTAATTACATTAATGCTCCTAGAATAACAATGGTGATTTTCCACATACCTACTCTAGGGATGATGAAGTGGATTGTGGGAATATTTTGTAAAACTATGTTGTATGAGAACCTTAATTTGTAATTTTCACAAATATATTTAATCAATATTTTTTCCCATAGATATTATGTGTGGAAGTGAATCTAGATTTTATGATTTTGGATCAATGGGACAGTACAATTATTCAATATTCATCAACTTTGTTTGAGTTGGTGCATCTAGAATTATATATGTTCACTAATGACTACCTAAAGGATTAAAGGTTTGAGTTATGGTTGAGGTGTTATATTTGGTTTATTTTTTATTATCATGTTCTTTTTGACCTTTTTGGTTGTCGTTGACAATGAAATTTAGGTTGAGGCAAACATAGCTGTGTTGAAATGTTTTGATGAATCTTCAATTGAAGAAGTTGTTAGCTATAGTGTTTCATTTTTCAATGAAAGTAAATATAAGGGTGGTAACTTATCTGAAAGACTATTTTTAGGGTCTTATTTAGGAAAACATGTTGCTATTTTTTTATAATTTGGGAGTTCTAGTCATCCATGTCTAACTATACAGAGGATATGTAAGGATCTATCATTAAAATATAACATAATCATGAATTAAATGAATAATTCACATAGAGGATCTTTTCAGGTTTATATTTTTAGAGAATTATGACATAACTATTACATATCAAAATATTACAAAGAAGATACTTCAACTATGTTTCAATAAAATGAAAACTATTAAAAATAATCTTGTCTAGTTCAATGTTTTAGATAACATGTCTTTCCTTGATCCCATCCATGAACCTATTCACCTTTATGTCCTATGGAGAACATTTAAAAAACAAGGGATGAGCATAAAAATTCCATTAAAGGTTACACAAAGAACGAAAACTGTTAGTTTTTAAAAACAACAAGTAAACCATGAATACTTTAACAAAGTAATACATTTCAACATTATGAAGTAGTAAATACGCATTACTGAATAAAAGATCACTACTTATCCTTTGTAACCAAAAGATTACCATAAACCCATAAAATGAACACATAACATATAAAGGTATCTTGGGAAATAAACATACATAAATGGAATAATCATACGGTCAACTTACACACATATCACTACATGGAATATCCATACGGCCAACTTCCATAAGCAATGAATTGGAGGTTACAACTTAACCACCCATCCTGGTATTCACTACACCACCCGTCATATGCTTTATCGCATAACCACCCATAAAATGTTCAAGTACCATCATAATACATAAAACAAATATAATGGAAAGAAAACAATTCCACATTTCAATCACAGTATATCACTTAAATATATTGAAATAAAAAATCCATTATAAAAACAATTTTCAATACCAAAATACATAAAAGAGTATATGTTATTTAATTTCTTTTAAAAACATTATGGCTTATTAAGGAATCCAAAGTTCAAATAGTACTCACAGCGGTAGAAAACTCGTTGTCACCACATAGGTTAAAAAGAAACATACTTTTTGTCGTTTCGTAAAACAATTCGTATAGAAAAGATTACATTTGAATAAAATTAAAATTTAAAAGTGTTTATATAGAGTATAAAATAAAGTCTTGTATTAGAAGAAAAATATGCCTCAACGAAAAGAGATTGAAATTAAGTTATTTACAAAGTCTTTATCCTTAGATTAAGGATAAATCAATTACATAATTATGTGTGAAAAGTATAAATACACCCAATATAATAGGATATTAAGTGTACAATAATCATAGCTCATCCCTACATATTCATAGTATGTAATAATCAATAAGTATAGGTTTAACCCAAAGAATTAATATTGGGTTAAGAAGTTCCCTTATAGAAATTCAATAGCCTAATGACGTGATTTTAAAATTCAGAAAATGAGATGATGAGAGATACAAAGGATATCTCATCACTTGAACATATCATTTACAGCAATAAGGATATATCAGAACATATCCCAACAAAAGAAGATTTAAATTAAAAGACCTAACAAAAATATGTCTTTTAAAAAGAGGAGGGTGAAAGGTTCCCTTATATTGGGTAACTTTAGAAACGTACACCCCATGAAAGAAGGGTCATACAATGAAGATGTAAATACCCATAAAAGAAATTTTATTTACACAAAGAATAAAATCATGGGCAGTACATACCCCACAAAAAAATAATTAGTGGAAAATGTAGCATGAATTTCACGGGAACAAAAAGTGAGATAAAAACCCCTTACCTCGTTCTGTTCAATCGAGTCGTATAACCAAAGGATAATAAACCGAAAATTAATCACATAATACCCTGAATATAAATATAATAATTATAATATATATGAATGGGCAGTACACAACACAGCACATGCAATAAATAAGTGGCAAACATTGGAAATCTCACAGAATTAAAAGTGAGATAAGAAATCCCTTACAAAAATTCGGCAGCCTAACGATGCCACTTAAAACATCCAAAATGGTTTGATGAGATCAAATAGGTTCTATAATAATATTAAAATAAAACGTACAGTAATAAGGATATAGAATTACATCCCCTAAAAAAGAAATATCAGTTTAAAAGGAATGACAAAAAAGAGAGTACTTAAAAATGGAAGAGAGAGGGAGGATCCCTTACCTAAAGTCTGACATGTCTTGTTCGTTTCCTTATATTCCTAAATAATAAACATTTGAAAATTTATAATTGATTAATTAACTCCATTAAATTTTATTATTATGTTTATATCACATATTATAATGTAATAAAAATTGGTTATTAATCCGAGTTCATATCAGATGTTTTTGACGATGTTCGGTACATGAGTCAAAATTGAACTTGTTGGAAAAGAATTTTCTTAGTAGTTATAGGTACATCATATCCAGTATAGTATTAATTATTTAAATATCATATATATCCATTATATATTCATTTAATACAATTCCATAACATTTGGAGATAAAAAAATGAAATGCACTGTTCATGGAGACGGTAGGCCGTACGTACACAGAAACGCTACTTTCATTTCTTTTTCATATTAATGGAATAAAAACTAAATGAGAGATATATATATTATAATTCCAGAATTATATCCATCATTTCGATGTAATATATGACATATATATCCATTATATATATTTATATTTATAATAGTACATAACATTTGGAGATATGAAATGAAATGTACCGTTCATGGAGACAGTAAGTCATACGTACACATCAAAACTACTTTCTATTGTATTTAATACATTAATGGAATGAAAAAAATAATGATACATAGGTATACTATAATAAAATTATAATATAATATATAACATCATTAAATCCATCCTTTATACATCCCACATATGGTATTAACGATTCAAATCACTTTGAGGGGGCGGTAGTCCGCACATCCTAAAATGCAATTATCGTGTTTACCCATTATGGAAACCATAAATTTATGGAATCAATGAAAATAAAGAAGAATAATGAATAAATATTCATAATTTATATATCATATATAACTACAGTGAAATATTAATGGCCACCATGAGAGGTGTTAAAAGAAGAATGAACAATCATCGTTTTGTGAGGAAGTAATTCTTCACCCAAAGAAACAGTATGTTCTTTAACCATTAGATTGAGGTGTGTCTTAGTGTAGCTCAAATAATCCTAATAACAGAATCCAAGTATATTTAAGATATTGTTTTTGTTACAAAATAATGTAATAAAAATATTTTAGGGGTTTGTAGATGCAAAATAAAACAAAAGAACATAAGAGAAGACATTACCATCAAATTGGATAACTCTTTTTGATTTTAGATCAAAGGATTCCGTGGAAAGACTTCTGCCCAAAGTTAGGCTTATAAGAGTAAGAGAGGGAAGTTCAGAGGCAATATGTGTAGAGGTTGGATGATCCAACATCTTGAGAGGTGTTGGTAGGGAGGTAGAGGTTGAGGCCTTTTTAAGAGGGGGGAGGGGCACTCTTGGAATGTCTTGAAAAGATACTTTATTATAAAATGATTTTGGATATAAATGGTCCCACAATTAAATATTTCGGGGATAAGGTGACAAGGGTTCAAAATCCAATCGTCCAATAGGTTTTTGACAAGTGTATGTCTTAGATTTTACATTATCTTGTCAATTTATATAAATCCTTCATTAATGAGTTAATCGATGCATCATCATGGTGTCATAAATATATTAATTTATATAATGTACAAAAATTATAAATTAAATACAATAATATGGGAAATATTTTTAGCTTTCCAATTAATATTTATATTTAAAAATATGACTTGTAAAACACCATGTTAAAATTGTTTTAGTAAAATAATACATGATTGTAACATTATTATTTTAACATTAAATAAAAAGTTATTAATGTCATTTTCTTACACATGTGGCTCCCTGGGGTCCCCAAGATGACCCATGGATTTTCTTGGTTGGCCAGGACTTTTCCAATAAAGGTAGGACATGTTTAACTACCACATAGTGGTTTCACTATTCATCAAAAATTGATGTTTTTCAGAAAAATACCAAAAATTACCCCTAAGCTGTATTTTATATTCTGAATTAAAAAATTATGTCTATTTTAAAAAATTCAAATAATATAAGTTTCATTAATTAATTTTATAATTAATTCCCATAGTCAAAACAAATTGCATGTTTTTAAGAAACAAAATATATCAAAAGATTGACACATGTTTAAGTTCAATTTCAAAGTGAAATAATTTCAATGACCACCATTTGATTAAATGGTAAAAATATATTCTAAATACACTTTAGACCCAATTAAAAAGTTAATCTATCCATATAAATAAATCAGATTAAAAGGAGGTTTTGAATTAAAATACAACATTTTCACTAAAAATGATCTTTATCTGAAAAATAAAAGAAATTTAAACAAATTAAATTTTGATTTCCAGATTATAAAGAATGATTTTATTTGGTTCAACATAACATATAAAATTTTCAAAATGTGGATTTAAAAACGGTTCACCATCAAAAGGTAGTTAATCGACCTTTTAAAGAATATTCGAATATTTATGCTTAAAATTGGATTCATTCACATTTTAAGACTCTATCATTTAATGGATAAAAGTAAAAATATTTGAAAAACATATATTATAATTTTTTAGTTTGTTCTTTTCATTCATGCCATAACAACGGCTTGGCATTAACTACCACTTAAAATAATATTAATTTATTATTAGAGTTCAACGTATGATTTCAAAGAAACTCATTGTTCCATATTGGGTATGCCATCGATCATAGAATTTCCTTTAAAGTAATATTAATATTTTATTCACAAATATTAAAAAATATGAAAAGTAATATTCTTTATTTACCTGGGATATTACAGGATATAAGGAATTAAAATCATTTCACATTATCAGGTCATCAGAAACGTTTCTGCGAAAGGATTTCTCAGTACAGTATAGCAAGATCAACTCTCACAGTGGGTTCACATGTTTGTATAGATTCATCTTGGTGTGATGGAAAAAATCCTTAATAAAATTGGGAAGTTCATGTGAAAAATCTGGATTTATTAATGTTGGAGAGTATGGTTGTGAAAAATATAAATCACAGTCATCTACAATTAGGTGTACTATTTTAATATCATCTATTAAAATGCATCTTTTTTTTCTACAAGTTCTACTAATTGTTTCATATCATCAATGATATATTACATTTTGGAATTTAATTCAAATGATATGGCATCATTTTTGGATAATTCTATATTTTTGGGTATGATTTGTGAACAATGATTCATGTGTCCCTTTTGTTAGGTATTGATGGCCGACATTGAGGTAGAATGTGAATTCTTGGTTCATGATCATGATACTTCATCTTGATTATCATCATAGATTGGATGATCCATTTTATGTCCAAGATAGACTTTTATTTCTAATGGGTATGATTATTATCTACCAATGTCATCACTCATGACTTTTTGGGTGAGTTGGACTCTTGATTAACAAGATCAGGGAATATTCTTCCTTTTTCCATGGTAATATAATCTTAGTTTTGAGAGATTTTTGTTTATGTAGTTGATCATTGTTTAAGTGGAGTAATTCCTATAGTGAATTTATATACCCTGAGGTATTTTTGGATAATATTTATTTTTTAACTCTATAGAGTGGTGCCGAGTTTACTACCGACCTTCTCCCTATAATGATTCTTGTTTTTATGCGATTTTATTGAATTGAACACTCTATATTGATGAAAATTAAGGACCAACATGAGGGTCTATAGGATAATGGATTTATTCATTGAATAAACTCACTATTGTCTTTAACTATCCTATTTTATATTTTTGTTGACGAGAGCCACATATATTTTATTGATATCAATAGTTATGTTTCTGATAGTTAAAGAAAAATATCCATACATTTGGATTGATAACCCATCTGGCCATATCATAGGGTCATGTTGGTTTTCAATGATTGAATTTCGTTCGAGATATAATAGTGGATGAGAGATGATATACCTAATACATCATTCATGAGTAGGTATAGGAATTTTGTGTTTCTATTTATACCATATTGTTTGAATAAATATCATATTGTTTTTTTAATTTAATGAACTGGGTTTTTCATTTTTCCAAGAAATCATTTTTTTTATTTCAGGATGATATTTTTATGGACTCCAAGACAAAGGAGGATCACAATTCCCATTTGGATATTGTTATTTAATCATTAAATTAACATCATAAATATGTTAAACTATACAAATTTGGGTTTTAGATTAGGGAATTGATATATATATATGGAAACTTATAACATAGAGGTTCATCTTAGTGGATCATAAAGTGTTACTACATGTTATGCACTGGTAGAATCCCGGAAATGCATTCGAGATCAAAAGAATATTGGATTTGGCGAGTTGTTATGAATTGTTTTTTTAGAATTTATCTAAGCTCTCTTCATTATGACTCTTTCATAATATAATGTTTTTAATATTTTGGGAATGAAAACTGACTGAGATATTTTGGGGAATTGAAGATAAGGATGGCTTTGGAACTATTTTTCATTCTTCTATAATCGGTTTTGGGATATGTTGTTTTCTATGATACATCAGGTTCGTGTTTGGGATGTGTCATTATGCAATGGGAGTTTGTGGTGGAAAATTTATCATTACATTCATTGAATCATGATAATTTCTTCCCAACTCATGATATTATGATTTGAGTGGTTATGAATGAACTGAAAATGTTGAATCACTATCTATTTGGGGTGTGGCTTATAATGTTTTTAGATCATAATATATTTAAATATATTTTTAATAAAAAATAAATTAACATGAATTACAAACTCTAGATAGTGTATCTTTATAGTTTTGAATTTTATTTTGTGTACACTCCAATCGAAGGTAATTTGGTTGGATTTTCCATGATTAGAAAGTTACTAACATTGGTGATGAATAATTTGTTACAGAGTGAAATCTGATGACTTTGTTTTGAGAGATGATCTTGGGAGTGGAAGCGATTGGCGGATAGGTTTTCATGGATTTGATTTAAGATATAATTTCCTTTGATGGCGTTTTTCATCTTGCGAAGGTGATATACACCATGTACAAAGGATTTAGGGAATCATTCTATCATGGGTAGACCATAGGTGAGTGGTATTGTTCTCTTAGTGGCTCCTCTTGCATCCGTTGTAGGTTTATTGTTCCATTCTCTCTCATGAATGAGTTTTTTGACTGTTGAAACAAGTATTTTTTTCTCTATGAACAATGGGGATTCCATGATTTATCATCAAATGAAACTTCATTATTTGTGTCATGAGATATGGCTCTCAATTATGTAATTTGTATCATAATTTCTTACGTGTCATAGGATTAAAATAATACACCATAGACATGTAGGTTTGTTTCAACCATTACCCATTTTTATATGAATGTGGGTTTAGATTTTAGTGGACTACATTGTGAGTTTTCACAAAATAATAGTCAGAAGTATTTTATTTGGGTGGTCGTTATTAGAATAATAGAATTGAAACATTTCTAACCAATCTAGGATACGGAGAATGTGGAAACACATGGGTAATTTAATGTCTAATAGATTAGTAGACATCATTGGGTTCACTTTTCAGTTGTACTTGGTCGGTACCTGAGGTTCACATCCATGTTCTAGATAGGTTTTTAGGAGGACATGGGTTCCCATATTAGATTGATCTCTTAATATAATATGTTGAATGATGAGATGTTAGAGTGGGAAATCCGGCTTATAGGGTATATGGTTCGGTCTTATATGCTTGAATATATATGATATTCATAGAATAATTTTTCATTATTCATCATCACACATATTAATAACTACCAGTCCTCGCATTGGATAGATCAATTTGAGTCTTTTTATTGGATACCATGTAGATATACCAATTGTTTGGTAGAGTTGAGAGATTGGTCCTAGATTGGGCCAAGTCTCATTTGAGATGTAATGGATATTGTTCATTTTATATAGAGGAGATTGATCATAGTAAAGAGACATTAGAAACCTTTTGTAGACCATCATCCTCATCCATTGGTGTTTGATAATGGTGATAAGGTTATTCTATGAGTTTTCCACCACATGGTACATCGTTTTTATGGTCTGTAGGGAATATTGGCATTGATTTTATTGGGCTGCATTGAGATCCAGAGATAGCTTGAGAAGGTGGCCTATCGTTTGGACCTATAGTCTAGTTTAAATTCGATACACTCATTATTTACTATTCCTCATATGAAGAGGTATATAACAAATCATCCCATGTAATTATATGGTAGGACGTTTATATTGAGACTAAAACTAGCTTTCTAGAGGATCTAATTCCAATTATAGATCTCATATAGAATTTACATTGTGGTAAAATTATTTCTCTAGTCTGAGTACAATGGATGTGTGGATGGAATATCCATGAAATTTTAGAGAGGGGATTTTTTATGATGCAGAGGTGGCCATAAATTTTTGGGATTCAATGAATTTGATGGAATTATAGTGGTAGACAGTGGTTATAGTGGGGATATAATAACATCACATTTTGCATTTCAGTTACTTTATATATTAATTTTTTTTATATTTCTTAATTATAGTTTTTTTAGGATTCTCAAGTATAGTGATACATTGCTATTTAATGTGAACTAATTATTAGTGATGAATTTTTTTAAATTGATGGAGTCTGAGTATAAATGTTTCAATGACTTAAAAGGGTTCTTCTCAAGTTCGAAGAGTTCTTCGCATGGGTCTATTGAGTTTTCAACTTAAAACCCATAGTTTCTCTTGTCTAATGAGATATTATATGTTGTTTTAATGGATTAATCATCTTGTAATGTTAATTAGGATGATGATATGGACTAGATACATAGTGTCAAGAGTTCACATTCATTCTAATAGGTTCAGTTCATATAATGTCAAAATATATATTTTAATAAAAAGGAATTGTGTTTTCTTAAAATTCTAGTCATTGTGAATTTCCTGACATGTAATTTGATTATAAGAAAAATAATTGTAGATAGATGATGATTTAAATGATAAACATCTGATTTTACATTAATTCATATTCTTCCCCTTTCACTCTCAACATAGAAACCTTCAATGGATATTTTTGGGACAAATTACCCTTACATAACATTTTTTCACTGATTGATCATTATTGTGATTGCAGTGCATTTCTCCAAGTAAGTGTGTCTTCTATTTCTTTGATACATCAATCAAAAAATCTATATTGGATATTTTTTTGGTTTTGATTTGTGAAATAATAGTTTTATTTATCGACCCATTTCAGTTTATTAGTGTTTCTTCTTCTATCATTGTAATTAACATAGTATCCAACAACCATTATCGAAGGATGCTGGTTTTATACCTATTTCAGGTTGGCATTCTTCTAAAATGGATCAATATAATGAATTTGTTTTTGTTATAGATAAATCTTCTATGCATTTTTCTTTTATTGGATAATTTTTTTCAAAAGGATTTTTTAAAAAGGTGAAATGTTTTTAGAAATAGTTATTTCATTGAAAATAGTTTTTCTTTAAATGTAAACGAGTTTTGAAAAAAAGCTAACTTCCATTGGAATTGAAATTTTTTATAAAATATTGAGATTATTTTTGAAATTTTATATTATACAATTTGATCATTGGGAATCTTTGGTGCATCAGCATGGAGACACATATGGAATTAGTGTGTATGACACCACAAAAGGGTGCCCTTTTGGATATTAGTGGACTATAGAAGGACATGATATTTTTTGGATCTAGCACTATGATGTTTTTGTCTCTTATGTGTCTGGTATATATATTCCCATGGTCTATGACACTATAAGAGGTGTTTTTCCTTTAAATTATTTATCACATGGTTGTTTTAATCACAGATATTTTTCTCCCAAGTAATTTTATGAGGTTGTATCACATTGCTTTGGATGATATGTTTTTTAAGGATATGTGTTTACATTATTACCTCTTGATTCATTTAAGTGATCATATTTATATCACATATATTTATCAAGATTTTTTTTTGAGAATATTAATTGATTTGATCAAATCCAATGGAAAAATTACTTATCAATGAACTAAATTTATGATAATGCTTTTAAAAAAATTCGAATATATAACTATTTCATTCTTACTATTATACCATCAAAAGACTATGAGGTGTTATCCAATTAGGATTTTTTCTCCCAAAAAACATTATCATTGACTAATTATTCGATTTTTATTTATAGGATGCAGGTAATGGAAATGGAATCCTTTAGCATGGAAGATTCTTGTTTTATCTTTGAAATCATATCATTGTGGTTTATAGCTGACTATGGGTCACATGGAGACTTGTTTTCTGGTATGATTCAGAGATTTATGGTGTAGTTTTTTTTCATGGTTGTATGGATATTTTTATATCATTTATTTTAAATTTCAAATATAATCATTTGTCTTTATTTTTTTATATTTAAGATTTGTCCTATTTTTTAATTTACCTAACTATGTGATTTTTACTTCCTATGTATGTTTTAGTTGACTTATTTTAGTATATTACACATTTACATAGGGATCAGAAGTAGAAAAGATTGTAAATATTTCTTTTAAATATTAAATAAATTTTTAAAAAATTAATTTATTTTTACTTTTTATTATTATATAATTACATTTAATTCTTACAAAACATTTACTAAACACATGTGAATGTAGTAGAACAATGATTATTGTTTTTTTAAAACATTAATATAAATATTTTTTGTTTGATTTAATGTATACTGTGAGTTTTCAAGATAAATTTATATTATTATATATGTATTAATATATATATATATGTGTGTCTGTGTGTGTGTGCATGTGTTTATAATTACATTCTTTTCATGTTGTTTTCAAAGACATGTTTTATGAATAGTTCTTAAAATTAAACTAATAGTATTATATGTTAACAATATTTTGATAAATTATTTTCAAATGACAAAAGATTTAGAAGATGTATAGTGGAATGGGAAATTGTAGAAACTATCATCCATGGCCATTATTTAATATTTTTTTTTGAAAAAGTAAACTTATAACTTATTAAGATTGAATAATTTTTTACTATAGTAAATTTGAAAATTTGTAATGAAGTGGTTAAACTAAAATATAATGTTTAAAAAGACTCTAAAACCTATATAAATTTCACTGAATGTGTATATTTCAAACCGATACTATTTTTCATTAAATATATTCTTATTTTGAAGGATTTTTCATGAAAATTTCCATATTAAATTTTATTATTTTATTAAATTCCATGACATCCCTCTCCCCACTTATAGAATTATACCCCTCATTAAACTTATTTACACCTAATTAATGATTATATATTAGAAAAACCGTAAACATTTCAATTATAACCTTCTCTAGATATAAATTAGACATGTTTTTTTCTCTCGAAATACCATTCCAATAGTCCTTAATAAATTATTCATTAGAGTCATACTGAGGAAGAAATAATTTTCTACCCAAAAACAATCAATTTATATATTCTCAATACATATCTTAATATATTTAATTATTCATAAAATAATATATTCATTATTAAAAAAATATACATAAATATTATTATGATTAAGTAACTGCCATTATCTATGCTCTTTTTCATCAAATGGGAAGTTAAAGTATCTCTTATGTATATGTGTGAACTACTTCCCCCCGTGGCGATACAATTATTTTTCATCCAAAATATTTCATCCATGTTTATTATTATGGGTTTAATTTTTATAATATATATTTATGAAATAACTATACTTATATAATTATAATTTCATGCATACATCCTTACATTCAAATATGTTATTAAAAGATAATGCCCCTCATGTGTATGTGTGGAATACCATATCCATGAAGTGATATGATTAGTTTTTAAAATAATATTTTAATTAATTTTAATAATGAAATAATTAATGAATATATATTATATAAAAATTATGCTGGAATGTTGAATCTATATTTTCCTTACATTTTCAATTTAATTAATGGTAAAAAAATCATTGACACATACACAGTACAACCAGAGTAATTAACTATTCAATCTATATATTTTATGGTTATATTAAAATATATATATATATATATAATTAATATGTATGATAATTATATAATGATAATAATTTTTGATATTCTATAACCATGATCAAATTATGAGTACCAAAACTACATAATAAAAATTCTCATGGAAATGAACTAGTTATCACCTGAAAATAGTGATGGTAATAAGGAATTATTAACAAATGGGTGTTGAAATATTATAAGTGGTTCATATTGGAAATAATAATTTTGTAAATTACCCTATTATTGGATTTTCTAAAAATTAATTTATTATATATTAGTTTAAAATAATTTTGTGGAAATTCAGACTTAGGGTAGAGGATTTTGATCTCGCAAATACTTATTTGAGACAAATGTTATTTTCCCCACTTGTGTTATTAATATTCTGTATATATAACCAATGATTCCATTTTATGATTCATATCATGAATATTATTGTGATATAAATGACATTAGCTGGTTATCACTTTCATGAAATATTGATTTGAAGTCACTAATGTGGTAATGGATTTATGTTACAACATAATTATTCATCATGATTGTATTTAATTATGTTTACTATCATGATATTTCATTATATATCTCACAATAATATAATATGTTTTCTTGTAATCCTATTAAATATATATATATTACATTTTTTCATTTCATTTTCCTCTCTACTCAATACACTAAATATTATTTTAAAAAAATTATCATTCTTTCACTCTCTAGTTGGAAATCTATTTTCATTAAATCTATGTTTTCTAAAATTGTTTTCATGAATGTATTAAATTATTAAAAGATTTTTATGATTATTTTCTATGACGTAGAATTTTTAAAAATGCGATTAAAATGATATTCTTTTTATTTTATGAATTATTTACATTCTAATTTTCAAATAAAATGTGTGAGTAAAATTTTTCAAAGATAAAACAAATAAATAAAAATACCCATCATTAGGATCTATAAAAATATTAATTCATATTTAATGGATTCCATTTATATTTCCATGAAATATATTTCCCATACTATTATACAAATATTGTGATTTTAAATAAGTTACTCCAAAATGACAATGAAATTTTTCTTATGAATGGCCCTAGATAAAATTTAAAACCATCCATAAATGTAAATAAAAACCCTTTATTTAACTTTTTTTACATGTAATATAATCCATAAATAGAATCCATATCCTCTCTCTATATATTTTATTATTAGGATTATAAAAATATTATAAAACATATTTATTTTTCAATGGTTATTTTATGATGAAACATTTAAAATTTTATAAATTCTATTTAATTTTCCTGGAATTCATATATAATGAATGATTTATGATTTTATTAAAAAATGTGAACACATGATGATTATGAAGTAATATGGGCCCATAATTTTATATCTCTCTAACAAATTATTTAAATATTGATATAAGGTCGTGGCCTTAAACATTTTATAATGATGAATTAAATGAATAATTCACATAGAGGATCTTTTTAGGTCTAGTGTTTTAGAGAAATAGCTCATATCTATTACATCTCAAAAGATTACATAGTAGACACTTCTACTGTGTTTCCATAAAATAAAAAAACACTTAAAAATAAATATGTCTAGTACCATGTTTTAGATAGAATGTCTTTCCTTGATCCAGTCCTTGACCCTATTTATCTTTAAGTTCTATGGAAAACATTTCAAAAACATTAGATGAGCATAAAATGCCAAGTAAAGGATACACAAAGAAGAAAAACTGTTAGTTTTTCAAAACAAAAAGTAATCCATGAGTACTTTACTAATGTAATATGATTCACCTTTATGAAGTATTAAAAACTCTTCACTGAATAAAAGACCATTACATACCCTTTTGTGCCCAAAAGATTACCATTAAACCCATATAAAGAACACATAACATATGAAGGTACCTTGGTACATAAACATACTTAAATGGATTAACCATATGGTCGACTTCCACACATACGTAAGGGAATAGCCATACGGCCGACTTCCATACCCAATGCATTGGAGGTTATAACGTAACCACTCGTCCTGGTATTCACGGCACCACCCGTCATATGGTTTATCACGTAACCACCCGTAAAATGTCCAAGTACCATCATTACACATAAAACATTGAAAATATAAACATTTCAATAAAAATATTTCATTTGCAATCACAATAAGTAGTTCCAAGATATTGATTTAATCAATCCATTTTCAAAAATCATTTAAAATAGATTTTTTAATTAAAGTGTCCCATTCCACATTGATGCTCTAAGTGGAATTATAATTTTAAAACATTAACGTCCATATAAATAATTACTGAAAACCATTTTGAAAACATGGACATTAAATATAAAGATTTATAATAATGAATCTTTAAAACATTTAAAACAATATTTTTTGTTAAAGAGTTTTTAACAAAATGAGAGACTATGGAATACAAATTATTGCGGAATAACATTTAATCTGAACATTATAATATCATGAGAATAAAGGTATTCTTGATTAAATATGTCAATGGAAAGTATAGACACCATATAAGAGTTAATTGGTGCACAACAACAATGAAGTCTCAATGGAAATTTAAATTGAGATGAAGTCCATTATAAAGATGGTATCCTTAAATTAAGGATATATCTATCACATAATTATTTGTCAGAAATATAAATAAACCCAATATATGTGGATATTATGTGTGAAACAATCAGAGGTCATTCACACATAATCTTGGAAAAAACCAATCCAATGGCATATATATTTAACTCATTGAAATGACATTGAATTATGATTTCCCATAAAAGTTTGTAAGAATTTATCAATGAGATGATTATGTGTATAAATAGTATATCCACAAAATGTTTTGTGGAAATTACAACATATAGATTAAACAAATAATATTGGAATAATAAAATCAAGAAGTAGAGGTTTAACCTAATGAATTGAAAGTGTGTTAAGAAGTTCCCTTACAGAACTCCGACAGCCTAACTGCGTCACTTTAAAATCCAGAAAATGAGTTGATGAGAGATAAAATTTTATCTCATCACTTGGACATAATAATTACATAAATAAGTATATCAAATAACATATCCCCACATAATAGTATGTGAATTAAAAGACATAACAGAAAAAGTCTTTTAAAAATAGGTGGCTGAAAGGTTCCCTTACCGAATTCGGTAACATCCGAAACGTTCACCCCATGAATGAAGGACTATAAAAAATTGATGTAAATACCCTTAAAAGAAAGAATATTACAGAAAGAGTAGAATAATGGGTATTACATACACCACTCAAAGGAAAATGGGGGATAATGTATCATAAATCTCATAGGAAAAAGAGTGAGATGAAAAATCCCTTATGAAAATTCAGCAGCCTAACGACGCCACATAAAACATCCAAAAAATGGATTTATGAGATCAAATATGGTCTCTAAAAATATGAACAAAAAAATTACAGTATGATGAATTTAAAATAACATCTCCACACATAAGAATGATGATCTTATAATAAATTACATAAAAGAGAGTACTTAAAAAAACGAGAGATGTTGGATCCCTTACGAAATTTCAGCAGCCTAACAGTGCCACCTAATAATTCTTAAAATGAATTAATGAGAGTAATAGAGGGTATCTCATCATATTAAAATACAAATTAAAGTATGGTGAATATAAAATACTATCCTCCAACATAGGAACATGGGTCATAAATGAAATGACATAAAAGAGGATACTTGAAAAGAAAGAGAGAGGTCGGATCCCTTACCTCGTGTCCGACATGACTCGATCATTCTTTAATCTCATGAATAATAAAATTTGGTCAATTTATAATTTCTTAAGTACCTCCTTTAAATATTATTATTCAATTCATATCACATATTATAATGTAAAAATAACTGGTTAATGAAGTGAGTTCATATCAGACGTTTTTGTCGATGTTCGGTACATGAGTAAAAATTGAACTTGTTGGAAAAGGATTTTCCTTGTATTTATAGGCACATAATCTGCAGAATAGTATTAATGTTTTAAATATCATATATATTCAGTATATATTCATTTTTTACATTTCCATAACATTTGGAGAAAAAAAATTAAAAGCACCTTTCATTGAGACGGTAGGTCGTACGTACGCATGGACGCTACTTTCATTTTTTTGTCATATTAATAGAATTAAAAATAGATAATATATATATATATATATATTATAATTCCATTATAATATATATGTTATATATATCACATAATTTCATCAATTTCATTCTTTATACATTCCCTGTATTTCATGAACAAGTCACATCACATGAGGGGGCGGTAGTCCAGACTTCCTCAAATGAAATTATCGCATTTTCACAACATGAAAAGCATAAATGTATGCATTAAATATATAATACATAAACATATAGAGAAAATAAATATAATATATATCATAAATAAATATAGTTCTATCATAATGGCCAACACGAGAGGTGGTATGAGAAGATAAAACAATCATCGTTTCGTGAGGCAGTAATTCGCTATCCACATAAATAGTATGTTCTTTAAACATTAGACAGAGGTGTGTGTTAGTGTAACTAAAATCGTCCTCATAAAAACATCCTAGTATATTTAAGATACTGTATTTGTTACAAAATAAATAAATAAAATGAGTTTAGTGGGTTGGAGAAGAAAAATAAAACAAAATAACACTAGGGAAGACATTACCTTTAAAATGGGTAACTCTTTTTTATTTGATCTCAAAGGCATCCTTGGGAAGACTTCTGCCCAATGTGAGGCTTCTAGGAGTAATATAGGGATGTGGAGAGACAAACTGGGAAGGGGTTTTCCGAGCCAAATGCTTGAGAGGTGTGGGTAAGGTGGTAAGGGTGGAGGCCTTTTATAAGAGGAGAGGAGGGTCACTCTGGGAAAGTCTTGAAAAGTAACATTATTATAAAATTAATTTCAGATTTTAAAGGTCCAAAAATTATATATTTAGAGGATAAGGTGATAAGAGTTCGAAATCGACCCATCCAATACATTTTTGGCATTTTTAGGTCTTATATTTTACATTATCTTTCATTTTATTTAAATCGTTAAATAATGTGGTAATCGCTACATCATCATGGTGTCATAAATAATTAAATTCATATAATGTCTAAAAATTTAAAAAAAAATACCATGATGTATGAAAGATTTTTATATTTATAATGAATATTTATAGTCAAAAATAATACTTGTATTACCCAATTTAAAAATTGTTTTAGTAAAACAACTCATGCTTGTTACATTTTTATTTTATATTTAAATAAAAAGTTATTTTTGTCATTTTCCTACAAAAGTGGCTCCATGAGGTCCCCAAGATGAACCATAAATTTTCTTGGTCGTCCATTACACATCCAATGAGGGTAGGACATGTTTCTTGGTCATTTCATATTATTAAAACATTATTTTTACCTTAAATTACACTAATTACCTTTAATCGCGATTAATAAAACTTAAAACTTACTATTCCCAAAAATTATTTTAATATCACTGAACCACATTTTACATCTTAATGACAACCATGTATGTTGGTTTTTTGAAAATCAAATCACAGAAGTTGAAAATTATCATTTAAACAAAAAATCAATTTTTTAACTACCACTTAGTGGTTTAACTATTCATCAAAAATTAAAGTTCATCAGAAAAATACCAAAAATTCACCCTAAGCTATATTTGATATACCGAATTCAAAAATTATTTCTATTTTAAAAAATTCAAAAACTATTATTTTCATTAATTAATTTAATAATTAATTCCTGATGTCAAAACAAATAGCGTGTTTTTAAGAAACAATATCTATTAAAAGACTGACACTAGTTTAAGTCAAATTTCAAAGTGAAATTAATTCCAATGACCACCATTGGATTAAATGGTAAATATATATTCTAATTTCACTTTAAACCCAATTAAAAAGATAATCTTACTATATATATAAATTATATTAAAAAGAGGTTTTGAATTAAGATACAACACTTTTAACTATTCATTAAAAAATGAACATTATCAGAAAAATACCAGAAATTTATCCAAAGTAAATTTCAATATCCTAATAATAAATAATAAGTTTATTTTGAAAAATATATCTTATAAAATTGTCAAAAGCTATATTTAATAATGGTTCACCATTAAAAGGCGGTAAAACCATCTTTTAAAAATAACAGAGTATTTATTCTTAAAATTGTATTCATATTAATTTTAAGCCTCTAACATTTATTGGATAAATGTAAAATTATTTAGCAAACATATATAATCATTTTTTAGTTATTTCTATTCATTCCCTCCATTACAACGACTATGCATTAACTATTATAATATCATTATATTATTAGTGTGTAACGTAAAATTTCAAAGAAACTCGTTGTTGCGTATTGGGTACCCCATCGATCATAGCATTCCCTTTAAAGTAGTATTAAAATTTTGTTAACAAATATTGATAAACATTAAAATTTAGTATTATTTATTTACATCGGATGTTACATCCTTCCACTATTTTGGGAATTGTGTCCTTTCAATTTCAAAATTGGGCTTAGAAACTCCATTGAATGTCCCATATTGGAAGAAGTGTCAATAAAACTATCACTTAAAAAGAATGGGAGAGAAGTACAAAGGTCACCCGAGTTAACACATACTAGGATTCCAAGTATGAAAATATGGATATGGAGGAAAAAACAAAGGGTTATGTTCTGAAGGAGTGGGATAGTAAACATGTCTAAGAGAAAGTTAACCATAAGAAAATCACAAGCTTGTGATGGGTTAAACGGTATTCGATTACCCAGTAGGAAATGTTAACAGACAACATTTTTGTTTTAAGTAACTCTTAATTGAGGAATTTATTTTTGATATTAACTAAATCATAATGAAACATACTTACTTTTCACATAGACTTTCAACTTTTACTAGATTCCTTAATCAAACTCATATTTTCTTCAAAATACGAGTATTTAGGAAGTCTTGTTCGCATTAAGAGTACTATAATAAACTTCTTGAGAATCACCTAATCGACAAAAGAGAACTCTATATTTCCCATCTCATTAGATATCAACCAAAACCAAACCAAAAAGTTTAGTACGAGATTAGATAATACCCAAAAATGATATTTTTTTTACAAAAAGAAAAACTACACCTAATCTCAAAAAAATTTCCAACAAAAACAAAATTTCAACAAAGACAATTGAATAAAAAACTATCCTAAAAATTATTCAATGCAATCCAAACTAAGATTGATACCCAAATCTCTGAAGGATTTGATCACATTGTCTTCCAAAGTAAATCATAACATTTATCTCCAAATAACACCAGTTTCTCTTAATGTCTCACATTGAAAAGTAATTATCCTAATCACATATTCTCTATGATAGGATAATAATTTCCATAGATAACACAAAATAAACTTATTCTTGATTCATTAAATCATCTAAATATAATGAATTATTCAAACTAGCCATGGACTTTGCGTAGTCCAGTGGTGGGCGATAAATACCTGTTGCACTTCTGTTGTGGGTTCGATTCTCGCAGCTTCGTCCGACGCGACGGGTTGTCACACGATCTGCGTGTTATCCTATTTCCGAAACTATATAATTTTATAAAATTCTTCAAAAAGAGATAAATTCATCAAAAATAACCGTAACATATTTTAACCTCATGTTTATCTCATTCCTTTCGTATTCCATCATATCATGTAGTAACACATAATTAACTCAACTTAAGGATCATATAAACCCTAATGGTTACCATTATATTTATTACCTAATCTTCCACATCGAGTTGGTTCTATCATAAAATATGTATTAGAGAACTCACCAAAGTTCAAGTGGTTAATTGGGACTCCTTGATAGTTGGTTTGTAATAACCATGAGATTCCTCAATGAATCCCCTATTACATCCAATATCCTAATCAGAGAACCACCATAGTTTCCTTCATACCCATTGTCACATTGGTTCCTGCTAGATCCATCCATTTACTAAAACAAAAAAACATTCAGTGTGACTATATCAACAAAATCATCATGTACTGAAGAGGAAGATAAACACTAAGATATACTTATCCAAGTTATCTCAAACTCATTCCATCCTTCCAAAAAAACAAAAATGACCCCATATAATATACTAACCATTATGGTTAAACACAACTTGTTACTTATGCTTAAATAATACCCTAACCTCTAATGTTATCTAAACCGACCTCTGATACAAACTATAAGGCACAGTCCTTAAACATTACATAATCATGAATTAAATGAATAATTCACATAGATGATCTTTTCAGGTTTAGAGTTTTAGAGAATTCGGTCATAACTATTACATCTCAAAAGATTACATAGTAAACACTTCTACTATGTTTCCATAAAATAAATAAACATATAAAAATAAACATGTCTAGTTCCATGTTTTACATAGAATGTCTTTCCTTGATCCCATCCTTGGCCCTATTCATCTTTAAGTCCTGTGGAAAAAATTCAAAAACATGGGATGAGCATAGAAATCCCAGTAAAGGATAGAAAAAGAATGAAAATTGTTAGTTTTTCAAAACAACAAGTAAACCAAGGGTACTTTACCAAAGTAATACTTTTCACCTTTATGAAGTTCTAAAAACTCTTCACTAAATAAAAAACCATTACTTAACCTTTTGTAACCAAAAGATTACCATAAAGCCCATATAAAGAACACATAACATATAATGGTAACTTGGTACATAAACATACTTAAATGGAATAACCATACGGTCGACATCCACACATACTTAATGGAATAGCCATACGGCCAACTTCCATACCCAATGCATTGGAGGTTATAATGTATCAACCCATCCTGGTATTCACGACACCACCCGTCATATGGTTTATCATGTAACCACTCATAAAATGTCCAAGTACCATCATTACACATAAAACATTGAAAATATAAACATTTCAGTAAAAACATTTCATTTGTAATCCCAAGAAGTAATTCCAAGATATTGAATTAATCAATCCATTTTCAAAAATCATTTTAAATAGATTTTTGAATTAAATTATCCCATACACCTTTGAAGATCTTAGTGGAATTATAATTTTAAAACATTAATGTCCATATAAATAAATACTGAAAACCATTTTTAAAACATGGACATTAAAGATAAATATTTAGAATAATGAATCGTTAAAACATTTAAAATGATATTTTTTGGTAAAAAGTTTTTAACAAAATGAGAAACTCCGGAATACAAATAATTGTGGAATAACATTTAATTAGAACATTATAATATCATAAGAATAAAGGGATTCTTGATATAATATGTCAAAGGACATTATACACACCATATAAGAATGAATTGGTTCATAACAACAATGAAGTCTCAATGGAAATGTAAATTTAGATGAAAGCCATTATAAAGATGGTATCCTTAAATTAAGGATAAATCTATCACATAATTATGTGTGAGAAATATAAATGCACCCAATATAAGTGGATTTTATGTGTTAAACAATAAGAGGTCATTCACACATAATCTTGTAAAAACAATACCAATGACATAGATATTTAACTCAATGAAATGAGACTGAGATATGATTTCCCATATAAGTTCATAAGAATTTATCAATGAGATGATTATGTGTAGAAATAGTATATCCACACAAAGGATTGTGGAAATTACAATATAGATATTACACACATAATCTTGGAAAAATAAAATCAAGATGTAGAGGTTTAACCCAATGAATTGAAAGTGGGTTAAGAAGTTCCCTTACAAAAATACGACCGCCTAACGTCGTCACTTTAAAATTCAAAAAATGAATTTATGAGAGATAAAATGTTATCTCATCACTTGGCCATAAAATTTACATAAATACGGATATAGATGAATGTATCCAAACATAATAGTATGTGAATTAAATGACATAACAAAAGAATTCTTTTAAAATGAGGAGGGTGAAAGGTTCCTTTACCGAATTGGTTCACTTCCGAATCAAACACCCCATGAAAGAAGGACTATACAAAATTGAGTTAAATACCCATAAACGATATAATATTACACCAAGAGTATAATAATGGGCAGTACATACACCACACAAAGGAAAATGGAGAAAAATGTAGCATAAATCTCAAAAGAATAAAAGTGAGATGAAAAATACCTTATAAAAACTCAGCAATCTAACAGCACCACTTAAAACGTTCCAAAAATGGATTTATGATATCAAATAGGGTCTCTCATAAAATGACCAAAAATTACAATATGATGAATATAAAATAACATCTCTAAAAATAATAATTATGAGCTTATAATAAATGACATAAAAGACAGTACTTAAAAAGAATGAGAGAGGTTGGATCACTTAGGAAATTTCGGCAGCCTAACGGCGCCACATAAAAATTCTTAAAATGAATTGATGATAGTAATAGGGGGTATATCATCATATGAAAATACCAATTACAGTATGGTTAAAATAAAATAACATCCTCTAACATATGAACATGGGGTATAAATGAAATGACATAAAAGAGGGTACTTGAAAAGAAAGAGAGAGGTCGGATCCCTTACCTTGTGTCTGATATGACTCTATCATTCTTTAATCTCTTGACTAATAAAATTTGGTAAATTTATAATTTAATAATTACATCCTTTAAAAATTATTATTCAGTTCATATCACATATTTTAATATTAACATAATTTGTTAATAAAGTGAGTTCATATCAGACGTTTTTGTCGATGTTCGGTACATGAGTAAAAATTAAACTTGTTGGAAAAGAATATTCCAGGTAGTTATAGGTAAATCATCTCCATAATAGTATTAATGTTTTAAATATCATATATATCCATTATATTATGATTTTTACTATTCCATAACATTTGGAGATAAAAAATTAAAAGCACCGTTCATAGAGACGGTAGGTTGTACGTACGCATGAATGCTACTTTAATTTTTTTTTCATATTAATGGAATTAAAACTATATGAGAGAGATATATATATATTATAATTCTACTATAATATATATATTATATATATCACATAATTTCATCAATTTCTTTCATATACATTCCATGTATTGCATGAACAAGTCACATCACCTGAGGGGGCGGTAGTCCACACTTCCTCAAATGAAATTATCGCATTTTCACAACATGCACAACATAAAGGTATGTATTAAATATAAAATACAGAAGAATTGATAAGAAATAAATATAATATATATAGTAAATAAATATATTTCCATCATAATGGCCACCATGAGATATGGTATGAGAAATTAGAACAATCATCGTTTCGTGAGGCCGTAATTCACCATCCACAGAAACAGTATGTTCATTTACCATTAGATGGAGGTGTGTGTTAGTGTAGCTAGAATCCTCCTCATACAAACATTATAGTATATTTATGATACTCTTTTTATTACAAAAGATGTAATTAAAAAGAGTTTAGGGTGTTGGAAAAGAAAAATAAAACAAAAGAACACTAGAGATTACATTACTTTTAAAATGGGTAGCTCTTTTTGATTTGAGCACAAAGGCTTCCTTGGGCAGACTTCTGCCCAATGTGAGCCTTCTAGGAGTAAGAGAGGGATTAGGAGATACAAAATGTGCTGGGTTTGGCCAATCCAAAGGCTTGAGAGGTGTGGGTATGGTGGTAGAGGTGGGGGTCTTTTATAAAAGGATAGGAGGGTCACTTTTGGAATGACATGAAAAGTAACATTATTATAAAATTATTTTCGGATTTTAAAGCTCCCAAAATTATATATTTAGAGTATTAGGTGATAATAGTTCGAAATCCACACATCCAATAGGTTATTGACATTTTTAGGTCTTAGATTTTACATTATCGTTTCATTTTATTTAAATCGTTAAATAATGAAGTAATCGATGTATCATCATGTTGTCATAAATAATATAATTTATTTAAAGTATAAAAATTATAAAAAAAATATCATGATGTGGGAAATCTTCTTATCATTCGAATTAATATTTATGGTCAAAAATATTACTTTTAAAACTCGATTTAAATATTATTTTAGTAAAATAATTCATGTTTGTGGTATATTTATTTTAACTTTAAATAAAAAGTTATTTATGTCATTTTCTTACCAATGTGGCTCCATGGGGTCCCCAAGATTACCCATGTATTGTCTGGGTCGGACATGACACATCCTATGGGGGTAGGACATGTGTCTAGATCATTTCATATTATTAAAACATTATTTTTACCTTAAATTACATTAATTACCTTTAATTACGATTAATAAAACACAAAAGGTACTATTCACCATAAAAATATTTTAATCTCATTGAACCACAATTTAATTATTAATTACAACCATGAATGTCGGATTTTTGAAAATAAAATCATAGAAGTGGCAAAGTTTCATTTAAATGAAAAATCAGTTTCTTTAACTACCACTTAGTGGTTTCATTGTTCATCAAAAATAGATGTTTTTCATAAAAACACCAAAAATTCACCCTAAGATATATTTGATATTATGAATTCAAAAATGATGTCTATTTTACAAAATTCAAAACATATGAGTTTCATTAATTAATTTAATAATTAATTCCCGCTTTCAAAATAAATAGCGTGTTTTTAAGAAACAATATCTATTAAAAGATTGACACTACTTTAAGTCCAGTTTCAAAGTGAAATTAATTCCAATGAACAACATTGGATTAAATGGAAAAAATATATTATAATTTCACTTTAAAACGAATTAAAAATATAATCTAATTATATAAATAAATTAGATTAAAAAGTGGTTTTGAATTAAAATACAACAATTTTTACTATTCATTAAAAAATGAACATTATCAGAAAAATACCAGAAATTTATCCAATGTAAATTTCAATGTACCAATCACAAAGACTAAGTTTATTCTGAAAAATATAGCTTATAAAATTGTCAAAAGATAGATTTAAAAATGGTTCACCATCAAAAGGCGATAAAACAATCTTTTAAAAATATTATAGTATTTATTCTTAAAATTGGATTCATTTGGATTTTATGCCTCTAACATTTATTGGATAAATGAAAAATAATTTAACAAAAATATGTAATCATTTTGTAGTTACTTATGTTCATTCCCTCCATTACAACGGCTAGGCGTTAACTATTATAATATTATTATATTATTATTGTGCAGCATAAGATTTTAATGAAACTTGTTGTTGCTTATTGGGTATGCCATCGAGAATAGAATTCCCTTTAAAGTAGTATTAACATTTTATTCACAAATATTGATTAACATTAGAATTTAATATTATATATTTACCTGGGATGTTATAATTGATATCTAATAAGATGATAAGAACTGAAATAGGGTGTGAACCCAGTTATATAAGGGACTCTGTCTAATTTGATAGTCTTGGGTGTGATCACTGAATGATGATATGATGTTATGGGTAGTAAACCCAATCCACTTTGATTGTGTCAGAATGGAACCTCGATAGAGGAAAAGTTTTTTTAGTATGGTTAATCCAAAATCATATATTGTTTATCAATGTTTTTCTCCCATGGCTTATATTCAATAAATCATATATGATTCATGTATTTTAAACTAACAAGTATTATTCCATTTTTCGACATTATTATTTTTTATTTTTAGTTTATAGTTTTCAAATTTTATGAGAATATTTTCCTTTCATGATGATCATTTTGATTAGATGATTTTTTATATCATTATTTTATTCCATAACTGATTATTTGAGATATTCCTTTTATATGTTTCCTTTCCCTAGGTTATGTAAACAGTTTTTATTTATTATATGTATTTGACAGATTATATTTATGAAAATCATAGTGGGAAATGGTGCATATCATTGAAGATGTCATTCTTATTTATCTATCATTCCAATGTAATTAAACCTATATGATTATTACATGGATCACAATATAATGTAATTCATTTTAATTTTTTAAAAGTTGATATCATGGAATGAATATTATGGATCACTATATTTGGTATCATGTGTTGGGTTTAGTAAATATATGGATATTAGGATTTGATAACTTTAGTGAAAACCCTAGTGATAATCTTATTTATAGGATAACATGCAAAATTTTTGGTAAGATAGAGATTATATAGTTTTCTTAGAAATAAATATTAGTTTAGGTATTATATGTTTATGGTTGTTTGTAACATATGAGTCATTGGATAATAACAGTAAATATATATTTTAATGTATATTTGAACCATCATTCATGTGCATGGATAATGTCCCCTTACTACAGACATGGTTCCATATGTCTAGGGGTATTCTACGATTAATTAATATTTTAAATATAAAATATTGTGATTTATTTAAATTGATGATCATAATGTATGAACTTATATAAACTTAAGGAATAATATAATGGAAGATGGTTTCACAATTTAGTAATTGAATGAAGGTTTTTTCAAGATATCTCACTCTGATTGTTGTTTCTTACACTATAGTTTTTAGTTATAGATAATGTTTCTAACTAGTAAGATCTATGTTAATGGTCAATGTTTTATAATATAGAATGATTATATAAATATGAAAATATATTAAATATGGAATATAAGTTAAAATATTGTGATTACTACTAATTATCTATCATGAGATATGAGTATCAACGGAAACATTTGAGACATTTCAAAAAAGTCAAATAATAGGGTGATATAATTTTTTGAATGTCCATGTGGTAATTACTAAAGATGAATGAATTTTCAATTTTCATCACTTCATGAATATGGGGAGGAGTACCATGGAAAATTTTTCTGAGTACGGGCATGATGTTTTGTGTGTGGAAATGATAATTATAGAGAAATAAATTTCTATTGAATTTAATTTATTATGGCAGGGAACTTGAGAATTATCCAACTCAATGCCCAAATCAATGGGTTAACTCCTAAATCATGAAATTTATTATTTCATACCAATAATTTAAAATGAACTGTTGAATTGTGTATCACGATTTATGAATAATGTTATAGATTCTTTGTATCAATGATATTCTGGAAATAATAATCCTGAAACATCTATATATTGGTACACATATGTATTTCATTAAGAATTTAAAGACATAAATTGAACTATACTGATACCCATGAAATGTTATTTTTTTTTAATGGGATATTTTTTGTGAAAATTTTATTAATGGAATGTTAACACATAAAATTTCCCAAATTATGAATTTGTACTTTTTAGTTGTGATAAAAAGATGATTTACAATGAAGATATTGATGATATATTATTGGTAACCATGAAATTGGTTTGTGATTTAATGATAATGTAATTTACATAATCATTGGTGAAGTTTAGTTATTATTGGATTATTGTAATATGCTCAATAATCAAATTTTTTTATTTGACAAATAAGGATTGTGTTCAGTTTTTTAAATATATATTATAAATGAGGTTTAATTATGATTAATGTTATTAATATGATTTCAGATAATATATGATCTGGGTATTAACATGTTTAGTTTGTTACATTGTGAGTTACATTATATTTTCCAGGTATAAATGTTAATACTAATCTTAAAATATTTCATATTATGGGTCAAATATTTCATATTTTTTTGGTTTTTAATTTATTCATATATATTTTAGAGGAGTAATTAGGCTATTTATTTTCAAAATAGACTATGATTAAAATTGGGGTCATTTTTAGATTTTAGAAGATAATGTAATATATTTGATACATTTATCAAACAATTTTAGTTTCATTTAGTATTTAAAAAAGTAAGAATTATTTTTAATTATTATATTTATATTATATTCCATAAAAAAATTATTTTATTTCTTCTAGTATGAAAAAATAATATTAGAATAAGTGATAAAGTGTAAATTCATCCAAGATCTAAAAACAATGCTATTGTTCTTATGAAATGTTGTGAAATCATGTAATAACATTCTATCATGTAATCTAGCTTAACATTTATTTAATCACCCAAAAATTTAAAAAATAATCATGAAATAAATTATCCATCATTTAACCTTGATTTTTAATGAATCAAAGGTCATTTATAAATAAAACATTTATGGTTTTATGGTCAAAATCATTCTCATTTCCATGTTCCCCATCACTATTTATTAGTCCATGGAAATTATATTTCAAATACATTTCAATAACTTAATTTCTTACTAGTGATATCCAAATCTGGGAACAAAATTATGCTCTATTACATGTAACCATTATGTTTATCACACCCCTTTTTAAAATAAATTTTATAATAACTTTTGATGAAATCGTTTTCCAATACTAAACTTGACTCATGTATCTTGGAGTAACTGTATTATTTTAATATATTAGAAAAAGATACAATTAATTATTTCTCAAATAACTCCATATCTCATTAGTCATCATGATCTAGATATATACATGATTCCCATATTAACCTTTAAAACATGAATCATAATACTTTTAATAATAATATCATTATTCCATTTTTAATAAACTTTAATGTCAATAAATTATCAATTTTGGATTCTTGGGAATAGAATAATATAACGGTGGGTTCAAATTCCAAATACATGTTCTATACAATGGAATCTATCCGTATTAAAAAAATATAATAGATAATGAAAATTAGATAACTAAAAAAATTACCTTTAAATAATTCTAATAGAATAAACAAATAGAAATGTAAATACAAGAACACACATTCCATTTAAAAAATATGACTATAATAATTAATATGTAATAATAATTAATCAAAAACACCTTCCATTCAATCAAAAACAATACTATCAATATTTGGTATGGCATAATAAATATGGAAAGATAAATAACTATAAACACATTTATTTTAAACAATGAACTAAAAAAATGGATCCATGGATAAAATAATTTTGAATATATAAACTGTATTAATAAATTATTTCTTAATGAATTAAAATATTAATTATTGGACATCAACATAATAAAAAACATCATAACACTCCTTTCATGTCCTTTCATTGGATAGTTTAATTATATTGAGTATGTATACACCAAAAACCCTTTTGAATAAGGCTATCCAACTAATTAATCTAATGAAAATATTTATGCTTCTTAGGACTATCTATATTCATGTCATGTTAATATGTTCATGTCTAAGTAATTCTTTATATTTGTAATAATCAATTTAATTCATAAATATTATGTTTCATCAATAAATATTTTTATTGAATAAATAATATGGATTTATGAAGATTTTTCTATTAAATAAAATAAAACATAATTTAAAATGTTTTATATAAATGTTATATATGTTTTAGGAAATAATAATATCCTTGAAAATTAATATGAATATTTACTGTATACGTAATGTCCAATGATTATATGAAATTTGATATTTGATGGGAATGTTAATGACGACATAAATTAATCAAGAAATTTGATTTCAATACATTCCTTGGTTAAAAGGATCCCAAATAGTCCATATTAAGAATATAGATGTTATCAATAAAATATTTCCCCAGTGGATTATAAGTAACTTATAGGGTTGTTTCCATTATGAATAGAAATACAATTATAATATAATTATAAACATTCTTGATGAAAATATAATTCCAACATTGAAATTCACATTTTAAATCTAAATTTTTTTAGAATAGTATTAAAATAAATAATAATTATATTTTACTTTTGAAATTTAATTTTCAGATAAATTATTTGTCATGACAGTTGGAAGTTACATACATTTTGTATATGTTAAAAAATTGATTTCACAGATGTAAATAGTATTAAATTATATTCATTCTGAATGTGAAATGTAAATTCTATTTAAATTTTATTTTAATTCAAACTTGGTTAAAATTTATTTCTTATATAATATTTTTCTATGGTTAAAAATAATATTGAATCATTTTATTAAAAAAATGGATTATGAAGAAAAAAATATTTTTTTCCAAACAGAGATATGATTTTGATTTGTTTGAGAACATTATCGTCTATTTTCAGTACCATGGAGTGAAAAAGTTATATTATTTCATGAAAAAGACATCAATAACTAGGTAAGATTAAAAATATAGGGTGTTTTTAAATAATTACCATTTTATTTCCTTCAATTTAAATTCATGCATAAAAAATCATGATTAATCTGTGTTGGTGAAATAATCCTGAAAAATAACATAATATTTAAGTGATAATTAATAAATGAATTAGTTATTAATATCAAATTTAAATCCGCATAAAAATACAGATAATTTATTATATGTTATTCCAAATTAATTATACAGATATTCTACAAATATCTATGAAAGCAATGATGAAATATAACCCAATTAAAAGATATTTAATGATGAAATTCGTTTCCACGAGGTAATTTTGAAGTCAAATACAAAATGATGAAAAAATAACATTTTCATATAAAATGACACTATGTATTATGTATTCATGATATTACTAAAATATTGTGTATTATATACACCGTATAACATAATTTAGGTTTATAACAATATAATATTCCACAATGAAGGAAAATTAAATCGAAATCCATTACCACATGCTTCCTCTAAATTTAAAATGATCTAAATTCCCATATAATGGATTTAATAATGTGATTAATATATACCAAAACCACTACAAATTTTATAATATAATATATGATCCTATAATACCATTTTCACCCATTTTTAATAATAATACATTATTTTCATTGTTTCAGGTCTTAATTTCTTTATTTTCTCAATGGTTTTTTTCATGACTGTTCTATTTCCTTGATTTATGAATAATTAAATTATAAATATTTTATATTAAAATTTAAATTTATTATTTACTAATTATATATTTTTATAATAATTCTTGATTTTATACATCGAAAATGAATCACATCGCTTCGTGGAGACATTAGGTCATACATATGCACAAGTGACGATATCATTCGATTAGTGAGTTAAAAAATATGGAATTGGGTGAAATATTATTCTCCTATAACTAATATAATCTATTATATATCACATATATTCATTAAAGTTATCCTTAGTACATTATAATAAAATTTTAATTGAAAAAAAGGAATCACTTCACTTCATTATGTGGTAGTCAACTCCACACACGATCGATATTATCATATTATTAATGACTTTGATAATTATATGTTATTTGAGATTTATAATTACATAATCATAAAATATTATAAATTTCATATAAACATGTCAAATCCGTCATTATTTTCATCCTTGAAATTTGTTCATAGAAATAAAATTCCACTGGTTTGTGAGGCGATAGTCCATTATAGTAATGATCGATAGTTTCATTTCTCATTGGATGGAAAATGAGATGAATATAGTTTATACCGATAATATAATTATATCCTACTAAATATATGATATATATTTTACAATATAATCATGTTTTAATTATATTTGATGGAAATAGAATAATAAACAAAATAAATATTCTAATTTTTTGAAAATACACCCTATTTTGAAAAAACAACTTTTGTTTCCGAAAAAATACATAATAAGTTGGATTTATGATAAAAACAATTGATCTATGATGATTTTTTTCATTAAGAATATAATTTGGATAGTATTTTTCTAATCAAATGTATGTTTATGTTTTATGCAGGGATTATTGGAATGGATTTTTATATATGGGTGTTATGACATACATAGAATATTTCAAAAGAATCAACTGTACCCAGATTTTTATCATTCCAAAAGATAAAAAATGGGGTCATTAAAAACCATTTGATGTGACAAGTTTCAAATAATTCCATCCATAAGGACATGAATTATATAAAATATGAAAATGTTAGATATAATTTGATATTAATCTGAATGAATTTACATAATTAAATTTATAATTTTATAATAGAATAAAAAAATAAATGGTGTTGATTATAGATATGATAGTTTATAGAGGTATCAAATATATTATAAGGGGAAAATATATGAGATATATTGTGAAGAAATTATATTTAAATAAAAAATTAAGAATAATAAAATTGCATAGCCTTAGTTGGTTTTTTGTCATTAAATATAGGTTTTTATGTAAGGAAGAAATAAAATCAAACATTCTCTAAAACATGAATAAGTGTGGATGATCTATCCATTTTTTTAGTTAATAATTTTAAATATTAGAGTATTACCTACATTGGTAATGTTAAGACAATATATTTAGCATGCTTTATTAATGAAAAATCTTTTATTCATTTATTGAAAGGAACTTGTGTTGTATTCATCAAACATGAGTTCAAGGATAAATCATTCAATTATTATACCAAATTGGGACACTAGTTGATAGTATGTCCTTTAGTTATTTTTGGATACATCCAATGATTTGTTTCTCCCCGTGAGTTACGAAAACTGTACATAAGGTATCATTTTTTTCTTTCCATGTGTAATGTGAATTTAGAAGTGAAATATATCACTCTATGAAGTTTTAGATTCTGATTTTATAAGAAATAAAAAATTTCAAGATAGAGGATAGTTCCCTAATCCCCCCCACAAACTCTCTATAAACCCACACATTTTCTAGGGTCATAAATTTTTTTTATGATAGAAGAAATTGTTTGCATTGAAGATCAGCAAGTCTGAATCATGATACGATGAGGGTAATTTATCCTAGTTCATATTCTGAGATTTATTATCCTATGGAATCAAGTATGTTTCTATGTTTCACTTCCGAATATGATTAGTGATGTTTTAGAAGGGATTTCTATTTTTGTATCTATTATTGTGTATATTAATTTGGGAAATTGTTTATGATTTCCCTTATTCAATGAAAAAAATTAGAATGATTGAAATGAAATAATTATTCAATACTTATTTTCATTTTTTATGGATGTTCTAGACCATATAATTATTTTTTTACCCTTATTTACTATTTGTTGTATTTTATATGAGATGATAGAATGAATTTTTTATTTTATAAGCATTTAAGAAATATAATTTTTTCCTTCTTTTAAAAATAGAATTTATTAATTATAACATGGAAGTTGAATGATAAATTAACATGATATTATAAATAAAATAATTATGATTTCAATTTCAAATTCAATAAGTATAATTTCACCCAACATGGAAAAAATATTAAGGGGTCTCTTCTGATCTTTTTTGATAACTCTATATTGATAGTGTAACACCCCAAGTAAATAAAGAATATGACATTTTTATATTTATCCCTATTTGTGAATAAAATATTAATATTACTTTAAAGGGAACTCTATGCTCGATGGCGTACCCAATACACAACAATGGGTTTCTTTGAAATCATATGTTGCACTCTAATAATAAAATAATATTATTTTAAATGGTAGTTAATGCTTAGCTATTGTAATGGTGGGAATAAACTAAACTAACGTCAAACTAATTACATATGTTTGTCAAATATTTTTACTTTTATCCAATAATTTTTTGAGGATTAAAATGCAAATGAATCCAATTTTATGCATAAATCTTATAATATTCATTAAAAAGTTGATTAACTTCCTTTTAATGGAGAACCCTTTTTAAATATAATTTTGAAAATTTTAAGTGTTATATTTTACAAAATAAAATTCTTCTTTCGAATCGGGACATCAAAATTTACTTTGTTTAAATTTTTTGTATTTTTCCGATAAAGTTCATTTTTAATGAATAATGAAAAATGTTGTATTTAATTCAAAACCTCCTTTTAATCTAATTTATTTATATGATTAGATTATCTTTTCAATTTCTTTTTATGTGAAATTAGAATATATTTTTAACATTTAATACAATGGTGGTCATTGGAATTAATTTCACATTGAAATTCGACTTAAACTAGTGTTAATCTTTTAATATATATTGTTTCTTAAAAACATGATATTTCTTTTGATAGCGGGAATTAATTATTAAAAAAATTAATACAACTTATATATTTTGAATTTATTAATATAGACTTCATTTTTGAATTCAGAGTATCAAATATACCTTAGGATGAATTTTTGGAATTTTTCTAAAAAACGTCAATTTTTGATGAATAGTGAAACCACTAAGTGGTAATTAAAAAACTAATTTTTCATTAAATGAAACATTACCACTTCTGTGATTGGATTTTCAAAAAACTGACATACATGTTTTTAATTAGTAAGTAAAATGTGGTTCAATGAGATGAAAATAATTTTTGGTGAATAGTAACTTTAAAGTTTTATTAATCGCGATCAATGGTAATTAGTGTGATTTAAGGTAAAAATGATATTTTAATAAAATTAAAATATCATCACACTTGTCCTAACCCTATTGTATGAGTCATGGCCGACCATGAAAACCCATGGGTTGATTTTTTGGACCACATGGAGCCACTTGGGTAAGATAATGACATTAATGCCTTTTATTTAAAGTAAAAGTAATTAAATGACACAAACATGTATTATTTTACTAAAACAATTTTTACATGGGGTTATACAAGTCAAATTCATGACAATAAATAATAATTGGAAAGATAAAAATCATTCCTACATCATAGTATTTTTTTATATAATTTTTTGACATTAAATAATTTAAATTATTTATGACTTCATGATGATGCAGCGATTACCTCATTATTTAATGATTTAAATAAAACGAAATGATAATGTAAAATCTAATACCTAGACATGTCAAAAACCTATTGGATGGGTGAATTTTGAACCCTTATCACCTTAGCCTCGAAATATATCTATTTGGGACCTTTAAAATCCAAAACTCATTAGAAAATAATGTAACCTTTTGTGACTTTCCAAGAGTGCCCTTCCGATCCTCTTATAAATGGCCCCCAACTCTACCGCCTTACCCACACCTCTCAAGCCTTTGGCTTGGCCAAACCATGCCCATTTCATCTCTCCACATTCCTCTTTTCATCATTCAAGACTCACCTTGGGTAGAAAGCTCTTCAAAAAACCCTTTTGGTTCAAACCAAAGGGTGTTACCTGATTTAATGGTAAAGCCTTCTTTAATGTTCTTTTGATTTATTTTTCTTCTCCAACCCCCTAAAATCATTTTATTCATTTATTTTGTAACAAAAACAGTATATTAAATATTATAGGATGTTGTCATGTGAAGGATTCTAGCTACACTTACACACACCTTCGTCTAATTGTAAAAGAACATACTGTTTCTGTGGATGGCGAATTTATGCCTCACGAAACGATGATTGTTCAATCTTCTCTTAACACCTTTCATGGTGGCCATTATGATGTCACTATATTTTATATATGGTATATATGGTATTTATGTTTTCTATATGCTTCTGAATTTTATATTTAAAACACGTCTTTATGCTTTTCATATTGTGAAAATGCAATAATTTCACACGAGGAAGTGTGGACTACCGCCCCCTCAAATGATGTGACTCGTTAATGAAATACATGGAATGTATAAAGAATGAAATTAATGAAAATATGTGACCTATATAACATATATATTATACTGTAATTAATATATATATATAGCTCTCAACTTTTTTAATTCCATTAATATGACAATGAAATGAAAGTAGCGTTCATGTGTACGTACGGCCTACCGTCTCCATGAACGGTGCGTTTCATTTCTTTTTTATCTCCAAAAGTTATGGAGTAGTATAAAATGAATATTTACTGTATATATATGATATTAAAATCATTAATACTATTTTGGAGATGATTTACTTATAACTACATGGACAATCATTTTCAAACAAGTTCATTTTTGACTCATATACCAAACATCGTCAAAAACGTCGGATATGAACTCACAATATTAACCAATTATTATAACATTATAATATGTGATATGAAATGAATAATAATCATTAAAAGTGGTGATTACGAAATTATAAATTGACCGAAGTTTTTTATTCAGGAATATAAAGAAACGAACAAGACAAGGCAGACATGAGGTAAGGGATCCAACCTCTCTCGTTCTTTTTAAGTACTATATTTTATGTCATTTCTTATAAGGTAATCATTCTTATGTTTGGGGTGTTCTTTTATATTCATCATACTGTAATATTTTTTCATATTATGAGAGACCCTATTTGATCTCATAAATCCATTTTTTGGACGTTTTATGTGGCGTCGTTAGGCTGTCGAGTTTTCATAAGGGATTTTTCCTCTCACTTTTATTCTTGAGATATTTATGCTTCATTTTACACCATTTGCTTTTTAGTGGTGTATTTACTGCCCATTATTCTAATCTTGTTGTAATATACTTTCGTTTATGTGTGTTTACATCAATTTTGTATAGTCCTTCTTTCATGGGGTGTACGTTTCGGAAGTTACCCAATTCGGTAAGGGAACCTTTCACCCTCCTCATTTTAAAGGACTTATTTTTTAGGTATTTTAATCTTATTATGATGGGATATGTTCATATATATCCTTATTGCTATAAATTTTATGTCGAAGTGATGAGATACCCCTGTTTATCTCTCATCAACTCTTTTTCTGAATTTTGAAGTGACGCCGTTAGGCTGTCAAATTTTTGCAAGGAAACTTCTTAACCCAATTTTGATTCTTTGGGATACACTTTTACTCCTTGAATATGTCGTTCTATGAATATGTGTGAATGAAATCTGATTTTTTTACACATAATATCCAGTTATATTTGGTGTATTCGTTTGTCACGCATAATTATGTAATTGATTTATCTTTAATCTAAGGATACCATCTTTGTAAGGGAAATTATCTCAATCACCTTTCATTGAGGCATATATTGTTCTATTACAAGACTTTATTTAATACTGTGTATAAACCCCTTTTAATTTTAATATTATACAAAAGTAATCTTTGTCGATGAAGCGTTTTCCAAAACGAAAAAAGGAATGTTTCTTTTAACGGACGCGGTGACAACGACATTTTCCGCCGCCATGAGTATTATTTGTTATTTGGCTTCCTCAACAAGTCGTAATGTTTTTAAAATGAAATAAATACCATATACTCTTTTATGTATTTTTGTATTGAATATGGTTTTTTATAATGGATTACTTATGTAAATATATTTAAGTGATAAATTGTGATCAAAGTGTATAAATGTTATCTTTCCATTATATTTGTTTTATGTCTTATGATTTTATAATGGTACTTGGACACTTGACGGGTGGTTATGTGATAAACCATGTGATGGGTGGTGCCGTAAATACTAGGATGGGTGGTTACGTTATAACCTCCAATTCATTGGGTATGGAAGTCGGTCGTATGGCTATTCCATTAAGTATGTGTGGAAGTCGACCGTATGGTTATTCCATTTTAGTATGTTTATGTCCCAGGTTACCTTTATATGTTATGTGTTATTTATATCGGTTTTATGGTAATATTTTGGTTACAAATGGGTATGTAATGGTCTTTTAATCAGTGTATAGTTTTTACTAATTCATAAAGGTGAAAACTATTACTTTGGTAAAGTACTCGTGGTTTACTTGTTGTTTTAAAAAACTAACTGTTTTCCTTCTTTGTGTATCCTTTAAGGGGCTTTTTCTGCTCTTCCCATGTTTTTGAAATGTTTTCCAAAGAACATAAAGATAAATAGGGTCAAGGATGGGATTATGGAAAGAAATTCTATCTAAAACATGGAACTAGAGATGTTTCTTTTTATGTGTTTTTTTCTTATTTTTTGGAAACATAGTAGATGTGTCTACTATGTAATCTTTTGAGATATAATATTTATGACCTAATTCTCTAAAACTCTAAACCTGAAAAGATCATCTATGTGAATTATTCATTTAATTCATGATTAAGTAATGCTTAAGGCCGAGTCTTTATAGCTGGTATCAAAGGCCAGTTTAGATAACATTAGAGGTTATGGTATTTTTTAAGCATAAGTGACAAGTTGTGTTTAACCACAATGGTTAGTATATTAGATAGAGTCATTGTTTTTTTTAAAGTTTTAATGAGTTTGAGATAACTTGGATAAGTATATTTTAGTGTTTATCTTCCTCTTTAGTACATGATAATTTTTTTGATATACTCACACTGACTTTTTTTGTTTTAGTAAATGGATGGATCTAGCAGGAACCAAATTGAAAATGGGTATGAAGGAAACTATGGTGGTTCTCTGATTAAGAGACTAGATGAAATAGGGGATTAAATGAGGAATCTCATGTTTATTCCAAACCAACTATCAAGGTGTCATGGTTAACCACTTGAACATCGGTGAGTTCTGTAATACATCGTGTACGAGGGAACCAACTCGATGTGGAAGTTCGGGTAATATTTGTAAAGGTAACCATTAGGGTTTATATGATCCTTTCTTTGAGGTAATTATGGGTTACTACATTATATGATGGAATACTAAAGGTATGTGATAAACTTGAGGTTAAAATATGTTATGGTTATTTATGATGAATTTATCTCATTTTGAGAAATGTTATAAAATTAAATAGATTTCGAAAAAGTACAACACACAGACTGTGTGACAACACATCGCGTCGGATAAAGCTGCAGGAATCAAACCCACAACAAAAGTGCAACTTGTATTTATCTCCTACCACTGGACTACGTGAAGTCCTTGTATAGTTTGACTTATTATTTTTAGTTAGATGATTTTATTAATTAAGAGTATGTTGATTTTGGGTTGTCTATGGAAATTATTAACCTATCTTGGAGGATATGTGATTAGATTAATTACTTTTCCATATGAGACTTTTAGAGCAACTGATGTTATTTGGAGATTAGTGTTAATGTGTACCTTGGAAGACCATGTGACTAAATCCTTCAAATATTTTGGTTTCAATCATAGTTTGGTTTACATTGAATAATTTTATATACAAATTGTTTATCGAATGGTCCTCGTTGATCTTTGGGTTTTGTTGGACAAATTTTGGAGATTAAGAATAGATTTTCTTTTTATAAAGGGTTACCCTTTTTTAGATTATCTAATCTTATTATAACAATTTTAGTTTTGGTAAGGGTCTAAATACTTTGTAAATATATAGTTCACTTTTGTGGATTAGGTGATTCTCTAGAAGTTTATTATATTACTCTTAATGTGAATAAGTCTTCATAAATACTCAACATTTTGGGAAAGTATGAGTTATTGTATGAAATCTAATAAAAGTTGAAAGTCAACATGACAAGTAAGTATGTTTCCTTAATATCAAAAATAAATTCCACAATGAAAAGTAACATAAAACAAAAATGTTTTCTATTAACTTTTTCTACTGGGGAATCAAATATTGTTTAAACCACCACAAGTTTGTGATTTTCTTGTGGATAACTTTCTCCTAAACATTTTTTATATCACTCTCCCTTAGAACATGACCCTTTGATTTTTCGTCCATATCAATGTTTTCTTACATGGAATCCTTGTATGGGTTAACTCAGGTGGCCTCTATACTTCTCTTTCTTTCTTTTAAAGTCATTGTTTTACTGACTCTTGTTCTGATGGGGGACTTTCAATGATGTTTTCGATCCCAATTTTAAAATTGCGAGGACGCAATTCCCAAAAGGGGGGAAGGATGTAACACCCCAGGTAAATTAAGAGTATGAAATTTTTATATTTATCCCTATTTGTGAATAAAATATTAATATTACTTTAAAGGGATCTCTATGGTCTATGGAGTACCCAATACGCATCAACGAGTTTCTTTGAAATCTTACGTTGCACTCTAATAATAAAATAATATTATTTTAAAAGGTCGATTAACCTCATTTTAATGGAGGACAATTTTTAAATATATTTTTGAAAATTTTATGTATTATATTTAAAAACTAAAATTCTTCCTTAGAATTGAGACATAAAAATTTACTTTCTGTAATTTTTTGGTATATTTCCGATAATGTTAATTTTTTTAATGAATAATGAAAAATGTTGTATTTTAATTCAAAACCACCTTTTTATCTAATTTATTTATATGATTAGATTATCTTTTGAATTGGTTTTAAAGTGAAATTAGAATATATTTTTACTATTTAATTTAATGGTTGTCATTGAAATTAATTTCACATTGAAATTGGACTTAAACTAGTGCTAATCTTTTAATAGATAATGTTTCTTAAAAACACGCTATTTGTTTTGACAGAGGGAATTAATTATCAAATTAATTAATTAAACTTATATGTTTTGAATTTTTTAAAATAGAATTCATTATTGAATTCAGAGTATCAGATATAGCTTAGAGTGAATTTTAGTTATTTTTTCTTAAAAACATCAATTTTTTATGAATAGTGAAACCACTATGTGGTAGTTAAAAAACTGATTTTTTGTTTAAATGAAACATTACCACTTCTGTTATTTTATTTTAAAAAATCCGACATACATGGTTTTCATTAGGATGTAAAATGTGGTTCAATGAGAATAAAATAATTTTCGGTGAATAGTAACTTATAAGTTTTATTAATCGCGATTAAAGAGAATTAGTGTGATTTAAGGTAAAAATGATATTATAATAAAATGAAAATATCTTGAAACTTGTCCCAACCCTATTTGATGAGTCATGGCCGACCAAGATAACCCATGGGTCGATTTTTGGGACCCCATGGAGCCACATGGGTATGATAATGACATTAATGCCTTTTATTTAAAGTAAAAGTAAAAATGACACAAACATGTATTGTTTTAATAAAATAATTTATACATGGAGTTATACATGTAAAATTTTTTACTATAAATATTCATTGGTAAGATAAAAATATTTCCTATGTCATATTATTTTTTTATAATTTTTAGACATTAAATAAATTAAATTATCTATGACATCATGATGATGCAGCGATTGCCTCATTATTTAACGATTTAAATAAAATGAAAATATAATGTAAAATCTAAGACCAGCACATGTCAAAAACCTATTTAATGGGTTTATTTTGAACCATTATCAACTTATCCTAGAAATATATCAATGTGGGACCTTTAAAATCCGAAACGCATTTGAAAATAATGTATCCTTTATTGACTTTCCAAGAGTGCCCCTCCTCTCCTCTTATAAAAGGCCCCCACCTCTACATCCGTACCCACACATCTCAAGAATTTATCTCGTCCAACCCCTTCCCATTTGATCTCTCCACATCCATCTATTCATCATTGAAGCCTCACCTTGGGCAGAAATATCTTCAAGAAACCCTTTTGGTTCAATCCAAATGGAGTTACCCGATTTAAAGGTAAAGTCTTCTTTAATGTTCTTTTGTTTTATTTTTCTTCTCCAACCCCATAAAATATTTTTATTAATTTATTTTGTTACAAAAACAGTATCTTGAATATACTAGAATGTTCTTATGTGAATTATTAGAGCTACACTTAAACACACCTTCGTCTAATGGCTAACGAACATACTGTTTATGTGGATGGTGAATTTCTTTCTCACGAAACGATGATTGTTCAATATTCTCATAAAACCATTAATGGTGGCCATTATGATGCATATATTTTATATATATAATATATATGGTATTTATGTTTTCTATATGCTTCTGAATTTTATATTTAAAACATGCCTTTATGTTTTCATGTTGTGCAAATGCGATAAATTCATACGAGGAAGTGTGGACTACCACCCCCTCAAGTGATGTGACTCATTCATGCAATACATGGAATGTATAAAGAATGTAATTAATGAACATATGTTACCTATATAAGATATATATTATACTGTAATTATAATATATATATATCTGTCAATTGTTTTTAATTCCACTAATATGACAAAGAAATGAATGTAACGTTCATGTGTACGTACGGCCTACCGTCTCAATGAAAAGTGCATTTCATTTATTTTTATCTACAAATGTTATGGAGTAGTATAAAATGAATATGTACTAGATATATATGATATTTAAATCAGTAATACTATTCTGGAGATGATTTACTTATAACTACGTGGACTATCATTTTCAAAGAAGTTCATTTTTGACTCATGTACCAAACATTGACAAAAACGTCTGATTTGAACTCACATTATTAACCAATTAATATAACATTATAATATGTGATATGAACTGAATAATAATATTTAAAAGAAGTACATAATAAATTATAAATAGACCAAAGTTTATTATTCAGGAATATAAATAAACGAACAAGACAAGTCATACTTGAGGTAAGGGATCCAACCTCTCTTGTTCTTTTTAAGTACTCTCTTTTATGTCATTTCTTATAAGCTCATCATTATTATGTTTTGGGATGTTCGTTTATATTCATCATACTGTAATTTTTTTGTTCATATTATGAGAGACCCTATTTGATCTCATAAATTCATTTTTGGAAGTTTTAAGTGGCGTCATTAGGCTGCCGAGTTTTCATAAGGGATTTTTCATCTCACTTTTATTCCAGTGAGATTTATGCTACATTTTCCACAATTTTCCTTTGAGTGGTGTATGTACTACCCATTATTCTACTCTTGGTGTAATATACTTTCATTTATGGGTATTTACATCAATGTTGTATAGTCCTTCTTCCATGGGGTGTATGTTTCGGAAGTTACCCAATTCGGTAAGGGAACCTTTCAACCTCCTCATTTTAAAAGACTTCTTTTTTTTGGACTTTTAATCTTATTATGATGGGATATGATCATATATATCCTTATTGCTATAAATGTTATGTCCATTTGATGAGATAACCCTTTTTATCTCTCATCAACACATTTTCTTAATTTTTAAGTGACGTCGTTAGGCTGTCAAATTTTTGCAAGGGAACCTCTTAACCCAATTTTCATTCTTTGGGATAAACTTGTACTCCTTGAATATGTCATTCTCTGAATATGTGTGAATGAAATATGATTATTTTACACTTAATATCCACTTATATTTTGTGTATTCGTTTGTCACACATAATTATGTAATTGATTTATCATTAATCAACGGATACCTTCTTTGTAAGGGAATTCATCTCAATCTCCTTTCATTGTGGCATATATTGTTCTAATACAAGAATTTCTTTTATACGGTGTATAAACCCCTTTGTCTTTTAATTTTATACAAAAGGAATCTTTTTCTATGAAGCATTTTTCAAAACAACAAAAATGAATGTTTCTTTTAACGTACGCAGTGACAACGACCTTTTCTGCCGCCGCGAATATTCTTTGGTCTTTGGCATCCTTAACAAGACGTAATGTTTTTAAAATGATATAAATACCATATAATCTTTTATGTATATTGGTATTGAATTTTTCTTTTATAATAGATTTGTTATGTCAATATATTTATGTGATATATTGTGATCAAAGTGTCGAAATGTTTTATTTCCATTATATTTGTTTTATGTCTTATGATTTTATAATGGTACTTGGACATTTGACGGGTGGTTACGTGATAAATCATATGACGGGTGGTTCTTATGAATACCCAGATGGGTGGTTATATTATAACCTCCAATGCATTGGGTATGGAAGTCGGCCGTATGGCTATTCCATTAAGTATATGTGGAAGTTAACCATATGGTTATTCCATTTAATTATGTTTATGTCCCAAGTTACCTTTATATGTTATGTGTTCTTTATATGGGTTTTATGGTAATCTTTTGGTTACAAAAGGGTAAGTAATGGTCTTTTATTCAGTGAAAAGTTTTTACTACTTCCTAAAGGTGAAAAGTATTCACTACTGGAAAGGGGAGTTTTCCCAACACTTTTATTCCAATGGTTCAAAGGAACCATTGGTATATGTTGTCTTTCCCAATGTTTTATATAAACCGTTGGGAGAGACCTTGAAAAACGTACGTTTCCTAATGGATTCATAAAACCATTGGGAAAAGTGGGGGGAAAACATAGTTTTCCCAACGGTTTTATGAAACCGTTGGGAAAACCTGGGTTTTTTCTGAGTTTTCCCAATGGTTTTATAAAACTGTTGGAAAAGATTGGTTTTTTCCTAACGGTTTTCAGAACCGTTGGGAAAAAACCCCAAATACCAAAATGTAGGCAGCGCCCTCCCCACAATTCCAGAAGCCTTCTGCTCGTCTCCTGGAGCGATTCCATGGCAGAAGGAATTCCCAATCCCCACATCATCCATCGGATCAGCACCTACTAGGTTAGACTCATATATTTTATCATGGATATAGTTCCACCTATTATAAATCATATCCATTTATTCTCAATTTCGTTATTCCCAATTTTTTGGGTTTTTATAAAATTTTATGATTGTTCCGCGAATTGTGTACTCAAATCCATATATCTGTGTATGTCCAATTAATGTTTTCATTAAACATTTACATTTATAAGGGCATGCTGTCTCTTTATTGTGTTCTAATTTTGAAGATTTATAGTTTTTTTAATCTTTTTCAAATATTATAGCTTCAAGAATAGGAACTAATAAGAAATTGTTTGTCATATTTATTGATATTATTTCAAGAAAATCACTCCTTTCATTAAGATCATGCTAAACATGAAGATATTGTTCTTCATAATTTTTGTACACTATGTGTATTACATAACAATTATGTATCATGTTTCTATAAAAATCTATATATATATATATATAATCACAAACTGTTCACTTATCCTTCGCACAATAGAATATATGGAGTATCTTCTTGAACTTTTCCAAATAGTATGTGGTCCCTAATTAGTACTTCTTCCTTCTTCATGAAACTAATTCACAGAATGTCAAATTCTCAATATTAGTGAATATTAGTTTTTCTAATATAACCATTAATCATTCGGCCTTCGACATCTTACATGTGTTATTCAATCACCTTTTTAAAACACAGTGACCATTTTCACTGATTTGGGGTTCTTCAAAATGCTTGGGAAAATCAGAAAAATGCATGTATTGAATCGTGTTTCTCATATGCTTTCATGGATATTGGTTCATCTTGAAAATCATGACTGTGTGGTTCAAATATCATGAGCACCATGAGATTATTATTCTTCACACAAATGATGTTTTTTTCTACAACAATGTGTTTTTGTTTTCACTTTTTATTTGGCCGAAAGGGGAGCTTTGTGGTCATTAATCATTGTTGTGGGTGGTCATTTATGATGTAAGATAGTATGACTTAATTTTACTTGATATATCCAATATTATTATTTATTTATATTCAATTTGATTGTCTTTAACTAGTGATATTATTTTATAAGTTGTTATTAATGGTTGTAATAATGACGATATGGTATAAGGGTTCGTATGGTGTGTATAAGGGTTCACGTGGTGTGTATAACGGTTGACATGGTATCAGTGAACTCAATTCATTAATTTAAGTCCACATTCTGACTAGAATGTAAGAAATTGAGTGATGTCAACTCATCCTCAAATGATTTCGTACCTTAGATAGTGTCCAACATATGGAATACGAGCATTTGAATTCATCAGTTAACCAGGATCAAATATTCCATTTACCGCAAGATGACTGTACTAATATAACTTTCAGGTCAACTGAATATAGATCACATTGTACGTTGTATATTATGTGTCCTTCTTGGCCAATAATCACTTTTATGAGGGTGGGTTTCTCTTCACTACATCGACTATAAACTTCTTCCTTTATCATTTTCTTAAATGTATTTTCTATTCAAGTTCAATCCTATTGAATTTTTTATTACAAAATGAATTATATAAATTCTCTTTACAGAATGGACAGAAGTTGGATATATGAAACCGATCGGATCTCAAGAAATTTTCAAAACAATTTTGAGAGCTTTATAGATTTTTCATTTCACAATTCTTCAGATTGTGGTCGCATACACATCCCATGTTCCAATTGTGTCGGTAGACCTTGGATGAGCCGTAAAGAAGTCATCTACCACATAACCAAAAATGTTTTTCAAGAAAACTACATTGTGTGGTATCACAATGGGGAGAAAATGAAATCTCAAATTGGTGATGATCGAAATAAAAGGACTGGAATGGAGAATTTGTTAGATGATCAGGTTTCTGATTATTCGTCATCAAGAAAATGAAAGGATTTCGACTGAAGAAGAATTCGATATGAGGACAGCTGATGCATCTATTGAAAATGATGATATTGATAGGGTGAAAAAATCAAATGATGCTGCCACGACTCCAGTATATCGACAATGCGATAAAATTAAAAGGCTGGAATTTTTAATCTGATTGTTTCCTGGGAAAACTATGTATGGAATTTCTAATACAGCAATTGATTACATTCTTACCCTCTTAAAGGATTTACTTCTAGATGATGCAGATATTCCCTTAAACCACTATATGGAATGGATGTTAGTTGAGGAACTTGGATTTTCAAGAAACAAAATTCATGCTTTCCCAAAAGACTGCAGTTTCTTCCAGGAGGAAACCACTGAATGAAATGATTGTATAAAATGTTGCACATCCCGGTAGAAGTCATAATCTGATAGAACACCATCCTGCGTTCCACAGAATGTAACGTGGAACTTTCCATTGATCCACAGACTTCAAAATATTTTTATGTATGATGACATATCAATACAAATGAGATGGCATGATACCGAGAGAAAGAAGACTAATGATGAGTTGGTTCATCCTGCAGATGGATTTTCATGGAAGAGATTTGATACTCTTCATCCTGATTCTACAGCTGACGTGTGTATTATGAGGTTGGGTCTTTCATGCGACGGTTTTAATCCGTTTGGGTAGATTCTTACTTCACACAGCACATGGCCAGTTTTTATACACATTTATAATCTTCCCCCATGGTTGTGTATGAAAATACCTTTCACTTTCATTAGTATACTCATATCTGGTCCTTCTGATCCTGATATTAATATTTATGTATACATGAAACCTTTAATAAAACAGTAGAAACCTCTTTGGGATGTGGGTGTACGCACATATGATGCATGTTCAAAAGACATATTTCAGATGCATGTGGTGCTTATGTAGATGATCAATGATTTTCCTTCTTATGCAATGATGTCTGGATGGGGCACGAAGGGAAAACTGTCATGTCCAGTTTTTATGAAGAATACACGATCCGAAATACTGAAACATCATTGTAGTTTCAGTTTTATAGGACATCGGCGATTCTTGCCAAAGGATAATCCATATATAATGAATCGTCGAAGATTTGATAATACCATAGAGACTGATGATCCACCTCAGCATATGTCTGGAACTGATGTGCTTAATGAATTGAAAGATTTCAGTTTTTTGTTCGGGAAGGGTCAAATGAAATCAGGAAAAAGAAAGAATGTTTCCACTGAAACCTGTTACAATTGGAGGAAGAAGAGTAACTTTTTTTATTTTCCCTATTGGCCATCCAATTTGTTACATCATTGATTAGACGTAATGCATATTGAAAATAATATATGTGAAATGTTTCTTTCGGTTCTTCAAAATGTCAAGGGGAAGAAAAGAGATGATTTACGATCTCGGCATGGCTTGGTGGATTAGGGCATCAGACCAAAATTGCATCATGTGCGTATCAGTGAAAATAAATGGAAACTTCTAAGTGCTTCTTATGCGATGAAACCTACGAAAAAACAATTTATGGAAGTATTAGAGACTATTAGAGTTCCTGATGGCTATTCCAACAACATATCTAAAAGGGTCAATAGAAGAGAGTTGAAGCTAAAATCTTTGATGACTCATGATTATCACATTCTACTGCATGAGTTGTATCCAACAGAAATCTGTCATCTTTTTTCAATAATGTAAGGGTGGTTGTTATTCGGTTGTGCCATTTTTTAGAGATCTTTGTGCTCAGAAGTTGTCCAAGTCATTCTTGTAAAAGATGTTGACAGATTCCCCATTAATTTTTTCTGAGTTGGAGAAAATATTTCCTCCATCATTTTTCACATGCATGCTGCATCTGACTGTCTATATTCCCACTGAAATACTTTTCAGAGGACTTATTTCTTTTCGTTGGATGTATCCAACTAAAATAAATATGTTCACATTAATGTCTTATGTCCAACACATAAATCATCCCGAAGGTTCTGTCATGAACGGTTACTTGGCTCAAGAATGTATGGATTTCTGCTCGATGTATTTGTCTGATCATAATACAATATTGAACAGAACAATGAGAAATGAAGAAGAACAGTATGAGCAAATTGAACCCAGTTTTCCATCACTTCCTCAAACAGGAGGAATTCATTGATCATATACATTGAATACATTAATCCACGAAGAGCGGGAGATGGCACATTGCACAGTTTTGTTCAACTGTGATTTTTTCTATGAATATATCAGGTTACTAAATTGATTATGTATATCATACATATATATATCTGTTAAACATTTAATATTTTTTATCTACAGGGAACATAAAGCAATGATAAATAGGAAGCATCGTTCTTTATCATTGAGAAGGAGAGAGACTTTGCATAGAAAATAGTTTTTTGCTTGGTTAAAATTTAAGGTATAAAAAAATTAATGTGTAAAATAATTATATCAATATTTAATTAAGTTTAATAGTCATTTATATTGCAAGTATTGAGTTTGTCTGGTGACTCTGCCTTTCAGGAAATAAGAGCTTTGGCTTTTGGTCCTAATACCGTGGTTTGTGACTGTAAATCAATTGTTAACAATGGGTTCAAATTTATTGTCACTGAACATTAAAAGAACATGAGAACACAACATGATGGTGTTATGGTTATTTCCACAATAGATTGTTATGCCAGTGAATCAGATCATAGACCGCGATTTGAAAATGTGGGTTATTATGGAGTTGATGAGAAAATAATAATATTGGATTATTACTCTCATGGACGAGTCACAATGATTCAATGCCATTGGTTTGATTCGATGACGACACATGGCACATTTATTGATGATTTTGGATCTCGAGTAATTAATATGACCCGCACTCTTGCTACCGAAGAACTATATGTGTTGGCATCAATGGCTAAACAATTTTTTTATGTCGAAGACCAACTTCGACCTGAATTTGGTGTCATAGATGAAGTAATTCCAATACATATTTTTGATGATGGTGATGATGGAATTTACACTGTCCCTAGTGCCATTAGAACCAATCCATTTATTTCTTTTGATGACTCAAATAACTCAAATGTCAGAGTTGATTGTGAACTTGATGTTGTGGTTGAAAATATATAGAATCATTCATCCATGTTCTCAATTATTTTGGTTTACCCCAAGTTGGGTTGTTAAGGTTGGTAATATTCAAATTGATTTAGTATTGATCACAAATATGTTTTAGCTGACTTGACCGTTATGTGAATATTCAATGTTTATTGGTTGCAGTTTTATTTGAATTGCATTTTCTAATTTGGAATTGAACTGTACTCAAACATAGTCAAACAATATTTCTAACCTGGTGAACATTACAAATTGTATGATTTATTAAATACAGTCAAGATCTTCTAAAACAATTGATAGCTTAATTGACCATTGTGTAAATTTTCAATGTTTATTGGTGGTAGTTTTATTTGAATTGCATTTTCTAATTTGGAATTGAACTGTATTCAAACATAGTTAAACAATATTTCTTACAAGGTGAACATTACAACTTGTATGATTTATTAAATCCTTTCAGTCTCTTCTAAAACAATTGACATCTAAGTTACCAATGAATCCCCATATTCCCTCATATATTTAGTTTTTTGGGTTACATACTAGTTTTATTTTTCTAATTAATTACATAATTCTTTTCAAAATGCAGGAAATGAACCCAATTGAAGAGAGACGAAGGAAAAAATGATGGAGAACAATTGTCGAATGACGGAGTTGGGAATTCCATCATTAATGCCTGTAGTGAGTACTTTATTTCAAATTGATATATTTAATGAATATATAATGTCATGTGATTAATTTTTTTGTAAACATTTTTGTAGGATACACCTATACATCGACAGTTACTCGATGAGGAGCCTTGTACTGGTCCTAGTACTTAGGAAGGTGGTACGAGGAGGGTCCGTACCAGAGGTGGACGATCAGCTGCGCGTAACCGACTGGACCCTACCCCTCCCATTGACATGTAATCCTTCCCACATTCTTATCCCGATGTGTCGTTAGAGACACACGGGATATTTAGGCCTCCTATGCTTTCTCTACCTTCAGCATCTTCTGGAAAATCATTTTCACATCCCATGATGATTCCCACTCCTCAGTCAACATCTGGTCAGACTGCTGTCCCATCTTCTTTTCCTTCTACTTCTGTCTGTCCAAGCTTCTATATTCCATTGTCTTCGACTCCTGTTCCACCAGGGGTTGTTCAATCAGTTTCTTTGGATCCATAGACACTCAGCAATCATACCGTAACAGGTATATTTATTGAACCCTAACAAATATTTATAGAAATATTTATTTTAATTATAACATGTTTTGATAAAATATTTATTTTTCTTTCATGACAGATACATCTTCTAATAGGAGGTGTGGGCGGGGGGTACACACATACGTTCAGTGTGGAACCGCTGCACACAAGTTATGGTGGTTTATAATGAAGACAACCAAATGGTTGAGAAAACAGGGCAGCAATTTCGGAGTTTTTTGGCGACGCTTTCCAAATTCTCTGTCATCATTCCCGTCAACCCTCTATCGTGGAGACATTTTCCACATGAGCTCTAGGATAGAGCTTGGGCAGAGGTATGGGTAAAAAATCTGTTCTATTTAATGCCATGATTTATTTTTGTATTTATATGAATTAATATTTTGATTTCAGCTTCTATTTTATTATGACAATGATGAGGGTGCATGATCGGAACATCTAAAGAATTTAGGTGAGCATTGGAGAGCCTACAAGCATGAGTTGTATATTGGTTGGGTTGCTAGAGTTGGCACTGAGTAAGAGGCGGTACCAGTGGTGGATGATTTTCTTATACAGGAGTATCGTCAGATGATTACTCATTGGACGAGTAACTAGATTAAGGTATTAATTACATTAGAGGTATTTAAATAATAACATTCATGTTTTTCATTAATAATATCTATTGCATTTTCGAATTTTATTTAGGAATCATCTAGAAAAAATAAAAAGAACATTGATGGAAAAAAATACCTCCACACACTATGATGCACTAAGAAGCCTGATCATGAGAGGAAGCAGGTATGACAATTTTTTATAAGTTTTCTTTATGACGTACACTTTCTTTTTTTCTTAAATTATTTAATAGTTTGCTAAAGTTTTCATATAACTTTAGTTTTCATTATCATTGTAGAGGAAAACACAAAATATTGAAGGATGTGTGCCTCGAGCAAAACTTCTTTGCTCGAGTAGACGGAAAAAAGATGGAAGTGTCGTCAATGAAGTGACTCAGAAGCAGATTGTAAGTTTTAATCTTTTGAATTTATTTTTTAATATCTATTTTGTAACTTAATGATATATTTATATTTGTAACAGGCATCTTTAGAGGCCCTCGATCCCCAAGAACTAGACAATTTTGGGCCAACAGATTACTTACATCAGGTGTTGGGAGAGGAGCATTCTGTAAGAGTACGCTGCCGACCTAGGATAGCCCCGATGAGGTATTGGCCCTCCTCCGGTACCAGCTGTAGTGCCACCGAGCTGCAGCATGTTAGGGCACAAGCATAACAGGATAAGAAAAGAACCACAACGATGGCAGAACATTCTGCTAGGGAAAACAGTGCGTTTATGAAATTTATTGAAGTTCTATGTCCTACACTTACAGCAGAGGCCAACCCAGCTTTTAATGAGTATATGACGTCGATACGTTCACTACCACAAAACTGGGCAAGGCATGTGACTGCCTTTATCAGTGCTTTTTTAGTGCTGATAAAGGGTAACCCTTTATCAGCGCTGATAAAGGTTGTATTTATCAGTGCTTTTCATTTTAGCGCTGATAAATACACCCTTTATCAGCGCTTTCTACTAGCGCTGATAAAGGGTCCCGCGGATTTGTTAAAAACCCGCGGGTCCTCTTCCTCCTCCCCACACACAATCAAGCTCTCGCGGAAGCCCTCGTCTGTGCCGTTGTCGCTGCCTCCTCCTCCTCCACCGCGGCCGCCTCCTCCTCCTCTGCTTCTACTCCTCCTCCTCCTCCTCCTCCAGCGGCCTCATCCTCCTCCTCCTCTGGTGCCTCTTCTGCCTCCGCCCTGCCTCAGCCATGCCTCCGCACCGCTACCGCCGGTGCCTCTTCCTCCACCGCGGCCTCCTCCTCCTCCGCCGGTTCCTCCTCCTCCTCTGCCTGTTCCACCTCCTCCACCGTGGCCTCTGCCTCCATCGCGGCCTCCTCCTCCTCCGTCGGTGCCTCCGCAGCCTCCTCCTCCTCTGTGGCCTCCTCCTCCTCCATTGTGCGTTATGCTATGCCCAATTATTGTAATTTCTTTTGTTTTTTGTTTTTGTTCTATATTTCAACTATCATGATTTGTGTGAATCAATTTTATTTTAAGTGGGGGGGGATGCAGGTGCTGCGTAGGTGTAGTGGGTGGGGGGTGTGTGCAGGTGGGGGTGTTTAGGTGGGGGAGATGTGTAGTGGGTGAACATGTGTAGGTGGGGCATATAATGGGGGGTCTATTGGGTGTGAGGTGGGGATGTGTACAGGTTGGGGGTGGGGGTGGGGGTGGGCTGTGTAGGTGGGGGTGGGTGGGATATGCAAGTGGGAGGGGGGTTGTTCAAGTGGGTGGTGGGGAAGAGAGTGTTCTAGTTGGGGGGGTCTAGGTAGGTTGGAGTCTGTTGGTGGGTGAGGTTGGGGGGTGTACAAGTGGCGGGGTGTGAAGGTGGGGGTGGGGGATGGGGGTTGTGCAAGTGGGGGGGGGTGTAGTGGGTGGATGGGAGGGGGGATGTGAATGATTCTGATGGGGGAGATATGGGGAGGGGGGATGTGCATGTGGGAAGTCGACACTTCCATAGTTTTTCAATAAGCACTGGGAAGTCATCACTTCTAGAGATTTGGATAGGCCTGAGGCCTCTTAGGTTTTGGTTCTTGTCTATTTATCTTGATGAGTAAGGAATCATATGATCTAAAAGTGACATCAACTATATATGATTAATTCTTTCTCCCACAAAACAATTTTCTAGAAATAATATATCTTTGGAAGGTGAGGAAGCCTTTTAAAATTCTTTCATATAGAGACCAGTCAAGGAAAGTATCCATATATATCCACCTAGAGTAGGGACCTTTGCGGCCACCTCCTCCTCCTCCTCTGCCGCGGTCGCCGCCTCCTCCTCTGCTCCTGCTCCGCCTCCTCCTCCTCCACCAGCCTCATCCTCCTCCTCCTCCGCTGCCTCTGTCGATGCCTCCTCCTCCTCCGCCGGTGCCGCCAGTGCCTCCGAAGCCTCCTCCTCTTCCGCTGGTGCCTCTGTGGCCTCCTCCTCCTCCGCCGTCACGCCGCGGTCAAGTCGTGGTCACGCCGCGGTCACGCCGCGGTCCCGCCGCGGTCACGCCGCGGTCACGCCGCAGTCACGCCGGTGCCTCCGCGGCCGTCGCCTCCTCCTCCTCCGTCGCGGCCGCCGACTCTTCCTCTTCTCCTGCTCCTCCACCTCCTCCATAGGCCTCATCCTCCTCCTCCTCCGCTACATCCGCTGCCTCCGCTGCCTCCGCCTTGCCTCCGCCATGCCTCTGCGCTGCCTCCGGTGCCTCCTCCTCCACTGCGTCCTCCTCCTCCTCCACCGCGGCCTCCTCCTCCTCCTCTGCTGCCTTCGCTTCCTCCTCCTCCTCTGTCACGACCGCCGCCTCCTCCTCGGCTCCTGCTCCTCCTCCCCTCCACCAGCCTCATCCTCCTCCTCCTCCACTGCCTTCTCTGCCTCTGCCCTGCCTTCGCCCTGCCTCCGCGCTACCGACGGTGCCTCCGGTGCCTCCTCCTCCACCGCGGCCTCATCCTCCTCCGCCGATGCCTCCTCCTCCTCCGCCGGTGCCGCCAGTGCCTCCACATCTCTTCCTCCTCCGCGGTCATGCCGCGGTCACGCCGCGGTCACGCCGCGGTCACGCCGCGGTCACGCCGCGGTCACGTCGTGGTCACTCCGGTGCCTCTGTGGCCACCGCCTACTCCTACTCTGCCACGGCCGCCGCCTCCTCCTCTTCTCCTGATCCTACAACTCCTCCTCCATCGGCCTCATCCTCCTCCTCCTTCGCTGCCTCCGCTGCCTCCGCTGCCTCCGCTGCCTCCGCCCTGCCTCCGCCCTGCCTCTGCGCTGCCGCCGATGCCTCCTCCTCCACCACAACCTCCTCCTCCTCCACTGTGGCCTCCTCCTCCTCCTCCGCTGCCTCCGCTACCTCCTCCTCCTCCGCCGCAGCCACCACCTCATCCTCTAATCCTTCTCCTCCTCCCCTCCACCGGCCTCATCCTCCTCCTCCTCCACTGCCTTCGCTACCTCCGCCCTGCCTCCGCCTTGCCTCCACGCTGCTGCCGGTTATGTTGATAAATTATAACTTACCACCGTGGTTATGCTTGAAACGAAAATACATCATGTTATCTATGCTTATATCAGGACCAAAACAACCGGGTAATGATATTGATGTTTATTTAGCTCCATTGATCGAATATTTGAAATTATTGTGGGATTCAGGTGTTACATTGTATGATGCTTACAGAAAGGAAGATTTCAAATTGAGAGTCATGTTGTATGGGATGATAAATGACTTCCCAGATTATGGAAATTTTTTAGGATATAGCATTAAAGGAACTCAAGGCTGTCCCGTTTGTGAAGAAGGTACACAATCAATTACGTTGAAACATTCATCGAAAACTGTGTTTCTAAGACATCACAGATTTCTACCGTGAAGACATAAGTACCGTTCTTGGAAGACATCATTCGATGGAATTACAGAAGAATGTACAACACCATCTCCACTAATAGGTGATCAATTATTTGAGAAAGTTAGAAATTTGGACACTACTTTTGGTAAACCGGCTTCGAAAAACCTTACGAAAATCGGTTGGAAAAAGAGATGAATTTTTTTTTGAATTACAATACTGGAATTTTCTGTATGTAAGACATTTTATTGATGTTATGCATGTAGAAAAAAATGTATTTTACAGTGTTATCGGCACGTTTCTAAATACATCTTGAAATACAAAAGATGGAATTAGGGCTAGGTTGGACATGGTTGATATGGGAATACGAGAAGAGTTGGCACCAGTAAAGGGTGAAAAACGAACATTTCTTCCCCCTACTGCTTACACTCATTCCAGGCAGGAGAGATATCAGTTTTGCAACTTCTTGAATAACGTAAAGGTTCCAGAGGGGTATTCTTCAAATATCAGTAACCTTGTTTCAATGAGCGACTTGAAGTTAAAAGGTCTGAAATCACATGACTGTCATGTTTTGATGTAAAATCTCATTCCAATTGCTTTACGTTGCATTTTTCCCAAGAATGTCCTCTATACATTAACGAAACTGTGATTCTTATTCAATGCTATATGCAGCAAAGTTATAGATCCGGTAAAATTCCCAGCTATGGAAAAAGAAATTGTCGTCATATTATGTGAATTAGAAATGTTCTTCCCGCCTTCATTTTTTGATATGATGGTTCATTTGATGGTCCACTTGGTGAGAGATATTCGACTATCTAGTCCTGTACATTACATATGGATGTACCCCATTGAACGATATATGAATATTTTGAAAGGATATGTCAAAAATAGAAGTCGGCCAGAGGGTTGTATTGCAGAGCGTTATATTGTTGAGGAAGCTGTTGAATTCTGTACCGAATACTTGTCGGGTGTGGAAATCATTGGCCTACCAAAATCTCGTCACATTGGGCGGTTAGAGGGTGAAGGAATTTCTGGAAGAAAGGTTGTCACAGTCAATATTACAGATCGGGAGCAGGTCCACCTTTATGTTTTGCATAACAGTTTGGACTTTGACCCATATGTTGAAATCCACAAAGAAATTCTTAGGCAATTGAATCCATAAAGGGCTGAAAAATGGATATCAAATACACATAATCGACAGTTTATAGGATGGTTTAGAAATCATATTTTTAAGATGTCAGATGAAAATCCAAAGTCTATTTCGGAATGACATCGATGGCTAGCCAGAGGACCAAGTGTGTATGCATTATCTTACAATGCTTATGTAGTTAATGGTTATACATTTTATACTAATGAACATGATAAAGACAGTACCATGCAGAATAGTGGGGTTACATTTGTGGCTGAAGCGATGCATGCTTCCGGTTCTTAGGACAGAAATCCAATTTATGCAAATATGTCATACTTCGGCATCATCAAACAAATATGGGAGTTGGATTATACAGAATTTCAAGTTCCAATATTTCAATGCAAGTGTGTTGATAACAGGATTGCTGTTAAAATAGATGATTACGGATTTGTGAAAGTTGATTTCAGTAAGGAAGGGGAGAAAGATGAACCACTTATAATGGCATCATAGGTAGTGCAAGTATTTTATGTTCCCAATCCCGCAAACCGAAACTGGTCAATTGTTCTGTTATCGACCAAAACAACTGAAGGGTCAGATGAAAATTCAACGGAAGATGATCCTTTCATTGATATTTCGCAATCATTTCGCATTGGTCCCAATGTAGACGATGTTTTGTATGTCAGAGGAGACCACAATGAAGGGATATGGATAGTTGATAGAGGGGTCAAATCCCTTCAGCCTTTTTAAAAAAAGGGAGTTCAATAATCAGGTTATTGATTTTTATTCTAATATAGATTGTGTTACATTATGTTATTATCTGTTCACTGCTGCTTTTATGTGATATAACTTAAATTTTAAACCAGTTCTGCAGATAATGACTTCTTCACCTGCTGATGCACCCAATCCCGAGACACAACACATCTCTCAACTTGTTGTAGCTGGTCCCATTGCTGAGAGACAACAGGTTTATCAACCTGTTGCTGCTGGTCCCACTGCTGACGTACAACAGGTCTCTCAACCTGTTGCAGCTGGTGTCAATGCCGAAGCTAGTGCTTCGGAGAAACATAATGATGATGCAGAAACTGAGGAAATGGTAGGCGATGAAACCCCAACGATACAAAAAAAACAGGTGCATCGTAGTTTGACAGTTTTAGCAAAAATCCTTAAGGAAAAAAGCAAAAGGCATCAAATATGAGGTGGGATGGAATAAGCTAGGCCAGCATGTAAACCCCAACAAAGCCATGTTTAGTAGCTACATTGGAATCGTCACTCGACAACGTGTGCCGATTGACGTAGAGTCATGACACCATGTTGTCAGCGGGTTGAAAACATTAATGTGGGAAGAGAATACGGTAACATTACGATATCATCTATTTAAATTATTAAAATAAAATAAAATATTGAAATATTGACTAACCCTTCATCATCTCTTGTAGAGTGCATTTATAGTAGATGTTTCGCACAAAGAATATGTTTTAAGACTGGCAGGAAGGATTCATAGAGGCTTTCGCGCCATTTTAATGAAAAATCATCTGAAATATGCCGAAGGGAAAATCAAGCCGCACCTGCCTCCTCTTTATGCACACTTGATATCCCAAGGAACGTGGGATGCGTTTTGCAACCGTTGTGCGGAAAAGAATTTTCAGGTACATTGTGTTTGGTTACATGTTGTGTAATGTTTCTTTTATTCATCACATTGATTGATAGGTTTTTATTTATGAAATAGCAACTGAGTGCTGAAAATAAAGAACGGGCAGAAAAACCAGCGTACCCCTACCGTAAAGCAAGGTTGGGGTACACTTCAATTGAAAAACAATTGGTATGTATTTTAAAAGTACTGTAATAATTTTATGTGACATAAAACAACACTGTAACCATGTTTCTCTATTTATAAGCAGATTGATGAAGCAAAATCTCAAGTCACTTCCATTCCACGCCATGTGCTATGGAAGGAGGATCATTTTAATAAAGAGGGGAAATTGATAGATGAAAACACACAAAAAGTGTGGGAAACATGTGTAAGTATGAAATAATATAAACTTGTTTTTCTTTAAATCACTATTACATAACGATGCTTACTTATTTTTTCATATTTTCTATTTGACATAGTCACAGGAAAAATCAGCACCCGCACCGGATGCAGACATACTTTCAACGGCCTTGAAACAGCCAGAATAGTATGGTCGCGTCAGAGGTGTGGGTTTTGGGGTGTCACCCAAGACATATTTTAAGAAAAAAACAAGAGGATGAACAAACTAAAGAATAGCATGTAATGAGAGATAGAGTAGCTACCCTTGAAGAACTAATCCAAACTCAGGGAGAGATGCTAAAGAATTTGATGGAGGAGAGGCTAAGAGAACAAACAACTCAAGAACAACCCCTGTGAGAAGATCCACCCCTCACCAGCTTTGAGGTGAGCCATTCCCCTCAAAGACCTGACTTAACCGAGGTAATCAATGTTATAATATTGGTTTTTGTGAGATGTGAATCACATAGACACTGATACCTTTCATTTAATGATATTCTACAGGATGAAAATGACTGTGATTTATATCTTTCAACTCCCACCCATCGCCTTGTAGCGAGGGCTACAGTGTTCAATATGCAGAATGACACGCTACACTCCAGACCACTTCCAACCGGTCATGTCAAAGTGTCGATTAACGTAGCTCATGAGCCGATCGTCGAGCTACCCATGCCAAATGACGATGACGACATTCATACGGTGGAAAAAGATATTAGAACATTCGTTGCATGGCCATCAAATGTTGTAAAAAAACAGGTCAAAGCAGGATGTATTCATTTCCAGTTCATTTTTCAAGCAGAACCTTTAACATTAAATTAGAAAATGGCTGAACCGATGAATGTTATTACAGAAGGATAATATGGAGAAGCTAAAATGAATGAGAGGCTCCAAGATTGGACCAACCAACCGATCAAAACGATCTACTGAGATCACGTTCACCCCGCCCGTTCTATATCCAAATTTAATATCATTACAAGCTCATGTGGATACGAAAATGAAAGACAGAAAGAATCATACAATTGTTTGTGAAAAAGATATGTACGGAGAGGAAACAATGGATTTCATTAGTGCAGACGCTGTTTCTGAGATCATCACATACGACTGTCTAGGTGCCTCAGTTATAAATGTATACAGAAGGTATGTTTTCATGATTTGATTTTGTAGAAGGTGATATACTTTGATAATTATGGATAAATACATCTCATATTTTTTACAGGCGTATATATGAAAAAAAATTGAAGGGATTTTCCCATGAATAAAAATTTGGACTCGTTAGTCCTCACACCATTTCTACACAACAAACAGAAAGAGATTCTAATTTTCAGGCTGAAATGATGTCAAATCTGCTCAGAACGTTTCAAAGAAGAATTACGACTGACAGACTCTTTTTAATACCAACGATGCAAGGGTAAAACTCTACATTTTAATCATATCAATTATATTTTTCATTTATATCCATAATTATTTCTTTTTGTGTTTTTAGGGAACATTGGATGCTCATTGCAGTCAATTTGGATACTCCAAAGATTTATTTTCTGGATTCACTGCATGGATATCCAACTAACCGACCACACATGATGGCGACTGTCAATTTGTAATACACTAGATCCAACATTTTAGAACTAAATATCTAGTTATATAATTTTTATTATCTTTTAATGTGGATTTTGTTATGATAGGGCGGTGTATGAATATCGTCTAAAGGCTGGAATGAATCTAGGGCGTAAGGACGACAATGCCCACAAGATCTAAAAATGGAGAAGTATATGGGTATATATAATTATATTTCACTATCCAAATACATATCAAAACAAATTTCTTATTTTTTTCGATGTTTCTACAGTTTCTGAAACAAACAAATGACAAGGACTGTAGTTATTATGTTTGTAAATTTATGAAAGATATCATATTTCATGGACAAACTAGCATCCCTGAAGAGGTATTTTTGAAAATAATTACTACTTTATTTAAAATAATTATTAATCCTTTGTGTATTTATATTTTTTCAGTACTACTATGACTGTCGCAAAAACTCCAATTCAGAAGATGATATAAATGTCTTTAGAAACGAATGGGCAGCGTACCTGATCGAAGAATGTAGAAAAATAGGAAAATGAAGGTGAATTCCTAATACTTATGTTATCTTTATATGGTCATTGATATCTCCCTTTACACTTATTGAGAATCTATGATCTCCCTTTCTTATGTTTCATATCCTTAGATTAGTGAATTCCTACTACTTAGTTTGAAAATGACATAAACTTTGGAAAACAACACCAATGACATACACCAAACCGAGCAAACGCCTTAGGATTGTTTTTGATACTTTAGGAAAACGATCCACGAGTCATTTGTGACGTGTAAGAATCGATCGCACCTAAATCCGACGCACGGTGTGACGGCTATGGCTAAAATTGTCTGATATCAGTTTGAAAATGACATAAACTTTGGAAAAAAACACCAATGACATACTCCAAACCGAGAAAATGCCTTCAGATTGTTTTGATACATTAGGAAAACGATCCAAGAGTCATTTGTGACGTGTACGAATCAACCGCACCTCAATCCGACGCATGGTGTGATCGGTATAGCTAAAAGTGTCTGATATCAGATTCAAATTGAGATAAACTTTGGAAAACAACATCCATTGACATACGCCAATCTGAGCAAACATGTTTGGATTGTTTTTACTACTTTAGGAAAACGATCCATGAGTCATTTGTGACGTGTACGAATCAACCGCACCTCAATCCGACGCACGGTGTGACCGGTATGGCTAAAATTGTCTGATATCAGTTTGAAAATGATATAATCTTTGGAAAACAACACCAATGACATATTCCAAACAAAGAAAACGCCTTTGGATTATTTTGATACTTTAGGAAAACGATCCACGAGTCATTTTTGACGTGTACGAATCGACCGCACCTCAATCCGACGCACGGTGTGACCAGTATGGCTAAAATTGTCTGATATCAGTTTGAAAATGACATAAACTTTGGAAAACAACACCAATGACATACGCCAAACCGAGAAAACGCCTTCGGATTGTTTTGATACTTTAGGACAACGATCCACGAGCCTTTTTTGACGTGTAAGAATCGAGCACACCTCAATCTGACGCACGGTGTGACCGGTATGGCTAAAAGTGTCTGATATCAGTTTCAAATTGAGATAAACATTGGAAACCAACACCAATGACATTCTCCAAACTGAGCAAACGCCTTCTGATTGTTTTGATACTTTAGGAAAACGATCCATGAGTCATTTGTGATGTGTATGAATCGACCGCACCTCAATCCGACTCATGGTGTGACCGGTATGGCTAAAATTGTCTGATATCAGTTTGAAAATGATATAAACTTTGGAAAACAACACCAATGACATACACCAAACTGGGAAAACGCCTTCGTATTGTTTTGATACTTTAGGACAACGATCCACGAGTCATTTTTGATGTGTAAGAATTGTCCGCACCTCAATCCGACACACGGTGTGACCGGTATGGCGAAAATTATCTGATATCAGTTTGAAAATGACATAAACTTTGGAAAACAACACCAATGACATACGCCAAACCGAGCAAATTCCTTCGGATTGTTTTGATACTTTAGGACAACGATCCACGAGTCATTTTTGAGGTGTAAGAATCGACCTAACCTCAATCCGATGCACGGAGTGACCGGTATGGCTAAAATTGTCTGATATCAGTTTCAAATTGAGATAAACTTTGGAAAACAACACCAATGACATACGCCAATCCGAGAAAATGCCTTCGGATTGTTTTGATACTTTAAGAAAAAGATCCACGAGTCATTTTTGACGTCTATGAATTGACCGCACCTCAATCTGACGCACGGTGTGACCAGTATGGCTAAAATTGTATGATATCAGTTTGAAAATGACATAAACATTGGAAAACAACACCAATGACATACTCCATACCGATCAAACGCGTTCATATTGTTTTGATACATTAGAAAAACATTCCACGAGTCATTTTTGACGTGTATGAATCGACCGAACCTCAATCCGACGCACGGTGTGACTGGTATGGCTAAAATTGTCTGATATCAGTTTGAAAATGACATAAACTTTGGAAAACAACACCAATGGCATACGCCAAACCGAGCAAACGCCTTCGAATTGTTTTGATACTTTAGGACAATGATCCACGAGTCATTTTTGACGTGTATGAATCGACCACACCTCAATTTGACACACGGTGTGACCGGTATGGCTAAAATTGTCTGATATCAGTTTGAAAATGACATAAACTTTGGAAAACAACACCAATGACATACGCCAAACCAAGAAAACGCCTTCGGGTTGTTTTGATACTTTAGGACAACGATCCACAAGTCATTTGTGACGTGTAAGAATCGATCTCACCACAATCCGACGCACGGTGTGACCGGTATGGCTAAAAGTGTCTGATATCAGTTTCAAATTGAGATAAACTTTGGAAAAAAACAACAATGACATACGCCAAACTGAGAAAACGCGTTCGGATTGTTTTGATATTTTATGACAACGATCCACGAGTCATTTGTGACGTGTACGAATCGACTGCACCTCAATCCGACGCACAGTGTGACTGGTATGGCTAAAATTTTCTGATATCAGTTTGAAAATGACATAAACTTTGGAAAACAACACCAATGACATACGCCAAACCGAGCAAACGCCTTAGGATTGTTTTGATACTTTAGGAAAACAATCCACGAGTCATTTTTGACGTGTACAAATCAACCGAACCTCAATCCGATGTACGGTGTGACCGGTATGGATAAAATTGTCTGATATCAGTTTGAAAATGACATAAACTTTGGAAAACAACACCAATGACATACGCCAAACCGAGAAAACACCTTCGGAATTTTTTGATACTTTAGTACAACGATCCACGAGTCATTTGTGATGCGTACAAATCTACCACACCTCAATCCGACACACGGTGTGACCGGTATGGCTAAAAGTGTCTGATATTAGTTTCAAATTGAGATAATCATTGGAAAACAACACCAATGACATACGCCAAACTGAGAAAATGCCTTATGATTGTTTTGATACTTTTGGACAATGATCCACGAGTCATATGTGACATGTAATAATCGACCGCACCTCAATCTGACACATGGTGTGACCGGTATGGCTAAAATTGTCTGATATCAGTTTGAAAATGACATAAACTTTGGAAAACAGCACCAATGACATACGCCAAACCAAGCAAACGCCTTCGGATTGTTTTGATACTTTAGGAAAATGATCCACGAGTCATTTGTGACGTGTAAGAATCGACCGCACCTCAATCCGACGCACAGTGTGACCGGTAAAGCTTTTCATTAGATAAAGAATCAGTAAATATTAAATGAGATAAATCAATCAAAAACATATTGATTTTACATTATTCCCTTTCATTGTTATGAAAATGAAAACTTTTGAGTTTAAAATTTAATATTTTAGTTTCATATTTCTATATTAATGTATTCTTTCATATTACTATTTTAATTTATTTCATTATTGCATTACTAACATAATATATGTTTTCTTATATAGGTGAATTTTTTTCCTTGAGTTCGGATGCTTTTTTCGGCAACAAAAACCATCGAGAGCGGATCACATATATCAAAGGATGAAACATGAATGTTTATAACTGTTTTTGAATAATTGTAAATGTAACCATGTAAAACAATGTTTGAAATGTATATAGCAATGCATTTTTTTGTATTCATGATGTTAAGTAAATGTATATACCGTTGTCAGTCAAAATATTGGGCGCGGGTGCTATGGTGTGCATGTGTGCATGTGCTACTTTGTGCAGGTATTTTGTTGTGCAGGTGTGCAGGTACTGTTTTTTAGGTGCAGGCACTGGGGCCTTTATCAGCGCTTTTTTCGCGCTGATAAAGGAGACCATTAACAGAGCTAGAGGAGCGCTGATAAAGGGACCCTGTATCAGCGCTCCGAGAAGCGCTGATATAGTTGACCTTTATCAGCACTCCACCACGCGCTGATAAAGGACCCCTTTATCTACGCCGGAATTGACAGTGCTTTTCTAGCGCTGTTAATGCTGGTTTTTAGCGCTGATAAAGGGTAAGGTTGTAGTAGTGGTTCTATATACGATGCACTAGGTGGTAGTTCTAGTGGTGGTCAAGACTATGTCCAGCTTGATGATGATGATGGCGAGGAGTCTGATGTGGAAGAGGAGGGAGGGGAGGAGGGCGAGGTGGGTGGCAAGGGCGAGGAGGAGGGAGAGGACGAGGAGGAGTGCGAGGGTGAGGATGATGATGGAGACGACGACAAGTGTGATTATGATGATGGTGATGATGGTGATGGTGATGTGGGACAAGTTGATCCATTACATATTTGACTGATATTACTGAGATTTGATATTTAATCTATTCATGTTGTTGGTTTTATCTAGACTCATAGTACAGTATTGGAGTTGAGTTATTTTTAGATATTATCTGTTTTTATGGATTTTGATGTCTTTTATTAGTTGTGTGTTTGGTAACCCACCCTCCTTCCTGGACCCTGGACAAACCCCACCCTCCTCCCTAGACCCCCAGACAGCCCCGCCGGACAGCCCCCCAGACAGCCCCCCAGACAGCCCCCCCCCCCCCCCCCCACCCCACCATCCTCCCTAGACCCCAGACAACCCCCGACAGCCCCCCAGAGAGCCCCCCAGACAGCCCCCTCACCCTCTTCCTTGAACCCCGGACAACCCCCCCCCCCCCCCCCCGAACAGCCCCGGACAGCCCCATGACAGCCCCAAGAACAGCCCCCGGACAGCCCCCCACCCTCCTACCTGGACCCCAGACAACCCCCCGAACCCCCCCCCCCCAGACAGCCCCCCGGACGGCCCCCAGACAACCCCCCCCCCCCCCCCACCCTCCTCCTTGGACCCTGGACAACCCCCCGAACACCCCCCGGACAGCACCCGAACATCCCCCCACCCTCTTCCATGGACCCTAGACAGCCCCCCGAACAGCCCCCAGAAAGCCCCCCAGACAGCCCCGCCACCCTCCTCCTTGGACCCCGGACAACCCCCCGAACACCCCCCAGATAGCCCCCCAGATAGCCCCCCCACCCTCCTCCCTGGACCCCAGACAGCCCCCCAGACAGCCCCTCGGACAACCCCCTGACAGCCCCCCGGACAGCCCCCCACCCTCTTCCTTGGACCTCGAACAACCCCCCGCACAAAGGATTCTCATAAAATTGACAACATTTTAAGTACATATGGAAAACTGACCAAACACATATGGTTTCCATTTAAACATTAGGATAACGATCCATGGGTCATATGTGACGTGTACGAGTCAACCCCGCCTCAATCCGAGGCGCGGTGTGGCCGCCACCATTCAAAGTGTCTTCCATTTGTTTCAAGAGGACGTCATTTTAATTTAAAAACATCAACTGGCATACGGAAAACCATCCAAACACATTATTATTGTGTCGATACATTAGCACAACGATCCATGGGTCATATGTGATGTGTACCTGTCATCCCTGGCTCAATCTGAGGAGCGGTGTGGCCGGAATCCCTCTAAGTGGCTCCCTTTTGCTTAAAATGGACTACAATTTAAGTATATATGGAAAACGGACCAAACACATTTAGTTTCCATTGATACATTTGGAGAACTATCCATGGGTCATATGTGACGTGTACGAGTCAACGCCGCCTTAATCTGAGGTGCGGTGTGGCCAGCACCAATCAATGTGTTTTCCTTTTGTTTCAAAAGTACGTCATTTTAATTGAAAAACATCAACTGGCATACGGAAAACCGACCAAACGCATTCGGATTGTGTCGATACATTATCACAATGATCCATATGTCATATGTGACGTGGAAGAGTCAACCCCGCCTTAATCTGAGGCGCAGTGTGGCCACCACCACTCAAAGTGTCTGCCTTTTGTTTCAAAAGGACGTCATTTTTATTGAAAAACATCAACTTGCATATGGAAAACTGACCAAACGCATTTGTATTGTGTCGATAAATTAGCACAATGATCCATGGGTCATTTGTGACTTGTACGAGTCAACCCCCCCTCAATCCGAGGCGCGGTGTGGCCAGAATCACTCTAAGTGGCTCTCTTTTCCTTAAAATGGACAACAATTGAAGTACATACGGAAGACTAACCAAACGCATTTGGTTTCCATTAAACGTTAGGAGAACGATCCATGGGTCATATGTGATGTGTACGAGTCAACCCCGCCTCAATATAAGTCACGGTGTGGCCGCCACCACTCAAAGTGTATTCCTTTTGTTTCAAAACTACGTCATTTTTATTGAAAAACATCAACTGGCATACGGAAAATTGACCAAACGCATTCATATTTTGTCGATACATTAGCACAACGATCCATGGGTAATATGTGACATGTACGAGTCAACCCCGCCTCAATCCGAGGTGCGGTGTCACCGTAATAACTCTAAGTGGCTCTCTTTTGCTTAAAATGGACAACAATTTAAGTACATATAGAAAACAGACCAAACGCATTCGTATTGTGTCAAAACATTATCACAACGATCCATGGGCCATATGTGACGTCTACGACTCAAACCAGCCTTAATCTGAGCCACGGTGTGGCCGGAATCACTCTAAGTATTTCTCTTTTGCTTTAAATGGACAACAATTTATGTACATACGGAAAACTGACCAAATGCATTCGGTTCCATTGAAACTTTAGGATAATGATCCATGGGTCATATGTGACTTGTACGAGTCAACCCCACCTTAATACGAGGCGCGGTGTGGCAGGCACAACTCAAAGTGTCTGCCTTTTGTTTCAAAAGGACGTAATTTTAATTGAAAACATCAACTAGCTTATGGAAAACTGACCAAACGCATTCAGATTATGTCAATACAATAGCACAATGATCCATGGGTCATATGTGACATGCACGAGTCAACTCCGCCTCAATCCGAGGTGCGGTGTGGTGGCCACCACTCAAAGTGTCTGTCTTTTATTTCAAAAGGACATCAATTTAAATGAAAAATATCAACATACATACAGAAAACCGACCAAATGCATTCGGATTGTGTTGATACATTAGCACAATAATTCATGGGTCATATGTGACGTGTACGTGTCAACCCCGCCTTAATCTGAGTCCCAGTGTGGCCAGAATCACTCTAAGTGGCCCGCTTTTGCATAACATGGACAAAAATTTAAGTACATACAAAAAACTGACCAAACGCATTCGGTTTCCATTGAAACTTTAGGATAACGATCCATGGGTCATATGTGACGTGTACGAGTCAAAACTGCCTCAATCCGAAGAGCGGTGTGGACGGCACCACTCAAAGTGTCTGCCTTTTGTTTCAAAAATACATCATTTTAATTGAAAAACATCAACTGGCATACAGAAAAACGACCAAATGCATTCGGATTGTGTCGATACATTAGCACAACGATCCATGGGTCATATGTGACATGTATGAGTAAAGCCCGCCTCAATCCGAGACACGGTGTGGCCGCCACCACTCAAAGTGTCTACCTTTTGTTTCAAAAGGACATCATTTGAAGTGAAAAACATTAACTGGCATATGGAAAACCGACCAAACACATTCGGATTGTGTCGATAATTTATTACAACGATCCATGGGTCATATTTGACTTGTACGAGTTAACCCCGCCTTAATCTGAGGCATGGTGTGGCCAGAATCACTATAAGTGGCTCTCTTTTTCTTAAAATGGACAACAATTTAAGTACATACAGAAAACTGACCAAACGCATTCGGATTCCATTGAAACATTAGGAGAATGATCCATGGGTCATATGTGACGAGTACGAGTCAACGCCGCCTCAATCCGAGGTGCAGTGTGGCCGGAACCACTCAAAGTGTCTGCCTTTTGTTTCAAACGTACGTCATTTTAATTGAAAAACATCAACTGGCATACGGAAAACCGACCAAATTCATTCGGATAGTGTCGATACCTTAGCACAACAATCCATGGGTCATATGTGACGTGTACGAGTCATCCCCGACTCAATCCGAGGCTCGGTGGGGCCGACACCACTCAAAGTGTCCTCCTTTTGGTTCAAAAGGACGTCATTTTAATTGAAAAACATCAAATAGCAAACAGAAAACTGACCAAACGCATTCGGATTATGTCGATACATTAACACAACGATCCATGGGTCATATGTGATGTGTACGAGTCAACCCCACCTCAATCTGAGGTGCGGTGTGGCCACCACCACTCGAAGTGTCTATCTTTTGTTTCACAAGGACATCATATGAAATGAAAAACATCAACTGACATATGGAAAACCGACCAAACGCATTCAGATTGTGTCGTTACATTAGCAAAATGATCCACCGGTCATATGTGAAGTGTAAGAGTCAACCCCGCCTTAATCTGAAGCATGATGTGGCCAGAATCACTCTAATTGGCTCTCTTTTGCTCAAAATGGACAACAATTTATGTACATACGGAAAACCGACCAAACGAATTCAGATTCCATTGAAACATTAGGAGAAAGATCCATTAGTAATTTGTGACGTGTATGAATCAACGCCGCCTCAATTCACGGCGCGGTGTGGCCGGAAGCACTCAATGTGTCTTCCTTTTTTTTCAAAAGTACGTCATTTTAATTTAAAAACATAAACTGGCATACGGAAAACTGACAAAACTCATTGGGATTGTGTCGATACATTAGAACAATGATCCATGGGTCATATGTGACATGTACGAGTCAACCCCACCTCAATCTGAGGTGTAGTGTGGCCGCCACCACTAAAAGTGTCTGCATTTTGTTTCAAAAGGACATCATTTTAATTGAAAAACATCAACTAGCATACGGAAAACCGACCAAACACATTCGTATTGTGTCGATACAATAGAACAATGATCCATGGGTCATATGTGACATGTACGAGTCAACATCGCCACAATCCGAGGAGCGGTGTGGCCAGAATCACTCTATGTGGATCTCTTTTTCTTAAAATGGACAACAATTTAAGTACATACGGAAAACCGAGAAAATGCATTTGGTTTCCATTGAAACATTAGGAGAACGATCCATGGGTCATATGTGGCGTGTACGAGTCAACTCCGGCTCAATCAGAGGCGTGGTGTGGCTGGAAACACTCAAAGTGTCGGCCTTTTGTTTCAAAAGTACGTCATTTTAATTGAAAAACATCAACTGCATATAGAAAACCGACAAAACACATTCAGATTGTGTCGATATATTAGCACAATGATCCATCGGTCATATGTAACGTGTACGAGTCAACCTCGCCTCAATCCGAGGTGCGGTATGGCCGCCACCACTCAAAGTGTCTGCCTTTTGTTTGACAAGGACGTCATTTTAATTGAAAAACATCAACTGGCATACCGAAAACTGAACAAACGCATTCAGATTGTGTCGATACATTAGCACAACGATCCATGGGTCATATGTTACATGTACGAGTCAACCCCGCCTCAATCCGAGGCGCGGTGTGGCCGGAATCACTCTAAGTGGCTCTCTTTTGCTTAAAATGGACAACAATTTATGTACATATGGAAAACTGACAAAATGCATTCAGTTTCCATTGAATCTTTAGGAGAACGATCCATGGGTCATATGTGACGTGTACGAGTCATCCCCGCCTCAATACGAGGCGCGGTGTGGTTGGCACCACTCACAGTGTCTGCCTTTTGTTTCAAAAGGACGTCATTTTAATTGAAAAACATCAACTGGCATACGGAAAATCGACCAAACGCTTTAGGATTGTGTCGATACATTATCACAACGATCCATGGGTCATATGTGACGTGTAAGATTCAACCCCGCCTCAATCCGAAGTGTAATGTGGCCGGAATCACAATAAGTGGCTCTCATTTTCTTAAAATGGACAACAATTTAAGTACATACAGAAAAGTGACCAAACGCATTCGGATTGTGTCGATACTTTAGCACAATGATCTATGGGTCATATGTGACATGTACGCGTCAACACTGCCTTAATCTGAGGCATGGTGTGACCAGAATCACTCTATGTGGCTCTCTTTTTCTTAAAATGGACAACAATTTAAGTACATACAGAAAACCGGCCAAATGCATTTGGTTTCCATTTAAACGTTTGGAGAACGATCCATGGGTCATATGTGACATGTACGAGTCAACCCCGCCTCAATATAATGTGCGGTGTGACTGACACCACTCAAGGTGTCTTCCTTTTGTTTCAAAAGGACGACAATTTAATTGAAAACATCAATTGGCATACGGAAAACTGACCAAATGAATTTGTATTGTGTCGATTCATTAGCATAATGATCCATGGGTCATATGTGACGTGTACGAGTCAACCCCGCCTTAATCCAAGGCGCGGTGTGGCCGCCACCACTCAATGTGTCGGTCTTTTGTTTCAAAAGGACATCATTTGAAATGAAAAACATCAACTGACATACGGAAAACCAAACAAATGCATTCCGATTGTGTTGATACATTAGTACAACAATCCATGGGTCATATGTGACGTGCACGAGTCAACCCCGCCTTAATCTGTGGAACGGTGTGTCCTAAATCACTATAAGTGGCTCTCTTTTGCTTAAAATGGACAACAATTTAAGTACATACGAAAAACCAACCAAACACATTCATTTTCCATTGAAACGTTAGGAGAATGATCCATGGGTCATATGTGATGTGTACTTGTAAATTCAGCCTCAATCCGAGGCGCGGTGTGGCCGGCACCACTCAATGTGTCTGCCTTTTGTTCCAAAAGTACTTCATTTTAATTGAAAAACATCAACTGGAATACGGAAAACCAACCAAACGCATTCGGATTGTGTTGATACATTAGCACAATGCTCTACGGGTCATATGTGACGTGTATGAGTCAACCCCGCCTCAATATGAGGTGCGGTGTGGCCGCCACCTCTCAAAGTGTCTGTCTTTTGTTTAAAAAGACATCATTTGAAGTGAAAAAACATCAACTGGCATATGGAAAACTGACTAAACACATTATTATTGTGTTGATACTTTATCAAAATGATCCATGGGTCATATGTGACATGCACGAGTCAACTCTGCCTTAATCTGAGTCACGGTGTGGCCGGAATCATCTATGTGGCTCTCTTTTTCTTAAAATGGACAACAATTTAAGTACATACGGAAAACTGATCAAATGCATTCAGTTTCCATTGAAACATTAGGAGAACGATCCATGGGTCATATGTGACATGTAAGAGTCAACTCCGCCTCAATATGTGGCGCGGTGTGGCCGGCAACACAAAACGTGTCTGCCTTTTGTTTCAAAAGTACGTCATTTTAATTGTAAAACATCAACTGGCATAGGGAAAACCGACCAAACACATTCTCATTGTGCTGATACATTAGCACAATGATCCATGGGTCATATGTGATGTGTACGAGTCAACCCCGCCTCAATCTGAGGCGCGGTGTGGCCGGAACCACTCAAAGTGTCTGCTTTTTTTTCAAAAGGACATCATTTTAATTGAAAAACATCAACTGGCATACGGAAAACCGACCAAACGCATTTGGATTGTGTCGACACATTAGAACAACGATCCATGTGTCATATGTGACATGTACGAGTCAACCCCGCCTCAATCCGAGGTTCGGTGTGGCTGACACCACTCAAAGAGTCTATCTTTTGTTTCAAAAGGACATCATTTGAAATGAAAAACATCAACTAACATACGGAAAACCGACCAAACACATTCGGATTGTGTCGATACATTAGCACAATGATCCATGGGTCATATATGATGTGTACGGTGTCAAACCCGCCTTAATCTGAGGCACGGTGTGGCCGTAATCACTCTATGTGGCTCTCTATTGCTTAAAATGGACAACAATTTAAGTACATACGGAAAACCAACCAAACACATTCGCTTTCCATTGAATCTTTTGGAAAACTATCCATGGGTCATATGTGATGTGTACAAGCCAACGCTGCCTCAATCCGAGGTGCAGTGTGGCCGACACCACTCAAAGTGTATGCACTTTGTTTCAAAAGTACGTCATTTTAATTGAAAAACATCAACTTGCATACGGAAAACTGACCAAACGCATTCGGATTGTGTTGATACAATAGAAAAACGATCTATGGGTCATATGTGACATGTACAAGTCAACCCCACCTCAATCTGAGGTGAGGTGTGGCCGCCACCACTCAAAGTGTCTGCCTTTTGTTTCAAAAGGACGTCATTTGAATTGAAAAACACCAACTGGCATACAGAAAGCTGAGCAAATGCATTCGGATTGCTTCGATACATTAGCACAACGACCCATGGGTCATATGTGACATGTACGAGTCACCCCCGCCTCAATTCGAGGCGCGGTGTGGCCGAAATCACTCTAAGTGGATCTCTTTTACTTAAAATGGACAACAATTTAAGTACATACGGAAAACTGACCAAACGCATTCGGTTTCCATTGAAACTTTTGGAGAATGATCCATGGGTCATATGTGACGTGTACGAGTCAACACTGCCTCAATCCGAGGTGCGGTGTGGCCGGAAACACTCAAAGTGCCTGCCTTTCGTTTCAAAAGTACATCATTTTAATTGAAAAAGATCAACTAGCATACGAAAAACCTAAGAACGCATTCAGATTGTGTCAATACATTAGAAAAACGATCCATGGGTCATACGTGATGTGTACGAGTCAACCCCGCCTCAATCCGAGCTGCGGTGTGGCCGCCACCACTCAAAGTGTCTACCTTTTGTTTCAAAAGGACGTCATTTTAATTGAAAAACATCAACTGGCATACGGAAAACCAACCAAATGCATTCGGATTGTTTCGATACATTAGAAAAATGATCCATGGGTCATATGTGACGTGTACGAGTCAACCCCACATCAATCCGAGCAGCGGTGTGGCCAGAATCACTCTAAGTGGATCTCTTTTGCTTAAAATGGACAACAATTTAAGTACATACAGAAAACCAACCAAACGAATTTGGATTCCATTGAAAGTTCAGGAGAACAATCCATGGGTCATATGTGACATGTATGAGTTAACCCCACCTCAATCCGAGGTGCGGTGTGGCCACCACCACTCAAAGTGTCTGCCTTTAATTTCAAAAGGACGTCATTTTAATTGAAAAACATCAACTAGCATATGGAAAACCTACCAAACGCATTAGGATTGTGTCAATACATTATCACAACGATCCATGGGTCATATGTGACATGTAAGAGTCAACCCCACCTCAATCCGAGGTGCGGTGTGGCCGGAATCACTCTACGTGTCTCTATTTTGTGTAAAATGGACAACAATTCAAGTACATACAGAAAAGCAACCAAACACATTCGGATTGTGTCGATACATTAGCACAACAATCCATGGGTCATATGTGTAGTGTACGAGTCAACCCCGCCTTAATCTGAGGCACGGTGTGGCCAGAATCACTCTAAGTGTCTCTCTTTTTCTTAAAATGGACAACAATTTATGTACATACAGAAAACCAACCAAATTCATTCGGTTTCCATTAAAACTTTAGAAAAATGATCCATGGGTCATATGTGACGTGTATGAGTCAACCCTGACTCAATCCGAGGCGTGGTGTGGCCGGCACCACTCAAAGTTTCTGCTTTTTGTTTCAAAAGGACGTCATTTTCAATGAAAAACATCGACTGGCCTACGGAAAACTGACCAAACGCATTCGGATTGTGTCGATAAATTAGAACAACGATCCATGGGTCATATGCGATGTGTACGAGTCAACCCCGCCTCAATCCGAGGCGCGGTGTGGCCGCCACCACTCAAAGTGTCTATCTATTGTTTCAAAAGGACATCATTTGAAATGAAAAACATCAACTGACATACGGAAAGCCGACCAAATGCATTCGGATTGTGTCGATACATTATCACAACGATCCATGGCTCATATGTGGCGTGTATGAGTCTAGCCCCCTTAATCGGAGGCACGGTGTGGCCAGAATCACTCTAAGTGGTTCTCTTTTGCTTAAAATGGACAACAATTTAAGTACATATGGAAAACAAACCAAACTCATTCGGTTTCCATTGAAAACTTAGGAGAACGATCCATTTGTCATATGTGACGTGTACGAGTCAACGCCGCCTCAATCCGAGATGTAGTGTGGTTGGCACCACTCAAAGTGTCTGCCTTTTTTTCAAAAGTACGTCATTTTAATTGAAAAATATCAACTGGCATACGGAAAACTGACCAAATGCATTCGGATTGTGTATATACATTAGCACAACGATCCATGGGTCATATGTGACATGTATGAGTCAACCCCGCCTCAATTCAAGGCGTGGTGTGGCCGCCACCACTCAAAGTGTCTGCCTTTTGTTTCAAAAGGACGTCATATTAATTGAAAAACATCAACTGGCATACGGGAAACCGAACAAACGGATTCGGATTGTGTCGATACATTATCACAATGATCCATGGGTCATATGGGACATGTATGAGTCAACCGCGCCTTAATCTGAGGCGCGGTGTGGCCGGAATCACTCTTAGTGGCTCTCTTTTGCTTAAAATGGACAACAATTTGAGTACAAACCAAAAACTGACCAAACGCATTCGGTTTCCATTGAAAAATTAGGAGAACGATCCATGGGACATATGTGACGTGTACGAGTCAACACCGCCTCAATCCAAGGTGCGGTGTGACTGACACCACTCAACGTTTCTGCCTTTTGATTGAAAAGTACGCCATTTTAATTGAAAAACATCTACTGGCATACAAAAAACCCACCAAACGCATTCGGATTGTATCGATACATTAGAACAATGATCCATGGGTCATATGTGACGTGTACAAGTCTACCCCCGCCTCAATCCGAGGCACGGTGTGGCCGGTATCACTCCAGGTGTATGTATTATGTTTAAAATAGAAAAAATTTATGGTAAAAATATATGGTATACAAAAAACCGATCAAATTATGAACTGCCTTCCGGATTCCACATATAATTGTCATCTAAATTTTAAATTGAATTCTAAATGAATTATTTATGTTTATAATTGCGTTATGAATTCTAATTTAATTATGGATGTGTATAGTTCCACCATTATAGTTAATTGTGTATGAATTTGTTCTCTATATGTAAGTGTTAGTTGGTTATTGCAGGTATAATAATTTTATATGTATGTGTTAGTTTATTGAAGGTACAATAACTGGATTGAAAATGAGATTGAACCCACAAAATGAGACCTTGGTTGCAAATTGGGGAGCTGCTGGGAAAATTGCAGAGCTTGTGTGCAATTTTCCCAGCAGAGGCTATGCCAATGGTTAAAAACCGTTGGCATAGAATGTCTATGTTCTTTTAGCCACGGTTCATAAAAATATTGGTAAAAAAACCATTCATGACGGTTCTAAACTTTTGGGAAAGAGTAGATGTTGGTTTTTTCACAATTGTTTTCAAAACTGTTGGGAAAAACAACGTAATTTTCAGTACTCTGTCCCAACGGTTGTAAACCGTTGGAAAAAAGCGTTCCCAAGCATTTTCCAGAACCGTTTGGATAGGGTAATATTTCTCCACCCTATCCCAATGGTTCACTATAAACTGTTGGGAAAAGTTTTTCCCAATTACTTACTTCCCTGCGGTTTGCAGAACCGTTGGTATAACATATACCAACGTTTCTCCAGCCTTTCCCAACGGTTTAGAACCGTTTGGAAATCCTGTATTTCCAGTAGTAATTACTTTGGTAAAGTACTCATGGTTTACTTTTTGTTTTGAAAAACAAAAAGTTTTCCTTCTTTGTGTATCCTTTACTGAGATTTTTATGCTCATCCCATGTTTTTGAAATGTTTTCCACATGACCTAAAGATGAATATGGTTAAGGATGCGATCAAGGAAAGACATTCTATATAAAACATGGAACTAGACATGTTTCTTTTTAAGTATTTTTTTTAATTTTTTGGAAACATAGTAGAAGTGTCTATTATGTAATCTTTTGAGATGTAATAGTTATGACCTAATTCTCTAAAACTCTAAACCTGAAAAGATCCTCTATGTCAATTATTCATTTAATTCATGATTAAGTAATGATTAAGGGCGGGGCCTTATAGATAGTGTGGAAATGATACATTAGTGATTTGATGTATAACTCATCACAGATTTGTCTTCATTAGCAAAGAAACCTGATAGTGAAGATCTATTTTAACGATTTCTGAAAGAATATTATTTACAATGGATAATTGTTAAAAAATACTAATGTAACTTCTCTAATGTATCCATCTCAAACTGGAAAAATATTTTTTTCTTAAACACATTCATCTGAGGAACTATTATATTCTTCTAATTTCAAATAATTTCTCATGTCTAACAAGATTTAATTTAATTGGTATATCATATATGATGTAAAACAATCCATGAAAAATATAGAATTCATTTTTTGAGGATCTATAGCGGGAATAATATGACTAAACATGTAATGAAATTGAAATAAATTCAAATCTTTCATAAATGTGCATATTTTTTTAGTATATAGGGGTGATCTATATTTTCTTCATAGGTGGGATAGAAATCATATAAAATATTCATAAAAACAACACTCGAATCTGATATTAACATGATATTATTTATAATTTTTTCTCTATATGCTCCCATGATACAAATAGATTATTCATGGAGAACTATATACATAGCATGAAAATTAAAATAGTATATTTGGCCATATTAGGAGTCTTGTAATGACAAATGAAAATTTATTTGAGACATACCCTCAACCAACTGAAGGATACATTTTAGTATCTTATCATAGATAGGAGAACCATGTTCAATTAAAAGGGAATATCACATACTCCTATAATAATAATATAATATCCCAATAATTAATATTGTGTAAATCCTTTATTGGATTAATGGGTCTGCCAGAACACTCCTAATAAAAGGGTTAAACTCAAAAGGATTAAATTGGGTGTTCTAGGTATCAAAATGTTGGTGGAATTATTTTTTATGTGAGGTACTTAGTAACGATATGATTTAGTTCCATTTATCTTGAATTTAATCCTTTCAACTAATAACTGAAATTAATGCTTAGTGGAATGTTTCTATATTGTATGTACAATATAAATATTATATAGTTGTAAATAGACTATTCCATTGCTGTTGATTTTTTACCTGACATGGAATAATTTCACTGGTCCTCAAATTAAGGGGAAAAATGTTATTGTAGATTTATTACAGATAATATTGATGTATTACACACATATATAGAGGGAACAATATAACAAATTTTTTCCCTCAAAATGTATCAAACAATAATTCCACATACCTACATTAGGATTGGATATCATGCACCAGATTTTAAGCACATCATTTGTACAAATTCACTGATTTGTCACTAATATAGACACCTCTTATTGGGGGACTTTTATTATTTCCCCAGAATTTATAGATTTAAACCATTTTATACATATAAAATAATTAATGTGAGTGATTATTGAGGTCACCACCATTCATAAATTCATTCGGACACTAAATTATTATTGGTTATCAAGGTGATACAATGTATCATACCAATTTTATTTGATTCTAATGTTTAGAATATATTGGATCAGGAAAATGACACACATTCCATAGAAAAATTTCACAAAATTTTTGTTTCACACAATATTGGAAATGTTTTCACTCTTAATAATATTAGTGTCGAAGTGAATGAAATGTTATTCAAAGTTATTAAAAATGTTCGGGACATCATTGAATGTTGATTTAGATGAAAAAAAGTTATATGTTTATATTTTGAAAAATATTTTGATGTAAGTATCAAAAAACTTATTTCACCCATAAAATGATGTTACAAATAAGAAAATGATAAATTTCACAGAATGTTTCATTTTAATTTTTTGAGCTATTGTTTTATTTTAATGATCTCTATAAATTATTTAAATAAGGAAGAATATGAAAATGAAAAAAAAAATTGAGTCCTATAATTCAGTTATGAGTATGAATTATGTGAATTTTAACAGTTTTTTGCTTTCATCATGGGGATCAATAATGAAATATTCCTTTTCAAAAAATAAATTTATTTTGTCCAAAAAGGATATAAATAAATTTATGGATGAAATATTGGTTGTTCCTCAATTGGTATAGTAGATATTGTATTCATTTCAAAAATAGATTTGAAGTAGGTAATCATTGAAGATAACTCAAAGATAGAAGAGGTTTCATCATTTAGTAATTAATACATACATTAATCCTAAATGAAGACTATATATTCATGAAATAAAAATAGTGAATATTTATATGGTTTTCCCATTGGTGAAAAAAAATTAGATATTAAATAATATAACTAATTTGGTAGAATTATATAATGATGATTTATGAAAGATGGTTGATGGGTTTCTCCTAAATGTTGTGTAAGTAAGGGACATCCCATAAATGAGATGATTAATTTTCATTATGTTGAAGAATAATAGTTATTCATAGGCAAAATAATTTGAGTATAATAAAGGGTAATTTCATGAGAAATAAAATTATATCAAATACATTATATACTCTTTTTCTAATTCAAATCATGAAATAGGATATTTCACGAAGAAAGAGAATATAGTTGTGTCTAACATTTGAATAAGATATTATTAATCTACAAAAATCCCATACAATGATTCATAAATAACATTTAATCAGTAGAAAAAATTCAGAAGACCAATATAGGTTAATAAGGGTGCATATAAGAAAGTTAACCCCTCAATCCAAACCACCATGTCTAATCCATAGTTCCACATGAAATCATACATACATTCCTATATAAAATGGGTTGAGGACATATAATGGAGTTCTAGGACTATCAATGGGGTGACTATACCCATAGTATAATTCCATATAACAAAAATATGACAATTAATTATATAAGATAATTAAAGTATAATGTGTAAATTAAAAGACACAATATTAGTCCAATAAGTAATAAATGGGATACCAATAGGGTATGAGAAACTTGAGTAATAAATACATTCGATAAATAAATAAATAAAATAGTATGGTCCTCAAGAATCCATCCAATCCTAATTCCAACTCCATGCTCCTCTTCTCTACTTTCATCCATGGGTTTGTTTCCTTTACCAAGATCCCCATACAAGAAGTCTCTAACTGTATCGGGATGCCCATCCAGGGATTGGATAATAAAAATTTAATAAATCTATTTTTCCTATGAATTAATGCACAATATATTAAAAAATATTACTAAATCTAGGCATTGATATAGAATAAATATTATAGGCGTGAATATACATCATGTAGTTATAATTTAAATTAATAAATATATTATATCACGCATGATAAATTTTTTTAAATAATAAAATAAATCCTAATAATTGTCTAATATGGTAAATATAATATTCCAACTAAATCTTGACATATGGTATTAACCAAGGAATCATTTAACAGTTGTCAACATAAGGTGTTCTCTATTAGTGATGTCAAGGTGGATAATGATTAAATAAATTCAGTTTTTAATTTATTAGCTATTTAATATACCTAAAATAATTTTATTTTATCTAAACCATGATATTGGAAAACATTATGGTTATCAACATGTCCATAAGAATTTGTAGAGTGGTCTTTGATGATAGATTTGGTGTGGGATAACTAGATTCATGATCTATGTTATGTTCAATTTAGATCTTATTCTAAATTTTAAATTTTTTATCTCACCAATGATGTTTATATAGAACCATTATTCGTCAATGATCAATATTAAGTTGAGGTAGTTTGTTTTAATGTTTTTTGTGTTCCTCATTTCAATATTACTTGATCAATGTGAACTAATTCCACTAATAGATTCATTCATTGGATGATCATGTTTTTCGTTTAAGAGTTTATCTTAGTAGGATATGGTAATTTATATATATTTCATCTAAATTATTTGTTCATCATTATAATAGAAATGGATCGAGTGCATCCTAATTGATATTAATGGTTCACTCCATGTTTTTGTTATTTGTTCATTTAACCAATTATTCTTAACAAATCCATTAACAATGTATCTTTATATATTTCATTGGAATGTACATGTAATGTAATTTTTGCGGAACATCTCTTTAGCACAATAGATAAATACCACATGTTTGGGATTAATATTGATTTTTAAGAACAAGGTATAATGATGACCACAACAAATACCCACTATGAAAGAAGACCCATAGTTCATAGGTTTGGCATTCAATAGTACATCATGGTGGAGGTTACCCACCACCACATTAGTTGTCCTAAATCTGGCTACCAATGATGTCTTAGTAATGGGTGTCTAATGATACAGAATGTATTAGTGTGATTTCTAAAAATATTTATAGGAGGTTTTATAAATATTTGATGATGTTTGAAGACATGTATTTTGAATGAAAATATAGACTATGCGATTTTTACTTTGGAATAATAATCACCATGTTTTCCCCAATCTATTTCAGCAAGGGTTTTTGTATGGAGGTAAGTATTACTCATTGTTTAGTGGGAGCCCATTGCATATAACCCATATCCATCTAGTTCGGTGTGTCAAGGGATTATATTCTCATTTATCTATTTAGTGATACATTCCACGTGTGTATAGTCCCATGACATATAACATTTGGTGAATATATCATCATGTATGGGGAGAAAATTCTTAGGAGACCACATAATCCCAAATGTCAGGCATGGTGGAGAACACCCTATGTACTTTGGAAGGAAGGTGTGAACTGGATGACTTAACTCACCAAGTGTCACCTCGGACCCAGTAATCCTTGTGACATGGAGTTCACACTGCTTACTTCAGAAATTTTTTAGATATGGAATCTACTCATAAACACCCTTTGTACATCTATTCACCTTGATTTCATGGGAATGGAGCATATTTAATGTTTTGAGAATCTGTCACTCCTAGTTTCATGATAAAAATTTACATGTAGTTAGCACCTAGGAACACAGAATGTATTTTGGTGAAATGAATTTCATGTTAGTGTGAGACACAATTATTTCTATGTTTACTGAAAACAATCCATGTAACACTACCAACACCCCATGAAATCCATAGAGAGTATGATGGAGCACCTTCTCTTCAATGTTCATCTCACTTTTGAGATTGGGTTTATTCCCTCAATCCAATGCAATATCTACCTGTGTATCTAGGGTGAATTCCTATGGTATATCCCCCTATGGGTATTGTGATTCTACATATCCTATCCCAAGGATATCATCCCCTCTATGGGATTAGTAATTGATAGAGTTAGGCAATCACTCTATCTGGCCTGATGTGTGAATTTCTATCATTATTACTATGGTAGGTTTTCAAGATTTATTATGACAAACATAAGTAAGCATATAATACCATACTGAGTGAGTTATTATAAATAGGGTATGGAATACCATATGTTCATATTGTGAACCCATATTTATATATTGTCATATATACTATTATGATAATGTGTAGTCCGAATAAATGTGACTCTCATATAATTCCTCTTAGTTTCATTTCTGATTCGTTATGGAAATTCTAGAGTAGTGTGTCCTCTCTGATGATTTTCATCTATGTGGTGAGGATCGATAATGATAAACTATCATTTGAGCACTATCATTAATATTTTGAATCATACAGTGAGTTCTCTCAAATGGGCATTACCATTGAGCATATAGTAGAATCCTCTACTGGTAGTGAGTTCATGAAAAAAAACATGATAATTAGTTTAAATCATTATCATTTATATAATATTAATGTTTTTTATTATTTTGTATCATGTACTGATTAACATTCCATCATAGTGATGAGCTAACTACCCTCTTAAGTATTTGTGTTTTTTATTTGTGGGATCCCATATGAGGGTGTTTAAACTCACCCAAAATGGGATCTTCCCACATATTTCATGTCATATACATAATACATGAATTTTTGATAGATTTCTATGAGGACCAATGCATGGTAGAACATAGTTTAGATAAAAATATTGCAGTACGTTTCAAGTGATGAATTTGATAGCAGTCACATCCTTCTTATATGGTTGCACTCTTTTCAAAGAATGGTTGTCTTATATTTTTAATTATATGTTTTCCTATACTTGTGTCATACATTGATGTGGGATATAGATTTATGCCTGAATTATGGTATTTGTTTTATTTTATATTTCAAGTATTTTTCATATTTGGATATGTGTGTGTGGGTGTGTGAAAATTTACCTTAGTATCAGGCCTCCCATATGGGTGTTATGACTACTCAGTGTTGGTCACTAGTCGTTGGCTGGTTCGAGGGTGCTTGGGGTTTCACACTCAACATACTGCCAGTAAGGTGGCCCCTATTTGGTAAAAAAATGATATAATAGTATCAAAGTACCATAATCCATGGATCAGAGTTAGGATGAAATCTAGTTGATTCATTAATTTGGGAATTAGGTAAAACATCCATGTGTTTTGATTTTGTCTTTTAGGCCCGAGAATTCAGTGTTAGTTTGGGGCCAACATGACAATTTTTCCCAACTCTACTGGGATTATCTGTCACTTAACACATGTGGGAATTTTTGTAGGGAAAACATTGGTACATTAATTATATATTAATGGGTTGTGGGACAATTTCGTTCTTTATTTATCTCCCTAATATTCTCTATTGATTATGGTGCGTCTTAGTTATCATTTTATTCTTCCATGATGACACCCAACTTGTATTTTTAGTGGCGTACTTGTTATGATCTTCATGATGATGGGGATTCTATTTTTGTACTAGAGTACGAGGTGTATCCTATGTGTGCATTGTGAGATATTCTTTCCCCTGTTCAGTGGTATGTTGATCAACCATTAGTTATTCTAGTAGTCACTTCCTATTATGTTGATAATTTGATAGTTCTATAATATCAGTATATGACACACTTATGGTTAGTGCATTTATAAAGTTTCAAATATTTAATGCATAGAAGTTTCATTAGGATCTTGAACACCTTTTAAATGTGTTATAGGACTATAATGATCATGTTATATGCAATTTCCACATGGAAATGACCCCCATGAAGGTGTTCTATGTTTTGAGGCCTCACTAGGATCACATAAGAAATCAGGGTGGCCCTGCGTTTGTGATGTTTGACAAGACCATGGGCACGTAAAGAAGACATACCCATCCCATAAAAAGATGTTTTAATTTATGTGATATGAAACTATGTGGGCGATTAAGTACCACTAAAAAAGGATAATGTAATGGTGTGTTGAATGAGTTCCTTCCAAATGTCAATTCGATGTTTTCTTATTCTCTATGTTTTTTGGAAAATTCCCTCGTTTTGTTGATCCAATTGGAAATAGAAAATGTGGATTCGTGTTTTAGGATCATCTAACATGTTAGCATCATGTGTGGTTCATTGTATTAAATGTGACTTCACTTGTTTTTTTATAGTTTTTTCATAGATTCAAAAGCCACATTTTAGTTAATTTATTTCATTTTTGAGACCCAATTATACATGGAAAAACTTTTTTCTCAAGACTTATATTCATAGGACCCTATATAGATGAACATTGATCGAAAAATTTTATTGATAATGTTTCCTAAATCCACAAATATTGATAACCTCATAAATAAAATTTTCATCAGGTTAGTGATAACCAATGATGTATTCATTTGAATACACTTATTGCCTACAGTTTATTCATTATTTACTATTACGAGTGGGAGTTTTTATGTTCCTATTTTTTTGGTAAATATATTATTCCTTAGAGAGAGGGAATACCAGGATGAGTATGATGATGTCATGTGCATGTGGATATACGTTATATAATTTTGGTTGAATAGTAAAACACTAGTTCCATCTTTAGTTATATGATTTTGGTTTCCTACATTGTTGGAGGAACAAGAGGACCTATTCGTTGAGAATGTACTAGGCATGCCTCTCTAATGAAAGCATTTCTTCTCTATAGTATTCTAATAATATTGTCTTTATATATGTGATACCATATTATATAGACCTATGTAGCTATGAGAGATGATAGAGTGATTATATAAATCTATATTGTAGTTTTTTTAGAACTATTTTGCCTATGGGTGACCTGGTGTTGTTTTCCAAAAGGATTATTATCCAATGAGGATACACATTTTTCAAAACTGCCTGAAATAAGGGTCAAAAGAGGAAGCATACACACTGGAGAATCAGTGAATTTTTTTGAGTAGTGGTTAGTGGAATATGGTCCTTTTGTGTTGGACCTAGGAAAATTAGATCACCAACTACGTGTTTGAGAGGCATTTTTTTGGAAGGTGGATTTTTAAATCCTATATGGTAGCATTGAATTCAGGGTGATACCTTTTCGAATATTGGACACCCAATTAGTGGTAGTAGAGATTATGGAAATGATCCTTAAACCCTTTTTGGTTCACTTCATATTAGACTTATTTTATGAAATAAAAATGTTCTCAACATCAGATGTGGAACATTTTATAAGTATGAGGATAATTCTAGACAATATCTACAAAAAATGTTTTATGGTATTATCTTGAAGAATAACTTCTGCATTTAACAGGTCTACTTCATGGGATATTTCTAATAAATAATTGGATGGTTGTTTGACCTAGAAAAGGTTGAGGAAGAGCTATCTGGAGAGCTGCATGAAAGTATGTCTATATTAACAGATTATTACAATGTGGGTTTCCATGTTTTTTGTTGGTTAAGGTAACAGTTCAGTTGACCACTATGTTGTTGACCCTTCAGGACAAGGATGGTTTTTCATACCTACAGTCAATATTTTCTACCCATATGGTTCTACATCATTTTTGGGATATACTAATTTATGGAGTATATTGTGAGATCACGAGTGATTAGATATCTATTTTACATGTTCCTTGGGGATTTTCATGAATATGGAGAGTGAATCAACCTTGTTCTAGGATGGGAAATTACACCAATAATACTAAAAGGGGATTTTGTATGGATCTTTAATTTAGTTAATGGAACATTATCATGTGTTAAGTATTTTCTAGGAACCATGGGAATCATTTTCTGTAGCTAGGGATATCATAAAGTGATACTGAGTTTGACTCTTGATGTCTCACCTCTATATAATTGAACATAAGTGTGATTAATTTAATTTTAAAATGGATGTAATGTATTTAGTTTTTTTATTAAGATCCCATGATTATAGAGAGTTCATGATGCTACAATAATAAGTAAATACCAACTCATGCTGTTGTGCCACTACAAGCCAATTGAGAAAAAATATTAGTGGATAGTTTGAGATGAGTATTCATGGATGAGGCATCCCAATTTCATTTAATTCACTTGATGATCATTGCATAACATAATAATCACTTCAGATCATGGTAATGGATAGGATGACTAAAGACATTTGAGTCCTTTATTCATAGAGCACAATGTTTTTACCCATGTCATATAACCATGTAATGCAAACTACTCACATTTTTATGAACATGATCTTGGATTTCTATCTAAGAATTTTTTATTGCAAGTGTGATGATCAACCAATAAAGAAGAATAATTTAAAACCAAGATTTGTAATCCCTATATTTCGTTATTGTACTAGTCAAATATTGTAGAATATATTATATATGGACATATAGTTAGTTTCAGATGTGGTTAAATAGGTCCAGAATGTCGAGTAATGAATGAGGGAATCCATGAGACATCACGAGTCCATTGCGAATTGATCACAGTGGTATATAAAGTTAGATGGGGACATCATGTATTTAAAGAAATCTCTCCTTCACAATGATTGTATAGTTTTATATGCGATGGTAGGCTATCTCAGAGGTTCATAAGATTATTCATGTTATAATTTTGGTTTAGCGATATGGCATATCATTTTACAATTTGATAATAGTTTGACATAGTTTATTTTTTATTCAAAATCTTTTTTTGAATAATAAATTAAGTCAAATCCTTTAGTGTTGATAAAAATGATGATCTATAAATTTAGGCTAAATTTACTTTTTTTGGTTCCCTATGGTATTGGAGAACCCACAAGAGAAGACCCTTTATTGGCATGTGTCTCCCTTTTCTGCATGTTTGTTAAGAATTCAAGGGAGCTCATGGGAGTGGGAGACCAAGACACGATCTCAGTACCCACACATGTGAGGGTGTTTTTTCTTTACAAGATCAAAACCCATGGATAATTGGATATGGTAAGGAATATTATTTATATGTATGACTTCTGAATATTTTGACGAATATCTTCACATCCATATGTTGAGTCATTATATTATTTTGTGGACCACATAGCCCAGGTTCTATGATATTAAATATATAATGTTATGGTTGAAATGTTATGTTATACACAATTAAATTAATTGAAAACTTATAATTCAATCTTGTTACCAATAATCAAAGGATTGAAATTTTAAAATTCCCTTCTTGATATTTCATATCATGATACAGATTGATAAAGCATCCCTAAAATAATAATTTTACGGAATTAATAATGAAATATGCAATAACACATATCCTAGTATCAATTGTGGACAATATAGGTGGGAAATAATGATATGGATGTAGAATATGAGAATAAATAGTTATTGATAATGATGGAAATTATTGATCATAAGAATATGGGAAATATATAGAATATTAAACCCAATGCATCCAAAAAAATTTAATGAGTAAATACAATATTTGATTCATCATAAATTTAGATACTCGGATAACAATATTTTCAATATCCTTTCCTATTATTAATGAATTCAATTACCATATAGACAAATAACATATAAAAATTTTATTACATGAAATATTTCTATTTCATAGAAAAAAAATCATATTTTGGTTGTGGTATAACAATTTTACACAAAATTGTTTACTATAAGAAATGATTATCCAAGGTGAATTTATCATACCAAAATCACTAAAACTACATTTTGAAATATCATAATATATTTAATAGACTAACAAGATATTCATTTTGTACTTAATAAAACCAATAATGGAATGAAATTTTCTTTAATAACAACCATCATTCACCATATTTAATTCTATATAACAATAAACCAATGAATCATCAAAAATATGTCACCAAAAAAAAATTTAGGGAGGTCCCTATATAAACATTATATTACCCAGATAATATAATGTGGATCTAAATATCACATTCCAATTATGAGAATAACATGATCTTTATAAAACATTAATGAAATAATGAATGTTTCTAATTATAAAATCCCATGTTTTTAATACATTCCATTGGTAAATACATTCATTAAACAGAGGAAAAGATAACATAAACCATCAATCCTCTAACCAATTTCGTGGTCAACAAAACTATACCATAAATATATCATAATTATCACATCATTCAAAAAATAATAGGGGTTGTATTCCCCCAGTAGAGGGTTATCCTATAAGTTAAAAATTTCACTTAATAACTTTCTGTGGTCATCGACCCAATTTATCAAATTATATAAAATACATTAAGAAATAGTAATTCAATATGGTCCTTATACATTTAATTATTCTTATAACCAAAATATCATTGATAAAATATTAATATATAATAATTCTTATGTCCAAATATATGAATATATATCAATTTGTGTCATCCCTAGTATTAGCATAAGATTAACCATGATCCCTTTTCTTATTCAGAGTGAAATTCCCTTAAATCATGTGGAATGTTTTTGAGTATTTTTCAATATCCTTACAGTTTAGGCATCTCGCATTGGTATAATCATTCAACCATTGAAATCCTGAGCATGGTTGACTTTTTATACACACATTTTTAAACATTCATTCCCTTAATGAATGTATATTGGTTTTTATCTTCATTATTATCACATAGGAGAAATTACATCATTCTCATTATCCCCTTATACATTTCACTAACATCATATTTTTCCCAATCATCCATTTGAATATAAATAATTAAGAATTAATTATTTATCTTAATAGAACATTATATTATATCTTCATATGAATTTGATTCATTAAAGACTATTTCAATTCAAAATACTTTCATAATCCAATAAAATAATTTTTATTATTACTTTTTTGATTACATGAATTTATAAAATTCACATTCATTCAATGATGAACCATTTCTGAATAATTTAAGACACTGAATTAGAAAATAATAATTTAAAACATAGTGTCTAATAATAAAACCATTTAAACTATTAGCATTAATTTAAAGGTTTATGTATTTTCAATATCCTAATCATAAATATGGATTCATTGGGTATTTTTTTCAAATCCTTCATAATGTTTATTAATGAAAATGTTTGTTCTCCTAATCATATCCTATGGGAGTTTGAAACTAGTTGTGTAATAAGGCCTAATATCTGGCACTAGGTGATGATATGGTCCATAAAAATGTTTCCTTTTCATAGTTATTACCAATATCTATCTATATTCTAAAACCACACAAACATTGAGTATCCATACGTTGATTTCTTTCTATGGAAATCAACATAAAATATTCCTTTCGAAAAAATTTCGATGTTTGTATATACTTATCCTTAATGGATACATCCATAGATAATATCATTATGAAAATTTCATGGATAATAATAATAGAATTATTAATGAAATAAATTCATAATTATTGGAAATCTTGATCTCGTACAATAACTATTCTTATACCAAGTCCATTCACAAAACTTTTTAAAAATACCTAAACAAACCCACATAATTTGTCCAACTAATTTCTCTCATGAAAATGATAAAGAATTGAGGGGATATATAATTTTAATCGATAAAACAATCTATAGTTTCAAATCCATACTGAAATATAAAATGCTCATTTTAGTTTATGAATAAATATTAATTATATTCAAATATATATTGAATGAAAGATATATATTTATCAATACTTCCCCAGTAAGAAAACAACATTAAATGTTATCACAATGATGGAAAATAATATATAGTTATGAAAAATATCAAATAAACAATAAATTTATATATATATTTAATATATATGAAATTTAAAATTAAAAATTATTAAAACAAAGTGATTGTTTCAATAGAATGACATAAATCACAAAAGAATGTGAGATTTTAAAATAACTTTTACCACTTTGTAATTTTTAGGTCAAATACCCAAGGATAAAATAATTCAAATTGAATCATAAAATGAAATAAAATATTAATAAATAATTATATTACATTTGAAGTTAATTTATATACATCTTATCAAATAAATCATGTACATAATGAGACAATATTCCTAAATGGAGGAAAATCAAGATGAAGACTCTTACCTGATGGTTTCCTTTATTTGAATGCTCATTAAGCTGTTATATAATAATTTTAATATATTTTTTAATTTTTTTAGATTCATAATCATATTGAAAATATAATATGTTGTATTATTATATCATTTTACCATGTGTTTGTTAATAATATTTCATTTTATTCACTGTTTTGGGTGTTAATCCCATTATTCTCGTAAGGCCTTTTTTTATTAAAATGATTATTTGTATTATATAGGAAATAATTAAATCATATCATGAATGTTAATTATGTTATAATTATAATATTTACTTAGTTACTAAATTATTATAACCAATCTATAAAAAATTAATGGAAAATGAATTGCATCGCTTCCTGGAGATGATTGGATGTACGTATGCACAGGTGATGATATCATTCTATTAACAAGTGAAAGGGTAAGGAAGTGGGTCTCATATTAATCTTAAATAATAATTGTAATCTCATATACATATCGTATATTAATTAATTTTAACCCAATTAAATCCCATGTAAACTGTGTCTAAGAAATGAATCGCGTCATTTCGAGAGGCAGGTAGTCTTCCATACACACAAGCTAAGTTATTTTATTCATTTAGAATAGTACATAAAGAGTATATGTGTTATTAAAATTGATTAAGTATAAAAATTACATAGATATCATATAAATTTGTTAAATAAATCACTATATTCTTCAATGAATGCTGGTGATGGGAAATGAACTACATCATTTCATGAGGCAGTTGTCCACCATACGCATTATCAATGATTTATTTTCCATTTTCATATTATTTGAGATTGATAAAAATTAAACCATCAACATAATGGAACCAAATTATATTATAGATAAATTTATTATAATAATTTATGATTTAATTTATAATTTATGTTTTTAAAACCAAAAAATATATAGATTTGTTATGATAATTACCTTCTCTATGTAAAACCACCTTTGGATCTCCTCTTACAGGTCCCTGGGATGGTCTTTCGAGAAAACTGAAAGAATTATATTTTGTATAAGTATTTTGGGGATGTATTATAGTTTAATTATATAAATAAAATTTCTTTATATGTTTAAATAATTATGGGAAGTGATTTCACATTTATTTGTTGGGAAAGGTGAACTTCTTTGAAATTACTTGGAAATTTCCCATAATTATCAAAAATGATAAAGAATTAACATAAAAATTTTAAAAATAACATATTTTATAATATGGTAAGGCTAATGTTGAATTATTTCCATCCAATTACATTTTTACATGTTTATAGGTCATTTTTACAGTTATATTTATTATTTAACACTATGGTAAACCCATTTTTACCACACTCATGAGATATATTTTATACTATTTTCACAATTAATATTAGTCATAAATTCTATTTCCCCAATTAGATAATAAAAATTATTATTATTGAAAATATTCAATATATTATTCCAACATCCATTCTATGATTTTCAAAATATTAGTTTAATATTTATTCGGAAGGCTGGATGAGAAGGCTAGTTTTCAATGATAAAATTCTAAAATGTTTACAAAGATTTTATATCATAATTTAATAGGAAAATAAATAAAATGACATATATTGGATTAATATATATATTATTATAATAATTTTATATTAAAAAATTAAAATATAATTATACATTATAAATAATTTAAAAGAAATTATAGTTTTCAAATAAAATTAAATATTTTATCTAATCATAAAAAATGTAATAATTTCAAAAAAATATCAAAAATTATCCCAATGATAAATTTGATATTACTATTTTAAAATTAATATCATTTTTTCCAAAAAATAATATAATTTGGAAAAATTAAATAAATATTATCTGTGAAATTTTTTACTAAACCATTTATTATAAAAACTCAGATTTGAAGAAAATATTTCATTGACATTAAAATGATTTCTATTTTATTAAAAATCCATATAAAAACATTTAATTTATTTTATTCATGTGTAAGATAAAAAATATTCCTAATTTTTGTATTACTATTCATTCCATTCATCTTAAAATCTTGGTTATAATAATCATGATTACATAATATTATTTTAATAGTGTATCTTGTTCCACTAAAACACAGTGTCATATACATCACATGAAATCAAAGTAATTGAATTTATTTAAATATATATATATATATATTTATATCAACTATCATGGTGTTATATTCTGTTCATTTTATTTTGTTTTCTATCATACATGAAAATTAACCTGACTTTCCACTTGAAAAATCTCAAGGTATTATAAACCTTAAATTTTTATATTCATGTTTTTCTATTGAAGAAATCATTGAGTGTATTAAATATTATAAGTTTCATCATTTATACAAACGCTGATGGATGATTTATCCCAGAAGAGTTTTTCATTTGAGCCTTTAGGAAAATACTATTTTGTATGTGATTTCATGTCATCACCATGAGAGTTAGAATCTATCTTGATCATTTCTCGGTTGTTAATGCTATATTTTTTTATGTTTCATATCTTTATTGGATTTCCTTTTTAGTGATGAGTGAAATACTCTCATTGTAATTTCTTTTTACTAATTTTGTGTTTTCTTACAAGGTATGTATATAATCTTCCCTATATGATCTTTTTCCTCACATATCATGTCTAATGTTGATTATGGTCTTTCCGATGGAGTCCTACTTCAACCAAGAGTAGATAAATCATTATTCAACAAGATATATTTTGGTTATTCCAAGGTTTTTAATTAAAGCATTATTTCAATCCTTCTCATTAGGATTGACTCTTTTCTTGTTTTCATGGGATTTTACATTTCACTTTATTCATTCTATTACATATGTCATACTATAATTTGAGATACATATTCAAATATGCATTATAGCATCAGTTTTATTTTACATTTCTTCATTATGTGGGTATTTTTAAATTTGTGTGTTTATAAAGGGACCATTGGCTCCGGAATCCCATGTTATTTTTATGCCTACTAATTATATGTATCCATCCCATAAACTACTATTGTAATGATTATGGTGACACACTCATTTTACTACATTGTATGAGGCCCCTGGTAGGTCATGTCATGATATAAATTAATTTGAAAACAACTATATTTCCTTATCAAATTTATACATGTACATCAAGTTTTAGTCTTTATAATTATAAATATTTATATATTTATAATATAATAGAATCATGAAATGAATGGTGGAAGACTATCCAAGATACTAAAAACCAATGGTCGTTCCTTTTTTTCTTCATGCTAAAGGGATAATGAGGGGATTCATAGAGTAACCAAAATTATTAATAATGCTAGTAAACCAATAACATAGCATCCTCATCGCTTCATGTGTATATTATACTTATTTTTCATTGGTCATCATGTATGCCATGATACAAGGTATTCTTTTGTATTTTCATAAGTACGTTACTCAAAATCCACTAGAAGACATTGAGAATAATTGTACATGGAATGTACAAGTTATCTTTTATTGCATCAGTAATCCATCTTTTATTTTATCATTTTACCTCTTCCCTATTCTAAATTCCATCATCACCACTGTCTCAAGTCATAAAAACTCCCCCTTGATGAAATAATCATGTCATGATAATTAAATTATACAAAAAACTTGTAATCATACCTCCAAATGAAAGGTAACCTGGATAAATATTATAATCATACAGGAAATATATCAGCATGAGATGAAAGTTGAAACATACATTTCTGTGATCATCAAAAAACATGTACATAAATTTTATAAAAAAAATTATTGAATCAGGTGTCATAAATATGTCTCATGAGGTATACACACACAATTATATAATCACATTCAAGCGAAGTCATCAATTTATTCTAATAAAATAAAATTACAAAGGAAAATAATTGTATACAAGATCCCTCTTTTCTAAAGAACATTTTAAATAAAATTAGTTAATGTCGAATAATTATGGTTCATCAATGAATCATCTTGTTAATATTTTTTGGGAATTTGATGGATCAAAACAGTTATGAAGGGTTCATAGGACTGATTTGAAAAATTTTATTTCTAAATAGAAGTAAAACACCACATGATATAACTGATTTTCTATCCAACAAAATTTCTAAATAAATAAATTATTACAACTCATGTGATAGATATTTCATCCTCAAATAATATTTATAAAACCACCTAAGATAATATTATACCATTCTAAAATAATATGATATATGAGTGTGTTATTTCATTATTATTATTATTTGGAAATTCTATGTTATTATCATAAAATATTTAAACGAACCATATCTCTAGAAATGTTATTTAAAAAATTTATTATGGAATAGGGAGATGATGAAATATAAATTCCAACTTGGAATATTTCACTATTGAGTTGTGTAGTTATTTAGAGAATAAAAAAGGTTCCACCTCACAATGAATCCATTAGAATTTTTAGGATTGAAAAAAAGGCTTCACATATATTTCATTAAGGAATTATTGGGCTTCTAATAATGAAAAATAAATTCAAAACCCAAAATAAGAAAGGTTTAGATATATAGATGATGGTAAACCATGAATTGGTCTATAAAATTAATAGCTATAAATTAAAATCAACATTTTATTTGTATTTAAAATGGGTATTGACGGTACAATGTTTCAAATATTTTTTATTGGTATTAAAGAATTCAAATGATTCAAAATAAACCAATACCATGATTTAAGGAATTTAAATTTTTCAAAAAAAAAATTATTTGTGGTGGGAAAATGAAATCATGTTAAAATATTAAAAAACAATTCCCCAAAAAAGGTTTTCCGTAATGTTAACATGGTTTAAACATTAAATTGCCCCGAACTATAATTTTTCTGGAATTCATTTACTAATATATATTTCATAAATCCACATATTCCAATATATTGATCTAGACTACCTTTGATAATCTTTTGAAAACTCATGCCTTCCTTAATGCGATGGATAAAGTACCCTTACACTGTATTTTAAAACACCCACCTAACATTATAATACACCTAATGTACCCCTAAGCAACATTTAGAAACATTTTATTACACATATTTTGAATATACATTATCCTTATACAAAATATGTAATAATTTGGTTAACCATACACGAGGTTGGGTAGACCCTGGCACAATGCATGGAAGCATTACAGTTACGTTTATAAGCTATTTATAAATTCCTCAAAAAAATTATTTAATATCTTTTTACACTAACATAACACTTGAAAATGGTTTATTGTCAATTAAATAATTACCAAAATACCTCCGACGTATTTATATAATTATTTTTACCATTTCTTATGACCTATGCCATATTAAATTATTAAAAAAGTTAAAATGTATTAACTCCCAAAATAAATTAATAAATATATATATAAGATGATTTTAGGAACATTTGGATATTCCAAATGTTAGAATTATTTACCCCAAATCATCTTATATTCCCTAATATGATTCTCCAATGGTCTTTCTCTAACAACTGAGTCCACATAGCTTGAACCTCAGACTTCCAATCACACTTCTCCTCATTGATCTGTCCTTATGACCATAATATCTAGATTAGTTGAACCATATTCCTCTATTATACATTATAACTTAAGTATATAATCCACAATAAAACATGTTCATCATATCAATCTGTACATAAATCAATTTCCTCAAATTCTATAACATGAAGAATATTAGTTATCTTAATCTAATTCCAATACTCATAGAATACATCATGTGTGGCTCGATAATATGGAGGAAGTTCTAGATTGTACTTCACTATCCCATCCAATTTAGTATAAATAATGTGTCCAAAATTTTAATTCCAGATTTATTATCATTTTAAAAATCTTTTAATACTGACCTCATTGTACTCTGAGGATGCAATGATTAAATTCATATTTCATTGATCAACCTATTCTATTTTTATCTTCATGAAAGAAAAATAGATCTCCAATTTCTAGTGCATAGAATCAATTTTATTTCAATTTTTATTGATTTATCATCCCTTGGTATCAATGGAATCTCATTTCTATGTATTGTTCTTGATTGGGAGAGAGAAGTAGGAGTATAGATATAAACCATTGGGTTAAAAAATTTACTTGTTTCATTTTTTTATTCCATACACATGAAACATAACAGTGTATTTATAGATGTAAGATTTTGTTTTAAATAATTATTTAATTACCAATAAACCTTAATTAATAAAATAATCCTTATTAAAACAAATTCCAAATTATAATATTATTATAATATTTGTGCATCATGTCAACGAGCACAATAATAAATATTACATAACACGTTTTTCAATTACTATTTTTCCTTAGAAAATATCTTGGACCCTAAAAAACTACAATATTTATTGAAAACAATAAAAATATAATATTTTTTAATATTTCATTAATCAATAATTTTTTTGATTGAATAAATTTGAATAAAATTCTCCCTCAGTCTCTTGAGACCGATATTAATTTAATTTGTTAAATTCAAATAAAATTAAATCCTAGTTATTTGAAACACTTATTGTATGCCTCCCTTCGATTATTTCTTATTAAAATAATGTGGATTTTTATATTCCAATACTACTATATAGTATTGGGTTTTGTCACCCAGGTGAAGTAACTTAATACCACAATAATGAAAACCATCTATGAACACTCACTATGTAAAATAATCCTTTTTTTGAAATATATCATCAATAAGGTTTCATATCGTTCACCTAACATATATGCTAGATATTTCATTCTTTAACTGTATGAAATAAAAACATCAATTAAAAATTCCTATATATTTTCATTCAATTGTTCTATTCTAATAAATGATTTAGGAGATCATATTCTCTAAATATTATAGGGATAAATCCTTCCTATATGTATCCCTTAATGACATTCCAATCATAACACATCTAACACACCCTCACACTACATGAACATAGGTCAACATGGATTTTTATAGAAAATATATTTTTATGGGTCATGATAGTCATTTATCATAATAATAATTTATAAATACCATTACATATTCTCAATAATATATATATCTGATAACACAAAAACATGTTAAATTATTATTAGGGAGTCTATTTTCATAATCTCTCATCACAGTGTTTACTAATTGAGAACATTAGGAGAATTAACTTCAAATTATTATGAGTACTCTAGTATGATGGTCTATATATTATGTTTCATATATTAACATGTAATCCAACTACCTAAAATAATTTAATAATATCATTATAGCACAACATGGTTCCCATCATAGAGGGGAATTGTTATTACCATATCTATGCAATGTATACTCTAGGAAAATTATTACTTTATAGTAATGAAGATAAAAAAATTATGTAATAAAAATTTTAAATAATATAAAATATATCTATTATACATGAAATCACATTTGAAATAGTTTTTCCTAGGGAACCATCTCCAACAGACTCTCACGTGGACTGGAGACAATATCTTATGACTTTCAGTTCATAAGACGTCATATGTTCATAAGGTTTATAATGAGTCAAGTATTTATTCATTATGTCTATCACATATTATTCTATGGAAAAATACTAAATGAAACTTATACTATCTAAGAAAACTCCATTAAGAGATGATACATATGAATTATGTCCTTTATATGATGATTTAAACTTATCTCTTCTATGAGATACATCATTACTATATTATCATTGTATAGTGTGATTATATATTGAATTATAGGCCACACGGTAATCTCATTGATGATGTTTAATCTATACTACCTCTATACTATATCTCATAAACTTAAAAATACCTGAACTCTATGGAATCCTTGCTCTTTTTTACCATTAATTGAAGATTTATTACATAAGATTACACATAATATTACTCAAAAGATAGAGATGTCTGGTTTTATTGGGTTTTTAGATAAAAAATAAAAACATAAAGAGTTGAACATTTCCACTATTCAAAACATCATTTACATGGTCATATAATTCCATAGTTCTTAAAACTCCATAGGATAACCTGGGGACTTGAATAAGAACAGGGTAAGATAAAAAGACCAGTAAGGGAATAATTAATGATTAACATGAAATGGGTATTTAATTTTATAAAATAAGAATATCATGGGGACCTATAAATTGTGTGAATAATAACCATGAACAACCAGGAGTGATATATCATGATACCATAAAAGAAAATATACAAATGCATATTCAACTATAAACATGAAGTCATAATCATAAGTCAAATATAACAACCAATACAACACAACATAATGTTCTAGGATTATATCCCACGCTCTATAAATGTAATCTCACGAGACTAAAACATTAGATAATTCTTTATACCAGTGTATGGGTGTAATGATCTTATATGCTATAAAGGGCTCACCCAGAGCTATCTAGGCCCACCCACTATAATAATATCATGTATATTCAAAAGTGTTACACATATATCATATGACATAAGAAATTATTTCATACCATATAAACACATGATTAAGGATATTGGAATAGATACATGTAATTACCCAATCAAATATAGCCAAAAGATTATGGCATATCCCTTCTTATTAAAAAAGGAAAAGAAAAGACAACATAAAAGATGACAGGGTAATACAAGCACACATGCCCTCGTACCTATGTAGAAGCATAAAGAAAAATTCAAATGTCAATGTCACATTGATATGATGTTACATAGTCACCATCCACGTTAGACTCAAAATATAGAGGGCCATGAGACCTGGTAACCATGGTTGGCTTTAGGTATGAGTAATCCCTCCTCGGTCTCGCTTTCCAGGAAGGAACAGGTTGAGATCCTTCAATATCCACCACAATATTTTTCCCTTTGGACAAAACCTGACTGTATATTGGTTTTTTTGGAGAATCATCCTCAACTTCATCCCATATTCCCTTGATGTCATGCGAGTCCTTTAGATTAAGAATTTCCTTGCGAGTCCCTGAAATCATCTCTCCTTTCTCCGCCAGAATAGGGTCCATTATCTCCTGCTCCATTCCCACAATCACTTGTGGCATCATGTCACCTTCACCCACAGTAGTGAACTCCTCTTTTTGATCCTCCGGATCCACATCCTTATCCACCTGAGGCTCATGGGTAGACTTTTGGGGAGCATCATCCACTGCTCGTGATGCGTTGGCCTGCATTGAATGTTTCATCACCTTATTCCTACAAGAAGTATCATGATGACCTTTTAATGAGAAAAAGGCGCAAGTAACATTTTTAAAACACCTCACTTTATCATGTCCAATAAATTGACAGTCATGAAAAAAATCAGGCAATCTCTCATACTCTACCATGAGATAGATATCGTCATCTAAAGAAGATAAGAGGATATTCTGAATAAGAAAAGCACTTAAATCAACATCCACCAGAACTCTAGCATAGTGACCAAATTTTGCAGCCTCGATGGTCCAGTCCATTTTAATTGGAATACCAACCGCAGAGGCAATGTCAAACAGAATTTTAGGATGCCATAAGATCTAGTGAAGACCAACAATTTTGATCCAGACCTGAACTCAAGTGATTTTAATAGTGAAAGGATTGAAACGGAAATCCCATTCTCGAAATCAAACCATACCTTGTTTTAGACAAATTGAACCAAACCCTCAAGCACTCCGTTTAAGACTTCTTGATGGAAAAATAATATGAAAAAATACCCGTCCCATAGGTATGGATCGCCAATCAGAGAACCCCCATATAGAGATGAGTTTCCGAACCAACCCATCAATTTTCATTGTTTTACCTCCACTAGGAGGAACAAGTCTGGCTATAATTGAATGCTCACAGACCTTAAATCATTCAAGAATAGCCTCCCTACTAGCAACAATGTGACCAGTGTCAACCTTCCTAACAATGCCCTCAGAAATACCATCACACACGGATGTAAAATGCCTTCGTTCAGAATCTCCTGCAGCTCCTGAGGGGTATCTACTCGATGTACCTGCATTTGGTAATTTATTAGATGAAATTCTGGTCTCCACGAGGACCCTCTCCACTATAGATCGATCCTCAACAGTGCCCATTGCACCTTTAAAATTCAAATTAAATTGCAAGGGATGATTTTCAGTCTCCCTTGATGCTTTAAGAACACGGCATCCCAAATCTGAAACATTAGCAGACAGTGCTGCCTTGGAACCCTCAACCTCCACCATAGCAGGTGAATGAGCCTTGAACCCCATCGGGACAACATGACTCGCACCGGAGACATCATCCAGATGTTGAACCTTAAGCACAATATCAACAGGAGCAACTCCTACATCTGCAGCCAGCAGATCTGGTTCAGATTCTGCAGGGAAAGGCAGCAGACGCCGTCTCCATCGAAGCTACGTGAACCGAAACCTTCCTTCAATGCTTCATCACAACACCCACAAAGGATCGATTATCCCCCACATCACGCACAACCACTGGATTCAGATCAAAATTAGGTCTGCAGGAGCTACGCTCAGCAGCCGAAGTTGCCTGAAGACCACGCAACGGGCCATTCGTCTCAGTAGAAGAAGCCACAGCAGGAATTGAACAATCCGTAATAAGGGATTTACCATGAAAATGAGGGAAATCCATTGAAAACCATAAGTAAACAGAAGACCAAATTTTCCATGAGGAGAGGAAACCCGAGCATCCGCCATCTGCCACATCTTACCCAATCAAATATATGTGAGTTCATAAATGATAACTCTCCTAGAAGGAAATAAGTATGATTACTCACTACACAATTGTTTTTCATGGAAAATCATAGTGAAATTTCATCATCACAACAGGTGAATAAAAATAATCATGAGAGGGATTAATGATAGATAAAGGTTTCTATCTACATTCAAACATGGTAATGTTTTTATGGAATATGGAATAACACATAAAAAAATAAATTCGAGATAAAATTCATAAGATAATGAATATTTTTGAATGGGAATGTAGAGAGGGAAATATGTTATTAAATCTATAATACCCTAACCCCAATTAACCAGAGTCGGTGAATTATTACGTAACATTAGAATGCTCACAAAAGATCATGTCTCGATAGACAGATTAGTTTAGTAGCCTTAGAAACACTAGATACATTCATAAATGTTATATTACATCATAAAGTGAAAAACTACAAAAAATTGTCTCTATAGTCCACACTCATATCCCCTTCAGACTATCCCTACAGGTCAGATATAAAATATTTCATCACATCCTGGGAAAAATTAATCACAGAAAGGGGTGAGATCAGATTCTCAGTAAGGATAACAATATAGCAGAAACATTCATAAACAAACAGAAGCATTTAAAGAAATATATAACTAAAACAATAGCCTCTTAAACATGAACTTCAGCATAATATGGAAAAAATAAAATGAAATAATTCCATTTACTTATTCACGTGGATATTCTACTAGTTGAATGATCACATGAAATATCAATTACAACTTTTATAATGATAGAATTCATAATTCCAGATAATCATAACCACATAGTCAAGGCGTTGTGCCAAGACTATAAATAAGATTTTGTCAAGTCCTTGTGCCAAGACACTAGTTTGTCTCAGGAGACCTACCGATTCATCGAGAGGCTATAGCGGTCCCCACCCGTCACATACTATGTCCAATGCATTCCTTATATGAAAAGGTTTATACATATCATAAACCATAACATAATCGTATCACATAATACATTCATAATGGAAAAATAACATTTCCACATTTCAATCAAAAGATATCAATACAATACATTGATATGATAATACCACTTTCAATACAAAAATAAAAGAAAAGTAAAACATGGTATTTATTTTTCATTTAAAAAAAAGGTATGGATTATAGTGAAACCCGAAACTCAAATAATGATCACGACAACAGAGAAGTCATTGTCGCCACATACTTATGACAAAAAAACATTTCATTTTGTTTTTTATTAAAATGATTTGTATAAAAGGATTCCTTTTGAATAAACATAAAACTTCAAAGGGGTTTATACACCGTATAATAGAAAGTTGTGTATAAAACAAAATATGCCTCAATGAAAGAAGATTGAGACGAAGTCTCTTACCTCGTCTCCAACTTGATCGATCATTCATTAATCTCCTGAATAAAAAACAAGAGTTAATGTCTACATCCTTAAGATCCTTTTTCAAGTTCATTATTCCTTTTATATCACTTAAAACCATGTTCTGAACATTATGTAATTACTTAAGTTATAACAGTCGTTTTGTCGATCTTTGGTACTTGAGTCCAAAATAAAAATCTTATAATTACAATTTGTTCATGTGGTGAAATATCCATTATATCCAGAATTATATTCATTATGTGAATATCATATATATAAAATATATCCAGTATATACACACATTTATAATATTACATAACATTTATAGGTAAAACATGAAATTCACCGTTCATGGAGACGGTAAGCCATCCATACGCATGAATTCTACTTTCATTTCTATTATATATTTAATGGAATGAGATAATAATGATATAAAGTTATATTATAATTCCATTATAATATCATATTAAATAACATTTACTCCATCTTTTATGCATCCCACATTTTACATTTACGATTCAAATCACTTTGAGGGGGCGGTAGTCCGCACTTCCTAAAATGAAATTATCGTGTTTACCCATAATGGAAATAATAATGGTATTCCATAAATGAAAAATACAGAAGTATATGAAAAACATAAACATAATATATATCATATATAAATATATTGACATCTTAATGGCAACCATGAGATGTGTTAAATGAATATTCAACAATCATCGTTTCGTGAGGCAGTAATTCGCCACCCACAGAAACTTTATGTTCTTTAACCATTAGATGAAGGTGTGTGTAAGTGTAAATAAAATAATTCTCATAGAAACATCCTAGTTTATTGAAAACACTTCTATATTTATAATTTAATTTAATAAAAATAGTTTATGGGGTTGGAGAATCAAAATAAAACAATAAAACATAAGAGAAGACATTACCTTAAAATCGGGTAACTCTTTTTGATTTGAGCCAAAGGCTTCCTTGGGAAGACTTCATCCAAAATTGATGATTCTAGGAGTAAGAGAGGGAATTTTAGAGGGTATTTTGGTAGATTTTTTTCTGAGCCAAATTTTTTTTAATGTGTTAATAAGGTGGTAGAGATGGGGGCCGTTTATAAGAGGAGAGGAGGGGCACTCTTGGAATGTCATGAAATGATACATTATTATGAAGTTGTTTTCAGAATTCAAAAGGTCTCACAATTATATATTTCGAGGATAAGGTTATAAGGGTTCGAAATATACTCTTAAAATAGGTTTTTGAGAAGGGTATGTCTTAGAGTTTACATTATCTTTTTATTTTATTTAAATCGTTAATTAATGAGGTAATAATTGCACCATCATGGTGTCATAAATAAATTTATTTATTTAATGCCTAAAAATTATAAACTAATTACTATGACGTAGGAAATATTATTATATTTCCAATGAATATTTATAGTCTAAATATTAACTTATATAACCCCTTTTAATAGTTGTTTTAGTAAAACAACACATGTTTGTGACAATTTTATTTTTACTTTAAATAAAACGTTATTAATTTCATTTTCTTACCCATGTGGCTCCATGGGGTCCCCAGGTTGACCCATTGATTTTCTTGGTCGGCCATGACTCCTCCAATAAGGTCAGTAAATGTTTAAATGTAATTTCATATTATTATAACATTTTAATTACCTTAAATTACACTAATTATCTTTAATCGTGATTAATAAAACATAAAAGATACTAGTCACCTAAAATTATTTTCAGCTCATTTAACAACAATTTTCTAACTAATGACAACCATGTATGTTATATTATTTAAATTTAAGACACAGAAGTGCTAAAGTTTCATTTAAACGGGAAATTAGTTTTTTAACTACCACATAGTGGTTTCAATATTCATCAAAATTGGAAGTTCTCAGAAAAATAACAAAAATTTTACATAGGATAATTTAGATATTCCAAATCCAAAAATTAAGTTCATTTTGAAATATAAAATTTATATATTTTCAAAAAGTGGTTATTACTATTCATAGCAGCTATTTTGATGGGTCGCGGTGTGTTAGAATCTCAAACTTGCGTACAATTCAAGCTATTGCATTATTGAAAGAGAAGCATACCGTGGATGCCTGGGATGTTACATTATACCCTCCGTCAATAAATTACATCCTCACAATTTGAAATTTTTCTTTTAATATAAAAGGTTGACAGTAGAAAATACAATTGTGGGAATCCCATATCGAAAATATGGTTCATAAAATTTAGCCTTAATAAGAGGGATAGGGAAATGAAAATATCACCACCAAATTATGGTCTTGATTAGGAGAACATTGGTGGAAATTAGAGAAAATAATTGGAGGAAAAACATAAATGTTTGTATGGATTGATTGAGGTCATCAATCAAAAACAAGTGTAAAATTGAGGGGCTGAAAGCCTTCAATCTACATTGATTTAAAATATCATCAGTTCAATAAAACTTAAGTTATTATGATAACACATTTTTTTTGTATTAATATCCCTTTCATAATGTTTAAGAATTAATTTATTCATAGAATAAGAGAGAGGTATATATATATATATACTTGAAAAGTAGACTTTCAAAATTCAACTAATTCCTACCATAAACTCATCTTTCACTCCAAAAGATAATAGAAATCAGAAATATTATATTTATCCTAATCGTAAATGGTCCCAAATATTATCACATACCATTTAGATTAGGAAAACTATTTTTTAATAACCCGGGACTTCCTATAGGCCAGTGGTAGGTAATAAAGGCATGCCACACTATAGTTGTGGGTTAGATTCCTACAGCTTTGTCCGACGCAATGGGTTATCCCCCGACCTGCAGGTTTTCCTTTTCCTAAAACTATAATATTATAATAATCCAAAAATAATCTTCAGAAATTTTATAAACATAGACAATACAATCCAAAGATAAACTAAATCCATTCCACCCTTTATAGTTATCCAAAATACCTTTGCCCATACTTTATCTAAAAGTTATCTAAATTCCAAAATCAATTCATCTGATACCCCAAACAAAGTAAAGTTTCTCTTATTGTCACATACTAAAAATATTATTACCTTCATAATATTAAAACCTTAATGAAAAAAATAGGTATTTCAGTACAATTTTTATATATATCACATTATTCTTATGACCATAATATAGTTCTTAAGTCCAAAAACACAAATACAATAATTATTCAACATCATATGTAGTAACAACATAAGATTGACCTTACTCCCTTTTCCTTTTATGAGACAAGTTTCCTTGTATCTTATGGAATTCATTTGCATGATTCCCCATTTCTCTAAAATTGTAGCATTCAACATTGATAGCCTCTTTCTTTCCCATACCATCACGATCCTGGTGACCTTTTCCTCCACATTTGTAACAGACTCACATTCACTTTAGGCAAGTACCAGGGTGTTTTAACCCACATTTATCACATAATGGAAAATTCTTCTTTCCATTTTTCCCTTTATCTATCTCTTGTTCAACCATTCTCTTCTTCTCTTGCATTACTTTTTTGTCATAAGACCTAGAGAATTCATTTTCTGTCTTGATAGCACACAAGACAATATCTTTGTACGATTAGAAGGATTGTGATACTAATGATCGATGGAGGAATGGTTTTATCCCATCAAAGATACAATCACTCTTACTTCTTGGATTACGTATATAATCTTCAACATTCCTATCTAACATTGTAACGTTAGAATCATAGTTTGAAACATTCTCATCCTCCTTTTGCCTCAGACTCAAAAATTTCCTTTCCATATCTTCTCGATGGTCACAAGGAAAATATTTTTCATTGAAAAGCTCATTGAACTCCCTCCATTAAATTTTTGATACTTCATCATCTTCCTTTGTGTTTTGAATCAATGACCACCATTGATCAGCATCTCCAGTGAGGCGGTAAACTTCCATGATAAACATTTCCCTTTTACTACTACCCAATGCATGGAATATTTTCTCTAAGGAATTTATCAATTGGTCAACTACTAAGGGATTTGTACTCCCATTGAATGTTGGTGGTTGTTGCCTCCTGAAGAAGTCTAACATTGATCCTCCACGTTGCGGATCAGGGTTCTTCATATGAGTAAGGTTATTATTCATAACCTGAGTGAGTTGTCCCAGTATGGTGATAAGATGATCAACACCAATTATATCACCAACTCCATTATAATTAACTAGACCAGGAGGGTAATCCATACATGGAGTGCATACATTGATACATTTTCCATTCCTTCCACTAGGCACCATTTATAAATAATGTTATAAACTAGATTAGTTTTTGAATCGAAATACATAATTCTGTACTTGTAAAACACTTAAAATAAATTAATCTTTTTATGTAAATAATCCATAAAAATTGTTTTTTTTAGGAAGTATATACTCATAAACACTACATAATGGTTTGTAACGAAAATGGGAATTATCCTAAGCATATCCCCTTTGAGTGTCATAACCAAGAGTGCAGCAAGGCTCGTTGTCGTGCACCAGTTCCTGTTCGAGTCTAGCTCAAAGCGATGTTTTCAGGTTTTTCCCCTCGGTACTTCTATGCCAGAGCTGCCTCTACCTTCTCGTATCCAGACAGGGATGTTTTGCTCGGAAAACTCAAAAAATATCTATAATACCAAAATTCTAGGATGTTATTCTATACAAATCCTCAAAGACTATATTAGGGCTATGTTCTCCAATCAGAGTTTATCTAAATCTAGCTTCAATGATTAGTACTAATATGCCTCTGATACAAACTGTAATTCCCCTACCCTGGTTACCCAGAGTCGGTGCATTATTATGTAACATTTTTAGGATCACAAATGATCAAGTATCTAAAAAACGATTAGTTTAGTAGCCTTGGAAATACTATATACATTCATAAATGTTACATTACATCATAAAGTAAAAAACTACAAAAACATGGTCTCTATAGTCCACACTCATATCCCTTTCAGACTATCCATGCAGGTCAGTCATAAAACATTTCTTCACATCCTGGGAAAAATAAAACATAGAAAGGGGTGAGCTCAGATGCTTAGTAAGGATAACAATATAGCGGAATCTTTTATAAATAAACATAAGCATTTAAGACAATGTATAACTAAAAAAGTCTTTTAAACTTGAACTTCGGAATAATATGGAAAAAATAAAATGAAATAATTCCATTTACATATTAACATGGATATTATACTAGTCGAATAATCACATTCAATATCAATAACCACTTTCATAATGATGAAATTCATAATGTCATACTATCATAATCACATAGTCAAGGCCTCATGCAACGATTATAAATACGATTTTTTCATGGCCTCGTGCCAGGAGACTAGTTTGTCTCATGATACCTACCGATGCATCGAGGAGCTATAGTGGTCTCCACCTGTCACATACTGTTTCCAATGCATTTCTTATATGAAAAGGTTTAAACATATCATAAACCATAACATAATCGTATCACCTAAAACATGTATAATGGAAACATAACACTTACACATTTCAATCCCAAGATATCTATACAACACATTGATAAGATAAAACCATTTTCAAAACCAAAATAAAAGAAATAGTAAAACTTGGTATTAATTTTTCATTTTAAAAAAAAATCACGTGTAGAGGAAGCCAAAACTGAAATAATGGTCATGGTGGCAGAAAAGTCGTTGTCGCAGCATATGTAGGAAAAAAAATTACTTTTTATTAGTTAGTAAAATGATTCATATAAAAATATTCCATTTGAATAAATGTAAAAGTCAAATGGGTTTATACACCGTATAAAAGAAAATTGTGTATAAAATAAAATATGCAACAATGAAAGAAGATTGAGATGAAGTCCCCTACCTTGTGTCTGACTTGACTCAATTTTTCTTTAATCTCCTCAATAATAAACTAGAGTTAATTTCTACTTTCTTGAGAACCTTTTTAATGTTAATTATTCCATTTATATCACTTATTACCATTGTATGAACATTATGTAATTATTTATGTTAATAACGGTCGATTTACGGATCTTTGGTACTTGAGTCAAAAATAAACTTCTTATAATTACAAGTTGTTCATGTGGTGAAATATCCATTATATCCAGAATTATATTCATAATTTAGATATCATATATATCATATATATCCATTATATACATTCATTTATAATATTACATAACATTTAGAGGTAAGAAATGGAATGCACCGTTCATGGAGACGGTAAGCCGAACGTACGCATGAACACTACGTTCATTTCAATTTCATATTTGATGGAATGAAATTATAATTATATAAAGGTATATAATAATTCCAGTATAATATCATATCTAATATCATTTACTCCATCCTTTATACATCCCACATTTGGCATTAACGATTCAAATCACTTTGAGGGGGCGGTAATCCGCACTTCCTAAAATGAAATTATCGTGTTTACCCATAATGGAAATCATAAAGGTATTCCATTAATGAAAAATAAAAAAGCATAAGGAAAACATAAACATAATATATATATCATATATGAATATAGTGACATCTTAATGGGAACCATGAGAGGTGTTAAAAGAATATTGAACAATCATCGTTTCGTGAGGCAGTAATTCACCACCCACAGAAACAGTATGTTCTTTAACCAATAGATGAAGGTGTGTGTAAGTGTAAATAAAATCCATCTCATAAAAACATCCTATTATATATAAGATAACTTTTTTGGTACAAAATAAAGGAATAAAAAGAGTTTAATGGGTGGGGAAGAAAAATAAAACAAAAAAACATAAGAGAATACATTACCTTAAAATCAGGTAACTCTTTTTGATTAGGGCCAAAGGAATCATTGGGAAGACTTCTACCCAAATGGAAGCTTCTATATGTAAGATAGAGAAGTTGAGAGATTATTTGGGAAGATTTTTTCCGAGATAAATGGCTTTTATGGTGTGAATAAGGTTGTTGAGGTGGGGGCATTTTATAAGAAGAGAGGAGGGGCAGTCTTGGAAAGTCATGAAATGTTACATTTTTATGAAGTTATTTTCAGATTTCAAAGGTCCCAAAACTATATATTTCTAGGATAAGGTGATAAGGGTTCCAAATATACTTATCCAATAGGTTTTCAAACACTTTAAGTCATAGATTTTACATTATCTTTTCATTTTATTTAAATAGTTAATTAATGTGGTAGTCGGTGCATCATCATGGTGTCATAAATAAATATATTTATTTAAAGCTTATATATTATAAATAAAATTACCATGATGTAATAAATATTCTTAGCTTTCCAAAGAATATTTATATTTGAGAATTTAACTTATATAACCCCATGTAATAATTATTTTAGTAAAACAACACATGTTTGTGACAATTTTATTTTTACTTCAAATAAAAAGTTATTAATGTCATTTTCTTACCCAAGTGGCTTCATGGGGTCTCCAAGATGACCCATGGATTGTCTTGGTCATACATGACTCATTAAATAAGGGTAGGAAAAGTGTAAATGTAATTTCATATTATTATAACTTTATATTTACCTTAAATTACACTAATTACCTTTAATCGTGATTAATAAAACATAAAAGTTACTATTCACCAAAATTATATTCATCTCATTGAACTACATTTTAGTTACTAATGACAACCATGTATGTCATATTTTTGAAATTCAATTCACAAAGGTGGTAAAGTTTCATTTAAATGAAAAATTAGTTTTTAAACTACCACTTAGAGGTTTCAGTATTCATCAAAAATTGAAGATTCTCATAAAAATACCAAAAATTCACCATAAGATATAATTGATATTCCGAATTCATAAATGATGTCTATTTTACAAAATTACAAAAATATATGTTGCATTAATTAATTTTATAATTAATACCTGTTGTCCAGACAAATAGGGTGTTTTTAAGAAATAATATCAATCAAAAGATTGACAATTTTTTATGTCCAATTTCAAAGTTAAATTAATTCTAATTACCACCATTGGATAAAACTATTAAAATATATTATAATTATAATTTTAAACCCATAAATCGTATAATTTATCACTATAAACTATTTTTATTTAATTTTTTTTAAGTATTTCTCATTATTCATCGAAAATTGGAAGTTCTCAGAAAAGTACCAAAAATTCAACATAGGCTAATTTTGATATTCCAAATCCAAAAATGAGGTCCATTTTGAAATATAAAATTTATCTAATTTCAAATAGTGGGTATTACTATTCATAATGGCTATTTTTATGGGTCTCGGTGTGTTAGAATCTCATTTTGGGTATAATGCAAGCTATAGCATTATTGAAATAGAAGAGTACCGTGGAAGATTGGGTTATTACAAAATCATGGTATGAAAAAATATTTAGTATTGATCAAAATGATATGGGATAAATGGTCTCCAATTTAATGATAATAAATATTAAATTAAAAATATGTTTTTATAAACATGATAGTATAATCAATTGATATTCAAAGAGATTATTACATGTAATGTAAATGACTGGAATAAAAGAGAGAGAAAGGAATATAAACTCATATGACAATTTTGGAAGCATAACGGGGTTATATAAGGGTTATTTGGTGTTATTAATAAGAGTGAAAATTCTATATCATAACATTTAAATCAAACAATTTTTAATATGGATGTATAAAAATACACCCAAATACGAAAAAATGGAATTTTCGAGTCACAATATAAAATTGGTTTTTGAATAAAAAAAGAGAGTGAGATACCGTACTAAATTTAAATTTGGTAACGACTTAGGTAAATGATATAATTTTAGTGGGGTAAATGGTATATAATTATTATAGAATAAATTGTATATTATATGTATTATTATACGTGATTTAATAAATAATATATTTAGATTCAGAACGATACTATCAAAATAAGCCCTCGAATAGAGATGATAAGAGAGAAACCCCTATCCCGAAGAGGGTAGTTCAAAAAGATTATCAAGAACTTATTAAGATATTAGATAATCCATGGGATGAATATAGTTATTGGAGTAAAACATTAGAACAATTTCAAATATTTTTTAGTGAATATTAAAATGGATATTAGTTGAGATTGTATTAGAAAATAGAGGGGAATTATTAATTATTTCCCAAACAGAGTTTTTAGACTCTGTATAATAAAAATATGAAAACACATACCTTACCATATTTTATTCTCATGGATTCTATAGAAGCGGGGTGTTATCAATTATTTTATATGTCCAAGGTCATAAATTAATAAAATGTTACTCTTTTTGGTGTGTAAGTTAGTCATACTAAAAATTAATTGATTTTAAAATCATAAAAAAATATAGATTTTGGAGGTTTCATAAAACCTTTAAAAAAATTAATCAAATAACATAAAAATAATATTATATTCAATGGTAAAAGTATATTTTTTCATGGGTTCCATTTATAGTATTAATCATATTACTTTTGGGTCATTATGATATCCAAGAATGCAACATGTGCTTATACTATATTTTCTATTCTCAAAAAAATTACTATGTCATTAAATTATTAAAAATACCCATTTTATAATTTAAAAGTTATAATTACAAAAATGATATTTATTTTATCAATATAATTCTATAAATATAATAAATATTACTTTTATATTAAAATCTCTATTTTTTGAATAATATTAATTTTTTGAGAATAAAAGTTTATAGAACCTAATAAAAAATAAATTTGTAGTAAATTAAATTATTTATATTTAGTATATACAATTTAATGGTAATATTTTATAAAAAATATAAAAGTTTTTAAAAAACACATAATTAATAAATATAAATTATACTCCACAAAAATATTTTTTTACCCCAAATAAAATTTCTATTCTAATGTGTCAACATTATAATTCTTATCATAATCAATATTTATTAAAAATAAATAAACAAATAAAATATAATTATTTTTATTTTTAAATAAAATTTTAAATATTCACATTCTTAATATTACTTTTCATTTATTCCTTGTAAAATTATTTTTAGACATAATTAACTTGTTATACTATTACCATGGTATTAAATATTTTCTAATGTTACTAATACTATTTTCCAAAAATTATGTTGACATTTTTAATTAAAATTATTGATAATTATTATAATTATGGAATATAATTTTGAAAATTAAATACATACAAGTGGTATAATTTTATTTAATATAAAACCCACTAGCATGATGGAACGTGGTTTTCTAAAAAATAGATTTTAAAATGAAAATCTGGTTTTACATTATCTCTATAAATAGTAATATTAATTATATTAATCTAATTTCATAAATATAGTTATATAATATAAATATTTTAATTAAATAAATTTTATTTCGGGGTTATTTAAATTAATTTTAATGGGTAAACATTATACATTTTTTAATTGTTTTAAATAAGAATTTTTAGTTCTAAAAATAATCTTATTACAAATTTTAGTATAATGATGATTTAAATGTAATTAATTGATAAAAATATAAATAAATAATACATAAATTACTTTGACATCAAATTTAAATAATATTTTTAATTTTATATTTCTTATTATGACATTATAAATGACAACATTAATTTAAATATGTGTTTTCAATATTCATTGGAAAAATTATATTTTCTAAAAGAATAAAAATATTTCACCAAAAGTTTATTTTGATAAACTGATACCAATTAGGAGTATCATTTTATCAAAGAAAAATTCAAAATATTTAGAAAATAAATAATATCATTTTTGATGAAAATATATTTTGATGCATAAAATTAAAATACTGTAAAACTATATATTATTTAATAAGAATAAATGAATACATTTATTTTGAGTACTAAATATATATATATATATATATCATAATTTTTTTAATACTACTCATATGAATACATTAATGGCTATGATAAAATGTTCAAATTTGAATAATTATATTTAGATTGGGTTTGGTGTAGTGTATCAGAGATGCTATCACATATATTTTTATTTTTAAAAAACATGGGGAATTAAATTAACAACCATTTAAAAAAACACATTCATAAAATATTAAATTATTCTAGTTTTGAATTTTTTGGACATGTGGAAATTTATTTATTAAAAACTCACATCATAAAGAGGTTTAGTAAAAATCTTCGTGATAAGAGAGAAAGTGAAATATGAAGGTCACAGCATAACTAGGTTTTCTACTGGGAGAACATTAGTGGGATGAGAAAAAATATAAAATTAATATGATACAAACACCAATGAATTAACATAGTGCTATATAGAAAATGGTTAGATGAAATTCAATAACCAAAAAACCATAATGAATTAATGGGTTAAAAATAATCACATCATCAAAAAATGATAATAAAATGGTAAAATAAAATTCAATTTTAGTTTCCTCGAGTTAAGTAATTTTTTTATCATCTATACTAGGAACATATGTAAATATACTTTCTTGGTAAGTATAATTTCATAGGTTAATCAATTTCTAATACAATTACATTTTTTTACTAAATGATAATAACTCAAGATGAAATTTTTTATGTCTAACAACTATAATATGTTTCGAATGAATGAAATAATACACAAAATAATAAAAAGTAGTTACCCATATCACTATTAAATCAAATATGGTTAGCATAAAGTAAGATAATATGGAAAATTAATAAACCTTAATACATTAATCACCAAATTTCAACAAATATACAAATGTTTTTTAATATATCATTCCAAAAATAAATACACATATTTCCCAAATAACATAGATATACTCAACATTAAAGAATGTATTAACCTCAACAATTTTCTCAAAAAAATTATCTTAAACCCCCAAAAAATAAGATCTTTATTATTAAACAATACATTAAAAAATTGTTATATATACCTCATCATCAATAAAACCTCAACTAAATAATATTTAATCACCTCAAAAACTAAATAAAAAATTCAATAATGTAATATGTTTCAACATAATATCCTTAATCGTGAAAAACATTCATCAAATAATCATTTTTAAATATATATACATAGAAATTTCTTTCCCCATACTCTTTATATTAATCCAAACATCATATTAATTTTAAGGATTATCAATACATAAATATTTTTTCCAATATATAATTTTATCAATAAATAAATTTTAAATAACACTATTGATATTCAATATATGATTCATGTCCTTAATGAAAAACTTCTACAAATCGATCATTTGATGTTTCATGGGTCTTTTATTCATAGTTTTATTGATATAATACTTTATAAATCTAAATATCAATATATAAGAAATTTAATCCTTAATACTTAATGATTTCCATATTATATATCACTCCTCAGTGTCAGATGTAACACATAGATTAGGAAATTGACTCCTAAAAATATCATTTTTTTCACACATAATATATCGATAAAAATGTTGTTCGTTGGGTGTTATATGATTCCTATTATTAAAATATTCATTTTTATAGGATATAGATACTTTAGTCTATATTTCTCCATATATAAAACAAATTCGAGTTCTGTTGTAGAATTTTTCATCATATCTCTTTCAAATTTATAACACATAGAGTAGTACCCCCGTTTCTAGTAGTAACCCTTTCATGATGCTTTTAATGATTATAAAGTTATGGGTGATGTATGGAAGAGTCAATAGAACATGGAATGAATTTTTGGGGGAAAAAGGGAAGTTGCACGGGATATGCACGGGTTTTCTAAACTGTTCGGCCAAACCGTGCATAGTTGGTATTCATGGTGGTGGCTTCCGCAAGGGCAATGCAAGGTTTGTCTAGCCATGCATGCAAAATCTGCAAGAAGGGTGGCCTAGGAAATACCTAATGCACGGTTAGTGCACTGTTTGTCAAACCCTACGAACTAACCATGTCGCCACTTAAACGAGATCCTATAAACGTGGATCTCATGATTTTTGCCTCTAAGTGGCTCATTTTTCCTCATATGGAGACCTAACTCGGGATTTTGGTTCTCCTAATGTCAAAGAGGGTTTTCCCATCGTTCCTGAGGCGATCTGAAGGCCTCTCTTGATGAATCGAAGCCAGATTCTTGAGGTATGTGATCGTTCTTGTTTTGTTTCTTAGATCTACTTAGATCTACTTCTCCAATTCTCTATGTTTCTTAGATATATGCCCGTTATGGGTAGATATAAGTGTGTGGATGCCAAATATGATGATATTTGGTCTTGGATGTGTTAGGAGAAGCGACCTAAGGAGGATCCTTGGTGAATCGGCCATGTTTTCTTTTGCATTCCCCATTTGTTAGTGTTTTCGTCAAAACCATTGAGGTAGGAGGCTTCACTCTCGACTCTTCTTATTATAATTGATTAACTTGGTTTAAAAATGAATTATTTGAATGAAATTGATTGTGAAAATCATGGAATAAATCTTATATAGTAATGATTTATGGTTTTGATGAAATTGTGAAATCCTGGTGAATTTGTATACAAAGAGATTTGGCTTCATAAATTTAAAATATTGATTTTAAATTATGGATTAGCTGGAATGGTAAATGGTTTGAGGAGATTTTGGTTTTCAATAAAAAGGGGTGTTTTATTGAAAAATTTTGGTATTGAAATGGAATGACGAAATTGGTTCATTATTTGGTTTTCAATAAAAGTATATTTTTATTCAAATGTCATGAATTTGTTGAACACGCATGGTTTAGATGGAAATGGATTCCAATAAAAAGGTGTTTTATTGATAATATGGTTTTGGAATGAATGTTTTGAGTGTGTGGTGTGTGTCCATGTTTCATATACATGGCTTGGTTGAAATAGGACCTTTTTCTCAGTGCCAAACATTTAATGGCACATGGGACAAAAAAGTGTATTGCTTGGTTGAAATATGACCTTGTGTTCAGGGCCAAAGGTGTAATAGCACATGGGAGACATTTTCCTTGTGACCACTTGGTAGATCGATGGGAAACCGCCCATGAGTATGGAACAGTCATAACAAAGCATGCATGGTTGGTAGCATGGGTTGGGAAATGGTTGGGTATGTCAAAAAGTAATGTTTGTGAAATGGTTCTAAAGCTTGTTTGGTTATATTTCTGGAAAAATAACTTGCTGAAAAATTGGTTTAAATTTATCTTGGAATGCCTGCGGTTATGAATGGTTTTGGAAACATTTTTATATTTAGTTATCACCTTCTTTTGAGAAAATGTTTTATATAAATAACTTCTATATAAATGTGGCTAACTATTCTATCCTAGTGGCATGAGTATGGAAGTCATTGTGTAAAACCTACTAAGTTTTATACTCACCCCTTCTTTGACATGTTGGTGCTTCTGCAGATGTAACATTCTAGGAAATAGGTAAAGTAAATCATCTTATTACTAGTGGTTTATGGTAATTATTGGTAGATGTGGTGGTGCATGGCGCATGTAGAACAGTGTGTAGCTGTGGAGTGTGATTTGGCTTGTTTTGGGTCTTTTTTAGTCTTCCACTTGATACTCTGATTTTGTGTTTGTTATGTAGTGATTTGTGGAACCATGTAGTTACCTTTTGGTAATGCATGAGTCAGTTGTTTCTTTTGTTCATGCATCATATAGTGATCGGTTATGGGGGGTTTTGGGGATTATTTATTAAAGGGTAATTCATCCCCCATCTTATATTTGATACCCTACTACATTTATTGGCTGCCTATAGAATCTTGGGAATGTCACATTATGCCAAGTAAAGACTTGTTATACTCTCAAGGCAATGAGAATTGGTGTGTCATTACAAGTGGTATCATCCTGTTCGGTCCTATCCTAACAGGTGGTCATCACTGTTCTTTGTTTTGGAGTTGAAATTCATTCTTGACTATTCCTTAGCTCCAAATATTAAACATGAGTTTAATTGTCGGAAAATGAAATTTATAGCATAAAAGGACATAGCTAACTCATTTATGCTAAATTTCAAGTTACCAGGGTGTGGGGTATAGAAGTGTTTTGGATACACTTATTCAATGTTGAAAATATCAATGTCATGTGTTTAGCTAATGAGAAGAGAATGACATGCATTGTAGTGGAACGTTTTCCCACCAAGATTGCATATCTCATTGTGAGGAATGAGTATGGATATTTTGATTGGTGCCAATTTTTGATAAATGCAGAAATTGTATTCAATTGAAAGACTTTGAAAACTGTGTATTGGGTGTATTTTTAAAATGATTTTATTTTCAAAAAGAATGTTGAATGTTTTCAAAAATGGTTGAAACTTGAAAATGGTTGTTTTTTGAAAAACAATGTTATGATAGATGATGTGTATAAGGCCCCAAAATTAAACTTTACTTATTCATGAGCTATCAAAAGAATACACATTGAGGATCTTTTCATGTTTATAGTTTTAGATAATTACATCATAAATCATGCATTACATTCCACATTTAAACAATATGGTTACATAAACGATAGTATTTATATTATCCCATCATGGAAAAATATTTAAAATAAAACATGGATTCTTTATTGAAACTTCCTCGACACTATAATCACATCATGTACATTTCCCATGACCAGTGAAAAACATTTCAAAAACACGGGATCAGCATAAAAAGCTCAGTATGAGATATAAAAATACCGGATGAAAACATTATTCCATGTATACAAAAAAGTCAATGAAATCATTCTTTACTCATAAAACATAAGCACATTAAAATAACTCATGAAATCATAAGATTTTTGAATAACTCATTGAAACCATAAGACATAAAGGAAACTTGAGACATTCATAACATTCTAACGAAGGAAGTAACCCCAATAGTTATGTTTGGAATACCCATCACAGTATATTCCCTAAATCTATTTAGAGACACCATATTTTTTAAATCATTCACATTACCCAATGAAAGGGTGATCTATCTCTGACTCATGTGCCCTTATATTATCAAGGAACCACCCGTCTTCATAAACAATGCCCAATAACCATAACATAATCGTATCACATCAAACATGCATAAAGGAAACATAACATTTCCACATTTCAATCACAAGATATAAACAAAATACAATGATATAATCAAAACATTATCAAAACCATTTTCAATATGAAAATAAAAGAAAATTAAAACATTTTATTTATTTTTCATTTAAAAAAAATTGTGGCTTGTAGAGGAAGCCTAAACACAAATATTGGTCACATCGGCAGAGAAGTCGTTGTCGCCGCATACGTATGACAGAAAATTAAAATTTTCATTTAGTAAATCACTTTATATAAAAATATTCATATTGAATAAAAGTAAAAGAAAAATGTTTTTATAAACCGTATAAAAGAGAGTTGTGTATAAAACAAAATATGCATCAATGAATATATATTGGGACAAAGTCCCACACAAAGTCAGTATCCTTAGATTAAGGATAAATCAATTACATACATATTTTTGAAAAATATAAATATACCCAATATAACTGGATATTAAGTGCAAAAACAAATAGGTATTCACACATATTCATAGAATGACATATTCATGGTGTGCAAGTTTAACCCAAAGAATTGAAATTGAGTTAAAAAGTTCCCTTGCAAAAATTCGACTGCCTAAAGACATCAAATTAAAATGCAGAAAATGAGTAGAGGAGAGAGAAAATGGTATCTCAGCACATGGACATAAAATTTATATCAATAAGGATATATAAGAACATATCCCAACATAATAAGATGTAAATTAAAATACATAACAAATTAATTCTTTAAAAAAGAGGCGGGTAAAAGGTTCTCTTTCCGAATTGGGTAACATACAAAACGTACTCCCCATGAAAGAAGTTTCATAAAATGAAGATGTAAATACCAATAAATTAAATTATATTACACAAATAATACAATCATGTTCAGTACATACACCACACAAAAGGAAATAGTGGAAAATGTTGCATGAATCTCACGAGAACAAAAAGTGAGATAAACCTCCTTACCTCATGGTAATCAATCGAGTCGAGTGAAAAAAAGATAATAATAACCAAATGAATCATAGAATACCATTAATATCATGATAATATATATATTAAAAAGAAGTACACAATACACCACATGCAATAAATAAGATGAAAACAATTGAAATCTCATGGAATTAAATGTGAGATAAGAAATCCCTTACGAAAATTCTGTAGCCTAACGTCGCCACATAAAACTTCCAAAAATGGATTGATGAAATAAGAAAAGGTATATAATCATATGAACATAAAAATAAATTATGATTGATATAGATATCATTCCCAAACTAAATAAAAATCATCCTGAATTACTTTAAATGATAACATATATTTGAAAATGAGAAGGGTGAAAGGATCTCTTATGAAAACTCGGCAGCCTAATGGCGCCACTTAAAAATTATTAAAATGAATCGATGAGAGTAATAGGGGGTCTCTCATCATCTGAAAATACAAATTATATTATGTTGAATATAAAATAAAATCCTCCAACATCATAACATGGAGCATAAAATAAATTACATGAAAGAGAGTACTTGAAAACGAAAGAGAATGGTATGATCCCTTACCTCAAGTCTGACTTGTCATGTTTGTCTCTTTATATTGCTGAATAATAAACATTGGTAAATTTATAATTTCATAAGGAACTAATTTAAATTTATTATTCAATTAATATCATATATTATAATGTTGTAAAATTTATTTAATAATGTGAGTTCATATCAGACGTTTTTGCCGATGATCGGTACATGAGTCAAAAATGAACTTGTTTTAAAAGAATTGTCCATGTAGTTATAAGTAAATAATCTACAGAATATTATTAATGATTTAAATATCATATATATCTATTTAATATTCATTTTATACTATTCCATAACATTTTGAGAGATAAAAATGAATTGCACTGTTCATGGAGATGGTAGGTCATACATATGCAAGAACACTACTTTCATTTCATTGTCATATTAATGGGATTAAAACTAAATGAGAGATATTTATATTATAATTTCAGTATTATATATATGTTATATAGGTTAAATATTTTCATTAATTTCATTCTTTATACATTCCATGTATTTCATGAACGAATCACATCATTTGATGGGGTAGTAGTCCAAACTTCCTCAAATGGAATTATCACATTTGCACAACATTCAAAGCATAAAGGTATGTTTTAAATATAAAATATAGAATCATATAGAGGACATAAATATAATATATATCATTTATAAATATATTTCTGTAATAATTTCCACTATGAGAGGTGGTAGGAGAAGATAGAACAATCATTATTTCGTGAAGCCGTAATTCACCAGCCACAGAAACAGTGTGTTCTTTAACCATTAGATGGAGGTGGTTGTAAGTGTATCTCGAAACCATCTCATAAAAAATACTAGTATATTTAACATACTGTTTTTGTTACAAAATAAATGAATAAAATGTGTTTAGGGGGTTGGGGAAGCAAAAATAAAACAAAATAACATATGAGAAGACATTACCATTAAATTGGGTAACTCCCCTTAGTTTGAACACAAAGGGATTATTGAAGAGATTTCCGCCTATGGTAAGGCTTCTATGATTAAGGGAGTGTTATTGGGAGCTTATTTTAGTAGAGTTTGGATGATAAAAAGTGCTTGAGAAGTGTGATAGAGTGGTAGGATGTGGGGTCTTTTTATAAGGGTGAGGAGGGGCTCTTTTGGAAATCATGAAATTGTTATTTTATTATAAAATGAAATTCGGTTTCTAAAGCTCAAAAAATCAGTAAATTAGATGATAAGGTTTCCCATGTTCAAAATAAAATCATCCAATAGGTCTTTACTAGTGTTTTATTTTTTAAAACTCTTTCTTATTATTTATTTAATTTATTCACTAATGACTTAAACAATGCATCGTCATTGTGTCATAAATAATTTTATATATTTAACGTCTAAAATTTATAAAAAAATAACAATGTTGTAGGAGATTTTATTTATCTTTCTAATTAATATTTATAGTTAAAATTATAACTTGTATAACCCCTTGTAAAAATTGTTTTAGTAAAACAATACATGTTTGTGACATTTTTATTTTAACATTAAATAAAATGTATTAATGTCATTATCTTACCTAAGTGGCTTCATGGGGTCCAAAAAATTGACCCATTGATTTTATTAGTCATCCATGACTCATAAAATAACTTTAGGACATGTTTTATGATAATTTTATACTTTTATATTATCATTTTTACCTTAAATTACCCTAATTACCGTTAATCACGGTTAACAAAACTCAAAAGTTACTATTCACCAAAAAATTATTTTCAGCCCATTGAACAACATTTTACTTACTAATGAAAACCATTTATGTTGTATTTTTTAAATTAAATTCACAAAAGCTGTAAAGTATCGTTTAACGGAAAATTCATTGTTTTAACTACCACTTAGTGGTTTCACTATTCATAAAAAATTGATGTTTTTCAGAAAAATTCCAAAAATTCACCCTAAGATATATTTGATATTCTTAATTACAAAATGATGTCCATTTTTACAAATTCATAACATAGAAGTTGAATTAATTAATTTTATAATTAATTCCCTATGTCAAAACAAATAGTGTGTTTTTAAGAAACAATATATATCCAAAGATTGACATCTGTTTATGTCCAATTGCAAATTGATATTAACTACAATGACGACCATTGGATTAAATAGAAAAAATATATTTTAATTACATTTTAATCCCAATTAAAAATATAACGTAACCACATAAATAAATTATACTAAAAGGAGATTTTTAATTAAAATACAACATTTTTCACTATTCATTAAAAATGAACTTTATTAGAAAAATACCAAAAATATACACAAAGTAGATTTTTATGTCCTGATTCTAAAAAAGGATTATATTTTGTCAAATATAAAATATAAATTTGACAAAAATTAGATTCATAATGGGTTCATCCTAAAAAGGCGGTTAATCAACCTTTTAGTGAATATTAGAGTATTTATACATAAAATTAAATTAATATTCATTTTAAGCCTCTAATAATTATGGGATAAATGTAAAAACATTTAACAAACATATATAATCATTTTTTTAGTTAGTTCTTTTTATTTCTACTATTACAATGGTAAGGGGTTATCTAACACTTAAAATAATATAATTATATTATTATTGTGTGACATAAGATTTCAAAAAGCTCGTTGTTGCGTATTGGCTACGACATCGAACATTGTATCCCCTTTAAAGTAATATTCATATTTAATTCACAAATTTTAATAAATATGAAATTTTTATATTCTTTATTTACTCGGGATGTTACATCCTTCTCCCATTTTGGGAATTACATCCTCACAATTTCAAAATTGGGCACATAATCTTCAATAAAAGCCCCACATCAGAAAAGGAGTCAATATAACTATAACATTAAAATAATGTAAGAGAAGTACAATGTTCACTTGTGATAACCTATACTAAGATTCCATTAAAACATGAATATTTAGGAGAAAATGAACCATCATGTTCTAATGGAGTGTGATAGAAAACATGTTTAGGAGAAAGTTAACCAGTAGAAAAATCACAAACATGTGATGGGTAAAATAGTATTTGATTCCCCAGTAGGAAAAGTTAACAGACAACATTTTTTGTTACTTTTCATTGAAGAATTTATTTATGAGCATAACTAAAACAAAAGTAAGACTATTTACTTGTCATGTAGACTTTTATCTTTTACTAGTTTCTAATAAAAACTGATATTTTCTCCAAAATATTTGTATTTAGGAATACTTGTTCACATTAAGAGTGATATAGTCATCTTTTAGGGAATCTCCTAATCCACAAAAGGGAAATATACATTTACCATAAATTTAGACCTTAACAAAAACCAAAAAGGTTAGTAAACAATTAGATAATCCTAAAAAAGGATAGACTTTTTCAAAACGAAAAACTACTCTCAATCTCCAAAATTTGTCAATCAATACCCAAAGTTCAAAAAATACCATTTAATAAACAGCTACCCCTAAAATTCTTCAATGTAATCCAAACTATTATTGAAACCAACATCTCTGAAGGATTTAATCCCATAGTCTTCCAAGGTAAATCTTAACATTTATCTCCAAATAACATTAGTTACCCTTAAAGTATCACATTGAAAAGTTATTAACCTAATAACATTTTCTCCATTATAGGTTAATCATTTTCATAGATAATCCAAAATCATATAAGTCCATAATAAATACATAGATTCATCAAAAAAAAATTCCACCATTTCTCCTCAATTGAAATCTCAAAGTATTCTACATTCAATAATCATATATTGTTTCCATGAAATAGAGAACATCTTCCAAAATAACCTTTATTAATTAATCACTAAATCAGTTTCAGACAATAAGGATATCCATTTGATAAAACATAAGTTCCCAAAATCAAATTATTCTTGATACATAAAATCATTTAACTAAAAACAATTAGTCATACTAACCAGGGACTTCACGTAGGTAAGTGATGTGCCCCTGTCGCCCTTCGGTTGTGGGTTCGATTCCTGTGGCCTTGTCGGATGCGATGGGTTGTCACCCATCTTACGGGTTGTCCTTTTTATAAAACTAAAAAATAACCCTAAAATGTTTCATCCTCAATTGTTTCCTTATACCTCTCATTTTCATTCCAAATCATTTTGATCACAACATATTAATTCATGAAATCTTATATATATTGTCCTTTTCTTCACCACCATATGATAAAATAATATGATCCCTATAATGAAGAAATTCATACCTTGATCATGGTTTCCATTTGGTTTCTTTGTCATCATGTTCACATAGGTATGAGGTCCATGCATTGAAAAAATGATTCAGTGATCCTTCAAAATCATTTTCATCCTTTATCAAAATACACCTTGTACAATTTGGGTAATATTCACAAAAAAATAGATTTGGAAAATAATCATGTAAGACATATAATTTCAAAACATCTGATAAAACATGGTTTTTATAAAATTTTCTGACCAAATTTGAGTTGAAACATTCAATCAATGGTCATTTTAAAATACCATAAGCATGTGCTGAGAGACTATATTTTAATATCAAATATAAATAGGTTGCGCAAGGGTCACCTTCTTCAGCACCTTTTTTAAAATCATAATATGCTTCAAAATATTATGATAAGGTAAAATATTTGAATATTCACTGAAAATATTTACCATTCATGAAAATATGAGAATTATTTGAATGTAGGATTTTATTAAATACAACCCATCATCCATGATGATATCGAGGTATAATGGAGGTGTTTGATATCTCAAATATCTGTTTGCAAGTGAGTTGTATGCTAGAAAACGTTTCAGAATCATATGAACATGACTTTTCAATAATTATTGAATTCATGTCATCAGGAAGAGATAGTAATTTCATTAGAGATCCCCCTCCTTCCATTTGTAACAACCTTTCCATGATCTGAAAAAGTTATAAGACAAGGATTTAACTAAAATAATAGACATAGGGACTAATCATGTGTTTAATGAAAACCCATAATCCCAAAAGATTCCTAGACTGACATGTGATACCAACTATAAAGGTCCAGCATTAAACATTACTTAATCATGATTTATTACATGAATACACATTGAGGATCTTTTTAGGTTTTGAGTTTTACAGAATTAGATCATAAATCATGCATTACATTCCACATTTAAACAAGGTGGTTATATAAAAGACAATATTCATTTTCTCCCATCAAGGAAACATATTTAAAATAAAACATATATTCTTTATTGATACTTCCACGACAATATCATCACATCATGTAATCTTAACTTGACCAGTGAAAAACATTTCAAAAACTTGGGATGAGCATAAAAAGCTCAATAAGAGATATAAAAATACAGGAAGAAAACATTAGTTCATGTATACATAAAAATCAATGAAATCAATATTTACTCATAAAATATAAACACAATAACATACCTCATTACATAATAAGATATATGAATAACTCATAGAAACCATATGAAATAAAGGAATCTTAAGGCATTCATAACATTCTTTCATAGGGAGTAACCCTCATGGTTACGTTTGGAATACCCATCATAGTATATTCCCTAAATCTCTTCAAAGAAACTTTATTGTTTCACTCCTTCATGTTACCCAATGAATTGGAGATCTATCTCGGGCTCACTCTCCATTATTTTATCATGGAACAAACCATCTTCATAAACAATGTCTATGAACCATAACATAATCATATCACATAAAATATACATAAAGGAATCATAACATTTCCACAGTTCAATAACAAGATATCAATAAAAAATTGATATAGTCAAAACATTATCAAAACCATTTTCAATACCCAAATAAAAGATAGTTAAAACATGGTATTTATTTTTCATTTTAAAAAAATTATGGCTTGCAGTGGAATCTGAAACTGAAATAATGGTCACGGTGGTGGAGAAGTCATTATCACCACATAAGTAAGACAAACCATTCCTTTTTTCATCTAGTAAATTGATTCATATAAAAAGATTCCTTTTGAATAAAAGTTAAATTAAAAGGGGTTTTTACACCTTATAATAGAATGTTGTTTATAAAAAAAATATTCCTCAATGAAAGGAGATTGAGACAAAGTCTCTTAAAAGGTCGGTATCCTTAGATTAAGGATAAATCAATTACATACTTATGAGAGAAAAATAAAAGTACACCCAATATAAGTTGATATTAAGTGAAAAACAATCATAATAATTCACACATATTCATAGAATGACATATTCAAGGAGTATAAGTTTAACCCAAATAATTGAAATTGAATTAAGAAATTCCCTTGAAAAAATTCGACAGCCTAACGGTGTCACTTTAAAATTTTGAAAATGCGTTGATGAGAGAGAAAATGGCATCTCATCACATAGAAATAAAATTTACTTCAATAATGATATAGAAGAACATATCCCATCATTATTAGATGTAAATTAAAATACATAACAAAAGAAGTCTTTAAAAAAGTGGAGGGTGAAAGGTTCCGTTATCGAATTGGGTAACTTGTGAAACGTACACCCCATGAAAGAAGGGTCAATCAATGAACATGTTAATTCCCATAAATTACAGTGTATTACACATAGAATAAAATCAGGTATACTACCTACACCACACAAAAGGAAATAGTGGAAAATTTGGCATGAATCTCCCTGGAACAAAAAGTGAGATAAAAACTCCTTACCTCGTGGTAATCAATCGAGTCGTATAACCAAAAGATAATAAGAACCAAATGAATCACAGAATAACATGAATATCATGATTATATATATATATATATATCAAAATTCAGTACACAATACACCACATTACATAAATATGTGGCCAACAATAGAAATCTCACGGAATTAAAAGTGAGATAAGAAATCCCTTACGAAAATTCAGCTGCCTAACGGCGCCACTTAAAATTTCCAAAAATGGATTGATATGATAAAATAGCCTAACTTATCATATGTAAATAAAAGGAAATTATTATAGATGTATATATAATACCCCAACATAAGAAAAAGTAACTTGAAATACATTACATGAAAATAGAACTTTGAAAATGACAAGGGTGAAAGGACCCCTTACAAAAATTCTGCAGCCTAAGGGCGCCACATAAAAATTCATAAAATGTATTGATGGGAGTAATAAGGGTTATCTCATCATATTAAAACACAAATTACAGTATGGTGAATATAAAATAACATCCTAAAACATCATAACATGAAGCATAAAATAAATGAGATAAAATAGAATACTTGAAAAGAAAGAGAGAGGTAGGATCCCTTACCACAAGACCGACTTGTCTTGTTCGTTTCTTTATATTCCTGAATAATAAAATTTGGTAAATTTATAATTTCTTATGTAAATTCTTTAATGGTTTTTATTCAATTAATATCACATGTTATAATGTTATAATAATTAGTTAGTTATGTCGGTTCATATTAGACGTTTTTTTCGATGTTTGGCACATGATTCAAAAATGAAATGGTTTTAAAAGAATTTTCTATGTAGTAAAAAGTTGATCATCTCCATAATATTATTAATTATTTAAATATAATATACATCTAGTATAAATTCATTTAATTCGATTACATAACATTTAGATATTAAAAAATGAAACTCACCGTTCATGGAAACGGTAGGTCGTACGTACGCATGATGCTACTTTCATTTCATTGTCATATTAATGGAATTAAAACTAAATGATAGATATTTATATTATAATTCCAGTATAATATATATATCATATAGGACACATATGATCATTAATTTAATTTTTATACATTCAATTTATTTCATGAACGAGTCAAATCATTTCAGTGGGCGGTAGTCCACACTTCCTCAAATGAAATTATCGCATTTGAAGAACATGAAAAGCATAAAGGTATGATTTAAATATAATATAAAGAATCATATAGAGAACATAAATATAATATATATCATTTATAAATATATTTCCATCATAATGACCACAATGAGAGGTGGTAGGAGAAGATAGGACAATCATCGTTTCCTGAGGCAGTAATTCTCCATCCATGAAAACAGTATGTTCTTTAACCATTAGATGGTGGTGTGTGTAAGTGTATCTCGAAAAAATCTCATAAAAACATACTAGTATATTTATGATACCAGTTTGTTACAAAATAATGGAATAAAAAGATTTTACGGGGGTTGGATATGCAAAAATAAAACAAAAGAACATAAGAGAAGACATTAGCTTTAAATCAGTTAACTCCTCTTGGTTTGAACCAAAAGGGTTTATTTAAGAGATTTATACCTATGGTAAGTCGTCTATGATGAAGGGAGGGATATTGGGAGCTTATTTGAGTAGATTTTGGACGTGAAAAAGTGCTTGAGAATTGTGATAGATTAGTATGAATTGGGGTCTTTTTATATGGGTGTGGGGGGGCTCTTTTGGAAATCTTGAAACTATTATTTTATTATAAAATGAAATTCGGTATATAAATCTCAAAAAATCATTAAGTTAGATGATAAGGTATCCCATGTTAGAAATAAAATCATCTAACAGGTATTGGACAAGTGTTGGATATTGTTTCAAACATTATCTTCATATTTATTTAATTTATTCATTAATGATGTAAACATTGCGTCATCATTGTGTCATAAATAATTTTATTTATTTGATGTCCAAAAATTATAATTTTTTTACCATTTTGTAGGTAATAATTTTATATTTATAATTAATATGTATAGTGGAAAATATAACTTTTATAACCCCTTGTAAAAATTGTTTAAGTAAAACAATACTTGTTTGTGAAATTTTTATTTTTGCTTTAAATAATAGGAATTAATTTCATTATCTTACCCAAGTTGATCTGGGGGGTCCCACAAATTGACCCATGGATTTTCGTGGTCGACCATTACTCATAAAAAAAGGTTAGTACATGTTTCATGATATTTTAATATTTTATAATATCATTTTTACATTAAATTACCAAAATTACCTTTAAACACGGTTAACAAAACTTAAAAAGTTACTATTCACCAAAAAATTATTTTCATTCCATTGAACCACATTTCACATAAAAATGACAAAAATATATGTTGAATTTTTGGAATTAAATTCACATAACCGGTAATGTATCATTTAACAGAAATTTCAGTTTTTTTAACTACCACTTAGTTGATTCAGTATTCATCAAAAAATGATGTTTTTCAGAAAAATAACAAAAAATTCACCCTAAGATATATTTGATATTCCGAATTAAAAAATGATTTCAATTTTGACAAATTAATAACATATATGTTTCATTAATTAATTTTATAATTAATTCCCACTATCAAAACAATTAGCGTGTTTTTAAGAAACAATATCAATCAAAAGATTGACACTTGTTTCTGTCAAATTTCAAAGTGAAATTAATTCCAATGACCAACATTGGATTAAATGGAAAAAATATATTATAATTAAATTTTAAACCAAATTTAAAAGATAATATTACCATATAAATAAATTACACTAAAATGAGGTTTTGAATTAAAATACAACATTTTCACTATTCATTAAAAAATAAACTTTATCGGAAAAATAGAAATCATTTACAAAAAGTATATTTTGATGTCCTGATTCTAAAAAAGTATTTTATTATGTCATATATAACATATAAAATTTACAAAAAATAGATTTAAAAGGGTTTCATCATCAAAATATTGTTAATCGATCTTTTAGTGAATATTAGAGTATTTATGTATAAAATTGGATCAATCTGCATTTTAAGCCTCTAACAATATTTGGATAAATCTGTAAACATTTAACAAACATATATAATCATTTTTTGGTTAGTTATTTTCATTCCCACTATTAAAATGGTTAGGAGTTAACTACCATTTAAAATAATATGATTATATTATTAGTGTGCGATGTAAGATTTCAAAAAACTCATTGTTGCGTATTGGGTACGGCATCGAACATAGTTTCCCCTTCCAAGTAATATTAATATTTAATTCAAAAATATTAGTAAATATAAAAATTTCATATTCTTTATTTACCTCGGATGTTACATCATTCTCCTCTTTTGGTGATTGCATCCTCGCAATTTTAAAATTGGGCTCAGAAACTTCATTGAATGCCCCACATCAGAAAAGGAGTCAATATAACTCTCACTTTGAAAGAGTGTAAGAGAAGTACAATGATCACCTGTGATAACCTATACTAGGATTCCATGAAAACATGTATATATAGGAGAAAAAAACCATCCTATTCTGATGGAGTGTGATAGAAAACATGTTTAGGAGAAAGTTAACGACCAGAAAAATCACAAACATGTGATGGGTTAAATAGTATTTCATTCCCCAGTAGGAAAAGCTAACAGACAACATTTTTTTGTTAATTTTCATTGAGGAATTTATTTATGATATTAACTAAAACAAATTTAATCCTATTTACATGTCATGTAGACTTTCATATCTTATTAGATTTCTAATAAAAACTCATATTTTCTCCAAAATATTAGTATTTAGGAAGACTTGTTCACATTAAGGGTTCTATATTCATCTTCTAGAAAATATCCTAGTCCAAAAAAGATAAATATATTTTTCTCGTGTCTTTCGACATTAACTAAATAAAAAAGGGTTAGTAAAAGATCATATAATCCCCAAAAAGGATAATCGTTTACAAAAAAACTACACTTATTAATCAAAATTTGTCAAACAATACCCAATGTTCAACAAAGACCATTCAATTAAGAGCTACCCATAAAATTATACAATATAATCCAAACTAAGATTGAAACCCACATCTCTGAATGATTTAATCACATAGTCTTCCAATGTAAATCATAAAATTTATCACAAAATAACATTAGTTACTCTTAATGTGTCACATTGAAAATTAATTACCCTAATCACATATCCTCTATTATAGGTTAATCATTTTCATAGATAACCCAAAATCATATAAGTCCATAATAAAAATATAGATTCTTCAAAATTAAAATTCCTCCATTTCTCCTCAATTGAAATATCAATGTATTCTACATTCTATAGGCATATATTATTTCCATGAAATAGAGAACATCTTCCAAAATAACCTTCATTACTTAATCACCAAATCATTTTCCTAAACTAAGGATATCCGTTTGATAAAACATATGTTCCCAAAATAAACTTCTTCTTGATCCATAAAATAATTTCTCTAAAAAGAAGAAGTTATAATAACTAGGGACTTCATGTAGGCTAGTGGTAGGTGATGCGCCTTTGTGGCCCTTCGGTTGTGGGTTTGATTCCTGTGTCCATGTCAGATGCGATGGATTGACACCCATCTAACGGGTTGTCCTTTTTATAAAACTCAAAAATAACCCTAAAATGTTTTACCCTCAATTGTTTCCTTATAACTCTAATTTTCATATGAATTCATTATGATGTCAACATCTTAATTCATGATGTCTTATATATAATGTCCTTTTTTCACCACCATATGATAAAATAAGATGATCCCTATATTGATGAAAATCATACCTTGATTATAGTTTCCATTTAGTTTCTTCATCATCTTGTTCATGTAGGTAGAAGGTCCATGCATTGTAATAATGATTTAGCGATCCATCTAAATCATGTTCATTCTACAACCAAATACATCTTGTACAACATGGGTAATATGGGTGTTCACAAAAAAAAATGGTTTTGGAAAATATTCATTAAAACATATAATTTCAAAACATCTGATAAAACATGGTTTTTATAAAATTTTCTGACCGAATTTGAGTTGAAACATTCAATCAATGTTCCTTTTAAAATACCATAATCATATGCTGATAGAGTATATTTTATTATCAAATATAAATAGGTTGCGCAAGGGTCTCCTTATTCAGCACCATTTTCAAAATCATAATATGCTTCAAAATCTTATGATAAGGTAAAATATTTGAAAATTCGTTGATAATATTTACCTTTCTTTAAAATATGATAATGTATTGAATATAGTATTTTATTAATTACAACATATGATCCACGATGATATCGAGGTATAATGGTGTTGTTTTATATCTCAAATATCTAATTTCAAGTTTGTTGTATGCTAGAAAATGTTTCACAATCATCTGAACATGACTTTGCAATAATTATTACAATCATGTCATTAGGAAGTGATCGAAATGTCATTTGAGATCCTTCTACATCCATTTGTAACAACCTTTACATGGTCTGAAAAAGTTATAAAACAAGGATTTAACTAAAATAATAGACGTATGGACTAATCATGTGTTTAACAAAAACCCATAATCCCTAAAGATTTCTCAACTGACCTTTGGTACTAACTATAATTCTCCAGCCTTAAACATTACTTAATCATGAGTTATTACAATAATACACATTGACGATCTTTTTAGGTTTTTAGTTTTACTGAATTAGATCATAAATCATGCATTACATTCCACATTTAAAGAATCTAGTTACATAAAAGACAATATTCATTTTCTCCGATAAAGGAAACAAATTTAAAATAAAACATAGATTCTTTATTGGAACTTATTCGACACAATCATCAAATAATTTAATTTTCACTTGACTGGTGAAAAACAGTTCAAAAACTTGGGATGAGCATAAAAAGATCAATAAGAGATATAAAAATATAGGAAGAAAACATTATTCCATGTATACATAAAAATCAATGAAATAAATATTTACTCATAAAAATAAAAACTTTAACATACCTCATGACATAATAAGATTTATGAATAACTCACAGAAACCATACGATATAAAGGAAACGTGAGGCATTCATAACAATCTTACGTTGTGAGTAACCCTCATGGTTAGGTTTGGAATAACCATCATAGTATATTCCCTAAATCTCTTCGGAGAAAACTTAGTGTTTAACTCCTTCGCATTACCCAATGAATTGGAGATCTATCTCGGGCTCACAAGCCCTTAATTTATCATGGAACAACCAATCTCCATAAACAATGTCCAAGAACCATAACATAATCGTATCACATAAAACATGCATAAAGGAATCATAACATTTCCACATTTCAATCACAAGATATCAATAAAACACATTGATAAAATCAAAAAAATATCAAAACCATTATCAATACCAAAATAAAAGAAAATTAAAACATGGTATTTATTTTTCATTTTAAAAAAATTAGGGCATGTAGTGGAAGCCGAAACTCAAATAATGGTCACAGTGGTGATGATGTCGTTGTCGCCACATAAGTATGACAGACCATTCCATTTGTCATTTAGTAAAATGATTCGTATAAAAATATTCATTTTAAATAAAAGTTAATGTCAAAGGGGTTTATACACTGTATAAAAGAATGTTGTGTATAAAAAAAATATGGCTCAATGAAAGGATATTTAGACAAAGTTTCGTACGAAGTCGGTATCATTAGATTAAGGATAACTCAATTACAAAATTATGAGGGAAAAATAAAAAATACACCCAATAGAAGTTTATATTAAGTAAAAAACAATAATAATCATTCACACATATTCATAGAATAACATATTCTAGGATTACACTTTTAACCTAAAGAATTAAAATTGAGTTAAGAAGTTCCCTTGAAAAAATTGGAAATCCTAACAACATCACATTAAAATTTAGAAAATGAGTTGATGAGAGAGAAAATGGTATCTCATAACATGGAAATAAAATTTATTTCAATGAAGATATAAAATAACATATCCCAACATAATAATATGTAAATTAAAATACATAACTAATGATGTCTTTAAAAAAGGGGAGGGTGAAATGTTCTCTTACCAAATTGGGTAACATCTGAAATGTACACCACATGAAAGAAGGGTCATACCATGAACATGTAAATACCCATAAATTATATTGTTTTACACAAATAATAAAATCATGGGTAGTTTCTACACCACAAAAAAGTAAATAGTGGCAAATGTAGCATGAATCTCTTGAGAACAAAAATAGAGATAAAAACTCCTTACCTCGTGGTAATCAATGGAGTAGTATAACGAAAAAATAATAAGAACCAAATGAATCACAGAATACCATGAATATCATTATAATATATATATATCAAAATACAGTACACAATACAACACATGAAATAAATTAGTGGCGAACTATAGAAATCTCTTGGAATTAAAAGTGAGATAAGAAATCCCTTACGAAAATTCGGCAGCCTAATAGCGCCACTTAAAATTTCAAAAAATGGATTGATGAGATAAAATAGTGTATCTAATAATATAAACATAGAAGGGAATTATTATAGATATATATATATATATATCATACCCCAACATAATAAAAAGTAACTTGAAAGACTTGACTTGAAAATAGAACTTTGAAAATGAGAAGGGTGAAAGGATCCCTTACAAAAATTCGGCAGCCTAACTGCGCCACATAAAAATTCATGAAATGAATTTTATTAGAGTAATAATGGGCATCTCATCATATGAAAATTAAAATTACAGTATGGTGAATATAATATAGCATCCTCCAACATCATAACATGGAGCATAAAAGAAATGACATAAAAGAGAGAACTTGAAAAGAAAGAGAGAGGTAGGATCCCTTACCTCGAGTCCAACTTGTCTTGTTCATTTATTTATATTCCGGAATAATAAACATTGCTAAATTTAAAATTTCTTATGTAAATCCTTTAAAGTTTATTATTCCATTCATATCACATATTATAATGTTATAATAATTAGTTAATTATGTCAGTTTATATCAGACGTTATTGTCGACGTTCTGTACATGAGACAAAAATGAACTTGTTTTAAAAGAATTGTCTATATAGATATAATTACATCATCTCGATAATATTATTAATGATTTTAATATCATATATATCCATTATATATTATTTTTATTCTATTCCAAAACATTTGGTGATAAATAAATGAAATACAGCGTTCAAGGAAACGGTAGGTCGTACGTACGCATGAACGCTACTTTCATTTCATTGTCATATTAATGGAATTAAAACTAAATGTGAGATATTTATATTATAATTACAGTATAATATATATGTTATATAGGTCAAAATTTTTCATTAATATGATTCTGTATACGTTCCATGTATTGAATGAATGAGTCAAATCATTTCAGGGGGCGGTAGTCCACACTTCATCAAATGAAATTATCGCATTTTCACAACATGAAAAGCATAAAGGTATGATTTAAATATAAAATATAGAAGCATATAGAGGAAATAAATATAATATATATCATTTTTAAATATAGTTCCATCATAAAGTCCACCATGAGAGGTGGTAGGAGAAGATAGAACAATCATCGTTTCCTGAGGCAGTAATTTTCCATCCATGGAAATAGTATGTTATTTAACCATTAGACGGTGGTGTGTGTAAGTGTATCACACAACATTCTCATAAAAAAATACTAGTATATTTAATATACTATTTTTGTTACCAAATAAATTAATAAAATGTGTTTAGGGGTTGGAGAAGCAAAAATAAAACAAAACAATATAAGAGAAGACATTACCTTTAAATTCGTTAACTAATCTTGGATTGAACCAAAACGGTTTCTTTAAGAGAATTCTCCTAAAGGTAAGGCTTCTATGATGAAGGGAGGGATATTGGGAGATTATTTGAGTAGAGTTTGGATGAGAAAAATGGCTTGAGAAGTGTGATAGATTGGTATGAATTGGGGTCTTTTTATAATGGAGAGGAGGGGATATTTTGGAAATCTTGAAACTATTATTTTATTAGAAAATTAAATTCGGTTTCTAAAGCTCAAAAAATAATTAAGGTAGATTATAAGGTGTCCCATGTTCGAAATAAAATCATCAAATAGGTATTGGAAAAGTGTTGGATATTGTTTTATGCTTTATCTTCTTATTTATTTAATTTATTCATTAATGACATAAACATTGCATCATCATTGTGTCATAAATAATTTTATTTATTTGATGTAGAAAAATTATAAGAAAATTACCATATTGTATGAAATCGTTTTATCATTATAATTAATATTTATAGTCGATATTATAACTTGTATAACCCCTTGTAAATAATTTCAAGTAATACAATACTTGTTTGTGACACTTTTATTTTTACTTTAAATAAAATGTATTAATGTCATTATCTTACCAATGTGGCTCTGTGGGGTCCCACAAATTGACCCATGGATTTTCTTGGTTGGCCATTACTCATCTAATATGGGTAGGACATGTTTCAAGATATTTTTATATTTTTATAATATCATTTTTACTTTAAATTATTAAAATTACCTTTAATCACAGTTAACAAAACATAAAAGTAATTATTCACCAAAATATTATTTTCAACCCATTGAACATGATTTTACATAATAATGAAAACAATGTATTTTGTATTTTTTTTAATTCAATTCACATAAGTAGTAATGTATCATTTAATGAAAATTTCAGTTTTTTTAACTACCACTTAGTGGTTTCACTATTCATCAAAAAATTATGTTTTTCAGAAAAAATAACAAAAAATCACCCTAAGATATATTTGATATTCTGAATTCAAAAATTATGTCTATTTTAACAAATTCATAACATATAATTTTCATTAATTAATTTTATAATTAATTCCCCTTGTCAAAACAATTAGCGTGTTTTTAAGAAACAATATCAATCAAAAGATTGACACTTGTTTCTGTCAAATTTTAAAGTTAAATTAATTCCAATGACCACCATTGGATTAAATGGAAAAATTATATTTTAATTACAAATTAAACCCAATTAAGAAGATAATATAACCATATGAATAAATTATACTAAAAAGAGGTTTTGAATTAAAATACAACATTTTTCACTATTAATTAAAAAAGGAACTTTATCAGAAAAATAACAGAAATTTACACAAAGTAGATTTTGATGTCCCAATTCTAAAAAATGATTTTATTTTGTCAAATATAACATATAAAATTGAAAAATAGTATATTTAAAAATGGTTTGTCATCAAAAGGCGGTTAATCAACCTTTTAGTGAATATTAGAGTATTTATGCATAACATTGGATTAATCCGCATTTTAAGCCTGTAAAAAGTATTGGATAAATGTAAAAACATTTAACAAAAATATATAATATTTTTTTAGTTATTTATTTTCATTCCCTCTGTTACAACTATTAGGAGTTAACTACCATTTAAAATAATATAATTATATTATTAGTGTGTGATGTAAGATTTCAAAAAACATGTTGTTGCGTATTGGGTACGGAAACGAACATAGAATCCCCTTGAATGTAATATTAAAATTTAATTCACAAATATTAATAAATTTGAAAATGTAATATTCTTTATTTTACCAGGAGGATACATCCTTCTCCCATTTTTGGAATTACAACCTCACAATTTTAAAATTGGGCTTGGAAACTTCACTGAAAGCCCGACATCAGAAAAGGAGTCAATATAATTGTCACTTTAAAAGAATGTAAGAGAAGAAAAATGTTCACCTAGGATAACCTATACTAAGATTCCATGTAAACATGTATATAAAAGAGAAAACAAACCATCATGTTCTGATGGAGAGTGATAGAAAACATTCCTAGTAAAATGTTAACCACTAGAAAAATCACAACCATGTGATGGCTTAAATAGTATTTGATTCCCCAATAGGAAAAGTTAACAGACAACATTTTTGTTACTTTTCATTAAGGAATTTATTTATGAGCTTAACTAAAAAAAATTAATCCTATTTACTTGTCATGTAGACATTCATCTCTTACTAGATTTCTAATACAAACTCATATTTTCTCGAAAATATTAGTATTTAGGAAGACTTGTTCACATTAAGAGTGCTATAATCAATATTTAAAGAATCACCTAATCCACAAAAGAGAAATATATATTTTCATTGTATTTAGACCTTAAAAAACCAAAAAGGTTAGTAAAAGATCAGATAATCCCCAAAAATTATAATCTTTTACAAAAATAAAAACAACTCTTAATCTCCAAAATTTGTCAAAAAATACCCAAAGTTCAACAAAGACCATTCAATAAACAGCTACCCATAAAATTCTTCAATGTAATCAAAACTATGATTGAAACCCACATCTATGAAGGATTTTATCACATAGTCATCCAAGTTAAATCTTAACATTTATCTCCAAATAACATTAGTTACTCTTAAAGTAACACATTGAAAAGTAATTAACATAATCACATATCCTCTATTATAGGTTAATAATTTTCATAGACAACCCAAAATCATACAAGTCCATAATAAAAACATAAAATAATCAAAAATAAAATCCCACCATTTCTCCTCAATTGAAATCTCAATGTATTATACTTTATATAGGCATATATTGTTTCCACGAAATAGAGAACATCTTCCAAAATAACCTTTATTACTTAATCACCAAATCATTTTCCTACACTAAGTATATCCATTTGATAAAACATAAGATCCCAAAATCTACTTCTTCTTGATCCATAAAATAATTTAACTATAAATAATAAGTTATACTAACCAGGGACTTCACGTAGCCTAGTGGTAGGTGAAGCTCCCTTGTCGCTCTTCGGTTGTGGGTTCGATTCCTATGAGTTTGTTGGACATGATGGGTTGTCACCCATCTTATGGGTTGTCCTTTTTATAAAACTCAAAAATAACCCTAAAATGGTTTAATGTCAATTGTTTCCTTATAACTCTCGTTTTCATCCCAATTCATTATGATCTCAAAATCTTAATTCTATAAGTCTTATATATATTGTCCTTTTTTTCACCAACTTATGATAAAATAAAATGATCCCTATAATGAAGAAAATCATAACTTAATCATGGTTTGCATTTGGATTCTTCGTCATTTTTCTCACGTAGGTAGAAGGTCCATGCATTGAAATAATTATTTAGGGATCCTTCAAAATAATTTCCTACCTTCATCCAAATACACCTTGTACAACATGGATTATATGGGTGTTCATAGAAAAATAGTATTGGAAAATAATCATGTAATACATATAATTTCAAAACATCTGATAAAACCTGGTTTTTATAAAACTACCAGACCGAATTTGAGTTGAAACATTCAATCAATGGCCCTTATAAAATTCTATAAGCATGTGCTGGGAGATTATATTTTAATAACAAATATAAATAGGTTGCACAAGGGTCACCTTCTTCGCACATTTTTTAAAATCATAATATACATCAAAATCTTATGATAATGTAAAATATTTGAAATTTCCTTGATAATATTTAACTTTCTTGAAAATATGAGAATATTTTGAATATAGGATTTTATTAAATACAACCCATGATCCACAATGATATCGATGTATATTGGAGGTGTTTGATATCTCAAATATCTCCTTGCAAGGGAGCTGTATACTAGAAAAAGGTTCACAATCATCTGAACATGGGTTTGAAATAATTATTGCAACCATGTCATAAGGAAGAGATAGGAATGTCATTTGATATCCTCCTCCATCCATTTATGAAAACCTTTCCTTGATCTAAAAAAGTTATAAAACAAGGATTTATCTAACATAATAGACATAGGGACTAATCATGAGTTTAATGAAAACCCATAATCCCTAATGTTTTCTCAACTTACCTCTGATACCAAATATATGGCTCCAACCTTAAACATTACATAATCATGATATATTAAAAGAATACCATGGAGGATCTTTTTATGTTTTGAGTTTTATAGAATTAGATCACAAATCATGCATTACATTCCACATTTAAAATAGGTGGTTACATTAAAGATATTATTCATTTTCTTCCATCAAGGAAACATATTTAAAATAAAACATAGATTTTTTATTGAAAATTCCTCTACACTATCATCACATTATGTAATTTTCACTTGAACGGTGATAAACATTTCAAAAACTTGGGATGAGCATAAAAATCTCAATAAGATATATACAAATATTGGAAGAAAACATTAGTCCATGTATACATAAAAATCAATGAAATCAATATTTACTCATAAAACATAAACACTTTAACATCCCTCGTGACATCATAAGATTTATGAATAACTCATAAACACCATATGACATAAAAGAAAACTTTAGGAATTCATAACATTCTTACGTAGGGAGTAACCCTCATGGTTACATTTGGAATACCCATCATAGTATATTCCCTAAATCTCTTCGGAGAAACCTTAGTGTTTAACTCCTTTGTGTTACCCAATGAATTGCATATCTATCTCAGGTGCACCCACCCTTAGTTTATCACGGAACAACCCATCTTCATAAACAATGTCCAAGAACCATAACATAATCGTATCACCTAAAACATGCATAAAAGAATCATAAAATTTCAACATTTCAATCACAAGATATCAATAAAACACATTGATATAATAAAAAATTATCATAACCATTTTCAATACCAAAATAAAAGAAAATTAAAACATGGTATTTATTTTTCATTTTAAAAAAATTATGACTTGCAATGGATGTAGAAACTCAAATAATGGTCAGCGTGCCGGAGAATTCATTGTCGCCGCATAAGTAAGACAAAACATTGAATTGTTTGCTGACGTTTGTACAAGAAGAAGTTGAAGTTTTTGACATTTGTCTCATCCTCTACACACCTCCAATCCCGGGCTCCTGTATCAGTTCATCGTAGTCAAAGACGTTCTTCATTGGAGGGTGTCCTGAGAAAGAATTCAAAGTCAGCATTCTTTGTCGGAGGAGCATTCTTCATGAAAAACGTGTGATCCTCCAAGGGTTCCACTCTCAAAATTCCTCCAAAAAATGAAAGAGGTTAAAATATAATTAACTAAAGAAGAAATTATGTTGGCACACTCAGACAGGTTGGAAAAATTAATGTGGTGCGTTCATCATAATTAATGAGGAGGACGCTCAAGAGGCCCATCCACATTAAAGATGGAGTTGAGAGGTTTCTCCTCCATTAAGAGGGGTCGGGTGGTCCCCAGCACATTGAATTCAATAATTGGGGGTTTATTCTCGGGTGGCCCCCACCACCAAAACCCACACATAGGAGGTTTCAAGAATAGAAATTAAATGTTTAATAAATTTATTTTTATTTTCCCATGGAAATCCCAAAATCAATCTTTCAACCTCGACTTATTATAGTTGAGGTGAAGGTCTCCTTAAGAAAATACTCGTGCTGCGAGTTCAACGGTGCCCTCATATTTCAATTTCGAGAACCGATCCAAATGTTAAAAAACCTTGCTCGCACGTTCACTGAACTTCCCACAAAACAAGTTAAAAAATTAATTCCAGGCACACCGGGCCTCAGAATCACGTGCCTTCTGTAACAACCCAAGATTCCACGATACACTTCTTTTTGAGTAATATAGTAGCTTATGTTGTACGCAACTTCATGTTATAACACACACACCACAACCAATCAAACTAGCTGTTATGAATAGTAATACACACATTTTGAAATTTTACAAATTTTATCATTCAAAATGGACTTCAATTTTAGATTCGGAATATCGAAATTTTCCTAGGGTGAAATTTTGGTATTTTTCTGAAAACATTCAATTTTCGATGAATATTTAAAAAAACACTGACTTATAGTTTAAAACTGAATTTTTATTTAAATAATTATTTATTTTATTTAAATTTAATTACGGTCAAATAGATACATAATACCTATATAATTTCAATTTAATTAAATGGGTTTAGTTTAGAATAATTTTAGATATATAAAAATTTTAATGAACTTTTCACCGTCTTTTACCCACCTCCAAGGAGAATTTGAAAATTCACATAAAACATAATTTTCCCACTTCTATTAGTGGAATTTCTAAAATCTGAGAGACAAGGTTAATATCAAGGAGTAAAATTTTGTTCAATGAGATGAAAATAATTTTTTTTGAATAACAACTTTTTTCTTTTATTTACCACGGTTAAATGTAAATAGTGTAATTAAGGGTAAAAATAATATTAATATTACCCTAACACATGTCCTACGTCTATTGGACAAGTTTATATTGACCAAAAACAACCATAGGAATTAAATATTATCATTTAGGTCCACTTGTATTAGATTAGGACATTAATTATTATTTAATTCAAAGAAAATATAAAAGAGTTAAAATCAAATTTTAATAACTAAAAAATTTTAATATAGGGTTATACATAAGATAAATTTGATTTCAAAAATTCATTATAAAGTTAAAATATTTCCAACATAATGGTATTTTATTTATAATTCTTAGAAATTACATAATTTAATTTATTTATGACACAATAGTGATGCAGTAATTACCTAATTAATGAAATATTAAAATAATTGATATTATAAATATAAAAATAAGTGTAATTTGAGACATTTTATGAATTCCACTAATTTTATAGGTTAATATTACATATAAGGATTGGTTTTATAAATTATTTTCTAAGTAATAATGCTGTAATGAAATTATCAAAAACAAAATACCCAATAGTGTCAAAATTGACATAAAAGAGTTTTTGAAACATATATTATATTATTAATTTATATTCTATTCCTAAAAATATAATGATTGGCCAAAGGACTTGTATCGTGATAGGTGTATCAATAATGGACCACTGGGGGGGTCGCTTGGATGTATATAGTATGTTTATTAACTATATAATATAAAAATACAAAGTGACATGGTAAATGTCAAACTAATTAACTAAGAGTTAAAACTAAAAGATAAGGTTAATTTAGTGGCCCAAACCTCTCTAAAAATTATTGGTTGAGTGATTTCCGACCCATACCCACCTTAAAATTTATATAATTCACGTTTTTTCCAATATAAACCAAATATGAATTTCTTATCAAATAGTATTTCTAGCTTTTCCCAAGGTTCCCCTAACCCCTCTTATAAAAGGTCACTCCCCCTTATCAATAATTCCCACATTCAAAGCCTTTTTTCTCAGCCAACCCATTACCAAATACACTTTTAGATTCCCTTATATTGACCTAGAGGCCTTAGATTGATCAGAAAGCCAACCTACAGAGCCCTTTTGATCAAATCAAAAGGAAGAACCTGATTAAGAGGTAATATTTTCACCACCCTCTTTCAAGTTCCTTTATTCTTCAACATATTCTTTATTTTTATTCCCATTGTAAAATAATAACTCCAGTATCTTATATATATTGTGATGTTATTATAAATATGTTACAACCATATTCAATATTCTATCCATCCTTTGAATGAAATGTCACCATACGTGTGTACGTAAGGCTTCCCGTCTCCACGTCGTGGTTTAATTGTTATTAAATAAATTATTATTTGGATTGGTATAGTAATGATGGTTAATTCATGTAAATAATAAATATAACATGATAATTATTATGTATATATGATATACCAACCAATTATATATTATTTTAATATCAAAATAATTATATTGTCACTCGTGCGTACGTACGGATTACCGTCTCCATGAACGCGATGAGATTCATTCCCCATATGATCCATTCAAGAATAATTCTCATTTAATGATTATAAATAATCTTTTAGGACTTGATATCATTCTAGATATGAATAAGACACAAACTATCCATAACAAACACGGCTTATGTAAAAAAAACATATAAAAGAAAACGAGTAAGTTAAAACCCGAAACAACAGTAATACTATGACATTATTAACAAATCAATGTTAAAAGATCATATATGATATTATATTAATGTATATGATTCTTGTATAATTTAACAAAAATTATTTCACCATTATATAGGAGGTTAACATACCCCAAAACAAGGAGAAGTACAAGGTAAGGATTTATTTCACAGTCTCTTCATTATCCGTGGTTGTTTATACGTAATTATCTACTGGAACCTCTTTACCATCCGGATCCATGTTCCTAAAAATTTATTTCAAATAATTATTACTATTTTACAGACTATAGGATAAAGTCATTAATACCCTTTTTGACTCTTATATGAAGTTTATAAAAGAATCTTTCTGTCGTTCTCCAAATAAGGTCATTTTAACCTTTTCGACAAAATTAAGGTAAGAATGTCTTTTTTACTTATACGACGGGTGCCGCTATTTTCTGCCATTATAAAATCGTCGAAGCTTCACTTACATGCTTATAATAATATTTTCAAAGTAAATGATTTATTTTATAATTATGTGACTTTTAGATGATTTAAACAAGTGAAATATCACTCAAATAGTTTTGATTTCATCTATGTCAACATCCTTTGATAGATTTTATGCTTATTTAAAATTTATTTATTATAAAACAAAACATCCAAATTGCATTGAGGGTTTTGTGATATATTTGACTATGGATGTGTTATTTTTATACCAATCATGGTTTATGGATATAGTATAGAAATTCCGTATGCTAGTTTGAAAACGAATGTTTATGTTATGTTTAAACCTGTTCATATGAGGAATGCATGGGACAGAATATGTGATGGGTGGAGCCCACTATAGCACCTTCATGCATCGGTATGTATAATGAGAAAAACTAGTGTCTTGGAATACGGCCTTGACAAAATATTATTTGTATTCTTGGCATGAGGCCTTGGCTATGTGGTTATGATAGTCCGACATTATGCATTCCTTCATTATTAAAGTGGTTTTTGATATTGCATGTGATTATTAGACTAGAATAAGATCCATGTTAATAAGTAAATGGAATTATGTCATTCTATTTTTTCCATATTATACTAAAGTTCATGTTTAAAAGGTGTTTGTTTTAGTTATACATTGCCTTAAATGTTTATTCTTATTTAAGAATGTTTATTCTATATTGTTATACTTACTGAGAATCAGAGCTCACCCCTTTCAATGTGTTATTTTTCCCAGGATGTGAAGAAGTAATTTATGAATGACCTGCAGGAATAGTGTGAGGGGATATGAAGACAAGTTTTTGTTGTAGTTTTTTACTTTATGATGTAATGTAAAACTTTAAAAATATATCTAGTGATTTCAAGGCTACTAAACTAATCGGTCTTTCGAGACATGATCTTTTGTGATCATGCTAATGTTATGTAATAATGCACCGACTCTGGGTAACTAGGGTCGGGGCATTACTATTGGTATCAAGGGATTTTTAATACAAACCATGAAAGCTAGATTTTGGTAAACTCTGATTAGAGCACATAGAACTTAGATAAACATTGAGGATTAGTATAGAAGAACTTTCTCAAATTTTGGTATCATAGAAATTTTGTGAGTTTTCTCAAAAATACATCCATGTCTGGATACAAGAAAGTAGAGGCAGCTCTGGTACTGATGTACCTAGGGGTAAAACCCGAAAACACCTATTTGAGCTAGACTCGAATGGGAACAAGTGCATGGAAATGGGGCTTTCTGCACTCTTGGATATAACACTCTCGGCGGATATGCTTAGGATAATTCTAAATTTTATTACAAACCATTATGAAGGGTTTGTGAGTATATACTTCCTAAAAGAAAATATTTTTATGAATATGGATTATATCCATAAATAGTTCAATTTATGTTAACTGTTTTACAAGTATTGAATTATTTATTTTGATTCATAAACTAATCTAGTTTATACCATTTTTAGAAATGGTGCCTAGTGAAAGAAACAAAAACCGTATCAATGCACACACTCCATGTATGGATTTCCCTCCTGCTCAAGATAATTATAGTGGAGCTGATTATGCAATTGGTGCTGATCAGCTAATCACCATACTGGGACAACTCACTCAGGTTATGAATAATAACCTTACCCATATGGAGCACCCTGATCCGTAGTGTGGGGGATCAATGCTAGATCGCTTCATGAGGCAACAACCACAAATATTAAATGGGAGTACAAATCCATTGGCAGGTTATAAATGGATAAGTTCTCTAGAGAAAATATTTTAGGCTTTGGGGAGTAGTAAAAGGGAAAAGGTTATCATGGTAGTTTATTGCCTCACTGGAGATGCTGATCAATGGTGGTACTTGATTCAAAACACGAATGATGAAGAGGAAGTATCAAATATGTAATAAAGGGAGTTCAATGAAAATTTCATAGAAAACATAATTTCCTCGTGACCATCGAGCAGATATGGAAAGGCAGTTTTTGAGTTTGAGATAAAAGGAGGATGAGAATGTCACAAAGTATGAGGCTAAATTTACGGGGTTAGTAAGGTATGCTAGAGATTATATACGTAACTCAAGAAGTAAGATTGATCATTTCCTTGATGTGTTAAAACCATTTCTTCGTCGATCACTAGTGTCACAATCCTTCTCGTCGTACAAAGATATTATCTCTTGTGCTATCAAGACAGAAAAATAATTCTCTAAGTCTTATGACTTTAAAGCAGAGAAAGAGAAGAAGTGATTTTCTGATCACACTAGGAATGGAAATAAGGGAAAGAAGGGAAACATTGAATATCCATCATGTAGTAAATGTGGGGAGAAACACCCTGGTACTTTTTTGAAGGGAATGTGAGTCTGTTACAAGTGTGGTGAAAAAGGCCACCAAGCTCGTGATTACAAGGGGAAGAAAGAAGCTACTGATGTTCAATGCTACAACTACAGAGAGATGGGACATTATGAAAATTAATGTCCTAAGAATCAGGGGAACTTACCTCAGAAAGGCCAAGGGATCAATTACAAGCTTATGCTATCACTACTACTATTGTAGAAGCTCTGAAAGACGTGGTGGCAGGTAATTTAATGGTTTCCTCAAGTTTAGAAAATGCATTATTTGATTCTGGATCATCACATTGTTTAATATCTTCCCAGTTTTCTATGAAAATTAGATATTTCCTATTTGATTTAATAAGGGAGTTGTCAGTTAAAACTCCTAAGGGAAGTATCATCGCAACAATGTTTTGTGAATCAGTACCCTTTAGAGCACATAAATGTTCTTTATCTGCTAATCTCATAATCATACCTGTGATCTAATTTGATATAATCCTTTGTATGGATTGTCTTTCGGACCATGATTCAAGAATTTATTGTAAGAAGAAAGAGGTTACTATTTTTGATGATGATGATAAGGAACACCTTATCTTTAGAGTGGAATCATCACCACCTAATTCTTACATAGACCCACCCCCAGTAGCTCAACTGAATTCAATTATTGTGGATGAAGAGAATGAAATGATTGTGGGTGAGGAAAGGATTGTTCAAATAGATGATTTACCTATTGTGAAAGAATATGTAGATGTGTTTTCAAAAGATTTACCTAGACATCCTCTAGAATGAGGAGTTGATTTTTCCATTGATTTAATTCCTCGCTCAAGGCCTATATCGAAGACCCCTTATAGAATGGCCATTATGGAAATAGTAAAACTAAAGAAACAACTAGAGGAATTGAGTAATAAGGGATTTATTCACCCTAGTGTTTCTGCATGGAGAGCCCCTATTCTTTTTGTTAAAAAGAAATATGGATCTATGAGGTTATGTATCGACTACAGGGAAATCAATGCTATAACAATAAAGAACAAGTATAACCTACCTCACTTTGATGATTTATTTGACCGACTACATGGAGCTCAATACTTTTTAAAGATTAACCTTTGATCTGGATACCATCAGTTGTGTGTGAAAAAGAAAGACATTCTGAAGATAGCATTTCGAACGATGTACGAGCATTACAAGTTTACATTAATTCCTTTTGGATTGACTAATTCACACTCAGTATTAATGGATATAATGAATAGAGTTTTCAAAGAATATCTCTATGATTTTGTGGTGGAATTTATTGATGATATTTTGGTATACTCCAAAATCAACGAAGATCATGAAAATCACTTATGCATTATCCTCAAGACTCTTAGAAGTCATGAATTATATGGGATGTTTAGAAAGTGTGAATTCTGGATTTAGGAGATCTTTTTTCATGGACATATTTTCTCTGAGGATGGAATCTTTGTTGATCCTTCAAAGAAAAGAGCAATCCAAGAATGGCCAGAACCAATGATTATAACCGAGGTACGCAGTTTTATTCGTTTAGTAGGTTATTATCGACGTTTCATCCAAAAAGTTTCCTGATTGGCTACCCATTAACAAAGCTCACACGTAAAGGGGTTAAATTGTTTTGGATAGAAGAGTATGAATAATGTTTTGAAGAACAAAAGAAAATATTAGTCAATGCTCCTATATTGATTCTACCATCGGGGAATGATGGGTTCATTATTTAAAGTGATGAATCAATGAAAGGACTTGGTTGTGTCCCCATGCAGAATGATAGGGTTATTGGCTATGCATCACAATAGCTAAAAATTCATGAGAAAAACTGCCCTACTTATGATCTGGAGTTATCTACTGTAATATTTGCTTTGAAGATATGGAGACATTATCTCTATGGTAAAAAATGTGATATTAAATTTGATCAAAAGAGTATGAAGTATATTTTCCCATATAAATAACTCAACTTGAGGCAAAGGATATGGCTTGAACTACTCATGGATTATGATTGCATGGTACACTACCACTCAGGGAAGGTAAATAATGTGGCAGTTGCTTTGAGCAGAAAAGATCATGTAGTTTTGAAAATGATGATAATTGAAAGGGATCCTATTTTCATGGATCTAGTGTAGATGGATATGGGAATTACCATAGAAGGTGAATCATATATACCTTCTCAAATAGTTTCCAACACATCATTACTAGAAAGGATAAAGGGTTCTCGGATCGGTGATGAAGAGTTTCAAAAGAAGATTAAGGTTGTGAATGATGGGAGATTGAAAGACTTTGTGTATGAAGATGGAAATTTGATATTTGGGAAGACACATTGTGTTCCCAATATAACTGATCTGAAAAGGGAATTGTTAGATGATTCTCATATCTCTAATTTCTCTACACACACCGGAAGCACCAAAATGTATAGAGATTTGAAGGAACATTTTAGGTTGGACAACATGAAGAGGGAGATTACTGATTTTGTATTAAGATGTGTGGTTTGTCAACATGTGAAAGCTAGAAGGAAATAGCCTGGAGGAGTCATGCAACCTCTTCCCATACCAGAGTGGAAAGGGGACAATATTACAATGGACTTTGTCGTGGGGATACCAAAGAATCCTATAAGGAACGATACAATATGGGTTATTGTTGATCGTCTTATGAAGAAAACACATTTTCTTGATATAAGAGAAGATATACCACTGGAACGTCTAGAAATACTATATATTAATGAATTTGTGAGACTTCATGGAGTTCCACTATCGATTGATTCTGATCGTGATCCCCATTTTACTTCAAGATTCTGGAAAAGTATTCAGAAAGCCCTGGATACTAAACTTCGTTTGAGCAATGCCTACTATCCCCAAACTGATGGACAATCAGAACGAACTATTCAAACCATAGAATACATGTTGAGATCTTTCTCACTTGACTTTCAGGGTATGTGGGATCAATATTTACCTTTGTTAGAATATTCTTATAACATTATCATCCATTATAGTTTTCAGATGGCACAATATGAAGCGTTATATGGAAAGAGATGTCACACACCAACCTGTTGGGATGATGTTGGTGACAGAAATATTGTAGGCCCAGAACTGGTGGAGGAAACAATTGAAAAGGTAAAGGTAATCTAAAACCACATCAAATCAGCTCAAAGTAGTCAGAAGAATTATGTCGATAACTGAATGATGGATTTGGAATTTCTAGTCGAAGATCATTTTTCTGTGAAGGTATCTCAATGGAAGGGATTTATACATTTTGGTAAGAAGGGTAAATTGAGTCCTAGGTACATCGGACATTTCTAACTTCTAGAACAAATTGGGGTTGTAGCTTACTAATTGAAAATGACACCATGTCTCTCCAAAGTTCACGATGTGTTCTACGTATCACTGTTGAGGAAATACATGCCTGACCCAACACATGTACTCACCTATGAGGAATTAGAACTGGAACCCGATCTGTCTTATTGCGAAGAGCCCGTCAGGATTCATGATACGAGAGAACAAGTACTGAGAAACCAGACGACTCATCTAGTAAAAGTTTTGTGGAGAAACCATAAGATGGAACATGCAATGTGGGAACCTGAGGAACTTATGATGAAGAACCACCCGAGTCTTTTCATGCAGTAGTATTCTAAAAAATTTTAAGATGAAATTATTAGAATGAGTAGATAATGTATCACCCCAATCTTCCACGATACGCTTCCCTTTGAATAATACAGTAGCGCGTGTTGTACGCAACATCGAGTTCGAACACACACACCACAACCAATCAAACTAGCCGATATGAATAGTAATACCCACTTTTTAAAATTTTATAAATTTTAACATTCAAAATGGACTTCATTTTTGGATTCGGAATATTGAAATTAGCATAGGGTGAAATATTGGTATTTATCTGAAAACTTTCAATTTTTGATGAATAGGGAAAAAACATGGACTTATAGTTTATAACCGAATTTTTATTTGAATAATTATATATTTATTTTAAATTTAATTATGGTCAAAATAGAATCATAAAACTTATATTAGTTCAATGTAATTCATTGGATATATTTTAGAATAATTTTAGATGTATAAAAATTTTATTGAACCTTTCACCGTATTTTACCCACCTCCTAAGAGAATTTGGAAATTCACATAAAACATAATTTAAACACTTATGTGAGTGGAATTTATAAAATCCTATAGAAATGGGTAATATCAATGAGTAAAATGTGGGTCAATGAGATGAAAATAATTTTTGGTGAACAGTAACTTTTTACTTTTATTTACCATGGTTAAAAGATAATATGGTAATTAAAGGTGAAAATGATATTAATATTACCCTAAAGCATATCCTAATTTTATTTTACAAGTGTATTTCTACCAAAAAAACCTTAGGAATAAAATATTATCATTTAGGTCCACTTTGATTAGATTAGGACATTAATTATTATTTAATTCAAAGAAGATTTAAATGGGTTAAAATCAAAGTTTAATAACAAAAACATTTTTTATATAGGGTTATACATAAGATAAATTCGATTTTAAATATTCTTTAAAAAGATAAGAATATTTCCTACAAAATTATATTTTATTTATAATTTTTAGAAATTAAATAATTTAATTTATTTATTACAAAATGGTGATGGAGTAATTACCTAATTAATGAAATATTAAAATAATTGATATTCTAAATATGAAAATAAATTTATTTTGAGACTATTTATGAATTCCACTAATTTTTTAGGTAACTATGACATATTAGGATTCGTTATATAAATTTTTTTGAAGTAATAATGCTGTTATAAAATTATCAAAAACAAAATACCTAATAGTGTCAAAATTGACATAAAAACGTTTTTAAAAAAATATTATATTATTAATATATATTCTATTCATAAAAATCTATTGATCAGCCAAAGTACATTTATGATGATAGGTGTATCATTAATTGAACAATTTGGGGTTTCTTTTATGTGTATAGTTATTTTATTAACTATATAATATATAAATACAATGTGACATGGTAAATGTCAAACTAATTAACTAAGAGTTAAAACAAAATGATAAGGTTAATTTACTGAACCAACCCTATTGAAAACCTATTGGTTGAGTCGATTTTAACCCATACCCACCTTAACTTTTATATAATCCAATTTGTAGCTATTAGAAACTGAATATTAATTTATTATAAAATAATATTTCAAGCTTTCCCAAAGGTGCCCCTCACCACTCTTATAAAAGGTCAATCCCCCTTCTCACTAATTCACACATTCAAAGCAATTTGACATGGGAAACCCCTTCCCAAATACTCTCTAAACTTCCATAACTTCTACCTAGAGGCATTATTTTGATCAAAAAGCCAACCTAAGGAGCCCTTTTGATCAAATCAAAAGGAAGAACCCGATTAAGAGGTATTGTTTTCACCACCCTCTTTCAAGTTCCTTTCTTCTTTAACTTAATCTATATTTGTTATTCCCATTATAAAATAATCAATCCAGTATATTATATATACTGTGATGTTATTATAAATATGGTACAACCATATTTAGTATTCTATCCATCCTTTGAATGCCATGTCACCATACGTGCGTAAGTACGGCTTACTGTCCACACGTCGTGGTGTAATTGTTATTCAATAAATTATTTTTTGGATGAGTATAATAATGATGCGTAATTCATGTAAATAATAAAAAAAAACATGATAATTATTCTGCATATATGATATAACATCTAGTTATATTTTATTTTAATATCAAAAGAATGATATTGTCACTCATGCGTACGTACGGACTACCATCTCCACGAACGCGATAAGATTCCTTCCCCATCGTATCAATTCAAGACTAATTCTCATTTAATGATTAAAAATAATGTTTAAGGACTTGATATCATTTTGGATATGAATAAGATACATCTTATACAAAACAAACACGACTTACATAACAAAACATATAAAATAAAACGAGTAAGTTAACACCCGAAACAACGATAATACTACGATATTTTTAAGAAATCAATGATAAAAGATCATATATGGTATCATATTAATGTATATGATTCTTGTATAATTTAATAAAAAAATTTAACCATTATAAAGGAGTTTAAAATACCCTTATCCAAGGAAAAGTACAAGATAAGTATATATTTCACAATCTCTTCATTATCCGAGGTTGTTTATAAGTAATTATCTATTGGGACCTCTTTAAAATCCATATAGATGTTTCTTAAAAATGTTTTTTAATTCATTATTACTATTTTAACGACTGTGGGAAAAAGTCATTAATAGCCTCGTTTACTTTTATAAGAGGTTTATAAAGGAATCTTTCTGTCGTTTTCCAAATAGCCCTTTTTAACCTTGTCGACAGAATTAAGGTAAGAATGTCTTGTTAACATATACGGAGGGTGAAGCTATATTCTGCCTTTATAAAATCATCGAATCATCTCTTAAAAGATTATAAGAATATTTTCAAATTAATTGTTTTATTTTATAATTATATGTCATTTAAATAATTTAAAAAATGATATTTCTCCCAAATAGTTTTGATTTCATCTAAGTCAACATCGTTTGATGGATTTTAAACTTATTTGAAGTTTATTTAATATGAACCAAAACTTCCATATTGTATTGAAGGTTTTTTGATATGTTTGACTTTGGATGTGTTATTTTTATACCATTCATGGTTTATGGAGAAATAATTGAAATTTCATATGATAGTTTTAATACGAATGTTTATGTTATGTTTAAACCTGTTCATATGAGGAATGCATTAAACATAATATGTGACGGGTGGAGCCCGCTATAGCTCCTCGATGTATCGGTAGGTCTCATGAAAAAAACTAGTGTCTTGGATCAAGGCCTTGACAAAATCATATTTTTAGTCATGGCACGAGGCCTTGGCTATGTGGTTATGATAGTCTGGCATTATGCATTCCATCATTATGAAAGTGGTTATTGATATTGCATTTGATTATTAAACTTGTAAAATATCCATGTGAATAAGTAAATAGAATTATTTTATTTTATTTTTTCCATATTATTCTTATGTTCATGTTTAAAAGGCTTTTATTTAAGTTATAAGTTGCCTTAAATGTTTATGGTTATTTATGAAATTTTCTGCTATATTGTTATCCTTACTGAGCATTTGAGCTCACCCCTTTCAATTTTTTATTTTTTCCAAGATGTGAATATGTTATTTATGAATGAACTGCAAGAATAGTATGAGGGGATATGAATATAATATTTTTTAGTATTTTTTTACTTTATTATGTAATGTAAAACTTTGTGAATATAGCTAGTGATTCCAAGCCTACTAAACTAATCGGCCATTCGAGACTTGATCTATTGTGATCATGCCAATGTTATGTAATAATGCACCGACTTTAGGTAACTGGGGTCGGGGCGTTACACCATCAATTATTTCAGACCTCTAAAATTACAATTTTTTTAAAATAAATTACATGGAAATTCTGGGTCTTTACATTCTCCCCGCCTAAGGGATTTATGCTCCCATAATCCATAACACAAAACTAGGAAAAAAAGTGGGGGTATTGAGAAAACATTTAAGCCTACCACTTTCATGTGCTCCCCTGGAGGTTCTTATACTGCCAACAAACGCACACCAAAGGTGTCAATTGTCGATGAATGACCCACTCCCGTCGATCCTCAATCTCTATGGAAAACTCTGTAAAAGTCTCCCCATCGTCGACATCCAACTCACCATGGTCGATGATGTGAAAAGTGTCATGCACATATCTCCTTAGTTGGGATACATGGAATACATTGTGCACTCAGTGTCATTTAGGTGGAAGAGCTAAGTGGTAAGCCACCCCACCGACTATAAATAGGACTAGAAGGGACCAATGAATCTTGGAGAAAAATTTCCTCCTAAGCCAAATCTCCGTAAACCTCGACGCGATGAGATCCATAGAAAGACGTGTTCGCCAACCTTGAACACTAGAGTTCTCCTTCTCTTTTCGGAATACGACATCTTCCTACTCTATGGAGTCTTCATACGCTACTGGATGATCTTCACCTTCTCTGTGGTAGCTCATACCATCTCTGGTCCTACTAGTGATGTCTCCCCTGGGTCAGTCCTGCACAAAGGTGATATGAAAAGTCACCCATAAAATCCCTCAAAATGTGTCATCCCAATGTTGGAGTGATAGTTGTTGTGGTATTCAAACTCTACTGAAGGCATGTGATCCTCCAATATGCAATTAAAGTCGAGGACGCAATCACATAGCATTTCCTGATGAGTCGAAATGGTCCGCTCAGTTTGGCCATCCGTTTGAGGAGGGATGGCGGTGCTCAAATGAAGCTGCATCCCAAACACATCCTTTAACCCCTTCCATATCTGGAAAGTAAATTTTTTTCACGATTGGAGACAATCGTCAAGGGTACTCCATGTAGCGGCACACAGATGAATCCCGAGCTCTCTACTGCACCTTGCCCTCTGATCGGTAGAATATGGGACGACTTGGGGAGTCAGTCGAAAATCACCCAAATAGATTCATGTCCTCTGGATGTACGTGGTAGTCCTATCACAATGTCCATGTATATCCCATCCCACATCCACTCTGAGACCTCTAAAGTCTAACCCAAGCCTGCTGGTACCTTATGCTCCTCCTTCACTTGCTAACAAGTGAGGAACCAAGAGATGAACTCTACTACTTCCTTCTTCATTTCAAGCCACCAATGCTGTCGTCAGATGTCCTGGTACATCTTCTCCACTCCTGGATGTAATTATAGAAGGGATGTGTGAAACTCCCACATCATATCTTCCAAAAGATACACCGGTCCCATGGTGCATCCTCTAAATATAATTATTTACTCCACACCTTCAGAAAATAATCAGGTTCCTATCCGGTGGATATCTGGGCACATCGTGTCTTGCAGTCAGTGTCCCCACGCTTCACCTCCCTGAATCGCTGATGATGTGGGGGTTTATTATAAGAGATTGATAAAAAGATAATCCATCCTAATACAAAAATGATATCTTGAAGGCGGCCAGCTGCTCTATTTCCTCACCAAGAAATTGTATACTAGATCTCTTACTGAGTGCTTCTTCTACAATGTTTACCTTCCAAGGAGTATAGAATATCTCGAAGACAAAGTCTTGGAGGAACTCGAGCCAACATCGCTATCTCAGATTCAGGTCTTTCTAAGAGGAGATATACTTGAGACTCTATTTATCCGAGTATACTGTAAAGTTATTGCCCATCAGATAGTGTCACCACATCTTCATGACGAAGACCACTGCTGCTAACTCTAGGTCATGGGTAGCATAGTTCTACTCGTTATGTCTCTACTATCGAAAACCATAACCAATAAATTCTCGTTCCGGCATCAGTATACATTTGAGTCTAGTCCATGATTTGTCATAGTAGAATATGTACCCTATTCCCTCCCCTAGATTATTCAAGATGGGGTCAATAGTTAGCCCCTCTCATAGCTCCTAAAAACTCTACTGGAATCTCACCGACCACACAAAAGGTTTCCCCTTCTTCATCAATGATGAAATTGGTGATACAAATCTTGAATACATGGTACAAATCTCTTGAAGAAACCATCCAAAACAAGAAACTCCATACATATATCACACTCCTAGGTGGCTCCCAAGAATGTACTGCCTCAATCATTGTTGGATCCAATGCAACTCCAACATCCGATATGGCATGTCCCAGAATGTGAACCTCTCGGATCCAGAACTGGCACTTCGAGAGATTACCATAAAGCTGTAGCTCTCTAAGTGTTTATAGTACTACCTGCAAATGATAGGCATGCTCCTCTTCAGTAGCTGAGTAGATCAGAATTTCATCGTTTAGGTCTATGACAAAGTGATCAACGTATGGTTCAAAGATCATGTTCATGAGTCCCATGAACACTTCTGGAGATTTGGTTACACTGAATTGAATAACAAAAAACTCTTAATGGTCAGATAGTCACCTAAAGGAGGTCTTATGCACACCCTTATATCATAATCTGAGCTAGGGATAGCTTGATCTCAGGTCTATCTATGAGACCCATAGTGCTCCCTTCAGCTGATCAGAGAGGTTTTCAATCCTCTGGAGTGGGTACTTATTCTTCACTGTCACCTGGTTCAGGCACAAATAGTCAATAAAAAACCTCAAAATCTCATCCACCTTCTTGGAAAAGAGAATCTAGGCTACCTATGGTGAATCACTGGGATGGATGAACCCCTTCCCTTGTAAGTCCTCCAGCTATACAAGCACCTCACAATGCTCTACGGGAGACACCTGATACACTAGTGTAGATAACGGTGTCATACTGGCGTATAATTCAATATAAAATCCCACCTAACTGTGAGAAGGTAGACCTGAAGCATCATCAGGGTAGACATCCAAATTCTTCTCCACCAATGTAGGATAATTCAGGCTCTCCACATCAACCGCTATGAGGGTAAGGCTATCCAACTGATGAGTGATCGTCTTCACTCTCCTCTGGGTATGTCCATACTATGCTTCAACGACTCCCTTATCACGGGTGAAGGTAAACATGATCACATCCATGTGGACACACCACACGTTTCTCTTAATACAGTCAATATAAGAATGGACTATAGATAACATGTATGTACCCAAGATGACGTCGTAAGGCCTCGCCACTACAACTAAGAGATCTCAACCGAATCTATCGCCTCCTAGAGTATGGAATCACAGCCGTCAACAGTGAGTAATTATTGAATCTACTCCCGTTGGAGTCTCCAGTCATAAGGGTCGAGCCAACATCTCTGCTGGAATATCTGAGCTCCGAACGAGGGCAGTGTAAAAAAAATGAATGGAACCTGTGTCTATAAGTACTGCTGTTAAGGTGGAGTAGACACAGATCATCTCTCGTATCATCTCTAGAGAAACTTTGTCATAGTCCGTAGCTACCTGGATTTGATCTCTCCCTTACCCACTGGCTCCCTACGGTTGGGTGGAACTTTTGGTTGTTGTGGGGGTAACATCTCGAATCATCGCCCACCACCAGCTGCGCGACCAGCTACTCTCCTAGCTCTGATTACTCCCTGTAGACCTCCCATGTCGAACCTCTTTCTCTGCCTAGTGAGTCTTTTGACCATCTGCTGATCATCTGTAAGGCGGTTATGACAGTCACGTGCCTTGTGACCCTACCCGACGCATGTGAAATATTGTCTGCTCCTAGCATGACTGTCTCTGCCTCGGGTGCCCCACACAACTGATTCTGAGTAATGCGTTAGTCCACCTGTAGGTCAGGTCCTCTTGGACCTCTATGATATTTGTCTGCTACAAACTGTAGAATACTCTTCTACATGATGAATGGAGGTGGTTCTTGCTACTGGTGACTACTAAGAAAGAAAACTCTCCACTAATAGGGCTTGCTCTAACACCCCTGCTTTCATCAGGATGCAGAGTTAGATCATGGAAGCCCTGATCTCCCACCTGAGCCCCTAATCAAAGGTACATTCCCTGATGAATGGGTCTTGTACCATATCAATGGAATGTCAAGAGAGGTCAATAAACCTCACTGAATACTGATCTATAGTCATACTGCCCTGTTGCAGATGATGAAGTTCATGTGTGAGCTCTATGCAACGAGACACTAGGACAAACTCTGCCTGAAATAGGCTGTCAATGTCTACCCAGAGAAGCACCACCTCATTGTGGACCTATATAATCAAGCTCCCCCACTTACCCATTGCTAAATGTAGAAGGTTGGAGGCATGGATCACCATGAGATCGACTGGTGTCCATACCAGTCAGCAGACTCTCACTATAGCCTCCAGTCATTCCTCCGCTGCTTGTGGGTCCTTCTCTCCCCTAAACTTCGGTGGCCTCTAGCATTGGAAATAATTTAACACGCTCATGAGGCATGCGTTGTCTATTGTTGGGTATGGTCGAATAAGTGGCCCAATGGGTAAAGGTACCGCTGGTGCCTCTACTGGGATGGAGCCTTACACCGAGGCCTCGTCTCTCGGTGGGATGTCAGTGCGTACAACTCTCAGATCCCTTGCTGGATGTCTTCATGGAGACATCCTAAAAAGATACAGGTGCGCCACAGTCAATTATTTATACATAGTGAGTTGACTCAAAATATCACAGAGAAAACTTTTGAGAACACACCCGCAATTAGTGTTTTCATGCATGGAGTCAGAAATCAGAATTCAGAGTCCTGGTGTATGGATTCGTCAGCCGCTGCACCAACACTGGATTCCCAAAACCGATAACAACACTCACTACATTTAACACTATTTACAAAAAAAGAAAGATCATAGTCCTATGTTCTGCAGTATAACCAACTCCTCTGATTCCAATGTGTCACGACCCGTCCCCCGGGGCTTGTGTCGTGACTACCCCAAGCCCACCATCCATAGGCCAGGGGCTGGCGACTAGCACCGAAGGCGTATTCCCAAAAATAGGGAAGGAATTGCCTTTATAAACTATAACACACACATCCAAGAATACAGTAAGATACGAACTCATGTAAACTGAATAGTAAATAGAGTGAGTATAGAAAGTATAAATGGGTCAGAATACAATCCCAACCATAATGTACAAGGAAAACTCGATTTAAAAGACAATTGAAATTACATGTAACTGTAACATCTCCTATTATCACCCGCAATGTATCCTACCTGAAGGGTAGGTACTGCTCTGGATCGGTCGTCTTTGCGGTATGCCTCGTCTAGGTCTACATACGATCTACCTCTAGTCCTTCTACCGATGTCATCAGTTAGTGCTGTCTGTCATCTGCATCCAACACAATAAGGCGCAAGCATAGCCCGTGTATGGGTGAGTATAAAGATACTTAGTAGGGACCCAGAGGCCCTCATTGTCTCACAAAATCATCCAGAATGATCCACAATGTATGAAATCAACAGAGAACCCTACTTAGGTATATTCCCATACATATACCCAAGTTATCATGTAATCCAACTCATTCATGAGGAAACGCAATGGTACGGACTCAACTCACATGAGGTATATCATTAGTTACAATACTAGAGATGATTAGATGTAACTACTAAATCATCTTACACTGTTAAGAGGCTCTTTTGCTAACCTGCACAGAATCACTAAGAGTGGACGCACACCGGATCACTTGAGCTGACTCACAAAGGATCGCTAGGAGATGACCCATACATGATCGCTAGAAGCTGACCCACATAGGATAGCTTTGAGCTGACCCACATAGGATCTCTGGAGCTAACCCACATAAGATCGCTAGGTGCTGACCCAAAAAGGATCTCTATAGCTTACCCACATAGGATCACTACGATTTGACCCAAATAGGATCGTTGGAGGTGAAACAAAAATGATCTTAAGAGCTGAACCACATAGGATCACTAGGAGCCAACCAACACAGGATCACAAGGAGATGACCCACACCAGATCGATAGGAGCTGACTTATACAGGATTGCTAGGATAGCACTCTTATAGTCACATCTAGTTATTTGGTTTCCGCACTATGCTTTCTCATATTTGGTAGAGTCTGATCCTCAAGAAACTGGTCAATTCTGTAACTTCCATGATGTCTAACGAAGAAGTATCATAGAGGAAAGCCATGTTATAGGGAACGACTCACTCCAAGATTTCTAGTGTTGCTAATAGTTTTTCAAACGAATGTACGATGCCAAAGTTATAGCCCATGTAAAGTATAGTTTTATATCAGGTCCATGTCTGGTCTGACTTAGTTCGACCGACCAGACTTGACCTATACTGGGATGACGCGGTTCGGGTTGACTCGGCCAACTAGGTAGTCCGGTAGGCCGTGAGGGCCTCAAGGGTGTAGGGCGGCTCGGTCGGGTGGGCGGAGGCCACGGGGCGTCTCGGCCAGGGGTCCCATGAGGGCACGAGGTGGCTTAGCCAAGCCTGGGACGGCTTGACTGGGGTGGTTCATCCAGAAGGGTGTTGGTGGCTCGGCCTAGATGGAAAAAGATTAGCTTGGAAGGCGGAACCGGGTCATCCTGGATAGCGGCTGTGGCTCAGCCCTGATGGAATCGGTGGCTTTCCCTATAAGGAGTCGTCGGCTCAACCCAGACAGCAGCGATAGATCTCCCTGGACAGTGGCGGCGGGTCGGTCTGAGCGACGGTGGTAGCTCTACCCAGACGGCGGTGGTGGATGGGCCCGGACGGTGGTGGTTGATCGGCCCAGACGGCGGGGGCGGTGCAGGCCGAATGGCGGTGGCGGCTCAGGCAACGGTACGACCATGGATAGCGAGGTTGTGGCGGTGGTGGCCATTGCATCATCACCTTCATCACTGCTGACAGTGGTGTCAACCACCATTCTTGTGCCCCATGTTTTTGTAGTTGTTCCTCTATCACGATCAACAATTAATCACAAGGTTTGGGGAGATGACGGTCCATGATTGTTTGTCCCACACTCTCTGCATTATTGTGGTAGCAAGCAGCTATAATTCTATATTCAGTTACAAATAATTATCATGAATTGAAAAAAAAAAGAATATTTCCAAAAAACCACCCAACAACTTCCCGCAAAATAAATCATACAAAAATATACTACTACCTTGGATTGCTTGTTGACATTGGAGTGAGAAGAAGTTAATGTTGTTGACATTTTACTCATCTGCCACACACCTCCAATCCCGAGCTTGTGTGTAAATTCGTTATTGTCGAATACATTCCTCGATGGAGGGTTTCCGGAGGAAGAAGTTGATGTCGGCATTCTTTGTTGGAGGAGTGTTCTTCATGGAAGAAGTTTAATCCACCAAGGGTTCAGATCTCACAATTTCACCCAAAAAATGAAAGATGTGCAAATATAATTAACTTGAGAAGAAATTATGTTGGCACACTGACACAAGTTGGGAAAATTAATGTGGGAAGTTGGAATAATTAATGTTTAGGATGCTCAAGAGGCACCCCCACATTAAAGAGGGAGTTGAGAGGTTACTCCACCATTATGAGGGGTCGGTGGTCCACGCCTCTATGAAATAAAAAATCTGGGGTTTATGCTCAGGTGGTCCCCACCACCATAACCGTCACAAGGGAGGTTTCAATAATAAAAATAAAATATTAAATAAATTTATTTTTATTTTTCCACGAAAATCCCTAAATCTATCTTTCACCCTCGACCTATTTTTATTGAGGTGAAGGTCTCCTTAAGCAAATACTGGCGCTGCGAGTTCAACGGTGCCCTTCAATTTCAATTCTAAGCACCAGTCTAGAAGTTACAAAAACCCCCCTTACACGTTTATCAAACGTGCCTAGAAAATGTTCAAAAATTCATACCTAGCACACTAGGCCTCAGAATCACGTGCTGTAAATTTTCACGGAATTGAAAAATTCCAATTAATTTAAAAAAATTACATTGAAATTCCCGGTTCTTACATTTCCATTTCTATCTAGGCTTTTTAAATGGCTGAAATGTGAATGGGTTTTTGAATAGTATAATTCCATGATATACAAACCATTTCTTCTAAAAAGTCGGACTCCTATATGTTGACTATCACACAATAATATGTCACCTACATTTGATGTATAATTCTGGACGTAAGATATGTATTGTGTGCTGATATTAAATCACATACCGAATTATAGACTGCAATTCAAATAATCATTTGGGACCCTTTTTGGTGGAGTTCGGCCTTCAAATTTCTATTAATGATTATTTTTCATATTATAGAATATATTCATGAGTCTCATACAATTTGGGTATTTTGATAAGTACTATAAACTATATCATTATGAAATGTCCAGTTTCTTCACAGATTTTTGGGACTTTGGTGTGAACCATATCACCCTTCAAATTGTTGAATTGGCACAACCTATAGTTTAATAATTTGTATTAAATTCAATAATGAGCCCGAAAAAACTGTATTTATATAATTAGAATAATTATGGTGATAGTTATATTTTAAATTGTAAAATGACATGATTAGATTAATTCAAATAATGCTCAAAAATTATATTTAATATTAAGACATGGATATTTCACAACATTTATGAACTTTTTTATAAAAATTAACATATTTTGTTTAAAAAATGATATGAGTAAATGAATATAATTGAAAAATATGGATTCCAAGTTTTTTTATTACCAATACATTTCATTACTTTGTACAATTTAGAATATCTTTTTAAATATTTGTTTCAGAGAGATATGGTATATAATAAATGAAAAATTAAAATATTCTTCTAATGTATAATAAATATTTCCTAATTGGTTTATCTAGAGTAATTTAACTACTTCTTATACCATGGAATATTCATTAAAAAGGGTGAGCATTAGGCCCACTAAATTAAATCAGGGGAAATATTTTACATATGACCATTAGAAGAAACATTATAATATTTGGAATTATAGGAATGCACATTAGAAAAAAGAGGTTATCATAATAAAAAGAACATAAATAAATACTTGTAAATTTTGATACAACAATTAAAAGGTTTATTTATAATCATATAACTACAGTTATTCACTGAGGATTCAAAAACGTTTCAAATGTTGTTCACTAAGGTATCATTAAATATATCATCTCTAGAGATTAAATTCTTTACCAAATACATTCTAGCACTATTAGAGAAGAAAATTAATATGTATTAATTTTCATGTGAGCATAATATATCATAACAAATCATTACACAAACAAGAGTTTCATAATAAAGGAAAACGTGTTTCATATCAAAATCACGTTGTTTCAAAATTTATTTTAAAAAGATGGCGATTATGTCATTTCTATCCCCTAGAAAAGGAATGTGGGTTTTATTTATAAAAATAAAATAATAAAATAAGTCATATTTATATATTGGTGGATAATATTATAATGGAATTTGGTTTGGGTATTCTCAAATATAAAATAAATTTTAATTTACTGAGGAGAAGAGAGAAATTTTGACATGTAAAATTGCCAGTATAATGAGTTTAAATTGTAGTTTTAGAAATGGGTAAAAATAGAAGGGAATGGGGTCCAACATTAATAAAAAAAATTCAATATGGGAAGAATAAATGGGAAATAGTAATGTGTGACCATAACATTCATAAGACAAATACAAATATATGTTCTTGAAATGAAGAAAAAAGAATTTAATTTCACATACCCTAAACTGTAACACCTAAAACATGATGACTGAGAACATGGGGGATTGGGGACATTTATGTAGAATACATGGGAGTTAAACGTTTTAGATAATCATGTAGTTTGAATTGTGAGTTATATTAATTGGAAAAATTGTTTTTTATTTATAGAAACATTTGAGGATTTGTATAATTTTTTTTTCAAATATAGATTTTCGAAACCTAGGTAGTGGTAAATGAAATACCATGGGATTTCCCTTTGTATTGAACACTTGGAGAATGTTTTATTATGATTTAATCTACATGTGTTTAATATAATTTTTTATTAATTATTTTCAAATGGAAAATTAACGATTTCACAAATATAATATTTGAAGTTAATATTTCATATTTTAAATTTTGGTTGTTACATATATATTCGGGAATTGATTGAAATCTATTAAAATACATGATATTAATAAATTAAAATATTTGTTGTTTTTTATTGTGTTTAATTAGTTGTTACATTATTATTATTTAATTACAATTTTATTATCAAATGGAAATAATAAAATGGTTTTTTACTTATCCTTAAAAAATTATGTATTTTATAAAATTGTCATAATTTAACCGTAAACTCAGTTGGACTTTCTGAATTAAAAAATGATATTTATATTATCATAATATTTATTCCAAGATGAAAATTTTAATTTTTATATATATTGTTTTATTAAGAATAAGAGTGGGTTGAAAATGCGTAGTAAAATTTTTGACACTTGAAAATAAATATCATATTTTATCATTTATTTTTAAATAAGATTTTATTAATCATAAATTTTAATTAAAAAAACAATTATTCATAATACCTCAGATTATTATATTATTGGTTTTTTTAAAAAAATTACCATCTCTATCAAGAATTTTTTTTATCAAATTCAATATCAATTTTATCAAGTTACACTATTAAAAAACATAAATGACGGAATATAAATTTTATATATACGATGGAAATAAAAATTATATTAATAGGGAATAAACATATAATCCCTTATTTACCAACTTATGTCCTATGATTATGTTGTGAATTTTTGGTAGTTTCTTTGGGTGCCCTGCTAACATCACCTAGTCTTTAGTCTCCACTAACATGATCTACTCCCATGGGTGATTACGTTGATGATTCAATTATTGAAGATCAGCTTATGCCTGTTAAATAAATAATCTGATTGACTCTACCTCCCTCAAAATTTATGAGAACTGGGATTCATTTTTAATGACTCTACTAGTTCCGGAAATCATTTCTCCTTTCAAGATTAATTATTCTTTATCATTTTTACTTACATATTATAACATAGAAATTATTACCAAGAGTGTAGTTTGTAATGGTCATATTGACCAATAGTGAAAATAACGGTCGAATAAATATTTTAACATTTACCTTTATACTCATTTCATAATTAAAGATAGATGGTATTTTTGTTTATATAACAACAACACAAATTTTATTATGAAACAAATACACTAAAAAACATCGGGTCATTATAAGTACAAACTTGTACTTCCACATCATGTATCTTCTTGAATAACAATATAGAACCAATGGGATTTAAATCCTCTAATGTATCTTCCAAAACAAAAAATAATATTCGTAATTTGAATGAATTTTATAATTTATTTATTTATTCCTCTTTGAATCATCTATGAATATTATTTATTCCATAAAGGTGAGAGGATCACTATTATCTACTAATAATGAGTCACCACCCTTGGAAACTATAAAAACATAATTTTACAGTCCCATAACCTCCATAGTACACTATAATGTCTCATATTATACATAAACGTTTAGACCAATAATTTTTTGGTATAATTAAATTTAATGGTCCACGTATTGAAACCTAATAGGTTAATGAATGACTCTGGTTCATTTGGATCTTGTCTAAATATCATTGCACTAAAAAAGGAATCATACCGGTACACACAGTTTATTTAAAACCTTATGACCCAGAACACATTATTATGTGGGTTATTTAATGTTTCATACAATGTGTCTTCACGTGGTTTGTAAATGGTTAGTCAAACTGTGTGCCAAACTATGTTATGTGCCATAGTGAAGCAGAACCTTGCATATGATTACCACACGGTTTCATAAAATTGTGTGGCTAAACCATCTGTACTTATTTTTAGGGTTGAAAATTCATATCTAACCTTAATGAATAGTTTCAACACTTTTCATTTTCAGTCCTTCTTCCCTATCTTATTTCCTCTTCTCCTCTAGGTTTACAAACTTCCTTTCCCTCATCCATTAGATTTTGAATTTTCTCCATTATTTTTTGATCTTTTTCATTAACTGTTAGCAGATAAGACTAATATTGGTATAATCTATCATACACATTCCTTTATTCGTAGGCTTCTACCTAATCAGTTGGTATTTTTGTTGTGATAGACATTTATATTTTTGGGTTTTGACACATCTATTTATTTCGCCCATATTATGATGAATTACGACTTGTTATTACAAGCGTGGAGTAATACTGGGTTGTGGTAGGGTGTATAACTATTTCCAACTAGTTTTATGGCCTTTTTGGTGTCTCTGAATTGTATCACACATTAGAGTCTTTTGGTGCATCCTAGTACATGTTTAATATATTATTTTTCAATTTGTTTGAATATGTTGTTATCCTAGTATGTGCTGAAATCCATCCAATGATGTTCTACTTGTCATTGGTAACACATTTTGTTGTTTCAACCTTAATATACTATTTTTACCCATGTTTTAAAAGTGAACGCATCCTTGTGTCGGTGGATTGACCAGAGATTAATTCCGCAATTGATTAATCAAGTTGATACAACGGTGGACCAATAAAATTGTCTTTGAACTAATTGCCTTTCTTGTAAAATTAAAATGCACATGATGGATATGTCATAATGAAATTCTTAATCCTTTTGTTTAATTATTATACATTTTGAATGATTTATTATTAATTATTTCATGACATGTGCTTTATGTTATGATCCCATAGTTAAATTTCAGTGTGCCTTGTTTTGGTGTTTTCAAATTAAAAATATAGTGTTTATTCGATGTGCACTGCGCTAATGTCATGTTCCATGCTTAATGTTGACTTATTTAGAATGATTTTTATCTTGTATTATTTAAATCACATTAATGACATGTGAATTGTAAAAATTATTATTTTTAGGATGTGGAGACATGAAACGACTGATATATTTGGGTAATTTTTTTATAGAGAGGCATTGAAATGATAATGATGACATTTAAATGTTTATATGTCATGCCTTGTAGAATACACCATATTGTCATGACTAACATTAATTTATTTCATTATGCATTTCCATATGAATTGTTCCAATATTGTTTGACTTCATTTGCATATCTTGATTGGACGGTGCGAATGTGATCTTGAGATGCTTCTTGTTAGCATGTAATTAGAAATATAATAATTATCCAATGATATTCTTTTTAGGACATGGATACATGGATCACATGATATGGGTTGGGGAAGAACATGGGTCACATATTTATGATTCCATGGATGGAATCCCCAGGCATTGTTGGTTACGAATTGATGCACACGAAGAGATGCTTTGGCTACCCATGTACGAGCTGTCAAGGTGATTGTTATACTCATGAGTGATACCACGTTCACTAAGGGAGAAACTGTGGATAGACTTTTTGGCCAAATGGATATTCCAATAAATGTGTGATTATCAGTTCCATAGGTGGGATACCTAGGATGAACTCCGTTTCACGAAGCCTCATGTGATACAACAGATTCCATATTGGTCACCTTGGATGGAATCAATGGTATTGAGTAATACTAGAAGTTACCTTAGTGACCCTTGGGATTATATTTAGATCACCATGGATGGGTTTGGGACTCCAACTCTTGATTATACAAAAAAATCATATGATATGCCTCCGTAATTATAATTATGAGCTTTTCTATGCACATTTGATTCTTCTCCCTAGTTTTAAATGAACACTTCAATGATAACATGTGAATTAGACCAACATCCATTGAACAAGGTTCAGGATATTCCTTCATCAGTTACACCAATTTTTCATTGGAAACATCATACATATTATCCCTTTTATAGGTTCTCCATTTTACTCATCCAATTTAGGACAATGCTGGTGCTATGGGATGAGTGTCCATTTAAGAACGTGGACCAAGGTTTACATTTTTTATTTTTTAGTTAAAATTTTTTAATTATATATAGAAAACTACTCTTCTAATTTCATAATTAAATTGAAATGTATAGACGCCATGGGTGATGGAATACTAAGATTTTTATCTCATAACATGTTTGGATAATATTTCATAGTTGAGTAGACTTTATGATTGAAGGTACGGATAAATCAAAGTGTGTTTCTTCTAATGCGTGATTTTCATCCTACATAGGATGATGCATTAGGGGAAAAGGATCTAGCCTATGCTTTAGATGTACTATATTAGTATTGGAATATTTTTTTTATTTTGTATATCAAGTAGTATATGCTTGTACCCTTATTCCCCTACACTACATTTTTTATGTAGCATCATGGAATGGAAATCATCATTTTGTATCTATTATTATTATTCTACTTCTATCTATCAATTATTTATATTTCATGGCTTATTCCATTACATTAGTTGGTTTCTTTTAATTTATATTCTTCCTATATTGTATATCTATTGTTTACTATTAGGAATAATTGATCAATGATGGTCTAATCTCCCTATAGACACCCCCAAGAATCTATTTACTAGTTAAAAGACACTTTCATTTTGAGAGATGTTCTTAGGGTCATTTCAAAATTCATCTCAGGGTACATTTCTTTGGCACTCGGGGTCAGAAATATTAATGTTGTATTAATTCCATTTTTCTTTTTCATATATTTAGGGTTTTATAGGATATTGTGGAAATGGAGTTTGTAATTTTCCCTATTCTTTAACATATCGTACTCTTGTATGGGGGACACCAAAATTAATTGGGCTAGGAATTGGGTTATTTATTATTCTATTTGTGGTTGATAAGACTCACCCATGGGTGATGCACATGTTTTATGATACTATTATTATTGGTTTTATTGAGATGATGATTTCTATGACTTCAACTCTTTTAAATTAGGGAATTACATTACATGCATTATAATGGGAACCATAATAAATTAATAGTCATTCAAAATTCCATTCCATATCTACATTCAAAATGAATTTTCATATTTTTATGTGGTTGTTGTTATTCCTTGTTTTCATAACATAAACATCTTGATTATTATAAATATAGAAATTTTATAATGTACTATGATGTAGAATGATATGAATTTTATTATGTGGAAATCCAAATTTTAATTTATTTGATGTATGATCCCTTATAAGTTGGAATGGTGACCCAAAAAATTCAATCTTTTTAAAAAGTCAATTAAATGAATAAATAAATGAACATGAATTATACCTTTGAAATATAGTGTCAACCCTATATGATATTGTGAGACTTTTAATTTGAAATTAAATTGGAAAAGGGACATTGGAAAAATCTTTTTTTATCCTTCTAATATCATTTCATTCTTATATAGAACTGGCTCTAATTGCAGGCAGTTAGTTTTTTCATGTTTAGTGGCAGTCCAAGAACCTCTACTGTTATTCACTATGCATATCTATTGTAAAATGTTTTGATGAGACCTTTCCCACTCCCTATTATAATTCTTCCTTTTACACTTTCCCTCTATATTATAAATTTTTTATCAGGTGTGTGCATGTAGAAATTATATAACTATCAAACCATAACAACCTTATGATTTTCACCCAGAGAGTGGCGATAAGAACACTTTGGGGGTTGTAGGCCCTAATCCACCCATTATACCTCATATAATAACTCATGGGGAACCTCCTGATGATCTTCCACTACACATTAATGTTTTATTCTGGGATAGGTTTCTCTAATTTGTACAATATGTTTCGAGTTAACCTTTGCATGCTCTGACTATTTTAGATCTTATATGGGTCTTACAAGAGTAGAATCATTCCACCTTCTCAGGGGATGGTCGTTCTTGTGTTGCTGATTCATTGATAGATGTAATTTTTTTCATATATAACCATCATGATACTACTCCGAAGAGAAGTGTCAGGTTTTCTACCTATATGCTATGCAATTTAGCTAAGCATTCATGGGATGTCATTCTTAGTCAGATATTTATCAATTTGTGTTTTGGGTAGACAAACATATAGATATTTATGATCAATTATTCCCATAGAAATTTAGGGAAGATCATTCTAGAGAGTTCATGTATCTTTAGTAGGTCAAATGGTAGTTCTTTATTATTCTTATCAATCCATAGAGCTTCAGTGTTTCATCCCATATCATACTAGTTAAAAATTGATGACTATGTGGAATTTTATGATTGGAATTTGGAATAAGGTCTACTCATAGGTGAACATATTTTGTTTTATGGAAATTATAGAGATATTAAACAAATAAATAATTATATAATGAAATCTCAAATAAGATGGAACTGTTATATATGGAATTTATATTCTCCAATTGGGTGATGGTTCTTCAAGTGGTAGAAATTTCTATTTTCAATGTGAACATGGGTGGTGATTCCATCTATGGGACACATACTGATAGATCAATAGTGCACCCCATTGTTGAAGGAAATGGCATAAAAGGAATCAATAGTCAAGCTACCACCTAGAATGTCAATCCTATAGAATGATGGGACATCATTAGTGCTTAATTTATCTTTTTCCTCCAATATCTAGTGGTAGAGGATCTTTACTAGAACATCTATCAGGAAGAAGGTCTTTGAATCCACAAAATGCTGGGTTTTTTCTACAACTATTATATTTGGCTGAGGTGGTAATGGATATGGTTGATGTTGTCAGGCTTTAGAATATAAGGGTTAGCAAAGTAGATATTCTCAGGCTAGACATGAAGCATCTCAGAGATGAGGTTCATTCCATATGTCTTCAGTGCATCCAACACCATATGAGTAGACTCTTGGTCCATCAATGGATATAGGTACTATCCTTATATCCTCTATTATTGTTTCCTCAATTTTTAATATAAATGAATCATAATAATTTATATTTTCTATGATGGTTGAAAATATTTTTCTAGTAATCGCATAATTTTGTGATGTCATGTATCTCATCACCCCATCAGGGCCAAAATAGAGGGAATACGCAATAATATTTAGTTACCCATTAATATGGGTGTGTTTCATTTCATCTATAGTATCTCTCTCCTCAAGATGACAAGTTATGACGTTATTTATACTATATATTGGATTGTCCCTTATCATACCCAATTCGATTAATATCATTGATTGGTTTCCTTCACATTACCCTAGAGAAAAGAGTATATACAAAATGGTTATTGCAATTTCTAGTATGATAAAGGATGACATAAGAAAACAGGTCTTGGGAGGGTCACACATTAGTTAGTGTGTCTCTTTATAATCAAATAGTGAATGTATTTTGAAAACATTCCTTCAGTGGTGGATCATTTTAGGGATTTATTTTTCTAAAGATTTACTTATCTTGCCTCTGGTGAGAGTGGTTTAGTTCATAGTATAGATAGTACCAAGTGTGCCACCAGTGTCCATTCCACACTATATGAAGAAACCTACATATCTCCAAGAACTCTAGAATAATCTTTAATACATAGAGGCTAATGGTTTTATCATTACCACCATGTAATGCCCCGACTATGGTTATCCAGAGTTGGGGCATTATTACATAACACTGGCAGGCTCACAAGGGATCAAATCCCAAATGACCGATTAGTTTACTAGCCTTAGAAGTACTTGATATATTCATAAGTTGTACATTACATTATAAAATGAAAAAAAAATATTGTCTCCATTGACCACATTCATTTCCATTTGACTATCCTTATATGTCATCCATAATATAAATCATTACCTGAATGGCCTGAAGGGCTCATTTTTTTTATTTTATTATGGGTAATACCTCTTTTAAGGGTTTATGGGGAACCCATACATGATCTGTAGGCTAAAGGCACAAGGCATGATTAACCCTCAATTCATTACCAGAAGGCCCAGAGGCATGACAATCCCATTACATGACCCATAGGCCCAACCCACTAGAACTGCCCCTCCCCATCTTCTACATCAATGTTCACCAAGTTCCCCACCATGCATTGTTGTTCTACTAGCATTACCCCGTACAAAGATTCATGGTGCTTGGTCCAGATGGAGGCTGCAATACCATCTCATCCTTCCAATCTGGTTAGCTCTACTTCTGGTGGCTGCTACTCTTGTTTCACTGATCCTCTTCTGGGGCCTACTCTATGTGAACTAGGCTACTATGTGGTAGCAATGTCTTAAAGGCCCTGTAGGAGAATATTTCATAAATAAGAATAAACATTAAAGGAAATGTATAAGATTAAACATAAAACTTTTAAACAAAAACTTTTGTATAATATGGACAACATAAGTCAAATAATTCTATTTAATTATTAAATGGATATTATATTAGTCAAAAAATCACATGCAATATGAATTGCCAATTTCTTAATTATGGACTGCATAATGCTGGATAATATAACGACACTGTCATGGCCTCGTGACAAGACTAAAAATAAGATTTTGTTAAGGCAGTGCACTAAGACACGTGATTGTATTAGGAGACCTACTGATGCATCGAGGAGCTATAGCGAGTTCCACCAATCACTTACTAAGTCCAATGCATTCCTCATATGAAAATTTTTAAACATAACATACACATTCGTATTAAAATTAGACTAATAAATTTCAATACTTTTCCATAAATCATAAATGGTATATAAATAAGACATCCATAGTCAAATATATCACAAAAACCTTCAATACAATGTGGAAGATTTGTGTCATAAAAACTCAACTTCAAACAGGTTTAAAATCCATTAAAGTATGTTGACATAGATGAAATCAATAATTTTTGAGAAAAATATCTCTTTCTATTTTGAAATATATTGAAAGTCAAGTAACTATAAAAGAAAACATTTATTTTGAAAATGTTATTATAATCCTGTAAGGGTTTCTTTGACGATTTTATAATGGTGGAAAATAGCTCCACCCACCATATAAGTTAAAAAAACATTCTTAGATTATTTTTGTCGAAAATGTCATAAAGAACATTGTTTGGAAAACAATAGAAAGAATCATTTCAATAAATATATGGTCAAGTATGGTAATAAATGAATTTATCCGATAGTCTAGTAAATAGTAAAAAATATTTTTAATTACATTTTTAAGAAAATATAGTTGTGGATTATAAATAGGTCACAATAGATACTTACATAAAAATAACCTGAAATAATAAATAGATTTTGAAATTGACCCTTACCTTTAAATTTTCCTTGGTAGAGGGTATGCTAAAATTTGGTATAATCGTTAATTTATTGTTATTAAATTATAAAATAAATATATACATAAATATTATATCATATATGATCCCTAATATTTCTTTGTTTATAATATTTCAGTAATATCATCACTTCAGGTGATAATTGATTAATTTTCCTTTATATGCTTTCTTTTGTAAGCCATGTTTGTTTTGGACATGATGTATTTGATTAATATAAGGAATTATATTATGTTCTTAAACATTGATTTTAATCATAAAATGGAAATTATTCTTGAATGATTACGATGGGGAATGAATCTCATCACGTTCGTGGAGACGGTTATCTGTACGTATGCACGAGCGACAATTACATTATATTGATGGTGAACTCATTTGTGATTTGAATTTATATAATATATATAGAATAATTAACATGTTATATTAATTATTTACCTAAATTATGCACATTATTATACCCGTTCAAATAATGAAGTGTTTGAATAACAAACTACACCAGGACGCGGAGACGATAGGACGTACGTACGCATGCATGGTGACTTTGTTATTAATAGGATGGATAGAATAATGAATATAGTTGTTATATATTTATAATAACATTAATATATTTATAATATACTGGAGTTATTATTTTTGTATGTAAATAACAAAGAAAGATGAAGTGGATGAAAAAAAGAACTTGAAAGAGGTGATGAAATATTTACATCTTCTTCGGGTATTTCATTTTGAGTTGATCAAAATGACTCCATAGGATGGATTTATAATTAAAGTAAACCCTATAAGATGAAGTGAGGGATGTGGGGAAGATATTTTTATAGGGTTTGGCCGAGCCAATTGGCATTGGAAGAGTGAAAGTAAGAGAAGGGGAAGTGCCCTTTTATAAGAGAGGTGACGGTAACTTTAGGAAAAGCTTGAAATATTATTTTATAATAAAATAATTTTCAGTTTATAATGGCTCCAAAATTATTTATTTTTAAGATAAGGTGGGGATTGGTATAAAAACTCTCAACCAATATGTTTTATATAGGCATAGGTCACCATATTACCCTTATCATTTATATTTAACTCTTAATAAATACTTTAACATTTACCATGTTTTCTTGTATTGTTATAATAAATGGTTAATAAACACACTATAAAATCCATGAGAACCTCTAGAGGATCATTAATGAAATATATATATATCATTATATAAGTCCTTTGACTGATCCATATATTTTTATAAATATTATATCACTTAATAATATATTCTCTGTTTTAAAAAATCATTTATATTAATTTTGACACTATTTGGTATGTTTTTGTGAAATTCATAACATCATAATTACCTCAAAAAACATTCATTTAATCATCCATTACATGTTATAAGAAACTTGAAATATATTATATTTAATAAAAATTTCAAAATATATTTATTTTAATATTTACAATATCATTTAATTTAATATTTTATTAAGATGGTAATTACTGCATCATCGTTATGTCCTAAATAAATTTGATTATTTAATATATAATAATTATAAATAAAATAACATTATTTATTAAATAGTTTTATAGTTATAATTAATATTTATAGTCGATTTTAGCTTTTGTATAACCATATATTACAAATGGTTTAGTTATTAAACATTGAATATAGCACTTTTAACTCTTCTTTAAATAAAATGATAATAAATGGCCTAATCAGATCCAAGTAGACCAAAATGATTGTATTTTATTCCTAAGGTTGGTTTTGGTCAAAATAGAAATATCCAATAAAATTAAGAAATGTTTTAAGGTGATTATAATATCATTTGTACCTTTAATTGCGCTATTTACATTTAGCCGTGGTAAATAATAGTCAAAAGATACTATTCACAAAAAAAATATTTTAAACTAATTGGACAACATTTTATTTACTTATTTCAACTGTGTCTCTCGGTTTTTTTAAATTTTGTTAATTGAAATGGTAAAATTATATATTATGTAAATTTGGAAATGTGCCTAGAAGGTGGGTAAAAGATGTTAAAAACATTAAAAAAGAAATTTTACATCAAGTTTTATTATAAATTAACTCAAATTAATTATATTGAACATATAAAGATATTATATATCCATATTACTTAATATAAATTTAAATGAAATAAATAATTATTTAAATAAAAGTTTGGTTTTAAACAATAATGCAGTGTTTGTCACTATTCATCAAAAATTGAACCTTTTCTGAGAAATACCAAAAATCCACTCTAAGATAATTTTGATATTTAGATTCCCAAAGTGATTATTAATTTACCATATTCAAAACCGATAAGTCTCATTAATTAATTTAAAATTAATTTCCATTGTCAAAACCAAATCATGTTTTTAAAAAGTAAAAACTATCATAAGAATGGCATGTGTTTATGATAAATTTAAATGTGAAATTACTTAAAATGGCCTAAATTGTATTACATGACAAAAATATAATCTAATAATACATTCAAACCATTCCAATTCTTAATTTAGAACTCTAATTTATTTTATTAAAAAAGATGTTTTCAATTAAAGTTTATTATTTTTTACTATTCTGCAAAATATGAAAGTTATCAGAAAAGTATCAAAAATTTATCCATACTAAATATTTATGTCTCACTTCTAAAGAATAATCTAATTTGATTAAATTTAATATATAAATGTGTCAAATATTTGTTTTAAAAAGGGTTTTCCAATACTAGGCGGTAAAATTGTTTTCTTTGAAAAATAATTCTTTTATCATAAAAAATGAAATTGTTTATATATTCTGTCTAATAAAACAAAAATATGTATTATAAAATTATATAGATTATATTAAAATCAAAACATAGTAAATAATATTCATAAAAACTTTTTGAACGGCTAGTATGGTATTTTGTGGTGTATTCAAACTTGGTGTTGCGTGTAGTGTATGTTATCAAATTAATTTGAAGGGATAACATACTATGAAATATTGGGGTCTTATATTCTCACCTCATTTAATAAATTTTTTCCTCACTAAGTGAAATTTTTCTTCAAAAATGTTAGGTAAATAATAGAAATATACCCTTGAGAAAAACCCACCTCGAAAATTGGATTAATAAAATTTAGTCTTAATAAGAATGAAAGTGAAATGAAAATGTTACCAACAAATTTTGATATTGATTAAGAAAACAGTTGCGGAAATTAGAGACACGTAATTGGAGGAAACAATAAATAATTATAGGGATTGATTGAGGTCATCAGTCACAAACAAGTGTTAAATTGGGGGCCTCAAAGCCATCAATCTATGATGATTTGAAATATCATCATTTCCACAAAACATACTGTATTAGGATAACATATTTTTGGTTTTAAGATCCATTCCCTAATGTTTAATAATTAAATTATTCATAGAATAAGAGTAATGAAATATACTTGACAAGTAGAGTTTCATACTTCAACTAATTCCTACCACAAACTAATATTTCACTCCAAAAGATAATAAAATTCAAAAATATTGTATTTATCCTAATCATATAGGGTTCCAAAAATAATGAATTTATAATTCATTTTTCAGAATATTAAAAAAATACATTATACAATCTAGGACATCACATAGGCCAGTGGTAGGTGATGCACCCTCGTCTTCCTTCGGTTGTTGGTTCAGGTCTCACAGCCCGGATGGACGCAACAGGTTGTCGCCCGACCTCCGGGTTCTTCTTTTTATGACAATCCAAAAATAATCATAAGAAATGATTTATCTAGAAAAATAATATCTAATTTCAAACATAATCTATTCTAACCGTTAGATTTATCCACAACACTTCTGTCTGAACTCACAGTCAATTTTTTTTAATAAAGGTCACATAATATACATGCGAATACCGTCATCGTGTATTCTCTTAAAATATGGTAATAAAATTATTTTCCAAAATTCTCTATTTGAATAGGTATGTATTTTCTTATTCCTTATATAAATAATATAATACTATACATAATCCTTAAATCCAAAAATTTTGTAATCACAAACAGTGATATAATAAAAAAAATTAATTAGTTCCATGGTAGTCAATAATATCGAATATAATTTACCCATATCAATCATCTCTTATTTAAAAATTAATACCACAGTATCAAGACCATATTAAAAGATATTTTTCCTTCAACCATGTATTTTCCATAAATTTAACATTCTATTGAGTCTTCTTTCTTGGTACCACATAATCTCAAATCCTTAATGAAATATTATAGCAGTACAAACCTTATATACTCCATAATTATTATTTCCATTACATCTTTGATACAACACTCAAATGACATAATTCTTTAATATCATCATAAGAACACTAGTCATCGCTCTTCATCTGTGGTAATATCATAACTTGATTATTATCCAACAACATCATTTGTGCTATACTCTAATGATTGGGAAAATGATTCTTGTAGTGTCCTAGGTCCTTAAAAATAAATCATTGTACATTTGAAACCATTTTCTTACCCTTTCTATCACGTAATTGGTGTCCTTTTTCATCACAATTTTAATAAACTCTCATTCCTTTCATGAATTTACCAAGGTGATTCCTTCCTCATTTATCACATATTGGAAAATACTTCTTTCCCTTATTCCCATTATCAATATTTATATCTACCATATTTTTCTTCTCTAGATTCCCTTTAAACCCATAGAACTTATAAAATTATTTATTTATCTTATTAACACATTATTATATTTCTTCATATGGTAATAATACGTGAGATATTATTTCCATTATAAGTTTTGCCTTAATACCATTAAAGATATAATCCTTCTTTCTATTTAGATGGAGTGTATTTATGGAGTTATCATTCCATCTATTGGGTGTAATTTCTAAATAATGGCATACCCAAGGTTAGTTTATAAATAGAAATGCATAATTCCAAACATTAAAAATACCTAACGTAAATTGAAAATATTATGCATATAATATATAATCATAAAAAATGTTTTCTTTGAGGATGTATTTACTCTTAAATACTTTATAATAGATTGTAAAGAAAATGTGAATTATCCTAAGCATATCCCCTAGGAGTGTCATTACCAAGAGTGCAACAATGTCTATTTTCATGTACCCGAATACCCTAGGTCAATCCTGATTCTACTTGTCGGTGTTTTCACCCCAATTTACACCTGTGCCAGATCTGCCTTTACCTTCTAATATCCAGACAAGGATGAATTTCTTGGAAATTACACAAAATCTCTACATTAAGAAATTTTGATAAAGTTCTTCTATAATATTCATCAAAGTATATCTTAGGGTTATGTGCAATAATTAGATATTTTTCAAAATCTATAATTACTGGTATTTACTCAACTTCTTTTGAGACCAACTGTAACACCCCGAATCAAGTTACATAGAGATGGTGCATTTTTACGCAACATTGTCACGATCACAAGGGATCAAATCCCAAAAGATGGATCAATTTAATAGCCTTGTAAGTACTATATACTTTCATATGTTTTATATTAGAATATAAAATGAAAAACAACAATAAAATTGTCTCCATTTACATCATTCATATCCCTTAGAATATCTCTATGGGTCAATTATAATATTCTTCTTTGCATCCTAGAAAAAATAAAACGTAGACAGGGGTGTGCTCAAATGCTATGTAAGGATAACAATATAGTGGAAAAATTCATAAATAAGAATTAAAATTTAAGGAAATAAATAATACTAAACATAAGACATTTAAACATAATCATTTTCATAAAATGACCAATATTAATTAAATAATGTCATTTAATTATTCAGATACATATTCAACTAGTCGAATAATCACATTAAATATCAATATCCTCATTCATTATGATGGAATGCATTATTTCAGACTTCATAACCACATATTCAAGGCCACATTCCAAGAATACCAATAATAGTTTTTCAAACCCTTGTGCCAAGAAACTAGTTTGTCTCATTAGACCTACTAATACATCGAGGAGTTTTAGCGGGATCAACCCATAACTTACTATGTTCAATTCATTCCTCATATTAAATGTTTTAAATATAACATAATCTTTTGTATTAAAAATTGCATAAAAAGTGTCAATAAATTATCCATAAACCATAAATGGCATAAAAATAACATATACACAGTCAAATATATCACCAACCCTTCAATCTAATAAGTAATATTTTTATCATAATAAATCAACTTCAAACATGTTTAAAATCTATCAAAAGAAGTTGACATAGATGAAATAAAAAAAATTGAGAGAAATATCACTTTATATTTAGAAATTATTTACAAGTCGTGTAATTATAAATTAAAACATTTATTTTGAAAATAATATTATAATTCTATAAGGGAATCTTAGATAATGTTATTAATGTGTAAAATAGGTGCACCCACCTTATAAGTACCACAATTTTGTCAAAAAGGTCATAAAGTACCTAATTTGGAAAATGAATGAATGATTTCATTCAAAACATATATGGTCAAATATGGGAATAAAGGTCTTTTACCAGTCTAGACAATAGAAAAAATGTTTTTAATAACATTTAAAAGAAAACATGGATGTGGATTATAAAGAGGTCACATTAGATACTTACTTAATAACAACCTCGGAAAATAAAGAGATTGTGAAATTAACCCTTACCTTGTAATTTTCTTTGGTCGAGGGTATGTTATTCTCATTTATTATAGTTAAATAATTGTTATTAAATAATACATTAATTATATACATTAATATTATATCCTATTAGATCCTCCAATAATGTTTTGTTAATAATATTTCAGTAGTGTCAACATTTCGGGAGTTAACTAATTCATTTTCCTTTATATTCTTGGTTACGTAAGACTTGTTTTTTATGTATAGGATGTATTTGATTCAAACAAATAATTATATTATGTTTTTAAATATTATTTTTAATCCTAAAATGAAAATTACGATTCAGTGATTATGATGGGGAATGAATCTCATCGCATTCGTGAAACGGTAATCTGTATGTATGCACGAGCAACAATATAATTATATTGATGGTGGAATCATTTGTAATTGGATGGTGTATAATATATACCGAATAATTAACATGTTATATTTATTATTTATATCAATTATACTAATTATTATTCCCATCCATATAATGAAGTGTTTGAATAAAAAACTACACCATGACATGGAGACGGTAAGTCGTACGTTCACATGTATGGTGACATTATCATTAATAGGATGTATAGAATAATGAATATAGTTGTTCCATATTTATAATAATATCAAATTATGTATAATATACTATATTTATTATTTTTTCTTTTATAAATAACAAAGAAATTCGAAGTGGATGATGTAAAGAACTTGAAAGATGTGATGAAATATTTACCTCTTCTTCGGGTGTTTCTATTTGAGTTGCTCAAAAATTCCACTTAGGTTGTATTTTTTATCAAATTAAAGGCACATGAGTTAAGTGAGGTAAGTTGGTAAGTTATTTGGTCAGGGGTTGGTCAATCCAAATGGATTTTGGGATGTGAAAGTAAGATAATGTGAAGTTCCCTTTTAAAAGAGATGTGAGGGTAACCATAGTAAAAGATTGAAATATTATTTTATAATTTATAATTTTCAGTTTCAAATGGATTAAAAATTAATTATTACTATTATGAGGTGGGTATGGGATGAAAAACACTCAACCAATAGGTTTTATATTAGTTTAGATAACCATAATAACCTTATCGTTTAGATTTAACTCTTAGTTAAATTGTATAACTTTTACCATGTATTCTCGTATTATTATAATAAATGGTTAATAAACATAATATAAAATGCCACGTGAAACCTACTTGGTTCATTAATGTATTCATATATATATATATATATATATATATCATTATCTAATTCTTTTGGATGATCCTTATATTTTAAGTAATGTTATATCATTTGATAATATTATATTTGTTTTAAAAACTCATTTATGTCAATTTTCACATTATTTCTTATTTTGTTTTTGTGAATGTCATAAAAACATAATTACATTTAAATAAATTCATTGAATAAACCACAAAATTTAATATTAACCTTCAAAATTCATGGATGGAATAAAAACATTCAAATTATATTTATTTTAATATTTATAGTATCAATTATTTTAATATTTCGTTGATATGGTAATTACTACTACATCATTGTGTCATAAATAAATTTAATTATATAATGTATAAAAATTATAAATAAAATAACAATATGTTGGAAATATAATTATATTTTTAATGAAAATTTATAATCGAATATATCTTTGTTATAAAACTATGTTTAAAATGATTCTGTTATTAAAATTTGAATATAACACATTTAAATATTCTTTAAATAAAATATTAATAAATGTCCCAATATTATCCTAGTAGACATAAAGTATCATATTTTATACCTAAGTTTTTGTTTTGTCTAAATAAACTTGTCCAGTAAATTTAGGTCATGTGTTAGGGAAATTATAAAATCATTTTTATCGTTAATTACCCTATTTACTTTAAACATTGGTAAATAAAAGTCAAAAGTAACTATTAAACAAAACTTATTTTCATCTAATTGAACCAAGTTATACTTACTGATATCAACCGAGTCTTTCATATTTTTGAAAATCAATTAATAGAAGTGGTAAAATTATGTTTTATGCAAATATGCAAATGTTCCTAGAAGGTGGGTAAAATACGTTAAAAAGTACAATAAAATTTTATACATTTAATTTTATTATAAAATGACTCCAATTTATTATATTGAACTTATAATTGTATTATATATTTATTTTGACTCAAAATAAATTTAAATAAAATAAATAACTATATAAATAAAAAGTCAGTTTCAATCAATAATGCAATGTTTTTAAAATATTAATCAAAAAATGAATGTTTTCAGAAAAATACTAAAACATCACCCCTAACTAATTTTGATTTTTGGAATCAAAATATAATTTTTATTTTACCAAATTAAAAATCTAGAAGTGTCATTAATTTATTTAAAATTTATTCCCATTGTCAAAACTGAAGAGATGTTTTTTTATGTAAAACTATCAAAATATTGGCATATGTTTATTTCAAATTTAAATGTAAAATTACTTATAATGACCTAAATTTTATTAGATGATAAAAATATAATCTAGTTATACATCGAAAAATTCAAATTCATAATTTATCACTATAATTTATTTCTAATAAAAAATTTGTTTTCAATTAAAATTTAGTTTTTTGTCGCCATTCATCAAAATATGAAAGTTATCAGAAAAATACCAAAAATTTTTCCAAACTAAAATTTTATTTCCTACTTCTAAATAATAATTTAATTTTTTTTAATTTGAATATATAAATGTTTATAATTTATGAATTAAAAAGGATTCTCCATTAAAAGGTGGTTAAATTGTATTATTTGAAAAATACATCTATTATTTGAACAAAATGAATTTTTTCTTATATTATTTCCAAAGAAACTCATTATATGGATTATAAAATTATAGAATGTATATAAAATTCAAAAGTTTGTTAAAACTATTCATAACAACTTTTTGGATTCCTAGTTCTGTAAGTTGTGGTGCGCTCAAACTCAGTGATGCATGTTGCGCAAGTTATCAAATTGCTATGAAGAGATAATGTATTATGAAATCATGGGGTGTTACACATCACATATTTATGGGGTTCATCAGTTCTATTTTATAAGATGAGATATGGTACACACAGATTGTGAGTCTATTATATACGGTACAACCAACTTACAGTACATAACTATTATCCCTTTCATCATATAAATGACCTCTTAGACCATCATTCAGGGGAAAATTATTTTCTCTATGATATATTATAGGTTGGGATATCATCAGGTGTTTGTCAGAAAATCAATGATACCATGTACAATGTTCTAGAGCTGGTATGGGTTGTATGAGTATTTGGTTATTCAATTTTGTTTCTAAAATGTCCAGTCTGTATTTATGGCTCTGATGAATCATGTTTTCTAGAAATATCATGATTATTTTTTGGAATTAATTATTGATGACATCTAGGTGCATTCATTCTCCAAAAAATGACCCTATCAGTCCTCTTGAGATCATGTTGAGTACATTGAGAAAGCACCAGCTATATGTAATGCACATTAAATTCAACATTTGGATTAGTAAAGATAACATATTGGGTTCTATTATATCATATGAATGTTTATCATGTTACCAGGAGAAGGTGAGTTTCATGGTTTCCTATGAAGATCCCAATAATTTGTTTGAAAAACAAAGTTTCTTAGATATTATTGCTTATTATAGGTGATTCATTTAGTACATCTCTGGAATAGTGTCCCCATTTATGGCCCTCACTATGTTGGGTGGCCATTAGTTATGGTTTGATGGATTTGACATTGATTTTTATGAGTTATTGGATAGACTCACATCATATCATATTCTGATTCTTCCTAAGTTTGGAAGAAATCATAGAGTCTACACTAATGGTTCAAGGATCTAGTTGTGTGTAGTTACAATGCATGGTGATCAAGCCATGGCGTTTAGATCCCCCCGGCTGAGGCCTCATGAGAGGATCTATCCTACACACAATATTGTTCAAGAATCATAGGTTAATTATACGAGATATTGTAGGATCTATCTATTAGGATAGTTATTTCATATTTAAATGGATCATAAAAGTGCAATATATATCTCCACTCAACAGAACATAAATTTGATGTAACTCTTGTGGGTGGAATACCAATAGTCAATCAACATTGAAAATTATTTTACACTTGTTAAGGAATATACCATGGATAATCCCTTTAGCCAGAAAAATCATAAAAAAGCCTTCCAAGAAGCTATTAGTGAGTGCAGGATGGGGGATTTGTTTTTTTGTTGCATATCATGGACTATGAAAAAAAGGAATCAAATATTAGAATCTCTAGAAGTGACATACTCTCATATAGATTGGGCTCTGATGTGTTAGTTATTATATAACTAGGGACTCATTTTAAAGGAGTGTTTCACAGAGGATAACCCACCTCTAGGTTGGGTTTCTTGTGGAAGTGATACCATATGCCATTGTGGGTGTGTTTGGGATCCTTCTGAGATACATGAAGAGATAATGAGGAAATATCATGCTGCTATTTGTCTATTCACTCATAGGATTACATGATGTATAGAGACATATTTCATCATTACGTGTGTCTAGGTATAAAGTGGTAGATATTATTATCCATTATTCATTCTCCACCTTTCAATAGGTGAAGGTAGAACACTAGTGACCTGCTAGAATTCAACAACCTCTATCAATTTATGAGGGGAAATGGAATGAAATCACTATGGACATAATGAAACAATTTTCAAGATCTCCACTTAGAAGGAATAAACAATGGGAAATATTTATAGGTTTTTGATGTTTGTGAACTTCAAACTGATTCGAGAGTCCATATATATTTGATAACATATGAGGACTTTACTTCTGGGAGGTAGTGGGCCTTCATGACCATTATTGTCCTATCATCTTGAACTAATATTCCCACATTACATTTCGATTCTGGATAGGTTTGTATAAGGAAATATGTTCCCAAATTATCTTTATTACTTCATATCACCCACAAACTAATGCGTAGTCAAATATGATGATTTAGGTGTTAGAGGATACATTATAGGCATGTATCCTTGTGTTTGGTATCTCGGTGGAAAAGAAGATTCCACTTGTTGAGTTTTCCAACAATATCAGCATTCATGACCAAATTCATATGGCTTTGTTTGATTCCCTCTATGGTATATGATGTCGTTCAACTCTTTGATAGATTAAGGTAGGTGAGGCAGCTCTACGTGGTCCTCATCTAATTATAGATCATTTAGAGAAAAACCAACTAATTCAGAAGTGTATGTGTACATCTCAATATAGTATGATTTTATATACCGATCATCCCCATATACCTATATTGTACATGGTGGGACATCATATTTTTTTGTGTGTATTTATTTTATAGTGTCATTAATGAATTTGGAGATAGGGGAAGTTTTCATCTCAGTATGTTGGGTTGTTTGAGATAGTGGAGAGTGTTGGACTGGTAGACAATCAGTTGATCTGACCTCAGAGGTACCATGACATTCACTAAATCATCTAAGAATCCTATCATTGATAGTATCATTGAAACCCATCTCATTATTTTTATCCCAACGATATCAAGCATGAATTGGATGAATCCTTCGAGGATCATCTGATTCGTATCACCAATCATAACAATATGGTTCTCAAAGGTAGGTCGGATCCTTTTATCCAAGTGCTATGGAGGCATAATTTCATATCGGATGAGACCTATTAGTCCCAGGCCGATGTACGTGCATAGTGGCCAAAGCATTCTTCTCATTATGTTGTACCACCGTCGAAAGGAAATCACATTGAATGGCTTTTTATTGAGTGGAGGATTTATTTATGCGGATTTTCATAATGATATAGACTATCAAATTTATGGTTTAAATACTTCATATTTACCATGTAATTATGCCAAAATGTTTAAAGTAGGTAACATGTGTGTACATGGCTCATTTCTGACCTAGAGCTCTAAATTAGAGGAAATAATCTTGGCTGCATAGTTTTTATGAAACTATGAGAACTAGGGCGCACAATCATGCGACCTATTTCAGGATTCAAATTGTAAAGGTTTCACATGATTTTCTTTTGGTTTCTCAAATTATGTACTTAAACATGTGATGGTTCCTAGTGAGTTAGAACATTGTGCACAGTATGGAAATGATTTCTCCAAACAATGCTTCTAAATAGAGTGTAGTGATTTTAAAAGCTTAAATTGGATTCTCCCCTTACTGAAATATTTTAACCCATTTCTATTTTCTCCTTACCCAATTGATTTATTATTCTCATCTAGGTGCACAAACTCCCTTCCCCTCCTCCATGGAGTTTTGTTGTTTCTCCTTTATTTTTTTGATCTGTTTCTTTCACTATTGGGTACTTTAGACTCATCTCGGTACACTCAACCATCCTCACTTATTTTATTACCATGCTTCTTCCTAGTCTGTTGTGTTCATTGGGGAGACACGCGTTTTCTGTATTTTCAAGGATTTGATAAATCAGTGTAGTTCTCTAATTTTAGGTTGAATCAAGGATTTCTATCAAACATGTGGAGTAATACATTTTCAAGGATGGTTTCATACTATTTTTCCATTCATTTCATGGTCTTTTTGAACTAATGTCATTGTTTTACACCCTGGATCCTTTCAAATAGGCCATTTCATTCCATATTAAATTAATTTGAATTTTCTTCCATGTGTTTTGTGATCCACGTATGCGGAGAAACCCTTCCTAAGATGTTCTCCAGGTCATTGGTCTCAACGTTCAGTGTCCCATCCTAAACACTGTATTATTTCAATTTTTTAAAATTGATAATCACTTTGGGTGTGTGTTTTCTCCATGGACTAATTCCTTAATCGACTAATAATGATTATATAATGGTGAACCATGATTTTATCCCATGAACTAATCTTTTAGAGTCTTATATTCATTTTAACATGATGTATACATTATAATGAAATATTGCCTTACTGTGTTAATTGATTATTCATGTTGTTTTATTTAGTATTCTTTATTTCATGCCATTTGATTTATGCATTGATCACATAGTTAAATTCCATTGTGACTTATTTAGTGGTTATGTAATGAAATGATTGATCACATTCAATGTACTCTTTTCTAATTTCATATTCCAAGATAAAAGGATTGAATTGCATTATCTAGAAAGCATTCTATCTTTTGTAATTTAAATGTCCATGATGACATGGGAATTTAATAAATGCGTGCTCCCTTGTTGTATTATCCCAAATTTACAGTTCTATTTTGGTAATCTCATTAGATTTATATATTGAAACATACAATGATGACATGTAATTTTTTACATTATATTTCTTTCTTTATATTCTATATTCTCATTCTTTTCTTTCATTTATTGCCTTACCCCTCCCCATATTAAATTTTATATTATTTATTGTCTTAAAATTTCATAGATTTATTACATGGTGAGAATATGATCTTAAAATGATTCTTCATGTAATATATATATAAATAAATTCCTTGTATTTTTATATTCCAAGTTTATTATGGCTATATATCTACCTTTCTATCATCCAAGAGAAATAATGGGCCTTATATTAAGGATTCCATGGATTGAATCACTGTTCTGGGTTGGCAATGACTCTAAATTCAAAGAGTGATGCTTTTTATTTTTGGGTATTAGCAACCAGATTGGTTTTGTATACAGGTGATTGATGCCATGTTTCTAATGGGAGAAAATGTGGACATACCCAATGGTGAGATGGATACACCAAGAAAAGGGTAATACTAGATCCCCTATGTGAGATACATGGGATGGACTAAGACAAACCATGCATCAAGGGATACATGAGACATCATATGTGTCACCATGGATGGATTATGCGGAATTTGGTTAAATTGTATGTCCCTATAGATACATTGGGATTCTATTTAGATTGCCTTCGATGGGCTGAAAACTCTACATATGGATTGAAAAGTTGTTTTATTATTTTTTAATATGAGATGCATCCTATATTATTATTACTATGAGATTTCATATTCACATGCAATGACTCTTTCTTATTTTAGAGGAAAAATTGAATGATGACATAGGAATTAGTCCCCAAGCAGAAGCACAAGCTTGGGGGAATGTCTTCCATAGTTATCCTTGTTTCTTATTAGCTCAAGTATATAGATTATGTATTACATAGGTACTCCATTGTAGAAATCCATCTTCAGTCAATGTAGGTTGTATGGGATGGTTGTATATTTTGGAACCCATACCAATGATTACATGTTTATTTATTTACTCCTCTACTTTTTATTATATATTCCACGATATTATTTTTTATAGCATGAAATGGAATGGTCTAGACACCATGGATGCCGACATAGTTTGATTTATATCTCACACCTCACTCATATATTGATTATTAACTGAGTAGACTTTATGGTCACATGTATGGATAAAGGGAAGCATACTTCTTCCAAGGATCTACATTATTACTACATCAGATCGGTCTCTAGGGTTGAGGACCAATCCTATTCTCTTGATTTTTTAGTAATTTTTGGATCTTTCGTATTTTTTAAAACAATTTATTTTATTCTTTTTCCACTTTTACACTAAAATTATATTTTTTATAGTTTCATGACATGAAAATCATCATTTTGTATCTAATATTGATATCCTGCTTCATCCAGTCATTTATTTCTATTTCACGGATTTTTACAACCCATCTATTGTTGTTTGTTAATATATATTTTATACCATTTTATATCTATTTTTAATCATTGTTAATGCATGATCTATGAGATCATAGCTTCCCTACTAGCACCCCATAGTCCCTTTATACAAGTCAGAATCCATTGAGATTTGAGGATATGTGTTTGAGGTCATCTGGCCCATGGTCTGTTTAACACTTCAATGGAACTCATAGTGGGATGCTACATACACCTACATAGTACATGTTTCAGTATAAAAACTTCTGTTTCCCATGGGGATTTGTGGAATTTTTTTATGTGTCAACTATTTTATACCATGATCCATAACATCAAAAAGTTCTATCTAACTCCCACAGTATATTTTAGATGTGTTCTCCCACTCAATGATTCTTGTTTTTCTTGATTCTATTATCTTATTTTAGATGGATGATATTAGAAATATACCCTTGTTTCATTAGGGTATCCAATAAAGGTACACATTGTGCATTAGGGTTACCTGAAGAGTCCAAAATAAAATCATTAAAACCCCCACCAATGATTGTATGCATACATATTTTTCATTCCACTCCATTAATGGCATGGAATGTCAATTTATATTTAGTTGGAACATGGTTTAGTAATTGTGATATTGTATATAATGCATATCTCCAATAGGATAATGAAAGACTCGGGGACTCATAATTATTCCCATCTTGTCCACCAAGGTGGGGTTTCTCTTTTAAATTACATTATTACGCTATGAATTATTAGGAGGAGTGAGAAGAGATAGGGTCTAAAACTCTTAAATAAATAATAAATTTTCTATTAAGATATTATCCACCATAATCTATTAATAGTTTCTTAATCTACGTATGAATCTATTACTCAACTTCAGTATTGTAATCATTGAATTTATTATTAGAATCTGACTTATACATCATTACTTAAAAATGTCCATAAACAATAAATTCATCATTAAAGGTTTTGAATAATGAGTAACCACCCCTTTCCTAAATAGGAAATGGTCCACACACATATGTACTTACTAACTCAATAAGCTCTTTGTCCCTTTAAACTTTTTCTAATAAATGGGTCTTTGGTCATTTTACATTATAATCATGTATTGCATAGTACAATTTGATTTTGTTCAAAATAATATAAATATCTATATGGTCACTATATAGTCAATAATATTTTATTTTTATGACATTTCTGTTGATTCTATAGTTGGGTGTGGTATTAATCCTATGAAGAAGTTTCATTATCGATTATTGTTACTTGGCACATGTAATCGAACAAATAAAGACTGTTATTTAAATTCCCCATATCTGATGAAACTAAATTTTATTAAATAATAACCCTTCATTTTTGAAAATGAAAATATATCTATTCATTTCAATTTTAGATTCACATATATTCTTTTTTTTGGAAACCAACGACACCTAATAAAACTTCTTAAAACCCATGATTAGTTTATTCAACTATGCGAGGTAGGATTACCTAATAGCTACAATATAATGTTTTTCTCCATTAGTTACTTGTATATATACATCCCTTTATTCAATTATTTTTCATCTATGTGGTTCTTAAATATCAATACATATCTGAGAACCACATGCTATATCTAATGAAAATTTAGTAGAAATATATATGTTTCACTGGATAAATAATTCATAAAATTAATTCCCTTACTTCATTGTTTGGGTTTTGTTTTTATTGAAGTGCCTCTTCTTTCCACATGTGAATAAAACAACATCATGTTCCCTTGATTTCTCCATGATATTTCTTTTATTGGATGGGCTTTAAGAATCCTTGGACTTAGAGATAAGCACATTACCTTTACTTTTATTCACCATATGGATGGAATTACTTTCTTGACTAATATACATTTCAATGTGGTAAAATAGAGTAATACGATATCATAGTGACTTCACTATGATTTTTATATTAAAATTTACAACAATTATAGAGAATATAGGAGATAGAGATAAAAGAAATAGATCTATACCTTTTTATTCAGGGATTTTAGACCTTACATCACCTATGTTCCTAATATATAAAATGATATTGAGTCTATGAGATCAATATAGGGAACCCTCTACATGATTTATTAGAAATATCACCATGTAAATATAAAAAATCCATGTATATATCTCTCCCATTAACGAGAAAAATGGTTTTCAAGCATGCTCGTTATATAAATGTTTCGATGACACATTTTCAGTTCAGTAGACATAAATAAAAGCATCAAACACTGATTGATGTCCATTTCGCTCAAATTGTTGTTGTATATAAAGAAACCTAAAGAATTATACTCCTGGGAATGAAGTATGGAATTGAGTATTCTAGTACAATATATTACTATTTCTGGAATATCACAACCTGATGTTTTTTAAACATTTCTTGGTAGATACTACAAATGATTACGTTTTATTCCTCTAACATTGATTATACGAATATTGTTTACATTTATCTTTCCATTTTTTTCTTAAATTAATTCCCATGTTATTAGTCCTTTTCTTGATTATAGTTTAACTTTTAAATATTTAATTAATCGATTTTAATTAAATCTCCCTCAATATTTTCATTTCATAATATCCCTCATAGTTAAAGATAGAATTTCTAAATATGAGGAATTTCTGGTGGAAATGATCCATATGACCCTTGGCATAACTCCAAAAATAGTCAATAAAGTTACTTGAAGGTATTTATAATGGATGATATTTTCCAACATTATACTTTTAAATTTTATTTATATTGATTGGACTCCCATATCCTACAATTCATATATATATTTCCTCAACACTTTCCTCCATGTCACATAAACTCTAGCGAGGTAAACTTCTCTTGTTGTATCTTTGTTATTAATACCCATTACATTCATAAGAACTCGTCATTAAAAGTGTGTTTCCCAATAAAAATTTGTTAAATAAATATTTATTGGGATTTAATTCATAAAAAAGTAATAGAAGGCCAAGTGTGGTATAATATCTAATTGAGGTATTTAAATTTATTATAAAATTTTTTTACCTTTATTAATCCATAACTTGTATTGATAATGTCTTTTTTGATTTTAAATAATATATTAATAAAATTAGATAATTTTTTTTGGATAATCTATTTATTTAAATTACATATTATCACAGTAATTAATTTAGTTATGTGATTTCAGTCTTCAATCAGTAAAATAAATAATTTCATAGATAGAAATAATTAATTAATTTATTGATTCATTTGTGAGCTTTATCTAATGGTTGCTTTTGTGAGTGGACATAAAATCAACACATAAAGTAGGGGAAATAACTCATATATCTATTCTTGGCTTGAGTTATTGAATTCCACTAGTCCACCTATGCTTCTACTAGGTTCGAATCGTTATAGTTCTATCTTGAACCGCCCGCATGAACCTTGGGGACTCCATTAAATAAAAGTATTTATTAATTACCTGCATGTTAGGGGAATGAAATTATTTGTTAAATATAAATTACATAAATATACTTGGATATTCATGACCTATACAATAATAGAGGAAGTGATGACTCACAATCCATTATATTTAACGTAATAATGAATAATTTGAAACCCACCCATTACATTAATTTAAATAAATTATATATTATACAAAATTAATGGTCATGATAATGAAATATAATACATGATACATATAAACATAGTGAAATGTATAATATTCATTTATAAATACATTATTTATTATTTTGATAAATTCTCTGTAATTAACTAATTAATTAATTAACATTCAATTCAATGACCATCTGAATTCATTTGGAGATGACCATAAATAAATAAGTAACAGAAAATAAACACCAGAACATATATTTTCATGTATATTCAAATAAATAAAAATAAAATTTAATGATATTTAAAAAATTTAATAAATATTAAAACGCATAAGAATCCAATAAAATTAATAAGGTTTTAATTTTACCATGATAAATTTAATTTATTTTAATTATACTTGTAATTTAGAGATAACATGAAATATATTGTCTAGATACCGGTAATATGCCTATATTTTCATGTATCTAGGTCACATAGTTGGAGGTTTTAATGTTTTTACTAAGCCATAGTATTTGATTTGTACGAGTTACCTACACACCTTGTATCCCCATTCCATCAACCCAACATACTCTTCTAGATCATTAGTGTTTATCTCAAAATGTAGCAGGTCATGTTCCTGTCAAGTATTCATCATGTTGTACAATTTATATTCTCTAATTAAACCCACTAAATGAATCTGTGTGTTTTCATTTGAGAGACTATATGAAATATGTATCAATATACATATCATGTATCTATAATGTCATGTATCCAAAAAATAAGACCGATGACTCAGTGTGTATCTCGGGAATGAGAATTAGTTAAATACCCATTGTGTGTACAAAATACACATTGTATATATATTATATTCTTCTATTTTTTAGTCTCACATGGTTTGACTATGTATAATGACCATAAAAATTGAGTGATTTATTTTTCTAGAACTTGTAGACTACACAACATTTACACTATATAAATTGCATGTAATCACACATATAATGTTCCATGTGGGTTGGTCAAACAATTTCATACCCACTGTGTAATAACTATGTGGCATGTACTGTATCTCATGAAATTAGACAGTGCAACATACTAGGGTTTGTAATGTGTACCCAAACTACACATAGTGTAACCCTATCTTACCAAATTTTTTTGGTATTTTTCAATGGGGTCTTTTTTAATTATTCAAGTATTCATAAACCCTTAAAAAAATTAATCACTAAATAAACAAGATTAATTTTTAGATAAAATGTTTATTCAAAAGAAATCATATAAAGAAATATGAAATTTGAATTATACAATGATTTTGTATGCATTTACAATCAAATAAATAATTAAATATTTAAACATGAATACTCTGATACTATTTTCTAGGTCTGGAAATTGTAGGAGAATGTTTGTGTCGGATATATAACATACATTCATTAAAGATGGATTTTATTGAAAAAATAATTGAGTATATTTCACATGAAATTTAAATATATTTTTTTAATGATAGAGGAAATGAATATGTGGGATTATGATCTATCTTCGATATCAATTTTGATGGTCTAAAAAGACCCTTATAAATCTCCTTTCTCTCACTGTGACAATTCATTGATAGAATCCCTCTTGTGGTGACCAACACATTATCCTTTTATCTCAAAGAAATACTAGTAAATATCTAGGTGATAAAAAAAATAATTGATTTCATTTATTTTCTTTTTTTATTTCTCATCCATCAATCTTAAGGGATTCACACTTTTATAACCCATTATTTAGAGGAACATATATGGATGATTCGAGTGATAATTCATCATGTGCAACAATTTTCACATTTTTATTTATTATACTACACATAATAGACATAATGTTCTTTTTATATACATATGTATTAGTATAAAATAATTATTTTATTTCATGATACCCCATAAATATTCTAATAATCCTTAATAAATTTGATCCCAAATAATAATATTATTATATTTTTTCATAGATGAAAACATCCACAGTAAAAAAATATTATTAAGATGTCTTGTTAACTAATATTTTTCACTAGAACAGGTCTTGGTCTTTTTGAACACCTATAGAACTTATTGAACCCATGAATAAATATTTTAATTAAATATTTCATTCAAAAATTAATATTTTTGATTAAAAACATGTGAATCAAAATAACCCACGTTCTTGAGAATATTATTTATTAAGATAATTAAATTGAAATTTTAATAAACAATGATCGTATAAAACATCAAAATTATCACCATTTTTCATTCTAAACTATTTTTATTAGGAGGTATTTCAAAATGTCTATGAATACTCTCATGAAATGGGCCATGTCACCCCTGAAAATTGCATAATTTCAAAATGTTTACAACCCCATATGAATGATCATATTAGAATATAATTTTTTTATCAAAATGTCTCAAAATGTTGTTTGTGAGACCCCTTCACCAAACAATAGGCTCTATTTTCCTTTCATTGACTATATAAGATAAATATACTGTTTCAACATTGCCATGGAGTCTAATGTGAAATTTATATTCCTATAAAATGGATGAGATATCAACTTTTATAAATATAGAAGAGATAAATATTTCTTTGAATTATAAATTAATTATTTTTTATTGTTAACTATTAAATCTAACTAAACAATCCTTTAACATATTTCATTATTGTTTTCATTGGATATTATAATTTTTTGATACATGAATGGAATTAATGATAATAATACATTTTAAATACCATTATAGACACTCACATGTAAGAATATCTAATGACACAAAAACATGTATAATTACTATTGGGGAATCTTCTATCATAATATCATGTCATGGAGATTAACATATGAAAATATCTACAAAATAATAGAAATATACTTTTGGGTAATCACAACTGATGGCCCGTGTACTATTTTTCCAATCATATTATGTTATCAAACAATCACACATTATTTAATAATATCATCATAGAACATATCTTTCTCATCACAATAGGGAACTAATCTAACCTTGTAAATGTGAAAAATACTCTTCTGTATTATTACATTAGATTCATTCATAATAAAAAAATGTAATGAGATTTTTTATTAATATACAATACAAAAAATATACATTTATTGAATGTAAAAAATATTTATTCATATAATACCAACCCCAATAAAACGTACATTGGTGATAATTTCATTTCTTCTACAAATAAGAATTTTCATCAAATGTGAAACTTAAAAAAAATTCACTAACAAAAAAATTATAAAGATCATCTCCTCTAGTCTTGATATAAAAAATTCAAACACTAATCATTTAGAATCTTCATGTTGTTCGACATCACCCATTCTATGTTATACTACAAAATTAGTGGCATAACAATTCCTTCTTTGCATTCCTCATTCCAACACATTGGTTAGTGGATCTATTTCTGTAGAGAGTCCCAAATGGAAACATCTAAATTGAATCCCAGTAGATTTTTTGTAATAGAAATCCTTCCAGTTTAGTTCACTATCTAGAGCCCCACCAAATTCTATAACACAAGGTCACATCATTTCCGCTAGTATTTGAACCATTATATCTAACTACACATCTATCTGAGGATGGTATGATTAGTTCAAACATTTATGACTCTCTTTTTATTTCAATAACAACTTACTAAATTGCAAGGATAATTTTTTTGACCCAATAAGGAAAATTTATTTATATAATTCCATGAAATAATACACTCCCATGAACATAAATCATTCCTAGATTTTTTACTCAATGAGTCTTCTTAGACCTATAAGAAGTGGGAAACCATTGTCAATCAATAAAAAATCACCTTATGGTTTCATGAATCCCCCAGTTTCTATGCATCCCCATAAAAAAAATTCATGAAAACATGCCACTTCATCAAGGGAATTAAAACATGCAAGAAAAATCATAATGATTTTGTTTCTAGACCTTTACATTAATATAGGTGTGGCATCGAGAAACAAAACTAGTGATGTCCCTCTTCATCCCAGGATAGAAAACTGTAATAAAAACTGTGGTATAAATTTTTTAATGTATTATTTATTCCCATTTAGTAATACTGAAATCCCACATGATCAACAATTTTATGGATGCAAAATCTATTACACCCATGAACAAGGATAACATCATAATCTACTAATGAAAAATTGGGAATCCAGAAACCTCAAGCATGTTTTTCATACATCACATCACACTCTAGGTCTGTATTCTCTCTTTCTAGTATAATATATAATATATAATATGTATCCACACATAGATAACATTTCATTAATCCCTAATACTCTTTATTTTCCATCCCTCAATCATCCAACAAGATCATCATGTTCCACTGCTTCATAGAAGGACACAAAAAGATCTGTTATTCCATATGTGTCATATGGATAAGAGATTCTGCAATGATGTTACCTTTACCTAGTTCATAATCCATCATAGAGTAAAATGTCTTCATTAACTCAACACAATTCTTCCACATAATGATTATGTTATGTTTGTATACATCTAACAAATGCTTTTATGATCATTATAAACATCAAGAATCTGATATACGAGACAATATCATTGACACATCAGAGTATATGCTATAGATGTCAGCTCTAATTCATGAATATGATAGATCTTATCATGGTTTCATATCATTTTTTTTCTATAAGATAATATTTCTATTTTTCATCAGAAATTATCCTAAACCTACACCTGATGCATCACATAAAAAAGTGTGTCTAAACCCCAACATGAAGAGTATCAGCAATAGAATAGTATAAAACCTCATCTTTAGGATACAAAAATGCCTCATCATGCTGATCTTCCACTGAATCATTATTCCCTTATTCATTTACCCATTCATATGTTTTGATATATATTTAAATTCATATGTAAAATGTTGTCAATATCCTACTAAGGATATAAAACTCCTAATATAAATATCATTTTAGGATGTGTATATGACCACACATTCTCAATAATATCTATGTCCATAGATATAGCTACGTTAGATATTTCATGAATTGGAAATTTCTATTCTAGGATCCAGAAGTTACACTTTCACAACTTGGCGTAATGCTAATGTCATCAATGAATACTCAGGATAACATTGAGGTGTCTAACATATTTATCTAGGGTCGATTAGTGTATAAGGATGTAGTTAGTAAACATCATGATTTAAATATCCATATATGGGTAGAATATGTTCTTCATGATATCTTGGATTATATCCAGTAATTTGGAAAAAACAAATTGAATCACTAGATACTTGTATAACCCATACCAACTCTAAAAATATGTCATTTTGATGTCCTCTCGAACAAACTATTAGCGGTAAAAGAATTCATGATCAATATTGGAGAACAAACAGGATCCCCATAAATATATAAACAAATTATATATCCTAGAAAACGATATTTTCTCACTATAAAATAGTTTATCTTCTCATAACTAGTATATAATCAAAGACATCCATTAGTAATCTTGGTGAACAAGAATGGTGAACCCCATATTAAAATATTGGGCCCAATTAATCCCTTATGCTCTAATTTCTTGAGTGTAATGTTGATATCCTTCATATAGGTTAGAGCCATAAAACACAATGTAATCAATCTATGATACACATGTAGTATAATAACTATCTGATGTTCAACTCCACTGTCAGGAGGATGTCCCTTGAAGTCCTATAGGAAGTCCACTAGATAGATATACATCTACCTACAAGAAATGTTTAAGGGTTTCCACTAATCCTATAAAAATATAAAAGATCCCCATTTGGGTTGACATATCTCCTAGATGACTCAAATTAAACCAACTCTTCTTGTTCCCAAATCTCATTCTCTAGTCATCACATACCATTATTCCTTCTCAAAAGTATATGACACATGTGTCAAATAAAAACCATTGTGAGCAAAAAATATGGTCATTGAATGCATGATAAGGATCATGTTGAATATTTTAATCACCAAAATAACATATTCATATTAATTTAAATAATTATTAATGACTATAGGATACTCTGGGCATCAATGATGATTTCTTGCATTCATTCACATTAGTTCATCAATGGAATGAAAATCTTAAAATAGAAAGACTGATAAGAAATATACCACATCAAATTGTGTGGATATAACATAATGGGAATCACCAATATGAAATTAAGTGTTAGATAATGTATATGTAATCATGATCGTACATCATATAGTAGATAGTCCCACACCACAATCTATTTATTTGATCGACTATATAAACTTGGAATCTCTCAGCTCTGTGATTGGGTTTGTGACTCAATTGAGTCCTTCTCATCAGAGTCTACCAATGAGGATTACTTCTCGATCCTTGATTCTAAACTCATTTATATCCTCATATCATATGGGACCCTATCCCCATAGTACTATCAAATACCACTATGCATGCCCTGACCTCGTAGATTTTTGACATTGTATTTTGGGTGCTATGTAGACTCTACGGTGGTACCAAAAGTTCAATAATTGATGCATTGTCAATTTACTATATATAAAAATAATGAATCCAGGATCTCATATATCTTCATATTATGTATCTTCTACCTTTTCATGGTCGTATTATTCTTTCCACCAGTATAGGTACTTTTTATAGTGGTATGATATCTACTGGAATGGGCACTAAAGGGTACAATTAGTGAAACTGATTCACCCTCTTGTAACATTTTTTTCGTTCTAAATACCTAAAGATTAACCTATAGGTATGATTCTATTTCAAATTACATGAACGTATATATTATGTAAATAAAATATCTAAGAATGAATTTTTTGGACTTCTAATCCTCGTTTTCATCTAGAAGTGCTGGATAGAGAAGAAGAACAGTAAAACAAAAAATGTATGTTGACACTCTCATGGAACTATAATATATCTCCATAAAATCCTAGGAAAATTCAAGATTCAGCATACTAGGAATTTATTCCCTAAATAACTTGTAATTAATGTCATCTTTAGTGAGTCCCTCAAATAGCCCAACCCTCCCCATGACACCCCACAAATTCCTAGTGGGTCCCTACATCAGGAATGTTTTCAACTTGACCTTCCAATTTTAAGCATATCAATGAGGTTGAACATATCCTCAATGATATCTACACTATACAGAGAATATTTTATACCACCAGCACCTTCAATGGATCGGGGGATTCTAGAGCTAAAAATACCTGATATTTTCAACCACACATCTTAGGATATGGAATCCCATATTCAGTAGGCCTACTACCTTTAACCATAGAGGAGGTTCTAAAGCAGTCTTTTTAGGATCCCCCCACACAATAGGTTGTGGAACATGAATGTCAGGAGAACCTCAAGACACATAACCTAATGGGACCATATGTATTATAAATGTTAGTATATCGTATAAAAAAAATTTAACCATTATAATAGTTGTTATTATATCCTAACCAACCTATGAGATCACATAAATTTATTTCCTAGGATTCAAACCAAACACCAAGGTATAACCAACCTAAAACAAACCAATGTATCATCCTTTCATGTTAGTCTTAGTCATCATGTATATCTTCCAAATAAAAATTGTTTCCTTATTTTAACAAATAAATCCCCAAAGAGACACACCTTACAAAATAGAACGTATCCTAAATAGCTGTCACAAATCTATGAATTAATATTTAATAAATAATATATAGTACATAATTGGTCCTCGTATACTTATAGGGATAGTGAATCTATGTTCCTAATAATGATGCATGAACTAATCCAAAAATATCACAAAAATAGTAATATCAATCACATACATGGTAACATAGAGTTATGTTACCCATGTTTTTCCCAAGCACACGGTGCCTCCCAAACCTATGTCATACATTTCTAACTCCATTATACAAGATTACAGGTCATTAAAAAATAAAATGAATAAAATGTAATTTGTTATTATTTTTTAACACCCTTTCCCAAAAGACTAGAGTAACCACAATGTACTACAAGTCCTCGGGCATGTCTCCCCATATTCAAGAGGCTACTGAATTCTTATTAGGGTTCGGTTTTACTATTGGGAGTACTATACCCTTAGCAACATGACATTTTTTAATATTCTAGTAATATTACAATTACAATATATATATTATCATATAGTAATTAAAATATGGAATATCAGAAAATTGGCTTGTAAATGGGATCCTAACGTTAAATGAATAATTAGATGAATAAAAGTTGTGGATTAATAAATAAATAAAATATTTGGGATCTTTAATTATCTATCACGGCCTACTACCATCTCCTTGATCCTCTACTCATCCATTGGACAAGGTCCATATAGTGATAATGGATTCTCATATATTGATATTACATCATTATATATGAATATTCAATACATGAAAAACGTCATGCCTGAGGACCATAATATCAATCTATATTCAGAAAAATGGTACATCATATACTGACATCTTATAAGATCTTAAATGCTTCCCACAAAGATATACCCATTTATTACTCCTAAATAAAACATTTCTTTACATCCCAGGAAAATGATGCATAAGAAAGGGTGATATTATATTCTCATTAGTGGTAAATAATGGAAAAACATTGTAATACCATGAACATAAGGGTATGGGAACATGAGTATAAAATTATAAAATCACACCATTCATATCATAGATCAAATATATGTGTCATGGAATAATGATTAACAGATCTTATGGAACAGATCAAGAATCAAATCGAAGAACCTGATTCAAAAAAGAATATCATTTGGATAATTCATATAAATTAGGAATAAAAACCAACTTATAACATTGTGAACATGTATAAATAGAAATATTTTCAAACATTATGTTATGCACATGAAATTAGGCCCTCTTGTGAACTTATGGACATGTAACCAGGTCTACATAAAACATTATGAACATTCAATCATGATTATTCATAACATTATGAACATGTAATCATGTTCACGGATAACAAAATAGTAGTGATGGATAATTTACAATGATTTATTAGTGCTATTGGCTCACACCCAAACCATCTAAGTAGTCAAGATTCAATCATAATACCATCTTTACAGATAAAACCATTTACTTATTTGGGTTCAGTCTCCATATATACATATCTATCTAATGACATATATAAATATTTACGAAATCAATTAGAGGGTGATATTGGTCCCACCCATCACATAATGAAATCATACATATATTCTCAACTAGATAATAAAAAAATCATTATTTTATGTCCCATATAAAGTTATGTATTTCATAAACATCATATCATTTCCCATTAAATAAAATGGGTATCATAAAAATATCATAATATCATAATTTTTGGAATATATATAGGTTTTAATTTCATTTCATCATAGAATAACTCATGAAACAATGTAGTTTTCATAAGTTTTCTATCATGGTATAAAGTATGAAAGATATAAAGGCATCATAAAGTAATTATTTTCATAAATATATTCAATTCAAAGACAAAATAGAAATGGTTTCCTTAGATCAAATCCCTAGTAAATCATAAAATATATCAAATTATATAATATTTTATGGATAAGGGTATTGAAAGATGACTTGTATTGTTTATTATAGAAAATAAATCATCTTTGAATATAAATTTTTAATGCATACTAAATAATAAAAATTACTTCTTTTAAATACAACTTTTAAAATATATGATGTATGATTAAAAAATAATTTAACATATTTTGTAAGGATAATATTCTTTTTTGTTTGAAAAACTCTTTTACAAAATTATAACTTTTTCAAAACCATTTTCTTTGAAAAGACATATAAAAATATATAATTGTTTATTTGAAAATCATTAAAACCTAAATTTTTGAAATAATTTATAAATACATTTATTTTAAAATTATCTCAGAATCTCATTTATTATCATTTTTAAAACATTAGTATAAAATATGGTTTTTGAATAATATTTATTTTCAACTGAAGACCAAAATAAATTTACATTTTTATAAAAAAAATCTTAATATATTATATTAATTTTCAAAGAGGGAAAAGATGGTACCATTATATGAAGATATAAACTATAAAAATAAGATAATAAATATCATGAGATATCATGTTAGGTTGATCATAATATTTAATCAATGGAAGAATAATCGTAAATAATCCTAATAAACATTGAGATTATAATAATATACTCTTACCGCAATGGTAATGTTAAATCATAATCTCCAAGGGAGATAAACATAAAATGAATCATAAATATTTATTAAAAGATGAAGATTAATGATATAGAGTATAAAATATTTAGTATATTCACTCATTGAAGAATATAGGTGTATAATATATCATGTGTCTCAAAGGCAGAAAATTGATACAAAATTCCATTTCTGATTTAGTATCTTTTGAAACCAAAAAATAATTAAAGATTAATCATAAAATGAATAAAAAAACAAGATATTTTAATTCAAATTACCATAAACTAGATCCATGTTTCGTAAATACACCAAAATGATGAAACAAATAGTGAATTTTTAATAAGTCTTGTAGAAATAAATGTGAGTCGAGAAATCCCCATACCATAAAGATTGCCATCATTCAAACGTGTTCAAATTTCATGAACAATAGATATATATTTTTCATAAATATAAAAATGAACCATATACATATAAATTATACTGTATATTAATTAATTATGACTTTATATTAACTATTTATTAATAATTTCATGTCAATTTTGCATTTCGCATAATAAATTCTTTGTTTCTCATTTATGTTATGCATTTTTCCTTATTAATTTGATCACGATTTCCACATTTTAGTAACTTAATCCATGATATAAATATCATATATATTCATTATATATGTATTTAATTAGTATATGCAATCTGAAAATTATAAAGGAAATACAATGTTCATGGAGATGGTGGGTTGTGTATACTCTTAAATATTGTTTCAATTTACATGTCATATTGAATGAGAGAAGAGTAAATGATATATAAATATACATATATATATATATATTAAATAAACTATAATTATTTTTTAAAATATAATTTATTTATAATAAATTCATCTTCAATACATTATATGTAATGGGTAATCGAATCACAATGCTTCATAAAACGGTAGTATGTCGCACACATGAATGACATTATATAATTCCAAAAAATGGAAATCATGTGGGTATCTATTATATAAAAATTAAATAGTAATAATGATATCATAAAAATAATAAATAAAACTTATAAACAAGAAATCAATCATACTTACCAACCATGAAATGTGGAAAAGGAAGAATGAACGTCATTGGTTCGTGAAGTCGTGGTCAGCCATAATCATTAACACTGATTATGTGTCCCATTTAATAGATGTGTGTAAATTTTAAGTATTTTCCATTAATGTAGTAACTTATAAGTATATTTAGGGAAATAACGTAATTATATAAAAATTTTATAATCATAATCATTGTGGTGGATAAGGAAACAAAAAAATCATGTCATCGAAATTTACCTCTTCTTTGGGAATCTCAATTTGGTTTGAACCAAAGGACTTCCAAAGTTGTCATTATACATAAAATTAGTGATTGTATGATTATGGGATGGAATTTTTTAGTTTATTTTCTCATATTGTGGATAAAAACATTCATGATATTTTTTCATATGTGGAGTGGGTGAATACCCTTTTATAGGAGAGGAGGAGGGGAAATCATACAATTAAAAAAATTTAAACATGATTTGGAGGTCTCCCTTAAATAATGTGAATAACATGATGAATTATTTCTTATCAAATATGTTATATGTTCTATATATGGATATAATATGGGTTTTGGACAATTTTATATGTCATTTTTCAATTATGATTAATGTTTAGTCCCTTGGTAGACTCATTTTTTTCTTAATCAGAACCCTTATTTGTAACTATTTTCACTAATTATATTTGCCAAAAAATATTGTTGGATTGATTGGAAATTTAAATTTTAGATTATTAAAAATATTTTATACATTTTTCAAGTTCAAATTTTATTATTTTCAAAATTAATTTTTAATTAATCCCACCGATGGAATGAGATAATGTGTATTTAAAGATAAAAGTGTCAAAAGTTTGAAATGATTTTATAACATATTTTAATGTGGAATTGAATAAAAGTAGCTATATTATATTATTATATATAAATTTATCTCAATATAAATTATAAAAAATAATAAATATAATTTAAAAAATAATATTATATATAATAAAATCCATCATTCTATTAAAATTCCTAAATTTCAATATTCACCCAAAAATGATACTTCTTAGAAAAATACTTAAAATTATCACAAATAAAATTTTTATTTTACTAATTAAAAAATTATGTTTATTTTACAAAATATTATTATTGAAAGGTTAAAAATTGTTATAAAATATTTGTTACATTAAAACGCAGTAAGATATAATTTTACAACAAATATAATTTTAAATCATAAAATTGGAATTATTATTTTATCTTCTTTAGAAAACATATAAGATTAATATTAGAATTTTTCCTAATATATAGTATATAAATACTATTAAAATCAATAAAAATTATTTTGGCTATTTTATTGATATAAAAAAAATTTGTTCTTATAATAATATTATTATTACAAAATGATTCATTTTAAATAAAAATGGTTATATGTATTTCCTTGATGAGAAAAAAATGCACTGTATAAATATATGTTAAATATATTTTTATCATTTGGTTAATATTATTCTTAACTTCAATTTTAATGGCTAGTTTAAAATTATAATATTAAATAATAGTCTTACTATTATACTATAGTTTGTTAAAACTTAGTCTCACTTATAACACAATATTTCAAAGGAACACAACATTATGTCTAGAACAAGATAATAACAGCACTGACTGTACTACAATATAAACTCATTTTTTGTGGTATATCAATCCTAACACTATGTTTTGTATAAGTAAAGAATTACATGGTGTATCATAAAAGAAAATAAATCAAAAAAATTAATTTATTCAGAAAAATTAATTCTTAACAACTTTGGGTGTAACATTATACCGACATTAAAATTAATTAAATCCTAAAAATTAATATGGGTCATAAATGGTTTAATAGTATAAATTTCCTTTCATAAGAACCAAAATCATAAAAATTAATAAAAAACATACAATAATATTGAATTTAGGAAACCTAATAGTTACCCAACGTAACACATAACATGGATTCCACATATGAGAACTTAGGTAAAACTTTTAATGTATAACAGATGTGTAAAACATTATATAGAGTGAAAATGATCATGGATCAAAATAAATTGGCCGATATAGGGATGGTTCATTTCTATAAAACTATAACTCAATTAGGAAAGAATTAGTCAATGATATTACCAAAAAAGCTGACATAATGACACATATTATTTCAAGCTCATTTAACTAATTGTCATTAATATCCACAAGGAGATATACTTACTTCATTTCATTCCATATTATATAAACACTCTTATAATTTGGTTGTGCCTTGACTAATTTTCCCCTATATTAGAGACTCCAAAAAAATAATGTGAATTTTTCTAGACTAGATAAGAAATGAATCAAAATATCTATAAAAGATGATAATTAACATCATAGTATTTTTTTTATCATCCAAACTAAATAGATATAATAGGTTTTCCAATATGCATAAATCCACTTATGAAGTGTTAATACATTAATATCTAATACCACTTAAAAATATTAACATAATTAATTTAAATTTTTTTTAACAATGTTAGGCTCTTGAAATATAAAAATGAAAAACATAACATTGGATGTCACTAACATTCTCAAAATTAGTTCACCCTTGATCCCTGATAAGTCATATAGTAGCTCATAATGGTCTCATATAAAACAAGTGAATATCATTATCATTTATTATCTTGAAATATGGTAAAAATATAAGTAAATAAAAATACTTATTGAAAACATGAATTCATTTTTATTCCAATGTTTGTTGGATATATTCAGAAAATCTACAAAATTAAGTAAACACCATCCATTATATCATAAACCACTTTTTCAAATAACTATTTATCACTTTTGGGGTCCCAAAAACAATGCAATGAACATTATCATTATCATCATATCATTATCTATAATAAATGACATTTTTTAATCCTTAGGATCATGTTATGGTTTTTATTTCCAAAATCATAAAATATAACCCCTTTCTAGATCGTCAGAATCAGTAAACATTTTCTTTCGTATCCTTTAAAAAATTATACAAAAAAAATTGCAATATATTTCAAACATTAAATAATAAAATATTTGAATTAAAATACATAAATACTTCATTCGAACTAATTCCATATAAAACAGTTTATTATGCGTCTCCATCTTATCATTTAACATTGATTTCCTTTCAAATGTCATCGGTAGTCTCTTTGTAATCAGCAGTATAACCATTACTCACACCTAGATGCACATAGTTTTACAAATATTACTCTTTACAACATTTAATTAAATAATTAACATACATTCCATGTTTAAATAATTCATACATTTATAATACCTTATGGATACCAATATTTTCATCTATTACGTTTACTGTAATTTTCATTTTCCCTTTGTAGTTAATTACATTGTGTCTTTCTTTTCCCATGTCAAAACATATTCAAGTTCCTATAAGCCATTAAATTTGGTCATTCGTTACACATTCTAAAAAAAACAAAATTAATATGCTTTTCCTCATGGTCTATTCTACATTAACTATCATTGATCACTTTACTTCTTTTCTTCGTTGATATTGTGAGTGGGTTAATGTATGCATTTTTAATCATGTCGTGTGAAAAATAATTGGGCATACTCATAGTATATTTCACTCATGTAATAATTAAATTTTAGTTCTCATCATCATATTTTATATCAAAATTTTAATTAACATGGTAATACTGGGTTTGATATCTTTAATAAAATTTAAAATTATAGTTTGTGTAGCACATAACGTAGAAGAAAACCAGAAAATCCAGGTAATAATTTATAGGATGTATAAATCATTATACCTTCTTATTGAATCAATTAATACACAGGTTTATCATAGTTTATTCATATTCAACTTCTTATTAATTCATTGATGTTTTCTTATAATGAGTTTATGAATTTATAAAACATAACACCCATGGGTGTTAATAATAGGTGTGTAGAAAGGCCTCTTGTTGTACAATAATATTCGACTGTTTTAATCTCAATCGGGTGTTCTATAGGTTGTACCCCTCTGTATATATGTTCCAGATCCACATCCACTTTTTTATCTTGAAGAGGATTTAATTTTTTAGAAACCACTATCACAATCCTTTACCCAAAATCAATGATATCATCCTAACCAATGAATCATCCTTATAATTATCATTTGATTAATCCATAGACATATCCATTAAATTCTCGAAAGGGAAGTCACTAAATATTTATCATCATTGTTTTGAGTGGTTGAAAACACATTTATTTTATACCAAATATAATAATCTATGATTACCATGTATGGATATTACACCATTTTAGATAAATATTCTCCACATTATAAAAGTACATGCTAGTTGACCGTAATACATTAGTGTCTATGGAAATATGAAACAGTCTTCTAACTTAGAGAAATATCATCAATGTTTCCCTCAAAATATTCATATTTAGTAATCCTACAAAAAAGCATTCTTCAAATCCAATGGAAATGAATCATAATTAATTGTGATACAAATTTCTCAATAATGGTAAATAAAAGAGATACGTAATAATAACTTGAACATAAGGATATGATGACATGAGTATAATAATTACTTATTATTCCCTACATATCAATGACCATACAAGTTGTTTATGACATAAATGTTAACATATCATAACACATTAAAAATAATGAAATTAAAGGACATTAGTTATGTCTGGAATACATTTCTTTGGGATAAAGACATGTGGAATACACTCTATATTATAACATTTTGAACGTCTGTAAATAGAAACTAGTTTACCCCTTTGGTCAAGGATATAAAATTTATCCCTCAAATAAACTTATTTACAATCAAATAGGTCCATACATGACTTGGGTAAAATGTAATCAACTTAACACAAAACATTTTCTACATGAAATTTGGATTATGCATGATATCAAAGTAGTAAACACCCACTAACTAGGATATCTTCATAAAATGGGTTCACTCTCCTAACAATTTTATAGTCAAGGTTCACACCCAATACAACCATAGCGTAAGGATACATTTAATGAAATAAATTTTCACCCCATTATATAAACATGTATCTCATGAGATATAAAAATATTTACCCAATATATTGGAGTTATATATAAGTCTCACATGTCACATAATAAAATATTAAAAATGAATGGCACAATATAATAAAAAATTCATCATATCATGACCTATAAGAAAATTCGGGTTCAATAAATATCATTTTATTAGCCATGAAATGAAATGGGAATCATTAAAATTTCTTCATTTTAAAACCTATTGAAAAGTGACAGTTTTTATAATCACATCATCATAGAATAACCTATAAAAGGAAATGTGTTTCTTAAAAAATAGTATCATGGTAAAATCAATGGTTGAAAAAAGTGTTTCATAAAAAAAATTATCTTAAACAATACTACTTCAAATAAATAATAATAATGATGTACTTTTATCATATCCCAAGTACAACATAAACTATATTAATGGATGTCATATTATAGGGAGAAGGATATTGAAAGATCACATAGAGGTTTTAATAGGGAAAATGACCATTGTTAAATTATTTTTTTTTAAAAAATAAAACATGTTTCAAATAATATTCCACATAAATCACAATGAAAACTTAAGAAAAAAGATTTTAAAAACATATAAATAATTTCTTTAGTAGAATATACATTCTTATTTAAGAAAACTTTTATGAAAATAAACCATTTTAAAACCATTTCATTTTGAAATAGATTTGATAATAAAAAACTTAAAAGAAATTTTTTAAAACATTATTAAAAAAATTTGTTTTTGAAAACATTTTATTTTAAAATAATTGAATATATCAGTTAAAAAAATTGAAAAACATTTTTATGAAACATGGTTTCTAATAAAACTAATTTCCAATCTAAGGGTGAACTGAGATCATATTTTCTTAAAAGTATTTATTAATAATATTATGTCCAAAATATGGAAAAATAGTTCACTTAGAATAATATATAATGAAAAAATAGAAGATAATAAATTTAATCATATTTTTTTAGGTTTGTATCATAGTATTTCATCAATGTAAAAATAATTTTAAACAACCATTATAAATGATTATATTGTAGCAACAAAGTATTACAACATTGTTAACATTGAGTCAAAATCCAAAGGTGAGAAAACATTAAATTAATCATATAATATACATAAAATAAGTTTATTAATGAAATATTGGGTCAAAGGGGAATTATACAATCATCATAAAATAATATACGTTTATATTATAACATGTGTCTCAAGGAATGGAAATTGAGGGAAAATTCCATTACTAGTAGGATAAATTTTGAAACCATAACCTGATGAATGGTAGATCCCCAAATAGATATTTAAATACCAAATATTTAAATTATATAAATCATGAAATCTATTCATGGCCATTATATCTACCATATAGAATAAATGAGTTGTTAATATGGTATAAGTCTCTTAGAAAACAAAGTGAGACTTGAAATCAACCAACATTAATCCTTCAAATCCTTCATAAAATATAAAATGAAATATCTAATAAATATATGATTATTATCCATTTGAAAAAACCATATTAATATATATAATATGATATATTATTTTAGTATAAATTTTTTTTACCCTTTTATTAAAATTTCTTTGTTAAATTTATGTTTCTGGTAATAACTGATTTGTTTTTATATGTGTTCTAATTTGTTATTTTTTACTCGTAATTTTATCATGATTTCCTGATTATTAGAATATGAAACATGTTATAAATTTAATATATATTCAATTTATATTGACATATAAAAATTTAAAAATTTATAAAATTTAGAAATTTTAAATGAATTACACCATTAATTGAGATAGTTGGTCATATGTACACCTGAATTCGGTTTCCATATTCTTGTCATATTGAATAAAAAAAATTAAATGATATATATAAATATTATCCTTTAATAAGAATTATTATTTATTATATATAAAATATTTAATATAAAAAATCATTAATACATTCCATGAAAATAGTGAACAAATCACTTTACTTGGTCGGGTGGTAGTCCGTCACACACACAAATAACATTTTCATATTCTCAATAAATGGACAACATGATCTTATGTGTTATATAAAAATTAAATAATAACAATAAAATAATGGAAATAATAAATATTCTATATAAACTATAAATAGAAAATTATTATCACCCTTATAAGGTGGTAATGGAATAACGAAGGACATCAGTTCCTGAGGCAGTAGTTTTTCGTATACACAACTGATGACTATGTATCCCATTTGATAGAAGTGTTTTTAATTTATATTTCATACCCTTAAAATAAATAATTACAAATATATTTAGGATACTATTGTTGTTATATAATAATTATATAATAAAAATTTAAGGGTTTGTGGAAGTAATAAAAAATTTCATGTTGATTAATTATACCTCTTCTTTGGGTATCTCGTTCTAGTTTGTACAAAAAAAAATTGGGTTGGATTTATGACCAGATTAATGATTCTATGATTAATGTATATAATTTTGGAGTTTATTCGCTATGGTTTCGTAAAAAATAAAAGTCTTTATTTTTATGAATAAGTGAGGGTTATGTGTTCCATTTTATAGTAGTGGAGGAGTTTCATGTTATAAATACCAAAAGTTAAATACTATTGGGTTTTATACTTTATAAAATGTTTTAAAAAAATGTTAAATTTTCAAAAAATATGTTATATTGCATACATATTTCTAGAAAATATGTTTTTAAAAAGTTTATTGGTAATTATTTACTTATATATAATGTTTAGTCCCTTAGTAAACTCTTAATCTTCTTAATTGCTGTGATTACTTTCAATTGTTTTATCTAATCATTTAAGGAAATATTTTGATGGAATTATTAGTAATTGTATATTATTATTATCTAAAATATATAATCCAATATTCTTAATTAATATAATTTATGTGGAAGTAATCAATTTATAACCCACCCTGTAGAGGCGATGATAGAATGAGTTTTTAGTGTTATAATGTTACAAAGTTTTTAATGTTTTAATTTACAATATTAATGTGAAATTGAAATAATTTACCTAAAGTGTATCAATATATTTATAATTTAAATAAATTTAATCAAAATAACTTAATAATATAATTTATCATTTTTAATTATTTATATAAAATGTCATTTTTGAAATGAAATTCATTATTTTCCCATATTCACCAATAAATGAAAAAACATAGAAAATAAAAATTATCTCCCAATCATAATTTTGATGTACCAATTTAAAATATTAGTTTTAATTTTTAAAACATAATTTATAAATGTTTAAAATATTATATTTAGAATATGTTATCCAATAAATTTTTATAAAGCTAATATTTAGAATATAACAGTTTTTAGGTGTAAAATTTTATTTCTTCTAATATATTGTATTGAAATAATATATGAGAAATGTTAGTAATTTATTTGAATGTAATGTATATAAAATATATTAAAATAATTCAAAAAAATTAATTTTCTCAATTTATTAAAATTAAGTCATACACTCGTGTATTAAAAAAATTCATAGGAAGGTTTCCTTTTGTTTTAAAAAAATTCTATATAAAAATTTATAATTAATTGGTCCCCAAATAATTCATTTTATAAACATGTGAAATCAATGATTCCATAATTCCACTAAATTCATTCATAACATCCATTATGATGTATAGGTTATAACAATTATTTATAATAATAATTTTTATAGTATATTGTTGTTTTGTAAAACCTAGTCTTATATGTAACATAAGCTATCAAATGTACATAGTATTATATCTGATAAATAGAAAACATTGTAGTGACCCAAATTATTATAAATAAATTCCCCTTTTTAATAATTAAAATTTATAATTATATATTGTTATAGAAAATACATGCACTTATAGTATTTGATAACATCTAATTGTATTTAAAATATAATTATGTATCATTACCATTCATAATATTGTTGTTGAACACTAATCAAGTGATTATTATAAATTTATTGTTTTAACAAATCATATTGAAACATAAAAAATAAGTGATAGCATAAACCAGTAGTATATAACCATATGAAGACCATTTATTGGAGCTTCCTAAATAGGTATCATTTCTGGGTTTCCACCTTCACCAAACCCAGGATGACTTCCAATGACATAATCATCATGGAAACTGTTTTTGAGAGAAGTTCATTCTCATCGAGATCAGGACCCAAACAATGTTTGCAGAACAACCCCATACAAGTATTACAACCACGAAACTTACAGTTTTTATGTTTTATGGGTTATTAAAGGGATATGTATCGAGATCCCATCAACATTAATATATACATTATTTCGTTTATAAAAATGAATATATTTTCATCCAATCATTATTACTTCATAAATTATTTTTATTTCGATCTAATAAAAAACAAATATTATTGTTTGTTAATATACAAATACAATTAATTAATTTATGTTAATGAATTAATAGGTATTTAAATTTAATATATTTAAAAAAATATTATAATGAAATAATATTTATTAAATATAAATGATCAGATGATCAAAAATATGCAGTTTATATATATTCAAAAACACATATTTTCAAAAAATAAACAATCATTTTCAATAAATTCTAGAATTTATTTGGAAAGTGAAAATTAACATAGATAGAAAACTATTTAGATAAAATGATTACTATTTTTGGAATAAATAAATATAAATTATCAAACGTTTAGATTTTCATTATTTTTTGAGATAGTCAAATTTTTGGGTAATAATTAAATAAAATATAAATTTATTATTTGTACTATTACATCATTAAGACCCAGTATTTAGTTAATAAATAGTGTCACGACCCATCCTCGGGGCCCGTGCCGTGACTACCCCAAGCCCGCCTTCCATAGGCCAGGGGATGGCGACTAGCACCAAGGTGTAAATCCCGGTAAAAAGGGAAGGCATTGCCTTTGTAAAGTAAACAATCACACAGAGTACAAGCGGAAGAAGTAAACACTAAGTAAAAACTGAGTACAACAGTATGTGCGGAAAGTAAAAAGGGTCCGGAAATATAAGCCCAACTGTAATGTACAACTCGAAAGGGAAAACAACAACTGAAATGTAAAGCTGCTACGCCGAGCTGTCCACTGGAAATCCCACCTGAAGGGTGGGTACAGATAGCTCCTCTGCTCCTCGGGTCCTGCCGTCCGCTCCGAGTATGTCCCGCCCAGTGGTCCACCTTCGGGTACCGCCTCATCGTCACGTCCACCTATGGGTACCGTCGCGTCGTGAGGTCCTCCTCCGGGTACCATCTCGTCGTATAGTCCACCTCCATGTACCGTCCAGGCCTCGAACACTCGGCCTCTGTCAGCACTACCCGTCGTCTGCAACCAACACAATGAGGTGCGGGCATAGCCCGTGCAGGGGTGAGTATAACGATACTCAGTAGGGACCCTGATACCATCAAGGTCTCACTAAAACCAACAAGGATAACCACATAGACGATCTCAACAGATAACCTCTACTTTAGATATATGCCCATACATATACTTAAGTTATCAAGTAACCCATCTCAATCATGAGAAAACACGAGGATTGTGAAATCAATAGATATCTACTACCCAGGTATATGTCCATACATATACCTAAGTTATCAAGTGACCCATCTCAATCATGAGGTAAACACAAAGGTCAAAAGTCTCAGATCAAACCAGGATTTTCATTATCGAAACCCTAACTGCTGAAGAGCTCCGTCTCAGGAGTGTACAGTGGTCCTGTCACGACTCTGAGGTACTGCTCACTAACCTAAGACTACTGAAGTACTCCTCCTGTTGAGTAACGTGGGTCAGCCACCCAGACACAGCAGTGCTTCCCGCCGAGGTATGTCACCCAAACACAGTAGTGCACACCCCCTAGTAGCCTGCTGAGGTACTCTCCGGACAAGTACCGCGGGTCTGCACTGTGACACAGGTAGTGCTCCGTCCGCCATGGGTCTGCACCTCAGAAACTAGTGCTCCGTCCACTGGGCTAGTCGACTCACTCCAAGTCAAGTCAGTCAAGCAGTCGTCCGGTCTCAGCCAGTTACACGGTCTCCGTACTCCGCATGCTCACCACTGGGAGGGTCCGCTCCAAGAGCTACAGGTCGATACTCCAAGTATCTCAAAGTCCCACGAAGAAGTATCTCAAAGGACTGTCTCGTCATAGGGGTCTCAACACAACAGACGGCGCGTCAATCAGACGCCCGGTCTGTGAGTTATTAGCCTTTTCGTCCCAGGGGCCCGGTTGGTTTCGTGAGCGAACCAAACCCAGCCGTATCTCAACTGTACCCCGAACTCTTATAGGGTATACTCATAGGGACCGTTTCTCAACGATTTCACCAACGCCGCTGACGGTTCGTCAAACGGACGTTCTGTCAGAAAGGTATCAGCTTTTCCATTACAGGGGCCCGGTTGGATTTCTATGCGATCCAACCCAGCCACTATCCATCTGCATCCAAATCTCGGGCGGAGAATGTCAAAAGTTCCGTATCGTCAACAGGAACTCAATGCAACAGACGACACGTCAATCGGACGCCCGGTCTGAGAGTTATTGGCCTTTTCGTTCTAGGGGCCCGGTTGGTTTTTAAGGCAAAACCAACCCGACCGTACTCCACCTGCGTCCAAACCTCGGGCGGAGTATGCCAAAAGATCCGTCTCATCAATAGGAATTCAATGAAACAGACGGCGCGTAAATCGGACGCCCGGTCTGTTAGTTATTGGTCTTTCCGTCTCACACCCACCCCGGGAAACTTCCCAGGAGGTCACCCATCCTGATCACTACTCTTGGCCAAGCACGCTTAACTATGGAGTTTTAACCACGTAGACTTCCGAAAAGGAAGGTGCACCTTCAGTATAGTATACGGAAACGACCGTCTCGATCCAAGGACCGTGTTGCCGCTGACGGCGAGTCGTTTGGAGGCTCGTAGCCCAAGATACGGGCATTTGACCAAAATTGGTCCGAAACTGGGGGTCTTGGCCTGGGCCGACCCGGCCCGACCCCCCCCCCCCCCCCTGGGTCGGCCGAACGGGGTCGACCCGCCCCGGGCGGCGACCCTGCTCGGAAAACCCGGCTCGGCGCGGCAGCGCGGTCCGGCGCGGCGGCGCGGTCCGACACGGTGGCGCGGCCTGGGCGTCATTCGTGTGCCGCGCGAGGGGGGCAAAGCCCCCGCCTTTCCTTAGCTAGCGGCGCGGCAAGCTGCCGCACCTAAAGAAAAACGGCCCCCCCTCACGTGGGGGCCTGCCTTCGAGAAAACGGGGGGCCGCCTCCCCCCCCCCCCCCCTTTGTGAAACTGGCCCCCCTCATAATGGGGGGGGGGCCTTTAAGGCTTGCCAGGGGAAATTATTTCCCCCGGTTTTCTCCCTTCCGGCCGGCCCGACCTGGCCGGCCGGTTCTTCCTCAACGGGACCGGCACGACCGGTCTCCCTTCCGGCTTCCGACACCGGCGGCCCGGCTGGCCGCCGGTCTTCTCGTTCCGCCGCGGCCCGGAACCGGCCGCGGCCTTCGTTGTCCAGCGTGTTGCGACGGCACCGCGCCCCTCCACCACGGCCCCGCTCCGGCCACGGCGCCTTCAACTTTCTTCGACGCGGCGCGATGGCGTCGCATCCTTGCATTATTTAACGACACGGCGCGACGGCGCCGTGCGTTTCTTGCCGCATGATCCTGTGCAGTGCGACGGCACCGCGCCACACCCGTTTCAATCCACAACAAAATCAACATGAATAGGAGGAGGGTCGGCCGTGTTCGTGCGGTCCGGCCCCCTCGCATTATTTGCTAACAATCGGCCTTTAATGAATGACAAACTTTCAGAATCTTTTAAATTAAATAAAAAGATTTGGAATCAAGGCCCGACAAATATAAACCTTCAAGTTCAAAAAAGAGATCCACATAACTTAAAAAAGTTAAAACCCCTACCTTGATTTAAGAGGTGACGAGATTCGGCGTCACGAAAAAAGATGTCGCGGAAGAAGACGTCGTCGGTATTGTGGGTATGGCGTCGCGGAAGACGGTTCCCGAGAACGTGGCATTCTTAGTCGATGTCCGATTGTTCTTCGCGTTCTCTGTAAAGAGGATGAAGAAACTTCAAGACGTCTAAGCCTTCTTTCCAAAAGCTCTCAAACAACACAACCCAACCAAATGAAATAAGTTCTCCACTTATTTAATTAACTTCACATGGCTTTTGAAATTCAAGTGTTTGAAATTCAAAAGACTCACACAACTCAACACATTAAAATCAACTCATTTAAGACATAAGTTATAACTAAGTTAAAAATCATTTAATTGGGAGTTGAGGGGTTTTAGAGGATATGAAGAGGTGGGGTTCGTGTGGGCCCCACCACCCTCATAACCTCCCAAGGGAGGTTGGGTGGTTACCCAACTTCCACCATGAGCTAACACTTAGAGTAAGTTAATAAAAATTGTAGTGTAGTTATAAAATAAACTTCCACAATTTTTATTATCAACACTCGTGTAAACGCAACTCCGGAACAGGAGTTCTTAAGTAATTATCGGCGTTGCGGTTCCATCGGTGCCCTCGGAATTCGATTCTGGGCACCGGTTCAAAAGATAGAAATTTTTGCTCGCTCGTTCACTGAACGTACCCGAGCCAAACTTCGGAAATAAAATACGAGCACACCGGGCCTCGGAATCAGGTGCCGTCAGAAACTACGTTCTTGTAAAATTCAAAAGAAAATTAAGAAAAAAATTTCCTTGAAATTTCCGGGTCTTTGCATTACTCCCACCTCAGGGATTTACGTCCCCATAAAGCTTCAACACAAACTAGGGTCACAAAAGCGGTATAGAACACGCATATGAGCCTTCCGCTCCTATGTGCTCACCTGGAGGTTTCCGTACTGCCAAAGAAAGTGCACCCAAGGAATCGATCGTCCTCGTAGGATCTTCTCTTGACGATCCTTGATCCCCACAGGAATCTCCGTGAAAGACACCCCATCGCCATCATCCAGCTCCTCATGGTCGATGGTATGCGAAGGGTCGATCACGTATCTCCTCAGTTGAGATTTGTGGAAGTCGTCGTGCACCTGGTGCAACTGCGATGAATGGGTCAAGTGGTAAACTACCCTGCCTACCTAGCTGGGGACCTAAGAAGGTTCGCCGAACCTCGGAGATAACTTTCCACCTTGGCCACTTCTCCGTAAACCCCATCGAGGTGAGACCCGTATAAGGACGTGATCGTCATCCTCGAACTCCAGAGGTCTCCATTTTCTGTTAGAACTGAAACTTAAAAGACTGCTGCCACCAGGGTAAGGTTGACCGAATCAAGAGTGATCGGTCGCACCCTTCTGTGAAAGAGTTTATCGTGTGTTGCCTGGGGTTTCCTTTTCACCGACCAAGGAAAACCCTTCCCGACGTTTTCCTAAAACCGTCAATTTGAGTATGAACAGTTATAGCCCATTCCATACTCAAACTAACATCGTAAGGCCTCGACGCTTCCACCAAGAGATTCCAACCGAAACTCTCTCCTCGAGGGTCTGACCACACCATCGACATAAGTGTGATTATTGAGTCTCCTCCCAAGGTATATCCAGACGTGAAGGTCAAGTCCACGGCTTACCGGAAACTCTAGGTCTGGAACAAGATTTGTGAAAGCAAGGAATGATTCACATCAACGTCTGTTACTACAGCAGCTAGTAGTGGACACAGATTGCCCATTGAATCATTTCTAAAGCCATTGGATCACACTCTTTGACCGCATGCAGCCGCACTCTTCCTCCGCCCTCCAGCTCCCTAAGCCTGACAGGAAAAACAAAGGCGGGTGGTTGTACAATGTTATGATGCACACCAACTCATGCTGCTCTCCTAGCTCTGCCTCCATGTCTGCTGATTTGTAGACTCATCTCTCCTTTAATCTTCCTCTTCTTTAACACGCCCAAGTCTCTAAGACTGGAACCCGTTTCCTATTTCTTACTGTACTGCGCAGTCTTCATCCTCTCTGGGATGTCCTGGACCTCCTTTAGTCTCACAAGAGCTGCTATTATTTCTTCTTTGCCGAAAAGAGAAATCTGTTCTCATCCCCTGGATGAACCACATTCGTTTCCTAATACAGTCAATCCCAACATGAATGATGTATTCATGACATGGATGACGTCGTAAGGCCTTGACGTAACTACCAAGAGATACAACTGTCACTCTCGCCTCCAAGGGTCGAGTCACGCTGTCGGCATCAGTGTGAGGTCACTGGGTCTCCTCCAGTAGAAATCTCGAAAGTGAGGGTCAAGTCAACAGTTTTAACCGGTACCACTCAGTGTCAACCAAACAAATGACAGGAAAGCAAACAAAGATAAGTGTCTTTTTATTATTGCAGCTCATAGTACAAGACACGAATACAACAGCAACATGGAACTAGAAGTACAAGGAACATAACCACTAGTTCTGCTCCTGTCCACGCTCGGGGTGTAGAGCTACTGGCACAAACTCCACCCTGAAGAAGGTCTCGAAGTCTTCCCATGCAAAGTTCATCCCGTCGCAAAACTGAATCAAGTGGCTCCACCACCTGCCTGCTGCTGCCTGAAGGAGGCTAGTAGCAAAGATCATCATGAAGTCTGTCGGCGTCCCCACTAGCCTGAAGACTCTCACCACAACCTCCAGCCAAACCTCAGCGGCCTGCGGGTCCGTCTCTCCCCGGAACCTGGGTGGCCTCTGGTGCTGGAACTCGTGCAGTGCGCTCAAGCGTCGTGCATCGCCTACTGCTGGGGCTGGTGGCATCGGTGGCCCAACAGGTAGCAGTACCACTGGTGCCTCCACTGGTGCCTCAACTGCAAGAGGGTCCTGTACCGAAGCCTCGTCGCTCGACAGGCTGTCAGCACGCACATCCCTATGGGCTCTAGCTGGTCGTCCGTGAAAAGGCATCCTGAAAGAAACATCGTGACACGGTCAAATGTTTATACCTGGTGAGCTGACCTAGTTTGAGCTGTTTTAAGGGAAAACCTTTGAAAACACACACACAATCAGTGTTTCGTGCAAAAAGTCGGAAATCAGTTGTCAGGGTCTTGGTGTATGGATACGTTGGTCGCCCGCACAAACACTGGAATCCCTGAACTGAAAACCACACTCAGTACTCTCAACACTATTGCTTCACAGAAAGAAACATCAGAGTTATAAGTTCAGCGGTAGAACCGAACTCCTATGATACCAATTTTTCACGACCCGTCCTCGGGGCCCGTGCCGTGACTACCCCAAGCCCGCCTTCCATAGGCCAGGGGCTGGCGACTAGCACCAAGGCATAAATCTCGGTAAAAAGGGAAGGCATTGCCTTTGTAAAGTAAACAATCACACAGAGTACAAGCGGATTAAGTAAACACTAAGTAAAAACTGAGTACAACAGTAAGTGCAGAAAGTAAAAAGGGTCCGAAAATACAGGCCCAACTGTAAAGTACAACTCGAAAGGGAAAACAACAACTGAAAAGTAAAGCTGCTACGCCGAGCTGTCCACTGGAAATCCCATCTGAAGGGTGGGTACAGATAGCTCCTATGCTCCTCGGGTCCCGCCGTCCGCTCCGAGTATGTCCCGCCCAGTGGTCTACCTCCGGGTACCGCCTCATCGTCACGTCCACCTCTGGGTAACATATTGGTTTGAGGTCCTCCTCCGGGTACCATCTCGTCGTATAGTCCACCTCCAGGTACCGTCCAGTCCTCGAACACTCGGCATCTGTCAGCACTGCCCGTCGTCTGCAACCAACACAACGAGGTGCGGGCATAGCCCGTGTAGGGGTGAGTATAACGATAGTCAGTAGGGACCCCGAGACCCTCAAGGTCTCACTAAAACCAACAAGGATAACCACATAGAAGATCTCAAAAGATAAACTCTACTTAGGTATATGCCCATACATATACCTAAGTTATCAAGTAACCCATCTCAATCATGATGTAAACACAAAGGTCAAAAGTCTCAGATCAAACCAGTATTTTCATTATCGAAACTGTAACTGCTGAAGAGCTTCATCTCAGGAGTGTACAGTGGTCCTGTCACGACTCTGAGGTACTGCTCACTAACCTAATACTGCTGAAGTACTCCTCCTGTCGAGTACCGCGGGTCAGCCACCCAGACACAGTAGTGCTTCCCGCCGAGGTATGTCACCCAAACACAGTAGTGCACACCCCCTAGTAGCCTGTTGAGGTACTCTCCGGACGAGTACCGCGGGTCTGCACTGTCACATAGGTAGTGCTCCGTCCGCCATGGGTATGCACCTCAGAAAGTAGTGCTCCGTCCACTGGGCTAGTCGACTCACTCCAAGTCGAGTCGGTCAAGAAGTCGTCAGGTCGCAGCCAGTTACACGGTGTCCGTACTCTGCACGCTCGTCACTGGGAGGGTCCGCTCCACGAGCTACAGGTCGATACTCCAAGTATCTCAAAGTCCCACTAAGAAGTATCTCAAAGGACCTCCTCGTCATAGGGGTCTCAACACAACAGACGGCGCGTCAATCGGACGCCCGGTCTGTGAGTTATTAGCCTTTTCGTCCCAGGGGCCCCGGTTCGTTTCATGAGCGAACCAAACCCGGCCGTATCTCAACTGTACCCCGAACTCTCATAGGGTATACTCATAGGGACCGTTTCTCAACTCGATCACCAACGCCGCTGACGGTTCGTCAAACGGACATTCTGTCAGAAAGGTATCAGCTTTTCCGTTCCAGGGGCCCGGTTGGCTTTCTGTGCGATCCAACCCAGCCACTATCCATCTGCATCCAAATCTCGGGAGGAGAATGTCAAAAGTTCCGTATCGTCAACAGGAACTCAACGCAACAGACGACGCGTCAATCGGACGCCCGGTTTGAGAGTTATTGGCTTTTTCGTTCAGGGGCCCGGTTGGTTTTTAAGGAAAAACCAACCCGACCGTACTCCACCTGCGTCCAAAACTCGGGCGGAGTATGCCAAAAGATCCGTCTCATCAATTGTAATTCAACGAAATAGATGGAGCGTAAATCGGACACCCGGTCTGTTAGTTATTGGCCTTTCCATCTCACACCCACCCTGGGAAACTTCCCAGGAGATCACCCATCCTGATCACTACACTTGGCCAAGCACGCTTAACTATGGAGTTTTAACCACGTAGGCTCCCGAAAAGTAAGGTGCACCTTGAGTATAGTATAACGAAACGACCGTCTCGATCCAAGGATCGTGTTGCCGCTGACGGTGAGTCGTTTGGAGGCTTGTAGCCCAAGATACGGGCATTCGGCCAAAAGTGGTCTGAAACTGGGGGTCTTTGCCCGGGCCGACCCGGCCCGACCCCCCCTGGGTCGGCCGAACCAGGTCGACCCGCCCCGGGCGGCGACCCGGCCCGACGACCCGGCCCGGCTCGGAAAACCGGGCCCGGCGCGGCGGCGCGGGCCGGTGCAGCGGCGCGGTCCGGCGCGGCGGCGAGGGCCGACACGGTGGCGCGGCCTGGGCGTCGTTCATGTGTCGTGCGCGGGGGGAAAATCCCCCGCCTTTCCTCAGCTGGCGGCGCGACAACCTGTCACGCCTAAAGAAAAACGGACCCCCTCACGTGGGGGCCTGCCTTCGAGAAAACGGGGGGCCGCCTCCCCACTATTTGTGAAACCGGCCCCCCTCATAATTGGGGGCCATTAAGACTGGCCGGGGTAAATTATTTCCCCCAGTTTTCTCCCTTCCGGCCGGCCCGACCTGGCCGGCCGGTTCTTCCTCAACGGGACCGGCAAGGCCGGTCTCCCTTCCAGCTTCCGACACCGGTGGCCCGGCTGGCCGCTGGTCTTCTCATTCCGCCGCGGCCCGGAATCGGACGCGACCTTCATTGTCCGGCGCGGTGCTACGGCACCGCGCCCCTCCACCGTGGCCCCGCTCCGTCCGCGGCACCTTCAACTTTCTTCGACGCTGCGTGACGGCGTCGCGTCCTTGCATTATTTAACGACGCGGCACGACGGCGCCGCGCATTTCTTGCTGCATGATCTTGCGCAGTGCGACAGCACCGCGCCACACCCGTTTTAATCCACAACAAAATCAACATGAATAGGAGGAGGTTCGGCCGTGTTTGTGCGGTCTGGCCCCCTTGCATTATTTGCTAACAATCGTCCTTTAATGAATGATAAACTTTCACAATATTTTAAATTAAATAAAAAGATTTGGAATCAAGGACCGACAAATATAAACCTTCAAGTTCGAAGGATAGATCCACATAACTTTAAAAAGTTAAAACTCTACCTTGATTTAAGAGGTGACGAGATTCGGCGTCGCGAAAATTGATGTCGCGGAAGAAGACGTCGTTGGTATTGCGGGTATGGCGTCACGGAAGACGGTTCCCGAGAATGTGGCGTTCTTCGTCGATGTCTGATTGTTCTTCGCGTTCTTTGTCAAGAGGATGAAGAAACTTCAAGACTTCTAAGCCTTCATTCCAAAATCTCTCAAACAAAACAACCCAACCAAATGAAATATGTTCTCCACTTATTTAATTAACTTCACATGGCTTTTGAAATTCAAGTGTTTGAAATTCAAAAGACTCACACAACTCACCACATTAATATCAACTCATTTAAGACATAAGTTATAACTAAGTTAAAAATCATTTAAGTGGGAGTTGAGCGGTTTTAGAGGATATGAAGAGGTGGGGTTCGTGTGGGCCCCACCACCCTCATAACCTCCCAATGGAGGTTGGGTGGTTACCCAACATCCACCATGAGATAACACTTAGAGTAATTTAATAAAAATTGTAGTGTAGTTATAAAATAAACTTCCACAATTTTTATTATCAACACTTGTGTAAACGCAACTCCGGAATAGGAGTTCCTAAGTAATTATCGGCGCTGCGGTTCCCTCGGGGCCCTCGGAATTCGATTCCCGGCACCGGTTCAAAAGATAGAAATTTCCGCTCGCTCGTTCACTGAACGTACCCGAGCCAAACATCGGAAATTAATTCCGGGCACACCGGGCCTCGGAATCAGGCGCCGTCAGAAACAGTGTTCTTATAAAATTCCAACGAAAATTAAGAAAAAAATTTCCTTGAAATTTCCGGGACTTTACAAATAGTATTTATAGTATCTATGAGAAAATATATATTTTTGCTTTAAAATGATGTGATTTTAAGATCTTTTAATTTTTTTCTCTAAATACATTAGGAATCTCCCAAAACATATAATATATTTTATTTCGTAATAATATTTTAGTTAATAGTGTGACACATTTACAAAAAAAGTTAATTAATTTAAAAATTTTATTCATTTTGATTATAAACTAATTAAAACTGCTCATATTAGGAAGAATCCATGTGAAAAACCATGGGATGGGTTGTTGTTTTGGATATTTTATTATTTTGAGAAAAAACCCTAAATAATAAAGAAATTCACATCTTTTCCAATATTAATCCATTAGATATTTTCATTTATCTCCACAATAACTCATAATATCAAGACCATAAACTTCTATACACTTTATAGTGTCCTTCGAAGGGGTTCTCAAGCTCGGAAGAGGCCCCTCCAAAGCTTTTGAAATCACACACTCAAGAGACCTTCTTCTCTACAATTAAAATTCAATCACATTCATTTCAATTAGTTATTGTAATCTCAATTGGTTATATTGTAATTAATTTATAATAATAAACTTTAATTCTAAATTATTTTATTCGAATAAGGAATCATTTTTCCTCCCCCGTTTAGACCCTTACCTAAGTTGTTACCATGCCAAAATTCCATAACAGATCCTCACATTCGCTTATTTATTCAAATTTATTTATATACATATTCATTCTGTTTCAATTTACTGATGTTGAAACAAGTTTTTACATTTAAATATAACATCCCATTTTGTATCCAAATTATGATATACCCATTTAACTCTCATAATCAATTTTTATAAATTTTCCTGCAATTCATTTATGCCGCTGATAATTTACCAAGATTTTACATGCCAAAATAATTGTGTAGTGAATAAAATAAAAATTATTATATCAATAAAATATTATACATTATGAATATATAATTATTTATTAGGGATTTATATTTATTTATTATTAATTCCTTTATCGATAAATAAATTATGATGATGAATGAATCTATGTGGTATGATCTATGTAGCACACAAAAGCGTGATAACAAAATGAATATGATGGGTGTGCCTAGACAATGCCCCAATGCATTGGGTAATTTTTAGTGTCATGATACATCATTTTGGTATAGAAAATGAACCTAATTACTTTAATGTTCTTTTTCTGTCATTATGTCTTCGCAGTTTTTTCCTAGACCTATATTTATGATTCAGTGTTTTATGTTGTTGTAATGTTTTCCATGTTAGGATTATCATGATATATAATGAAATATTATAAATTTTTCTATAATTCATCATTGGTATAACTATTTTATAACATGTACCACTGATTCCTTTTTTATTCCCTTAATTATTTATTTCTCACCCAATTATTATGTTTTCCCCTGGTTATCCAATGTAGTTTCATGTACAAATGATTATTTTTAGCATATTGATGATGTTTTAAATAATGATATTGTTTCCCCTATTTTATGTTCTTATTTAGTTTACCTAATTCGTAATAAAAATAGATATCTTAATCATCTAGTTTGTATTAAGTGTAGTATTTTTTATTAGTCTAGTATTAATGTGAAATTAAATAATTAGGGTTGTTACAATTTGTATAAGAAAAATTGTTTAGTTGTTTTTTGGATTATTATTAGACAACTATTGTGGAAGACATAAGGATACGACTAGGTAAAAGAAAATATCCAAAAAAATTGTAATTATTTAGTAGATGTATTATCAATAAAATACATCCATGCCTGGATACTAAAAGTGGATTTGGTTTTGGCATAAATGTACCTAAGAGTAATTAAATATATAATGGGTTCTTAGCCTCTATTAGGGTATCCTAATACATGATAATGGGCCTTACAATGAACCTTTTTTGACACTCCTAGTTTATATTCCCTGGTATATTAAAAAAATCATAAAACCCCATTATTAAAGGAATAAAACAGTAATCCAATATAAATATATGTTAGAAAATTGATCATGTATAAAATAGATCTAATACTTAAAATTCATTTTATTGGAAATAATTGTAACATATATGTTCTCCCATTAATGTAATTTTATCCCCCTATATGTTTTTAATAATTTAAAATAATCAGTTCCAGTATTCCTTTTATTCTATATAATGGAATGAAAAGGGAGGAATAATTTAAACAATAAACCTAATGGGAAATGTGTTGACTATCCCAATGATATTCCAAACATGATGATAGTGTGAATAACTAATTTTTTGAAAATAATCTCTAAAATAACTCATGTTAAAAAAGAAACCTAGAATAATAGATTCCGCCCCAAAGATAGTATAATCTATGATTGAAAAATTTATGTGGAAAATTTCTCTTAATTTAAATGAATCATTTGATCCCTTAATCCTGGAATAATGTATAAAATCTATTGAGAATATATTATCCATCCTTCAATGTTTAAATCAAGAGTCTGTTCCTGTGGATGTTTATCGAATGGAGGTTTATGATTATTAGTTGTGTAAATGGAAAAAAAAATAAAAAACCTAATAATGATATTGAAGCAATGAAGTTGAAGAAATTTTGGAATGTGTTTTTTTATAAATACTTTTCTCCCATTATCCAAATTAAAATGGCATTGAGTATCCCCTCCCTCGATCTATGAGAAAGATGAATCTATTTGGGTGTATGTCGATACCTTCACAAGAATTACAGAATAAAACTATAGTTTTTTCATTAACTATAAATATAATGTTGACCACTTATTTGGGGTAAAAAAACCTTCTATAAGAAAATCCCTAGTGATCCATGGCACTGATATCTAGGAGGAAATATTTTTATGTTCCCTCAAATTCTAAATGGAGACCATTTAATCCCATCGATATCATTGGGATTAGAATCAGTAAAAGAATTTAATTATAGAGGTCTAATGGAGAAATCTAATGGTATTATGAAATTTCATCATCCCACTTATCTATAGTATGTAAAGATTCACTCTAAAAATGTCATACGGGGGATAATAAAATGCTTCCGGAATGGTAATTAGAGGAAAATAACTAAGGTTTTCTGAGAGTTTAAACCCTCTAATGCGATGTAGGAAAGGGGTGATCTATTAAACCCTGAAGGTATTTTCCATTACATCACCTACATGGAGCCAATTAACTTTGTAAACCAATTAACTGAGCCAAGGGTAAAAATACCAAGACCCTATTCTCCTGGAGTTGGTGCTAAAACATGATGTGTTATTTCATTGTAAAAGAAAAAGAAAAATATCCCAATACATTACAAAATCGAGGACAGCTTACCTGTCTATGTTTTGTATAATAATACATAAAAATTACATTACAATAAAGATGAAATTGAGTAAAATAATAATCTTTATTGCACCACCTCAAAATAGAAATAAAATCATGGCAAAATATACTAAAACAGTACAAAATCAATTTAAAATGTAGGGTGAGCATTTAATATGCCATGTGAGGGGTTTTAAAATGCTAATGAAATTTTTTAAAAATATTTTCTTGAAGTAAAATTAGTTATATACAATTCACTAAAGATTTATAAAACATATAAATCCTTATAATTTGGAAGATATTAATTTCATGAAATAATTATATTCAAAATTATCATTGGGAAATTTCCATTGAAAATAATAATTTTTTATGGTTTACATATGTTACATGGAAGACCATAAAAACCCATAAGGCCACTTGTTATAACTCGTATGGATCAAATTTTCCATTTTTATTATGGTGTCACACACTATTACAAAACACAACATTCATTAGAGTAGTGAAATGTTTTTAAAACACATTCAATGTACCTACCTACTTCAATCCTAACCCAGAACATTTAAAAAATACATACTTGTTATTATTTTCATAAAAATAATGTATCATTTCTTATAGCTTGTCATCAACATATTCTTTAGAGTTTCAAAACCAATTTTATGGAGATTCCCATGTATAAAAATAAGTGTTCTTAGTTGAAAATAACAATTAAATTGGTTAATAAAATAAATAAAAACATAATCTAAAAATTCATGGTTGTCATTTGTAATTTCAATTATTGACATACCTAATTATGCATGACATACCAAAAGATATAGATATTATTTCACACATGAAATCATATCCAGTCTTGGGTTATCACAAAAAAATGATAGTAAATATTAATTATAAATAAAATTTACCTATAAAATATAAACCATAAAATGATGAACTAAGAAAAATTTCAAATATTTTCATATAAAATTAAAAATGAATATCAAATCAAATTTATTTATTAAAATAAATAGATCTAATTATATATACAAATCATTATATATAAAATGATATAATGGATATATAATCAAACCCATTGAAAAAAATAATTAATCACCATTAAAAACATAAACATTAATAAAAAATACCATATATTATAAATTACTAACAATAGATATTTTATAGATAAATATAAATTCTTATATATATGTATAAACAATATAATTTTTTTAAATCAAAATAATCCCCTACAAGTCGTATTCTTTTAAAATAATTTTTTTTACCAAAACACACATCTCATATATATTAAAATTAGATAGCTATATTTGGACATATATGCACATATATATAAACATATATATGTAACCCTTTGAAAAATGAAAAAAAATTGAATAATAAAAAAATCCCTTAATAATAACTTATTAAATGAAACTAATTTTATCCCTTACAAAATATATGTTATAAGATTAAATTTAAAACCTAAACCTAAAATAAAACAATATGAATAAGGGATTTATCAAGAACATAAATTTAAAAAAAATATTTATCATCAAGAATTATTAATGAGAAGAAAAATATACGTTTATTTTTTATATACTTATATATATATATATATATATTGTTGAAATAAGTCTAAAAAAATTGAATCCTTTACTTTATAAATAAAAAAATAAAATAATCTAGGATAAAATAAAAATTAGAAGATAAAATTTAGAACATTGCCCTTATATAAATTAATATGAATAAGGGGATTAGGAGGAACCTAATTTTTTAAAAAATACTTATAATAAATAATTCTTAAATAAGAGAAATATGTATGTATATAAATGTGTATATACTTATATATATATATATATCTGTGTCTGTGTGTGTGTGTTTTGATGAAATAAAACATAAAACAATTTAATACCTTATATTATAAATTAAAAAAATAATAAATTCGATACTTATTATTTGATTTTATTGGACTCCAAGAAAAAAGATAAATAATTGAATGGGTTTTTAGGATGTGAATCAGGTATATTGGGGGTGCAAAGTGGCACTTTTATAAAAAAAATTATTATATCATCTCATTTCATGATTGGTTTACTATTATAAATTAGAAAGTATATTTGATTGATTGGATGTATATTAATATTTATATCATTGGAATCACGAGGAATCCATGGGAGATGATATTTCAATGATTTGTTTAAAATTTATCTAATTAATTTTGGAAACAAAAAAATAGAAAGGGCTAAGTGGAGAGGATTACCTTAAAAGTGGATGTAAATGGAGAAATGGAGGGGTCGGCCAACAGGTTTAAGGATGTAGAAAAAATAGAGATGTTGGTTGGGGATTGGAGGGAAGACATAGATGATATTTTGTTAGTTAGGAGGCAGAAAGTCATCCCAACAGTAGTGGTCTTTTTTATCAGATATTATCATTGGGACCTTCTCAGTGGTTTAGTGATGGTAGGTCATGTAAGTGGCCCGAGCACCATGGTCGATGGTGGTGGTGTGTAAATTTCATAGTTGGATTTTCTGTAGAGAAGCGGTTGGGAGGTTTTCTCTAGTGATCGTTTAGAGAAGGAGGACTACCTGTTCACTGACACAAGTACCAGTGGTTTCGAGGGGGCTACGTCTCATCATTCATGGGATAAAGACAACTTCTTCGTTTTTACATTTTTTTAATTTAATCATTTCGTTTATTATTATATAGATATACGACAATATTTTTTTACATAATTGAAATCCAGGTATCATATATATGTATATATATATATATAAATTTATAATGCATGACTAAAATAAAATAATGTTATCATTAAATGAATATGTATAATTTAATTATTTTATTATTATATAGTCGCATATACAAAAAGTAATAATTTTATAAATATGATCTTCATACATAATTCATAACTAATATAAGTTAATATATTTATATATATATATGTTATTATGAAATCCAAATTAATTATATTTATTAAGATAGTTATAATAGTCAAAATATATTTATATATATTAAATTTTAAAAATTTATTCATTCAAAATATTTATAATCTCTTGATGTTTTATAAATACATTTATATATATGTGATATTTTAAACAAATTAATATCACGAAACATCATTTTTTTAAGAAAATTAATTTAAAATAAAATTTGAAAATTATAAATAATTATTATTATTATTTCTGTGTATTAAAATATAATAAAATTAATTAATACAGTTAATTTAAATTATTATTTTTAAATAATATCATCTGAAAATTTTTATTATTTTATTATAATTATTAAAAACAAATCAATTTAATAAAATATTTATATAATAAAAATATTTTTTTAATTTCTTGGATGTCACATTCTCTAATTATTAAATAGCATCTCGCCCTCACAATTCATTCATCAGAATAAAAACATTTCTATGTTTTTGTTAATTTTTTTTAATCTAAGACCGTTAAAATTATAGACTCTACTTCATAGATGATAACATAAAATATATAAATTTATCTATACTATTCCTGCGATACTAATTATAAATCTTATGACCCTAGAATCCAATCTTGTGCTAAAACATGATATGTAAATTTTTATAGAATGAAACTGACTATCTACAGAACATATTACCTAATAGAGTGTTTTACCGGTCTAGGTTTTGGAGTATTATATACAATTATTACATTACAATAAAAAATAAATTAAGAAAAAAATAGGATTTCTTGTAGCCCTCCTCTATAAAGAACAATACATAACATATAAATCTATTAAACTAGTCAATATTTAAGTAAATAAGTAGGGTGATCATTTAGTATGCCCAATAATGGGTTTTAAAACATTTATAAAATAGTTTACAAATATTATCAAGAAACAAAAATAAAAATATATACACTTCAATGTAGATTTAAAAAACATTGAAAAACTTATAATTTATAAAAAAATATATTCAATAAAAATTATATTTGAAAATATCATTGGTAATTCTTCATCGAAAATAATAATATTCTGTCAGTTACTATTGATACATGGAACACTACAATGAAACCCATAATGTAACTAGTCATAACTCATATGGGACAATGTTCCATTATGTATTATGGAATCACACCCCATAACATAACATGATATACATTATAGTTGTTCCAATTCTTGAAAAGACATTCAATGGACCTTTCATTCTCAATCCTGTCTGAAAACATTTTAAAAATACATACATGAAATTAATTTTTTATAATGAAATTAATAATTCATATAACAAGACATCACAATATTATTGAGTGTTTCCAAACCCATTTTTAGGGGGATATCAGGCATTAGAATATGTTTCATTAATTAAACATCATAAATAAAGTGGAAAATGAAATTAAATTACCCTTAATCTAAAAATTCATGGAATGTCAGTTATAATTTAGATGATGGACATACCTAGTTATGCATGACATACCAAGGCTTTCATATACAATTTATCAAATAAAATAATATCATTTATTTTTTAAAAAAATAAAATGATATTATATATAAATTACAAACAAAACCTATAGAGTATATATAAACAATAAAATGATCAAATAAGATCAATTTATAATCATTACTTATAGAATTGAAAATTATTGTCTAATACCTTTTATTTCTTCATATAAATTTATATTATTATATATATATATATATATCATTATTTATAAAATGATATAATGAAAATATAATCCAACCCATTGATAAAAATAAATTATCCCCTTTCAAAATGTAAACATAAAAAAACAATATCTTATAAATTTTTAACAACATAAATTTTATAGTTTTATATCAATATATAGACATATATATATATATATATACGTATACATTTCTAAACAACCTATTCTTATTAAAAGAAAATAAAACCTTAAAACCTATAAGTATTAGAAATAAAATTTAGAAACAAAACTCTTTCTCATATATACATTAAATTGATAGGTATATATGTGTATATATATGCATAAATATATACACATATTTATATACCCCTTAGTAAAAAGAAATTATTTTTATGATAAAAATGATCCCATAAAGAAAACCTTATAACATAAAAAGAATTTTACAACTTAAAAAATATATGTTAGAATATAACATTTAAAACATAACCCTTACATAATTCCATTTGAATACGGGATTAATGAGGAAAATTAATTTTAAAAAAATATTTATCATCGATAATTAATAAATTGAATAAATAGGTACGTATGGATTTTTGTAGGTAATTATATATATATATATATATATATATGTTTTGATGAAATTAAACATAAACAAATTGAATCTTTCGCATGATAAATTAAAAAATTATAATAAACCCCATAGAAAATATAAGTTAGAGGATAAAATTTAAAACACAATTCTTACAAAAATCCATAAGAATAAGGGGTTTATGAGGATCAAAAATCTAAAAAAATATATTTGTGATCTTGAATTCTTAAATGTATGAAATATGTATGTATATATTTGGGTATATACATATATATATATATGTCTGTGTGTGTGTCTATTATGATGTAATCAAACATAAAAAAACTGAATCCCAAACTTAATAAATTAAAAAAAATCCTTACTTGTAAGTGGACAGTGTTAGACTCTGGATAAAATGAACAATAATAATATGGGTTTTCAGGAATGGAATCAGGTATTTTGGTTGCTCAAAGTGGGGATATTTTAAAAAAAATATATCATATTTTACCAATTCATGGATGGTTTACTATTATAAATTTTCAAGGTATGTTTTATTTTTTTGCAATGTATATATATTTATATTAAGGGATTCTAGTAGAAGCCATGAGACATGATAATTTACTAATTTATTTAAAATTTATAAAATTAATTTTGGTTGAAGAACAAATAAAAATGGGCATAGATGGTGGGTGAAATCAACATTGGAAATTAACTGAAAAATGGTTGGGTTTACCTACATGTTCGATGATGTGGAAAAGTGAAGATGTTTCTTGGGGGTTTGGATAGGGAGAATGAGGCTGTGTATATTGGGTGGCAAAAAGTAATCATAATATTAGTCATCGACTGTATATGGTGATAGTAGAATGAACTTCTCGGTGGTTTGGTGATGGTAGATCGAGTCAGAGGCCCAATCACCACAGTCAATGATAATAGTGTTGGATGGTTGGAGCTGGTAAGCTTACAGAAGAGATGGTGGAGTTTTTTTTGTTTATTGTTTGGAGAGGGGGGCATGCCCGACCAGTTTTACATAAAACAAAATAATCAATATATATATATATATATAATAGGCTCTTTTAAAAACACAATCATAAAATGAATAGACATAATTTAATTATTTTCTTAATATATTGCCACAATTCAAAAAATTGTAATATTTTATAAATCTAATGTTATTCCCATATATAAAACTAATATATATTGGTATATATATGTCATTCCAAAAAAAAATAATTAAATTTATATATATAAATATAATACTAAAAATATATACATATATACTGACTTTAAGAAATTAATTCGTCCAAAATATTTTATAATCTCTTGATAAATTTTGTTAATTTTTTTTATTTACAATAAAAAATTATTTTAATCAAATTAATACAATAAAACAGTGTCAATTTATTGAATAATAATTTAATTTTAAATATTATGACATTAAATAATAATTATAAAAAAATATAAATATTAATTTATAATAAAACTAATTAAAACAATTATATTCAATTATTATTTTTAAAGAAAATTATATCAAAAATATTTTTAGTATTTTAATTGTAAAAATATTCATTTACTAAATTTTTTATATAATAAATCTTGTTTTTTAATTTTTTGGTTGACACAAATGGATTTACAAGACAACTAACAACATTCATGGCAGTAAGGGATATATTTCCTCATCACTGTAACTGAAGTGGATCTGAACATTGAATTAGTGACTAGTACGCTAGTTATTCATTCATAAATAGTCAAAATATAGTTTTTATTCTTCTTATATTCTTTCTTTCATATCACAAATGTTTAGTTGAACAATCCAAACAACACCACAAAGCAAGGATCTATAGCTATCTGTGGAAACAAAAAATGGGACAATTGTTGTATACCATGTTTATAACTCCTTCTAACACAATTTCTTTGATGAATATCCTTGAAAACCATTTCGTACTCCATTTGTTGTAATTTTATTCAATTATAAACATGGATCCTCTTTCTCTATATATAGCCAACAAAAATTTCCACAAGAAGAAAATCACTCTTTGTATTGTGAATTTGACCCAGATTTTTTATTTGTGAAAGGAGGGGGAAGATTCTTGTTTAGCACCATCATGTAAATAGTTGATATTATTTCATGATGATGAATTGTATCTTGCTTAAATGATTATGTATAAGGAAATAACCAACATCAATGACAAGAATATTGTGAGGGAATATGCTGATTTTTTTCCCATGTAATGTATGGTCTTTCTCCAAACTGATAGGTTGAATTTTCAATTGGGCGTATACATAGTGCTTTTTATTTATCCAAAATTCTATATAGAATTTTTTTTATTTAATATTATTATTTGAAGAAAAAATATAGGATAATCATGATAAAAGTTTCATACACCCATGTGGGTCACTATAGGTTACACCAATCCTTTTCATCAATAAAAAGAATCATTCAATGCCCCTTTGCAATGACTATCATGAGCTCAATAAGATCATTATAAAGAACTAGTATCCTCAACCTCATATTGATTTCATTTTCGATTTGATACATAGAGAATTATACATATCTAAGGTGGAACTTTGGGTTGGATATTATAAAATAAGGGGGAAGACGGAAGATATCCTCGAGACTGCTTTTTGTAAATTGTATAGGCTATATGAGTCCATAGTGATTCCACTAGGAATCAATTATTATCTAGCAGTCTTCATAAAGTTAATAATTAGAGTCTATAGATATTAAATAAATAAATTTGTGGTGGGGTTTATACATAATATTCTAATATATTCTAAAATAACATTGAATCAAGAGGAGTATCTTAGCACTTTGCTAAGGACCCTATAAAAGGAGAATCTTTATGCCAAGTAAAAAAAATTCAGTTCTGGTTGAAGGAAGTTTCTTCCTTAGGGAATCTAATTTCAAACAATGGGATATTTGTTAACCCTTCAAAGGAAAAATTAATTGAAGAATGTCATAGGAGAACATATGTGAAATATATCTGTATTTTCCTGTGGTTATCTAGATATTACAATCAATTTTTAAAAAATTCCACATGATTATTAAACCCTCTTACAATGATAACTCATAATGGAGTCATGTTTTTTGGAATAATGAATGTGAAAAGAGCTTCATGGTGTAAAAAATAAGCCTCATCCCTACACCTTCTCTCACACATCCCATTTGTGGATAATATTTTATGTTTTTCACTGGTTCTTACGAAAATATTTTGGGTTGTGTGTTAATGAAAAATAAAAATTTATTGTACTTTTATTCAAGAAAGTTGAAATTTCTTGAACAAAACTACCCGAAAAATTATTTGTACTTGGATTCAACAGTCTTCACACAAAAAATATGGTGGCACTATCTCTTTGGGGAGGAGGGTAAAATGTATAGAGATAAAAAATCCTAATGTATATATTCAGACACAAAGAGATGAATATGAACCAATGATGATTCTTACAGTTGATCAAGAAATTTTACTACTTAATCGACTATGATACATGTAATGTGAATAATGTGTATGATGTTCTATGTAGTATTGATTTATTAATTATATAATCAAATGTAATTCAGATGGATCTTATCATCTTATATTTGAAAATTATGTACATGTAAATCCTAAAGGAAGGAACATCATCAATCTATTCACAAATTATTTCTCAACCACCTCTTCTAGAGAGGTTAAATGATTCTTAAAAAAACAACATGGGAATTCAGAAAAAAGTGTAAACTACAATGAAAGATAAAACCATATAGTTCAATGTTAATAAGGATGTAATAGTGAGATTTGGATCATGACTATGAGTACTATAAAATCTTGATCTAGCAAAAGAGATTTTGGATTATGTACATAGTTCAACATTCTCATTCCACTCAGGACGCACAATGATGTATCAAGATCTCTATGAGAACTGTTAGATTTAAAATATGAAGAAGGAGATCTATGAATATAAATCAATGTTCCAAGAATTTTTGCAGGTGATGTATGAAATGAAGAATTTTATAGGGATAAAGAAACCATTAACCATACCAACATGGAAATGGGAGAACATCACCATGGACTTTTACACCATACATCTGAAGACATATCTAGAGGAATCAATGATATTTGGTGTTTTATGGATCTTCATATATCAATAAGTCACTTTACCACAATTGTAGAGGACTTATAACTAGATCAACCAAAATTGATTTAAATCAGATAAGTATAAAGGCTGTATTGGCCACCACTATTTGTTATATGTGATCAAGTTCTGTGATTCAAATCAAATTTATACAAAAAGATTACAACAAGTCCTAAAATTCGAGATGATGTTTTGTATATCCCATCACCTCCAAAATGATGGAAAAATGTGATTGTACTATTAATACACTAAAATATATGATGAAATAATTTTCTCTGGACTTCAAATGAGGATGAGACCAATGTATTATTGTTTTCAGGATCTTTTTCAACAATAATTTCCACTTGAGAATCCAAATGAATCCCAATGAATACCATTAAGGGTAGTGGTGCAGAATAACAGAATGTTGGGATGAATTTTGGAAATGATTATTCATATGTCCATAAATGAACATGGAAATATTTTAAAATGATAAGACTTTTTATCAACACATCAATGCTACAATGAATTGATTGAAGATATATATTGAAAATAATTGACAAGACCTAGTATTTCATGTTAATTACCTTATATTAATCTACATATCTCTATGGAGGAAGGCGATGTGTTTTGGGAATAGTTGAAATATTATTCTAAGATACATTGTACATTGTGATACCCTTGATCACATTAATAAAGTGTCCTATCAACTAAAAATATCAAAAAACTTATCTCAAGTACAAAATTTATTCCTTGTATTCGTCTTGATAAAGTACATACCAAACCCCTCACATGTTTCCAATCCATAGGCTGTTCCATTAGATAATTATCTTTCCTAGGAAGGGATTCTAGTGATGATCATAGATCATCGAGAAAAATCTCTATGAAATAAGTGAATTCACCAGGTCAATGTGTTCTAGAGAAACCAAAACATTTAAGAAGAATTATGGGAACCAGGTGAGGTGATGACACATAGTTTACCTCATCCATATCAGTGTGGGAAAAGGAAAATTTTTTGGATGAAAATTCATAAGGAGGGAAGTGTGCAACGATATGAACTATTATAAATATTATTCCCCAATTAATTGAATTATATGTCTTATTATATATTGTTATACAAAACCCATTCATATATTATATTTTCTGATATTCAATTGAATTTAAAATACAATTAAATATATTTACCATATATAATATATTCAGTGAACCATGATTACGCGATTATTATAGATATATGGTTTAATCAAATCCAAGTTACACATACAACGAAACGGGTGGCCTCAACTACCGGGATTGAACCCAATGAAGCCCAATTATTGGAGATTACAAAAGAGATATGATTATTGGGATTTACCCTATACCTTTCACAATATGATATCCTAAAACTTAAGTATCATTAAAACCATTTATGGGATATTTAAAATTTCATCGATATTATAGCCTAAACCATGTTCATCAGACCACCCTATTAAATTCTCTCCATAGAACACATTACTCTTATTTTTATTAACGGTGTACTAAAAGTATTTGTATAAATAACCAAGATATTCTAAAATATAGACTATTTTTAATAGAATAATGAATAGTTTTTCATCTTATTTTTGTTACTTCATAATTGATTTTTATTTCCATTCAATAAATCAAAAATAATACTTTGGTTGATATTAAAATTCAATTGAGGAAGTTATTTTTATTAATTAATGGAATTTGAAATAATTTAAATTTTAATAAAATATTATTATAACTTAATTTTTATTAAATTTAAATGATAATATAAAAAATGTAATTTTAACATGAGTTGTAATGTTTTAATTTTCAAAAACTCATCCTTTTAAATAAATTTCAGTTATTATTTATAAAGTGTAATTTGAATGATTAGAAAATTATTTATATAAAATGAATACTTTTTTAGAATCAAATCATTAAAAATATCCAATGGTAAATTTTTCATATTTTTCTAAGACAGTAGAATTTTTGGGTAGAAAGAAAATACCATATAAATAATCTATTTTTTTCAACTTCATAATGAAAAAAATTATAAAATAAATATTATAAAGGGAATTCTTGAAAAAATGTTTTCCATTGAAATTAGGTTATTTTCATATTATTTTTTTCATTTTCTAAATCCATTATGAATACTCAGAAACCAATAATATATTTAATGTTTTTGAAATTATTTTTCTAAGAGTAAGACTCACCACAACATAAGCTAGTGAATTATTATAATAAGTTCATGAAATGTCATGTTAAAATAATAAATAACACTCCCATTTGGCTGAAACCATTGGAAAATCCAATTTGATGGTTTGTGTTTTTGGATATTTTATTATGTAGGGTTGAAAACCTATGTAATAAATAAATCGTCATATTTTCCTATATAAACACACCCATGATCCCTTTTCACATTACTAAAACTCCTCAATTAGGATTATATTCTAATATAAAATATCTTGAACCCTTCAATTGTTCCCCATTCTCTCAACAATCCCCTCCCAATCTTTTGATGTCGCAATATCAAGTATGGTTCCTTCAACACCTCATATAAAATTTATGCACCTTGATTGCAATTATTTCTTTTAATCTCAATGGGTTTATTGTAATTAATATATAATAATCAATATATTGTAGAATTGAAGTTATTTTAATGAGGGATAATTTATCCTCCCACATTTATACCCTTGCATATGTCGTTACATTACATAAATTCCATAATATATCCTCTCCTTCTCTTCTCTTTCCAAGTTTTATTATAAACATATACATTCTATTTCCATTTACTAAAGTTGGAACATTTATTTCCATATCCCTATTACTACCCATTTTATGAAAAAAAAATTGTGATTACCCTTTCCATTTGGTCATGCATTTTTATAAGTTTGTATGCAATGTCGTTATACTTCCAAAATTTCACCATGATGTTCCATGCCAATAAAATTTTTCATTGTACAACATACACATTCATATATCAAGGGTATTCATATATATTCACATTTACTTATGGATTATGGACATGAATTTATGTATTATCCATTACATCAGCATGTAATAAATTATGATCTTGAACTGATCCCTAATGTATGATCTATATGGAACACTTAAGAATGATAATGAAATGTATATGATGGGTGTTCCCATTTAGTGCACTAATGCGTTGGGTGATTTTTTGTTTCAGGATATGTCATGTTAGGTTCAGGATTGAACTTAATTCCTCTATGAGAATTTTTCCACTATGATTTCTTGGAGGGTTTATCCTTGATCTCTGTTTATGAATATGTGTTTTACATTTTTTCCACCTTTTCCATGTTATAATTATCATGTTATATCATGAATTATTATCCATGTTACATTTATTCCTCATTGATATGTATAATTTTTATCATATATCACCTATTCCGTTTTGATACTCTTATGGGGAATTATATTTCACCCCTTTCTTATGTATGTCTCCATTTTATCCTAGGAATTTATATGTTAGAACAAGTATTTTGAGCATGTAAAGGTGGATTTCAATAAGGGTGTTGTATTCTCTTTGTTATTTTTTTATGTAATATAACAAATTTTTAAATACCCTATATTCCATGATCATATAGGTTTTTTTAATTTTATAATTATGTAATAAATCATGTATTAATGAAAAATAAATAGTAGTGTTGTTATTAATATAGTTTTTTGGTATTGAAACCTAATCTCAGTGTTGTGTGTAATGCATTGTTAACATTGTTTTTCATATAAATAGTGGTAATATTGTTGGGTTGGGAAACACAATCGATCAAATAATTCTAATTTATTCCAAAAAATTAATAAAAACAAGGGGTGTTACATGTCCCTTTCCCATACTCATGTCCATATATATGATATATAAACCTGTATAAACATTCCTGTGTATGCTATACATTATAAAACCTAATTGGAATCTACTAATCCATCTTTAAAAAATTCACATGGACAAAAATTTGTTTTAAATGGTAATAATTAATTAATAGACATTAACAAAAGTGTAAAATAACTTGTTGAGATATCTTTCACAAATGAAGATACAATGAACCCCTATTTTTTTATTATTCAGATCTTTTATATGAGGACAAGTTTATATTTAGAAATTAACTACAACCAGTCACAAGGCTAGTGAACAAGTTTCTTGAAATCCTCGTGGAATTGTCCCTCGTTATACTCATTATCCCCATGTGTTCACATATGTCATGTAACTCAAAATCCCCTATACATTGAGTAAATGTGTTACTTAGAATCATATATGGATTCACAGAATCATCATACCTTTAAAATGAGATCAGTTCCAACATCACCTCAATCAAAATATTGTGTGCTATTCACCTCTAAGAGACAATCATTTCATAATGTTCCACCTTTTCTGAGTAAATAGAATGTTATATACAATAGAAAGGTAACAGAAAAATAATGTCGAGAATTAAAGGAAACAATATCATCTTCATTATAATTTAGAAACATATATACATGTGAAAATCATCAAACATGGAGAAACAAGATACAAAAATACACATTGAATCGTGTATCATAAACAGTTATCCTAGGATACACACACACAGAATAAAATTTGATAATATTCATGAATTATAATCAATTTATCGCAAAATAAGATCAAATCAAAGGAAAATAAGTGTATTAAATTTCCCCATAAGGTAATGAAATTCATACCCTAACATAATTTGAGATGAATCAGAAACGTTCATCTAAAAATTATCTATTATATATTATCTATATATTAGTCTTGTCCAATCACCTACTAATAATTTCTAGTACAGATTCCAAATATATTATTCCAAAATGAATCAAATAAATATATGTTATAACTTTTTTTCTCTACTTGATAATTTTAAAATTATAATATTATTTTAATTAATGTTATAGAAATTTATTCCTCAATGAAAATTGTAAAACCACTTATGATAATATCATACCTCTCCTAAATAATCTAATATAATAATTTGGTATTTATTCATTATCATTAATTGATTATTTATTGTTATTATTATTAATGATTTAATACAAAAAAATTCATAAAAAATTATATTTCAATAATTAAACATGAATCGTGGAGAATAGAATATTTAAATTCATACAATGAAATTATCTCTTATAAGAGTTTCACCCAAAAATAGAAGAGAGATGGTTCTATAATGCCTAGAAGCATTGTGAATAGTTCAGATCCATCAAAAAAGGTTTCACTATTCTTGTAATAATTTTTTTTGGATGCATGAACTCAAAAAGATACCAAAAACCTAACAATAAAAAGGTGATGATATTTCTATAACGGTAATCTAAATACAATTCTATATATTTAAAAAAATCCATCATTTAATTATTTATTAAAATAGATCATGAATACAAAGTGTTTAAAGTCCAATATAATTGTATAATGTCCATAATCAATGTCAAATTAATCAGTTAATATTATTTATAACATTTAAAACATAAAATAAAAATTAGGATAATGATGGGAATGAAAAATTAGATAAATAGGTATAGAGACACCTTTATCCAAAAAACGGTAACTATGGAAGGTTATTATGGTTTTACTCTTATGAACCTCATAGATATCACCTAAGCGTAATGAGTTTACCCATAAATATTTAATAAACCAAAACATATTTTTTATAGATCCATTTTACCCATACGTATCATTTGAAAACGGTATTGTACCCTTACAAGGTGCGAATGTACCAATAAAAAATATTTGAAAACACATAAAAAAATATTACAAAACACCTAAGGTACAATTATACAGTTATTATAAACTCCAAGTTATATTTAAACAACATAAAGGATACCCATTTTCACCAAATGTAATCTAGTGGTTACCCTTAAATGAGTTGGGTATACCCTTACACAGTACATGGAAATAGGGAGTAACAAAGAGTCATTAATTAAAAATTATAACATACCCTTATGAAGTGTCTATTTACACTAGCATAATCCATTAAAAATAAATTTTACCTCTATATAACACAAAGATTACATTTTTATATATTTTAAAGACATTTTACCTTTATATTGGCCATATTCTTTATTTAATGGATAAAAATGTAAAATAATTTTTAATTTTCAAGAAAAATAATGTATAAAATATGTCAAAGATAATTTTTTAGAATAACTATATATTTTCAATGTTTCAAGAATGAAATATAAGATAATTCATAATATTCTTTCTATGAAATTGTCAAAAAGTAAATGATAATATGATATTTTGGTTGAAGTGTAAATATTTTGAAAAATTTATACAATTATGATGAATACGTGTAGATTGTCATGGTGTTCTAGTTCCATAAATATAATCCAACAAATATTTCAACACATTTAATTTTAAAATATTAATTTTCTTTATGAAAAAATTAGTATTTTATTAAGAATCTTTTCATTGAATCATCATTGTTGGTAAAATATATGTTACTTCAATATGAGGATATTCATTTATTTTAAAAGAAGAAAAACTTTTTGTAATAGGTTTGATGCTATGATTACATTAAAAACACATGGGAAACACAATGTCATGAATAATGTTATTTAATAATAATGTGTGAATTTAATGATTTATTTTGAATTCCTAACAAAAATAATCATCAAATAGGATGAATACGAAAAATCACTAAATAGTGTGGAAATGATCCTATTATAATATTTATTTAATAAAAATATTAATTTTTTTAAGGAATATAAAAATGAAAAGAGCTAGATAAAGATTCCTTGTAAGAAGAATAAAGAAGATATTGGGATAGATTTAAATATTTATTATTCAAAAATTTATTCAAAAAATTATACTCAATAAAAAATTATAATGATTTATCTAAACTATAAAATATCAATAAAATAAAAAAATAAGGATTTTTCATGATAAGGTAAAAACAATTTCAATGTTGTCATATGGAATATAAATTTGAGAGACAACTATTAAGTAATTTATAGAATGTTGTTTAATTGAGTGGAGAAGAATATGAGTTCTTCAAATTTCAATTTGTAGATGAAGAAGTGTATAGCCTATTGATTTTATTTTTTAGGGAAAGGGGAATATGAATTCTAATAAATATAATATAATGAATAGATCAAAACCATCACTCATAAATGGATATGGAATAATGAGCTATTTCTACTATCATATATGTTATTTGTGTATTTATCTTAAACATTTGAGAAACATTCCATATATACCATTATGTAAATCCATTAATGTATTTTCCAAGGGATGGAATCCTGAAACATTGAATGAAACCTATGATAAGAGTTTAACATTATGGGGTAGATATCCCTTTTTTAGTGGTATATTATATTTCTAGGGACATATTAAATTAGGTAACCTATGTAGTCAGTATGGTTGGGTTTGTTTTCAACTATTTAAACAGGTTTCGTGATTAAGTATTTAAGAACATGCAATACATAGTTTCAATGCACATATTTTTCTATATTCAGAAATATTTGTTTGATAAAGTTGTTCTTAGTTGGTTTTAAATACAATGAAGAAGTGGATATTAATAAAATTATTGGACATTGTGAAATCATAAGTCAATATTCATGTATCTTACACCATTTTCATACAAAAACGATTTGAATTATTGAGTTGTGATTCATTTTAATGTGTTTTTTATTTAGAGAGTTATTTATTTAAATGATTAATAATTAAATCAAAAAAAGGGTATTTATAATCCCATTAATAAAGAAAAAAGTTGAGTTCTGATATTGTTGTAACTAATATGTGTCTATTGAGATCCATAGGTAGTTTTATATGATCTATAATTATAGAAGAATCCCCTTTTATTTTATTTTATTATGGGGAATAATTATTAAATAATAAGTGAACAGGATTTATTTCATATGATTTATTTTCATGTAAATTCATAAATTAAAATTAAAAAGATATAAAATAAATCTTATTATCTAAGGAAATGTTTGTTAATATGTTATTATGTATTAGAAATATGATTGTAGTTTTGATAAAATCTATAGGTTTTTGGGCCTTGGTGGATTTGGGTCTAAAAACTACAAAAGTCAATGTAATGGTGACTCTACCCAAAATGTATTGATTTTACAAATAATATAGAATATATGTACTATATGTAAACATCCAAAGTTTTTAAAAGAAAATATATAAAGGATAACATGCATATATAGAATAGTTAATGTAATTTAAGACTAAAATATTTAAATTAAAATATATAATGGAAACATTTATAATAAATGTCACTCTAGTGTTAAATATTTTAGCCCTAGTAATTGAAAAATTCATTATGTAAGATTTATATTCTCAATATGATAAAATAACTCTTGTTCTTTGCAGAAAAGTTATAATATTTGGATATTTCCTCAATTCAAAATTTTTATTTACTCAATAAATAAAAGAAACGTTTCTGTTGTGTAATCATTGATCCATGGAAAAGGAAATAAATTAAAACATTTATATTTATGTAATGAGTTATATATGAGAGCTAGTAAATACATAATGACCCATACTATGATATATAAGGGTCGATCAAAATGAAAATTCAATACATAAAGTTCATTAATATGAATTTAATGGTAAATTTATGTCATCAAATGAGATCCCATTTATCGTAGAGGGGTAAGAAACTTTTATTCTATTGACACCGAAAGGATCAATGATTTTTGAAAAAAAACAAGTTATACTAATGGTTTTCCAAAATAGGTCAAATGTCATGAAGATAAGATGTTTGAGAGTGATAATTATTTCATGAAGGTGATAATCACTTCATACATGAAATACATAAATGAATTGAGGCTTGCATCTACCTTTGTGACTAATGAGACAATCACACCATGTTGAGAATTCAATGCCACAATAATAAATATCTTTTCATATAAATAATTTACTATGGATGTGATGTGAAGACATGAGGGTAAACCTTCTTTTTCAATTTAGGAAGTGGGAATACTTGCTCATTGAAGAGTTCTTATATTAAATAATTGATGATTGAGTAACTATGATAGTTAGATGTCATGACCCATCCACTGAGGACTGTGCCATGACTACCCCAAACCCGAATTCCATAGGCCATGGGATGGTGACTAACACCAAAGAAATATTCCCAAAAACTAAGAATTCATTGCCTTTATAACCTGTATACACACACAACCAAACACACAACAAGATGTGAACACAAGTGAGTTGTATAGTAAAAGACTGCTGAATTTGAAAAAGGGGGTGGAAAATAAAATCCAAATAGTATAGGTACTAGTACAATTAAAATACAATACAACTGAATAATGATAAAGGCAGATGTTGGGTCGTCCACTGAGTTTCCTACCAGTAGGGTAGGTACATATTGCCTTCTCATCACTCCACATTTGCATATCTCCTCATGCCATATGGTCCACCTCCAGGTACCGTCCTATCCAGGTACCCTCAGCATCGATCAGCTCAATCCATCATCTGCACCAAACACAACAATGTGCGGGCATAGCCCATGCAGGGATGAGTATAACAATACCCAGTAGGGACCCCAAGACCCTCAGGGTCTCACAAAATCCATAAAGGATAAACACAAAGCATGAAATAAACTGAAAACCCAACTTATGTATATGCCCAAACATATACCTAGGTTATCAAGTATACCCATCTAAATCATGGGGAAACAAAGGGTCCATCCCAAAATACCAAAGCTCAATTGTTCCACAATGGATGGAAAACCAAAAAGGTATGTACCATATATGTACGGGCTCAGATCACACCTGGTATAACATAAGTAGGGTAGTAGAGATGATTAGATGTAAATACTAATTAATATTTATCTGTTAAGTGGAAGAACAATGAAGGATCCTAAATCATCATTAGACATGTAGAGGATCATAGTACATCATCATACACACACGTGATCCTTGAAAAATGTTAGTACGTCCTCTGACCCACCCAAGATCCTAGTACATAGTCAGTACGTCGTTAGACCCACATTGGATCCTAGTACATCTTCTGTATGTTGTTAGACCCACACAAGATCCTTTTACAACAGACCCACACAATATCCTAGCGTTGTCCCACATAGTTTCTAACATCATGTTCTTGTGGGACCCTCAATTATAGACCCACGAATGATCTCTTTCTCATGATAAAGCCGGCTTCAGGGTTCCATCACCATGATCACCTCTCTCTGGGGGAGTCCTCTCCTCATGTCACTAGTTAAAACTCTAACAATCACCAAGTACCATGAGAAAGTATTCAAAAAGTCTACCACCTCATTGGTGAATCAACACAACAGAATGTGCGTCAATCAGACACCCAATCTCTGTGTTATTAAGAATTTTGTCCCGAGGTCCCGATTGGATTTATTCTCGATCAAACCTAACCATTCCCCAATATTATCCGAAAAACATGTGGGGTAAACCATAGGGACTATATCAATCCATGGTTTCTGGCCTCATAGACGGTTCGTCGAATGGACGTCTGTTACCAAAGTTATTACCAAAAGAGCGTAAGTGGGTCGAAGTGGGTCCAGGTCCTATCTGACCCGGTCAAATCGACCTTGCCCAACCAGGCCAAGGCTGACCCGGTTTGGTTCGACCAGGCCCGACCTGCTGGGTCCGGCCCAGCTTGTGGTGCTGCCTGGAACATTGGGTCTGGCCCCACCCGCGCTATGTGGCCTAACCCACGCTGGGCGGTCTGGCCAGGCAGGCGAGCCTGGGTGGCGCAGTGTGGCCGCGGGGTGGTGTGAGTCAATGCAGAGGATATGGGGTCCCCGAGGGGCCGCAAGTATTGAGTAGGCTATTGAGGACATGGGGGGATCATGGGGCGGCGTGTAGAGGCATGGAGGATGCTAGGGTCGCAAGGGAAGCAGAGGCCTCAAGGGGGGGCATGAAGGCCTTGAGTGGGATGCAGAGGTCGCTGGGCGGCGGAGACCGCAGAGGCCGTAGGGAAGCGGTGGACATGGAGGGTGGCATCCACAGAGGTTGTGGGGTGGAGGGGGCTGTGGGGCGTGGTTGTGGGGTGGGGCGGCTGCAGTGCGGTAGTCTGTCGTGGCTTCCCTGATATCCAGCCATCCTCTCTGCGCGTCCGAGTCTCCCGCCGCACCATCGTCAGCATCCTGTTCGGCTGGCCATTCTTCATTCACCACCATGGAACAAATCCTCCTTCATCCATCGCGAAGAAAACAACCTTCATGAATAACAGTGTAGGTGTAGATCAATAGTTTTTTTGGCCCGCACCCATCACGTTAGAGTGGTAGGAAGAGGCTCAAGTATGATAATTCAATGTGAGGGGGAAAAATTAACATTGATCAATTTAAAATACACACATTCTTATTTTGTTTGTTGACATCGATGAGGAGGGAAGGATGATCATCGATTAAAGATGATCCACATTGGATTATGTACTGAGGAAGAAGTCAAAGAACATGGAGAATGTCAACATTCTTCATATGAGAAGTGTTCTTCATTGGAGAAGAAGAATTCCTCCATGGTTCTCTACTTCCAATCTATTCTCCCAATTCCACCCAAAAAAATAGCCAATATGTTGTATTTCATCAATTTAATTGTAGGTGAAGAATTAAATTTACGTCATTAATTGTGATGTGGTTGTCATAGTTAATTTAGGGGAATCCTAGGGTCACCCCCCTCCTCTCATTAAGGAGGGTGTTTAAAGGTTTCCTTCCATTAAAGGGGTTTCACGTGCTCCCCACTACTAAATTCAAAATGTGGGTTAGCTTAGGTAGTACCTGCCTCTTAACAATATCATGGGGCATTTAGAATTGGGTGGTCCCCACCCCCATAACCCATGTTAAGGGGGTTTTAAAATAAAATTGTTATAAATTTTTTTCATTTAATTCTTCCACGAATGCACAAAATATTATTTTTCAATCTCGACCCACAATGGTCGAGGTGGAGGAATATTTAATCAAATATCGGTGTTGTGAGTTCTACGGTGCCGTCGTATTTTAATTCCAAGAACTGGTTCAAATGTTACAAAAACACTCTCATATGTTTTCTGAATGTAACCGAAAAAAATTAAGAAATTCATTCAGGGCACACTAGGCCTCGGAATTGCGTGCCGTAAATTTTCGCGAACTCATAAAATTCCCATATATTAAACAAAACTACATGGAAATTCTGGGTCATTAAGTTAGATGAATAGGTTTTTTGTACAAGGTTGTATGTAGTTATACAATTTTGACTTGGGGTGATATGATGGTTAACAAAGATGAATTAAATTTATGAATACATTCATGGATATTACTTTAATGTGATTTAAATTTAGTATTTTATTTTGATGTTTGAAATTATGTTTTCTATATTAATGAACATGAATAGGATTATTTAAATGGTTATTAATAGGATAATCAATGATATAGAGGCTATGATGAGAAGGGTGCATAGAAGAAGTATGTGACGAATAATACACACATGGGCTTTTAATGAAATGACACCACTTTTGCATGTGGGGCAATAGTGAAGTTCATTCTCTTTATTCAACATGAATAATTACAACCGAATGATGAATTTTGTTTTTGATAATGATTCATAGGAAAAGGATAATCCTGACCTAAGTGATTACTGGACAATTTCAACAACAAGATTCATCAATGAAAAAAAAATTATTCTTGTGTTTGGAGAATACTATATCGAATTATTTTATTTCAATATCTATAATTAACTCCTCTCATTATGTAAACACTTTTTATTCTATGTTACATATTTTCATAGTATATCCTTTCTCATGCTATGTATTGTATACTAATAGGAAATAATATACCTTCTAAAATAGTTTTCCGTTTTTATTTTCATTCCTAGATGCGAGTGAGTTTAGTAGTGAGACAGATCTCCGTAACAAGTGTAAGATGATTATTTTTTTAGAATTTATTGAATATTGTAATAGATGTTATGGTTTATATCTATAAAACTCAGTGTATAGATATGTTTTTTAGTCAAATTCATGATATTAACCTTGAAGAAACGTTTCCTCCATTTTTTATGAAAAAATCTATTAATTTTGTATTCTTTTTTTGAGATTTGTTTTAATAATGGGGTTTATCCAAATAATTTCAACACATAATTTTTTTTGGAATTTATTTCAGGATATATATTCAAAAAATTGATTTTTTTGACATTATAAGAAATATTATAAAGTTTAATTTACTACAAGGATCAATTTATACATTTAAAAAATCTCACTATTGGAAAATATATTATCATTATGTTATAATTGAGTATGGTTATATATAAAATAAGGGGAAAAAATTTGTACCAAATCATTTAATAGAATTATATTTGCATTATTGTTTTTTATGTCGATGACAAGATTCTTATTTATAGTGACATCCCAATGCAAAATTCATATAAAAATTGGTTTGGAAATTTCATCTCAATAAATGATCTTGGTGATGAAATATATATATAAGTTATGTTGATTTACAATGATATATAAAAATATTATTATTTAACTTCATAAAAAACATATACATTGGTCAAGTGTTAAAAAATCATCATGGAAAAAACTATAAGGCTTCAATACCAATGTTTCATGGAAGGATTCTTCCAAATACATTGTTCATTTTTATAATTTATGAAAATGGTTGAATGAGTAATATTCTATATTCATTGAGTATTAAATATTGCCTAATCATATTTATGTATCTTATTTATGAATTCTCATTTATATATACTAATAAAATATTAGGTAATTTCATTTTGAATATTAAATACACAATGGTTTCAAATATTTTTATTGTAATTAATATATTTTATTCACAATATATTTATAATTTATGTGAAATTATCACATTTGTTTTAAATTATAGTTTTGATTTTTTGATAAAACGAGCCTATAATTTAAATTATATTGATTACATTTTTTAATATATAATTAAATATTTCTGGCTGTATATTTTAAATCTTTTTAGATGAGGATTATTGTATATAAGTGATCATAGTGAAAACATTGATTAATTCAATGTAGAACATAAATTATGATATTAAAATGTTTTTTTACCTTCAATATACAATTAAACATATATTTTTATTGAAAAAATGAGTTTGGGATGTACTAAATAATAAAAGATTTATTTAATGGATCACCCTTCCATGAAATTATTCTGATGAGTATTAAAAGAATCCACATATATACTATGTCATATTTATTCACCTTAGATAAGGTTTTTAAAATTTTAAACATGGTTTCTAAAATATCGTGTAAAAATACAAATCCAATCATGTGAGATTAACCATGTTACCCTGTAATTCATGTCAAAATATTTAGAACATTATGGAATAATGACTAAAAAAATCTAAGAGCTACATCATTTTAATATTTAATTTGATTGTGCAATTTTATATTAAAAAAATCATTTAATAAGTCACTGCTACCCCGAACACATCTCAAGCTTATTGATACGTAGGTGTATGAACGAGTGAATGAGAGGATTAATGACATTAACATAAATCCAACTCACTAAGACACTTGATAAAATACCCAATCAAGGGATGTTAAAAATTCATTAATATTATTTCAAAGTCTTCGAATCTATCATCAAGACACGTAAACAATTAAAAAAAACATAAAATAATATTATTAATATGTTATCCTCTTTGAAAAAAATACTATATTTATATATTTTTTTAACCATGTTTTTTTAATCCAATAAAAAATAAGGATATATGATCGTGAATATCTTATTAATATGAAAAATATTATGATAATTTGTGAGATGTATAATCATAGAAAACTAAATAATACTCCATTGTAGAACAATACTATTCACACCCATGAAATATAGAGTGATCCAAATGCACATCAATGATAATTACTAAATAAGGCCACTAATTATTTAAATTTTGTATCCCCTCCACTATAAATTATCTTAAAGAGATAAATTTTTACTTATAAATTGAGTTTAATTTATGTTGTTAAGATTAAATCTTTTATAATACTTTTCATTATTTTATATATTAATACATATAAATTTTTTACTCTCATTATCCCTCTATTTTTCACATGTTATTCATATTATTTCATTGTAAATGATTAATTATTATTAATTAGAGTATTTAACATAAATAATGACCCCAAGGGAGGTTTCGATGAAGTTCATGAATCAATGAATTTTATATCTTTAATGTTTTAATCAATTTTTTTGAGGAAAACATTTCTTCAAATATAAGGGTGGATATTGTCCACATTTTCATGGAATATCATGTTGTTTCATTCTTTACCTTCAAATTAATAATTACCTCCATTATCTCATAATTATCATAATTTTATGGATTTTGGTTGGTTGAGGGTTGAGATGACATATGATGAAGTCATGTTTATAGTCTTACCCCTTGTGTCATTGAGATGTGTAACATTTTTCATATTACAATATGCACTAAGACGTGGTTTGTATAAGTGATCTTGTTGGTCCACTAATACTCAAAACATATGTAAGGGATAGTAACTTACCTATGATGAGATGAGTAATCAAAAAAGTTTTTTAAATATATAAATGGATAATAAAAAACTCATGTACCTAAACACAGGATCCAATTAATTATTATTAACTCGTTATGTGTTTCCATTATTTCATTCATTATATTTTCATAAATCAATACACAAAATCCGTAATATGTTTCAATATTTTTAGAAATATTGAAATTAAAAACAATATTAATAAATTAAAATAATAAAAATATATCTATAAAGTCATCCATTATCAATCCAACAGTAAGGTCATCTACAATGTTTTACTCTAATGATAAATATAAATATTATATTATTCAATGACGTGATAGTTGTTTATAAATTTAACATTATATATAGAGTTGAAATTAATCTTTAAATATATATTTTAAACTTCATAAGCAGTTAATTTATTTCATAAATAAAATATTAAATAAAATAGGAAATATTTATATGATTAATTTTCTTGAATAAAAATATTTTTATTGGGCTAACTACTCATAAGGAAGAGGGGTTTTTGAAAAAAAAAGTTCATTTTTAAAAATGTGTATGGATGATATGAAAGAGATGGGGAAATAAAAAAAATTGATAAATAAATATATATATATATATATATATATATATATATATAAGTATACAATGATCAATAATAGTAGAATGAAGAACTAATAACTATGGTGAAATAACCATATCCATTTATTTTTTATGTTAAAGATTCCTTTAAGGTAGATAAGGAATGGTTCTATTTTCTACTATCAAGCCTCAGTTTACAGTACCTTGTGGATATCACAAAAGTAGAGTAGATATCAAATATAAATTTGGGATATATAAAACTTTTTGATACATACCAGGGTATCTTTCTATAGGGTTCCCTACAAAATGATCATCTCACCTTAAAAGAAGTTTCATATGAAACATTATACTTCACATTAGCTTTCAAATAATAAGATAACAATATGTTTGTGGAATTTAAAAAAAACATGGATGACATTGATGTCATCCCTTATAAATAAAAAACATATGAACAATATCCACCAATAATGAAGAGGATATGGAATTTTAACCAATAAAAGTAAATGACTAATCTCAAATTAATTTCTACTAATTTACATTATGAATGAATTAACAACTAACCCATTATAATGAATTTTAATATTTGGACAACCCGCTCAAATCCAAAGAGTGTGATTCAGAACAATAAAATTCACATATTGATTAATATACTCCATGAACATATAGACTATTTTTTAAATGGTGTAGATAATTTTAAATTACCATTAGTTATTCATAAAGAATTACAACTAAAATTTGAAATCATTAAGGGGTAAATTTATATCTAAATTAATATTTTAATAACTCCATTTAATTTGAAATATTCACTGGCATAACCTAAGATATATATGATTCACTACTAATGGATAAGACCTTCGATGTAGATTAAGAATCTAAAAGAGAGATAATCAATGTATATAAACCATAAATTCTTCCACCACCAACATACAAGTTGTATCTCATTGATAAAGGGGTGTAACTAAGTTAATATATCTTAGGATTTCAATATATATATATAAATATTCTATTGGTCTGAAAACTTGAAGAAAAAAAATGTAGTGGTTCACATCACTTAATAAAAATCACCCTTTTATTTTGGATAACCATCAGTTCTACTAATCTGGAGTAAATAAATAACATACTACCCACATTGGGGATTAAATCCTGGTATGATTTCCATTTATCATATCTTTTAGTACTCTATTCAATAAATTTCGTTTTTTGGGTATTTTCTAGGTTACATAACATGAATCTTACATTAAGAACTCAATAAAATTGATGTTGATTAAAATTATTATTGTATTTTTTACTTCATAATTACCTAATGGCCTATATTTGTTATGAATAGTGTTTCTTCCACAATTAAAATTGATATCTTAATTTATGGGTGGTGGAGTGTTATCCAATTTTAGTATTTTTGGTTAATTTTTTTCTTTTTTTATCATTCTTTTGAGAACATTGAAATTAAATGTATATCTTTTATAATTTTCTCTCTTTGTTCATTTTGAGAAATTTTGGTTACATTATTAAAATGGTATTTTTAAATGAATGTAAAATTTTAAATATTTCATATAATTTTATTTTTCGTATTTTTTAAGAGTTTTACTAATTATATAAATCCATTTTAATGAAAAATAATAAAAATTAGTTGTAATATTAAAAAATTTATTCTAAACCATTATGATAGATTCATCATAATGGAAAAATTTTATTGTGAGAACCATGGAACATGTATAAGAACAACAATGTCTAATTATAAATATTTCAATAATCTTTTTTAAAAAATTAATATGTGTGAGGATCTTTATTGTTTATCCACATTGTTTACTTACAACAACCTTTTACATCCATCCTTGATTCTCTCTTAGAATTCTTGGAGTAACATGTAGCTTTAATCCATATTATAGGTTTATTTATCTTTACATTTATTCTCACACAATATATTTTCATAATTATTTCAGGTTTGAGTGTGGTTTATGGGACTTTAAAAACACCACAAGAGTTAATGATATTTTTATCTTCAAATAAATTTTATGTCTTTCTTTACACAAAACACCTAGAATAAACAAATCATGATATACTATTGAAATATTACCAATTAATGAGACAGTTTTCACCAATCCAAAGGATTTTATGGCATGAATAGGAATAATTTAATTTTTAAGAATTATTTTTTTAATTGTATATCATTAATTCAATGGATAAAAATTTATTTAAAATTAAAATAAACTCATTTTAATGTAAAAATAGATACTTTTCAAAAAACAATTTTAAATCATCCAATGTGTTTTTTTCGTAAAAAAATATTTTAATTTATATTGATGAATTATTATAAATAAATTTATGGACTATATATTGAATCAAATGTTTCAATATTTATCAAATGATTTTTACAAGGAATTAAATCATAATTATTCAAGTTATGCTTAAAACATATTTTTATAAAATAAGGTTTCCATAGAATTATGCATATTTATTTTAAAATTTATTTCAACCACGTATAGGAATTTAATTTGACAAAATAAACTATATATTTAAATTTAAAATTCCCAATCTCTTTAATTTGGATAAATTCATTTTTTATTATAATGAATAGAAAAAATAGTTAAATTTGGTTACCATGGTTATGGTTAAAAGGGGTTTATATGGGGTTATACTAAGATATAAGGTTAAAATTTTAGATGGAGATATATAAATCATATTGGTTAAAAATATTTCAACCTTATATTATCTTATCATAAATTTATTTTACATTTGGCTCTGCATTCAGATGGAAATGGATTCATATGATTTAAATTTTTGATGCAATTCCTTGTGTGTCTCTGACCACTCTTATTAAGATGAACCTCATCCCATCCATTATTTTTATAATATAATCCCTATAATTTTTCCATAATATACTAAAAAAACTCCATATATTCCTTAACATAATTTTTAATATTTTTTCTTACCATAATACCATCCATATGAGGAGTAATTATTATTCCAAAGGTGGTCTCTCAATGAAGACGTAATCATTATACAAGGCTATTTAAAATATCATTTCTTCTTCTACAACCTATAAATATGTTTTATTCAGCATAAAATAATTATTCAAATATCATGAATATAATAGTGTATAATTATTATTTTGGGATAACCAGTTACAACCTATATTATATCAAATGTGATATAAATGTATCACTCATCCTTACGTATGGATTGTCGCCTCCACGTTCTGTGAGATTTAATATTCCATCACAATATTTAATTATTGGGTATTATAATATATATAATTGTGATATATATATATATATATCAATACATATATATTGTTTTTAATTATAATATCTTTTCTACCTTCTTACCTTCCCATTTATTTTAAAATGAAAATTTCACTCATGTGTACATCTGCACAATATCCACTACAGAATATCATCTCTAAGAAGTGATATATTTAATTTTTCATTGATAATTTGTTTGAATGAGAATGAATAAATATGATAAATAATTCTTCATTAATGTTCATTATATTATGAAAGCATGAAAATGGTACATGTTAATGAACCATGGAACCAATACATGCATTGGAAATGGAGCAGTTTTCACTAAGATATTCATTTAAAGGATTCAATTTTAAATAAAATGTTAACTATGAACTATAAAGAGTAATACATCGCATTATATGATTGAATATGGTACTAGAATATATTTTTGATAAATATATATATATTATACATTATTTTTGAACTCGTATAATGTAATAAGGGACTTGAGGTAACGCTTTAGGATACAATATAGTTTATTTATATGATTCCTATGTAACTTTTTTATTTAAAAATATCAAAAATATTATATTTTTATCCCCATATATATTCTTATAAAAATTTTATTACTGAAATTTTCATGTGATGATTATTTTTTATTCACTTGGGTAACTAAAATAACCAAGATGGGTTTTTATGAAAAACCGTATTTATTTCAACATATGTTGATAAACATTTTCTTCCATATCCATGTTATTAAAATTTTTTCCAAAAATTATATTTTATAGGATCTAATTATTTATTACTTACATATTTAAAATTATTTTAATTTCTTTTCATTTGTTTGAAAAATAATTTTCTCTATGTTTTTTGAACATTTAATTGATAATTTTTTTATAAAAATAGAGTGGAAACAATATATTTTTTAAAATTTACATGATTAGTGTGTTTTCATTAAATAATTAAAATTATTTGATTTGAAGATTCATTTTTATGTTACAATGGTTATTATAAAGAAAATTATCATTTTCAATATTCATGGAATTTTTATTTTTTAATGATACAGAAGGAAAATAACATTTTTTCCAATTTTCATATAAATGATCAAATTATATTTAAAAGTAATTTTCTATTCTGAGAAACATTCTATATAGTTTATTATACTTCACAGGGGATATGATAAAATGATAAAATCCCCTTCATTGTGTTGATGTCTTTTGATAATGATAATGATGATGTAAGGAGTATTATATGAATCTCATTTCATTACAATGGGTTAATCAAGCTTTCATGAAATCTTTATGAAACATTTTTCTTTTTCATGGGTTATACTATTATGAAATGATAGAATGAAATTATTTTCATCTCCAATGGATATATTGTGATTGTTTTTTTTGTTTTAGGATATTTTGTCACAAATATGTACAGTTTTCATTACATATTATGTAGGCCAATTATAATATAGCAATCCAATGAGTTTTCTAAGGATGGATAGACAGTAAAATAATATGGTATGGAATGGGGAGTGAACCTAGTTCCTTAAGGGAATGTATCTGATATTATTATCTTAGGAATAAATAATGAGTAAATAGATAATGGATTAGGGAGTGAACACAATATACTATAACAATATTGGTAGTGATCCTTAAGTAATGAAATGATTTTTTTATTCTTATTTATATCACAAAAACCTATTCCTTATAATTATTTTATATTCTCATTGATCACAATAGATTACTAATTATTCTAAAAAATTAGTTTGTATTTATTTTTTTTATGAAAATTATATATTACTTATTATGTATTTAATTATCTTGAATAGATTTAGTATAATATTCAAAATTTATTATCACATTGTCATAAAGTTTGGATAATATCACACTCAATTATGACCATCGATTGATATCTCTTATGTTTACACTTATAGGGAATCTAAGCTCACATTTTTTATTTTTCTTATCCTATATTTATGAATAATGTATTTAATTATGGTGTGTCTATGAATTGAATTATGTTGTAAGAACATTAAGATAGTTGATAAGTATCCTTCAAAAAATAATATTATTATGTGTCTCATCTCCATAAACACTAAATAATTATTGTTCTATTTAGTGTATTAAAATGATAAATATTTAATATTCATCTAAAATTATGTAATATTTATTTATGAAATGATTAAGTCACCTATGTTGGTATTAGAGGAGGATTTAGTTATTTTTTGATATTTAGATTAAATAAGTTAGTGAAAATATTTTTTATAACTCTATGTATAAATAACATACCTATGATTTAGTAATGTAAATATTATGTTGTTTCCTATAAATGATATCAATTTTTAAATATTAGATATTTTTTGTGGTTATGGAACAAATCACCCTATTGATAACATCCATAATAGTGGTTTATTGGGTATTAACTCGACCATCCCTAATGCACAATTAGTGATCCTAATATTAATCATACACATATACACTCCCGGGGTATATACACTACTTAATTCACCTAAACATTTTTAAATAATATGATAAATAAAGTGGTTTAAACCTAATCTAACCTACAATGAGATAAAAATAATATAGGGTGGACCTAAAATGTCATATATTAAAATTAGTTTTTCATAATTTATTATATTGGGGATGACTTTTATGATTATATAATATATAAATCTAGTTATCAATGCTTGATGCTTACATTATGACTTTTGGATTTGTTCAATTAAATGAACTATAATAATAATCCTAAAAAACAATCTCATTTATAATGAAATGAGAAAAAATAGCATAGAAGTTGTAATTAAAACATTAGTTGATATAATCATGTAACTCTCTCACGACGTGAATCATAATGGGCATCCAAATGAGGAACTAATGGACAAATTCACTATGACATTTTTAATAAAGTGAAATTAAAAATATATTAATGGTTCAGCTCATCCATTATGGAACAGTAATAGATTATTATAAATAAAAATATATTCTTCATCCCTGACTTCAAGGAGAATAAAAAACTTGTCTTATACATAATACATGGAATTAATAATAAATTTACCCAATTGAATGATATGAGTTAAAGATGATATTTATCAATACGTAATTTCCATGAAATATTTATATTGAAATATAAATGGAATTATATTATCAAAATTAGCTGGATAATTAATCTAATGATACATGTGACAAAAATATTACAACACATCCATGGTATTATTCTAGATACATCATTGGACTAAAAAGGAAAATGTATTTGTTCTCATATATCCTAAAACCTAGTAATTCAAAGGAATTTTCATTAATGAATATTAGTAATATTAATAACTCATTCAATGTGATCTCATCATAGAAAAGGATATTAAAGACTCCCATAATTATGATGGATTTAATAAGAAGATAAATGTGGGTTTTTGAGGAAGTAAAAAAATAAAATCCATGCGGAAGGAAAATTAATCTTCCTTTAACCTAGATTTGAGGAAAGAGTCATGTAGGACATTTTCCAAGATATTGGTCATTTTTTATTTGTGAAAAGCCTATTGAGTAGAAGAGTGTTGATTTTATGTGAATATGCTTGAAAATGATTGAAAAAAGTCTCTCACAAATGTTCCGCTGACAATATTGTATAATATTATCAATTAGTAAAGATATAATTCTAATATGTGTGTGAATTCAAGGGTTAATGATTTATATTATCATTGAAAACCTCTTATTCCAAAAGACAAATGGGAATCCCATGTGTTCATAACTATTGAATTGGGCCATGTGAATAATTTTGTGAAATAATCACTTATCCTATACACTTTAATTCAAAATATTTTATTTGATTATGTATCTACCCACAATTATATATATAATATTATAATGGAAATACATCACCACCTCAATTATTAGTTGTTTATATAGGAGAAAAACAAATAATTTTATGATGATTTCATGTCAAGGTTTTAGGTTTTATTCAAAATATGATTGAGGGAATTATCTTCCTAAAATCATTTTATTCTCCATCTAGTCTAATATTTTAATTTTTTGGTATAGACATTATTTCATTATATAGTACAAATATAAATTTTTAATGAATTTAGGTCACATTTTATAATCATACTAAAAATATTCATATCTTTCTATATAGGTAGGAATATGGGAATCTAATTGAAATTTATTTTTATTTATGGGTCTTACTACCCATTAATGAGGTATATTTTTCTCGATTAGTTAGGTAGAAACACAACAATTATGATAAGCCTGTTTTTTAGGAATATGAATATGTTTTTCTTGAAGAATATCATTTTCCTCCATATAATCAAGAAGTTCATAATTTATGAAAACTAATATATATTGATACACCTATTTCCATGATACTATATAGAATGTATTCAAGAGAGTTATATGAAATAAAGAATAATCTCTAGGATAACCTTCACAAGGGATTCTTATTCCCTATTAAATTTCTCAGAGGTTCACTAGTTATTATTTAAGAAGAAAATGCGTTAATGGGTCCTTTAACAGATTATTGAGTACATAATAAGATAAAAATATATAAAATATTTCATATAGCCTATATGTTTTTATTGTTTGTTCAATTACACAGTGCTCAATACATTTCCAAGATTGACCATAAATATGGATATTATCAATTAAGGGTCGAGGAGGATATACCCATGACACCCTTCTATATTACATATATTAATTATGATTTCATAGTTATTCCATTTTTCATTACCACTAACCCTAAAATATTCTTAAATCTAAGGAATAATGTCTTTATACATTACGAGTAATTAGTTGTGATTGTCTTTATTATTAATTTTTTTATATTCCAAGGTCATAGAATAGCATAAATATCATTTGAGGATTGTTTTTAATACCCCGATAAGAGATAATATCTTTTCAAAATTTATCAAGTGATATTTTTTTTTATAAAAACTCGTATTATTGTGTCATATAATCTATAATGAGGGTATATTTGTTGGTCCATCAATGTTCAATAACTTTTTATAATTTCCTAGTCCATCCATGGTGACTAGAATATCTATTTTTCATTATTTAGTTGGTTACTCTAGAATTGTTTTGGGAAATTTATCCTATCTATTAAATCAACTATCTAAGATGATTACTAAGGGATCCATGTTTTTATTTATAGTCAACTCTAATGAAAAATTCATGGAGATCTAGAGATTTTTTGTCAGTAAACAAATGTTCACAACACCCTATAGTGGAGGAGGGTTTGTTACCATTAGTTGTGCTTCAATTAATGGAATTTTATGTGTCATGATGCATAATGATATTGTGATATCTTTTATTATTGGCTAATTGAAAATTCAGGAGAAATATTACAAAACTCATTTTTTTGTGTTGGAAGTAGTAATTTTTTTATAAAAAAATATATAGAGATTGTATTAATGGTTAATGATATGATTTATATATGGATCATAAAAATATGAGCTATATATTTTCCAAAGAAAATATTTGAATATGAAAAAATTGATATGGTTAAAATTCATTAATTATTATAGTGGATTAAAACATTACAACTTAAAGAATGTGAACAAGTTCGATGATTCTATAATTCATAAAGACTATTTTTTCCATCATGAAAATCTAATGAGTTCTAAAACATATGGATTTATAGAATATGGATTATGAAATATTGTCGAAAGGATATGGATATTATATTTCAGAGATTAATGATAAACCATGAATCCAAGAGGGTATTAAAGAGGAGTCAAATGATTATTTGGAACTTGTGAGGACGGTGGGAAATGTTTCTAATCTCATCATTGATAATTATTGAAGGATATGGTTTTAGAACAGAATTTTTGTTTTATCAATAAAAGATTTTAATAATGATATATAGTATGCATCTCAATTTTAAACATTCTCTATCTATATTGGAAATAGGAATATTTATAGAGAACTGAAAGGGAATTTCATGTTTGGTAACAAGGAAATAGATATTTCATAGTTTGTATCTTGGAGTATGATGAGCCAATATTTATGTTTGAGTGACTTAAGGGTTGTACATATCCCTCTATGTGTGTATATAAGATAAAAAATAGTCAATTATGTATTTAATTGTTTTAATTGACTGAATGAAAGTAACATCTAATAAGATTTCATATATTGATAAAAATGAAATAAATTAATTAAAATTATTAATGATGGATGATCATGTTTAAGTATTTGATGGATATGTAATGTTTGATTTGATGACATAATGGAAATTTTAATGATGTTGAAGAAAAAATTTAAGGGCATATTTAAGGCATTTAAGGAAGCTAATAGGCCATGCTGATGATCTCAATGTTGTTAGAAACAATGTTTAACTAGTGAAGAAACATTGTCCTAGTAGTGGTGAAGATAGTATCTCTCTTCATAGTAGATTCCATCTTCAAACAATCATTAGAGAACCATCCATCAGTATGAATAAAGAAGGTATAAAAGTTCCCTAGAAATAGTACTAGGTAAGAAGTTCGATTGTCTATCTATTTTTTGACACCAATCCAAAACATTAATAGGATAATTTAATGATGGTTAAAAATCATTATTTTGGGCCATTAAAGAATCTACTTGACCCAATACACCTAATTATATTATAAATCCTATAATAGATACCATTGGATTATTGTTTTTTATATCACAATAATATAATTTTGAATTATAGAATCATATTATTCTATAATGTTGATTCTATAGATAAATTATTTCATTCCTAAATCCTCTCATTTGGGCAATTATCAATTCTAAATTTTTAATCCTCTCATATTATATATCATTTATCTCTTTGAAAATTTTAATAACCCTTTAAGAGAAACAATACAGTGTCATTGTACTCTAATTGTTCCATGAAAATATTTCTCGACACGTCACCCCCACTACAACATGATACATTCTAACACTTGTGAATAGAATGGGAGGAATATTTCATGGTGAATCCATTATACAGTACAAGAGTATGTGGTTTCTTATTCTCAAACAAAATCAATTTAATAATAAATTTGTATCAAAATAAATTTAGATATTTATGGGATTACATCGAGCAATTTCTATGAACCATTATAAAGCATTGTTTTGTCATTATTTCAATTTATGAATGGAATAATCAAATATTGATAAGCATAATCATATAAATTCAAGTCTTGTTTTTTGAGGTTTATACTCTATTTAATTTCTTTTATATTATTATTATAATATGGATCTTATTTATTTATTTATCTATTCATAGTATCATGATCTTATTGTTTTTAAATTTCCCATTGCATTTATTATTTCAATTTTCAAAATTCAATTCACCCTCATCTCAACACCCTATTTATATTATACTCTTACTAATAATTGGTATCAGAGGAGTTCATTGTGTTTTTATCAAAAATATAATTTTTAAAAAAAATTGTTTTGAAATAAATAAATTAATTTCAATGAATGATATTTATATGATTGAATATTATTGTCATTCGTATATCATTGATGGGACTAATTATTGTTATTGGAAAAGTCATATATCAACGATTCATAGTTTCATTATTTACCTAGTATAGAAAATTAAATTTTGTGACTATAGTCTTATTATAGAAGAAAAATTCAAGTGGAATCGTGATGATTTTAAATCATTTGATCTCAATGTAAAATCCAATGATTCTCTAAAATGTTTCCTTGAAAGAAATAATTTTAACCACATATGTTATTAAAAAATACATTTCAAATAGATTAATTTATATAGTTCATTCATTAAAGAAGCAAAAAAGTTATATATATTAAGAATAACATAGATATGATAGATTTTTAATTAGTTTAATGCATCCAAATAAATATACAGTAAATATATTTTCTTGGATGAATAAATTTTCAATGTTAAAAGGTTTCCTACTGTTTATTTTTCTATATAGATCATAGGTAAAAATATATTATATATCTTTCTATGAAATTGGTCACCCAAAGCCAATTCGTTAAATGAATGGAATGACATAGAAAATATGGTGCGTTAATCAATAAAGATATCAATTCGTACATAAAAACTAACTATGAAGAGACAATATAACATACAGGTTTCATAAAAAAGAAAAACAACAAAACGGGAATAAAAATGTCATTCAAATCTATTGATGTTGAATATTAATTAGTTAATGAATTGATAATGAATTCTTGAATAATAGATTGAAAAACAAGTAATGATTATGGAGACGAAAAATCAAATTGACTCACTTGGTGTAACATGTTATTAATGAAAAAAGAATTATTATGTTATACTATAATATACCATCTATAAAAATATATTGAAAGAAATGAATAATGGGAAGGAAGCCATTAAAATATCATCCATGTGTATGAGTGATGAATCCATGGATTCCACCTCCTCAAGTGACTCAAGCCCTATGTTTCTCATAGATCAAATCAACACATGTGATGTGGTTAGTTCTCCTAATTCACATCTAAATTCTTATTATTCATCGTATTTACCTCTTCGACATAAAATCAAAAAATAGTCATTCGATTTTCTCCATGAAATCCTCTAGAAATAAAAAGATCTAAATAAAATTTTAGAAAATTTATTCATCTCAAAATAATCATTTATATAAAAATGATATCCTCTATAAAGAAAAATACATTTTTGTTTTGAAATTACCAAACTACCAAGCATTGAAAATTTAGAATCTAATATCAAATATAATAAAAAAATCTCTCTAAATTCACCAATGATGATCAATATGATGATATGTTTTTTAGTTTTCAACATCCTATAGAAAATCATTATGGTTTTAGTTTCTTTAATAGTGATTCTTATTCAAAAAATAATACCTTTTAATAAGGAATATCTTTATAATTTCTTTACTTATTTAAATGAAACCATTTAATCAATTTATAAGGATGATAAGAAATATTAATTATATGGGAGAATAAAATATTTCTATCTATAGTGTCATATAAATCAGAAAAAATTCTCATTCAAAATATTTTTGGGCTAAAAATTATTTATTATCAAATATTAGTGTACCCAACATCATTTCAGTGTTAAAATGTTTTTTAGTTAATATGGTCAGACCCTAATCCATATGCATACCAAAAGTAATATTATTTTTCATTTTATATGTATATTCCACTGAACATCAATAATATATCAAATATTTTGTTGACTAATGTTTTAATGGTCATGAAAATGAAAAATAGTTAATAATATTTTTGGATTATTTGTAGATATTAAATGCACCATTTTGGAGGGGGTGATGTTATTTTCTTACCAATGTGTTTATCTACCAGCTAATATGATTTGGGAAGTTTCAAATTTTATTCACCCACATGAAATTTTTACTGATCTCTCATATCTCTATATCATATATGTCTTCTTGGTCTAAAAACTAGTGGGTTTTTGTTTTCACATTTTTCATTTAAAAAAAATTCTTACTTGTTTCTCTTGAAATTGTTTTTGAAACCAATATTTATCTTTTCAAATTTCTTTTTTTCATCTTCTATAAAAACTCATCTTTGTAATTTATTTTTCCTAACTTTTCATAATTTATTTTTCAAAATATTATTTGGATTTCCTTTTATTTTGACGTGAAATGTAATATATAACTCAATTAAATATATAATCTATATATTGTGCATTACTTTTTTATACCTAATACATTGTTATGAAATAAATATATTTTTTTCTTAGTTTGGTTATAAATATTATAATTAATATATTATATAGTACTTCATGTCAATATTTTTTTACATTATAACAATTTACTTTATTATTTATGATTCTTCCCATTTACTTTAATTTTTATATATTTTTAAAATCATAAAGAGTTAGAAGGTTTTTTGGAGAATAATTTTGTATCAAAAATGGGGGAAGATTTTTCATATTTTTTCCTTAGAAGGTTATTAGTGAGAATATCTTTGTGTGAAATGGGGAGAATATAGTTTCACATGTGTTTTATTTATATCAAGACCATATTAAATATATTTAACATGAATATCTTCAGTATCATATCATACTTGATTTAATATTGATTTAAACATGTTTTATAATTTAATATGCAGTTTTTTAGTTCACCCAAAATGGGTATATTTTTTTACCTCTTTATCTCTCATAGATTTTTCATGATTTGAACCACAAAAGTATATATCTAATATTTCGTTTTTAGTGCATGGAAGTTCCATTATTTTAATTCCATATTTTGATCTTAATGAAAAACTAAAGGAATAGTGTTGAAGTTGGTTGATCATGTGGAAGAATTTCGTATGGAATTTAAATAACATTTGATTTATTAATAGACTTTTTGAAAAATGGATGGAAAAATAATTTTTTTATTCAATATATGGAAGGAATCTAGTAGGCCTTGGTGATGTTCTCAAAGAAACATGTTTCCTATGATAGCTAGTATGGATCAACTTCATAACCAGTTCTGAAGTCTGTAACTCCCCTATATAGAAGGAACATACTATCCATCCAATTAAAGAATGTTGTACCCGGTGTTACCAAGAAATCTTATTGATTAGCTATTAGGATCATACATCTTAAAAGGTAGGATCTTTAAGTGAGAGTAAAATTTAATTAAATCAGGTTATTATAGCCCTAGATTAAAAAAAAGTCCCAAAAATAATCTATAAATCCTCAAAATAGAGACATTGAGAGGATTGGATTTTATATTACAACTGATATGAATTTAATAATCAAATTTTGTTATTATTTAATGATATATCTCTAGAAAGTTTTTTTCATTATCAAATCGTCCCAAATAATAGATTCTGAATTGAAAATATCAATGTCACTAGCATTTTGTGCCCTCAATAACTTCTGTAATTACATTATTAATTCTTGATAGATAAGAGTGTTTATTTTTAATTGATTTTCACCAATAAAATATATCACTTATCATCACCCATTATATAATGTTTTTCTTGATGAAAATGATGAGAATAATTGGAGGTAAGTTTCATACAACATCCATCCAAAATAAATATTGTATGTGGTTTCTAGATCTTTATTAAAATTTATTGAATAATAAAAACCTCTCAACCTGAGGGGGTAAGATTTATGGACTAACACCAATATATTATCAAACTACTTAATAAATCATTTTTTACTCACTATTTAAATTTACACATTAGATTATATGATATTTATATGAATAATTTCATAAATTTGAATCATCCAATTTATGGTGTCGACACTCACTTAATTAACTTTAATATTAATTTTATAATATGGATCATATTTATTTATTTATTAATGTAATGTATCAAAAATGTTTTTTTGTATTCCCTTTTAATTTATTATTTTAATTTTTAAATTATAATTCAACCTACAATCCCACCCTATTTCTATTATAATCCATCCCATATAAATTCCAATCCGATTTTATAAACCACACCCATACAACCATCCAATGTAACTTTTTTATAAAAAATTAGGAAACCAGAACCCCAAACCAACAACCAACACCAAAAACCACAATAGAGATAGGAAACATTAGGAGGCCTAAAATGATGAAGGCTGAGAGTATCTCCACGGATCAGGTTAACCACTTTGGCCTTCAATGAAAAGATAGCTTGCATCCAAACTGGAGCATTTCCAAAAAACCACAATTGAATCTCGTTAGTCTTCCACATGTTTTTCCTCACTCCAAGAATGCAAGATATTGATGCCACCTCAAATTATCCACTAACATTTTCGAATAGTGTAGCTAATCAACCATGGAGGGGAAGATAGTCATATAGTTCATAATGATGGATCTTTGAGGCTATTTCAACCTCTAATAAAGAGAAATACCTCTGATGGACGAGGTGGATATCCATGTTCATTTTCTTGTCATCAGCCTGTAGAGTGGAACCATGTCCTGCTGAAGGAGAATGTCATAAGGACCGATCCGTAAGAGTCTCGATCCATCCACCCCCCTCGAAGAACCCCCATCATGCAAGACCCATTATTATTGAGCTAAAGCCTCTAGAAGGGTGATTCCACCTCACCTAGTGGAAGAAATTGCTGCTATTATCCTTTTGGACACCATGACTATGGGGTAGAATCCACTAATAGGAGGGGGCATTCCTCCAGCCACTAATGATCCATGAAACTTTGAGGAGAAATCTTTTGGTCCATATGATAATGGCCATAATTGTTGAATAAATCCCCTCATGCCTCCACTTATTCTTGGCCTTCTAAATATCCCAAGACCCTTCTAGAAGGATCATCAGGCATGCCCTCTTCTATGAGCCTCTGTCTCCCAATCCATTGAACCATCCATTCAGGAATGGAAGGTCCTCCAGTTTTTCGTCATGAAGTCCTATGAACTACCCAAAGAAGCTCCACACATTGCACGCACAGTCACCCTTGAGGAATAGGTGGTCGGAACTTTCCTTATGGTGTGCTGTAAAATTGGGGCATAAGGAAGTAAAAGGGATACCACATCATTTGATGTTATCATACATGGGGATGGACCTGTTCCTGATCATCAATAATATAAAATTGAGTTTTGAAGGGGCCTCTTTGGACTAAAGAATATCACTCCAACTATCGTGTTCCTTCTCATGATCCTGGGGAAAGAGATAGTCCCGCATGGTGTATGATCGCGAGGCAGAAGGGGTGATAACACAACATTTGGGTTACTACATCAAGACAATGAAATTGAAAAAATTATATTGATCGTTATCCATCATAGCCTTGATGAAGGTTAGGTGCTGGCTTGCCTCCCAAGACAGAAATTTTATGAACCAAGAACCCCGTGAAACCAAGACCAGTCCCCATCCAGTTGTGTGGAATACCACAATATATATCAAATGATTATTATTTAAGGATTACCAAGAAATTATATATGAGTATTCAATAGTTAATTATCACAAGAATGAGATATAATAATATATAAAATCCCCAAACATATGTCAATTATTATAAATACATTAAAACCATAGAATATATGTTCAGAATCCATTTTTTGTGATTTTAATGGTGATTGGGATCAAATCCTTTATTTGGTGTAATTATCATACAAAAATATCATTAGCATGATCATTCAGAGGGCTCATTGTAAATTCCACTCTTGTAGGATGTGTATAACTATAATGTATTCAAATGAATTTGGAGAAAAAAATATTTGGGTATATAAGTAAGGTGAGGAAATGGAAGTGAATATTATAACCACTCAATATCACACCAATATAGGTCAAAGTTGATAGAATTGTTATGTTTATAATAGATTCCAATATCTTGATAATGAAGTTGGTGATAACCTATACTGAGGAATATCACCTTAGAATATGGATAAGTTATTTTGATAGAATCTAGAGTTTATCCATAGATATATATCCCTTAAAAATTATTGATCTTATCAACATGGTTTAAAATCACTTGATACATCCCACAAAATCTATCACATGATCATTATTCGTTCAATGTATTCCTTTTGAGGATGTAAGCACATGATCATCCACAGATACGTATCAAATATGTCTCACAAATAGAACATGACCAAACATATGAATAACATCATTGGAATTTTTTTTGAAGATATAAATTTATTTACAACAATACCCCTAACATGTTCAGTGTTTTATTTTAAAACTATAAATTTGAGAAGCTAAATGGGAACCCAATGATGTGATGAGGTGAAATTATACTTGGATGTTTTTATTAAAGTGATGGAATTTTGTGGTTGAAATTATTATAAGGGTATATATTGAAACACTCAATGATTTTTTGATTCATTTCTCTTTAATTAAATTTGATATCTTTTTTCCCTAAAACATCTCATTTAAACTAACCCTCAAATACTATTGAAATATTTTTATTTAATGTGATAATTGTCAACAAGACATTGAATTATATTTTATGAATATGGATTCTTAAATTATGAAAATATATTATTTTCACATATATAATATTAATTCATTTATTATTAATTGAATATAAATAAAAAAATAGTAATTTTAAGATAAAAGAAAAATATTTCAATAAATTTGGTTTTATGTGAATAATGTGTTTTTTTACATAATATAATAATTAAATCTCTATTAATAAATTATTTTAATGAAATTTATAGATTAAATATTCGTTAAAAATGCTTACATTCAATGAATTTATTTTAAAAGGTATGGAATATGAAAAGGTATAATTTTATGGATTGATCATATTTTTTAAAAATGGATTTCATTGAATTTTTTGTGATAGTTTTAAAATTGATCTCAGTATATTATAATAATTAAAAATCATAAATTATAAATTATATTTGAATTTTTAATTTCATAATTTATTATTTATCCCAATTTCATTTTTATTCATTATTATTACAAAAGTAACAAATAAATCCATTGTTAGGGATAAAATTGGTTTATTAGGAGATTAATTTAAGTTTTATTGGTAAAAGTTCTAATTAAAATTGTCTAAATATTCATTCCTAATGATATTTAAAACTTATCATGTTCTAAATTTGTGTTCTTTTCTATGTTTTCCCACATATTATATAAATTTACACTATATTATTTAAATCATTTAAGTAATTCCATGTGTGTAACTCCCATCTTAATTAAAGGGAACAAAATCTATTCCCTTATTCAGTGAATTTGACACCAATATTATACAATACCATCCTATAAACATTAATAAATTACTTCCCTTTTCTATTAAGATTATATTCGTACTCCAATTAAATCCTAAAAGGCTTATGTTATTTACCAAAGGAGGTCTCTAAATCAAGAGATAATTATTGAACTAAACTCATTCAAGGTTTATTTCCTCTTATAATTTATATAAATATGTTATATCTAATCAAAACAAATCCTGTTGAATAATAAATATAATTATATTTCAATATTATTATTATTTTGGGATACCCATTTTCCATCTCCTTTTAGAAAAATAGTAAATAAAATTATCACACTCTCTTATGTGTGGGCTATCACCTTGACATAGTGTTTTGATTCATTTTTCATCACCAATAGTCATGGTTTTTTGTTATGATTGATTTAATTTTTAATAATTATATCAATGAAATCTATATTTTTTTTAAATTATAATATATTCCCCGCATTATTACCATCTAATCCATTGGAAAATGATAATGTCGCTCATATGTATGGGTGATCTGCTGCCTTCACGAAATGATGTGAATATTCTTTCATTATCATATTTACATAGACACTAATTAAGATATATATAATGAATATATATATGATATTTGGTTATAATAATAATTAAATATTGGTAAATTTATATTTACATTTATTTCCTTCCATATATGGGGAACTATAAACATCCCTGATGTGAACATATATACTACCATCACCATGAGGTGATGTAATTTAGTTTTCATGATTAATTTATACGGAAGATTATAAAGTGTATATAATAGAAAAATATTTTTATTATGTCACAATTTGTATTTATTATATTAAGAACTAATAACCAAGGATCAATTATTGTAGTCAGTGACAAAAAACATCTATTTATAATGGACTGTTTTTCACACGAATGGTTATTTTAATGAATAATTTATTAATAAAAGGATAACTATAAAATATAAATTTTTAACATAGAGTAATTTATTAATTAATATTTCAAAAATATATATTAATAATAAACATATATATTATGCATGAGTTTTAAAATAATATAAATCAATATGGGACATCAGATAATTGTTTTTATAAAAATATCATTTCATTACAGAACTGTGTGTGAAAAATTTACATTTAGAAAACTTATATATATCTTATCTTATATACACCATACATATTCAAACCCTATGTATATTTATTTAATTTTTAGGTAATAGTTCCATTTACCTCTGTTTTTTACATATAACTATCGTGAAAATGTTTTCAAGAAAAAATGACCATATTTCAACAGTGGTTGTTGAATTTTAATTTTATACCAATGCTATTATATAGTTTTTCATGAATCTTTATTATGATGATACTATTTATTTTGTTATTTCATGTAGAACCCTATTTTAATTACATTTCAATGTTTTAGAAAGTAATTTTTATTATTTTTTATGAACTATTCGATTTTAAATTTATCAAAAATGTGTGGAATGAATCTTTTCAATAATGTTTAACCCACTAACTAATTTTTACAAAATCATTAACATTATTGGTTTCAATATTACATTTCATTTTTCCATAATTTTTTAAAAAAAAATTATTTTTTTCAATATTGTAGTAATTTTTATTTAAAAAGGTTATAGATAGAAAATGATATTTTTTTGTTTTAAAATAAATTCTATAATTTTATTTTATATATATATTTCATCTATATCAATATCTTTTAATTATTTTCATATATCCCTAATTATGTGATCTTATGATAACATAGTATTTCTTATATTTATGGATTCTGATAATTATTATTTCAGGTTGATTTTATGAAACATGATTCTTTTTCAATGATTAATTAAACGATAATGAAATCTATTTGATACTTGTTTCTTCTCCATAGGTTATCATATGACGAAATGATAAAATGAAACCTTTTTTTCTTTACATTTTTAATGGTATGATAATTTTTGGAATATTTTTTAATCATCTTGAGGACATTTATATTGTTATCATTATGTGATGGGTGGGAAAAGAATTGTATACCCTCAAATTGATTTAGTAAATATTGAGATCCCATAAGATAATATTTTTTAGAATGGTGGTGAATGTAGTTCATTAAGATACATTATCCACTTGAATTTCCCGGGGTCTTAAAAAGAAATATGGAATTTAGTTAATGGGGAGTGAAATCAATACACTATGATAGGCTTAGCAGTGGTCCTTTTCTACAGAAATGATTATCTAGGATTAGGTTTATGCCACAAAACCATGTATTATTCTTATGATATGTTCTCATGTCTCATTTTTGATTTTTAATGATTCTACACTCTTATGACTTGTGAATTTTGGTACAAAAAATTGTATTCGACTTTTCCCTGTCATATAATTTAGAATGTTTTTATATGAATTTTTTATGTTATGAAAATGTTATAAAATACATATACTTATATTGTAATAACTTATTATAATTTGTTATTATATTTTATATTTACCCTTTGTAAAAATCAATTACCCCTTTCTTACATTTCCAGCCCATATTATTTGAAGTTTTTTTTAAGTTGGTTATGTCGAAGACGTATAATATATAAGAATTTTTTTAAGATATTGAATATCTTTATAGGAAAAATCTTATTATATATCTAGTCACAAAATTGTTTGTCCAAAATGTATCCCAATAATGTATTATTATTATATGAATTGAACATTCATCTAATATAATGTAATATTTATTTATTGATTTCATGGGTCACAACACTTTTCATGTGTGTATTCAACAGGAAAAATTTCATTGTTGTGTATTGTACAAGTTGTGTGTAATCATTATTAGAATTTAAAATCAATAAATTGAAAGAATTAATTATTATCAAAATAATTTCATAATTATCATCATATTATCATTAAAATGCTTCAAAAACTAGAATCTAAAAGTGGTTGATATTGAATTTTTCATTATGATAGGTGTATTATTCATGATTCTAATGACAAAAATCGATCCTGAAATTTTCATTCATTCATTTTAATTATTGATTATCTTATCCTCCTTGATATGAAAAAATAAAAAATAAGAAAAAAAATATAAAAAATGAGCGTAGAATATGGTTGAACACATTTGTTATGTTCCATACCCATGAATCATTATCTATCTTAATTAAGTGTCTATTTTTTCATATTTTTAAAATTGTAATTGAGTGAGAAGGTTTCATTAAGCTAAGTGGATATTTAGGAACTAAATTTGTGAATTTAACATTCACTTTTATTTCATTGAATATTAAATAATTTCTTTTAACTAACCCTATGCCACCAAAGTAATTTGAATATAAATTCATAATTAAATGAATTCTTATGGAATCATTATTTTTGGAAAATATTTATTGTACAACACTATGATGATATATGTAATTTACATGTATGATTATAACACCCCATTTAAATCTAATATAATGAAGAGTGATATGTATTTTAATGTATGGTGGGTTGTGATTGGTTCATGGTAATATTTTTTAGGTTGAAATTTTTACTTAGGAGAAACGAATATAAATGTAATTTTTTTTCATAAACTATATTTGATTTTTTTTGAGGAATTCATTAAAATTTCCATCATTATTTATTTTTATTTGTAATTTTTATATGGATATATAATTATTTCTCTAGAGTGATTCACTTATGTTTGGTGGAATTCATATAGAATATATATTCATGTATTTTTTTTGAATCTAATTGATTTACTTCCCACAATAATTCAATTTAAATTATCACATTTTCTATTTTTAGAAAGAAGTTATCATTTATTGTAAAACTCATCAAAACAGGATTATTATTTGTCATATTTTTCATATAATATTTATATATTTAATTTCCATAAATTTAAAATAATTTATTTGGATTTTTCAAGAGGTCGTGAAACTCATACATGTTAATTTATTTCAATTTTTGATTAATTTAATGTTAGAATAACGACATTATATTAAAATAGATTTTTTTATTAAAAAAATGTAGTAAAAGTATAAATGTGATTGGATGAAATATTTAAGAATTTATCAATGTAAAGAATATGTATTCCATGACATGACATTGTGAAGTATTAAAATAATACATCGATACAACACATAAGATTTATTCACTAAAGATAAGTGGTTTTTAAGAATAAAAATTAATTCCATAATCCCGTATTAAAATAATATGATGAAAAAAATGAGATTTACAATGATGAAAATTTGATCATTTTATAATAATATGATCATTATGTAATATCAAATCCCAAACTCCAAGAACTAGGATATAGTAATTTCAACATTATAGAATCTGTGTTTGCTTAAATAAAATATCATATAAGTATTGTCACCAATCCATGATGAATATTTATCTAGTCATTGCATAAAAGGAAGAAAAAGTAATAAAAATGATTTGACACATTTAAATAATACAAAATCACCAAGATACATGTTCAAAAAACTTCATAATGGTTGTGGAATATTTACCCAAAACTGTTTTCATGTTTTATAACAAAATATTTTCACACACAGATAGTTTTAATTGACATAAAGAAATAATATTCATCCATTGTCTAATGCGAAAATGGATATTTTTCTATAAATTTTTTAACACATGTTTTTTAATTCATGAAATAATATTGAAAAAATATCATAGAGTTTAAAATAAATAATCTGAATGGACTATGAAATGATTTTGAATAAATAAATTTCATGAGACCACGTAGACAGTTACATGGAAGAGTCACACTACTCACACAATTACCATGTAGTGTTATCCCTCTGAAAAAAAAATTGAATACTACAATATCATATATATATTTTTAGCCTTTACATTGTAATGATATTGAAGAAATCGACTTATATTATATCTTTTTTTATTAGTTTATGTTTCTTCTAAATATTTATTTTATATTTCATTTTTAATATTTTAATCAATAAAAATAACCAAAAATTTATTATAGCTACAAATATCCCCACATTAATTTTCATTTTTTTATTACAACATAACTCTCTAATTCGTAGGATGGTGAATTACAAAAAAAAATTAGTGATACAACGGGATGTTTTAACAATGTGATAATAATATTAGTCATGATTATATAAATATAATATTTTGGATCACTTATCAAATACCAATATATAAAAATTTAATAAAATAAATTGTATATGACTGAATGGCCTAAAGGCCTAAATTTTTATTCATTTTTGGATAAACCCCCTTTTATGGGTAAAGGGAAAAAAATCTCACAGACATCAAATATGTAGATAAAAAAACTCAAAGGTCAAAAGGGCCGCAAACATCCAGAACAAGACTACAAGGAATACTCCTCCTCAGAAACAAAATCATTATAGCAAGCCTTCACCATTGCATGACTTCTCAGCAAGCTGTCCCATGCAGCAATGCATGGGCCCCGTACCGATGACAGCGCTATACCCTCTCAAACTTCCAAATATGAATAGCCATACATGGTCAACTCTACCGGCCCTGATCCACTTCTAAAGCATTTTATTGTAGAATGTCTGAAAAAAGCAACCCCTGAACTCTTTTTCTACATAATTCAATATGTGATTCTTGATCAAAACAATCTGAAAATTTCGCTTTGAAAACCATTCCACAAGATCAAGGATAAATCATATGTCAAGAACTACTTCAATAATACACATCATTCACTCCTCCAATAAATCCAATGCACCAAAAAAGCACACAATTAACCACAAAGAAAAATCCAGATTCACCCAACAACACAAAAGAATCAACCAAAATAGATCACACAATCGGCATCCAAGCTAACAAACGAATTGAAGTAGGAAGAGTCCCTCACCGCACACTTGCTTCTTCACATACCTCCACAGATAGACAAACAGAAAACCCTCACCAAATACCAACAATCCATAGCAGATCACATCCAAACCAAAAAAAGTCAAAAATAAAGAAATGAAAAACATCACCTGCAAGATAGACACACGAACACGGGCCGAAATAATGATCCCGCCGCAAGCCAGAACTGATCTCACCGCCGCCTTCATGACTGCACTCGAGACCACAACAGTCCTCCCATTCACACCAACAGCCGATGCGGAAACAAGTCTACAACCCTCAGACCTCAGTAGAAGAACTCAACCTCTAGACCTTCACAGTGCCACCGAGAAACCCTATCAAATTCGAAAAATCGGTCATGAAGATGGTCGGAATCATAGGTCTCCCATGATGCTGCAATGTCGCCAATGGATGAGGACGCACACACTATAAGCACGACAAACTTCAGAGCTTAGAGAGAAGTCGCCACCGCCTTCAATTTTATTTATTAAATATGTTATATTGTATGAAAACCCCTCTATAAATTGTACATTTCTAGCTTATCATGAATTAAGGATCATCATATTGAGTTCTCATGATATGATAGTATTCGTACAAGTTAGATATCATGTCTATATGTAAAACTAAGCAACCATGGGATATAAATTAGTGCTCCTATATTAATATTAACCGAATTAATGTATGCCACATGTATTTTCATATATAATATGTTAGTATTAATTAATAAATCATTTATTATGGTTCATTGACACAAGGATATCCGAAAAATTGTCTACTTGTATAGATTTAATTTTTTTATTCTAGTCTAAATCTATTTTAAAATTATTCATAATAGAATATAATTATGAATAAACTAGTATAGTAGATATATTTGATCAACCAATATAGGATGTGTCTTCTAATACAACAGTTTTTGACATTAAGGACCTCAATTATGTTTTTAATATGTTAGTGCACCACCGTAAAAAGATATTTTCATCTAATTTAATTATATAATATTTATCGATATTTTCATTTCATAAATAAATATTAGTTATATTTGATTGAAATTATCTATGTAACTTACATAATCTTGATATTAATTAAAATGGAACATTGTCAATGGATTTTTATGGAACATATAACTGTAGATAGAATTTCATTTTGAGTTTTTATTTTGGGATTATAAAACCCACAAATAGATTTTTAGAAATGAGTCTAATAATTAGTTACAACATTAAAAAGGTTCCATAAGTTCATGCATATATTTATTCCACTTTGTATTTTTGGGTTAACGGTATCAGTCCTTTTAGAAGAATGATTTTTAATATAATGTGAAATATGATTTTTACATTTAAAATAAATATTTAATTACGTAATTTAACAATATAATATAAATAATATGTCATTTATATAATTAATACATAAACATGCGTAAAAAATAATGACCAAATGGTATTTGGTCATATTATTTACATAATGGGATTATATGGTTTAAACCATTATAAAATCACAAAGGGAAAGCTAATGTATCCATTTAAGATACTACATTGTTATTTTTTACTATTTTAGAGGCACATTAATTCACCTACCTATTTTATTTAAAACATATGTCACTTTGGTAAGTTATTTACCTCTATAAATTTCCTTTTAATTCTTCATATAAAATCAACAAAAGGTTTATATGGATTTTTTTTCATTAATGTATATTTTAAACCCCTTTAGTTATAAATAGAAAGGAGTACAGGTGGATGAATTATTAAACTGTGAGAAATAAAAAGTGTTTCTTAGTGTTCACTAGTTTAACTCATTTAGGAATTTTCATTATTTTTTATTATTCAAGTAAATACCTCATATTTTTATCGTCATTTATTCCATCATATTAATTTTAATGTGACTAGAATCATTTTTTTGGATGAATATTCCCCCAAAACATTTATATTATTTTAATTGATGGATACTAAATGATTATTGGATTTTACAATTCAGTATTGGTCTAAAAAATTCAATCATTTTTAAAAATGACTTTTTTATTTTATTACTACATTAATATGCAATTAATTTACTCATTGGGATCTCAGATTGGTTTTTTATTACTTATGACATATTTTGATTGTTTTTATCACAAGTAAAACAAATAAAACTCCATTAAATAAATTATTTTAACAGGATACATCTATATAGAGAGTGTGATTAAATAATGGTGAGGATAATAATAATAATACTCATTTTATTCACATTCATAAAATATCCAAACTTATTATATTATCAGCATAAAATGATCCAATTTAAAATGTATTATTTTAATTAAATACTTATAACCACATATATGATTTATATTATCATTAACTCATATCATTTTAATTGATAAATTTTATTTGAAATGTATTTTAAATGTAACTCTTTACATTGAGATATATATTTAGCAACATATATTTTACACTATTGGTATATATATTTTATTTCACATTGAAACTGACTTATATTGTATCACCCTATATTTTTGTATGATTATTCATTGAATATGTTGAATAACATGTTTCACATGAAACATCAAACAAATTTTATCAACGGTTTTTTTCTATTTGGGTATAATATTCTAAAATTTCATTAAATATTAATTTATATAATGACAATATATATGGAATATAATTATGAAAACTATAAACCAAATAAACTAACATGTAATTAATATCATTGCTTTCTTAAAGCATTCATCTTCGAAATCACTCATTAAAATCGAAATACAAAGTGCAATTAAACAAAAAAAATTAGAAATATAGTTACAATTTCGATTAATGGTTTAGAATAATGGTTTTTATATAATTAATTTTTGGTATTTATAGGAATATAAGAGGATAATAAGATTGTAACATGTATATTGGGAACATTTATGATCATTGGGAATACATATATCGAATGTATATATCGAAATCAATAATAGGTATAGGAAAATTTTATAGATTTGAATAATTTTTCATAAATCATTTATTAATCTTTTATTGCAAATATAAATATCAATTAAATAACTTTGAGAAGATATTGAGTAAATATAATTATTCATTACCGAAAAATTAGATTAAATATGATAAATTTTAATATTAAATATATTATATATTTTTATATTAAAGTTCAATTTCTTATATTTAGATATTTAGTTTGATCAAAAATACTTTCTTATTTCTAATCCGAATGTCAGAATCTGGTATTGTGGATTGATTTCATTTTTTGACAACAAATAAGTTAATAGGGTGAATATAGAATAACATTTAAAAATATTTAAATCTTTTATATGATAAAATATATCATTAAAAATATATAATATAAAAATACATAAATTAAATTAAATGTTAATAATTACTTAATCATTTTTATTTATGGTTTCAAAAACTTATGGTATAATTCTCACATGAAAACGTCGTTTTGTAACAATTAATTTAATGATATTTTCTAATATGCCACCCAGAACAATCTATAAAATGACCCCTCCTCTACCCATCCCAAAAACTAAATCATATTCTATATCATATTAAATATATTTTGGAATTTAATTTTATAAATATTTATATCACATTTTGTAGGATATGTTCATTTGAATGTGGCATGAATCTTTCATTATGATGGGAAATGGTATGAGATATTGTGATTCCATCAATGTATGTAATGTGCTATCCAATATATTTTCCATTTTTATTCCCACATATACTCTTATTAAATGTTTTTAAACACTCTTAGGAGTTCTCAAGACTCATCGTAGTCATCGTATGGGGCTCAACATGGCATGTCATTGTCTTTGGCATAGTTCTGTGCTTCGTTATTCCTATGTGGTTCGACATATTCAACATCTAGAGCATATGGATCTTGGGTTGGTAGAGTTGGAGAGGCTCAGTGATGACTCTTGCATTCACTGAGGTGGCTCATCACCGTCTTCGTAGTGGGCTACGATATAGGGGTATCTGAATCTGGATTTTTTCTGTTATTTTGAGTTTGGATTTTTTGTGTCATTTTTTGTTCTATTTTTTGTAGGATTGGGTTTCCATTGTGTAGGGATCATGATGTCATTTCTGCCATCATGACCCTCCTCTCGACTCTTGTTTCCAGTGAGTTCATCTTAATCTTATTGAATGTAGGGTTTGTAATTCTCTCGACTAGAGGAATGTCACCACTAATGTCCCTTGGTCTATGCCATTCTGTTCTTCCTCCTTCTCCTGTAGTAATGGTCTACTCATGGATGTTGGTTTATGTTTTGATATTTCCTTATCTCAGATCGACCTTGATTAATTCCTATGGAGGTGCTTCTAGGTTGGATCGGTCCTGGCCCCCTCTCTGGTGATTCGTTGTGGGTCAGTTGTTGGGTCGTCCTGCCCTAGGTGGTGGTCAGTATCATCCATGTCCCAAGGGGAATCTACTTCAGTTGTGGTGGGTATAAATATGCAATGACAGATGGAGATGGTATGATATTTCTAGGTTGGGGATAGTCATGATGGTGGTCCTCGTCTCTGGCAGTGTTGGTGAAGAAATGTAGTGGTGGTGGTGAGACAGGGTGACCGTGATAGGCGAGGAGGTATTTTTCACCTGCCCAGAGAAAATTATAATAATTTTGGTTTTTCCTTAAAGTCATTGAAGTCAAATATATAGTTAGTTTGGTCATTCATGTTAAGGTATGATTATTCAGGCTCCTATTAACGAGTCATTCTGTAATGATTTTATTGGGATAATGTTGGTATTTTTTCATGGTGGTTGGGTGGTTTTCTTATACTGTGAATTTGGTTTTGACCTTAGTGGTCCACTTCTCAAGGAAATTTTTATCAAATTGTCTAGATGAAAATATCACATATGAGTTGTAGGGAAATGGATTTTCCTTGTTTCATGGTATTCAAAATAGGATGTTTGAGAGGTTATGACTTCAATCATCGGTTCATGGCCCATGAGCTTTTGCATTGGAGAGATAATCATTCAACTTTGAGATTGTGGAAGTCAAATTTAATGTTATTTATTACTAGGTATTGAATATATCTTTCTGTGTCAGTTATTTTTGGTCTTGAGTATTTGGTCAGTTCCGGCTTTTTGTTTTGTCTATGTCGATTATGTCATGGGTTACACCTCACCCTTTAAAAGGGGTTTATTTCATAAATAATAAAATTAATTCTCACTCAGTCAACCACTTACATAATCAGTTTTATTCTATGTTGATCACTTTTATCAAGTAATATAGTCAGAATATAAATAATAGTAATATATTATAATGTAAATTAACTAATGATATTATTATGTTTTATAGTTGAAATTATAAAAATAATTACCGTTATAATGTTACTTATTATTATTAGTAATCTTGCATAAAAAGAAGGGTGTTATGATTTTGGAATATATAAACCATACACATACCATACAAAACATTTTCATGGGGATATATTAATAAATATTAAATTATAATTTAAATACATTTAATGTTATATGTATATTGAAGTTATTAATAATGAAAAGTGATCCAAATTACTGTACATAAATAATATAATGTAATTGAAATAAATAATGTATGATGATGAAAATAAATTGTAACTAACAAAGCTAAATTTAACTAATGGACATAATTTATTTTAATAATAAAGTAATCAATAATAATTATGTTCATAAATAGGAAATTAAGAAGTCTATTTTTAATATACCAGTAGTTATAGGTCATTCAAGAATTCAAGGAGTGATCATAAGGGGAATCTTCTTTATCTCTCGTTACTGTTACTTCATTTTCTTCCACATACATGATTCTTATAATGATATATTGATTATTATATATCATTCGTCATATTTATATTATTTTTTTGAAAAGTTCCAATAAATTGTTATACATTTATTTATAGGATGTGAATATTTTTCTATCCCTGTATTAAATTTTCTTGCTAAGTCAATTTCTCCTTAAAATTTCATTGATTTCTCTTTATAAATATTTATTTTATTGTTTTCACATTAAATTATTCAATTAATTTTTTTATTTTCAAAATTTTCCACAAATTAAACAATTTATTGCTAATATCTATGTTTAAAAATTTAAATAAGAAGATTTTTCTCATAATTTATTACACAATCTGTTATCTTTATCTAGATGGATAATTATCTATAACAAAATCCATTCTGGTTATAATTATTTAATATTATCAAGTTTCACCTATGATATATTTTTAAATAATAATAAACATTAATTTTTTGTAAGATTTATTTTTATGAATTTTAAAGTTTTCTGTGTACCTCACATTATTCTCATTGGTAAGGAAGGTTGTGAGAGGTTTATGATTATTTTCATGTACAAATGTCACATATATATATGGTTATATTATTATTTGATTATTGAGACAATAATTATATATCCGTCCATAGTGTTAAATAAATATTTATATCTCATGATATGACTATGTTACACCTAAACATGATGCACATAATATTTGGAATTATGTTGTATATGGATATTATTATGTTTGATTTTTCCATTATATTATAATAGTCTGGGAATATAGTCCTAAAATATGTAATGATTGTAATAATTATTCATATATCATGTTTTTATTTTATTCCTCATCATTATAATTCTTGTAATCATTTTTAACCCATTTAGGTATGATTTTTTTATGTTTTCATATATTTCTGTTCATTTTAATACAAATTCCATATCATATTAATTATAATAACCCATATTTATTTGACTATTATATCATAATATTCACCCATTAATAATTTTATAATACCACTCTTTTAATATGTTTTTCAATCCCCAGTAAGTGATTAATAATTTTATTTATGAAATGTTTCGAAGATACTCCATTCTAAAGTATTTTATATAAGAAATATACATTATGTTGTAAAATAAAATTCTTCTTTACCTAGTCTTTGAAGAAACTGAACTATGAGGTCCTAAAATTTTTATTTATCTTGGAGTTATATCAGATAATCAATTAAATATAAAATTTCACATGTATGTTATGGTTTTTCTGTAAGAGTTGGTAACAATGTAGGTTTTAGAAAATACAAACAACGATAAACCGAATGTTTCATATTTTCAAATGATTCATTCATGGGATATGATATAATAATACTTATTTTTCATATTCATTGATTTTTTAAAATAAATTAATTGGACACTACTTTTTTAAAATCAATTTTGATTTTATAAAATGATATGTGTGGGAATAATTAAAATGAGGGTGTGATAAATATTCCTATTATCGATACTATACTTGAAAGCATTGTGTTTTATTATAGCTCTATGAATTATATTATCCCCAAAATATTTAATGAATATATAATTATAAAATTAAATATTTGATATTGAATTATTAGTGAAAAAAATTGTTTGTTAATGTAATTATAAGTGTACAATACATTCATTGATGATATCTCTGGGAATATAGTTCCTGAAAATCATGTTATTATCTATTTATAGAAACAATGTTATGTATGGAAATTATTATCTCTCTCTACATAGAGTTCATAAATATGTTAAGGTTTGGGAAATCTCATTTCATATCAAATTTCATCCCATGGTCATATAATGATTCGAAGATCATTATTTAATCCCTAAAAAATTATTCAATAAATTGAACTTAATACCCATTAAAAACATTTATGAGTTCAAATGTTTGGGGAGAAAATTATCACCCAAATATTTTTCTGACCATCCCTAAGATCATGATGTTAGTATTTTAATTAAATGGATACATAGTCCTATATAGGTATTTAAATTCCTTATATAATGACTAATATTGAATTGGGTGGTTAAATGAAGGAACTAATATACAATTATTGAAAGGGTTTTTAACACCAATGTGTTTCACTATGGATTTAACAGTACTATATTATAAGAATAATTGATGATCAATTAGTCTTTTCATTGATTATTATGATTTTAACAAGATTATGATTAAAAATAAATATCCTCCACCTTATATTGATTACTTTTGTTATCAACAGGATATGGTTAAATTCTTATCAAATATGGATCTTTAATATGGATGTCATCAACTTTGGTTAAAAATAATGACATAGCTTGGACATCCTTCGATATTAGATAGAGATATAATGAATTAATAATGATTCATTTCAATATTTTAAATTCTACATCTATCTTAATGATTCTAATGAACTGTTTCTTTTGAGATTACATCAATAAATTTTATGTGGTCTTTATAAATGATATTAGAATATATTCCAAGATCTAGAAATAACATTGTGATTATTTGATGGTTGTATAGAATACCATAAAAAGGGAGAAATCATATGAAAAATACATTATGTATTAATTCTGGATATATGAAATATTATAATTTTGTCATGTAATCACAAGAGATGGTATGTCTATGGATCCATAAATGATAGTTGTTACTGAAGAATATAATACAGCTATAATTACTATTTATATCCACTAATTTAACGGACTATCTAGATACTATTTACAAAATGTAAGAAGTGATTCCTAATTTTAAAATCTGATAACATAGTTAACTCAAAATATAGTTATGTTTGCCATGATTAACTATTATTAAAACAAAATTTCTGAGATAACAATGATGTTTCTCATTGTACCAATACTCACACTACCATATAGTATAGAATGGTTTTTGATATATAGTGATGCATTGAAGAAAGTATTAGGATGTTGTTTTTTTAAATTAATATTTTGGAAGATTATATATTACATTAATTAAAGATCTATTAAAAAAATATGTGACTTGACATTTATGGATAAAATAGATAATTGTTTTCATTTAATATTTATATTAATTATATTTATGAATTAAAATATTACAGAATTCATGATCTCATCTCACTTCATTACTACTAAATAGGATATGTTTCCCTGTAAGAATCCAAATATATACATAAAGTATAAAGGAGACATGAAATATCACTGTATGTTGTAACATATGAACATTCAACTCTTTTTTTGAAGTTATATAATACATATCAATAAGAATAAAATAAATAGAAAATTATTAACACATCATTTCACCCACAAACTATTGGAATGATTAATCATTAAATAACAATTTCCACTCATGCATTAAAATATATCTATATAATGATCTATAAAAGAAAAAATGTAGAATTATAACATTGTGGTATGAAGTTGGAATGTGTAATATGTTGGGATTAGATCTTTCAGGAGAAATAACATTAATGATTAATTAATTTAAATGGTATAAATTAAATTAGAACATATTTTACTGAAGATTAACACTGATAATCACTGATGATATTTACAGTTTGATGATAGAGATAGAATTTTACTTCTAAAAATTCCATGTATGATAGATATCAGATATGGTAAGAAATAAATGTTTCTCAAAATATATATTATTCCACATTAATAGTTTTTATATTGTAGAGAAAATTACTTATCGACATGTTATTTCATAAAACCTCATAAATGTCCATGAAATGTTGTATGAAGCAATTTTTAAATTTTTTTATTAGATCTTTGACATATACTAAACATTGGGTATGTATTAATAGATCATGATCTCTTATAATGGGGGAAACCAATAATGATCATGGATCATAGAGACAATGTTCAATAAATCGAGACCAACCAAAATATCAAATTTCTCTAGATTAATTTTTTGTATGAGGAAGTGACATGGAAATACAATGTTAAAATGAGACAACAAAAGTTTATATATTCTAAATTTTGAAATAAAATTATGAAGCTGAAATTTTTTTTATAACGATATAATGCTAGACCCCCTATTTTATTATTAATATTGGTTTACTATATTAAATAACAAGTTTCATAAATAATACAAGATTAAATGAACAACAATTCCACTCATTATATTATAATATTACAACATGCTTTTAAATTAACATTAATATTATAATAAATATATATGGATAAAAAATATTAAAATTAAAGGAGGAATAAGACAACATTCAATTAAATATAACACATTCATCATCATGATCTTCCATGAGAATCATATCACCGAGTATAATGATAGAAATAATATAATATATAAAAATATTTGAGAAATTGTGAGATAAAAATGACGGAGTGGGATGAATGGTTTTACTAAAATTATATAATGTTATTCAATAGAAAAAAATTGAATATATGGTTTTTATATTCCAAATGATGGTATACATGACCTTTTGAATACATATAAAATGCAGGTATAATAAAATCCTTACACTAAGAATATAAGCCTTTTATTTGAATGAATAATAGATAATGTATCAGAAATAATTTAGTTAAATGCATAATACAAATGTAATATCAATCGATAAAATAAATAACTATAATTTTTAAAATGTAATCATTCATTAAATTAAAAATTGTTAAATTTAAAAATAACATTTTTAGTATTGTGTTATATATTGTTATTAAAAATTCAATTTATTAAATTTATATTCTTAATTCAATACAATATAATTCAAATTTGTAATTTAAACATTAAAATTTTGTAATATGATTAATTAATGTTTTCTATAAATAAGTAAGCATGTATGGTGAATAGTTATTTCAAAAAGTAAAAAACATATATGGTAAAACTGATGTAAGAAATTTTATAAAATAAAAAAATATTAATTGAAAATATATTGACACAATTCTTCAACTTATTTTCTTATTCATAACTCAGCATTACCATTCATGTCGATTAATGAGTGTATATTTTCACAAATGGTTCCCAAACTCATTTATAAATGGAATTCACCTATTCCTTTTCCCAATGATATATATTTTCTGTTTTTCACTTGAATATGTGATAATATTTCTTCCAATAATGTTTTATCTAACATTTTTCATTATTTGGTCACATAAATATTATTAAATCATTCATTAAAAATGAACATGTAACAAGACGAGTTAATTCCATCAATGTAATTAACATTTTATTATCTATATGTTCCATTTATCTTCCCATATATTATTTTTTTGGATAAAAATTAACCACTCTAATAATTTATTTTTAACATCATTATAATTGTCTAAAAATTATAATATAATCGAATAACTTGATACACATACTCAGTTATATGTTATAACATGTTATTGTTTGGATAAACTTACTAGCCTAAATTAATGACACAATGTTACATTAATATCATTAACTGTTCTAAAAAACATAAATAATATTAATATAAGATATCAATATAAAAAATTTCTCTATTTATATTTCTATAGTAGTGACAAAAAAATACTTATTATTATAAAGTAAATCCTTGATATCGGTAAAGTTACCAAAAAAATTTCTTGTAAATTACATATATATATTCAATAAATAAACCTTATATAATTGGAAAATGTAAATATAATAATAATTATAAAATTTTATTTTTATTACGTTTAATATTGTTTAGATAATTAAAATATTATCAAATAATGATGATTAAAAATTCAATATTGAATAAAATACACAAAAATCAAATGTAATAAAATTTGATTATAAAAATAAACTATATATGAATAATATATATGTAATTAATGGATATATTTGATTATTATAAGAGGAATTAAAATTAAATATGTTTATTAAATTGTTTATTATGAAATAAACGTTTATTAGAGATGGAGTTAGAGTGCATTCCCGAAATTAAAAACAAAATCTATGGGGAGGATTCATTATCTATATTTTTGGTTTTAATAATTTTATTCCATCTCCATGTTATTTATATATTTACATATATTACTCTATATAATTCCATATATTTATATTATTTTAAATTTCTCAATCCATTTACTATGAATTACTTATAATGGTGGAAATAGAATATCTATTTATATCTCCCTTTAAGTTTTTCAATGAATATTTTTCGACTAATAAATTCTTTAGGTATAATTACAATGAATTAATTTATTGTTTTATTATTCAATTAATACTAAAAATATTTTCTATTCCCTTTCAATTTTCATTATTAATTGATTTTTTGTAATCTTTTTTAATAAATTGTAATATAAATATTCTTTTACATTTTTTGTTACATGGTTTTTTATCACTATCCATTTTTTTGATATATAAATATCTATCTATATTATACTCCCTTAATCATTCAAAAATTTAATTGAAAATATGTATTAATTAATTCGTTCAATGATTTTTTCTAGATGATTAATTTTTATGCCTCATTTTAAAAAATTTGTGAACAATTTTTTTCACATTATTGATTTATGCAACGATGTATTTATAATTGTTTTCATGTTTTTGAAATAATAAATAAGTAAAATCATGGGTTATAAATTTATATACATTTAATTGATTAGTTAAAAAAATATAACATATGACATGACTATGTCATTCATAAATAATATATTATTAGCTTTCTTAACTAAGTTATACAAGGAATGAAGAATCTTGATTTATTTATTATGTTATAATGGTTTTGGTAGAGATCTTTTTCCAAATGTTATGATTTTATATAATTATGCATGTGACACATTCTTACTCCATTCTATGTCATTATATGATGATTTAACTTATATTATTTATTTTATATGGGTATTATTTTATGAATAACTTTTCCTATCGATATATACATTTTTTATCACTCCATTATGATCTTTTATATGATCACCTATGTAGATTGGGTTGATGTATGATATGTTTCATCACTCCATTGGAATATAATCACATAAATTTATTATATTTTCTATTCCCTATTAAATTATCAAAATTATTATGTTTGATATATCTCTTGGTGATTCTGTTGTAATGTATTTTATGAAATTAATGTACATTATCAATAAAATTAAGATGTTGGTATTGCCAATATCCAAAGACACTAAACAAAAGAGATTTGGGTGTATGATTTATTCTCTATTTATAATGTATAATCAATTAAAATAACTTATGTATATGTTATGGTTGGTTTTCAAATTTATAATCAATTATTAGATACTCTTTGAACTTCTAATAGAATATAAATATTCTCACAATCATTTAAGAAATTATATTTTAAAAAAATATATTTCTAAAACACCAACACATTTTAATTACAAAATACCATTTATTTAATTTATTGATAATATTTTAAAGAAATAGATTTATAGTTAAATCTCATTTAGAATTTGATATAGTTAGAGATATATTTTGAGAAGAATACTTCATTCAATAAAATATGTAATTAATGGGTAGTGGGATATATTTCTCCTATATTTTATTAAATAATATGTATAAACTATTGACTAAGTAATAAAACATTTTTTAGTAATAAAATTATTAATATAATTAACTTTTAAGATAAATAAATTAAAAAAACTTATCAAAGAAACATGTTATTTTATTCAAAACTATTTTATGTTTTAATTAAATATATTTTCATATAATATAAAATAAATATGATACAATATATATCTGTTATTATTAACGATTTTATGTAATCAATTTTATCCACCTCAATGATGTTAAAACCCGTTTCTTTATCACATGAATCTATACATAACGAACTATATATCTACCCTTTTTAAATTTTTAAGCTCCAATACTTGTTTAAAAAGATTATATAATTTTTATTAGGTATTATATAACAATACAAATTTAATAAATAATATATAAAACATTCAAAACATACATTGGATATTTTAGGGATTCCTTCATCAATTTTTTTATTCTATTGATTTTCATCTCAAATTTCTAGTATTTATATAATAAAATATTTTTATTAATTACAATTTCAAATTCTTCTTTCAAATTAGTCGGTTTGAGATCTCCAAAGCATATCTTCTTATTTTTACTGAAAATGAAAATTTCTTATTCCTTTTTATTTAATAATCAATGAACTTGACAATAAAATTCCATTTCCATATCAGAAACACTCATTATATTGATTATATCATGGAAACAATTTCAAATAAATTATATTGTAGTTCAAAATTGAAAAGGACTCAAAAGATCAGTGATAATTCACCATCTAGTGTTGAATTTGTTAATTCAGTTCCTTTTTAGCTTATTTGGAAGTAACATTCTCTATCTATTAAAGTGATTAAAAATCATACAATATCACATTTAAAATGATGCTAAAAGTAGGAAGAATAGATTTTTAGTACGTTTTACTACTCAAAAGGGGTCATAAATCTGTGGAATGATCAATAATCACATATGAACATATATCATCAAGTATCATCATTGTAGATTACCCAATATAGGGTGTCTCCAAAGACTCTAGATAAAACATGTCTTTATTATTAAATTTCTCTCTCATTATAAAATTATATATATATATATATATATATATATATATTTACAACAATAAGAGATTTTTTAAATTGATTAGAGTTAAATATAGTCTTCGTAGAGCATTCATAATCATATTTTTCTTATTTTCCCTGATTATCAATATGTACAATTCATGAAAATTCTATTCGATATTTCTTTCTACCAATAATTCATATTATAATCTTTTAATTTTATCTCTCCAAAATAATTCTCTTGACAATTTTCATTGATGTGAAACACTTGAAAGAATCATCCCTAATATTATTTTCTCATACACAAAATTTTAATTTAAAATTAAAATTCAAACATTCAATAAAATTCAACAACCGATAACTTATTATCAATTTATCTCATTTCATATTCTATCTTTGGAAGTAACTAGGTTATCATGGAATGAATATGTATTATAAACCATGAAAAAAATATATTCTAACTTCTTTTTCCTTTCACAGCATGACTCATTTCATCACAATGTAAGAGGATCATATATTCATCTCTAGGACAGTTGGAATACGAAGTAATTTCATGTATTATGAGATAATATATTTAAACACCACAATGTAACCTATAAAATATTTATCAATAATCATCATTATGGAATACCTCCATTTATAACATATAGTCAATGATTTTATCATTGTTTGATAATCATTTTAATGGAGTGACCAATATTCTTTATTACTAGCATCACGATTTCCCATCATAGTATTTATTCCATAAAAGAAAAATTTCAATCTCTTTAAATTTACTCTTATAAATTATTCAAGAACTATAAATATATCATATAGAAATTCCTATTATCCCTCATATTTCCACTTTGGTATGTATCTTTTGGAGTCACTCTCTTTAGTCAAAATGGCCCTTCCATATTATATAAATGATTATTATAATCAATGATGTTTTAAAATTCAAATAAATTCTAAATAGAATTAACCTTATATATACATATAGTATATTTTTTCTTTATCAAATTTAAATTTTTATATGATCTTAACATTATATATTTTTAAATATTACCTATATTTATTATAGTGAAACTATGTACTTTTCCAAAATATTAATCACTATTTTGGGTAAGTAATACATATTGATCACAGTTACCTTTACACATTTTCCAATGTCTAATTTTTAGTCCTAGATGAGTGAGACTTATGTATTTATAATAATAACTATTACATATATAGTTTTTCCTAGAGGAAATTTACAAAACTAAGTCTCATGTATTCTCATAATCAAATTACTCAATAAATATTAAAAAAATCTAAACTATAATAAAGCTCATCAAATCTTTTAAGTATGCATTAACCCAAATAATTATCAATATTTAACATGATTTTTAATCTGATTTTTTTATTGAAAAACATTATAACCCAACAACAATATACACTTTTTCAATTCATATCCCTTATTACATTTTAAAAAGAGCAATGAAATGGATTCTTCATTAACACTTAATTTCAAAAAAAAATTAGAAGAACTGTAGTATAATTACCTGTAAAAAAACAATATCATAATTAAGTGTTCCACTTATATATATCCAACTCTTAATTTCATCATAATTTAGATTTTTTTTTCAACCAATGAATATTAATCACTTTCAAAATTTACACACTTATCAATAAATCATCATTCAATAATTCAAATCTTGCATGAGATAACATGAAATAAGAAACTAAAACATTCATAAATAATATCATGTTCTCTTTAAATAAAGAAATACATCAACCAATTAATAACTCTTCATACTCTTGTTAGAAACTAAGAATAAACTCTATCTCCTCAACCACTTATCAATAATTTTCCTCTACCCATCTAAAAAATAGTCAAAAAACACACCCATGTAACAAGTTCAAATAGTTATAAAATCATAAAAATTCAGACACAAACACGATAACATCACAATTATCACCTTTTAACATACCCTTATAAATATATTCTCTAATAAAAAATAAATATCTCCAAAAATATGTTAAAAAAATATATTTTCATTATCCACAACTTATCCTTGGTAGGAATGAGTTTGAACTCCCATCATCAACCTCAATATATGAAATACAACATTCGGTAGTAGTTTAGTCCATACATATTTTATTTTATCTGTATTTGGAATAAACTCTAGGTTATATATTGTTTTCCCAATTATATCATTAATAAAGTTATATTTCATATCAATTTTCTTTTATCAAGAATTATAAAATCTATTTTATGATAAATTAAAGTCAATTTGATTTTCACATTTCCCAAGTAGTGGAATCATGGCATTCACAATAGGAAAATTCAATTGTTTCCCATACACATCAATTGATTGATTGATTTATTTACAGAACATATATTATGAATCACCAGTAATTAAGGTCCCTAAGAATTATTTCTTTTATTTTCAACATTCATATCATTCACTCAAAAATAAAACTCCCTTGAAATTATATCTTCTATCATCATCATTTCCATTACAATATTTATCTAAATATGTACACATTTTTTTCTTTTAAATAATATAATATTTCATTCCCTATCCCAATATTACATTAATATACCAATGAATCATATTTTTCTAATGAAATGAGTCTCATTTAGAGCACCTTTACCCCTAGAATATATGTTTAAAGCATTCACTATATTTGATCAGGATCTTATTAGTAATGAAATCTCCCAATAATAAGCTTGAATTATCTTAAATTAAGTTATTTTCCTTTTAATATTTCAAAAGTTTGGTTCTAAATGATATTTCAATGTTAAATATCATATAAAATGGTAGCCTGAAAATTCTAACATGTTATCGAGAAAACATAATATTTTAAATAAATCTACCATTATCCTCTGGTGAAATTTTTTAGATCATTAAAATTCACATTTCTTTATGAATTTACATCTAAAATATATTTATAATTTCTATATAAAATTTATTATCCATTATTTTCATATTAATAAAAATAGTATATCATTAATTTAGGTAATAATAATAAATTATAATTCATTGTAATATTTATTGTGAAAGTTGTTTTCAACTCTTCCTGTGTTGAATTTTTGCAACCTTTGAAAAAACTTTATCATTGAATAATGTTGTCTTGGGTATTTATTACACCCATGTAGATAATAATTCAACCTAAAACATATCCTTATGTTCCCTAAGAATGAATCCAAAATGATTCTCAATAACAAAATACTTCAAAAAACATTATAATAAATAACTATGACATTACATACATTTGGTGAATCTTGTATGTCCATTGTGTCACAATATCAAAAAAATATCCTAACAGTCTCATGTATGAAAATAAGTGAATTTAAATTATAATAGTAAATTATTTAAAAAATTGTTTTCAATTCTGACATTGTTTTGTTCGGGTATTAATTTAGAGCCTTATATACATTATTCTCAGATATATGTACTGATTTAGCATGAGATTCTGTGGCCCAATGATACCAGAACTGATTTTCTAGAAATATTAATAATATTAATGCCACATGGGAAAATATTTCATGATAAGGTTGAATAAATCATAAGAAGTAGATCATATTGGAAATTTATGGCCACCATAGAGATTATATCTTGTATTTTACCATAGGTAGTAAATTATTATTATTATAATTCTGCATTGGTCTTGAGCACATTCATGACAAAAAAATGAATAAAAATTTATTTTATTAATTTTATATATTAAATTAAAAACAGAAACTAAATGATATATTCAAAATATTATTCAATGATAAATTTTAATGTTTTACCTTATATCCAAATAAAAATTGAGAGTGGCCTTTTGAATAGATTTATTGGAGGATCATTGGTGGAAAACATCGGATCATGTTGAGATAGGGGATAATTTTTTCCCCAAAGATCATTAATCCATTCCAATGAAGAAAATAAAATATTTTTATTCCTTAGTGGTCATTCATAACATCAAAGTGGATTTCGTATTTGTTTAATTTTTCACAATTATTTTATCCTAATCGAACATGAATCAATTACATGAAAAGTATTTGATTCTTGCATTGATGGATTACTTCGTTATTGAAATTTTATTTTTCAAATTAATTAATCCCCCTCCATTCATATAATTCTTCATCAACTAAACTAGGCTGAAATGAACAATGTTCTTGAGTTTCATTCACCATGTTTGGGATTAATAGATTTCTCTTTATTTTTCTCACACAATCATCGTGAACAATTTCTTTAGCCCATGGTTTGAAGAATATAAGGTATATGATTATTGCACAATAATTTTATAGAATAGTGGATAAATATTATGGATGTGGTTATCATAAAAGGGAGAGATGGATAAGTGGTGAAGGAGGATGATTATAGGGGGACCAGATCAGACTGAGGATTCCCATTCTACATAGATGGACACATATTGGTGATTTGTTTCTTGATAGATGTATTTTCAGAGTATATTAGAGCACATATCATGATGATTAATGATGGAAAGGTTTTGAATACCTCAGATATGTGATACCGTGATTGGAATCATATCTGTTGTAGGGAAAATGAAAATGTTGAGAAGAACAAGTCAGTTTTGGAAAATATCTAGTCATTTGGCATGTAATCTGGAGACACGCACCATGTGGGACACACACGGTGGTGCTAAGATTTATGATGAGGGAATAACATCAAAATAAATTTTACATCTATCTCTCACCATTTGTATATTTCTTTGGGTTCTACATGTACTTTGGAGGGAACATGGGTATGGGTATGTCAGGGTATAAAGACGTGGCCAGAGTACTGAGGCATATTAGGTTACTCTGACAGGTCTAGGTGTACACGGTCACGACCATTCATACATGAGTTAGTATATGGGCATGGATTGAAGTACATGAGCATGTATAAATTGCATGGGAAGGGTATTGTTATACCCTTCTATATCATATATATATAAATAAAATGTTTTTAATTTTTAGATTTACATTTTGTGTGAGGTAGTGGCACATGTGCCGGCCAAGGGTTGGCAAGATTCATCGTATACTACAGCATACACATTATATACCATATTTGTTGTTTTTGTATTTCTTATATTATTCATTTCTAACCAATATCATCTAGTTTTTTTCCTTGATCTATCCCATTAAGAGTACTTTTTTTCATTACATCCATAAATCTATATTTTGATCACCTATGGAGGATGAGTCCCATATAGATTTTGTGGTCTCCCTTCACGATACTATGTTGTGATACTTTATAATTCATTTTTATACCCTTCGTGGAATTCATGTAATGGACATAGAATCCATGATCAAGGCATAAATTCCTCATCTTGAAGGTTGTGTTAATAGTTCCAATGTTGTCATTTTCATATGATCCCCTACATACCAGGTTGAACCATATTGGGTTTTTTTGTGTCCCTCGTCAATCCTAGGTGTGATCATGTATTCTTGTCTTGAGATCAATTGAGGTAGGTGATTATTGATAGTTATAGCTCAATAATAAGGACATTGTGGAAGAGATACTCTAGTGATAGAAAGGCTTGTGGAGTGGGTTCTACTAAAATTTTAGTTACTTAGAATCATCCAGAAGAATCATTTGGATAGTAGTGTAATTAAGACAACATTGTGGTGTGGTGTCCTTATTGAGTATATCTAGGTGTTTTTATATTATTATATACATGTCAGGAGTATAAAATCCATTATTCATTATGTTTAGTGCTTTTAGTGTTCCCTACTGGGCTTTTTTTACTCACCCCTGAAATGTCTCTGTCTACATGCTTTGTTTCTGATGTAGATGGAGGACTTATAATAGTGTCCTTATAGAATATGGAGCTGATGGAGCATAGTTTTATCTATATATAACAAGGTTTTTTTCTAAATTTTTAAATTTGATTGTAGTCCCCTACTACATAGATATTTTTACATTTTAAATTTTGTGTGTGTTGTAGTATTCCCCAATATCACATTTTAAACATTAATATAGTACATTGATTATCATATTATAGAAGAATTATTGCATTAGTATCAATTTTCTTCATTTTTTTCATTGAATGAGACAAGAACTGTTTGTGTGTGTGTGAATGTATTTTAGGCTAATCCCTCCCATGATTGGGATATGCCTACTTAGTTATGTTCATCATCCCCTATCCTAGTGGAAGCATGATTGGGGTAGTTGCAACATAGTCCCCTTCTAGTCCTATCATGATAGAGTGGTATTATAGGATTTAGTTGTTAGATAATAATAAGGTATTTTTTATTGGATTTGGTTGTATGGAAATAGTGATAATTGTTTTGAGTTAGTATTTCAAGCTAGATACTCTAGTCTCGGTGTAGCAACTGACATATCAATATATCAGGACTCTAATCACAACAATTTTAACTCGATACATGATGACATTAGCTAAATAGAAATAATTATTGCATAAATCAAATAGTAATGGGTTTTGGTTTCCATTTCCTTATAAATCACTTCACTGAACATAGTCTTTATCCCTGGTATATCTTATTTATTGAATACTGCCTTGATAAAGAAAGTTTTACATGATTACAGTTTGTGATTTTGTAGTAGATTCAAAAAGTGATGAGGCTTCATTATAGGGTTGTGTACCAGTGAATGTACCTCAGGGTGGTTTAGTAGTTATACCACGACACATTGAACATGAGTTATCACTAGAACTATCATCTGAGAATGCATGCAGAATGGGTGTGCTTCATTAGTTCAAGAGGAAGTGGCCTTCTAGGTTTGGGGTAATCTGTACCCCCATGTGGCTATGGATTTTAAAGAGGTTGTCACTATAGTATTCTTATTATTGAGGATGCCTACGGATAAGAGGGCAGTCCATAAATCGAGTAATCTTCATGGCTCCACTGGGAGATGGTTGATCATTGAGACTTAGTAACATGATGAGATAAATTTATCATTGTTAGAATTATTTAGTCTCTTTAAGAAAGTGATTTATCCATCCATATTGTGATTATCTCTCATCTAGGAACTTATGCTTCCATAGTAGAGTTGTTTGACTAGGGCTGTTTAATCATAAAGGTTTTCTAATATCTCATAGTACTCAATCAATATGGTGGATAACTAATATTTTAGGCATACAACATTGGGAAATTATTTTGATGATATATTAGAGATTATATTATATCTCTTTAAATATCCACTTATTAAGTAGTACTTGAGTGGGCCATAGTATTGGAAATATTCTAGTTAGAGAAGACATCAACATTGTGTGCTAGTAGAGGAATCCTTGTTTTGAGACATAAGAAGGTCGTAGTATATGACACTAGAAGGGATCTGAGAATTTCTTACACTTTAGAATATGACCCTTGGACATTGTATCAGTGGTAAAAGGCTTTAAGGATAGTTCAAATCATTCGACTGAGGGGATATGTTTCTCCTATGATGTTTAGGGATATCTTTCGAGATATTGTATGACCCGTTGAACATCTGATCATAAGATGATCTCAGGATATACTAGGATGATATAAAGGAATGATTGTAGAGATTTGTAGGATGTATGATATAGTAGAGCATTATGATTCCAAGTATGAGGTGTTTGTAGGTTTACCATATTACCACCACAACACCTAGGTGGACTATGCTAAGCATTAAGAACTGGTGGTCATAGTTACAGAAAGCTACAGACTGTAGGAGACTATAACCCTAAGTATACAATGATGATACTAGGTATGTTATGTGTATTTTATACCTTAGTTATTCTAATAATATAAATAGGTTCAAGGGATTCTATTCATTCATCTTCTATTGTTCAATGTATATATATTTTGGACAAGCCTTTGGCTTGGCCCATGTAGTTGGAGATCCTACAGGATGTGTCTTCGCAATTACACACATTTTCTAAATATTTAATGTGTTTCTTAGAATCTGGGGATTTGTGTGGGATATATATTGATTAGTTTTGAGGCAATATAACATCTCCTTATATGTAAGATCTTTTCATTATATTTCATACTCATATTGACTATTCTAGGTGGAGGATTTTGTGTTTTTGCAGTGACGGGATGATGTTTTCCTTTGTCGGTGAAAGGGAAAGCATGGTAGTGTGGGATGGGATTAGAAATAGTAGATTGTTGATGATATCTCAGAATTTTGATATAATTACTCTTGTATTAATGGATGCTATGGGATACGAGTTCCCTCTGGTGGTGAAAGAGTTGGAGAACATTTTTGCGAAGGAAACATCAGATTATCCTGTGCATCAAGATCTAGAATTCTTTATTAACATACACCCCATGATGGCCCTAAAAACAGAACCATCATATCTGATAGATCCTAGAGATATTATCTTGTTGATGGTGTTTCAGGAGGAATTGTAAAAGAATGGATTCATGAGAACCTATGTTCCCCCCCTGGGTAGCCCTAGTGTAGTTCATAAATAAAGAAAAATTGGAGCTTGATATTATGTTTCGATTACCATTCTGTAAAAATGGTGATCTTGATAAATGTATATGTACTATTGAGGATAAATGAACTCATTAATCGGTTGATAGGGGTGTACTTGTTCACAAATATCAACATTGGATCAGGATACAATTACTTCCATGTATGGGATGGGGGTACACTGAAGATGTCATTCATATGTAAATACAATCACTATGAGTACTTTTTATAGCTTTAGGCTGGAATATTTCCCCAATAGTGTTCATGAGACTCAAGAACTAGATGTTTTATCATTTATTTGACTGGTCTATAGTGGTATTTGTTGAAAACAACCTAGTGTTTTAATTATTATAGGTGGAGAATGTGAGATAAAAAAGGATTTTTATAGACACTCTAAGAGAACTAGAATTATAGACATATCCTGAAGTGTTATTTTTGTATTAAAGATTCCAAAATTTCCAACATATAATCTCATAGACAAGAGTGGTAGTGTCTCCAGCAAAGGATAAGGAAGTTCTTTCATGGGATCATCCAAGAGTGTTATAGAGGTCTAATGTTTTCCTGGGTTGGGTGGGTACTATCAGAGATTTTTACATAATTACATCATATTTGAAACACCATTTACATATTTAAACAAAAATATGTATCATTTTTTGTGGAAAAAAGTATTATTAGGGATTTGAAACATTTATATAGAGGTTGAAAATAACCCCCCATCTTGATATTTCCATATAAGGGTGTCATGAACATAGTGTTTTATAAGTTCTAAGGGATCAGACGTGGTTTTGTTCTGATAAAGAGGTAAAAAGTGATTTACTATTTATCCAGGTAGTTGGGATCACATGAATAAAACAACATAACCCATGATCTTGAGCTAGAAGTGGTGGTATTCTTTCTAAATAAGTAGAGATACTAACTTATTATGGAGCATTTTATAATCTACTCTGATCACAACATACTCAAATATATCTTCTCTTATAAGGACATGAACATGAGAATGAAATTATGGCTAGAGTTATTCGAGAAATATTAATTCAATGTTATATTTACCCTAAAGAAGGGGAAATTTGTTGATGATGAATTATGTTTTAGATCTTTTTTTTGGATGAGGCATGAGAGCAGTTAGCCTCGTTGTAGTTTTCCTTAGTGGAAAATTAGTATTACAAATATTTATGGACTATTTTTAGATGGTTTTTAAATCCAAATAGGCAACCTCATCAAAGATACATTTATTATGAGACCTTATATACTATAATATCCTATGAAAATTCTCCGAATAGATTTTCTGAAGGTACGGATCATATTATATTTTTCAAAGGATGGGAAAAGGTACAAGTGATGTTGTAGGAGGAGTTGATGAAGATGTTACATACATCACCTATGTAGGTACTTCTAGTTTTGGAAAATATGAACTAGAAACTATATAATTTCTATGGTGTTCGTCTAGGAATAGATGATTCTTAGATTTTTCACACAATGATTTCAATAAGTAAATGCTATGAACAATGTTCTAGCGAGTTTATAACTACTCCATGATGTACTAGAGTGGATTTGGGTTGGGATATCAATTGAATTGTTTATTGTATTAAAGCATATGCCTTTGGTATATGGTGTCATATGGGTGGATGTAGAATGAATCACAAACTCATCCCACTTCATAGCCATTATAGAGAAGTTTTTAGTGGAGATATTGTTATTCTTGTACCTGAAAAAAGATAGTCTGTCCCATAGAGCTTAGTTGATGATCATTTTAGACAGTAATTCACATTTCATGTCATGATTATATAGAGCATTATAGGGGTCTATTAGGGATTAGTTTCCTATGATCACAAAATTTCACCCCTAGACTGATGGATAGATTGAGAGAACCATTTAAGTCTTATACAACATGGTTTAAGATTTCATGTTGTATGTTTTCCATAGTTTGGAGATTCAACTACCCATGATGGAGTTTCCATACAAAAACGGATACTATTCATCCTTTGGTATGGTAATATTTTATCATTTTTATGAGAAACTCATTAGATCACCCCATTTTTGGATTGATCTAGGGGATCAGCCCTCATGGTCCCAGAGATGGTGATTGCAACGATAAAGATGGTGTAAATCATCTATGAGCGGATGAAGATTTCATAGAGATATCATAATTCATCTACTTATTGTAGATAGAGGCATGTAGAGTTTAAGGTGGGTGACCATGTGCTCTCGAGGGTCTCACCCCAATGCTTATTGTAGAGAATTTTCGATATCACCAAAATTCACTAGATCTATTCATATATGATGTACATACGGGAAGGTGAATTATCGCTTAGCTAATTCACCATAGTTAGATCGGTTACATGAAATATTTCACGTTTTTTAGTTGATGAGGTACGTGTTTACCTATCACATGTTATCTAATGGGGTGAGATAGAAATTATGGATGAGGATACATTTTCAGAGTACTAGATGGACTCTAAGGATCGATATGAGAGGGTCCTTCTTTGTGGACCAATTCTTAAAGTGTCCATCTGGTGGCGCTATAGGATTTTCCAAGAGTGTTTCTATGAGTGGGATACCCAGATGTGGGATTTTTTACATAATATTTTTAATTATTTATTTTTATTTGTTAGTCAAAAAATATCTATCTTGGTAGAATTTAATTACTTATAATTATTCCATGTATTACATTAGAATATTGTATGGATTATTTTTCGGGGTAGGTGCTTTGATGATGTCATAATTAGAGTCCTGGTCATCCTAGAATTTATTTTTCAAAAATATTTAAACTATTATTATTACATGAAATATACGTTTTGAGAAAGTGAGAAAACTCTTAAAAGGAATCATGGATTCGATATTTGATGTGACAATTGAGTTTAAAATGTTGGTTTTACAATTGGTATGACATAATCATTATCTTCATTAGATGTTCGTCTTAAGAACATTCATAAGAGAAATATTAAATAAATTTATAAATATTTAGTAAAATCATAAACCTAAAGACATCTTATAAATACACTACTATGTACAAAATTTAGGGTTATCAACAAAACTCTACAAATTGAAATGGTCCATTATAAGGGATCCCTTGGTGGATCATTGTAGGACATTATCCAAAAAGATCGAGATCGAGGATTATTTTGAAATTTTAGTTTTTTGATCATTCCAATGATGAACATAGAGAAGTGTTCGTCATCATCGATTGATCCAAACTCGTATTAGGATGTTTTATTTTTGTTATTTTATCTTATTATTTTATCCCAATTGAATTTGGATAAATTGAATGAATAAGAACTGATTTGGGCATCCATGGTTTATTTATAAATTGTAAAATTATTTGATTTTTTAATCTTTATTAATTGTTCCAATTATTATGAAAAATATCAAGGCGAAAATGAACAATAGTCAAGGTTTGATCCTCATTTTTTGGGATTTCTGGCCACATTTTTTTGCAAGTTCATTGTCCGAAATTTATTTGAAATGACGATCAATGAATCCTAGGTATATGATCATTGTGCGACAATAATTTATTGTAATGGATCAATACCCTGGGTGTGGTTCAAAATAAGTATTGTGATGATGGTCTAGTGATGGAAGGCAATTTGAGTTGGACAAGATCAGACTGAGGATTCTTGTTCATTCTAGTTTGAATCTCATTGGTGATGGGTGGCTCAACAATATTTTTTTTCCAATTAAATTATATTCCAAATCACATAAATAAGTGATGGAAGGGTTCATATGACCTCATATATATGATTCAAAACCCTGAATTATGGTAGATATAGCGTGGAAACAGATTCAGAAAAGAAGATGTGGGTTTTGGAAAATCACGAGTTACATGATGTGTAATCAGAAAATAAACATTTTGTAGGACCCTATATGTGGGACAAGGGTTTATATTGGGAGGATAATATTACATAGTGAGTGAAATATATCACACACACTATCTAAAATTTTAGAGGATTAACTTATACCTTGGTGGATACATGTGTAAGATAAATAAGGGTGTAAATTCCTAGACCCTTGTATCCCTGATTCGATGGATACATTAATAAATTGAAATAATATACAGGGATTCACATCATGAAGGTCTTAACAGTTTTGTAGTTTTGGAAAACTAGATTCATGTTTGATATTTATATTACAATTTAATGTACAAAATAAAATAGAGTTGCTACATTGATAACATAATTGATCTTCTATATTAACTCTTCATATCAATCATAATAATCTACATGAAATCTTAGAGAATATAAGACAAAATAATTGGTTGAGAACAATTACTATGTAAGGTAATTTGTATATGAAAAATACTACAAATATTCATGAAAAATTAATTAAAAGATAAAAAATAAAAAAACAAGTTGTATAATTAAAAAATTAGAATAATAAGTTCTGAATAATAGATTATCCAATATTTACATATACATAATCACATGAGATAGAAAATGTAACTATTGATATTATACAAAACAAGTAATCACATTGAAATAAACATATAATATCTTGATGAGTGAATGAAAAATGTTGGACATCATAAAAATAACATCAAGGCTTCATCCAAGACACAATACATAAATGGGTAAAATATCAACCAGTACAAAAGCAAGTTTGTCTCCTGAGTCCAATCAATGTCGTGGGGGGCTATAGTTCGACCTTATCGTCAATTAAAATGGCCAATATGTTCCTAGTATGAAATGGTTGAAACATAATCAACATATATTTTTGTACTTAAACAAGCATATGAAATATTATTACTATCCTCAGTCAATATACATTATTATCAACCATCCAAACTAACATGGAAAATGGTATCAAAATAGTGGATCCCAATTCAAACTAATAATAATATACTCAAAATGATTATGGTAAATAGTATCATTATATATAAACATATATAAATAAATAGGTTCAACCAAAAATGTATAAAAATAAGAAAAATAATTTTACATTACCCCTAAAAAATTCATGAAGATAATAATTTTTTCACTTTTAAATCACTTATTTGTAAAATGTGCACAATTATAAAAGGGAAAATACTATAAAAGAACCTTTTAATAATTTATATTAATCATTAAATATTTAATGAATCATTATTGTGGGATATTTCATTCATCCCATATAAAGTAAATTTCTTTACGAAAATTTTAAAGAAAAATCATAAAATATAATTTTTAAAAAATAACATAAAGATTAACTTTAAAAACTTTTGTAAAAAATACTAAAAAGAAGAAAAAATTAATTTTAAACAATATTTGTGGAATATAAAATGCATTTTTTTTAAAAAAATTATAAATAATTTACATTTTCAGAAAATATTACTCATTATATACTTAATCGTATTCCGTCATGAATAATTATTAGATATTTAAATAAACCCTAACCACTTGGGTACATTTTGAATTATATACCACAGCGAAGAAATAAAACCAATTGAAAATTTAAATAATATAATGATAAATATATTCATTATAAAATATGAAATTATAATTATATACAACTCATAAAATAATATCTATGCATAGCATCAAAATGATCTTCAACAAAAAAAATTAACATGAAGTCCCTTAAAATGATCATATCATTGAATTTAGAATTAATAAAATTAATCAATTATGTGTATTCCTTATAAATATAAATAAAAATGTTAATACACAAACATATTATAGTTAAAATTCATTACACATATAATCATAAAATGACATTAGCAATGAAGTAGAATGTTTACCCAATGAATGGATATTGAATTATGAAATCCTTTACCACACACTTCCCTTTACTTTCATGTATTTCATCCCCATGTATAATGGTTTTAAAATTATATTAATTTACTACAAAAAAAATCATGTTTATAATACCCTATATGATCCTTTTATAATAGTTTACACCCCATTAATTAATAATATTTAATTATTTCTATTCTTTCGAGTGCATTCATTTCTTGGATTCATGGTCGGATCACATATGTATAATTATAGATGTTATATTCAAAAGGAAAATAAAAATATATAATAAATATGAAATGGTATTCATGTTCATAAAAAAATTAAATGGTCCAATATATCATTTAATTTTTTTCTATTAGGAAGATGATTCATTTTATAAAACGTTAATGATAAATGTTTAGTTTATTTTGGCAGTTTTTCAATCATGATGAACTAGTTTCATTTTATTTAATATTATGTACATATATTATTTAATGAATATGAACTAGGTTATAATATACATATTAAATTATTATTTTACAATAATAAACAAATTTTTTCCATCCACAAAGGAGTAAATTGAAAATGTACATAATCATACTTCACAAAGTTGGTTAACTAACATAATTTTGACAATAGTTTCATTTCGTTGAATAAGAGGAGATATAAATGTGTACGGATATATGATATTAAATTAGAAATATAAAACAATTATATATACAAGATACATGAGATAATATTATTTTAGGGATGAATTATCTGAGGAAGTGGCAGAAAATGAAATAAAATTAAGAGAGGTGGTCTGAGATAGTTACCTCTTGAATGTAAATTCTTTGAAGAACCCCTTATGAAACATGGAATTGGTATTATCTTGAGAATATTTGAACATGGATATGGGGAGAGTGGGGAGATAGAGTTTGGTAGAGATATAAAAATCATCATGTCTGGTGAGGAGAAAGGGGATGGTGTTGAGTGCTATTTATACTTGAGGGGAGGTCCATTTATGTGGCTAAATAATGATAATTTTATTTTTAAGTCCAACCAAATTTTGAAAAGTCTGGTTATGGTCAAAAAAGACATAAAACACAAATTTTATGTTTTATTTTTTTCAATTTTGATCTTTTATAATTTTAACATTTTCCCACAACATTATTTTACATATATTGCGATAAACCTATTTTTCAACATAGTACCTTCCTTTATATCTAAAAATGAATATAACCTTAAAAATAATTTGGACCTTCATATTTGTAATAGGTAATACATTTCACATCATTGAATATATATATGTGATAAAAATAATTATAAATATATTGCATGTATAACTCATAAAAACAAAATATCAAGGTTAAAATCCTAGCTTTCCAAATTTTGAAACTCATGTTTCTAAATGTAACACCTTATGTATTATTTCATTCCATAAATATAATTTATTCCATAATAAGTGTTAATTAATTTGATATAATTATCATAGATTAATTATTTCATATGAGTTATGGTATTTCATAAAAAAGGTATTTTATACTTTTAACCCAAAAATCATTATTTTAATAAAATTACCAAAAAATTACAGTAATCTAATCTGACATTATGAGTCAAAAATTATTTTTTGTAAAATAATCATAATTATTCTTAAAAAATAATTATAATTATATTTTCATTGAAAAAACTAAAAATCCCTTTTTGAAGAATACATTTATTTAAATAATAAACTGACATTACTAATTACAATATGTTTATTTTCTAAGAAACGTTAAATTTTTATTTAATATATACATCATATTTATTTCATAATATATTTAATCTTATTCAAACCTTTCATTTTAATCGATGTTTTAAAACGGTATTGTTAAAATAATGATATTCTTATATTTGTTTTAGCTTTGTGTTCTATAAAACATAAGCTGTCCCACATAGTGTTATTTTAAAAATATTTTGGTATTAAATTATCAAATTATTAAAAAAAATTCATCCTAATAATTTAATCTTGTGATAGTTAATCATGTAGTTGAAATTTTAAAATACCCTTGTTGAAATCCCAAATCGTGTGAAGGGTTAAAACATCCCCAAAAAAGAGAGAACGGAAAATGAAAAGGTCAGAAGAAAACTTTGTTTATGGATAGGATATCATTACTGTGAAGTCAACACAAGGACATAGAAATTATATCTAACTATAATTTTTTACTTAAAAATGATAGAGAACACAATCATTATAAATTATATAATCATTAAACTGTAAATATCTATTGGGTTAAAAATGCATTTATTTCTCAATAAAAAAGTAAACACATTACATTTTTTTTCCAAAATCAATATTATATAGTTGAGAAATTATTATAATTACAAATATATGAACATAAATAAATATACTTACTTGATAGGTTGAGTTTTATATTTTAAACAATTTCCACTACAAACTCATACTTTTCCCTAAAATGAAATTCCACCATTGTTCCTCCAAGAAAATTCCAAAATTTTATATTTATATTAATGATATTGGGTTGGGAAAATAATGATTTAATTTATCTTTAAAAACAATATAATAAATAAAGCAAATTTATAGTAATTATTTTATCACATTAAATAGTGGTAGCCAATGTACCCTTTTCCCCCTTCAGTTTTAAGTTCAAGCCTCAAGGCCTTTCTATATATGACAAGTTGTCACCCAACCATTGGGTTTTAATTTTTCTAACCCTATGTTAATATAAACCTTTCAAAATTTCCAAAAAACACCAACATATAAATAATAATATAAATTTCATAACCTCAATGGTTTTCTCATACATTTTATTTTTCAGTCCCAAAAATATAATAACCAATATTACATGGAACATTCTTAGAGAATTTGGTAATCCGTTGGAAAATTCCATAGTAATTCCATACCATAATCCATGAAATGAATATAATAAATACATATTTAATTCATATGACACAATAACACACTTTTACCAGACTATATTAGTTATAAAGGGCAACAATTCGACATATAAGTCTCAAAATATTTCCCAAAACCAATACGGTTGGGACAAGTTCTCTAATATGCATACTCAAGTTAATATTTTAACCATAATACAAAGTTCAACATAAACCATATTGTAAATTTTTAACATTATGACCCTTACAAAAGATCAAGATCTAAATCTTTATTAATAATATTATGGAATTTTAAAATTTAACTTACCATTAATGTATCAAAAAACACAAAGTGTGTATTAATAGTTACATACCAAACATTAAATACCTTTATAGTGTATTCTATTCATACATGGTAATAATATTAATTACTAAAAAACCTTATTGAACCCATGATTTCTTCCATATTTATATATTAAAATAGTAATTATTATACATTTTACTTAAAAATAAAAATATATTCCATTCCACTAATGGTATTATAGACCACTATTTGAACAAAAGATTAATCATATCCAAGGTAGTTGGTACTATCTAATTTAATTTATCCATATCAATAGTTTATTCATCTGAACATCATTATCTAACCATTAAAAACATAATAAAGGATAATTTTCCATTAACAATTTTTATTTTAGGAAATTGAACATTACACTTAATCCATTTTCCTTGTACTATACACCATATTGTTTAAATTACATTAAAGAATATTATAGTAGCATAATAATTGACTTTTTTATGATATTATCAATATAATACATTTAAAATAATTTATTAATCCAATTAAATAAGAAAATTAATCATTTTGTTTCTATTTTAGAAATTGTATAATCTTGAATATGACCCCTTTACAACTTTTGTGGTATATTACATTATCTATTATTGTATTCATTTGTGTCTTTACAAATATTTTTTTATTTTAAAATTGTACAACAACATTCATTCCAATGCAATCATGATTCTAGGGGCCATTTGCTCCATACTTGTTTCAATATCCAATTCCCTCTAAATAAGTACCAGGGTGTTTCTTTCTAAGAAAAATCACATGTGTACCAATACTTCTTTCTTTTATTACCCTTAACTGTTATTTTAATTTTACATCATCTAATTATCTTGATTCCATTCATTACAAAATCTTCGAGAAATAATTCCTAATATTGTTAACATGATATACTATATCATTGTATGAGAAAAATGCATAGGATAATATTTCCCTTTAAAGGATTGGTTTAAGCTCCTCAAAACATTAAATCATACTCTTTTAATTATATATGTCATTTATAGTATGCAATTATAAATTTATAATGTTATATTTATACAATGAAATATTTTATTATTTCTTTCTCCTTAGATCTATTAATTTTCCCTCTATATCTAATCATTATTCTTCAGAATAATATATTTACCACATATTACGTTTTAAAACCAGACAATTCCATGCTTTCAATTTATTTTATACCCTTACTTTTTTGATTCAATGACTACCTTTAATCTGAATCCCCCGAGAGATAATAAACAGCAATTAAAACCTTATCATTTTCATTACATTTCAATGAATGAAATATCTTCTCTATCAAACTTCTCTATTGATCTTCTATTAATTGTGTATAGTCTCATTGGATGATGGAGGTTGTTGTTGCATTAAGTAGTCTTACATTGTTAGAAAATCTTGTGGACCATTCATCTCAATATGTTTAATATTATTTTTATAACATGAGTAATTTTTCCCTATATAGTGGTAATTTTTTTCATCTATAGCAATAATTTCTTCCCCTTCCATAGCTCTAACCCCAGATCAATATCATTCATATGAGGGAAATCCCGATTTGAATAATGTGAAATGATATGATTCCCATAACTTCCATTATGATACATTTCTAAATAATGCTTTATACTATATTAGATTGTAAAATTATCAAAAATAGTATATAATATCAAATATAGTTAATGATTATTTAATATTTAGGTGAAACTATCTATAAATTATATTTTCGGTTTATTAGGGAGTATATCCATGTTCTATCGTGGTGTTTTGTTCTATAATCTATGTTTTTGGAAAGCCATTAAACATGGTTTCTTCTAAAATATCTTCAATTAAAAAATAATTTCTTTAAAAAATTAACGATTTAATCATTCAAAAGTTGATTTAAATCAAAAAGGCATCATGATTGCCGTAAATTCACTTCATGAAATATAAAAAACAATTTTTTTCAAATATTTTATTGAAAAATCATAACTTTTTTTAAATAATTACAAGAAGATTACATGAAAAAGATTTTGTAAAATAGTCTAAAAAGATAAAAATGATAGAAATAGCTATTTTATAATAGTAAACCCATTTTTTTAAAATATTTTTACAAACTTAATAAATCATTAATAATGATGAGATAGTAAAAAAACTATCCACATGGATATATTGTGAATCATAAACCTTATGAAAGAAATAACATCAAATAAAAATTAGAAATACGATTCTGATATTAGAATTCATGATATTATAATTTAATGGGTTATTATATAAACCTCATAAAATAAAATAGGATCATAACATCCAAATAAGACTCAATGAAAGAAACTTGAAATGAATCCCCATACAAGTATCTTATTATTTAAGTATACTCTAATTAAATTAATTGATTATGTTTATTCAATATAAATACACATGAAACAAGTGGAGATAAAATCATAAAATATAAAAAATTCATTCCATACATAATATTATAATGACATAATCAATAAAAATACGTTTAACCCAATAAATGAAAATTGAGTTAATAAATCTCTTACCTCAGGCATCTGTTTAGTTTTACATAATTTAACCTCCTTTATATATTTTAAATGAATGATATTAATTTGTTAAATAACTATATTAATATTAATAATATCTTATATTACCCTTTAATAACATCTTACAACCGGTTCATTAATAATATTTCATTATATCCATTATTTTAGTTCAGTTTGTTCCATGGTTTCAAGGTTAGTTCACTTATGTTTAATTTTAGATTTTCGTGTAAAATAGAAATAAAACTCTATAATGGAATTGAAATGGAATTAATGTACATCCAAAATTTAATATTTTCGCATAAATTATTTTTCTCTCTAGAATGAGGAGGATTCACTCTATAAAATGTTAATGATAAAGGTGTAGTTTATTTTGGTGGTTTTTTTGTGCATCATGAACTAGTTTTATTGTTTAAAAAATATCTATAAATATTATTCCTAAAAATTAAAGTATGTTATAATATACGTTTTTCATTATTATATATGTATAGTAATACATTAATGATTATTCTGTAAAGTTGTAATCGAAAAAGAATATATTCTATTTAACACCCCATGATTTCATAGTATGTTATCTCATTAATGTAATTCACTAGCTTCCGCTACAAGCAATACCGAGTTCTAGTGCACCAAAACATAAAAATATAGCTGTTAAAAAATTATTTATGAATAGTAATAACTAAATTTTGAATCTTATATACTCTTTATAATTTTAACATCCATATTATGTGTTTCATAGGCATAATATAAGAAAAAATTAATTTTTCCAGATAAAATAAGTATTTCTCAAAAAATGAAATTTTACCACCTTTTAATGGTGAACATTTTATAAGACCAAATTTTTACACTTTTATATATTTAATTTAATGAAATAAAATTCTTATTTAGAAGAAAGTCATAAATATTTTTTTTGGATAAATATTTGGTAATTTTCTGATAACATATATATTTTAACGAATATTGAAAATTAATATGTTTTAATTTAAAACAACCTTTTAATCGAAATAATTTATGCTGTTAAATTGTGAATTTGAAAGGTTTTGCGGTATAATTAGATTATATATTTATAATTTAATAAAATTTAGGTCATTTTATGTAATTCAACATTTAAATTTGACATAAACTCATGTCATTCTTTTGATAGTTTTAACTTTTTTTAAACCCTCTTTTTGGTTTTGACAACATGAATTAATTTTCAATTAATTAATGAAAATTATATGTTTTGAATTTTGTAAAATAGAATTCATTTTTTATTTAAGAATATCTAAATTTAATTAAGGTAAATTTTTGGTTTTTTTTCTAAAAACATTCAATTTTCGATGAAATGTGAAATACACTACGTTAATTTTTAAAATTGAATTTTTATTCAAATAAATATTTTTTTATTTAAATTTATTATAAGTTACAATAGATATGTAATACTTATATAATTTCAATCTAATTCATTGGAGTCATTTTATAATAAAATAAGATGTATAAATTTTTATTGGACTTTTTACCATCTTTTACCCACATCCTAAGTGCATTTGAAAATTTTAATAAAACATAATTTTATATGTTCTATGATTTGAATTTCAAAAATATGAGACAAACTTTTAATATAATTATGTATAATTTGGATCAATAATTTGAAAATAATTTTTGGTGAATAGGGAATAGTGACTTTTATTTACTATTGTTAAAAGTAAATATGGTAATTAAGGGTGAAAATGATATCATAATTACCCTAAAAGAAGTCTTAAATTCTATTGGATAAATATATATCTACCAGAAACAACCTTAGGAATAAAATATGATCCTATTTGATCCACATAGATTGTATTAGGACATTTATTATTATTTTATTTAAAGAAGAGCTAACCGAGTTAAATTCAAAATTAAGTAACCTAACCATCATTAATATAGGGTTACACACTTTTTAAATTAGACTATAAATATTAATTAAAAATATAAAAATATTATCTATAGAATGGGTTTTTATTTATAATTTTTATACATTAAATAATTTAATTTATATATGACATAATGATGAGGTAGGAATTACCTTATTAATGAAATATTAAAATAATTGATATTTTAAATATCCAAATAATTGTAAATTGAGACTTATAATTAATTAAACTAATTTTATTGGTTAATATACGATTTTAGTGTTGGTTAAATAAATTTTATTCAATGTGATAATGTTATTATTGATTTCATAAAAATCAAATACTAAATATTGTCAAAATTGCCATAATTGAGTTTTTAAAAAGTATACTATATTATTAATTGATAAAATATTCCAAAAATATAATTTTTGGCCAAAGACATATATAGTTTAATATATATTAATAATGGACCACATGGGGTTCACTTGGCTCATTATAGTGAGTTCATTAACAAAATAATATGACAATTCAAAGAGAAATGCTAAATGACAAACTATTTAACTAATAGTTAAATCTAAAAGATTGGTTAACATGGTGACCAAAACCTTTATAAAACGTATTTTTTTGTATGGTTTCAACCCATACCCTCAATATATTCTATATAACTAATTTTTGAGCCATTAAAAACAAAAAATTATTTTATTATAAAATAATATTCTATGTATTTCAAAAATTGACCATCATCTATCTTATAAAAGGACATATCTCCTTATATCAAATTCACACCTCCAATTCAATTTGTCTTGGAGAACCGCTTCCCAAATATCCTCACAACACTCCTCACATCATCTTAGAGTCCTTACGTTGGTTCTAAAACCATCCTAAAGAGCCCTTTTGATCAACTCAAAAGGAAACACCCGAATAAGTGGTAATAATTTTACCACCATAATTCAAGTTCTTTTCATCTTATACTTCCTCATTATTTGTAGTTTCCATTACAAAATAAAAACGCCATTACCTCCAATATACTATTATTTTATTATAAATATGGTAAAACCATATTCATTATTCTATCCATCCACTAAATGACAATGTCAGAATATGTGCGTACGTACGGCTTACCATCTCTACATCATTATATAATTTTTTATTCAAACACATCATTATTGGGATGGATATAATAATTATTATAACTAATGTACATAATAAATATAACATTTTAATGATTCGGTAAAAAGGATACACCATCCAATTACATACTATTTCAACATCAATATCAAAATATTGTCGCTCGTGTGTACGTACATATTACCCTCTCCACGAATGTGATAAGATTCATTACCCATCATAAAATTCATGAATAATTCTCATTTTATGATTATAAATAATGTCTATGAACATAAAATCATTTTGTATATAAATCAAATACATCCTATTCATAACAAATGTGTCATACATAACAAAGCATATAACGGAAAACAAATCAGTTAACACCTGAAACGATTATACTACTATAATATTATTATCAAAGCAATATTGGACAATCATATATGCTATAATATTCATGTAAATAGTTTTTATAATTTAATAACAATTATTTAACTATTATAAAAGTGGATAACATACCCTCAACCGTGTAAAATTACAAGGTAAGGGGTTTCTATCGCACATTTATTCACTTAAGATTCATGCTATATTTTCCCCAATTACATTTTTTGTGGTTTATATACTGCCCATGATTGTATTGTTTGAATAATATACTTTAATTTATGGGTATATATATAATCAGTGGATGAACCTTATATCATATGGTGTATCTTTTTTAATATTACCAAATTAGTAATGGAATTTCAAATTTCTATTTCCACCCATTCTATTTTATACAAACTACATTGATTACATTAATCCATGATTATGTCTAAAATAACTATTTAATTACTTAGGTAGAAACTTTCACACCTCTTTGTGTCGATATACATTTGATACACAAAATCAATCAATTGGAAAATTATTATGTCATTTATATAAACATTATTAGAATAATTTAAACTCAATTTCTATTCGTTGAGTTAAACATCCATGTCATTAGATATATTTTTACAAAAATATGTGTCAATTTCCTCTGATTGATTTACACTGAATATCCAATAATATTGAGTCTATTTATATTTGTCAAAAAAAATTATGTCATTGTCTGAATCTTTACCTAAGGATGCGGTCTTTATATAGGAATTCATCTCAACATACATTCCATTGAGGCTTATTTGTTGTTATGCACCAATTCCCTTTTATTTGGAGTATATACTATACATTGACATAATATACCATGAATCCGTTAATTCTCATGATATTTTTAAGTATTTATTACCTCAACTTTTTATTCAAGCATCTCTCATTTGGATAGGAACACTAACAAAAATAACATTTTAAATGTATTAAATATTCGTTCTTCTAAATCATTATCATTAATGTCCATATTTTAAAAATTATTTTATAGTTTTTATATGGACATTAATGTTTTAAAATTGAAATTTCATTTTAATGTTTCAATGTGGCATGAGAAAGTTTTATTCAAAAAATCTATTTTAAACATCTTATTGATAAATAGTGAGTCTTTTAAATGTTTTTATGAAAAAGGGAAATTGCTCACAAATATTTTTACTGATCATATTCAACTATGTCAACATCCTTTATGGGATATTATTCTTGATCTTGGTTTATTTATTATTATAAAAATATTTCATAATTTTTATAAGGTTTTCTGATATGATTGACTATGGATGTTTTATTATTATACCATTCATAGACTATAGATAATGTATTTAAATTTAATATGCTAGTTTTAATATGAATATTTATAATATGTTTTAATATTTTCATATGTCAGATACATTGTAGTTATTAAGTGATAGTTGGATCCCTCTATAGCTAATTGATTCATTGGTAGGTCTCATGAGACAAACTAGTGTCTTAGCACAAGGCCTTGAAAAAATATTATTTTTAGTCTTCAAACAAGACCTTTACTATGTGGTTATGAAGTATAGCATTATACATTTAATAAATATGAAATTAGCTATTGATATTACATGTGATTATTCGACTAGTATAATATACATATTAATATGAAAATGGTATTATTTGATTTATCTTTTCCGTATTATGATGAAGTTTAACTTTAAATGGATTTTGTTTTAGTTTTATATGTTCCCTTAAATGTTTATGTTTATTTATGAACGTTTTTTCTATATTTTTATACTTACTGAGCATCTAATCTCACCACTTTCTATGTTTTATTTTTCCAGGATGTGAAAAAATTTATTATGTCTAACCTGTATGGAAATTCTAAGGGATATGTCTGCGGTCAATGGAGACATTATTGTTTTTGTATTCATTTTATAATGTAATGTAAAACTTATGAAGGTATCTAGTACTTAAAAGGATACTAAACTATTTGGTATTCTGGGACATGATTCCTTGTATCATTCCAATGTTATTGATTTGTGCACCGAATCACGGTAATTGGGGTCGGGCGTTACATTCTATCTTCACTAATATGATCAATGTCCAAATTATGGATAATGGTTTCATTTCATTGACTAAGATAAGATAAAAAGGAATTTATATATGATATTCAATAAGCAATATAAAACTTCATCATATACATGATAATTTTTTTTATTATTTTATGGATAAATGATTTGATGAAAAGGTATAACAAGAATATAAATTATGATAAGTGGTATAATTATGTTACCTCTTAAATATCACCTCCTTGAAGTATCCCCTAAGAATCATGGAATTGGTCATTGGGTGAGACCAACAACTAATGTTGATAGGAAGAGTGAGGAAAGGATGGTTTGTATAATATTATAAATTATTCAAGTGTTTTGATGATAAATTGGTGGTGAAGAGTTAGAATTAAACTAATGGAGGGGTGGTTTTTATAACTAAAAAATGATTATATTATATTTACTACCAACAACATTTGGGTGGAATTATTTAAAAATTATTTATTAAATAATTTATATGGTAACAAAATATTGATGTTGATAAACACATCTACCACCAAATTAATATTTTCTTTTTATATGGATTTTAATATATTAATATTTATATGTAACCCACACCATTATTTTACACATATTGTGGTAAATAATATTTTACCATGGTATCCTTTTTATGCCAATAAAAAAATTAACACATTTTTTTACCACATGAGGGGAAATATTAAATACATTTTAATTGATTAAATTTATACATTTGGTTGAAATATATTCTAAATATGTTACATGTATAACACATTATAACATTTTTTATGGATAAAATCATGGTTTTCAATATTTCTACACATGTGTTTATAAATGTTACAAAATATGTATTATGTTATTCTATAAATAAATTTTTATCTATAATATGGGTTAATAATATTTAAATAATGATCATATACTAATTATTTCATAATACGTATGGAATTTCGAAAAAATTGTATTCTCACTTTTTAACAAAAAAATAATCTTCTAAAAATTTAGAATAACTAATTACTCTAAGATAATGTTCAAATTATGATTCCAATAATGAAGTTTATTTTGAAAAATATATATTATAATTGTAAAATATAAATTATATTAACTTTAATATAGATATAAATTAAAACCATTTTTTAAACATTTATTTAAATATTAACGTGACTTCAATAAACATTTTGTGTTCCTTGCCTAAAACAAATTAATGTGGTAATTAATGTGAAAATCATATTCATTTCATAATATAGTTAATCATATTAAAAATCAAAAATTTAGTGGCTATTTTATAGCTATCATGTTAGAATAATATATTTTTATGTACATTTATGCTTAGAGTTCTATGAAAAATAATCTATCGAACATGGGGTTCTTTCAAATATCATAGTGTGTTTCACTGAAGTGAACAACCATAACTAGATTATATGGGATGAAATGAGTAAATAAACATAGTAATTTTTATAAGATCATATCTATGTGTACACAATATAGTACATGGGTACAGACAAATGGCATGGGGAAGGTTTCATAATAACTATACATGCCCTGTATACAAACATACACATCGTGTATTTTGAGATTACTTTACTTATGAGGTAGTTCACAATAGTTGACCAAGGGTTGGATGGATACATGGTTTACTCCCGATTACAAACCATGTACCCTAAATATAAGTGATTGGATCCCATTCATTCATTAGTTTAGAAAAATATCAGTTGAGTGAGTTCCCTTGGATCATCACCTTGCTGGAAAAGTGGGAAACTAAAAAGATTACCCTGGATTGTGATCCCATAGAGAGGATGATTCTAATATATAGTTTTTTGTGTCCCTCTATGAGACTAGTTATTGAACATATATTATACCTTCTTATACTCTTTGTGGGGTTAATAAAATCAGTGTGACCTCCATGAATAAATCTTTGATCCCCCATCTTGGTAGAAATTTTTTTATGATTCTTGTTATCTTTTACATTTCATCCCCTATTTAGTTGTTCGATCCTGATTGGGTATGTGGTGTTCCTTATTGGTCTTGGATGTGATTATCAATCATTGTATTGAGATCTTCCACAAAACATTTTTTTATGGGTGTCACCTAATGATAATTACCACATGGATAAGTGTATACAGTGATAGCATATCTCATAGAGTGGTTTCTCCCAGAACCATTATTTCATAAATGCTTCAATCAAAATCTTATGTCCACTAGTTTGATCGATAATGCCAAGAGGCACAGTTCCCCTAATGAGTATATATGGGATTTTATTGATTGTTCCATTCTTGTTATGAATTATATGTTTTGATTATTTATATTTATTATTTATATGGTTTCTTATATGGTATTTTTATACTCACTGTTGCATGGGATATTCCAACATGTATCATGTATTAATTAGAGGAAGACCATTTTGATGGTGTCCTGGGAGGTCAAGTAGATGGTGGGTCATAGTTTGGGCATGGAAGACCATGTGTCTTTCTAGGTTATTTCATATAATAGTATTATCCCACCTTTTATGTATGTGAAAATATTTTTAGCTTTTATTTTCCCAATTATTTGTCCCCTTTATCACATTTAGTAAATTGTTTTTTAATCAGATTGATTGATTAAAGATGTTTTCATACATATTCTTTAGCTTTTGTTAATTTCAACACTATATGGGCCTTTATATATATATATATATATATATATATCAATTTATCTAGGTACATTATCTTAATTCATCTCAAGTGTGGGATACTCCTATTCATCATTTTTCAACATCCCCTGGCCTAATAGGGGAGGCATTTGGGTAGTCACTCATCGAGACCCGACGGGTCAGGTCATGAAAATTTCCACCAAATAATTTATATGTTACTTTCCACATCCCCAATTTCATCTAAAATAAATAGAAAAAATGAAATTTTATTGATAGCATTAGTATTTTTAGTATTGGGTATACACTATAAAATATAAATCTTCTTAACATGACCTATATTATAAATCATATAATTTTTCCACTCATGACTCCTCAAAGCATCTTTCTAATTTCTTACATAATCTTGAAAAAAAATTGAGTTTTTTATTTTTCAATAAATGATCATCTACACCGAATCAGTTATCCTTATTCTTGGATATTATTCTAGACATCCACCTATTTTCTCATCCTTGGATTAGATGATAATGGTTATCAACCAGCATTATAACGAGTTGAATATGTTTATTCTATATGTAAATATTCTAATTTTTAACTATTTTCAATATATATGTATCATTATTATTTATATCAATATCTTTGATATAATTACTTATATAATATATTTCATTGTGTGTGTTTTTTTATTGTTCCATGACATTCACATTAGTGGGTATCCAAAATGTTTCATATTTATTATTTTAATAGTAGTATCCTATTATACAAGAAGGAATATACTATTAAATCCTAATTTATAAAACATCCAAAAATATTAAATTTTTTCTTTTATAATACACGGGCTTCCAAATAACCTAAATTATTTCAATCAGGGTGAATTTTTGTAATACATATTTCATATACAAATCACTATATGGTCAATGAAAAAATGGTTTTTAATATGGATTATGGTACCAATTGAGTGTATTTATAAATAATTAGATGTATCATGATAAATTAATATATTATTAGTTTTCCCCAAAAAATATTCATTCATTTTGAAACACCATTTTATTTTGTTGTGTTTTTTGAACTGAGGTTATGGTGAAGACCATTCTACTCAAGATAAATTTCAAATATTCTTCCATAATATTAAATACCATTTTCTATCCATATCTTCCTCGAAGATAAATTACATCCTACTCAAAAATTATTCTAATCCTTTTAAATTTATTTAGTACCTATTGTTGATAATGTGTTTATTCAATAATTTTGGTAATTTTTGTTGGTTTTTATTCCCACAAACACCCTTATATATATTAATAATGATTTCTCTTTAATTTAATCATCAAGAGATTAATATTCATTTGGATATTTATTCTGGAATTATTTTCATGTCATTGATCCAATATGAATATTTTTTAATGTATTCATGACATGTTTCAACATATTTTGGAAACACTTTATGTACCCTATATGAGTTTTCATAAGGCATTATTCAGCAACCCTATATTTGAAACATTACATACGGATAATGTACCCTATGCTGATAAAATAGAATGGATAATCAACCCTAATTATGGAATCATCTATACATTTGAGTAATCGAATATTTGGTATATAAATTTTACTTTTGTGATCAGACATACATTTTCAGCCCTATATTTGGAGTTTTTTCGCCATATAAAAAAACCCATCATTTGACTATTCAATGTAAGAGTTTTAAATCTATGATATTATAAGTTATTTATAAAAAAATATTCGTGGATGTAATGATGTATTCAAATATATTTTGAGACCTATTCAATCCATCAGAATGATTAAGTTATAGTATTTTATTCAAAAGTGTAAATCATTTCTATTCTTAGGGGAATTTATGATTCTCTTCATGGTTCTTGAATTCTAATATTCGTGATTTATTGTGAGATATTTTTGGAGCTAGTTTGATCTCTTAATATTCAACTTGTCTTATAAATATATTGACATTCTATATAAAAATATATATAGGATATATACATAAAGAAAAAAAATTATTCATTACTTTCATAGCTACAATTTATTGATATTTTGATCTATCTGATCAACTTAATGTTGTTGTTGTATCGTCTACTACCTGTTAATGTTTAATATTTTATTCTAGGTATGATCAAGAAAATTTCATAATTTTACATTGGAAACATTCATTTTTAAACAATTTTATTTTGATCTATCTATAATTGTTTAATGAAATCCTATGAAACATTGAAAATATATTTTTATGTACTTTATTCAAGATAAAAATATTTCTTCATATTATTAATGAAGTTGGAATGTTTAATCGATTTAATCATCAAAATCAATCTTTTTAGGGAAGTTTCAATTTTTCAGACTCATTCCTGGTTAGTATTATACTTCTTGCAATATGTTCTGGATTTAGGCTTCCTTGTAAAAAAACTATAAGTCTATGTAAAACCCTTATAATGTTTAAATTAAAGTAACTCAATTTAATTTTAGAGGTATTATGAAAATAGGAACATTTCAGGAAATAACTTGGATTATAGATTTGAGTGTTGGTGGAGTAGACTAAGGTATATTTTTTCACTAAACCCCTAGGCATCACTATATTTATATCCATTATTTATTTCTTATGATCTCTCATCATATAGATATAAGGAAATGTTCACTATAAATCAATATAGGAAATATAAATCTATCAATGTTTTTTAAGAATACATTTCATTGACAACCAAACTCTAGTTTATTTGTCTTAGTAATCATCATATTGAAATAAACATTGGTATCAAAGGCATCAATATACAAGAATATTTTCTTTCTGAAAATTCAATTTTTCTACCCAATATCATTAATAGATATCAGAGGACTATATAGACTATTTTCTAACTCTAACAGTCTTAGTTCAGAGAATCATAAGAATACATCATGAAATTGATGATAATAGAGAGGGTATGTAAATGATTTATGATACCTATTTTAAGAGTTACAATTATACATTCTGGAAACCCAAAATTAGAACTCATTAGAAAAATCATGGAATAATGTTTAATAGAATGTTTTTATGACTTATGTAAATCATAATTATTTTTTGGAACATGTTAAAAATTAAAAAGAATCATAATATGATACCTATTAAAAATCCATGAATGTTATTGTGTGTGGTTTAGTAATAGATGAATTCAATCAGGTTTTTTAAAATCCTACTACCTATGAAATGTGGGAGACAATTTATGTTTCCAATGAAGGAACTGATAGTATCAAATAAATGAAGTATATTACTGTAGAAATATGTTTCACAACTTCAGAATTAATGATGGTAAAATCATCAAACAAATAAATTAGCGGTTGATAGAAATTTTTAATAATTTCTCAACTTAGGGATGTACAAATTCATAATTATATCAATAATTAAATTAAAATTGACTACTAATCTATAATTCGATTTAAATATCAACACCAATATGAAAATCTAAACATAGATGAAATTTAGCTATGAAAGATTTCATTGGAACATTAATGATTTATAAAGATGAGATTCATGCTGAAACTGAAAATCATACCTAACACAAATATGTTCTTTTCAAAACTAACATGGATGTATATTTTTATTCAAGTCATCCAAATATTGACACTAAATTATTATATCCTTATAAATGATTTGAAAAAGTATACAACATTGAAAAATAAAGACTCTGAAAAACATATGTTTCGAATGTAATAAAAATTTCACATAAAAAAATATTTTCCTTTACCGAATGCACAATATAATGTTATAATAATATAAAGTTAAAAAGTTATAGTCGATACTCAGAGTAATACTTCTAGGTCACATGATAAATACTCTAGATATTCTAAGGATGACCATAAAAGAAAATTGTATGTTATATGGATCATACTAATGAGGTAAAATATTCTTACTCTAAAAAACAATATTTTGGAAAAACTATCTTAATATGAATTGAATAGATATTGATTTATGTTGTAATATATCATTGATTCCTTAAATAATGACTATAAAAAAATTATAAAACCATATGACACTATTCTACTAGATAATAAAAAATTCAAAATAGATTACAGATTTAAATTCTAATTATTCTAAATAATATTTATATATACATGACACTAATATCAAGGAATTGTTGACTTATGTTGATAATTTAAAAAAACATTCTCATATAAAGATAAAAGGATATAAATATTTGAATCAAAATAATTAGAAAAATAAAATTCTTAAAAAAACATGGATTGGGAAGAAATTGTGAAAGACCAAACTATATAAAAATATTGTTTTCCTTGTTTAATAAGAAAAAACTTGTCCCCTATTTAATTTTTTCATAATGGTATTACCGGTTATTAGAAAAATTATTTCAATTATATTAACCATAAAATTTCTTGTGTTAAAAATGATTATTTATAAAAATAATTTTATACCTTTTATAATAGAATTCCCACTAAAAACGTTTACTTGTATAGAAATTTACACTCTAACACTAATATAAAGAAAATAATTTGGGTACTAGAATGAAAATTAATTTTATATTTTTAAGGATTAAACCACTAATATTATCATTAATGATTTATGAGTCAGATCGATTGATATAGGAAATTTTCTACCCATGGAGTTAACAACTCTAAAGTTGTTCATTATCAAAAAATAACTAGTATTAAAATCATTGATCCATAAAGTATTTCATTTTTTAAAAACTATGCGGAAATTAATTTATCTATATAGTTTGAGAAATATAAGTCTCAAAAATAATAAAAATATTCATTATTAATTTAATCAAATAATTTACATGTCTTTGAATAATCAATTTCTTAATATATTTAAATATCTCTAAAATATTGTTTTAATCCATTTGTTAAAATACAATAGTTTGTAATGTTTAAAAAATATATATCTTTCAAATTTTGAAAATATTTATATTTCATGTTCTAAAAGAATCATTTTTTAAGTAATTATAATAAAAAATTTGTCTCTTATATGGAATGTATTTTGAAAAAATAAAATATGTATAGTTTATTCTCTCATTTTTTATAACGAATATGTAACATTGTTTGCATTATTTTATAACCTAAAGATTTATCATCAAATTAACGCTTTTAAATTATGATGACTTCCACATTGAAATATTTTTCGGAAGGCTTCTGGAAAACAAGACATGGAAGGATGAAAAGATCATGTTGTATATGATCAATGTAAAATCATCCATTCAAAAAAAAATGTAATATTTCTAATCTGTTAGAATAACAGTCTATTTAATTTGATAAATATATATTTGAAAAATGTTATGAAATAAATATGAATGTTCACATTGATGAAGAAATGGATTTTTTTTCTTATCAAATGTCATATTAAAGGCTTTTGGTCAATGTCAACATCTTTAATAAAGGAAAAAAGAATGCTTCAAACAGATTTATATTTGTTTATAATGTAGTATTATGGACTATAAAAATGAAATATATATGTATATATAATTACTATATATGAAAGGAATATCATAATATGAAGGATATTTTTATCCCAAAATAAGATATTCAATTGCTTATGTTATAAATTCAATGTCAAATGTAATTTCTCAAAAGAGAAGTTATTAAAAAGATAGTTCTTGATAAAATTAATCTATTCCTACTTTAATTGTATTTTTATCATTAATATAAAAGAATATGATATGTTTGGAATATATTATAAAAACATTCATGGGTTTTATCAGTGTTAAGACGAAAAAATTACGATTATAAATTCCATACGTACAATATTCTCCTTCATTTACATTATATTTTTTTATCAATGTTATTAGTATTGTTTCAAATTTATATTTTAAGTAGAAATAATGATATATGTACTTTTTTAATTTCTTATCTTTTTTTATCTTCTATAATAATTAACATAATATTTAATTATCTCGTAAATATTTTTCTTACATTAAGTAAAATTTATAGATCATTATTAAATATTACTTGTGAAAAAAATTTGTTTTAATTTTTTGAATATGTTTTATGATTTGGCATAGAAGGAGTTTAAATAAATAATCATTTTGTTCATTTATTATCTTATTATTCTCCAAGATTAATAATTTTTTTATGAATTCATGAATTAAGGGGGAGTTAATTTTAGAACTCTTATCTTTTTGAATTAATAAGAATGGGGTTAAATTTATAGATTTAATTAATGTTTATGAAAGAGGAGATGTTAAAATTTTATATCCTTGTTATGGGGGAGATGTTTTTATTTTTAGATTCAATATTTATCATCAACTACATGATTATAGTTTTAAATTTACTTTTCTATTAATATAGGGATGAGCTGGAGAATTTCTTTATCATAGTTTGTATTCTACTTGTAATATAAGGGGAAATTTTTCTTTATTTAAAATATTACAATTATAAAAGTGAAAAAAATTTAAATATTTTTATATTTTAAATTATATAATTTATGTATTTTATCATGTATTTTGAGGACACAAAAAGGATGGATATTTTTTAGTATTTGTTGATTCAACAACTTTAAGAATTTTAATTTGAGTTCTAATGCTAAAAAATTCCAGCATTGAAGTTACTAATGAATTTTCTTTTAATTTAATTTCATGAAGATAATATTCAGTTAGATGTTTACTCTTTAATTATATTCATGTCAAAGATCCTATGGGAATAATTTTTGATGTATTCAGGATATATTTTAACGAATTCCAGAAACATTGTTCATACCATAAGTTAGTAAGTGTATTGCATTGTTCAACAACCCTCTGTTTGAAGTAGTAAGTATAGATCATATACCACATGCTGATGGAAATGTATGGATAATCAATCATAAATTTTGAATCAAACAAAAATTTGAGGAAAAAAATATTTGTTACATCAAACACACTTTTTGTGGTCAACCTTATGTTGTCAACCTTATATATGTAGTTCTCTCACCTTATAAAGGAATGATACATTGGATTATTCAAAATGGTGTTTCCAGTATTCCATATTATCCAGGATTTATGAAATAGTCCTGATTAAATTAAAGATCTATTTAAAAATATTATATCACTAATTAAAAGGCTCATTATGACTTTTTTAATGGTGTGTATTAAAAAGGGTAAATAATTTCTATTCATACAGAGGAATATGAAGCTCTTGAGTGTTTTTCGAATTAAAATATTCACTATATTTAGTTTGACATTTATGGTCCGGGTTAGACTTGGGGTTATTCAAGTTGTATTATAAATATTGATACAATACTCATAAAAATATGCAGAGGATATATACATAGGAAAAAATTATGTATCACTGCCTTCAGAGCAACAATTTAGATAAAGATGTATCTTCACCTATTTGATTCGACCCCTACTATTATTTTCACTACTACTAAATTTTATTGCTATATATTTTAATAATAAAAAATAAGTATTTCCATAGAATAAATTTGGAGACAATCATGTTTATACATCAGTTTGATGTTTTCTATATCTATATTTGATAAAATACTGTATGATATGAAAAATATATATGATGTTATACATTATTAAATATCAGAATACATTTATAAGTTGTTAATACAACTGTGGACTTTAACAAGAGTTCTCAACAAACTCAATATCTATTAATTTTTGGATATTTGAATACTTTAACTCATTAAATGTTATGTGTGATATTCTTTCACTAATTTGAGGAATAAAATATCCATTAAAAATTAACATAAGGTTCTATAAAATCTTTTTATTGTGTCAACTTCTTACAAATCAATTTTATTTTTAGAGTTTTAAAAATAAGTGGACCTTCTATTGAAATCACAATGCTCGTAGAGTTGAGTGTTATTAGAGTGGACTACGGGTTCACTGTTCCCTAAACCATTATACATCACCATATTTGTTTCCTTTATTAATTTATTCTAATATCCCATATTATATAGTGTAGGAAATGATCAATTCACAAAAATGAGAGGAGCCCTCAATCTATCAATTCTTTTCAAGAACATAATTCACCTCTCATGCCCCTCTTGTGTATTTTCCATTGTAATAATCATCCTAACCTAGATCTTATGACTTAAAATACAGGAATATAATCTATATGACACATTTAATTTCATCTAAAGAATAAATATAATACTAATATACATTTTTATATTTCCTCATCATAGACCATCAAATGTATGAATGAATAATATCTAATTGGTGATATTTTTAAATATTTATATTCTTATGTGACTAATTAACAATAATAATCATTTTATAGGTAGATTAAATCTAATTTTAAATATCTTAATCATATTCACATTATGAATATCCTCTATAGGGAAAAATTTTATCATATTATTTTGGTCAAGATGACCAAACATTTGATGCCACAATATATTTTCCACCTTTAAGATTGAGTAACATGAGTTATCATCATCAACAACCGATAAAATGTCAACATATGTTCCATATAATAAAAAAAATAAACACCCATATTTCAATATCTCCACTAATTAGTCATATTTACATAACAAATACAACATTTCATTCCTTATAGAGTTAAGATTCACGAAATTTATTTTGTTTCATCCCATCATCATTTAACATATATACAGCTTTAACATGTCCTTTATAATAATTGTTTATCCAAATCCATATATTTTATGTAACCCATAATTTTGAAAGTCCATTGATCAATATTTTAAATTTTTTATATCTTATAAGATATATAAATTTTCTATCATGAGTGAAAAACATCCACTTTCCAAAATTCATGGACATTCCCTTTTTGGTGTTTTATGTTAAACTAAAAAAAGTGATGAATTTTTAATTTTTAATTTTTATTTTGATTATTTTTATAATAATTAATCATATTTAATTTTCTATAATGAATTATTATTAATTTTTTAAAAATGTTACATGCCTGGTAACATCTTCTAGGAACAACTTCCAATTATTGAATCTTGTTTCTAGATTCAGTCTAAAAACGAAAGATAACTTTTTAAATTCCCAAATTTTATTATATTAAATACCCATAAAATAATGTCTCAAAATTCATATAATTTCATATAAATTTATTTATTTAATCCACGATCATATTTCCCATTTTCGAATGACTCCACAATTTCGAAGAGTATCTATAAAGAGACTATTTTACTCTAAAAAAAATGGGTTTTCCTGATGTTGGCATAAAATCTTCCTCTTTATTTTAACCATCAGTATCATATTCTTTTTTAGAAAAATGGTAGCATCCCTACACTATCTATTCAATTTTCACTTTCTTCCATCCCTTTTACTATCACCATTTATAATATATTTTATATTCAAGTTCTCATTCCATGAAATTTTATTTTTTTTAGAATCAGTTATACTTCCAAAAAACATGAATTTAATCATCAATGATATTGAATTTGACATATCACTTACATATTTGAGTCCTTTTTCATTATTATAAACATGATATTTTTTTATCATATTTTTATCCATAATTCATTGAAACATAATAAATTTCCATATTTTTCTTCTTTGTGTGCTAACTAACATCATCCATAGAGGTGTTTAAGTAAGATATAAATTCTTTCTTTTATAATTTAGCCTATAATTATTCTTATTAAAAGTATTTAACCTTATCCAGGATTTATTTATTGTTATAATCCATTTAAACTATCAAATTATTCTGTTCAAAGAAAAATTTCGTTATTTTGTCAATATATTTAGTAAGATTTGGCTCTTTTTCATTAGGAATGGAATCATTATTTTTTCAAGGATTACTTTCTTTATTTTAATTCTTTGCCTCATTGTAAATTTTTGAGATTGTTATAATAAATTACATGAGTTTTAAAAAAAAGCATAAATTGTATTTAGTTTTATTCCTAACATTAAACATTGATTCTTAATCACCAATTATCTCAACCTCATTTACATTGGTAGTAAATAGTTTCTCAAACACATTACTGGGATCTAAAAATTCACTCCATCATCACTAATATTATTAACCTCAATCATTGATAATAAATTTTTCTTTTGGTTTTTGTAAATGTGATTACATTTTTTCTTCAGTGAAAAATTTGACATTTAAAATATTGTAGCTTTTTCTTTGAAAAACTCCATTTAATCTCATCTTAATCTTAACTAATATCCTTCTTCATTAAAAATTAGAAAAGTTTAAAAAAATTGAGTCATACATATACACATGAAACGCTTATGTGGAAACATTCTTTCAAACCTTCATGTTCATATCACCACACATCAATAAATGAGTTATAATATTTTGTCAAGTTTAAAATTTATAAATTTTAATTCATCAGATGCATATTCATTCAAAAATAAAACTTTCATACTCGTTTCTAGTTTAAAATATTTAATGAAAATTAAATTTTCAACCATTTTTCATCATAAATACATTCTTTTTTCTATTCATAAGGATTTTGAATTTCAGGAAGATCATCTAATAGAAGAGTACCTGACTCAAGGTTTTCATGTAACAAAACATCAATAAGTAATATATATATATAATAATTCAAAAAATATATAATAACCATGGAAAACAATAAATTTTCATTAAAATCCTATAAATATTAATAAAAATAAATTAAATAAATTGAATAATTTATCTATTATTTCATTATCAATTCATATTTTCATATTGATAATTCAACATGAAATCCTATATCTTATCTTTATTCACATTCATATTTCAATTTTAAATACATTTTAACTAATACTTTATTTATTTTTCCATTTTTCTTCCATTAATTATGAAAATAAATCTCAAAATAGATGATATAATGGGATTTTGATCATGGAAATAATTCCTCATATTTTCTATATGAATTGTTATTATAGAGAAACATTTATTATTTTGAATAATGAAATGTGTTTTAGACTCCAAAAAATCTATATAAAATTACAAAAAGCATGTAACTATTTGATATCTCAATATTTAATATTTGGTCCACACAAATTGTGAATCCACTTTTTATTCACTCAATTAATATTTTCCATATATTTTGTTGAAATTCAATGTAAAACTCTGAATATAAAGGAACTATTACTCTTAAAAATGAAGAAAATATCTTTTTATGGAAACAAAATTTCCTTAATTCACAATGATAAAAATTCCCCACGATCAATTTGAATTCACTGAGAAAAGGGTGAATCAGTTAATTAAATTACATTTTTTGGTTTCCGTAGAACAAAATTATACCATCTATTAAATTTTTTGGAAATACCATTCTCCAAAATAGAAACCAAAAGTAATAAGATTAATTTTATATTTTTAGATGGTTCTCTACATAAAATGAATAATAAAATCATGGTATGTTCTCCAATCACCTGAAACCATAGTGTCTAGTATTTAAAACATTGTTGTTTACAAAAGGGAAGGGTAAATCCTTTTAAACATGACAAAAAAATTCTCTTAACAAGGTAATGTGATTTAAAACTATAATCATATATGTTTAGTTAGTTAATAATAATAAAGACTTCAAAACAATTGGAGTTACTTCAAGTTTTCGTAGTTCTTATTCTTCATTCTCTCCCTTTTCCACTTCAAAAGAAATAACTACACTACTATTACCCTACTTATAATCACTATTTGATTGTGTACTACATAGAAAAAAGAACACATATTCTCTCACACGAATAACCCATTCATTTTTTTCCATTTTTATAGATCACACTCATAATAGATCCTTGGTATTATTTTCACATACAGAAAAAAATGAATTATTCATGTTAAAAAAATATTTTTAAATTAAAAATAAATTAATTTTTTTTTTCAAATTCAATTATCTTATTTTCAAAATATAACACAAAATATTATTTAATTCTAACTATATAGGTCTTTTTGAATGGATTTTGTATCTTGTGGAATGACAAAATAATTATAATATCTACATTCTCATTATATAGTGTGAATTATATTTTTAGGGAATCCCCTTATTATATTATTTATAAGGATTAAATAAACATAACACAAAACAATGAATTATGGAATAATAAATTTAATTATAAAAAACATCCAATATAAAACATTTCATAATTTCACATCACACCATGACCACTTTTAAACTAAAAACTCATGATTTGGACTACGAAATGAAAATATTCCTCATGAGAAGACCAATATTATCCATTAATAGAATTAAGGTTTACCATCATTATATTTATTCCATAAAATATTATATTTATCATCATCATTCTTATTTTGTAAAATTCATCTTAACTTTCAGAAAATTTTTCATCAGAATAACCCTATAAACATCTACAAGTCTCACATTTTAGACAAGATAAGGACCATAACTTAACACTTTATCAATAAAAAATAACCAATACATATTCTAGAAATGAATTTTATATATTACAACGTTTCCAAATATGGAGAATGTTTAATCAAAATTAAATTTATGTATATAGGTAGGTATATTTTCAATTTTCATTATGCATTATCCACACAATTTCTGAACATTATTGATTAAGAAATATATCCATTAATAATTATACTACACCTAATGAATATCAAAAATAAATAATTTTTTTCATGTATATAATTATATTTTAATAACGATGACATTTATACATTTTCCCTTTCAATTTTCTAGACCTGTCAGAGTGAATTGTACATATTCAGCATAATGACTCTTATATATACAGGGTGTCTTAGAGAACATCTCAAAATATATTCCCAAAATAAAATAATCTTTACAAACATTTAAAATATTTCATACAAACACTAAACATCTATAAAAACCTCTAAAATTAAAAATAAATTTTACCTCGCATAATAAACATTATTTTATTTGATTTTTATTATGATTTACATATTAACAAAAAAATCACGAGAAACCATATATTCATCTTTCTATTATATAACATAGTTTTCATTTAAAAATAACCTTGAATAGGATTATTAAAGAACTTTTAATTTTAGAAAACACATAATATTTTTCATGATCCTTCCTAAGGATAAAATATTAGATTTTAATAATTTAATATAAACATATCTTGGAATAAAAAAAAGAACTATTTAAACCTTTTTAAGAACTATTTTTATAATGAATACAATAGTATATTAATCCTGGTCACTAACTTCAGTCTCTTTATGTTATTTATATACTCATCTATATTGATCACATGTATTGATAAAAAATTAGTTTCATTCATCTTACAGTAAAATATTTTACTATAAACTTCATATCTCTCATGCCCAACTTCTTATTAATAGATCTTATATAATTTTTCTATATTACTAAATGAGACCATATTATCATGTTTCTGTAAAATGACATGACATAGAGAAATACGAATCAATCAAGAGATTCTAAGGGATTATTTTCTAATCTTACTATAATTATCTTTGACTTCATAATTTTTTTCACTCGAATGTTCTTTTTTAGGATGTTTATGTTTATAAAATAGAATATTCCTCATTTAATTGGAAATATCCTTAATTTTATTGACCTTTCTAAGAAGATTATTCCAATATACTTCTTCTTCTCCAAAAATTATCTAAAATCCATGTTTGAATGTTATTATTCCATTTTTATCTATAAAATAATCTTTTATCAACTACATATTATGTTTCAATATAATTTAATAAGAACTTCTATTAAGGTTTATCCTATAAAATTATGGTCAAATTATATTACATCATACCTATTATGGGAAAATATAAGAAATACACCAATCACTAAGTATTCATTTGAATATTTCATGCTGGATAGTTGGTAAGGTGTACCATTATATAATCAAATTAGATATAACATTTAGATATTATATTTAAAAACATAATTCCAAAATATATCATTTTATTAACCTAGTTTAATTCCTCTAGTATTGTAACTATTAGTTTACTTATTTGATATTTTAGTATTAATATGTTTTCATCTAAAATAATGAATATTTTTAATAGCATGCTTCACATGAGACACTGAACTAAAATGAATTCATGATACATTAAAATGAAATTATTAAAATTTATTATTTAATAACTTCCTTGAATTATTATTTGTAAATAGAATTAACCTCACTATTAAACTATATAGAAATAATAATATATGGAATCAAATTGTAACAATATTCTATATAAGGCTTAGCTATATGATCTTAGAAAATCGATGGAATAATTGGGGTTTTCTATAGAATAATCCCAATATAGACTCTAACCATTATGGTGTGAGTGAAATAATATTTTTTAGAATTTCATTCTTTAGTATATTTCCACAAGATTCAGGCTAGCTAAACTCTCACTAGAGACATCTCCATGATCATATCTTATACTTAGATCATTCCTGAAGATAATTTTATGTTTTCCATGTTGAAATTTAGATAACATAAAATAGAATTATTAATATAATAAATTGTTGATAATTTTTACTTCTTGAGAAAAATAAATTCATTTTCTTAATACTACATTATTGATAAAATACAATTAATATAGATCCAAACTAATACTATCATTTTATTCTAACATTATAGATTTATTATAAAGATTATTATTTATTTTAAAAAAACAATATATGTAATATATACTACTGATATTAATAATATATTAAAACAGATTTATTTAGAAATTTAGTCAATAATTAGAATGCTATAACTAAAATTTATAAAATTTATTTTCATTTTAAAATAGATTTTATATATTTTTATTAAATATTTAATAGATATATATTTTAATATTAGTTTTTATATTAACAATATCAATATAATCCGTGGAAATAGAATAATAATATAATTTATGGGTAAAATATTGAGGTATTTATAATATAAATATTTTTTGAGTGAATAGTGTAAACATAGTTTCCTTTAAAACTATATGGATATTTACTTTATCATTTTTTAATATTGAATCAAAAAATTTTAATCATTCTTTATTATATATAAATTAATTATATAAGAAATTGATTTATTTAGAAATACTATTTGAAATATAAAAAACCCTTCTTTATCATTTTGAATATCATGTAATCTTTTATTCTAATAAAAAACTATTTTCATATTTTTCTATAAATACTATATCAAAATATATAATAATATTTTTTCACACTTTTTTATCCATATAAATATTATAATTTTAATAATTAACCTATTTCAATCCTTTAAAATAATAATATTAATAATTTTTTCATACACATTTTTTTACACATAAAATGTACTATTCCTAAAAATTGTTATTATACATTATATATGCTAGTATTAAGTTTAATTTTCATAACCATTATAAAATTTCTAGGAAAATATTTTTTTTCATGTTTTGAATAATTATATAAAATTTTGTATAATAATTCCAATTTTATTTTTAGTGATTGATAGTAAATTACTTATATTCAAATTTGATAACACACTTAACACCAATGATGGAAAACGTGATAAATCAATGTTTTAAAATATAAAAAAAACCTAATTTTAAATTTATGACTGGGGATTTTTCAACAATAATTCTTCACAAACTATTTTTTCCATTAATAGAAACATGTCACCATTATATAGTATATATACATATTATATTATAGTACAAATTCCACTCCCCACCCTTATAAAAGTAGCCACCACCACTGTCACTTCTCTTAACAACCAATGCCTAATATATTCATAAAAAATATACCCAATTAAGTAAAAAATATCATAGAAACTTGGCCGATGATATTTTATTATAAAAATTGAATCTATTAGATAATAATCCTTTTTCAAATTATTTCATCCAATTAGATAGTTAAAAAAAATTTATTACCTCTTATTTATCAGTATTTATTTATTTCCACTACTAACCCCCCATCAAATCCAATTTTCCAATTTTTAAATATTTATATAATGAATATAAATATACTTTAATGTAATTATTTAAATGGGATAATCAATTTCTACCCTCCTCATATCCATCTAAAAAAATGTCTCCTGTGTTGCATGAAATCATCCACCTCCATAAGATACATGATGAAATTTTTATAAGTTCATTCAAAATATATATATGAGGTTGTATTTAATGAAAAAATATTTGATTTACATCAATATAATTATTTTTAAAATATTTACCAATTCCAACATTATTTAATTTCTTTCTAAACAAATCTGTCACATGTGAGTACATATGGACAATCGCCACCAAGAAAATGATGTATTTCATTTTTTATCAAGTATCATATTATTTCATTAAAAATATAAATATATAATTAAACGAAATAAAACATAAAATTATCTTAATTAATCTTTTTAATAATTATATTATTCCCAAATAATGAAAATATTAACCATAATCACCTATAGATTATTTATTGTTCTAGATTGGGTCATATAAACCATCTACTTGAATGATACAATAATGTTATAAAATGTATAATGTTGGAAACATAATAAATCATGTAATTATACATTAATGTGAAATAATATTTCATTAATGGTTTTATAAACTATATATTATAAATTATCTTATTATTATTGTAACTCATTTTCTCTTCTGTACAAATGAACAAAACAAACACTTCTCCAACAATATCCACATGAATCATAATCAAAATACATATGAAATTTTATGATAATATTAAAAAAATTATACAAAACTGTTATACTATATATAATGATATCATAATGATTAAAATTGAATTTTTAAAAATAATCAATATTTACTTTATAAAACTAGTATTAATCCAAAAATTGAGACAAATAACATTCACTTATGAAAATGAAAGATAACTATATATTATATTTATTTTAAATAATTATAAATGAATTATATTTAAGGTAATTAGATTGATAATGGTTCTGAAATTTTTTATTAAGATAGTAATGTTTCTATACACGAGGTCAGACCATGTCATATTAAGAAGGATTAATGTTGATGGTTTTTTGATCTCAAATTTTTTTGAGATATGATTTTTATTCAATAAAATTATCATTTTTAATGTAAATATTTGAAATTGATTTCTTTTTTTCAGGATATTTATGATGTCTAAAGGGTATAAAAATTTATTTCATGTTGTATCATCCATGGATTTTCAATTAGAAATATTATGATGTATTAAGGTTGTTTCATCTTAATTTCCTTTCTTATGACATGTTTTCCCTTATGAACCTTATTTCATATAAATTGTGTTTAAATTTATAAATGAATATTTAATAGAATAAATTATATTTTATTCATTTATCTTCCATTTCAGACCCCCCTATTCATTGTTTTCTAAAAAATAATTTTTGTGTTGTATGGGGATTCCATAACTCCACATTTTACATGAGAGATAATGATTCATTTTTAACTATGATTCTTTCAAAACTGTTATATTTATTTAAATGATGGTATTATAATTACATTCCTTCATATTAACATTGAAATTATATTTCATTCTTTCTTTCATTATAAAATTTATGATGCTATGATTAATTCCCATCCACTCAAAAGGATATATTTCTCTTCTATATTGATATTTTCTCTTCCTGCTAATTTTCAACATCCTTATTTTAATGGCCAATTTTTTTATTTACCATAAATATTGGATTTCAATTTTCATCATTCTAGGAGAATGATAAATAACTCAATTTATAATGTGTGTTTCAATAAAATTATTTTCAAAACTATAAGTATGATTGCACATTCTTGTTCATATATTATTTTTCATAAAGTTGACATTTCCAGTTGAAAATTTATATATTTATCAAAGATCACTTGATTGAAAAACATTTAATGTGGTGTTAAAAAATGGATTTAATGTTTCCTTATTGAAAATTTTTTATGAAAATTATTTTTAATTTCATCTCTCTTCGACAATGTTATGAAATGTTTTCTAAGATTATTTTTAATTATTTAAATTATAGTTACCCCTAAAAATTCTAAATATGATGATATTATGATTTTTAAATAACATATAAATGAGTATTTTGAATACTAATTTTTTGGGATAGAATGTTTTTCAAATTTATATAATCCCAGAAATCATTTTATATGATATTAATGTGCATAAGAGTTTCCTTTGTTGCCAATAATGATTGAAGTGCATAAGAGTTGAATATCTTTCCAATGAGAAGTAAATATGTGAATGAAAGTTGTTGATGAATATGTTTTTTAAGCCTTAGATAATTGTTGTTGATTCAAAGCATTGAATACTACTCATGATCAATTCTCTAAGAGGATATAATTATGATATTTGTAGAACTGGTCTTATGATCTAGGACTCGAATCAAGCTGATACATTGTTAAAACAATTTAGGAAGACCATGCAATACTCTATTGTATCAGGAGAAAGAAAACGCATCCAATAAATCCATATTTTATGATGGTTGTGAAAACAATCTGATGTTTGTTTGTGTTAATCCTCACAGAAGAAGACATGTTTATTAAAGAGAACATGTCACATAATACAACATTGAAGGCCCTACATTATTCCCAAATACATGGTGAATTAACTAATTATCCTTATATCATCCATGACTAAATCAATAAAACTTATCAAAGATAATTTTAATTTATGGTCTAATGGGAATGTAACAAATGATTCTTGAAGTTGAAGAAGAAGAAAGGAGGCATTCATGGGATTTAAATAAAGAAGGATGCATTGTCATTTCAAGGAGGAATTCATACTTGGTTTTTATACCAAAAAATTATTAGTTTAAATTACAAAAAAATAGTTCAAATCTTGAACGCCAGCTGAAGCCCTCTCCCAAGGCATTTGCGGCAGGAGATGGTTTACCATGCCCAATGGGAATGCCTCTATGCCAGACCAAAAGAGGTGTACGCAGACCGTGTATAAGTCCACTGGTGCCGGATGGTGGTGAACTCGTGTAGTGTGGGAACTAGGAGCGTTCCCCGAGGAAGCATAGTGGGCACTAATAGCGCACCCTAAGAACATAATACAGGCTGGTACAATGGAGGGGGAGGGAAATATTCTGAGCATTGTCTACAACATATTAAAATTTAAACAACATGAAAATCATGGGGTGTTTTGATGTGGGATGATATTAAAAAATTTCGGCGCAATCGTTTCCATCAATCTCATCTCGCGTGATATCTCAACAGCATGCCGCATCCACGCCATGCCTTCTAATCAGGGATGTCTATGGTAGATCCAAGCTGATCCAATGAATGTGGCATCATCTTAAACCATTGACCTAATTTAGATCCACCCGACGCCACTGCTCACCATTGCCTTAGCCGAACCCCCATGATTTAACTCTTGACCATTATTATAGCACATAATTAGTTCATGATGGTCGTTCAGAAGAACCGAATACATGAATACATTAATGGTTTCATGCATTAATTGAGAATAAGAATTCGAATGTGGCCGATGAAAATGGAGTTGGGAGGCCATGTAAGAATGCTTCAAGCCTTCAGGGAAATGATCTGCATGCTTGATTAAACACATTCTTGTGACGATCCTGTTATAATGAATTAGTTAGTGGTTGAAAAGAAAACAACTGTAATATAGGGATATCTCATTTGAGATTGAATATATTCAAATCTGATGATTTCACCTATTGAAATCAGTGGATCCCACGACATCTAATGTATATTTTTATGGTGATCCTTGTATATAAATATAAGTCCCATAACCATGTATTGGTTGTCGAAAATATTTATAGAAATATTTTGTTTCTATGAGAATGAGAGAATTGTGAAAAAGGATCCCTATAGCCCTGCTATGCAAAGGAGATCCATACATCTCTTGTGTAAAATAGTCACGTGCATCCCTTTCATGATGAGAAGATGAGTAAACCACTGTGGTTTGTGAATGAAGTCAAAAACGCAGCAGGTTCCTTCAAACCCTCTCTGGGCTTCGGGCATGATGAAGTTCCCATGGGTAAAAAAACAGGTGCCTTGACACCATTATTACACCTTCAAGAAGATAGATCCAATAAACCTTACATGGTTCAGTGAAAGTTATCTCCATACACCAGTTTAGGAAGAATAAAAATTCAACTTGAGGGTTTCTCCCTTATTTCAATAAGAAGAAAGAACATGTGATCTCTGGTTTTCATGAATAAGAAGAACTATACCCTTCTATTGTTCACAAGGAAGGTATCTGAGCAATGTTGTGGAGAAAGGAGAATGCATACATGACATAAATGCATGCATATGCATGAATTGTGGAGAAAGGAGAATGCATACATGACATAAATGCATGCATATGCATGAATTGAGACACCTAAGTGTACATGAACAAAGGCACACATTGAATACACCAATTCAAGTTTAAAAAAGAACACAAAAAAATGAATGATTGTGTGTGCACGTTTTAATGAAGATGAAAGAATAATAAGACACAAAATACACACACCAATATTTAATATAAATCAAATAATAAGTATGTGTGTGAAAATAACCAAATACAAAATCTGTGTGTGATATTATGTGAGAAAATAAAAGATTAAGTGTGTGTGCTCAAAAGATTATACCCATTTGGGTTGACACGCAAGAGTGAAGGAAGATATTATGCATGTATTCATGCATACACATACACGCATGAAGACATTTAAAGGAAGTGATTTTGTTTTTACATATTGAGAATGAATAATCCAAGATGATACTGAATGTGAAAAATCTTCAAACCCATTCACGAAATCATGCATGAACACATTCACATGTATCAATTAATATGATTCCATGTAATCTAACACTCATTGTTTGAATAATCACATAAGTGTATTGTATTCTTTCCCAGAAAACAAGTACAAGGTCTATTACATTCATCTATTAAACTAAGGAATAAAAAAGTGAGATATACCAATACAATAGGTATGGGATCCCATGAAATCCATGCATGAAGTGAATGAAGATTGAGATTGATGCTAGAATGAGTTAAAGGAGTCCTTTTATCTGAGTGTTCATTAATTTAGAATCCCAAAGGAGAGAGGGTGATGAAATTGTGGAAGATCATTCTTGCATATTATATTCTTATAGAAGTTGTGTCCACCATCCAAAAAAATCATTGTGAGGATAGGTATTCATCATCGGAAAAAAAGATATGTATGATCATTATTACAGTTTAGTACTAGTCAAAGAAGTGATCAGAATTATTGAACAAAGTTTACAGGCCGTACCAAAGGCTTTTTTGGATTCTTGATGATATTCATAGGCAAGTGTGATTCATAAAGCGTTATTGGAGATACCATAATTCCATCTATAGTGAAGAAAATAAGAACATATAGAAGGAATTAGTTTGTCTGAATAAAGAGATAGATGACCCTTATGAGATTCAAGGAACAGAAGGAGACTTTAGTGATACTCTGGAGCAGGCTAGTGGGACTCTGGTAACACTGTATGATGTAGTATAAAGAACATCATGTGTGACTCATGAAGGATACAGTGTGAATATGTATCGACCATTATAATTACTCACCAAATTATTGTGGAGAATATGTATTGTGGAGAATAACCAACACAGCAAGGAGTGGGTCTTGGAACTAAACCATTTAAATCCTTGTTTTCAGTGCCTTTAAATTTACAGCATTATATGAGGTAAGTATATGAGACATAAGAAGATTGGATTAATTATTTAAACATTTATAGAGGATTAATTGAAAATAATCAAATAGTAAAACGTTTTAAAGGGATCACTGATCCACCCCTCCCCCTTTTAGTGATTCACAAGGATCTGGGGGGTTTAATTGGTATCAAAGAGGGGACGTATCTAAAAGATACAAGGGAGTATTTATGAAGTGCATATTTGAGGAGTTGAGTTAAAAACCCTCAAATGGAGATATCTTCTATGATTTTTAAGAATAAAAAAAGAAATAAGTAGGGAAGATGAAGAACCTTACTAATACTATGGAGACACCTTCTATTAAAGTTAATCTGAATGGAATAAAATGTTATAATACTTATCATTTTATAGCTTGAAGTATAATATAATTCCATGGAAGATTCATTAGCTAAAAGTTTATTCATATCCAACACTCTCACAAAACTACTGAACACAAAGGAAGAAACAATTTCTATTTGCAATGAAAGTCATGATCAAGTGTATAATGTATTTGCGGGAAGTACTTGTGAGAATTAATTATTTGAGAATGTATTTTTAGAATCATTACATGCATTTAAAATGTTGCATAATGTTTCCATGGTTGTCAAAGATTCTCAACTAGAAGACAAAGCAAAAAAGCTAGAGGAGCTTGAAATTTCATTTCTACAATTAATAACTGTGCATGAATAACAAATAACAATGATGAAGGTGAATTGGTAATGTAAGCTAAGATCAATGGAGGATGAGAATAACTCCCTCAACATGAAGTCTTTTGTGCTGGATGTGAAATTGAAGAATCATCAATCACTTCAAGCTGTAACTTCCCATAGAGATGAAAGAATAGACACTACAAATCATGATTTCATTGAGTAATATTATTCTAAGAGTAATATAAAATCATCCTCTAATATTATGTAAATATTATCCAAGAAGATATTATCCATAACCCAGTTATTTCGGTTTTCAATTATACAATTTCATCTCCATGTACAGGTTCAAAATTAAAAGATGGGAAGATGCGAATTAATAAAAATATCAATACATCTATCAAACAATCATTGGTAGATACTAGACTGATTAATAAGAGAAACTACCAAAAGGATTCTCTAATGAAATAATAGAAATATCAGAAATAAAAATGCACTAAATCTAGCCATATTGATACTACCTATAAAATAATGAAATTTTTTTGGCTATTATTGTAATTTTTTTATGTTTTCACTAAATAACAATGATTTCTTACATAATATGTCAGCATATGAAAATTATGAAAGGCCTACATTCAGTTAATGTATCTATGAGGAAAATAAGAATCCTTCAATATAAAGGAAGAAAACATAGATGAATAAGAATATTTATATCAAGAACATATTTGAGTATCATGAAGTCTTGTGTGATAATTGCAAGAGAAGTGGTCATTGTTATGATGAGTTTGAGTTTAGTCCTACCATGCCTCATGCATATTTTGTTAAAAATCATAGGCCACAAAAAGGCATGAGAATGAAAAAAGAGTTAAAAAGTTTTCCAATGGTAATATACAAAACACTAAAGTCATAAAAATTGTGAAACAAATGATTCTGAAGAATAAATAAATGTCTAATTCCAATAATGTCACGTCAAACAAGAAAATATGCTTCTATTGTGTAAAAAATTCCCATACAATGGATCACTACAAAAAATCCATGGAAATGAATGGAAGAAAGCCAAATATAAAAGGATAATCAATCCAGAAAAACATGGAGTGGACTAAAAACATTCATGATGATAATATTAATAAGTTTACAATGAAATGTAACATAAAAACTATGAAGAATCCATGTGGATTCTCCAAATCAAAATATGGTAAGAATTATTTTTTAGTTAACTTTCCTAATCAATTTCAAATTTCTATAGAAGTAAAATGTGCAGAAGATGAAATACTAACAAAAGATAATGAAAAGGGAAAACATGTCATTCCTCATGAACCATAATTAATATTTCATAATATTTTGTCAATACATGATAACCCAAGTGTCTTACAACTACTCTATGGATGGCGAGTGAAGTCTGGACGTCATGAAAACAAATGTTTAACTATTTTACTAGGACAAATTTGGAAAATTGAACATCAAACGAGAATATATACACCACTACTGAAAGAAGTGAAGAAAAAATATCCACACAAGTAGTAGTTGAATGGATGTAAAGATTCTAGGCATATAATAAAAAACAAAAAATTCCAAATAGATATGAGACACCAACATGATGTATACCAAACACTTCATAGCTACAAGGAAAGGAGTTCCTAGGTTGGGAGAGAATTATTAGCCCCAGTGCTTCTATTATGAAGCTCACAAGTGTTCTATATTCTTCCCTTATATTTTTGTTATATAATTGTGCTTGTTTTGTAGGGAATTGAAGATAAGGATCATTTTCAAATTGAGAATTTATTGTGACATGTAGAGAAAAACAAGTTGGACTCGTTATTCCTGATTTGATAATAACATTAAATATTCCTAAGTGGAATATCATCATCATGAATATCATCATTATTATCTAATGATATTATCCACCAAGGTAAATCAAAGAGATTGCACCCCTTGAGGGTCCTAAAACATGAAGGAGATGATATCAAGGATTATTTCATAACAAACCATGAAACTCATATCATCTCAAGAAGTTGAAGTGAGGTATTCCAATCACACATCCATCCATTGCTTTTAATTGTTTCAATAATTTCAATTAAGTGGGAGTGCTTGAATGATGACCAGATGGGATAATAGGTGGAGTTTTATATTTTCACTAGAACATTTTAATATTGAAGTTTCAGTATGTTCTTGATTTATAATTTAGTTGATAAATTTGACTATTTCGTATCCCTCAGATAAGAGTTGATAAATTCTAAGAATGATTTCACAAGTATGGTTATCTATGGATAGTATTTAAAACTATGGTCATATATCTCTTGTTCTCTAAAATGATTTTCTCTATGTATAATTGGACTCTATTTACTAATGGATCATTGTTAATTGAACTATGTGAAATCATCCCTCTTTCAGAAATATTCATGAAGATGTAATTTAAATGGAGGAGAAGATGTTCTGGACAGACCCCACTACACAATTTCATTTGGATTTTAATAAGGGGGAGAAACGTTTGTCACACATATTGACCCATTCAAAATTTTATTTAGTTATATTGAAAACAAAATAAAAAGGGTGATATTGAAGTGCATAAAAGTTGCATTTGTTGTCAATCTGGATTGAAGTGCATAAGAGTTTCATTTTATGTCAATGAGATGTCAATATGTGAATGAATGGTATTTGATAATGAATTTGGTGAAGCCTTGTAGAGTTTTTGTTGATTCAAAGCATTTAATACTACACTTTCTCAATTCTCCAAGAGGATATAATTCTGACATTTGTATAACTATTCTTATGTTCCATGACATGTATCAAGGTGATACATTATTACAACACTCTAATAATACCATGAAATACTCAATTTCATGAATAAAAAAAGATCCATACAACGAAACTATATTTGATGATGTTTGTTAGTAAAATCATATGATTGAATGTGATGATCCCAAAATAAGAAGACACGTGTTTTAAATAAGACACGTGTTTTAAATAAAACACATCACTCATTACAATAATGAAGGCCACGAATTTAGACTTAATTCATGATGAATTACCAACTGATCCTTGTATCATCAATGATTAGATCAAAACAAAATATTGTAGATCCATTAGAATTTATAATCTAAAAATAAAGTAATGGATTATGGTTGAAGTTGAAAAAGATTAAAGGAGGCAAGCGTGGGATTTGAATTAGGAAGGATGGGTTGGAATTTTAAAGTGGAATTCATAATTCGTTTCTATACCATGTACTTGGTAGTTTCCTTTACCAATAAAATTATTTCCAATCTTGAAGGTTAGCTAAAGCCCCCACTCGAGGAATATGCTGGATCCAAGGGTCTACTGCACTCAAGGGGGAGGCCTCAAAGGCATCTAGAAAGAGGTGCTTGAGGACCATGTTTAATCCCATAGGTGCCTCATGGGGGTGAATCCGTGCAGTGTGGGATCTATGAGCATGCCGAAAAGAAGTATAGTGGGCACTAAGATCACGCCCTCATAACACGGTATGGGATGGTAAAATGGATGGAGAGGGGATATTTCTATTCCACGGAAGCTACAGATTGATATTTAATCCACAAGAAAATCGTTGGGCATTTCATTGTGTGATGAGCTTTAAAAATTTAGACGCAATCTCCACCATCCATCTAATCTATTGTGAGATCTCAACTGCACACCGCATCTTCACCATGCCTTCTAATCGGGGTCATCTCTGGTCGATCCGAGCTAATCCAACATCTATTTAATTCACATCAACCTTCAACGAAAGGGAGATCCTCCAAACACCTATGATCGCCATCTCTATATCTAATCCACCGAGATTGAGCTCTTGTCCATCATTAGGGATCAATATTTAGTACATGATGATTATCCAGAAGAACCAAATACATGCATTCATTAACTATTTCATGCATGCATCCAGATGAATAATTTGAAGGTGGCCAAAGAAAATGGAGTTTCAAGGCCATTTCAAAATGATCAATGACTTTTGGGAAAAGATATTCATACGCAATTAAAAGCATCATGTGAGGATCAGGCGATGATGAATAAGTTAGCAGTTAAAATAAAAAACTAATATTTAAGGATATCTCATATGCATTTCAATATATTCAAATCTGAAGATCTCAGATATTTAATGTTATGGATCCCATGGAATCTCTTGTGGATTTGAACAGTGATCCTTGTCAGTAAATATAGAGCCCTTGTCCTAGGTTCATTTATTTAAAATATCGGGAGAAATCATTTTCTACTCTGAGAAATATAGCAGAGCACAAAAGGTTCCGCACAACCCTACTATATGATAGAGAGTTGTGAAAATTCTATGCAAAGTATTCCCACAAATCCCTTTCATGAAGAGATGTAGTAAAAACCATCCTGGTTCTCGAAAGAAGTTGATCACGTGACAGGTTCCTTTGAACCCTCGTTGTGCTTCATGCATGAAGAGGATCCCATGGGTAAAATGATTGGGGCCTCGATACCCTTGTTTCACCTTCATGAAGATAGTTCCAATAAACATTTTTTGGTTCTGTTAATGAGATCTTTGTGCATAATTTTTGTGAATAAAAAATCATTATCTAAGGATTCCACCATTGTTTTGAGAAAAATCAAGAACCTGTGCTCCCTAGTTTGCATGAAGAAGAAGAATTTTTCCCTCATGTTTTTCATGAATATTGATTCCTAGCCCCTTTATAGAGAAAGTAGAATGCATTCCTAATACACATATATTAATATTCAAGAATTGAGACACCCAAGTGTGCATGTACAATGACACACATTGAATATAGCCATTCAACTTTTTAAAAGACCAAAAATCAAAGATGGATTGTGTGTGCACATTTGAAGGAAGAAGAAAGAAGAATAACACAATAATGACACACACCTATGTTGACTCTAAATCAAATAATAAAACTATGTGTGAAAATAACCAAAGTAAAAATGTGTCTATGATATTAAGTGTGAAAAATAAATATTAAGTGTGTGTTCTAAAAAGATTATACCCTTTGGGGTTTACACATAATAGTGAAGAAAGATATTGTGCATGCATGCATACATGCACATGCACACTTAAAGACACTTAATGGAAGAGATTGTGTGTGTTCATTTATGAAAGAATAATAAAAGAAGACTGTGCAAGTGAAAATCCTTATACCCATGCATGCATTAATGAACACATGCATGGGTATTGATTTAGATGATGCCAAGTGAGTTAATCCTTTGTGTTCGAATAATCACATAAGTTTATGCGATTCATTCCAAGAAAACAAGTAGATTGTTTAGGGCACTATGAAATTTCACTAAGGAAGAATAAAGTGAGATATCAAAATACAATAGGTATTGAATCCCATTTAATACATGCATGAAGTGAATGAACATTGAGACTGAAGCCAGGCAGAGTTATTGAAGTCATTTTATCTGAGTGTTCAGTAATTGATAATGTAAGAATAGTGACAGTGTCGGAATTGTGAAAGATAATCATTGCATATTATATTAATGGATACATTGTGTGCACCATTGGAACACATCTAAGTGATTCTAGGTCTTCAATAGAGGAAGAAATAATTTCCTGATAAATATTAGGGCTGAGTACTGATTAATGAAGTTATCATAATTATTAAGCAAAGCCAATAGACCATACCAAAGGCTGCAGAATATTCCTAAAGAGATTCATAGGCATTTTAGATTCAGCAAGCCTATCTGGAGAGAGAATAATATTATCTACAGTGAATCAAAGTATAACTTAAATAAGGAAGATTATTGTGTGATTAGATAGCTGAAAGACTCCTGTGAGATTCAGGGAGGAGAAGATGACTTCAGTGAGATGCTAGAGCAGGACAGTGGGACTCTGGTAACACTATGTGAACCAGTATAATGAACCTCAAGTGTAACAAAGGAGAGATACAATGTGACTCTGTATAGAAAATTTTAATTACTCACCAAATAATTGTGGAGAATATTTGATGGTAGAATAACCAACACAGTAAAGAGTAGGTCATTGAACTAAACATTGTAAATTCGGGTGTTCAGTTCCTTTAAATTTATAGAATCATTCGAGGAATGGTTGAGATACTCAAGAATAGTGGATCGAGTATTTTAACAACCATATAGGTTTAATTGAAAATAATCAATTAGTAAAAATATTTAAAGGGATCACTAATTCACCCCTCCGACTCGCAATGATTTACAATAATCTGGGCACTTCGATTGTTATTAGAGGGAGGCCACCTCTAAATGATCCAAGGTAGTCTTTATGAAGTGCATATTTTTGGAGATTAGTTAACAACCTCAAATGGTGATATCATACAAGACTCAGAATAAAAGAAAGAATAAATATGCAATAAAGATAAAGAATAATCATACTATTATTGGGGAGACACCTTCTACTAAAGGAAATCTGAAATTTACAACATGTGATAATACTTATTATTCTTTTGATGAAGTCGGTTCAAGGTGTGATTACGATAGATTAATTACTGATCTTTATAATAAAATAAATGTTCATCTGAATAAAGTACCTAGACAAGTGTGAAGTCACATTTTTTGGAAGAATTAGTACTCTTTGATATGAAAAATTATAGTTGGAAGAAGAAGATAATGACATGGGAGATTCATTGGTTAGAATGGTTGGCATATCCATTACTCTCACAAAACTAGTGAAGGAAAGAGAAGAAAAAATATATCATTGTAATGAAAGACATGATCATGTTAGTGATTAATTGCAGTGAAGTATTTGAGGGAATGTTTTCTTTGAGATTATATTTGGAGAATATTTCTATTCATTTTTAAAGGTGCTCAAAGTTTCTATGGTTTTCAAATCTGCTCAACTAGACGAAAAATCAAACAAGTTAAAAGAGATAGACATCTCATTTCAACAATTAATAAATGTGCATGATGTAGAAATAAAAATGTTGAATGATACTGGGGAATGTATGATGTGACGAGATAATAATGAGAATAACTCCTATAACATGAAGTGTTTAGAGCTGGAAGTGAAATTGTAGAATCAACAATCCCTCCAAGCTAGAACTTCCCAAATAGTAGATACACAAGATGCTTCCACTGAAGTTTGCATTTATGAATATGATTCCAAGAAGAATATAAAATTTTTCTCTAATCCAATTTCCACATTATCCTATAAGAAGTTATATCAAAACCCAGTTATTTATGTTTCTTATAATATTGTTACTTCTTCCAGTAGAGGTTTAAAGCTAAATGCTGGGAAGATATGGATTGATAAAAATATCAATAAATATATAAAAACATCAAGGGTGCATACTATAATTATTAAGTATAGAAACTCCCAAAAGGATGCTCCAAAGAAAGAAAAAAATATCAGAAACAAAAAATGAACCAAATCTAGAAAGACTGATAGTATTGGTAAAAGAAGGAGATTTGATGGCTATTGATGGTATTTTTTTAACATTTGGGTAGCATGCCATTGATTTTGGGAATAATATGTCAGCATAAAAAACTATTGAAGGCCTAAATTTAGGGAAAGTAGATGTCATAAAAATATGCTTCCTACAATGGAAAGGAATAAAACACATATGAATAAGAACCTGTCTATCAAGAACATATTTGAGTATCATGAAGACTTATGTGATAATGAAAACAGAAGTGGTCAGATTTATGAGGAGTGCTGGTTTTTTCCGACCATGCCTCACGTATAAGTTGATAATAAGTATATAACACCAAAAATTTAGGAGAAACAAAAAGGAGTTTAAAAGTCTTCCATTGGAAAAATGAAAAACACTCACTTGAAGAAAATTGTGAAAACCATTATACCCAAAAATAAATTCATGGGGATTCCAAGAGTTTCATCTCAACAAATAAAAGATGCTTCAACAATTGAAAGAAAGGTTATAAAATGGATTAAAATAATCAAATCCAGGGAAACTAATGGATGCAAGGTAAAAATAAAAGGAGAATAAATCCAGAAGAAGATGGGATTTACTAAAATCATTCTTGAATATAATCATAATAAGTTTCTCAAGAAAGGTAACATGAATATATTGATGAATCCATGTGGATGTTTTAAATCATAAAATGGTAAGAATGAATGTGTAGTTATCTCACCTAATCGATTGTAAATTTTTCAACACCTACAAAGATCTGATGATGAAATAGTAGATAAAGCTATTGTAAAGGAAAAACACATCATTCCACATGATGTAGATATAAAATTTCATGAGAGGTTGTCAACACGTGATAACCCGATTGTCTAACAACTACTGTGTTGAAGTTGAATGAAGGCTGGACATCATTAAATCAAATATTTAACTATTTTACAAGGAAAAATGGAAAAAATTTAACAACAATCACCAATAACTACATCACTACTAAAAGAACTGATGAAAAACCATCCATCCAAGTTGAAGGTGAATGGAAGTATAGAATCTATACTGAAAAAGAAAAATAATAATTCTAAATGGAGTGGAGACATAAACATGAAGAGTTTATAACACTTTATAGCTACATGGAATGGAGTTCCTGGGATGAGAGAGAATTCTTAGCCCTAATGGTTTTATTAAGAATCTCACAGGTGTTCCATATTATTCTCTTATGTTGTTTTATATATGTGTCCTTACATTATAGGAAATATATGATGAATATCATTATCAAAATGATAAATGAATGACCAATGTGAATGACAAAATTTGGACCCATTATTCATGATTTGATAATAACATGATATGTTCCTCAGTGGATGATTGTCAACATGAATATCTTCAAGCTTATTTGATAAAGTTCTCCACTATTGTAGATCAAAGAGAGTTTACCCCTTGAGGGGGAGAAAATAGGAATGATATTATATCAAGGATTATGTCATAACCAACCTTGAATCTCATATCATCTCAAGAATATAAAATAGAGTTATTCCATTCACACTTTCATCCCTTGTTCTTAATTTTATTTTTCATGTAAATTAAGGGAGATTTATCGGTTTATGACAAGATAAGATGAAAGGGGGAACTTCATCTTTTCACATTCATTTTTTAATATGTTTGGTGAAGTATGTTAATTATTTAGCATTTCCTTGATAACTTTTACTATTTCCAACCCCTGAGATAAGAGTAGATAAATTCTGAGCATGATTTCACATGTATGGTCATCTATTCCCCACATTGGATCCCTTGGTCATATCTCCCATGTTTTCTAACAAAGGTAATCCCAATGTAGACTTATAGTTGGTTTAATAATGGATCATTACCTAGTGAACCATGTGAAATCGTTCCTCTCTCAGAAATATTCAAGAAGATGTGATTTAAAGGGAGGAGAACATGCTTTGTACAGACCCACTACACCTTTGCATTTGTTTTCCAATAAGGGGGAGAAACATTTGGCCCACATATTTACCAATTCGAAATGTGGTTAAGTGATATTGAAAACAAAATATAATGGGGATATTGAAGTGAAATACAGTTTCATTTCTTTTCAATATGGGTTGAAGTTAAAAATTGTTGCATTTTATGTCAATGAGAAGTCAATTTCTAAATGAATGGTTTTGAGGAAGAAGATGGTGAAACCAAAGATAATTGTTGTTTATTCAAAGCAATGAACACCACACATGATCAATTATCCAAGAGTATATAATTCTATCATTTTGAGAACTATTTTTTCAGTTCCAAGTCTTGTATCAAGGTGGTAATTTTTATCAACAGATATTGAAGACCATGAAATACTCAATTGCATAAGGAGAATGAAGACCCATCCAATGGCTCCTAATTTGATGATGGTTGTGAATAAAATCAGCCGATTGTTTTCATTAATACTCAAATAATAAGACATGTGTTTTAAATAGAAAACATCACTCATTACAACAATTATGGCCATGCATTATGACTTAATGCATGAGGAAGTAGCAAATGATCGATGCATCATCCTTGATTTCATCAACACAACATATTGATGATCATTTGGAATTTATGATCAAAAAAGAAAGGTGTGGATGATGCTTAATTTTGAAGAAGAAGAAAAGAGTTATGCATGTGCATTGAATGAGGATGTATGTGTTTTCATTTAATGGAGGAATTCATACTTTGTTTTTATACCAACTACTTAGTATTATCTTTTACCAAAACATTAGGGACAATCTTGAAGGCCTGTTGAAGCCCACACCCATGGAAAATGCAGGACTCGACGATCTATCATGCCCAATGGGAAAGCCTCAATGAAATCCCACAAGAGGGACATGCGGACCGTGTATAAGATCGCATGTGCTGCATGGTGGTGAACCGTTGCAGTGTGGGTGCTAGGAGTGTTCCATGAGGAAGCATAGTGGTCACAATGAGCGCTCCCACAAAACACAGTATGGGGGAGTACCATGGAGGGGGAGGGGAGAATTATGAACATCGGCTGCCACCGATTTATATTTAAACTGTGAGAAAACTACAGGGTGTTTCAATGTGGGATGTGATTTAAAAATTCACATTCAATCATTTTCGTCTATCTGATCGCGCACAATATCTCAACTACATGACGCATTCATGCCACTTTATCTAATAAGGGTCGTATGTGGTTAATCAGAGTTGATCCAATGGCCATGGAATCATCTTCAATCTCTAAATGAATGGAGAGCCACCTGATGTAGCTGCTTACCATTGCCTCAGCCAATCCATCAAGATTGAGCTCTTGACTGTCATTAGATCACATATTTAGTACACGATGATCAACCGGAAGAACAGAACACACGCTTGCTTTAAAACATGAATGTGTGCATCGAGATGATGAATTCGAATGTGGATGAAGAAAATGGAGGTGTGTTTCCATGTTAAAAATCATGAAGCCTTCAGGGAAATGATATTCATGCGTTATTAAATTCATGAACTTGAGGATCATCCTAAAATGAATAAGTGAGTGATATAAAAGGAACAACTGATATTTAAGGATATATCATCATGATTTAAATATATAAAACGTTGAACATACCAACTATTGAAATCTTTGGATCACATGAAATATAAAATGTATTTGATAGGTGATCCTTGTCTATAAATATAGAGCCATCAACTGAGGCTCAGTTCTTGAAAATATTGAGATAATGTTTTTAATTCTTTGATAAATAGTTCACTACGTGAATAGTTCTGTGTATCCATACTACACAAAGGAGAGCCACACAACTCTTACACGATGTAGTACCGCACATCCCTTTCACAAATGGTATAAGCATGAATAACTCTGGTTCGTGAAATAATACAAATGCATGACAGGTTCCTTCAATCCCTTATCGTTCTTTGTGTGTGAAGAAGAACCCACGGTTAAAACCACCATTTCCTTAACAACATTGTTGCACCATCACAAAGAAAGATCTAAGTACCATTCCTTAGTTCTATGAAAGAGATCATCATGAAACATTTGTGTGAAGAATAAAAAAATTATCAGATGGTTCCTCCCTTTTTCGATAATAAGGAAGAACGTATGCACCCTGGATTTCATAAATAAAAATAAATGTTCTCTCTGGTTTTTTATGATGAATGGATCCGATCTAATTTTTGGAGATAACTGAATCCATGCATGAAACACATGCATTCATATTCCTGAATTCAGTCACCCATTTGTGCAATAGCAAATCCACACAATGAATACACTCATTTGGGTTTTAAAAAGAACACAAATCAAGGATGGATTGTGTGTGTAAATTTGAAGGAAGAAGAAAGAAGAATTACACAAAAAAAGTAACACACCAATATTGAATCTAAATCAAATAATAAGTACGAGTGTGAAAAGAAAAAAATGCCAAAAGTGTGAGTGATATTAATTTATAAAATGAAATATGATATTTGTGTGCTCAAAAGATTTTACCCATTAGGATTTAAACACAAGAGTGAAAAAATAGATTGTGCATGGATGCATGAATGAACATGCACACATGAAGACACATAATAGGAGAGATTGTGTGTTTTCGTGTTGAGATAGATGAATCCAATAAGATATTTCATGTGAAAAATCATTATACCCAAGCATTCAATCATGAATAAACACAAGAAAGTGTATCAATTCATATGATTCCATGTGAGCTGATCCTCAGTGTTGGAATAATCACATTAGTGTTTCTGATTCTTTCTAGGAAAACAATTAAAAGGTTTAGTGCAGTCAGATATATGCACTAAGGAATAAGAAATTGAGATATACAAATAAAAGAAATATTGGATCCCATGAAATCCATCCATGAAGTGAATGGAGATTGAGACTGAAGCTGGAAATTGTTAAAGTTTTCCTTTTATCCGAGTGGTTTGTGCAAGATCAATCTTGCATATTATATTCTTTAAGAAGAATTGTGCACCAATGGGACACATCTAAGAGAGGATGATTCTTCATCGGAGGAAGAAGGAATTGGCAAAGAAATGTTAAGGATTAGTACTCATACAATAAGTGATAAGAATAATTGAGTAAATCCAAATGACCTTACCAAAGGTGGTATAAGTTTCATAAAGAGATTCACAGGAAAGTTTGATTTAGCAATCTTGTGTGGAGAGATAATAAGATCATTTACATTGAATAAAATTATAACATAAAGAAGGAAGTGGCTCATGTGACTCAATAGCTTGAAGCCCCCTGGGAGATTCAAATAATTGAAGAAGACATCACTGAAACTCTAGAGTAGGTTAGTGGGACACCGGTAACACTGTGTGAAGCAGTATGAAGAGCCTCTTGTGTGTCTCAAGAGATATATAGTGTGAATATGTATCAACCATTATAATTACTCATTGAATTATCATGTAGAATCTGTGTTGGGTAGAATAACCAACACATCAAGGGGTAGGTCTTTGAAACTAACCTTGTAAATCCTACTGTCCAGTGCCTTTACATTTACAACATCATTTGAGTTAACGCTGAGAGACACAATAATACTGGATTGAGGATTTAACCATCCATAGAGGTATAAATTAAAATAATAAATTAGTTAAATGTTTTAAAGAGTACATTGATTCACCCCCTCCGACTCTCATTGATTCCCACTAATCTAGGAATATTAGATACCATTCAGAATTTTTATAAAATCTGATTTTCATCCATATGTTTTCATGAAATGATGAATGATTTATGTATTATGGAAAACATATTTAAATATGATGATGGGTGAGATCATATCTCTACCTGTAGTGAATTTTTAAGGTTATAAATTGAATGAGATATTAATTTAATTTTGGGTTTTCAACCCTATGTTACAAATGGACCGAGGGTTTTCATTGCATACGTCATTAATGGACCGTTGGTTAGTAAAACATAAGTCATTGGTGAGAGAATGTCTATGAATCCTATATGGCTAATAAAAAACTTGTTTTTATTAACAATTAATTATGAAATGATTTTTTATGATTTTTTTATTCTTGATTTTATTATTATGTAACATTCCTATAATATTCAATCTAATTGTACTTATGATTATGCACCATGACTCAGGCTTCCTCACATTTTCTTGTGTGGTATAATATTTTTTATTTGAGATTACATATATTGATATCATGTTTTATGGGTAAATTTTACTTCTCTGTGTTTTTTATATGATATTTTCCACAACTAAATTTCGTCTCAAACACTTCTAATTAAACACATTGATGACATGTTGAGGAGTTTTTATCTTATTGTGTGTTTGAACCCACACATTTCTGTTATTTTCATTCCCATGGATTTTAAGCTTAGTTAAACTTTGGAAAATTCTATAAGGGACTATATTGTGGATCAATAACATAGAAATGCTCACAAGTGTTGTATAATATGTTTCACATGTACTTGTCCCTCAAATACACTAAACCATAATTTATTTGGATTAATTTTTTATTGTAAAATTCAATTTTTAATATATATAAACTATTAAAATTATTGGTATGTATAGATTTTATCATCGCACATAAAATAAAATCTACTGTGTAAATGATGTTTATTTAGCACCAGACCTATGAGTGAGGGCATATGGTTCCAAAGTTAGGGTTACCAATATAATTATAACATCAATATTATTATATATATGAGCACATAAACAATTTAAATTCAACCACATTCATCTATACTTATACAATATTATACATGGGATCCAAATATTAGCATGAACCTTCATATTTGGATTATCAATGTCATATTAATTTTTAACATTGGAAGGAATCAAATACATTATATTTTAATTGATTTTTTATATATTTTATCATATCTTGTGTATTTACTATTATAATGATTTAGTTAATTGTCAGATTCCATCATAAAAATTGTATATTCAAAATATAATAATGCATAACACTTTGTAAAACTCATGAGTTTATAATAACTAATAAATATAAATTATAATTATTTACATTTATATCTAGATTAATCTTGTGTATATTGTTAATGAATGTATTTCATGTAATGGTTTAGAATCATATGAAATAAAAATCTATAATAGAGATTTTAAAAAATGATATGTGGTCAACCAAATCTTTTTTAGATTGATCCCATGATCCCATATCATGGATAATCTCAAACCAACGTCCAATATCAATAAAAAAATAATCAATAGATATATTAATTTCAATATAATTCTAACACATAAAATGCATAAATCATAATGAACTATTATTAATTATTTCGTAACAAAAAATGCCGTCACATTTCAGTTAAATGTAATTAAATCATATGTCATACCTACCATGTAACTCTTTAGAAGCATGGTATGACATTATGGGAAGTTGATTAAATAGGTTAAACTAATGCTTGCATTTATTTGTAATAAAAAAATATATATTCATGAAAAACATTAAATAAAATCTTATTAAAACAAATTAATAGTTCATAAATGTAGACCTTAGATGTAAATTTATGAACATTTTATATATAAAAAATTTTAAACACATTATAATTATATAATATTTATAGTAATTTTATAAATGAGTAAATAATAATTTCTCATACTTATTAAAATATTTTATCATTTATAATATCACTCAACATGGGATATATTATTATATTCATTATGTTTCAAATATATTCTTTTTATGTAAACATTAACAGTGTATATTCCATATTAGTATTCAATATTTTATAATTATTTTGTTTAATTTAAATACCATCAATACATTTCGTTTGAACCTTGAGAAAATTACAAAAACACATCTTTTAGAACTATTTAAATAAATTTTAAAAAGAGGAATTTAATTTGAACATTGCATAGTATTATTAATAAAAGTTTCACAATTTAATAAAAACTATTTTACTTTTACAAATATTTTAAAATATAATAGAATTTAAATTATTTTAAAAATTCATTATAATAAATTACTAAAAAAATTATAATTTTATATCATGTAAAATTGGAATTATTATATTATAAATTAATATTAAAGATATTTCTTATTACATTATATGTAACATCGTGTGTTTAAAAAAAAGGCAATGTGTTTGATAACATACGTGATACCCCGCATCAAACTTAAGTGAATAACTATACATTAGTATTTAATAACCTGGATGTTAAAAAGGGGAGAATAAAAAATTTTAATTTAATTAAAATTTATGGTTAACATGTTTTTATAGTTAATTAATTCGTACACAATTTGTTATAAGTGAATGTAATTCCACATTTTAATAAAAGAAAATATTTTTCTAAAAAAAATATTTAAATGAAAATATTTTAATTTTGAAAATAATAAAATAATACATTTTGTGTTTCATTAATGAAATATATATTTAATTTATTAATTATATTTTTTAATATTAATCTTACATGTTTTGTAGATATAACATAAGAACAAATTCTATTTTTTTTTCACCACTTTTTTATGGAAAACTAATTTTAAATCTATTTTTTGACAGTTTTATTAGTTATTTTTGAAAAAATAATCTTCTTCGTTTCATTTTTGAAATCATATTTTAATTTATTTTATTTTTATTTTTATTTTTTTTGATAAAAATTGTATTTTAATGAACAGTGGGAAATATTTCTTTTAAATTTAATAAAAATATCTTTTCTAATTTATTTATATTTTTATAAGATCCTTTTAATATGTTATAAATTAAATTTACATTATTTTTTATCTTTTAATCCATTTTTTTTACTTTAATTCATTTCAATGAAAAATGTGATATAAATTTTTTTTCAAACTTTTGAATGTTTCACATTAAAACTATGTTTGTTTGTTTTGTCTATGGAATTAATTTTAAAAATAATTTTCCAAATTATGTGAATTTAATTAGATAAAATTTATTCAACATATGGAAAATTATTTCCTAAATTAGGTTTTTAGGTCAATTTCATTTTTTAATATGAGAATGATACCATGGTAAAAAAATTATTTATCTATATAAAAGTAACATTTTGAAAATAGTGAGAATTAAAATTTTGAAGATTAAAATACCTAAAAAATATAACATTTAATTGGGGATTGAGGTGTAGATCAACCAAAAACAACATATAAAATATTAATTACTATCCAATGTTGATGAATTTATGCCACCTCTATATAGTTATCTTTTAATATAAAATAATCAATATGTAAATCACATGAACCCATCTCTCCTCATCTTTAAATAATAACCCTCACCTCCCCATTTCGACCAAAGAAGCCTTGTAGATCTAAAAATATCTACCCAAACCACTCCTACTCACTCTCCCCATCATTAAGATCTTTTTGAATTACCAAAATACCAAAGCTAGGTTCCTTAAGGGACTTTCATGGAGGGGATATTCTAGAGGCAGTTTACCCAAAATACCCCTCTTAATTTTTTTCCCTTTTCTACATTTTCCACACCCCCTTGATCAATAAATACAATATTAATACATAATCTTGTATATAATGGTGTTTTATTTTTATAAGTGGATATATATTGTCCATTTAATTTCTCACAACATGTTCCCCAAATAAATGATTTTTTTCATGTTAATCAAGTTAATCGACATAGTTAATAATGTTTTTATTCTTCCATTACAAACATCATTGATACTCATGAAAAAATTAATGGTATTTTTTTCAATATTTATATTATTGCATATTTAACATTATTTAAATTTTATATTAAACATACCTACATTATTCCCATATTCTAGTTATATGATAACATCGTTAGGGAAAGTGGGGACTACCGCCTCCTCAAAATGATGTGATTCAGTCACACGTAATTTGTAATTTATTAAAGATTATTTTAGTTAAAATATGTTATATATGAGAAATATTATCGGTACAATAAATATGTTATATTGTAACACCCCAAGCCTCCATGGTATGCTACTCTTCGAATAATAGAGCAGCGTGTGTTTTAGACAACCTCAAGTTTAACACACCGAGACCAATAAAAGTAGCCTTCATGAATAGTAATACCCACTTTTTTAAATTATATAAATTTTATATTTAACGATTAACTTCATTTTTGGATTCAGAATATCGAAATTATCCTAAGTTGAATTTTTTGTACTTTTCCAGGAACTTCCAATTTTCTATGAATAGAAAAAATACTTAAAAACAAATTTTTTAATCAAAATATTTTATAGTGATAAATTATAATATTGAGTGGTTTTAAATTATAATTAGAATATACTTTTATCATTCTATCCAATGGTGGTCATTATAATTAATTTCACTTTCAAATTGGACATAAACAATTGTCAACCTTTTGATATATATTGTTTCGTAAAAACACGCAATTTGTTGTGAAAAAAGGAATTAATTATTATATTAATTTATTCAACTTATATGTTTCGAATTTTGTAAAATAGGAAAAAAATTTAATTAAGAATATCAAATATAACATAGGGTGAATTTTTGATATTTTTCTGAAAAACTTCAATTTTTGATGAATAGTGAAACCACTTAGTGGTAGTTGAAAAACTAATTTTTCGTTTAAATGAAACATTAACACTTCTGTGAATTGAATTTAAAAAATCTAACATACATGGTTTTCATTATAAAATAAAATTTGGGTCAATGGGATGAAAATAATTTTTGGTGAATCGTAACTTTTAAGTTTTATTAATCGCGATTAAAGGTAACTAGTGTAATTTAATGTAATTATAATGTTATTCTAATATTAAATTACCTTTACACTTGTCCTACCCTTATTGTATGTGTCATGGCAGACCATGAAAATCCATAGGTCAACTTGGGGACCCCATGGAGCCACTTGGGTAAGAAAATTACAATAATAACTTTTTATTTAAAATAAAAATAAAGTTGTCGTAAACATGTGTTGTTTTACCAAAACAATTATTACATGGGGTTATATAAGTTAAAGGATCGACTATAAATATTCATTGTAAATCTAAAAATCTTTCTTGTAACACCCGAGACTTTTATGTTAAATAAATCATCAAAGTAATCTTTTTCTACACAACACTTGCTTGGCTTGCTTTACACAAAATCGCGACCTTCCTCGATAGATTGCGCCGTACGCAATACCGAGTTTCACTAAACAATGATATGTTATTAAAATATTATTAAAACTATCCATTATGAATAGTAATAACAACTTTTTGAAATTTTATAAATTTTATTTCTCAAAATGGACATCATTTTGGATTCGGAATATCGAAATTAGCCTAGGGTGAAATTTTTGTATTTTTCTGAAAACTTTCAATTTTTGATGAATAGTGAAACCACTAAGTGATAGTTAAAAAACTGAATTTTTTATAAAACTTAATTTTACCACTTCTGTGAGTGGAATTTTGAAAATCCGAGAGACACGGTTAATATCAAGGACTAAAATGTGGTTCAATGAGATGAAAATAATTTTTGGTGAATAGTAACTTTTTACTTTTTTTTACCACGGTTAAAATTAAATCGGGTAATTAAGGGTAAAGATGATATTATTATTACCCTAACACATGTACTAATTCTATTGGATAAGTGTAATTCGACTAACAACAAACTTAGGAATAAAATATGACCATTTAGGCCCACTTGGATTAGATTAGGACATTTATTATTAATTTATTTAAAGAAGGGTTAAAATAGTTAAAATCAAAGGTTAATAAGTAAATAATTTTTAATATGGGGTTATACATAAGATAAATTAGACTATAAATATTCATTAGAAATCTAAAAAGATTTACTACATAATTATATTTTATTTGAAATTTTTAGACTTTAAATAATTTAATTTATTTATGACACAATGATGATGCAGTAATTATTTTATTAATTAAATATTAACATAATTGATGTTATAAACACCAAAATAAATGTAATTTGAGAATTTTTATGAATTACAATAATTTTCTAGGTTAATATGAAATGTTAGTATTGATTTAAGTAACTTGGTTCGAACTAATAATTCTGTTATGATTTTCACAAATATAGATTACTAAATAGTGTCAAAATTGACATAAAATTGTTTTTAAAACAAATATTATATTAGTAATTTTTATTTTATTCCTAAAAATCTAAGGTTCGTCCAAATGACTTAGATAAGGTTATATATATTAATAATAAACAACTTGGGGTTCGTGTGGCTGTTTATAGTAAGTTTATTAACCTTATAGTATAAGAACACAAGAAGACACGGTAAAAGTAAAATTATTTAACTTAATGTTAAATCTAAATGATAAGGTTGAAATAGGAACATAAACTTGTTTAAATTCTATTATATGAGATTATTTCGACCCATACCCACCTTAGCTTCGAAAGATATCAATTTGGACCTATTTAAAACCGAACATGACTTTATAATAAAATAATAGTTTTAGTTATTCCAAAGGTGCCCCTCTCCTCCCTTATAAATGGGAACCTCCTCCCCCTCTTCCTCACACCACTTTGAGCCTTCATGATCTTCCAACCCCTGCCAATTCCTCCTATCCAATTCCCTAGAGACATCTTAGAGGTTCTGGTCTTCTTCAAAGACCCATTTTAGTTCCCTAAAAGGAGGTCTAAAATAAGAACTTCAAAGAAGAGGTAATGCCCATTACCGATTCTTTCATCTTTATTTCTTCTTCCACTTCTTCTTCTTTAGTTGTTTCATTATGAAGTAATAAAATCAGTATCACCCATATAATGATTTGTTATTATATGTATGAAACAACCCTATTTCACCATATATCCATCCTACGGAAAAAGAAATCACCGCGCGTGCGTACCTACGGAATACCGTCTCCACGCCGTGGTGAAATATATTTTCCACCACCACCTTACTTGGATGGGTATGATGGTGTATATAATAACTATATATGACTATTATAATGTGATACTGATTCTGAAATAGTATACATACACTCCAATACAATTCCACGATCATAGGAACGATATCATCACTCGTGCGTACGTACGGAATACCGTCTCCACGATGTGATGCAACTCGTTCTACATGATCTTCATTTCATAATGATTATATAAATGAATTGAATGAATTAATATGATATATATTACACTAATACCATTCTGGAAATGAGGTATCTGTAACCTAAAGATAATAATAAGAATTTATTCGACAAGACACGCATAAGAAAAAAAAGTTATAAACACCTGAATAACAAGTAGCAATGAAATATTACTACTAAGAAGCTAAGAAAATGACCATATATGATATCATAAAAATAAGTATGATTCTGGAATAATTCAATAACATTATTTAAATCATTATACATGAGGTTCAGACACTTACGAAGAAAAACGGACTTAAGGTAGGGGAAATATCACAATCTCATTTTTATCCGAGATTGTTTATACTTTGGTATTTACTGGGGTGTATTTTATCATCCACATCCATGTTTCTTCAATATGTAATATTATTTCCATCCACCTAAAATTTTTTAAATCCAATTTTACCCTTCGGTGAGATTTTAGTAAAAGATATGAAAGGAATCTTTTTTCGTTTTTCGTACGAGGTACTTTTTGACTTTTCTGACAAAAGTACGAGAAGAATGTTTTTTTAACTTATACGGCATGAATGGATTTTTAAAAAATTATTTCCAAGAATCTTCCCTTACAAGTTTTCAAGTTTATTTTTAATCAACTTCTTTTAGTTTAAAATTTTATAACATGTTAAAGAAAGGAACATGTTTTTGAAGTAGAAAGGATATTTTCCTCAAGAATAGTGTTCAAGTGTTTTATCAAAATTATTTTCCATCTAAGATAATAAAGGGTTCTGTTTTTATCCCTATTATAACATTGATTTGATTATATTGTTATTGAAATATTTTTATGAATTCATTTATCTTATATGAATTTTTATATGATGTCTCGATGTTTAAAATTCCCATTTTTATTACATGGGTTATGGAATGATATAAGATTTTTGATTTTGTGGCACACATAAGAATGGTATTATTATGAGATGGGTGGGACCTATATCTCCCTCCAATGCATTGGGTAATGATTTTTTATCTCATGAGAGAGACATGGCTGGAACGGTAGGTTATACCGGTTCAGTGAAATAGGACTGAAACGAGGGTGACTCGGTTCAGAAAGGGACTTTTTCCACTAAGATAGTCTTTCCAATGAGTTTTGACTAACAAGAAATTATTCTCTATGATTATGTGTGTATGCCACAATGTTTCATGTTTTAAGTTATGATTATTGTGATTACATTTCACTGCCATGACTTATCCCATGTTATGAAATTATGATCTCTTTTGCAGGTTAAGATTTCCAAAAGTTATGTGCTTATGTATACAATGTGATTGATATTTCATTTGTTTACCCTTACTGGGCATTTGAGCTCACCCTTTTATATGTTTTATTTCCCCAGGTCATGAAGAAGGTTATTAAATAGAATATGCCAAAAAGGGACTCTAGATATGATGAAATAAATGGGAGGCAAAGTATATGCTTTATGAACCAGTTATTTATGTTTCCGAGTTTCTAAAGACACTATACCTATACGGTCCTTTCTTGGTTTTGTTATATGTTGTAATAAGTGTAATTCAATTCTGATTTAATAACAATGTATGTAAAGTATGGGTCGTTATAGTTGGTATCATAGGAAAGGTATAGTCAACCTTTGGAAACTAGGATGTGAAAGCCTTAGTAAGAACCCTAAGGATAATCTAAGCATAGAACACAATATTAGTGTTTTAGAAATGGCCATGAATAACCTAGGATAATACCAAAAGTGTGAAATTTTATTCTTGAGTATATGGTTTTCCTATTATCATTATTGTTTCTCACACTATTCTTCTTGGTTTTAGTCAATGGATGGAACCCGAAGGAATCGTGTTAATGCGGAATGCGACGGGCAATGCAATGATTGTCCCCTGAGCAACCAAACGTTATGGGATCAAGAATTAAAAATCTTGTAGCCATGCTCACACAACTTTCTCAAGCTATGAATCATGCAGGACTTCCAAACAAGCAAAGGAAGGAGCAACATTCTGTTGAATCCTTCATGAGGCAGCGTCCACCTTCTTTCAGCGAGTATACTGATCCATTAGTTGCTGAACAATGGATTAGTACTACTGAAAAGATATTTTCAGTTCTTCAATGTTCTGAACATGATAAAGTCATCCTAGCAGTGTATCGTTTGGAAGGAGATGTTGATCAATGGTGGAATCTTATTAAGAATATGAGGGAAAGAGATTAAATTGAGTCCATGGAATGGGACGAGTTCAAGAACTTATTTTTCAATAAGTACTTCCCTCATATTCTCCGAACAAATATGGAGAAAGAGTTTCTTGAACTGAATCAAAAGGACGATGAATCTATTCGTACCTATGAAGCAAATTTTACAATACTTGCAAGGTACGCTTCTTGTATTATTATCCAACCTGAGAGTAAGATCGATCGATTCTTTAGTGGCATAAAACCAAGTCTTCGAAGGGCCTTATACATAAGGGACATCAATAGCTATGAGGAAATCGTTCGATGTGATCTCAATGTTGAGATGGTAATCGGAGTAACCCATCCGTCGTATGGGTTTGATAAGAAGAGGAAAATGGATTTCAAAGGAAAATATAAAGAGCCCACTGAAAATAAGATGAGCTTTACCTTATGCTCAAAGTGTGGAAAGAAACATGGAGGGAGTTGTCTTAAAGAGACAAGTAAATGTTTCAAATGTGGAAAGGAAGGCCATCGGGCATTTGAATACCGCGATGAAGGGAAGAAGATGTCTAATGATGCAAACAAAGGAAGGGATAGACAGAATGAACCTACTACACATCAATGTTTCAAGTGTAAGGAGATGGGTCATTATGCCAATAAATTCCCTAATCCAAGGGTTGATGATGATGGTCGACGTCAACAAACTCTTAAGGCTAAATACAAAGGAATGTCACATGCAATTTCTATCATCGATGTGGAGTACGATAAAGATGTGGTGAAAGGTACACTTACCATCCACTCTAAAGTAGAAAATATTTTATTTGATTCTGGATCCACCCACTCTGTTATTTATGAATAATTTTCTAATGGGTATCACCGTATTACCTCAACAATTAGATGTTGAGTTAGCTGTGACAACACCTAATGGCACAACAGTCGCATCAAAAGTTTATAATTCTTCTCCGATCGAAGTTTGTGGGAAAGTGCTTCCTGAAAATCTTGTGGTCCTTCCTATAGTGGAATTTGATGTGATTCTTGGCATGGATTGGCTTTCTCTACATGGAGCTCATATCAATTGCCAAATAAGGGAAGTCACATTTAATATTCCAGATCAATCTATGATCATCTATCGATGCAAGGATGAACATAACCTTCCTGTGGAAATTTCGTCCATTTTATCGGTATTGATTCCACTAAATGAATGTTATTTATCTCAAATGGTTGGTAAGAAACTCATGATTAAGAATATTCCCATTGTACAGGAGTTTGATGATGACTTTCCGGAGGAATTATTGGGTCTTCCACCAAATCGTGAAGTTGAGTTTTCAATAGAACTCGTACCGGGTGCTTTGCCTATTTCAAATACACCTTATAGAATGGCCCCAATTGAGTTGCAGGAATTGAAGAAGTAACTCCAAGAGAATCTTGATAAGGGATTCATACGCCCTAGTGCGTCACCTTGGGGAGCACCTATTCTATTTGTTAAGAAGAAATATGGATCAATGAGACTCTGCATTGATTATCGAGAACTTAACAAGATCACTATCAAGAAGAAATATCCTCTCCCATGCATTGATGACTTATTTGACCAACTACGCAGAGCTCAATACTTATCCATGATTGATCTTTGTTCAGGGTATCATCAATTAAGGGTAAAAAGGGAGGATATACCAAAGACGGCTTTCTGTACAAGGTATGGAAACTATGAATTTATAGTGATGCCATTTTGTCTTACTAATGCCCCTGCTATCATCATGGATCTAATTAATAGAGTCTTTAGATACTATCTTGATCAATTTTTGGTAGTATTTATAAACGATATTCTTGTCTATTCAAAGAGCAAGGAAGAGCATGAAGATCACTTGAGAATTATATTGAAGACCCTGATAAAGGAGAAGCTTTATGCCAAATTTACCTAGTGTGAATTTTGGCTTCACAAAGTTTCTTTTTTGGGTCACATAATCTCAAAAAGGAGATATCTGTGGATCTAGCAAAAACAGAGGTTATCAAAAGATGGTCAGGACCAACAATAGTAACTGAGATCCGAAGTTTTCTTGGTTTGGCTGGATATTATTGACGTTTTGAGAAAGATTTTTCACGATTATCTAATCCACTCACCAAGTTGACTCGGAAAGGAGTTATGTTTGTTTGGACGGAGGAATGTGGAGATAATTTCAAGGAGTTGAAAAGAAGGTTATCCAGTGCACCTGTGCTCACACTTCCCTATAGTGGAGAAAGGTTTGTGATCTACAGTGATGCATCCAAGAAGGGATTGGGGTGTGTTCTTATGAAAAATGATATGGTGATAGCTTATGCCTCACGACATTTGAAAATCCATGAGCAAAATTACCCAACACAAGATTTGAAGTTAGCTACGATAATCATTGCATTAAATATTTGGAGGCATTACCTTTATGGTGAAAGGTGTGATATTTATACTGATCATAAAAGTTTAAAGTATATTTTCACACAAAAGGAGCTGAATATGCGTCAAAGAAGATGGTTGGAGCTGATTAAGGATTACGACTGCTCAATCCATTACCACCCTAGGAAAGCAAACAAGGTGGCAGATGCATTAAGTCGACAAGACCATGCTAGTTTATCCATGATGAGGATCATAAAAGATCAAATATTTATGGATTTACAAAGGATGGATCTTGGAATTATATTGGAAGGGGAAAAATCTTATCTTTCTAAAATGAATGTTAAACCATATATACATGTGAAGATTAAAGAGGCAGAGAAAGAAGATGAAGAGTTACAAAAGAAGGTGAGAAATGTTCCTGAATTCAACCTTGATTGTGATGGGATAATAAAGTTCGGGAATCGGTTTTGTGTTCCTCCCATCCCCGAATTAAAAAAGGAGCTTATGGATGAGCCTCATAGTTCTTCATTCTCTATTCATCATGGAAGCACGAAGATGTATAGGGACCTGAAAGAGTACTTCTGGTGGGATGGCATGAAAATAGATGTTGCTGAATTTGTCTCTTGATGCTTGGTTTGTCAACAAGTTAAAGTTGAGAGAAAGAAGTCTAAGGGGATGTTACAACCATTACCCATACCCGAATTGAAATGGGAAAACATCACTATGGACTTTTTCACAGGACTTCGTAAAACATCCAAAGGCAATAATGCTATCTGGGTCATAGTTGATCGTCTTATAAAGTCTTCACACTTCATTGCTATTAGAGAGGATTTCTCTCTGGATCAGCTTGCCAGGATATATGTAAAGGAAGTGGTAAGATTGGATGGAGTACCACTTTCTATTATATCCGATCGGGATCCGAGATTTACCTCTACGTTCTGGCGAAGTCTTCAGCATACTCTGGATACAGAGTTGAGTTTCAGCACTGCTTATCATCCTCAGACATACGGTCAGTCTGAGAGAACAATTCAAACCCTAGAAGATATGTTGAGAGCTTGCTCTATGGATTTAAAAGGTGGTTGGGATCAACACCTACCTTTGGTGGAATTTTCTTATAATAATAGCTTTCACTCCAGTATTCAGATGGACCCTTATGAATCTCTCTATGCAATGAAATACAGGACTCCAACTTGCTAGGATGAAGTTGGGGAAAGAAAGCTATTAGGACCTGAACTCGTTGATGAAATGGCAGAAAAGGTCAGATCTATTCAACAACACATAAGTGCAGCTCAGAGTCAACATAAAATTTATGCCGACAACCGAAGAAAAGACCTAGAGTTTGAAGTGAGTGATAAAGTGTTCTTACGAATATCTCCCTGGAAGAGGGTTATGAGATTTGGAAATAAGGGGAAGTTGAGCCCTAGATATATCGGTCCTTTCGAAATACTGGATCGTGTTGGGAAGTTAGCTTACCGATTGGCTCTTCCACCGAATCTCTCTCAAGTTCACGACGTGTTCCATGTATCTCTCCTGAGAAAGTACATACCTGATACTTCACATGTACTCAGCTTAGAAGTTGTACCGCTGGAGCAAGATATTTCTTATGAAGAACAACCGATAGAGATTCCGGATCGTAGCGAAAGAGTCCTATGAAACAAGACCACTCGATAGGTGAATGTTTTATGGAGGAACCACCAATTAGAAGAAGCTACATGGGAGCTTGAAGATATGATGAGGGAGAGGTATCCTCATCTGTTTGATACAAAGTGACGAATTTCGAGGGAAAAATTCATTTTAAGGGGGGTAGAATGTAACACCCGAGACTTTTATGTTATATATATCATCAAAGGAATCTTTTCCTACACATCACTTGCTTGGATTGCTTTACACGAAATCGCGACCTTCCTCGATAGCTTGCGTCGTACGCAATACCGAGTTTCACTAAACAACGATATGCTATTAAAATATTATTACAACTAGCCGTTATGAATAGTAATAACCACTTTTTGAAATTTTATACATTTTATTTTTCAAAATGGACATCATTTATGGATTCAGAATTTCTAAATTAGCCTAGGGTGAAATTTTGTAATTTTTCTGAAAACTTTCAAATTTTGATGAATAGTGAAACCACTAAGTGGTAGTTAAAAAACTGAATTTTTCATAAAATTTAATTTTACCGCTTCTGTGAGTGAAATTTCAAAAATCCGAGAGACACAGTTAATATCAAGGACTAAAATTTGGTTCAATGAGATGGAAATAATTTTTGGTGAATAGTAACTTTTTACTTTTTTTTACCACGGTTAAAAGTAAATAGGGTAATTAAGGGTAAAGATGATATTATTATTACCCTAACACATGTACTAATTCTATTGGATAAGTGTAATTCGACCAAAAACAAACTTAGGAATAAAATATGACCATTTAGGCTCACTTGTATTAGATTATGACATTTATTATTAATTTATTTAAAGAAGGGTTAAAATAGTTAAAATCAATGTTTAATAGGTAAATAATTTTTAATATCGGGTTATATATAAGATAAATTAGACTATAAATATTCATTATAAATCTAAAAATATTTCCTACATAATGATATTTTATTTGTAATTTTTAGAATTTATATAATTTAATTTATTTATGACACAATGATGATGCAGTAATTATTTTATTAATGAAATATTGACATAATTGATGTTATAAACACCAAACTAAATGTAATTTGAGACTTTTTATGAATTCCAATAATTTTCTAGGTTAATATGAAATGTTTTTATTGATTTAATTAACATTTTTCTAACTAATAATTCTGTTATGATTTTCACAAAAATAAATTACTAAATAGTGTCAAAATTGACATAAAATAGTTTTTAAAACAAATATTATATTATTAATTGTTATTTTATTCCTAAAAATATAAGGTTCGGTCAAATGACTTATATACGGTTATATATATTAATAATAAACAACTTGGGGTTCATTTGGCTGCTTATAGTATGTTTATTAACCTTATAGTATAAGAACACAAGAAGACACGGTAAAAGTAAAATTATTTAACTTAATGTTAAATCTAAATGATAAGGTTCAAATAGGAACCTAAACTTGTCTAAATTCTATTGGATGAGGGGATTTCGACACCTCCCCACCTTAGCTTCTAAATATATCAATTTGTAGCTATTTAAAACCGAACTTAACTTTATAATAAAATAATAGTTTTCGTTATTCCAAAGGTGCCCCTCTCCTCCCTTATAAAAGGGCACATCCTCCCCATCTTCCTCACACCTCTTTGAGCCTTCAAGCTCGGCCAACCCCTGCCAATTCTTCCTCTCCACTTCCCTAGAGACATCCTAGAGGTTCTGTGCTTCTTCAAAGACCCATTTTAGTGCCCTAAAAGAAGGTCTCAAAGAAGCACTTCAAAGAAGAGGTAATGTCCGTTACCGATTCTTTCATCTTTATTTCTTCTTCCACTTATTCTTCTTTAGTTGTTTAATTATGAAGTAATAACATCATTATCACTCATATACTGATATGTTATAATAATTTTGAAATAACCCTATTTCACCATCTATCCATCCTACGGAAAAAGAAATCACCGCGTGTGCGTACGTACGGAATACCGTCTCCACGCCGTGGTGAAATCTATTTTCCACCACCAACTTACTTGGATGGGTATAATGGTGTATATAATGACTATATATGACTATTATAAAGTGATACTGATTCTGAAATAGTATACATACACTCCAATACAATTCCACGATCATAGGAACGATATCATCACTCGTGCGTACGTACGGAATACCGTCTCCACGATGTGATGTGACTCGTTCTACATGATCTTCATTTCATAATGATTATACAAATGAATTGAATGAGTGAATATGATATATATTACACTAATACCATTCTTTAAATGAGGTATCTATAACCTAAAGATAAGAATAAGAATTTATTCGACAAGACACGCATAAGAACAAAAAGTTATAAACACCTTAATAACAAGTAGCAGTGAAATATTACTACTAAGAAGCTAAGAAAATGACCATATATGATATCATAAAAATAAGTATGATTCTGGAATAAGTCAATAAAATTATTTAAATCATTATACAGGAGGTTCGGACACTTACGAAGCAAAACGGGCCTAAGGTAAGGGAAATATCACAATCTCATTTTTATCCGAGATTGTTTATACTTTGGTATTTACTGGGGTGTATTTTATGATCCACATCCATGTTTATTCAATATGTAATATTATTTCCATCAACCTACAATTGTCTAAATCCAATTTTACCCTTTGGTGAGATTTTAGTAAAAGATATTAAAGAAATCTTTTTTCATATTTCGTACGAGGTACTTTTTTACTTTTCCGACAAAAGTACGAGAAGAATGTTTTTTAACTTATACGGCATGAATGGATTTTTAAAACATTATTTCCAAGAATCGTCCCTTACAAGTTTTCAAGTTTATTTTTAATCAACTTCTTTTAGTTTATAATTTTATAACATGTTAAAGAAAGGAAAGTGTTTTTGAAGTAAAAAAGGATATTTTCCTCAAGAATAGAGTTCAAGTGTTTTATCAAAATTATTTTCCATCTAAGATAATAAAGGGTTCTGTTTTTATCCCTATTATTACATTGATTTGTTTATATTGTGATGGAAATATTTTTATGAATTCATTTATGTTATATGAATTTTTTTAAGATGTCTCGATGTTTAAGATTCCCATTTTTATTACATGGGTTATGCAATGATGTAAGATTTATGATTTTGTGGCACACATAAGAATGGTATCATTATGAGATGGGTGGGACCTATATCTCCCTCCAATGCATTGAGTAAAGATTTTATATCTCATGAGATAGACATGGCTGGAATGGTAGGTTATACCGGTTCAGTGAAACAGGACTGAAAGGAGGGTGACTCGGTTCAGAAAGAGACTTTGTCCACTAAGATAGTCTTTCCAATGAGTTTTGACTAACAAGAAATTATTCTCTATGATTATGTGTGTATGCCACAAAGTTTCATGTTTTATGTTATGATTATTGTGATTACATTTCACTGCCATGATTTATCCCATATTATGAAATTATGATCTCTTTTGCAGGTTATGATTTCCAAAAGTTATGTGCTTATGTATACAATGTGATTGATATTTCTTTTGTTTACCCTTACTGAGCATTTGAGCTCACCCTTTTGTATGTTTTATTTACCCAGGTCAAGAAGAAGGTTATTAAGTAGAATATGCCAAAAAGAGACTCTAGATATGATGAAATAAATGGGAGGCAAAGTAGATGCTTTATGAACCAGTTGTTTATTTTTCCCAGTTTCTAAAGACACTATACCTATACGGTCCTTTCTTGGTTTTGTTATATGTTGTAATAAGTGTGCTTCAATTCTTATGTAATAACAATGTAAGTAAAGTATGGGTCGTTATAGTTGGTATCATAGGAAAGGTATAGTCAACCTTTGGAAACTAGGATGTGAAAGCCTTAGTAAGAACCCTAAGGATAAGTCTAAGAATAGAACACAATATTAGTGTTTTAGAAATGGCCATGAATAACCTAGGATAAGACCTTAAGTGTGAAATTTTATTCTTGAGTATGTGGTTTTCCTATTATAATTAGTGTTGCTCACACTATTATTCTTGGTTTTAGTCAATGGCTGGAACCCGAAGTAATCGTGTTAATGCGGAATGCGACGGGCAATGCAATGATTGTCCCCCTGAGCAACCAAACGTTATGGGAGCTAGAATTCAAAATCTTGTAGCCATGCTCACACAACTTTCTCAAGCTATGAATCATGCAGGACTTCCAAATGAGAAAATGAAGGAGCAACATTTTGTTGAATCCTTCATGAGGCAGCGTCCACCTTCTTTCAGCGGGTCTACTGATCCATTAGTTGTTGAACAATGGATTAGTACTACTGAAAAGATATTTTCAGTTCTTCAATGTTATGAACATGATAAAGTCATCCTAGTAGTGTATCATTTGGAATGAGATGCTGATAAATGGTGGAATCTTATTAATAATACGAGGCAAAGAGTTGAAATTTAGTCCATGGAATGGGATGAGTTCAAGAACTTATTTTTCAATAAGTAATTCCCTCGTATTCTCCGAACAAATATGGAGAAAGAGTTTCTTGAACTGAAGGAAAAGGATGATGAATCTGTTGGTACCTATGAAGCAAATTTTACAAGACATGCAAGGTACGCTTCTGGTATTATTATCCAACCTGAGAGTACGATCGATCGATTCTTTAGTGGCTTAAAACTACGTCTTATAAGGGCCTTAGCCATAAGGGACTTCAATAGCTATGAGGAAATCGTTCGATGTGGTATCAAAGTTGAGATGGAAATCGGAGTAACCCATCAGTCGTATGGGTTTGAAAAGAAGAGGAAAATGGAATTCAAAGGAAAATCTAAAGAGCCCACTGAAAAGAAGATGTGCTTTCCCTTATGCTCCATGTGTGGAAAGAAACACGGAAGGAGTTGTCTTAAAGGGACAAGTAAATGTTTCAAATGTGGAAAAGAAGGTCATCGGGCATTTGAATGCCGCGATGATGGGAAGAAGATGTCTAATGATGAAAATAAAGGAAGGGATACACAGAATGAACCTACTACACTTCAATGTTTCAAGTGTAAGGAGATGGGTCATTATGCCAATAAATGCCCTAATCCAAGGGTTGATGATGATGGTCGACGTCAACAAACTCTTAAGGCTAAAGACAAAGGAAAGTCACATGCAATTTCTATCAGCGATGTGGAGTACGATAACAATGTGGTGAAAGGTACACTTACCATCCACTCTAAAGTAGCAAATGTTTTATTTGATTCTGGATCCACCCACTCTTTTATTTCTAAAGAAGTTTCTAAGGGTATCACTGTATTACCTAAACAATTAGATGTTGAGTTAGCTGTGACAACACCTAATGGCACAACAGTCGCATCAAAAGTTTATAATTATTCTATGATCGAATTTTGTGGGAAAGTGCTTCCTGCAAATCTTGTGGTCCTTCCTATAGTGGAATTTGATGTGATTCTTGGCATGGATTGGCTTTCTCTACATGGAGCTCATATCAATTGCCAAAGCAGGGAAGTCACATTTCATATTCCAGATCAATCTATGATCATCTATCGATGCAAGGATGAACATAACCTTCCAGTGGAAATTTCATCCATTTTATGGGTATTGATTCCACTAAATGAAGGTTATTTATCTCAAATGGTTGGTGAGAAACTCACGATTTAGAATATGCACATTTTACAAGAGTTTGATGATGTATTTCTAGAAGAATTACCGGGTCTTCCACCAAATCGTGAAGTTGAGTTTTCAATAGAACTCGTACCGGGTGCTTTGCCTATTTCAAAGACACCTTATAGAATGGCCCCAATTGAGTTGTAGGAATTGAAGAAGCAACTCCAATAGAATCTTGATAAGGGATTCATACGCCCTAGTGCGCCACCTTGGGGAGAACCTGTTCTATTTGTTAAAAAGAAAGATGGATCAATGAGACTCTGCATTGATTATAGAGAACTTAACAAGATCACTATCAAGAAAAGATATCATCTCCCACGCATTGATGACTTATTTGACCAACTACGCGGAGCTCAATACATTTCCAAGATTGATCTTCGTTCATGGTATCATCAATTAAGGGTCAAAAGGGAGGATATACCAAAGACGGATTTCCGTACAAGGTATGGACACTATGAATTTATAGTGATGCCATTTGGTCTTACTAATGCCCCTGCTATTTTCATGGATCTAATGAATAGAGTCTTTAGAGACTACCTTGATCAATTTTTTGTAGTCTTTATAGACTATATTATTTTCTATTCAAAGGGCAAGGAAGAGCATGAAGATCACTTGAGAATTATATTGAAGACCCTGAGAAAGGAGAATCTTTATGCCAAATTTACCAAGTGTGAATTTTGGCTTCAAAAAGTTGCATTTTTGGGTCACATAATCTCAAAAGAGGGGATATCTGTGGATCCAGCAAAAACGGAGGTTATCGAAAGATGGTCGAGACCAACAACAGTAACTGAGATCCGAAGTTTTCTTGGTTTGGCTGGATATTATCGATGTTTTGTGAATGATTTTTCACGATTATCTAATCCACTCACCAAGTTGACTTGGAAAGGAGTTCAGTTTGTTTGGACGGAGGAATGTGAAGATAATTTCAAGGAGTTGAAGAGAAGGTTATCCAGTGCACCTGTGCTCACACTACCCTGTAGTGGAGAAAGGTTTGTGATCTTCAATGATGCATCCAAGAAGGGATTGGGGGTTTTTCTTATGAAAAATGATATGGTGATAGCTTATGCCTCGCGACAGTTGAAAATCCATGAGCAAAATTACCCAACACATGATTTGGAGTTAGCTGCGGTAATCATTACATTAATGATTTGGAGGCATTACCTTTATGGTGAAAGGTGTGATATTTATAATGATCATAAAAGTTTAAAGTATATTTTCACACAAAAGGATCTGAATATGCGTCAAAGAAGATGGTTGGAGATGATTAAGGATTACGACTTCTCAATCCATTACCACCCTGGGAAAGCAAAAAAGGTGCCAGATGCATTAAGTCGACAAGACCATGCTAGTTTATCCATGATGAGGATCACAAAAGATACAATATTTATGGATTTACAAAGGATGGATCTTGGAATTATAATGGAAGGGGAAAAATCTTATCTTTCTCAAATGCATGTTAAACCATCTATACATGTGAAGATTAAAGAGGCACAGAAAGAAGATGACGAGTTACAAAAGAAGGTGACAAAACGTTCCTGAATTCAACTTTGATTTTGATGGGATAATAAAGATCAAGAATCGGGTTTGTGTTCCTCCCATCCCTGAATTAAAGAAGGAGCAGCTGGATGAGGCTCATAGTTTTCATTCTCTATTCATCCTGGAAGTACGAAGATGTATAGGGACCTGAAAGAGTACTTCTGGTGGGATGGCATGAAAATAGATGTTGCTGAATATGTCTCTCGAGGCTTGGTTTGTCAAAAAGTTAAAGCTGAGAGACAGAATTCTAAGGGGATGTTACAACCATTACCCATACCCGAATGGAAATGGGAAAACATCACTATGGACTTTGTCACAGGACTTCCTAAAACATCCAAAGGCAATAATGCTATCTGGGTCATAGTTGATCATCATACAAAGTCTGCACACTTCATTGCTATTAGAGAGGATTTCTCTCTAGATCATCTTTCCAGGATATATGTTAATGAAGTGGTAAGATTTCATGGAGTACCACTTTCTATTATATCCGATCAGGATCCGAGATTTACCTCGATGTTTTGGCGAAGTCTTCAGCATACTCGGGATACAGAGTTGAGTTTCAGCACTGCTTATCATCCTCAGACAGATGGTCAGTCTGAGAGAACAATTAAAACCCTAGAAGATATGTTGAGAGCTTTATCTATGGATTTCAAAGGTGGTTGGGATCGACACCTACCTTTGGTGGAATTTTCTTATAATAATAGCTTTCACTCCAGTATTCAGATGGCTCCTTATGAAGCTCTCTATGGAAAGAAAAGCAGGACTCCAACTTGCTGGGATGAAGTTGGGGAAAGAATGTTATTAAGACCTGATCTCGTTGATGAAATGGTAGAAAAGGTCAGATCTATTCAAAAACACATAAGAGCAGCTCAGAGTCGACAGAAAAGTTATGCCGACAACCGAAGAAAAGACCTATAGTTTGACGTGGGTGATAAAGTGTTCTTACGAATATCTCCCTGGAAGAGGGTTATGAGATTTGGAAAGAAGGGGAAGTTGATCCCTAGATATATCAGTCCTTTCGAAATACTGGATCGTGTTGGGAAGGTATCTTACCGATTGGCGCTTCCACCGAATCTCTCTCAAGTTCAAGATGTGTTCCATGTATCTCTCCTGAGAAAGTACATACCTGATCCTTCACATGTACTCAGCTCAGAAGTTGTACCGCTGGAGCAAGATCTTTCTTATGAAGAACAACCGATAGAGATTCTGGATCGTAGCGAAAAAGACCTACGAAACAAGACCACTCGATTGGTGAATGTTTTATGGAGGAACAACCAATTAGAAGAATCTACATGGGAGCTTGAGGATATGATGAGGGAGAGGTATCCTCATCTGTTTGTTACAAAGTGACGAATTTCGAGGGTGAAATTCATTTTAAGGGGGGTAGAATGTAACACCCGAGACTTTTATGTTATATAAATCATCAAAGGAATTTTTTTCTACACAACACTTGTTTGGCTTGCTTTACACGAAATTGTGACCTTCCTCGATAGCTTGCGTCGTACGCAATACCGAGTTTCACTAAACAACGATATTCTATTAAAATATTATTAAAACTAGCCGTTATGAGTAGTAATAACCACTTTTTGAAATTTTATAAATTTTATTTTTCAAAATGGACATCATTTTTGGATTCGGAATATCGAAATTATCCTAGGGTAAAATTTTGGTATTTTTCTGAAAACTTTCAATTTTTGATGAATAGTGAAACCACTAAGTGGTAGTTAAAAAACGTAATTTTTCATAAAACATAATTTTACCGCTTCTGTGAGTGGAATTTCAAAAATCCGAGAGACACGGTTAATATCAAGGACTAAAATGTGGTTCAATGAGATGAAAATAATTTTTGGTGAATAGTAACTTTTTACTTTTTTTTACCACGGTTAAAAGTAAATAGGGTATTCAAGGGTAAAGATGGTATTATTATTACCCTAAAACATGTCATAATTCTATTGGATAAGTGTAATTAGACCAAAAAAAAACTTAGGAATAAAATATGACCATTTAGGCCCACTTGGATTAGATTAGGACATTTATTATTAATTTATTTAAAGAAGGGTTAAAATAGTTAAAATCAAAGTTTAATAAGTAAATAATTTTTAATATGGGGTTATACATAAGATAAATTCAAATATAAATATTCATTAGAAAGCTAAAATAATTTCCTACATAATGATATTTTATTTGTAATTTTTAGACTTTAAATAATTTAATTTATTTATGACACAATGATGATGTAGTGATTATTTTATTAATGAAATATTGACATAATTGATGTTATAAACACCAAAATAAATGTACTTTGAGACTTTTTATGAATTCCAATAATTTTATAGGTTAATATGAAATGTTCGTATTGATTTAATAAACTTGGTTCCAACTAATAATTCTGTTATGATTTTCACAAAAATAAATTACTAAATAGTGTCAAAATTGACATAAAATAGTTTTTATAGAAAATATTATATTAGTAATTGTTATTTTATTCCTAAAAATCCAAGGATCGGCCAAATAACTTAGATAAGGTTATATATATTAATTATAAACAACTTGGGGTTCGTTTGGCTGCTTATAGTATGTTTATTAACCTTATAGTATAAGAACACAAGAAGACACGGTAAATGTAAAATTATTTAACTTAAAGTTAAATCTAAATGATAAGGTTAAAATAGGAACCTAAACTTGTCTAAATTATATTGATGAGAGGATTGCGACCCAGCCCCACATTAGCTTCGAAATATATCAATTTAGAGCTATTTAAAACCAAACTTGACTTTATAATAAAATAATAGTTTTAGTTAATCCAAAGGTGCCTCTCTCCTCCCTTATAAAAGGGCACCTCCTCCCCCTCTTCCCCACACCACTTTGAGCCTTCAATCTCGGCCAACCCCTGCCAATTCTTCCTCTCTACTTCCCTAGAGACATCCTAGAGGTTCTGGTATTCTTCAAGGACCCATTTTAGTGCCCTAAAAGGAGGTCTCAAAGAAGGACTTCAAAGAAGAGGTAATGTCTGTTACCGATTCTTTCATCTTTATTTCTTCTTCCACTTCTTCTTCTTTAGTTGTTTCATTATGAAGTAATAACATCAGTATCACTCATAAAATGATATGTTATTTTATGTATGAAGCAACCCTATTTCACCATCTATCCATCCTATGGAAAAAAATCACCGCGTGTGCGTACGTACGGAATACCGTCTCCACGCCGTGGTGAAATCTATTTTCCACCACCACCTTACATGGATGGGTATAATGGTGTATATAATGACTATATATGACTATTATAAAGTGATACTGATTCTGAAATAGTATACATACACTCCAATACAATTCCACAATCATAGGAATGATATCATCACTCGTGCGTATGTACGGAATACCATCTCCACTATGTGATGCGACTCGTTCTACATGATCTTCACTTCATAATGATTATATAAATGAATTGAATGAATTAATATTATATATATTACACTAATACCATTCTGGAAATGAGGTATCTATAACCTAAAGATAAGAATAAGAATTTATTCTACAAGACACGCATAAGAACAAAAAGTTATAAACACCTGAATAACAAGTAGCAATGAAATATTACTACTAAGAAGCTAAGAAAATTACCATATATGATATCATAAAAATTAGTATGATTCTGGAATAAGTCAATAACATTATTTAAATCATTATACAGGAGGTTCGGACACTTACGAAGCAAAACGGACCTAAGGTAAGGGAAATATCACAATCTCATTTTTATACGAGATTGTTTATACTTTGGTATTTACTGGGGTGTATTTTATCATCCACATCCATGTTTCTTCAATATGTAATATTATTTCCATCCACCTACAAATTTTTAAATCCAATTTTACCCTTCGGTGAGATTTTAGAAAAAAAATATGAAAGGAATCTTTTTTCGTTTTTCGTACGAGGTACTTTTTGACTTTTCCGACAAAAGTACTAGAAGAATGTTTTTTTACTTATACGACATGAATGGATTTTTAAAAAATTATTTCCAAGAATCTTCCCTTACAAGTTTTCATGTTTATTTTTAATCAACTTATTTTAGTTTAAAATTTTATAACATGTTAAATAAAGGAAAGTGTTTTTGAAGTAGAAAGGATATTTTCCTCAAGAATAGAGTTCAAGTGTTTTATCAAAATTATTTTCCATCTAAGATAATAAAGGGTTCTGTTTTTATCCCTATTATTAAATTGATTTGATTATATTATGATGGAAATATTTTTATGAATTCATTTATCTTATATGAATTTTTTTATGATGTCTCGATGTGTAAGATTCCCATTTTTATTACATGGGTTATGCAATGATGTAAGATTTATGATTTTGTGGCACACATAAGAATGGTATCATTATGAGATGGGTGGGACCTATATCTCCCTCCAATGCATTGGATAATGATTTTATATCTCATGAGATAGACATGGAAGGAACGGTAGGTTATACCGGTTCAGTGAAACATGACTGAAACGCGGGTGACTCGGTTCAGAAAGGGACTTTGTCCACTAAGATAGTCTTGCCAATGAGTTTTGACTAACAAGAAATGATTCTCTATGATTATGTGTGTATGCCACAATGTTTCATGTTTTAAGTTATGATTATTGTGATTACATTTCACTGCCATGATTTATCCCATGTTATGAAATTATGATCTTTTTTGCAGGTTAAGATTTCCAAAAGTTATGTGCTTATGTATACAATGTGATTGATATTTCTTTTATTTACCCTTACTGAGCATTTGAGATCACCCTTTTGTATGTTTTATTTACCCAGGTCAAGAAGAAGGTTATTAAGTAGAATATGCCAAAAAGGGACTCTAGATATGATGAAATAAATGGGAGGCAAAGTAGATGCTTTATAAACCAGTTGTTTATGTTTCCTAGTTTCTAAAGACACTATACCTATATGGTCCTTTCTTGGTTTTGTTATATGTTGTAATAAGTGTGCTTCAATTCTGAAGTAATAACAATGTATGTAAATTATGGGTCGTTATATTTCCTACCTCATGGTAATTGTTTTATAATTTTTAGGCATTAAATAAAAAATTATTATTTATGACACCATGATGATGCAACGATTACCTCATTATTGAATAATTTAAATAAAATGAAAATATAAGGTAAAATTTAAGACATACACTTGTCCAAAACCTATGTTATGGGTATATTTCTAACCCTTATCACCTTATCCTAGAAATATATCATTGTGGGACCTTTAAAATTAGAAAATAATTTCATAATAAATTAACATTTCATGACTTTCCAAAAGTTCCCCTACCCTCCTATTATAAAAGGCCCCCACGTCTACCACTTTATTCACACAATCAAAACCTTTTGGTTCAACCAAACTCTGCCCAAATACCCTATAAAAATTCCTCCGTTAATCCTAGATGCCTTACCTTAAGCAGAGAGCTCTTCAAGAAACCATTTTGTTTCTATCCTAGGGGAGTTACCCGATTTAAACGTAATGTCTTCTCTTATGTTGTTTTGTTTTATTTTGCATATCCAACCCCATAAACACTTTTTATGACATTATTTTGTCACACAACAAATGTCTCCAATATTTTAGGATGTTGTTATGATATGTATTTGATTTACACTTTCACCCACCTTCGTCTAATGGTTAAAGAACATACTGTTTCTGTGGGTGGCAAATTACTGCCTCACAAAACAATTATTGTTCAATATTGTTTTAACACATCTCATGGTGGAAATTAAGATGTCACTATATATATGATATATATTATGTTTATTGTTTCCTTATGATTCAGTATTATTCATTTATTGAATAAATTTTTTATTTCCGTTATGGGTAAACGCGATTATTTCATTTTAGGAAGTGCGGACTACCACCCACTCAAAGTGATTTTAATCGTTAATTCCATATGTGGGATGTATAAAGGATGGAGTAAATAATATTATATATTATATTATACTAGAATTATAAAATACTTTTATATCATTATTATTTAATTCCGTTAAATACGAAATTGAAATGAAATTTACGTTCATGCGTACATACGGCTTACCGTCTCCATGAACGGTGCATTTCATTTCTTACCTCAAAATATTATGTTATATTATAAATGCATAAATATTCTGGATATATATGATATATATGATATCTAGATCATGAATATAAATATGGAGATAATGGATATTTTACCACATAAACAACTTGTAACTATAAGATGTTTATTGTTTACTCATGTACCAAAGATTGACAAAACGACTGTTATTAACATAAGTGACTACATAATGTTCATAACATGGTAATAAGTGATATAAAAGGAATAATGAACATGAAAAACGTTCTTAAGCAAGTAGAGATTAACTCTAGTTTATTATTCAGGATATTAAAGAACGATCGAGTGAAGTCGGACATGAGGTAATGGACTTCGTCTCAACCTCCATTCATTGAGGCATATTTTGTTTTATACACAACTTTCTTTTATATGGTGTATAAACCCCTTTGAATTTTACTTTTATTCAAAATGAATCTTTTTATTCGATGTATTTTTACTAAAAGACAAAAGGATTTTTTTGTATTACGTATGTTGCGACAACGACTTCTCCACTGCCGTGACCATTATTTGAGTTTTGTCATCCTCTACAGGCCATAACTTTTTTTAAATGAAAAATTAATACCATGTTTTAATTTTATTTTATTTTTGTATTGAAAATGGTTTTGATAATGTTTTTATTACATCAATGTGTTGTATTGATATCTTGTGATTGAAATGTGGAAATGTTATGTTTTCTTCATGCATGTTTTATGCGATTCAATTATTTTATGGTCTATGATGTTTTTAAACCTGTTCATGTGAGGAATGAATTAGACTTAATAAGTGATGGGTGGAGCCCGATATAGATCCTCGATGCATTGGTAGGTCTAATGAGACAAACTAGTGTCTTGGAACAAGGCCTTGACAGAATCTTATTTGAAGCCTTGGCACAAGGCCTTGACTATGTGGTTATGATAGTCTAACATTATGAATTCCATCATTATGAAAGTGGTTATTGATATTGCATGTGACAATTCGACTAGTAGAATATCCACGTGAATAAGTAAATGGAATTATTTCATTTAATTTTTTTCATATTATGCTAATGTTCTAGTTTAAAATGGAATTTTTTAGTTATAAATTGCCTTAAATGTTTATGTTTATTTATAAAAGTTTCTGCTATATTGTTATCCTTACTGAAAATCTGAGCACACCCCTTTCTATGTTTTCTTTTTCCCAGGATGTCAAAAACTAATTTATGACTGACCTGTAGGGATAGTCTAAAAGGGATATGAGTGTGGAATATGGAGACTATGTTATTTTAGTTTTTCACTTTATGATGCAATGTAACATTTATGAATGTATCTAGTGTTTCCAAGGCTACTAATCTAATCGGTCTCTTAAGAAATGATCTTTTTGGATCATTCCAATGTTACATAATAATGCACCGACTCTAGGTAACTAGGGTCGAAGTGTTACAGTTGGTATCAGAGATAGTTTAGTACTAACCTTGTAAGATAGATTTAAAAAAAATTCTGATTAATGCACATAATCCTAAGATAGACTTTGAGGATTAGTATAGAAGAATTTCCTAAAATTTTGGTATTATAATGATGTTGTAAGTTTTCCAAGAAATACATCCTTGTCTGGATACGAGCATGTAGAGGCATCTCTGGCATAGATTTACCTAGGGGTAAAACCTGAAAACACTACTTTGAGATAGACTCGAACAGAAACTGGTGCACGACAACAGGCCTTGCTGCATTGTTGGTTATGACACTCCTAGAGGATATGATTAGGATAATTCTCATTTTCTTTAAAACCCATTATGACGGGTTTATGAGTATATATAATCCCTCAAATAAAACATTTTTTTATGATTATAGATTATATCTACAAATAGTTCATTTTATGTTAAGTGTTTTACAAGTATGGAATTATTTATTTCGATTCATAAACTAATCTAGTTCATGACATTGTTTAGAAATGGTGACTACTGGAAGGAATGGAAACCATATCAATGCATGTACTCTATGTAGGGATTTCACTCTTGCTCAAGATAATTATAATGGAGTTGGTGATACAACTGGTGCTGATCAGCTTATCACCATAATGGGACAACTCACTCAGGTTATGAATAAAAACCTTTCTCGTATGGAGCACCCTAAACCACAACGTAGAGTATCAATGTTAGATCATTTCAGGATGCAACAACCACCTAAATTAAATGGGATTATAAATCACTTAGTAGCTGAGAAATGGATAAATTTCTTAGAGATAATATTCCATGCCTGGGGAGTAGTGAAATGGAAAAGGTTATCATTTCAGTTTTTCTCGTGACTATCGAGCAGATATGGATATGAAACTTTTGAGTCTGAGACAAAAGGAAGATGAGAATGTCGCAAAGTCTGAGGCCAATATTATAAGGTTAGCGAGAAATGCTTTAGATTATATTAGTAACCCAAGAAGTAAGATTGTTCGTTTCTTTGATGGGTCAAAACCATTTCTCCATCGATCTTTAGCATCACAATCTTTCTCTACGTATGTAGATATAGTCTCGTGTGCTATCATGACAGAGAAGGAATTCTCTAAGACTTATGAAAACAATGTAAAGCTGGATAATAAGAAAACAATGGAACAAGAGACAGATAAAGTGCAAAAAGGAAAAAGTATTTTCCTTTATGTGATAATTGTGGGATGAATCACCCCGGTACTTGCCTAAAATGAATGGGAGTTTGTTATAAATGTAGAGAAAAAGGTCACATGGCTCATGATTTCAAGGGAATGAAAGAGGCTATCAATGTTGAATGCTAAAATTGTATAGAAATGGGGAATTATGCAAATGAATGTCCTAAGTTTCAAGGAAACATACCTCAAAAAATGACAAGGGATCAAGGACAAGTTTATGTTGTTACTATAGATGAAGTTGAATAATAATTGTATTTGTGTTTTTGGACTCAATAAATATATTATGGTTATAATAATAATATGAAATATATATAAATACTCTACTACAGTACTTTTTTTTCATAAAGGTTTTAATATGATGAAGGTAATCATATTTTTAGTATGTGACAATAAGAGAAACCTTACTTTGTTTGGAGAATCTAATGTTACAATTGATATTGGAATTTATAGAACTTTTAGAGAAAGTCTGGAAAGAGGTATTTTGGATAACTTTAATTATTGGAATGGATTATAGTTTACATTAGATACTATTATTAAGGTTATTTTTGGATATTTATAAAAAGGACAACACGCAGACCGTGTGACAACCAATCGCGTCGGACAAAGCTGTGGGAATCGAACCCACAACCATAGTGCAACTGGGATTTATTGACTACCACTGGACTACGTGATGTCCCTGGAGTTTATAATGTAGTTTTTTAGTTCTGATAGAGGAATTATAAATTAATTTTTGGAACCCTATACAGTTTGAATAAATAGAATATATTTGATTTTTATTACCTTTTGGAGTGAAAGATGGGTTTGTGGTAAAAATTTAGTAAAGAATGAATGCCTACATGACAAGTAATTATATTTCCTTACTTTCTTTTTAAATCTCATAAATAAAATCTTCAACTTTATGAAAGGTAACTTAAATTAAAAAACATTTTCAGTTATCTTTATCTACTGGGGAATCAAAGACCGTTTAACCAATCATAAGTTTGTGATTTTCTTGTAGTTAGCTTTCTCTTAATCTTGTTTTCTACAACCCTTCATCAGACCTTGATGGTTTGTTTCTCCTCCATATACATGTTTTCATAGAATCCTAGTATGGGCTATCTAGGGTGACCTTTTTACTTCTTTTTCTTTCTTTTAATGTTATATTTTTATTAACCCTATTTCCTATGTGGGTTTTCCACAAAGGTATTTTATATTTTCATCCTTTTATTTTCAATGAAAAATTTCAAGTTGCGAGGACTCAATTTATTGAAGGAGGGGAGAATGTAACACCCCAAGATTCCATGGTACGCTTCGCTTTGAATAATAGAGAAGCGTGTGTTGTATGCAACCTCGAGTTCTAACACACCGCGACCAATCAAAGTAGCCATTTTGAATAGTAATACAAAAATTTTGAAATTATAAAAATATTATATTTCAAAATAGACTTCAATTTTGTATTTGGAATATCAAAATTATCCTAAGAATAATTTTTTGTAATTTTCTGAGAACTTCCAATTTTCTATGAATAGAAAAAATACTTAAAAACAACTTCTTTAATCACAATAATTTATAGTGATAAATTATTATATTGAGTGGTTTTAACGTGTAATTAGAATATATTTTAACCACTTTATCCAATGGATATCTTTATAATTAATTTCACTTTGAAAATTGGCATAAACAATTGTCTATCTTTTGATATATATTGTTTTTGAAAAACACGCTATTTGTTGTCACAATGGATATTAATTATTAAATTAATTAATTCAACATATATGTTTCGAATTTTTTAAAATATACATCATTTTTTAATTAGTAATATAAAATATTGATTAGGGTAAATTTTTGGTATATTTTTGAAAAACATCAATTTTTGATAAATAGTGAAACCACTAAGTGGTAGTTAAAAAACTAATTTTTCATCTAAATGAAACTTTACCTTTTCTGTGAATTTAATTCCAAAAATCATACATACATGTTTTTCATTATTAAGTAAAATGTGGTTTAATGGGAAGAAAATAATTTTTTGTGAATAACAACTTTTATGTTTTATTACTCGTGATTAAAGGCAATTAGTGTAAATTAAGGAAAATATAATGTTATATTAATATTAAATTTCCTTTACGCTTGCCCTAACCTTATTTTATGAGTCATGGAAGACCAAGAAAATCCATAGGACACCTTTCGGGCATCATGGAGCCACTTGGATAAGAAAATGACATTAATAATTTTTTATTTAAAGTAAAATTAAATTTCTCACAAACATGTGTTGTTTTACTAATAAAATTATTATATGGGGTTATATAAGTTAAAGCATCAACTATAAATATTAATTGGAAAGATAAAAATATTTCATACATCATGTAATTTTTTTTATAATTTTTAGTCATTAAATAAATTAATTAATTTATGACACCATGATGATGCAGTGATTACCTCATTAATGAACAATCTAAATAAAATGAAGTGATAAGGTAAAAGATAAGAAATACACTTTTCTAAAACCTATTGTATGGGTTTATTTAGAACCCATATCACCTTATATTCGAAATATATCAATGTGGGACCTTTAAAATCTGAAAAACATTTCTTAATAAAGTAACATTTCAGGACTTTCCAAAATTTTCCCTCCTCTCCTCTTATAAAAGGCCCCCAACTCTACCACCTTATTCACAACATCAAAGCATTTTGGCCCAGAAAACCTCTACCCAAATACCCTATCAAAATTCCTCCCTTCATCCTAGAAGCCTTACCTTAGGCAAAAAGCTCTTCAATAAACTATTTTGATTTAAACCGAGGGGAGTAACCCGATTTAAAGGTAATGTCTTCTCTTATGTTGTTTGTTTTATTTTTCTTCTCCAACCCCCTAAACTATTTATATTTCTTTATTTTGTAACAACACCAGTGTATTAAATATTCTAGGATGTTTTTATGAGACTTATTTTATTTTCACTTACACAAACCTTCATTTAATGGTTATAGAACATAATGTTTCTGTGGGTGGTGAATTACTGCCTCACGAAACGATGATTTTTCAAAATTCTCTTAACACCTCTTATGGTGGACATTAATATGTCACTATATTTATATATGATATATAGTATGTTAATTTTTTCCTTATTCTTATATATTTTTCATTTATGGAATACATTTTTTATTTTCGTTATGGGTAAACCCGATAATTTCATTTTAGGATGTGTGGACTTCTGCCCCCTCAAAGTGATTTGAATCGTTAATCCATATGTGGGATGTATGAAGGATGGAGTAAATAATGTTATAAATGATATTATACAGGAATTATTATGTACCATTATTTCATTATGATTTCATTCCATTAAATATGAAATATAAATGAAAGTAGTGTTCATGCGTACATATGTCTTACCATCTCCATGAACGGTGCGTTTCATTTCATACCTCTAAATGTTATGTAATATTATAAATGCATGAATATACTAGATATTTATTAAATATATGATATCTCTATCATGAATATAATTCTGGATATAAGGGATATTTTACCACATGAACAACTTGTAATTACAAGAATTTTATTGTTTACTCAAGTACCAAAGATCGACAAAACGACCGTTATTAACATAAATGACTACATAATGTTAATAACATGGTAATAAGTAATATTAAAGGAATATTGAACATGAAAAGGGCTCTTAATAAAGTAGAGAGTAACTCTAGTTTATTATTCCATATATTAAAGAATGATCGAGTCAAGTGTTATATGAGGTAATGGACTTCATCTCAATCTCCTTTCATTGTGGCATATTTTGTTTTATAAACATCTTTCATTTATACGGTTTATAAACCCTTTTGAATTTGAATTTTATTCAAAAGCAATATTTTTATACGAAACTTTTTTACTAAAAGACAAAAGGAATGTTTTTTCTTACGTATGCGGTGACAACAACTTCTCTGTCACCGTGACCATTAGTTGAGCTTCAGCTTCCTCTATAAGACATAACATTTTTAAATGAAAAATAAATACCACATTTTAATTTTCTTTTATTTTGGTATATAAAATGGCTTTGATAATGTTTTTATTATATCAATTTGTTGTATTGATATCCTGTGCTTGAAATGTGGAAATGTTATGTTTCCTTTATGCAGGTTTTATGTGATACGATTATGTTATGTTTTATGATATGTTTAAGCCTATTCATATGATGAATGAATTGGATATAATAAGTTATGGGTGGAGCCCAATCGGTAGGTATCCTGAGACAATATAGTGTCTTGGCACAAGGCCTTGAAAAAATATTACTTGTAGTCTTGGCACAAGGCCTTGACTATGTGGTTATGATAGTCTGGCATTATGCATTACATCATTATAAAAGTGTTTATAGATATTGTATGTGATTATTTGACTAGTAGAATATCCATGTGAATAAGTAAAAGGAATTATTTCATTTTATTTTGGCCATACTATGTTGAAGTTCAAGTTTAAAAAGGCTTTTGTTTTAGTTATACATTGCCTTAAATGTTTATGTTTATTTAGGATAGTTTCCACTATATTTTAATCCTTACCGAGCATCTGAGCTCACCTATTTCTATGTTTTATTTTTCCTTAGATGTGAAGAAATATTTTATGAATTACCTGTAGGGATAGTTTGAAAGGGATATGAGTGTGGACTATGGAGACTATGTTATTTTAGTTTTTCACTTTATGATGTAATGTAACATTTATGAATGTATATAGTGTTTCCAAGGCTACTAAACTAATCGGTCTTTCGAGACTTAATCTTTTGAGATCATGAAAATGTTACATAATAATGCATCGACTCTGGGTAACTGAGGTCGGTCCGTTACATATATATTTACACAGATTTACATATATTTCATTTAATTTTTTTTCTTTCAATTCAACAGAAAAAATAAAAAAACCATCCTGCGTATGTACGTCCTACCGTCTCCATGAACTGTGTTTTTAGATTACTTTAAAATATTATTAAAACTATTATACATTTAACATATAAGATATTTATATCATGTTTTATATTCTGGAGTTAGTGTTATTTAGTGTAGATGAACTATTGACAGCAAACCATGTTTTATTTTCAACATAAGACTAGAATTTTGAAAAAACGTCTGATATGAACATAAATAAATGTGTCATTTTAATAATATGGTAATAAGTTATATAAAAGTAATAATTATAATTAAAAATTTTCTCAAGAATGTATAAATTAATTTGTTTTTATTATTTAGGATGTATAAGTAAAATACGATACAAGTCAGACTCAATGTAAGGGGTTTCATCTCAATTTACATTTCATTAATAATTTTTTGTTGTTATGAAATAATTCACTTAGATTTGGTGTATATACATCCCATTGACATATTATATAATGAATATCCTTATTCTCAATATATTTTGAGTTTTTTTATTATTCTACGATTATTTTTATTCAAGTGTTTCGCAAGGAAAAATATAATTTTTAACTAAAACATTGTTTTAAATGTTTTAAATAATTGTTATTTTAAATAACTACATTAATATCCATGTTATAAAAATGATATTAAGGATTTATTTATATGTACATAAATGTTTTAAAATTTTAATTATCTTTTTTATTTTAATAGATTCAATGTTTTATGGGACACTTTGATTAAAAATATCCATATTAAATGTTTTAAATGGTTATTTAAATTGATTGAATATTTTAATATATTGAAATGGTTTATTATGATTCATGAGTGATATATTGATAATTGAAATATTTTAAGTGTTATCATTATGTAATGGTATATGTACACTTTATGTCTAGTTATGTGATAAGCCATATATCATTATTTAGGTGATAAACCAAATATTGGTGGTTCCATGATAAACCAAGGGTGAGTGGTTACGTTATATCCTAAGATACATGGGGTATGGAATTCGGATGTATGGATATTATATTTAGTGATATGTTTGTAAGTTGAATGTATGAATATTCAATTTTTGTATTTTTATTTCCCAAGTTATATTTATATGTTATGTGTTTATATTTATGGGTTTTATGGTAATATTTTAATTACAAAATGGGTACTCATTGAGCATATATTCAGTTAAGAGTATTTACTACTTCATAATGGTTAAAAACATATTACATTATGATAAATTATTCATGTTTTACATGATGATATTATATTCAGTGAAGATTATTTAAAAATTCATAAGGGTGAAAAGTATTACATTATCACAATGTATAAATGTCTTACATGCTTTTTAAAGACCACTAGTTTCCCTTTTTTGTGTATCCCTTAATGAAATCTTTAAACTATATCAGGTTATAAATGTTTTTAGGATTTAATGGAGAATATAAGAATGTATGGGATCTTGGAAACGTTATTATGATAATCATGATGCAAAACCATGTTTCTTTTTAATGTTTTTTATGAAAGAATCGATAGTGATTAGAAGTGTCTACTTGATAATATTTAAGTTCTTATGTAACAGATATGACCTAATTATATAAACCTATAAATATGAAAATATCTTAAATCTGAGATAAAGTAAAATTGTGGACATAAATTAATATTATGTAATGTTAATTTATATGGCCATATAGTTTGTATCCTAGGACGGTTTAGATGACATTAGAGGATAGAATGTTATCTGGGATTGGATTAAATATCTTTTTTAACCAAGAAGGTTATTATCATATGAAAAAGAACAGATGGTTTATGAAAAATTAGGAATATTTGTTATAAACCTAAAACAATAAACATAAAAAGATTTTGGTGGTTTAGAGTATTATAAATTATTTTTTTTGTTAACATCTTTACGCTTTAGAGTATTCTTATTTTCTTCTTGATGTAATCATATTTTTAGAAGATTAAGGATCATTTGTCATGATATAAGGAACAAAATCCTTCACAACCATCTTATCCATATCTAAGGTTTTGGGCATCACTATTATCGTAAAATCTTATTTAAATGATTTCAACATGTTCTTTAGTATTCAAATCAATTGTAAGAAATTGTTTGAGCTATCCAATGCCTACTCATTTCGAAAAAAAAATGTTTTGGGTCAAGGTTATTTTTCATATGATATCAACATTTCCAACTCTACTATAAAGTTAAATTATAGAGTTAGATTGAATGTTTACTTCATAAGGTAGGAAAAAATGTTGAAATATAAATGGAATGTTATGAAGATCATGATATCGGGATTTGAGGTATGATTTTTTCTTTTATCCATAATAAATGAATCATTTTTTGATTTATGTTTAAAAATGATGCGGATATTTGATATGCAGGAACTAATTATCAATATATATGGTGGAAATACAAAGTTAATGTATTATTAATAATTTTAAGGATAACATTTCTACTTATAATGGATTTAATAGTTATAGTAGACTTAAGGATGGTGAAATGATTAAATATACTTGTACACTTTTGGTAGTACGAGTACTTTGTGGGGACAATATTTTGGTTTCAATTATCCTTATGGTCTCATAAAAAACATTATTGAGGAAGAATTATATTATGTGGACATAATTATAATTTTATGGATAAATATTAGGGTTCATATGATTTTGAGGTAATTGAAGGGTTTTATATTCTGGGATTAAAAAATAAAGGTATGAGATATTCATTAAGGATAAAATATGTTTGGATAATTTTTATGACAATCCCATATTTCAGTAATGTTATAAAAGTTATATAATATTATAAAAAGGAAAACCCGTAAGATGGGTGACAACCCATCATGTCTGGAAAGGCCCTGAGAATCGAACCCACAACCAAAGAGTTATAACGGTGCATTGCCTACCACTTGATACGTGATGTCCCTGGTTTGTATGACCTCATTATTTTAGTTTAATTATTTAATGTAAAAAAAGTTGATTTTGGGAACTTCTATTTTATAAAATGGATATCCTTGCTATTGAAAATTACATAGTGATTATGTAAATACTTTTATTTTAAAAGATGTTGAATATTGTAAGAACCATTCATGATCAAGGTATGTATAATACTATAGAATAATATTTGAGGAATGGCAGTTGAATAATATTTTGGATGAATCTATGATGAACTTATGGTGATTAGAGTTATTTATAGAAATAGTTAACATAAAATGATGTTTATTAGGACAACCATGTTTTTGTTAGTCTGAAAGAGTAATTGATATCTGGAGATAAATTTTAAAATTTATCTGGGAATAATATATTATAAAATAATTCTTATTTGGGTTTCAAGGTTAGTTTTTATTATTTTCATGAATTTTAAGAATAATTTATTATTTGATGGACTATGTAGAACATGGGTATTGCGAATTAATTTTAGAGATTACAATTTATTTTTTACATAAAAAATGTTTTTTAATCATTTTATGAATTAAATTCCCTTGTACTAACAATTTTGGTTTTGGTTAATCTATAAATTTTGGAGAAATATATAGTTCATATTTTGTGGATTATATGATTCACTAGAAGTTTTTCTAGTGGTTTAGGTGTTAAAAAGTAATCATAAATACACATAATATTGAAAAAAGTTGAGTCCTTTTTGGAAATTGATTAAAGAATGAAACTATAAATTTCAAGTAAGTATATATAATTCTGATCGTATTCCAACTAGTAATATATTTCTATAACAGTATGAAAAGTATCTTAATGAAATAACATTATATACAAACTTTAGTCATTGGACTTCTTCCATCACATATATTTGGAATTGCGATGGAAAAATTTCCATGATCATGTTCTCTATCTCTATCCATTAGTATATGAGATTTAGTTTTCTCTTCTACGTATAGGTTTTCTAACCTAGAACCCTGTTATTTTTTATTTCAGGTGATCATTGTACTTATCATTCTTTAGATTAAAGTGGTAGTTTATGTTATCCTTTTTGCAATGTGAGATTTAAATAAATGTATTTTTACATTCTTACATTATTTACTGACCCAGAATTTAAATTGGGAGGATTATATTTATTAAATCGGGGGATGTGATATCCAATTTTTTTAAAGAGATAATATATTCAATAGCATACATGATCCACTACATCGATCATAAGAGAACAAATATATATTATTATTTAATGAACTACATATTAAAATTGAATCAATGAAAATTATTAATCTAAATGTAAAAATATTGTTAACATATGTATATAATTAATTCAATCATGTATAAATAATTATAAATTAATGTAAAACCATTCTTAATAAAAGGAAATGTTTTTCTAAATACCATTAAAATGAAAATAAGTGGGATTGTAAAATAATAAATTCACTCTTTTTGGGATTATATACTTAAATATGTATTTAATATTTTAAATTTAATCATTAATATTCATATAATAATTTTTCAAAACATGATATAAAAACAAAATCAATTTTTCAGATAAAAGAAGTACTTTTCAAAAAAAAAACATTGTTACCACAATTTGATGGAGAACCCATTTTAAATATATTTTTTGATACTTTTATAAGATATTTTTTTCCAAAATAAGCTTATTATTTGGAATCAAAACATCAAAATTTACTTTGGTTTAATTTTGGTTATTTTTCTTTTAAACATATAATTTTAATGAATAGTGATAATTACTGCATTTTAATTCAAATTGATTTTTCATTTAATTTATTTCCATTGACAGATGATCTATTTATTATTTTTTAAATTATATATATATATATATATTAGTATTTATCATTTAATAAAACATTTTTACTGGTCATTAGTTTCAAATTGAAATTAGATATTACAACATTTTAGACTTTTGAATGTTTCACTTTAAAAACAAGGTTTTCAGTTTTGTCTTTGAAATTTATTTTTAATCTAATTTTCCAAATTTTTTTGAATTAAACTATGTAAAATGGATGCAAAATTTTTAATCAGAAGTATCAAATTAGGTTTTATGGTCAAATTCATATTTTCATATAAAGAGGATACCATGGTAAAAAATTATTTATCATAGTAAAAGTAAAATTTTGACAACTGTTAACATTTATAGTTGAATGCATAACATACATAAAAAATACAAATAGAAAATGTTGTTTGAGGTGTGGATCAACCTTAAAAATCCAATTAAAATTAATTAAAATCCAAATTCATGTAACTTAATTCCACCCATATACGGTTAACTTTTATTATAAATTAATCAAATAATTATTCACTTGAACTGGCCTCTCCTCATGTACAAATTAAAAAAATCACCTCTCCATTTCAACCAAATAAGCATCATGGAACATAAAATATCTACCTAAACCTATCCTTATCACTCACCCAACGTCCAATTGCATCTGGTCACATAAAAAAATCCAATGTCCTCAAGGGTCGTTCATGGTGGGAATATTCAAGTGGTAATTTTCTCAATGTACCACATTTAAATTCTTCTCTTTTCCAGCTTTCTACTCACCTCTGTCATCCATTAATGAATTATTCACCTTGAATCATCTATATACTAGATTTTTATGTTTATAATTTAATATATCATTTAAATTTCATTTCTCTCCTCCTCTTATAAAAAAACAAAATTAATTTTCCCAGTTATGTCAGATAATCTTCTGTGTGAATAATGTTTTTGTTCTTATTCCATTACTGCCATCATGGATGGTATTCAAACAATTTTTCTAGTAAAAGGATACTTTTATATATATTTATATTTATATTTTAAGATATTTGACATTTTTTAAATTTTATATTAAACATACCCTCATTATTTTCATATTGTGGTTATAGGATAACCTCGTTTGGGGACGTGTGGAATACGGACTCCTCAAAATGATGTGATTCATTCCCACATGACATGAATTGTATTAAGAATTTTATTATGAAAAAAATATAATATAAATGATGTATTTAATATACTATAATTAAATTATATAAATACATATTTACATATATATTTTTTTATTTTTGGATCTTTTAGTATGACAGGAAAAAAAATAGCATTCATGCATACGTACAACCTACCCTCTCAATGAATAGTGTTTTCAGTCTGTATTAAAATATAATAATAAATTATTATATAACGAATTTTTAAGATATTAATATCATGTTTTATATTTTTCATATTATATACTTATGACCACATGGTCAATGGAAATCATACAAAATTCATTTTTGACATAAGAACCAAATATCAACAAAACGTCAGACAAGAAGTTAAATATCTATGAAATTGTTAGAAAAATATAATGAGTTATGAATGAAATAATAAATTTGGAAAATTATATTAATAATTTATAAACTAACCTATGTTTATTATTTAGTTCTAAAAACGTACAAGATAGGTTGAACTCAAGATAATGGGTTTCGTCTCAACTTAGATTCGACTATGAGTTATTTGTTATTATGCACCAATTCAATTTTATATGGTGTATATACTTTCCTTTGACATATTATGTCTTTAATATCAGTATTATAGTGATATTAAATTGTTTTTAATGTTATTCTATAATTAATCTTATTCATGAGATTCTCAATTTATAATATATTTTTTAATAAAAATTCATCCTTTTATATGTTTTAATGATTTACTATTCTAAATATTTCTCAATAATGTCCATGTTTTAAAAATGGTTTCAAGAATTTTTTTAATATGGATATAAATGTTTTAAAATGGTAATTATATAATTTATTTAAAATATTTCAACATGGTATGGGACACTATGATAAAAAATATCTTTATTGAAAGTTATAAATTGATTTGAAAAAGGATTGAATATTTCAATATATTGAAATGATTTCATATGATTAATGAGTGAAATTTTGATAATAGAAATATTTATTATATTATGAATATGAAATGGTACTTTTATATTTTTTTTATTTGATAAACCAAATATGGGTGGTTACTTGATTAACAAATGACTGTTGCTTCTATGATAAAATAAAGATGGTGGTTATGTTAAAACCTCCAATGCATTGGGTATGGAAGACAGTCATGTGGATATTCCATTTAGTGAAATGTGTTTAATTTGACCATATAGTTATTCCATTTATGTTTTCTTATGTAACAGAATACCATTATATGTTATATGCTTCTTTTTATCTGTTTTTTTGTAAGATTTTGATTTAAAAAGGGTAAAAATGATCTTATATTAAGTGAAGAGTATTTAATATATCTTTATTATGAATGTAGGAATTTATGATAAAGTATTCATTTTTTATAGAATGAGTTCATATTTAGTGAACATTATTTTGAAATTACTAAATGTTAATAGTATTACATTATGATAATTTATTAATGGTTTACATGTTTTCATAAGAATAACATTTTTCTTTCTTTAAGTATCCTTTATTAAGATTGCTATGCTCATCCCAAGTCATGAAATATTTTTATAGGATTTATAAGAGAATAGAGTCCAGGATGGTATCATATAAATGTTATTATGGTTAAGCAAAAACAAAACAATGATTATTTTAAATTTCTTTTGTTTTATAGAAAAATTAATAGTGAGTAGAAATGTCTACTTTATAATATTTAAGTTGTTATGTATGAGTTATGGCCTAACTCTCTAAGGCTCTAAACATGAAAATATCTTAAATGTGTGATGAAATTAAATCATTTACTTAAAAAAAAGATTATGTTACATTTTAGGATGATTCCTTATATTATACATATAAATTTAACAATTAATTACATACATTTTATAAATAATAATTTTAATATATGAAATTTGAAATTATGTAACTATCATCAAATATTATGTTTCATGAATTTATAAACATTTTATAAATTACATATTTATTACAAAAAAAAATTAAATTAAATTATTTAAATTATAAAAAAAATTCATAAATGGTGTACCTTAAAAATTGACTATCGTATAGAACTATAGTTGATTATGATCGAGACATTACATAATTAGGATATGATACTCTATTTAATTAAACTACAAAATAGGGAGATGTTTATATCATATTATATTATATTTTGTTTCATAGTTTATAAAATAAAGTCTATAATGTTTTATAATATTAAATTTTATTACTGTATCCCATTTTTTAATGTGCAATTCATTTAATGTTTTTGATGTCATATACCATAGTTTACGGTATGGGCATCAAAGTAAATCTAATGGATCATATTGAGACATGCCATATTATTTATTATTATATGTAATATTATATATTAATAAATTGTTATCCTTAATTAAAATATTTATTTTCAAATGAAATTATAATGTATCAGATCCAATAATATTTTCATGTTTCAATGGAGATGTGAAAAAAATATCAAAGAATATGGAAGAATGTTGAGACATTAAAATATTAAGATCTATATGCCTATGAAATGAAAATGAATAAAATATAACGGAATAAAAAAACATATAATGAAGATGATATTTTTTTATTTGGTGTGGTTAATTAATATCACTTACATATTTCCAATGGACTCCTCCCTCCTTGTGCATCAATGGGTTTTACAATTATCCTAATATGTGGGTAGTATTTCATTATAGTAATAATCTACTATATCCATCATAAATAGATGGATTGGAAAACAATATCTTTTTTACTATTTCTATTTAAATGTAAGATTATAATCTCAATGGTAAATACCTAATTTATATATATATATATCCCTTGATCACAATTACCATAGGTTGAATCGTTTTAGTAGAATATTTTGTAATTAATATTTTGTCAAGAGATTCAAATAATGGTGAATGTTATGAATAATTTAAAATTCAATTTTTATTTAAAAATTAAAATATACAAAATTACATTAAGTATTTATATACTATTTATTATATAATTAAATTACAGAAATTATATTCTTTTGTACAGATGAGTTATTAGGATATTTTAAAATCAACCATATGATGTCTCCAATATATCTATATGATATGCTTTATATTGGGAAATGCTAATTTAATGAATAATACATTTAAATTTATGGATTTAGGTATTATATCAATCATCATATATATAATATATCAACATTACAAGAAATTGGAATAAAATCAAAAAATAATTTATTCATTAATTTGAACCTTCAATAATACTTAATGAAAATCCATTTCCAAAAATTTGTTCTAAGCATATGATCACAAACACTAAAAGGTTCTATCATACACACATATTCGAAAGGATTCAGTATCCCATCATATATTTACCCAAAATGTTGTTAAGAAATTCCAAGAAGAAATTATGAATTAAATATAATATTAGTAACAAACATTAAATAACACTGAAATTTCCTGGGTTCTTTCTCATTAGTACAATACTGACTGATTTTAATATTTAGAGATCCTAGTACATTATAGTTTTATATTATCATGAAATAAATATTCATTTGTATCAATTTTCCACAATCTCAAATATGATATTTATAATCTATCAAAAATTTTATTTTCCACATAAATATACACCCCAGTGAATATTTTCTTCCAAAAAATTGTAATAAAATCCTCAATAAAATCATTTTAAATACTCTATTTAAAATCTCCAAACATAACACACATATTTAAAATTAAAAATATGAAATTCCATATATTTAATTTTTTACAATAATTATAGTTATTGATACTCAATAAAATAAATCAATTTCATTCTTTTGAATCTCATAAAACATTAATATTTTAAATAATTATTGTAATTTTATTTAATTTGAAAATATATATTTCAATAAATTTTGATCTCACATATGTGAATCTTTAAACATTTTGTTCAAATATAATTGATCTTATAAACAACCATTTAAATGTAACTCTTATAGTTAATAATTTAATTAAATCTTACATAGTCAGTTGAATAATTTATTCAACCACACGTGGCCAATTGAACCATCAAATAAAAATTTCATGGTTAATTATATATTTTTACAACTCTTGCATAGACTTTGAAAAACCACATAAATATTACATCGATCCTCACTTTTACAGGATTCTACTCACATTATCAAACTTGTAATTAATTATTTAAATAAATTATTCTACAAAAGTACAGTAAACAGGAAAAAAAAATATAATTTTTAAAATCTATAATGACAATAAATCATGCATTTTATTTATTGGTTATATTAATCATACACTTTTGGATTTTACTATCAACATACATTGATAAATATTTTCAAATTTTACATCGATAAACAATATATAAATTCCTAAAAATAATAAAATATGTTTATTTCATCACGAGTAATGTAATAATGCAAATTTATTTTATCACTCTTAAAATTTCTCAAACACCCCTTATCTGCATGATTTCTCTATGACAAATTCATGTTATCTAATTCATAAAACCTTGCTAAATATGCCTTTATACTCTATTATCCACATAATGTTTTTGATTAAATCTATACTTCATTTCAATCCTATAAAATATTTTTCCCATTTGACACAAATTTTATATCTTATTTATAGAATGAATTTATAAATTTTCATTTTCACCATTTTTTCTAATCTCATATAGTTAAGAATTTAATGTAAAAAAGGTCAAATTGCATAAAAAGCAAGAAAATTTTATTTTCCAAATATTATACATGTAACCTAGACACCATATGATAAATGAGACTGGATAAAATTTATATTTCCATTATATAAACCCCATTTATAGTATATATCCTCCATGATCTTACAAACTCAAACAACTATACGTGAGAGTATAAAAAATGTAATATATTGAGTTGTACCTTCTAAATACTCTCATGTTGAGGTAGAATATTTGATACCAAGGATACAAATATACATATCTTATAAGGATTCCTCTAGTGGTCTTATAGATATATTATCTACTTGATAAATTGATCCAATATTCTATAATTTCAGATGTCTGTGTTTAAACTTCTCTTAAATAAACTGATACCTATTTTCAATATAGTTTATCTTTGAGTAATGAAATATATTATTAGTGAGATCAATTTCACTCTTATTATCATGTGAAATAACCATTGGTAGCTCCAAATATTATAACTAATCAAAACAATGGTATTTCATCTTTATCTATTTGGTAAAAGACTTTATTCTGAAATATATTTTTTTACATCAATGTAATATAATTTATTTTTGTTACTTCCTAAACTAATTTTGTTTCCCCTAATATAAATATATCCTAAATTTTATGAACAACTATATATAACATATTATAATAAAATATCCTTATTTTATTTTAATAAGATATGTTTAATATTATAGGATATAGTCATTAGTCCCCTATAAATGTCTAATATTCACCTCACATGCATAATATGTTCTTATCTAGGATTACTTGAATGTGATAGTTCCATGTATATTGTATACAAAATATATGGTCTTATAGATTTAAAATACATAAAACTCAAAAAAAAACTATCAATATAGTAATGATTAAACCTTATTTCACACTATCATATTTCCATGTTTTATGCCAACCATGATAGATGTGGACATATCCTTAGTTCCCTTAATGGAATACCTTTTCAAGATATAATCAGAATAAATTATTTGGGAAAGAAAAGTGTACTCACCTTGTGTATTTAATAGTTTTATAAGAAACTATACGAGTTATCTAATTATAAATATTTTATATTCTACTTCCATTATATATTAAATCTTTATCATGTATCACTTTTTCCTACTGAATATTATATCATATATATAAACTAAAATCGTGAATTTTTATTCAATTATTACATTCAAATAATGATTTTAATATACACAATTAATAGTAAATTACAAAATTTTACAAAATGAATCATATCTTGTATACCATGATTTGATAAGTTACATCAGCTTATATAAATTCTTTTTCACATGAAAACCATTTTTATCATCAATGTAAAATTTAAACTCATCAGGTTATTCAATGCACACATCTTCAAGAAAAGATCTATTTATGAAACCTGACACCACATCTATTTAAAATATATTACAATTTAATTGAATTAAAATTATCATGAATATCATGATTTCTTAAAGTCTTTAAAATTTAGAACAATTATTTTCACTGTCAATATCCTTAACATAAGAATATCCCTTGAATAAAATTCAAGATATGTTCCCCAATAAATTTATTTTCTATCCATTTTTTCTTTTAAAAGGATCATTTTTTCCAAATAAAACTTTTCTAAACAAATATGTATACATGATCACAATTATTATTAATTTTAATCTAATTATGTTTTTTATTCATGTATTTTTCATTTGTTTCTTATAAAAATTCACAGATCCATACTTGATATAATTTAATAGTTCACTTAGTTTTTGAATCATTCATCTCTGGATGTTTTCGATTTTTGTCAAACAAAAGTTTTTTTCATTCACACTAGTCATATTTTTATTCTTAATTACCTGTATATCATATCCATCCTAATCCTATTCAACCAATTTCATGAATTTATAATCATGTTCTTGATATGAATGTTGTACTTCCTAATAATCACATTAATAATAACTTTTTATTTTAATTTTATTGAATCCAAAATTAATTATTTTTAAATTATTACTCAATAATCATTATATGATCACATTTCTATATATTGTTATGCCATTGGATGCATTTGTAAGAATTTTCCTCTATACAATAACATAGAAACATCCTATTATCTTATTCAACAAAATCGTTTCCCTAATATTAGTATTCATTTCTAACAAACCATTTTATTCCAAATACCATACTATATTTAGGATTGGTAATCATCCCCTTCCATACATTATATGTTGTAACATCCATTTCAACGTAAAGTAAGGGAATATTATTAATATAAATTTCTACTTACAATACCTCCTTTCGGTAGTGACTTATTAGAAAACATGCAAACAATAATTATTTATTTATAAAATTAACTATTTCCCTCCCTCATAACACATCAATTTAAATATATATATATATATATACATATATGAAACATTATTTTTTTTGTCTTCCACAATAAAATCATGAATCATTATTGAATTTAATTCATTGGAATTAGACATAATTCTTCATCCATGATTACTTTAATCAAACTAGTAGTATTTATTAATTTCACTCAAAATTTATTTCACTAGATGTAAAAAAATACATGTAACATAGTTATAATAATAAATAAACAAGGTAAATAAATCAACCCTTCAATCCCATTTTGATTCAAGAGACCAAAAACATCTTTATGACCATTAGGAGGAAAAAATCTAGCTCATTAATTCTATGTTTTGTAAGTGATTCTCACAAGAATTACACTTATATAAATATCAAAACAATATGTTAAAACGTATCAAAATACGAATTTCAACTATATTATTGAACGTTTAATGTATATAGATATTGTTTAAATTAGTTTACAATAACTAACTTCACTACAACCTATTTTCATCATAAAAATATAATAAAAATGTATTAACCTTGTTTTCAACATTATAAAGGTTTCTTGGAGCCCTTATAGACTATATTAAAGAACCTGCACTATTTCCCTTAATTTTTTACACCTTCCAATTAAATACCAATTAAAAACCTAGTTCATAATGCTAACTCAAACATTAGATAATATTTATTCATCTATTAATAATTCATACATATATATAAATTATCTCCTATCATATTATTTTTTTTCTTCCACATTAATTTATGTTTTATAGTCTCATAATTTCAAAATATTATTGCTTCATTGACATTTTTCTATAAAATTTTAACATCTATAAATTAACTATCATATGGGATGAAAAGAATCTATCAAGAAACAATTTTTTTGTTTTTTCAGGATTTTAATTAAACCTCTCTCTACGTAAAATTTGATCATTATTTTTAGTCCTACTTATAATAATAAACTGTCATTGTGTATTTTTAGAACCTCTGAAATTTTAAAAATAATTTTCATTATCACCAATATAATTTTAAATAACTAAAAAATTATTTTTAAAAATGTTATTTTTTGCGTGTTTTTAAATTTCATCATGGGAAATGATTAGTATCATTTTCAAACTACAGATACATGATATAAACATCCTTATAGCCATTGAAAAATAATTAATTTGATTTAGTCTAAATTTATTTTTTTCAAACAAAGGATAATAATTTGAACTTCTATTACATCTTCCAACTACATCACCCAATAGGAAACTATTATTTCACTATATTAGGTTATTATATTTCAATTAATGACTAGGAATTATTATTTCATATATGGAAATATCTGTTTATCCATTATATTCAATAACCTATTATAATATAAATGATTTTCAAATTATTATTAAACTATTATTATTAGTATTTTCTCTAACATTTCTCTTACTAATGACATTCAAACTTACTATTTTAGTGTCATTTGTAGTATATTTTTATGAATCATAGAGATAACTGTTTTTCAATTTTTCATACCAATATAGATGTTTATAGTATAAATTCATCATTAACATATTTTATACATTTTTAAAAAAATTATTCCCTAACACAATATTATATTTTTTATATTTCTTCCCAAATTATTCCAAGTTAATCTTAATCTCATAATACATATTTGAATCTATAAATTGGAATTCAATAAATTAAATATTATTAGATTAATATTAATTGAAAATATTATAATCATCTATAATATTATCTTAGTATTCCAATTTTAGCAAAAATTAATAATTTATATTATATTTTCCATAAAAATCAAATTTTCACCAAAAACTATTACATACATGAATGTTTTAATCAATGTTAGTCAATATACTATTTTGACTCATTCAACACAATATAATTTTATTATTTTCATTCTTCTTAGGACTTAGTTATTTTGTGAAGCATCAAGCTCGTGTTTATTATTTATAAAAAATATATTTTTTATTATTATTGTATTTTATCTATACCTTTATTTCCTCATTATTTGATTAAAATCTAATAATCTATTCTTATTATGGTGACTCATTGTTCTATATGTATTTTTTAATAGTGATTTTAATATTATATTTCATTTCTCCCATTTAAATAAAAATATATTTATTATTATTGTTTTGAGAAAATCATTTTCAATATCCTATTAAAAATTCATCCTTCATTCCTTCTAATTTATTCATTTTTAGATGTAAAAAATTAAAAAAATTAACTTTTCCATATTCAAAAAAAAGAAATGTTTAATTTATCTTAAAAAATAAATATCCTTTCCATATAAAATATGATATTGATTAAATGAATTCATTGAAAATATCCCCATTATCATTTTATTTATTCAGAATAAAATTATTTCCTTCGTAAAAATACATATTCTTAGTAGAATATGAGAAATAAAATTTTGACATAACTATGATATCACAAGATAATAAAGAGATTTAAGATCATCAGCAAATATTTTTTGTAAATAAATTTTGTTAATGGATTAAAATTTTCTATTATCCATTGGTGTAATCAAATTTATAATCAATTTCATAATATAATTCTTTATATATTGTTTCCATTCCCTCTCATTGTTCTATTTTTTTCATTATATCTGGTTTACTATATTGAATTGTGCTAGGATAGTCCCACTCTAGGTTTCACATTCAATGTTTCCAAATTTTTGTGCCATGGAACAACTAGGGTGATGATAAAAACACCATTATCTTCAATTAGAGTGTCGGATATTGGCACACCCTTGGAATAGTATATCTCATAGTATATAACTCCTTTATTTATTTAAGTAATGTTTCTAAAATATATTCCCAATGAAATATCAATGTGTAAATATATTAATTAAATCATTATATTCATTATCAAGATAAAAATATGTTCAGAGTAAAGAAGAGTTTTGGTGCATTGAGTATCATATTATTCATTATTTATCTCCCTCGTGTTAATCCATGAGGTAATATTATAGTCCTCTCAAGATAGAGAATGTTGGATTCGTTTTTTAAATCCATGAATCTATGTTTTTTAAAAGACTCATGTTAAACAATGAGGTCATCTTATTCTCATCACGTATGTGTATTAGTCTCATCACCTAAGGAAACATAGGCACTTAAACAAAGTAATCATAGATTCGTGACCTATGTCCTCTAAGGATTATCACATATGGTATCCTTAACTCATTCTATAAGGTTTCTTCATCTCTTAAAATATTTTATCACATGCTCATCACTTTGTATAGATAGATTTATTATGCATCATGAAAGGTGATTCATCCAATTATTTTTACATAATGAATTTTATATTAATCAAATGAAAAATTGAAGGACCTCTGGTTATTTTCTCAGAGGGAATTCATTATTTAATGTAAATTATGGATTAATAATCTTATTCTCTTCATATAAGGGGTCATGGTTTTGAGTTCAATAGGGATAGTTCATTTGATGATATTTACATAAGGAAAATCATGGTTTTATTCTAATGAAGATTATTCCTCTTATGCATATTACACTTGGTATATATTAGATTAAAGTACATAGGAGACTGGTCCTTTTATAATCAATACGTAATGGTAGTTTGAATTTGGAGTACATTGGGAAGTACATGAATGTTTGGTATACACTAGGACGGTGGACATGCTTCATAGATACCATATCTCAGGGTTGATATGGGATGGTACTGGTGTTTGGATATTAGAATTAAACCTCGAACATTGATCGTATATATCATGATCAAATAGGAATCAAATCCCATGAATTTTATGTCACCTGATCTAAGTTCATATAATAATACAATAATATATAGTTTAACATCATGTTATGAGGAATCATGGGTAATGAAAGAAGGAATGGAAGGGGATTTAGTGGGGTTACACATTGGTTATTCCCCGCCAAATTCAACAAAAAAGATAAAACAAATAAATGTACTCAATAGGCCTTCCACCTAGTTATAGGCCCAATGGGCGTGATGGATCATTCATTGTATATACGATAAGATAGTTGATGATGAAATGGATTGGTATTACACTAAGGAGGTGACCCAGGACATTCCTAGAAATATAAAGGATATATATGAGAATTATGTGTTGAGTTTATCATTCTTTCTTTGAGGAAAAGGGATTATATGTGGGATATCATTATTTTGGTTGTGAATATGTAGTTTTCACTAGTGTCCATATAGATGGAATAAATGGGTCCCACATAATTTGAGGTAACATGGAAATTTTTCCTATAGAATATTCATTAAGTGGTTATAATAAAAAAAATTTCTTACACAATTAGTGTTCTTGAAAACCATGGTGTGCACAAGATATTCATCCTTTTCATGAAAGTATATTTCAAGGATATAGAGTTTCATGAAATAATAATAATTTAATTACAATGAATTAATGTTATTTTATAAGGGGATTTTAATAATATTCCCACCCAATGATTCCAAGTTGGATTCTTGGATTATGCATGGAACAGTAGTTATTGTTGTGTGAGATGAGACATTTGGATTCCTTGAAATAAAAAATAAAAACCCAAACCCTAAAATATGGTAATATGAGGATAATTTCTAGGATTTTCACTAGTGGATGCTGGTGTCTCATAGATGAATTTTCATACACATGGAATTTATCCCTATATGGAATTCTAGAGATGATCTTGTAGAAAGGATTCATGCTAATTGAACATTAGGATTATGTTTCACCTCAAGATATATTTATTTAAACTATAGTTATATATTAATATTCAACTTTTAATTAGAATCCAAAAAATTTACCTATCATAATCATTGATATTTATTTTATAAATTATTTAGAATAATAAACCCTCTCCCACAAAAAAGTTGTTCTAATTATTGTGAGGAAGATCGAATTCTGAGGCAAAAATAGAGTTTTCAATATTTTCTCCTGCATTTATAAACACATCAGTTCACCCCATGGCTTATAAATAGAGATATATACCTTAGGGTGACAAAATTATATTTCATTAAAATAGATATATTTATCCCTTTTAATATACCTCTCATTTTACATGAGTTCCCTAGCATAAAAATTCTTTTCCTTTTCATGTATTGAAACATACATGACTGATTTTATGTGACCAGTTATAATGAAAAACGTACTCCCAATATAATCTTATATGTACATTTATGTGTAAAAATTTCATAATGGGATTCTTCATATATAGAAATTATCTTTTTTTATAAGAAATCAATAAACAATAGACATAGATTCTCAAAATGGTAAGGAAATATCTTCTTGAATTAATCAGATGTTAGAGAAACTCATGATTAGACCATAAAATTAGATCCATCCCCTATATAAAATGTTATAGGGTCCTCTTATAGAATATTGGAATGAATACTCATTGTGTGAGACACTAACTCTATATAATTTTATCCTATCATACAACATTGGGATCCCAAATTCCCACATCAACACCCTTGAAAATGATATTAGTTGTACGGGAGAACTCGTCTTAAGGAATATAACTAAAACTAAAAATGTTTTAATCGAAAAAACAAAACCTTTTCCTACACAATTAAAAATCTTACCCAAATAGATAATGGTTATGGAGAACTAGCTAAATTTTATACCCCACAATTTTTTATCCCCTACTATGAAAGCATATTGTACCACTGTTGAGGCTAGAAATAATATAGGGATATATTCATATGATTTAGTTTCACATATGAATAATAATTTACGTAACATTTATGTCATACTTTTGAATAGTTTTTTGAACCTACTAAATATAGTTGGGATATATGAGGTGGTGTGGAATTCACAATTTCTTGCCCATAGAAATCCAAACCTCATGTCGAAGATGTTGTGTAGGGGGTCAATAGACACCGATAAATTCATCTTACATCATGTATAGATCCATATCAGCGTATATAATTTTCATTATATTGAAGGGATCGACATATTAATTCGAATTTATGATGAATTCTTATTACATTTAAATTATTTTGATGAAATTAATCATATCCTATTTCTGGGGAAGGTATTTTGGGGAACATTTTGGAATGTAAAACTGAAGGGTCATTTAATATACCTAGAGTTCCCTTTAATTACATCATTAAATATTTTCCTAGAAATAAAGATAAGAAATACAATACGAAGGATAATGCAATTCTTGGTATTGTAAGAACCATGCATCTCTAGGTCATACTAGTTCCTTTTTTAATTGTTCTATTGGATGGAATTTTGATTCAATATGAAATTCTAGGAACACCTAGAGCTATGCATAGTGGAATGGTTTTTAATATTTAATTATTTTATGTTTTCATATAGAAGGTAATGATAGTGAGCATATAAGATTAGGAAAATATATTATGGAAGTTATTTTTGTTCTTATATTTATGATCATTTTTTTCAACCTTGTGATGATAATGTTTTTCAACAGGTTCATCTACCACATTCATATTGATTCACCTCTATGTTTCTCTATCTCATTGAAATTATTATAGGGGTGTGTTGCTTTTAATTTCGGTGGATATGAATTTCCAAACCTAATCATCCCCTTAGACAATTACTTCATGCCATCACAACATAATATTTTCAATGCGTGGACTCTATATATCAATGATAATTATGGGGGATCCCTGAATGGATCACATGAGTGATTCAACTTCAACCCATTCAAAACCTCAATTATAGCAATAATATATGATTTCCAATGAATAATTTAGAATAGGTCAAACATAGTAGCATATAGATTTGAGGTGTTAACAATATTCCGTGATGGTAATGTAATCTCAAATCCATGTATCACATTATGGTAAATTAATCCATTCCACTACCTCAAATGGATCACGCCATAGGTATGCACTAGGGTCCAATGTAAATTTAACCCCATGATGGTCTGAAATATCTAGTTTATACTCAAACATGTGGGAATATGTGAGAGGAACATTCTACCAGTGGTGAGAAATCATACCAAACTACTTGAATATTATATGTGAATATTGATATGAGTATATCCTAGAGAAATACATATACATTGAGTGATCCAAATCAACACACTGCTGAAAGTCCAAAAATGGTGGTTAAAAGGATGTGTCACTAGAAAAGTAACCCCCAGTTGAAGAGGAGGAATCATATTGAATAAAAAACAATTTATAAGGTAGATATGAGGCATCCCATTTATTATTAAGGTGTGTATTGTATATAGGGAACACATGGTAATGAAGGGAACATGATAACGAATGACTCAGAATATGGAAATATATTTAAAGTTTCTGTAGATTATTCCAAAAATAATTTTTCAATGATCCATAGAATGAAAAAAATATATTCCAATAAATTTTGGACAAAACTGAATACTATATGTATTGGTACCACTTATATTGAAATTACTACAAAAAATTGATGTGGGGTTTCATCAGAACAGTGAAATATATCTTCCCAATATTAGGTATTCTTGAGCAATGTATACATATTTCTACATGGAAATCATGGTTTATATAACGAAACATGATGATTTGGTTTACACCCAATTATATATCAGATCCTATACATATTATATGATGGTATTATATGAATGGTGGTTTGAATAAGTCTTAATAGAAGTTTGTTCACTTTTAAAAGTGGGGTGGAAAGATTCCAATGATATTGACATCTAGAGAGGTGGTGTTTTATGAGAATTGGATTCCAAAGAGAATGAGGAGACACCATCCATTGATGATTTGGGGCAAATCACATTGAATCATGTAATTTTAATAATCTTACACCTTTAAGAATGTATATTGTTAACTTTGAATAGTAATGACATCTACATAATGTATTTTTCCTAAATTAGAGAGTGAGGAGATATAATATTATCCATTAGAGAATTTATAGAGGATGGATATTGAGTACTTCTCTGGTGGATATGAAGTGGTAAAAAAATCACATAACCATTTGCAATTTATAGTGCTCCAAGGGGTAATTTCTCTCAATTGTCCAATTTAAATAATGGTTTCTAAATATGCAAAATATTCAATGGATCTGAAGATCCTACTCAGGTAGATCTTGGTAGGATAATACATGTATTATTTTCTTTACTCCCCAATTTTTTTATATTTAATTTGCCTTCATTGTTATTCAATTATTTATTCCAAAACCATAACAAATGAGATTGGAATAAATATCTGGGAGCTTATCACTGATATTGAGTGATCCTATATTGTGAATCCAATCATTGGTTCCTTGGAAAAACGTTTTTCCTAGAATATTGGATAATATTATTTAAGGGAATGAGGATCCCTTTGTCCAAAATGAGGGGCTGGAATACCTCATAACAATATATGAAAAGTGGAAGTATTCACCCAAACTATTACAATTTGGTTGGATTATTATGAAATAGTCTGAGGTAATGTATGAATTTAATGGAAATATTCATTACCTATAAATAAAAATATCTTGAAATTACAATAATCTATGAATAATATGTTATTTTCCTTTAAAAAATTGTGTTATCACCTGGAGTCCCTATTATTTATGTTGGTTAACATCTCAGGATGTTGGTAGTAGGATAAGATCCCAATGAACCAACCATTAATGATGATCCTACCATGATTCTAGATGTATAGATGCTACTTATATAGGAGTTAGTCATAAATATGATACATCCTCACACACTGGATCCCAACTCATCAAAGGTTGGTCCACATATAGAGCACACATCCTAGTTATTCATGATTTTTCAGCATATGTGCCTACACATAAAGATAAATATATCCATGTTTGGATGTGGTTTAATACAACATTAATATCTGAGAGAAGGAATTGAATAGAATAAGAAGCCTCATCACCCATACATTATTAGGTCTATTGATAATTGTTATTGTAATCCCACACTAATATGTTAGTGCACCTAGTATCTGGTAGTGGAGACTGCAATGCACCCCAATGATACACAATGAATTTAAAGATAAACATAACTGACTATAGGCATAAAATTCTTATTCCTCTAAGTCCCCTTATGTGGCCTAGTATATGGTAGAACATCTGGGGGTCGATGCAAAATTTTTCAATTAGAGGAATAAGAGCATCAACTATAGACCCTCATCCTAATACATGAGGAGGAAATCACATGCCTACAGATTCATCTATAAATGGTTGATGTCTGTCTAGGTAAAATATCACGTATAGTGTTTATATGTAGATATAAACAAGTTTGATTCTCAATATAGGTAGTTTAAGTGTGCCCACATGAAAATGAAGGGCTTTAGGAGTTGTCTAGACTATGATAGGCTATCAACATATCTAGGTTAAAGTTTATTGAGCTCATGTAGGTGATGGAATAAGAATAATCATAAGAAATTTTTTTATTCAATGAGATGATCCATTCTATGGGTTAAATTATTGATTAATTTCAATTAATAAATAAAAACGTGGTGTACTACCTTAGTAAATATTATATGTCTTTTTGTTGGGTTAACAAAATTAACTTCTAAAATTAGTATAATTAATTGTGTCTAATTTCGTGTGATATATAATAGATTACAGAAAATTGTTCACATTAAATGAGGATATACATTATGGGTTGGTGGTTTGAGTTACAAATATAACATTGGCAATTTTTTGGAAACTCATGAATTTGCGGGAATCATGTTGTTTTGATTCCAAAAAAATTATTTTCCCTACCAATATTTAAAGATTCGCTGGTGTCCAACCCCAAGGGTCATAGAATTGCACATGTGAAAACGGTACGAGGAAGGGGTAATTATTTAATCCAAGCATTCGAACCAATAAATGAAGGGATATATAGGTTTAGGATGATTATTAAATATGTCCAATTCTTGGGTTCTACTATCATAATAACAGAATCAGATGTGAAGAATGTTTATGAAGGTCGTCGACCATGTTTGAAAGCTATGATCCACAACATTAATACAATTATGGTTTCCTCTAGGATGTGTACCCCAGATGGTAGGTGGGTTGAGACTAAGGTTTGATGTCTTCATATTAGACTAATTTATTATTTTCATAAATGATATGGGATTTAGACTCAAATTATTCTAAATATTATGTTATTGTGATTGAGATGGATTATTAGGATGATTTTTGTCACTATTATGGCGACACAACTATGTATTAAGCATATAAATTTGGAAATCCAAAACAACTCAATGGTATTGATGTTTTTTCTCCACATTTACATTCCATCCCATGTGACACAAAATAATAAAGACCAATCATGATATGAGGAGGGTACTAATGTCACCCCATAAGCTTCATGTTTAGGTATATATAGCATAGAAAAATGGGGGATACTAATTAAAGGATATGGATATCAGACCATCAGTTACTATATTTATTGTCATAAAATATTCACTAAAGTGGAAGGTTTCTTATATAGTAATAAGAAAAAGGAAAACAAAAATGGAATTTGAAGACCACCTTATAATATGGGAACCCTCTAGGATTAATACACATAATTTAAGTTCATGATTCATAAACCATGGGTTTACTTAGGCTTATAGTCAAATATATATTACTAAATGTGGGATAATATAATATTACCATATATGATAGGCCATATTATTTAAAATGAGTCACTATCTCAGTTATTGAAGAGAAAGGGTAACCCATTTAAGGGGGAACATTGCATGTCGATGAGATGGGATGATTAGAGATTTAATGTTGGGTCAGGTGTATGAATTTTGATGACACTATATATGCCTCAAGGTAAGATTAAAGTTGTGCATAGTTTTAAGGGTTAAGTATTTCCATGTATACATAATTCCTATTCAAAAGGGGGAATCCTGTAAATACCTTTGTGAGAAAATTTGAATCAGTCCCAACCCGACATGTCATAGTGGGAGTCTCCAGTCTGGGAGAAGAGATGGGAATATAGACCAAATCAATGGATGAAATTACTATAAGGCCAATGTGTGTCACTATATATCCCATGAAATGTGAATTTTGACACACATAGTTTGGGGGAGATTCTCTTATCATTCTGAATTGTAAATTGAGAGTGGTTAAATGTAAATAATCCACTTAATGGGAAGTGTTAGGGGATCAGCATGTGTCAACGAATCATCTAGAACCCGATTATCGAATGGATTTTGAATTTATAAATGGGCCAAGTAAAATCCATTTGACTATCACTAAATATCATCTGATACAATAATAAATCCACACAAGGTTCTATAAGTGTTTCAATAGGTAACTAAAAAGAAAAAATGGGAGTTGTAGGTGGTCAATGACACTATGAAAGGGCTTTGCTCTTAATAATAGTGTAACACCCTAAAAATTTATTATATGATTACCTATAAATAAATTAATGTGTTTGATAGACTTCCCCACAGAAAACATATAACAAAAAATAAATTTGATGTATTTTATAAAAACAATTTCCATATAACATAACTAAAAACAATAAATTGAATTATCAAGAATGAGTATAGTTAAATTATTCCCAAAACATTTATAAAAATAAAAAAAAATTATTTTAATATCAATTAAATATAATTATTATTTTTAAAAAAATAATTTCATGATTCTAAAATATTTTTCTATAATTTCTGTTTTATTTAAAGAAACTAAGTATATAATATTTGAAATAAAATATAAAATTTTTTAAAATGAATTTTTAGATTATGAATAAATTAATTAGTACTATTTAGGAAATTTTATTACTGAATAACTAAAAAATCTAATGTTATTTTACAATATCAATACTTTTCCCCAATATTTTGGTATTTTATTTAAATACGGAATTATAAAATTTTAAAAATTTAGTTTCAAAAATGAAAATCATTTTTATAGAAATAATAATAATATTATATTTAATTATTTTTTCATATTTTTCAAAGAATAATTATATTTTGGATTTTTATAAAAGTAACGGTTTTTTGGAAACAAATATTATTAGTCAATATAACAAAAAATTTTGTAACATTTTATATACATAAGGTTAATATTTAAATTCCAAAAGTATTTTTGTAAGACAAAATATTTACTTTAAATGTATACTTTTAATTTATAAGAAATTAATTTTACGAACTCATATTTGATATTTTTGAAAATTAGTAATTTTTTATAAATTTTTTTTATTAAAATATATGTATTTAGTTAAAACATTTACAATTATCTCTATAGTGAATTAAATAAAATTAAATATAATTATAATTTATACTCAGTGGCTATAAATTATTTAATAAGGTCCTATTTATTTTAAATCATATAATTTATGTTACACTAGGTATTAAGTATTTACTAGGTAAAAGATATAATGATAAAACTAATAATTCAAAGGGTAAATGGTTTAAAACATGAAAAAAACATGTTTATAATTAATTGGATGATATATGTATCAAAATTATATTTTCCCCACTCTATTATTTCTCATCTATCAATCCAATTGATATGATTACTATGTGATCCCATTTAAGTTAAAATATTAAAAAAAATATTCTCATCACTTAAAAATGGTGCCACTCACCACCCAATCAAGATACTCTTCAATATAATATTTACTCATAGAAAATTACAATTTATCCTTTTTCTAGAATATAATTTCACATTATTGAGATTGTAATCACAATATATTATCTTATTACATGCATTTCATATTGATCTTCTAAGGAAATATAAAATATATCATGGTCGGTAATCATTATTACCTAACATATTTCATATCTATTTTCAATCAATTCTAGCCTTAAAATACATATGTATGGAAATACATATTTTTCTTTTTTACTTTGTTATTTTATTTTATTTAATAATCATTAATCATTATTTACTCTTTTCTATTAACATTATGAAACAATAATTTGTGTTTTGTCTGGACTATCGCCTCTATAACGAAGCATATTTTGATTTTCCTTCACCAAATTACAATAATGATATAAAAGATGAATTTCTTAAATAGTTATGATATTTATATCATAATTTATATTCGAAAATATTATGGATTATTACACCACTCTTCAATTCAATGGACAATGAAATCATGAACCATTATTGTGTGTAGACTACCACCTGCAGTGAATGATTGACTTTTATTTTTATTTTCATCATTATCTTAAATGGATGGTCAGTAGTATTCTATTATGATTGATATTTTTAATATTTTATAATTATGGTTTTTTATATAAAATTTTATAACATCTTAAGTATAAGATCAAAGAATGATTATCATTAATTAAATCATTGAAATTGATCGAAATAAGAGTAAAATGATCTCCACTTTATAAGTAATGGTTTTTTATAAATTATATTATATTTATAATTTTTTAATAATTATTATATATGAAACTATTAAGTACTATATAGGTTAATTATACTTCCTGTATAATGATATTACAACTAAACCACCTCATAATCATCCATTAATCATTGTAGCTTCATGTTTCTGTGTATTTATCAACCTACATGAAAATTAATTTTAATCTATATCATAAATGAATATGAGATATTATTTTGTTGATTAAAATTTTATCAATGGGTAAATATATTTTTTTCCTTTATGTTATGGTTGTAACAAAATTTAACTAATTAATTATCAAAACACATTTCATTCCTTTTGAATCAGTAAAATATGATCATCAGCAATTTCATATCAATAGTTTGTAACAAAAAGATCATGGATTGAAATTATACCCCTTATAACTATGATATAAATTTTTTTAGTGTATTTAATTATCATATAATTATTAAATTTGAAACAATAATGATTTCTAACACTATTTGTACCATAATAGTTCAATGCATTGAAAATTACTTACACATCGTGCTGAAAATAAGAAAAAAATAATGATAACATATCTTTGTAGAAATATTTTAAGAGATGTGAATAAATAATTGTAGCCATTCATAACTTTCCTTATAATTTATTTAATGAACTTATATAAAATTTTTAGGATTATTATTTTATATTTAGAATGAACCATGAAAAATTTAAGGGATTTCATCTCAAATTTCTTTCCTTGAGACATGTTTTATATTATTAACATTAATTCATTTATATGAATTACATACTTATTTTAGGTGGTATAATATCAGTAATTGTCTTTTAATTATTGGATATTAATTTTAATTAAAGGACTCTATTTTAAAATACTTTTTATTAAACTGTTACTCAAGAAATTAGGATTCTCTTTGTATCAGTTCTGACTCATTGACACACGACACATGTTTTGTGATTTGTTTTCATTATTTGTTCCTCAATTGATTTAATATCCCATGAATTATATATATATTATTTCATATTAATTAATAGGAATATTTAAGACTGATAAATATATTTTCTTCAAAAATATTTAACTAAAGGGTTACCGAATTTGTTAGATTTTTTGTTTACTCAATTTTATTTCATTGAGTTATGACCATTTATGTGAACAGATTTCATATAAGTTTGATATATTCTTTAATTTTATTTCATTATTCTGTATTCTATCATTTTGTAAATTTTTACAATATAATTTCTTTTTCAAAATGATATATAATTCATGGAATATATTTCCAATAAGGTTATGATAAATCAAATATATTTTCATGAAGTTACAATGTTTTATCATGAACTTTTATTCTTATATTTTGGGTCATTTTGCCCTAATATTTTAATACATAGTATGTTATAATAAAAAAAATCAAATAATTTTTTTACTGAAATATTTGTTTTACACTTTTTACAATGTGAGTTTTTCATAAATTTATTTTTGAAAATAATAAAAATGGGGTTTCCATTCACATTAACATGTTCTTCCTCCCTCTACTCATTTATCTAATATTAATTTTTTTGATTTTCATGGAAATTTTATTGTGTATAAGGATTTATATTAATTGTTTTCAATTGGTTTTATGTTAAATTTTCAAACGTTTCTTTTAAAAAGGAAATGTTTGTTTTAATTTTTTATCAGTGTTAAAAAAATCTAAATGGTCATTCTTTTTTACACATATAATTTCCTTATTATATTCAAAATGATTTGGTATCATTAAATTTATGTTAATCAATATGTTTTTAAATATATATACATAAATTATCAATTTGGTGAATGAACTCATGGTATCAAACAATCCCATCCTTGATCCTTTCAACAGTTATAACATTTGAAGAAATATTTTTGTAACGGTTTTTTTCATTTATCTAAACACCCTCTATATTTAATTTTTTTCTCTGGTAATATGTTATTTTTCAACCATTTACTTTCCTTATTTTGATATATTATTAGCATGTTATACAATAATTTATATATCCATATACCAATTACCTTATACTGTGTGAATACCTCTTTTTAAAAATTCATATTGGTGGATTTTCACCAAGAAAAAAACATTTATTTATTAGCATGAGGAAATGTTTTTGGATTCTAATTTTATTTATTCTAATATGGATGATTATTAAAAATTATAATATTTATTGCCTAAACAACCGCCTTATTTATCGATATGGTTTATGATCATTTCATCCCTTTTATTAACATTAAGAAATCATCTGATATTCTTGATGATTATTGAATACTAATATGGGTTTTGTATGTATTGGCATTCATTATCATTCTTTATATAGATATTTGTTTTTTTATTTAGTATGAGGTAACTTAGGAAATTATATCCAAGGTCATGTCAACTCTTATGGTAAAATAATTGTATTTAATCCTATGACAGATGGGTCAATGAATAATATAACCCTTTGATGCATTGAAAAGTCTCGTGAAAAAAATATTATTTGGGGTTTAGGTTCTACATCTTCCCAAAACTAGATAGTGTCTTCCCAAAATGCATTTAAATTATTTTTTTGATGTCCAGCAATATGAATTTCATTATTATGTGATTAGATATAATTTATATATATTTTTCATCTATTTATATGTATATAGAGTTCTCGTAGTTTTAGTTAATTATTGAGTTATTTTCATAATCTATTACTCCCATATAATGTATACTAGGATTATGTTTTTATTATATTTAGTGACATATGTCCCATGAGAAGAATTTGATTTCACCCCTTTCTTATGATTCCAGTCCATATGTTATAAATAATAGTTGTACACTTGATATATTTTGAAGGATATAATGTTTGGATGTATTCGGGGGATATTTTTATTACTCATTTTTTATTAATAATTTTATTATATAGTGGGAAAAAATTCAATTAGTTGACTAATACATGGGATTTATGATTTATGACTTTTTATTTCTAATTATCTAAAGATGTAATGCTAAAATTTTGGTGAATTTTTGTAATTTAATATTTTATTTATGTCATGTAATTATGGGATTGTTATGTAAGAAAATAAATAGTTGGTATATTATCCAGTGTGTAATGTATGTGTTTTAGGGAACTGGATTTTAGAGTGTAGGTTTGGGGTGTTATATTTTCTATCAAATTGTCTTTATATTATTTTGGATGTTAAGATGTTTTTTGACGATGATATTGAGCTTCATAAGTTATATTTGATTAGGGATTAAAGGATATATAAAACCATTCATAAGGTATATAATTTAAAAGTATGGTAATAATACACATTTATTATACGGAATATGATACGTTAAATTTTGTGAAAACCATAGGGATAATATTTAGTGTGAATAAAAAGTATAGGATTACAATAAAATTTTCTTTTATAGTAGATATTCAGTGTTCATCCAAAAAATTACATGTATTTATAGATTCTACATGGGGATAAAAAATCTCAATCATATGTACATTGTGTAAATAAACCTAAAATGTAATTTCTGTTATTAACTCAATCATCCCCTAATGCCTAAAAAGGTATCTTTAATATATTAATCATTAAATACTCCTAGGAGTATTATTTAATTAATTAACTTTATATTTATTGACTATTATTATATATGTGTATATGTTTTTGTTAAATACCTTAATAATAAAGTTACAATGGATGAAAATAGATTGAAACATAGTGATTTATAAGTTATGGTATATATTAATATGAATTCTCATTCCCATATAAAGTATTAGTTTTATTTTGATATCAAATATTTCAATGATTTTTGGGTTTAAAATATTTTAAATTTGTTTTTGGTAATCTTTGATCTCTTATTTTTGAATTATGTTAAGAAGTATGAGTGAAACCAACTTAATGTAAAATGGGTTTAACCAATGATAATATTGGTTATACTATATGAGATATATGTTGAACATATTGCATTCCAAGTTAAGTTGTAAGCACTATAGGATTACATGATATTGATATTATTTGAGAAATATTGAGGTTACATTTTTTATAGATATTTATTATAATTATATTATAATTATCTTAACTCATAAATGAACTCAAAAATACACAGACTTGGTGAAATATGGATTCTAGTAAAATTTCAACTGAAGATGTTGATGAAGGAATGGATATTCAATTTCCTCCAACTAAAAAATATGAGAAGAATCATGTGGGAAAGTTTTTTAAAGGTAAATTTAAATTATATAAGTTTTTATATCTAGTTCATTAGAAACACAAGTGTATGGGAAAAATATAGAGTGCATAAATATGTTTTTTGAATTTTAAGAGATTAAGATATTATGTAACACAATGTACTAATTCAATTTCCATGGAGGGAAAACCCCTAAAAACTAAGCTAACAACTAAAATAAAACAAAACTACGACTAATTAGTCAGATAGTGAGTTCTTATATAGATTTTTTGTTTCTCTATATAATGTATTATTTCACCATGTACTAGATAACGAGTAATAAATAAAACACCTTGAATAATTATTAACATATAAATCTTTTTCTTGGTTTTTGGGAATTTATTTACTATTTATAAATATCTTATTACCATAAAATAATGTTATTTAAAATTATTAATATTTAGCTTCCTTTATAAAGTGCTCATAATAAATTTTCATATAGATTAATATCATTCAACATCCAAAATAAAAACAGGATCATCTAGTGGTTTATTTTAAATTATGAGTTCATAATAGAAATTACCCGGATCATATGATTAAAATTTAGAAGATGTAATTAATTTAAGGTGGATAGTGAAACACCCTATAATTTTAATATATTGTTAAATTTAAATAAATAAATAAAATTATAGCTTCTTCCACACACAAGACAGAACTAAAATGAAACTACAGTATGTTATACTAGAAAAAAAATATTAAGTATGTCCATTACAACTTATCTATTGAATTATCACGAATGAATTGTAAAATAATTTTCAAATATTTATAGAATGAAAATAATATCTATTTTCAATATGAATGAAATTTAATATGTTTCTCTAAAACTACTATAAAATCATTTTATGCTTCAAATATAATTTTCTAAAATTTGTGATTTATTTAACAAAACATAGTATATTGTGAATAGATAGTAATTATATATACTTTTAGTTTATATAATTTATTTTAAATAAATTAACATGTATTTTACTATAAATAAGAATAATAATTTTTTTAGGACATTGATAATATATTTTCCAATACGAATAGTTTTCCACATTATTTTTTGGATATTCATTTATTATAGAATTATAAAAAAATAAAAATTAATTTTTTTAAAAAAAATTATACTAATAATCATAATAAAATATTAAGATATTTTTTTATTTTTCAAAAAAGATTGATTTTTAGGTGATATTAGTGTTTTTACAAATAACATCCCATTCGAAATATTATTTTTATATATTCTAAGTTGGAATATTATGAAATATTTTTAAGGTAAAATATATATTTTCTTAGTCACATTATAGTTTAATTTTTTTAGTTTAATTTAGAATCCCATATTTGATATTTTATAACATATGTAATATTTTTTAAAAAATTATTTTCCATTTATTAAACATTTTTCTTTAAAATATATTTTTATTATTGTTATATTTTTAATCAAAATTTATGGATTTACAATTTCTAACCCCTAGGTCATAATTTTCTAATAATAACTGCATTATTTTTTAGCTTAAAGATTGCGTTACCTTAGGTAAAAACGAGTTATAGTGTTAAAAACATAAAACTATAAATATAATAATTAAATTTTTAAATAGCCTAACACATGATTTAAACAAGTATATAATTAATTTTATGAGGTCTATATTGAACTAATATTTCCCCTATCCTTTATTACTAAATTGTAGAGCCACATTATTTATTTAAAATTTGGTCACATTATATTAATTTATAATATTTTAAAAAAAATATCATTCTTAACATTTATAAAAGTGTCCTCCCACAAACCCTTATAGAAAATACTAAGAATTAATTTTCCTACTTAAACCCTTCAATTTTTCATTTCTACATAATACTCATTCACTCTCTTAAAATTCTGGTCACAAGATATTAGATTATTTCATAGATTTCCTAGGGATCTTCAATGGAAATCTCATTGTGCTCAATGTGAGTATTCATTTTTACTTAACATAATTTATTTCTATATTTGTTTTAAATGGATAATTTTTAAACACATATGTAATTAAATATTTATTTCTTATATTATAAATTTTTTAATTTATGGAAATTATCATTAATCTATATTTCTTTTTTTCTATTAAAAAAATTATAATTATTGTGTTGTGTAGACTACCTCCTAAATTATGAAAATGGTTTTATATTCCTTAACCATAATTAAATGATGATATAATAGTTTAATTTATTAAATATGTTAAATATATATCATGATTATTATTCTAAAACTTTAAACAATATAATTTCTTTCACCCTATCTAAGGAAAATGAAATCATCAACCATGCGTATCTGTGGACTATCTCCAACATAGAATGAATTATTTTCAATATTCGTTTCATTAAAACCATACATGGTTGGACATAAAGATGGTATTAATGTATATATATGACTTTTATAAAACAATTTTTGTTATTTAATGGTATATTTTGTATCGTATTAGTGATATGATCCACAAAAATGTACTCAATCATTTCAAATGGTTGAACTAGGGGGAAATGATATATTATTTCTATGTCATGGATTTTAGTAAATTATATTCATCCTATAATAATTTTAAATTATAATATATCACACTAATTGTACACAAATAATATCATTATGCTTTTTTATAATGATATTAGAACTAATACACCTCATAATAATCAACAAATAATTATAGGTTCTCATTTATGTTAATTTAACCAGCAAATTGAATTGTACTATGAATTTATATCATGAATGACTATAAAAATTTATTTTTATAGATAATATGATATAAATTTATAAATTTGTTATATTGATATGTTTATAACAATAGTTAAGTCATTAATTAAGAAAGACACTTTAATAATTTAAGAATCATAGAAAATTATCATCGTCGACTTCATCTAAATTTTTTATATCCAAAAAATTTGTGGAATAAAATTATACCTAATGTAATTATAATTTAATTAGATAAGAGTTATATTAATTTTCATGGAATGATGAAATTTTTAAAATGAATAGATCCCCGAACTCTTTTAATGAAACTAGTTTGATGTGATAATGATTACTTTGACCCGATGTAGAAATTTGCAAAAACTAACTCATATAAATATACTAATAATAAAGGGGGAATCTAAATGTTATATATTTTAATAAAGTTATTGGGTACATATTTAATTATCTTAATTAAAATTTTCATGATGTTTAGTGCAAGTTCATAATGAATCAGAACCATGGTATGGTATTTTATCCAAAATTCATCTATTTAAGGATTTTTTTTAATATGAACCCAATTTCATTTATGGGATGTATGTATTAAATATATGTGCTATCATATCAAGTATTTTATTTTAATAAAGTTGTGTTAATATCAATTAAAATACATCTTTTTCAGGGAAATTTTATTATTATGTTACGAAAACTCTAACAGTTTCCTTGGTCTCAATTTTAATTCTTTCAGACGCAATACATGTTATGCACCATGTTTCCATTGTATTTTTTTTCAATTACTATAACATTAATGTTATATAAAATATATTCTAGTAATTTTTGGAAAAAACTATTCCAAATAAATATTTTTTATTCAAATATCATTTGATGCAAGGATTAACCTAGTTATACGAGTTTTTTGTAAGTCAATTTTAATTACTTGAATTATGATTACTCAATTGAAGATATTTCATATAATCTGGGAATATTATTCCATTTGATTGTTTCACATGGTATTATATTATTTCATTTTCTTTAACCATATAAAATCATTTTAAAATTCCGTATGATTCATATATTATGTTACCCAAAATGAATATTTATAACTAAATTCTATGTTCATTGAGTTATATTGTTTCATCGGGATCATTTGTTTTCCATGCATGGGTTCTCTGACATTATTTTTTATTTAATGTCATTTTATCATCATATTTTCAGAAATGATGGTTTAATTCATATGATATTTTTACTCTTCTTTCATGATATTTCTAGAAAAAAATACTTTATGAATAATAAAAAATATAATTTCCTTTCACTTTATCATGTTCTTTCTTCATCTTTTCATTTATATATTGTAAAAATTTTTATTTTTAAGGATCTATTTAGGGATGTATTTTTTAATTTTTTTAAAGGGTTTCATGGAACCTTCTCCAAATTTTATTTTTAAATTTAATTGTATATTTTTAATTTAAGACAATGAAATAAATTTAAAAGATATTTTATTCACCTTAATTTTATTTTTCATATTCAAATGGATTTTCCCTATTGAGATTTAATTTACATTGTTTTTTTGGTTTTTAAATTTAAATATAAATATATATATATATATATATATTCATTTGGGAGATTGAACTCATTGTATCAGACAATTTAATTCATGAATTCCCCTTTTTTGATTTTTTTAATTCATTTTTTTGTGAGGGTATTTTTGATTTATTTAGACACATTCCAATGTTTTCATTATTGAATAAGTGATATTTTTTTCAACCATCCTATTTCTTTATTATGATGACTTATTATCATGCTCATTTAGTGTTGAGATAATCATATAATAATTACTCATTATGAAGTGAACAACTAATTTTGAATATTTATATTAGAGGATGTCCACCTATAAAAAACATTTATTTATTAAATTGGGTAAAATGATTAGTTTATGTCATTATTATAATATAGATGATTATTGGAATGTTCTCCACATATTTTTTTACCATCCACCTTTTTTATCTGGATTGGTTATAAACATGTTATAATATTTATTGAAGTGGGTAAATTTATTTATATTTGGGATGATTAGTAACTTCCACACTGGGATTATTATGTTTATACATGATTTATATTTTATCATACATATAACTCTATTTTTATTAAGTAATAGGTTCTTTAATGAATGATAAGTAAATTCTCTCTTACTCTTATAGTTAATGAATTGTACTCAATCAAGTTATCATTAGGGAGTATAATTTAATATCCCATAAATGTATCAATAGGTATCTAGAGACAAATCTGTTTGGGTTTCACGGTATAAGACGTAGAATAATAATATATTTTATGGTTACAAGGTCTTGAAAATATATTTGTATATCCTCTATTATTCTTTCCATCGGTGAGATATTATTATCGATTTATATTCAAGTTTTCATTTATTTTAATGCATATGGTATTCCCTCAGTTTCAGTTGATTTTGGAATTATTCAGATAATTTATTCCTACCATATTATGTATACCATGACTCCATTTTGTACAACATAGGTTTTATATCTTCCCCACTGAGAATATGATACACTAGTTTCATATGTTTCAATTAATTAGGTTATAAAAATTAGTGTATGTGATATGTTAATAAGGATATCACATGTGGATGTTTTTATTGGTGATGTTGAAACACCATATTAATTAAATAGTTTCCAATAAATTGAACTAAAATATAACACTTTCGAAAAAGAATGGTATTTTTTAGTTAATGTTTGGTCTTAATTATCTAAATATACAGACATAAAAGTGTTTTATAATGTTTATAATATAATATTTTCCAAAATTTATTTAAATAATGGATAGTTATGTATCCAAAATTACCATTTTTATTGGAGAAAATATGTAATATAAGTGTTTATGGAACCATATTTGAGACTGTAGGTTTGGGGAATCACACAAATCATTATGTCGTTTTAAATCATGGGTTAGTTATGGTACCATGTGTTATAACATCATGAGAAAATGATTTTATCCTTGTACATAAATTTCAAAGGATGAGGATGATAACCATGTAATTTAATGTCATATGGTAATGGAAATGATCATGTATTTTAACATTATACGGTGAGGAAAAAATGTCTTGAAATTTAATGTTGTGCTGATAAGACTATTATGGGTTATATATTTAAAATTCATTAATCTATAAATATTGTTGGGTTTTCAATTTTATAGTCATACAAATTTTTTTGAAAAGAGGATCAACAATTTTGATATGGTTTGCCTCAATCATTTTAGGAAACTGATAAAATGAATGTCTCTTAACTGAAATGTGTCACACTTGGAGAGAGAGAAACATGACATTGATGATTACTCATATTCTATGAAATATCATTAGAAGTAATTTTTTTTATGATTAAATAATTATTTGAACTACAGTATGTAAATCCATAATGATAGAAAATTAGTGGGGTTTGATTTCAAGATACCAATTGACCATGCTAATTTGCAGAGATGCATGAGTGGGTGACACAAATGGTGTCAAAATTTCACAAGAGAAAAGTGATGTGGGAAAATGATAACTATGTGTTGAGATGACTAAATTTATGAGTGGAATAATATACAATATTATGATGATGATTTACCACATTTAAAAAAATTAAACCACCAGACCCTCCGAACTGGGTGTAAAGAATGTTTAGGATAAATGTTGACCATTTTTGACAAATTGGACCCACTATATTTGTTGAGACAAAGTCCTAAAAATAAGTTGGATTTAAAATATTATGATAATGGATGATTTTTATTATAAATTAAGATAAATATTCAATTATTTGGATTCAATTATTTCATATAGATTTTTTATTTCATTTAGTGAATAAATATTGTATATGTAATAAGGGATACAGTGGTTGTGGTTTCAAATTTTTTTCAATAGATAAATAATTTTAGAACATTCACATTCCTATAAAGTATTTTTAGATATTAGGTGATGGGTTTATTGGTGTTTGGATATAATTGAATTATAATAGAACATTTATTAAATTTTGTTGAATTATTTGAAAAAAAATTATTTTTGGATCTTCAGGAATAAAATTTCAAAATGGTTTGAATGTAGTGTAAATTATGGATTATATAGAGTTCAAGTAAAATCATTATAGAGTTGAAATGTTTTTAAAAAAACTATATATAGAGTTTGGATATATATTTTTTATTTATATTCCCCAGTTACTGTGAATTCTAGGAAAATAAATGAAATTTAAAATTGAAAATAAACCACAAAGAGTTTTCATGGGCCATGAAGAGTTCATGTGAACCATTAATTGATGGTAATGTATACAATATATAGAAAAAAATATCTTAGTAAATTTAACATGTACTCAACATCAATTTCATTTTTTCATAATTCTATGGTTGAATTGTTTTAGATATACGGTCTAATATAGCGTTGTTTCTAAACACTACAAAATTTCGAGGATCCACAAAATTAATAGTTATAAACCAATAAAACACTATAAATTACCATCGGTTGAATTCAATGAGAAATTTTGGATTAATGTTTTTTCAAACTGTTATTAATCTAAGATAAAATTTTTAAAGATGAATAATTATTAAATTAAAACAATTATCATGATAAACTTCTTGTGATTTCAGAAATACTAATAAATTTAAATGATGAAGTGTTTTTTGGTATAATATTAAGCAACAAGTGAATTTTCCATGATTCCAAAAGACTCATGAATGTATGTTCTCACTGTTATTTTGTGTAAATTTAAAATCCATGGAGATTAACATAAATAATTTCAAAAATTGTAAAGAATGAATAAGTTTGAAATAGTTTCTTCATTTTTCATGTAATAATATATAGTTATGAGAAAACTTGTTCATATCGAAATTTAAAATCAAAGAAAATATTTTTGATAATTAAATTGTAAATTTTTGTAACAATTTAATTGTATTTGGATGAATAAAAAATGTGGAAGTTATAGGATATTATTTATGTGGATTTTTATGAGTAAATATTCATTGTGGAATAATAAAGAGATATTGTAATGAAATTGAAAAAATATTAAGAGAGTTTGATATGATGATTATAGATGGGGGAGAGAGATTTAAAGGTTATTCTTAGATATAAATATATTTAAGAGACCATTTTTTAAGGATATATAGTCAATTATTTATGTTTTTAGGTAGTTTTAGGTAAATAATTTGAAAATATTTCAAAATATTTTGATGAAATGAAATAGGAAGAATATATCATTACATAAACAACTCAAAAATAGTCATTATTATAAGAGTGTTATGTTGTTCACCCAGTTTAAAATTAAAAATTATTATATTCACTGAATCATTGTAAATATTCATAAAAATTATTTTTGAGGTTATATATTACTCATTTTATAAATATAGGAAAATTCTAGTGCACATTGTGTTTCTAGTGAGTTTGGTATCAAACAAATGATAGTACTCCTCCCATTGAGTGGTGAATTTTAAAAATTGATAATCTATTATTATTTTATGTTTGAATGTGTGTGGATATAAAACATTACTCGTCATAAACTATGGTAAAGTAATTCTTGAATGAAATACAAAAACCCAATATCACTAATTTATCTCTTTCTTAATGGTCACACAAATATAATGGTTAGTAAAAATGTGTTATCAGAGCTTGGATGACAATTTTTTCACATATTATTTTGACGTATTCATTAGAAGAAGGCTAAATCAATAATTTAGCATAGAAATAATGGATAATTTAAATTTTCAATAAAATATTGGGATTCCACCATTTTGGAGGAAATTTTATCTTATTTGGTTGGAAAGGATGTTTCCATACATTTTTTCTTTCTCTTATGATGTATTGAAAACTTTAATTGATATAATTTTACCATGTCCTACTTTTTTTATAAAAATTGTAGAAATATATTTTATGAAGAATAATGGTCCTAATAATAATTTTATCTTGTAATATCTTTCATCGATTGAATTTATGCAATTCAATGGAATTAAAAAAAATTAAAACAATATTTTGTGATAAACTAGAGAATAAGTATGAATATAAATCCAAATTGAAGTGGGAAAAGTAATAGTCATTGAATATTAAATATAAAGTTACCCATATTTGGGATAATAATACTATTTAATTATTCTTCACATTGTCTGATGAATTTATGTGCACAATCATAGTCCATGGAGATAAGTATGATGATTCTACAATTATAAAAAAGATCATATGTTCATTATCTCAAATGATTAATTTGAAAGTATATAATTTATAATAAAAATATATATGTGATATACCTTATAATTTCATAATATTTATTATTTCTTCATATGAATTGAGGAACGATAATTTTTTCAACGAAAAAAAAATTTAAGAAAGGATATTTCCATCATTGCCTCAAAAACTAAGAAGTGAATAGTATTGTTTTGTTTGAAGAATAATCATGTTTACCATGAAATGATAAATATTTGGAAGATATATTTGGTAATTTAATTTCCCATATCTAAATAAAAAATAGGGGAGGAAAAGGAAATGATAAGGAAAATTCTCCTCTAAATTTTTTAGGTGTGGTGTCTTTTAGTTATTTATAAGAAAATTTTCAAAATAAAAAAAATTTGTAGATAATTATAAGGAATAGGTTAATCCTGGAATATTCTCTAGGAATAAATATAATGTATAGAAACATTTATTATAAATATATGTGTTATTAGATAACAATATATAAAATGAGAATCATATGGTCAAAATGATGTCAAAACAATGAAGATTAAGTTGAATTTGATATTTCCAGTGATAAAAATGGTGAAAAAATCACTTTGAAAATTAAAAGAGGAAATGTTTAAAAGTGATAAAAATAGACTTGATAAATAATTTTATGGTCTTCTTATGGAGTTATTTTTGAAGGAAAAAGTTATGTAGCATCAAAAATGATCATTAAACTAGATAAAGTGATAATAAAATTATATGAAATAGAATCATCCATATAATATCATGGATTGAGTTTTAAATAATGAATGGAACCAAATTGATAATAGATATTGATATAAAATACCATATGTTTTATTATGATAATAAAATCAACATTGATATGGAATAAATGATAAACAAAGTATATAATCATATTCAATTGAATTTGATCACAAGAGAAAAATAATCGGATAAGTGTGTATCCAAATTTTATAGTTATATTCTATAAAATATTGAAGGTTAAAATAGGATTGTGTTTCAATAAAAAAATATATCATCCAATAAGTTTAAAAATAATGCTTAAAGTTTTTTATAATAATAAAATAAAATAAAAACCATTATTAAGAACATGTTTTTTCATAAATTCCTTGATAGTTATGAAAATAAAAATTCTAGGAACACCAGATTCAAATCAATAATAGGAAAAATTAGACACAAAAATTGGTTTATAAAAATAGAAATATGAATAATAAAATGTTAATTCTTTCTAATAATTTTGATTCAAATTAAATATATCATATGTAACATAAATAAGTTAGTAATACAACTTGCAACATTTGATGAGCATGCTTTTTTCAAAGGTAATTTTCATTCAATTGATTATGTTTTTATTTTCATTGATTTGAGAATATTAAATATATTTTTTGAAATTATTATATTCAAAAATATATATTCTTAAGAGTCTTTTTAATTAATGTATTAGTGGGAATTATCTAGTTTCGAGGATGGAATATATGGAAAAATTCAATTTCTTATTAAAAATTTCAAAACATATTTAATATTCTTCATGATGTCTGTGGATGGTGCCACTTCTCATTCACCTTGAAAATTAATTTATCATCATTTTACAATAAAAAACCATATTTTCTAATACCCAGAATATGTAGTAGAATAAAAGAAATTATAAGTAATTTTTTTTAGTTTTTGAAGTCTCTCTCAAAGAATACAATGGAGAGGTTCTATGGATCATGGATACTATATGATCATATAACATGAGAGTATATTTAAAACTATAAAAATATGTTGTAAATTGTAATAAAGTCTCAATTGACATTGGAAATGTTGGATTAATAAAATATAAATAAGTTTTACTAACTATTATTTGGAAAAAATTGACATCTAAAAAACACTTTATATTTGAGAGACTGAAAAAAAAAATAATTAATTATTTCATAGAATTCTAATTTAGTACAGAGTTGTTTTTATGAATGATGTGTTATTGTTTAATACTAAAAAATATTAAAGATGTTTGAAAATATGATAGAATATTAGTGGTTATTTATTCATGTGGTTTACGCTGAAAATTCATTTAACTATTGTATGAAAAAAATCCTTTTATTTCACTAAAGGATTGGTTATATGAGAATATAGGATAAGTGTAAGATCACTAATGGATAATATTTTCGTGATTCTCCCATGATGAAAAGAGTAAGATATTTTATTTTATTAATTTGGTGAAAGGGGAGATTAAAAATTCATTACACAAGATTATACAAATTAAATTAACTCAATAATTTGAATAGATGTATTTCGACATTTTTGGGACCATGATATGGAAGATGGAAAATGGGTATAAGTACTGAATTTATTATATCTGTAAATTTTCATGAATTAATTTTATTATTTTTATAAAAACCTAATCAAATGATCTTTGTAATGCCAATATTATTCAAGAATTTCATATAAATTGTGTGTATACTTCTTAAAGATACTCTAGATTAATAATGTTTTTGGGTACTCTAATTAAATATTTAAATCTTATATTGAAAAATAAAAACTATCTATAATTCCAGTGAGAAATATAAATAATATAAATATGTTATTGTGGATGTAGATAATATTATCTTAGGGAATATGCCTAAAACACTTCCCTTTGAGAATTATACCTATAAAAAATTTAGAGGCAATAAATTGAGGAAGTATTTTATAAAAAAATTAATAAAAATTTATAGCAAGACCCCATATGTGTTATAAAATGGGGATACTCTATGATTGAAGTATCTTAATGATTCTATTTTTTTCTTCCTAAAAGGTGTAAATCAAGAGATTTTTTACCCCTGGTGTATTTTTGGAATTTATCTTGGGTATTCACCAAATAGAAAATTATATTATTTGTTATAATCCGAATAAAATAATAATGTTTTATTCTTAAAATATAAATATTTTGGAACATTTAATAAATTAAGTTGTAGAATATAAAACATGATATATAAGTCATATTGATTATATTTCTTTCGAACAACATATTGAATTTTTAGATATATATGAATGTTATGAATATATTCAGGTCGGTGAAGAATATTCATTCACTTCAAACCATGAGAAGCCGCTTCATTCATCTAATACCAGGATAATATTTCAAGTATAGGTCCAACATGTTTTTGGAAATAAAAGAAATTTGGTTCCATGTTTGAAAACTCAAAGGGCAGTAGCTCAATCATCATTTCTATCTTAATTTGAATATAATGATATTAAAGAAGAATTTAGGCAACAAGTGTGTTATGCATAAATAGATGAATTATTAAAATTAATATAGAAGGGTAAAAAACTGGATTTAGTTCCCATAATAATAGAAAATATGTTTAAATTAGTGTTTATAAAAAATTAATGCAAACAGAAATTTTGTGAGGAATAATGAGATTTTTGTTAATGATGCATTTTTACAGTCATAATGAGTAGACTTCGATAAGACTATTTTACCAATATTAGGGTTTAAAACCATTATAATTTTTCATTTTATTTTTTTCCATAGGTAGTTTTAGATTTTTCAAATGGATTTCAAGTTATTCTTCCTCAATAGTGTGTTTGAAGATGAGGTATATATTGATAAACATTGTGGTTTCGTTCTAGGAGGAAATGAGAATCATTTTTTTATATAAAATATTAACTTATATCATTTTACACAAGGTCCATGATCTTGGTATTTAAATTTTTTCTCATTCCTAATGAATTTAAATTTTAAATAAGGGGAGTGGACAGAAAAGCAATATATCTTGGATAACAAAGAGTAATCTATCGTTGTTATTTTTTATATAGATGATATACATTTTTAGAAATGATAAAGAGGGTTTTGAGATGTTCCAAAAGAATAATAATAATTAATTTGTTTAAAAAAATTAATTCCATACATTAAATAGAAGGAAATGTTGGATAGAATGAAACATTTCAAATAAATTAATTAAAAATATTTGATTATTTTAAATATAGAGATTAAAATATAAATAAATATATCATGAAAATTGGGTAGACTTAGGTCACTATGGTTTTCCACTAAGATACACATACTCTCAATTACCTAACCACATATAATTATTCTCATTCAAGAGCGTCTGGAGAGTAGGAATAAAAAGATCTAGTTGTCACCAATCCATATCATTATATTTCATTTGAGTAATTGTCATATAATTTTCCATTGGATAGGGAGGATAGGTTATGATTGTAGTACTTCTCATAGTCTACCAACCTGAGAACATGGGATTCTAATTTTTTATTTCCATTCTAATTGTATCACATCACATATACAATATAGAGTATATTTCCTCAACCAATCACACACCAAATAGTTTATCGAAATAAATATTCCCTCTCTAAATATTGTCATTTTTATATCAATGAATATGATTATGAAATAATAATGAATATAATTCAACCCTAAATAATACAAAATAGTAAAATTTCTTAATTAAGAGGCCCTTACTAATTTATAAAAAATTTCCAACCAGGGTTTGATTTATGTTTTAGAAACAACACAAAAAAACACATTTATGTTGTTATACCCATAAACACACAAAAACACACACTCACACACACACAGAGATATATATATATATATATATCAAATATTCACATATTCTCTTCTAAATTTGTTCACATGTGTTCATATATATGTATACGTATGTATTTGAATAAAACCAAAATATATTTATACACACACACATAAATATATATACATATTTCAAATTTATTTTTAAAACAATGCGACCTTTACAAACATCATTTTTTTGAACATGGTAGGACCTAGATTTTTAATTCAAACATCTCCCTAAACATATTAACTATTATTATATAGTCATTTAGGCTTTCACAAAAAAAACTGGTGTGTAAACTTAATGAAAACATATTAGTAAAAAATAATATTATGTGAATATACTTTAATTGTAATTTGAATCAAGCGAAACATGATTACTAAACCAAAACCCCTTAAAATAAAATTATTATTAATAAATTATATACGAGTGAGGTATTATATGTGAAAGTATGAATGATTCTAAAAACTAAATTCCATCAACATTGTTAAATCAACATACAACTCACATTCATTGAAAACAATGTCACTATCGCACATCTATGGAGTCCAAGACACCCTAATGAATATATAATAACCCAAAAAACACTTAATATTAAATTAAAATCATGATATATTAGAATAAGAAAACCAGAAATTGCTTTATCAAAATTTTAATCCTTATCCTTCAATAGATGTATAAATAATCATCCCCAATAAGGGGTCACAAACCAAAATCATCAATAATCTTCAAATAAAAAAAAATGGGTAAAAATTAGAATGGTTTATGCACACTGCAAGTTATATATAAAAAAAGGCAAAGAATAATTGAGTGATGTTGAGGGATGCTAACGAAAGTTGACCACATCCATAATTTTGGGGAGATACATCCAGATTGGTTTGTTAAAGTGATGGAGAAGAATGTAATGAGGGACCGGAATCATGAAATGGGATCCCCCTATGCTTTTGTCTGCCTCTTATAATAGGGGGAAGGGATAGTTTTTTTAGGATTTTAATTTCTTTTATAATTTTGATTTTCAATGATCGGTGACATGTACTGTTAACAAAAATTGTGAAACCCTCAATACGAACAACAATGAAATAACATGGTTCTTCAACATGGTTGAATTATCCATGCACCAATTATGAGAAAATGCATCATCCACGAATTTTTGGTCCCTTATACAGTTGTCAAATTGTTAGATTAATAGTGTTGGTTTGTTTTTTCCATGTATCAAATAATAATATTAAATTTTCACGTGGATTCCATCCAAAACTCAATGCCAATAATAAAAAAATAATTAAAAATAATAAAAAAATTATGATTAGGGTGTAAATAATCTCCCAACCAATATTCGTTCTTATACTAGAAATCGTAAAATAATTTAGATCATCAAAAGGAAGGACAATATGAGTCCTCCTCAACAAATACTAAATCTATAATTACCCATGGAATACCATTACCATCACCATGATCAAAAAAAGGGCACTAGAAGAAATAAAACTCAACGACTACCCAACCCAATTCATTTCTATACGAAACTCAAAGTGTGATATCAAAAATAAGGCACCATTTATCACAAAAACCATAGTTATTTCTCCACTATTTTTGAATTTTGTCGAATATACTCCTCCTAAACTAGACCCAAGGTTAGAAACTATGCCCAAAAAATTTAATCATTAATAACATGAACACTTAAATACCTCAAATGACACTTAAAATCTAATCACAAAAGTACAAAATCCTCACATGGATGAAATTAAAATTGAATGTGATATGTGGTCACCCCACCATTATATTCCTCTAAAAAATGGACATATAATTTGAGTCCCCCTGAATATAAAAAAAATTAGCTGAGAGAAGATCCAAATAGAACATTTATAATTGAGACACACAATCGAGAACACACAAATAAATGTACATTGATTCAAAAAAAATATTTCTAAAAACATAAGAAAAATACATCCAAGAATAAATAAAAATAAAGAGTACTAAATGAAATAGAAAATGGATCCATGAAAATTAGTTCATACAAAATTTCACAAACAATGGTAGTTAATGAAAGCTATAGGAAAATAGTGGAAGAGGAAAAAACTTGGGGCCTTATACCAAAAACAATGAGACCCTAGTGAACTCATATGAGAAAATAAGGAATCATATAGTGTATAACCTACACTAGGTGTATCAACCTTATCTATTCCCATGAATTAACCCAAGACATACATTCCTAAATCCCTCAAACAAACTATAAACAAGACTATTATATCTATAAAATGAATGGGAACCACTTATTAATAAAGATAAAACATCTCAAAGATAGTAAACATATTACCAAGAGAACTGAAGGGAAGATCACAAATTTATTCCATCTAATGGCTCTAAAATGTATCAACTAAAAATGTGAATATTTGACTTTACCACTGAACCTAGATTTTGGTTTAGGTAGTAAACATAATGATAGTGACACTTAATGACAAGACACATGCCTCAAGGATATCCTAAGACATGAACATCCCCCATCCCATCCAAAACTTCTAGGAAGTTTCTCATAAGAACATAATTATCTAGTTTTTAAAATCACACATCATCTTTCAACTAACCCAATACATATTAACCTATACGAAAAAATAATCCCAACATATCAAGATCATCACCACCTAACATCAAAACACTAATAAAAAATCATCACCGACTATAAGATTCAACAAATATTTAAATCCATATTTAAAAAATATTTTTAAACTAATATTGTATTCCCCATTTTAAAAGAATAAATAATCTTCAATAGTGCTTATTTAATTTTTAAATAAAAATATTGTTATTTTAATTATTTTTTAAAATATCCATTGTTAATTTTAAATTCCAATTTCTTATTTAAATATAAATTTCCATGATAAAAACTAAAATAAAAATCAAAAAACCACCAAATCCCTTCTCGACTCCATCTAAAAATACCTCTTTCCAAAAATACTAATAAATCACATTATTTATTTTTGGAATAAAAGAAACATTTTCATCCAATACCTTTAGACATTTAAATTCAATCATTTATTTTCCATTACATTTTCAAATATGTATTTTAAAAATCAATATCCTGGGTACAAAAACCATTTTTATCAATTTTAATATATATAAAATATTTTTATATTTAAACCATCATAAAAAAATAAAACAATAAAAAAATAAAGTTTATTAACATTCAAAAAATAGTGGTGGGAATAATTGATGTTCATAACAAGGACATGTGGTTTAGAAGACCATGTTCCATGAACAAAACCACCATTAGATGAAATATAAAAACATGTACTCGGGCGACAAATATGTTTATGGGCCATGATATATTATAGTATGGGGGATGATCACTCCCACTCTCACCCCTATATAAATAAGTACTATTTTAATAAAATAAAAAAAATAAAATAAATACTCAAGGCTGACTTCCGGTGGAAATCAGAGATTCCTAATGAAATGTCATGGCCAAAAACATTTATACAAACATCAAATGACATGGGAGTCTAACCAAAATCTACTTATACAATCCAATTAACAATTGAATCCCTGGTTGTATTTTTTATAGAACTACCCTAATCATTCCAAAAATCATACACCTGAATTAACCGATGAAAACATTGATCCACATTTCGGATCACTACACTATAGAGATAGATGTCAGGGACATCAGAGTATGAAAAGGGGAATAGTTAATCTAATTAAATAATTAAGAAAAATATAGTAGAAATTAAATAAAATTTTGTGATGTCCCATTCATACATCATACGGCTAGACCAAATCAAGTATTTGTATGAATATAATAAAAACTGATATATAAAATAATAGTAAAAAATGAAAACATGTCAATCTCTCGAATCACCCTTAGTCACTCTCCCTAACTAATAAAATGTAAGCAACCTCCAGATTCCTTCCACCCCCTACAAATATAGATACCCTCTATCTATAGAAAGTTTTAAATCCTTATTTTTCGAATTCAATAAAATTAAACTATCATTAAAAAAATACCATCATACCATCATGTGACTCTAAAAGTCGCCATATAACTAATGAATGATAAAATATTTGTAAATAGAACTGAATCCCGAAAACTAAAATTATATAGATATGATTGAACATAAATCTCAGTAGCTATGGTAGGGGAAAACCACACCCCTTGTTCACTTAATTAAGTTAATTATCCTTTTATTTTAGTTTCAAAGACATTATTAAAATAATGTCTAATTTCAATATTTATTTAAAGATGAAACCAATGTTTTTTATTCATTTGAAATGGTATTGTATTTTCCAATCATTAAGGTCCATGGATTGGTAAGAAAACCATAATTTAAAATATTAAATATAAGAAAATATTGGTTTTCATGAATCATTACACTTAATATAAATTAAATAATTGTTTTATTTTGAAAATAAAGTGGGAATGATAAAAAATAAATCAAACCAAATTGGAATCTCTAGGTCACCATGTATAGGATCAATGACCCTCAAACTCTTGTTTGTCAAACCAAAAATAAATGTCCATATGCACGATACATTAGAGGGGATGAATCAAAAGTTCATTTTGTTAAAAACAATTATAATCCACATGTTATTCAATTAGAATATAGCAGATTCCACATACTAGGGATGGCGTAACTTGCCTGGCATACTTTTCTTATGTTACCATCCTGAGTAACCCGAGATTTGATGTCGTTTCCATTATATGGCTTTCACTTCTGATATAAAATATATGAGTCTTACTATTAACCCATCATAAACAAAATAATTTATGAAAATCCAACTTTCCTCATCAAAGATTTTCATTTTAAAATCCAATGAAAATCTATATTCAACACAAGGAAAATAATTCGATCCTAAAGGATATAAAGACTATATTGTGTCATTTAATTCATCCATTACTAAATTATAATAAAAAGATGCAACCAATATTTCAAATGCATTTTAAAAACCATATGAAAAAACAACTTCATATGGTCATACCCATATAAACATACACATATATATACATATATCTCATTAAAAAAATAAAATATTCTCATGTGAATTTTTACAAATGAATACATATATATTTGTACCTTTTATGTTCATAGAACCATTATAAACACACACATATATAAACACATAGATATATATATATATATATATATCAAAAACATTTTTAAAGAATATAACCTTTATGTTATTACATTAATAAGGTATAAACCCTCTTTGAAATATAACCCTCTCTTAATACACTTAACTAATTATTCAAAGTCCATTAAATTATTCACAATAAAACAAGTGTTTAAAATTCCTCTAAATAGATGTTTTCAAATGTTTTTAATTATGTGGAAGACATTAAATTATTGTTTAAATATTATGGATCCTCATTCATACTTCAAATAACCTTTAAATAAAATTATTAGTATCATATAAAATATATATATATATATATAGATAAGAAATTAAAAATGAAGGAAAAATTTTTTCTAATATTTAAAAGAATAAAACAATGGTAAACCCACTTATAACTCACCGCCTTTAAAATAGAAGTTTTATCTAACCTCAACGGTTTCCATGACACCATTAAAAAAAGTCAAATATAAAAATACCAAAATATTATTCCAAAATATAACGAAATAATACGAGAATAACTAAAACCTTCTTTAAATGGAGTAAAATTCAGCATCATTAATGGCCATAGGATTAATATTCCACAATCAAGGATCATGAACCCTAAACATCAATAATTAATCTATTAAACACCAAGAATACGGTTATTGTTAATATGGTTCCTGAAAAACACAAGGGAGAGAAATAAAAACATAGAGGATAGAGAATAATAAGGGATAATAAGAGGAGGTACTGTAAATGAAGGAGATCCAATTAGAAAATATTGAGTGGTATTTTTGTAATTGGAGTAGATAAGGGAGGGAGATGAGCAATAATAAAGAAGGGTGTTACATGAGGGGATCCCCCTGAGGATGGTCTTATTATTATATGATATTGGAATGGGGAAAATTTATTTTATTTTTTAAATTTGTTTATTTTTATTTTAAAATCTTGGGGACACATAGGGTTTTGACAAGGTTTAGCCAAATCATGATCTAGTTGGGTGCCCTCATCGGGAAAAATAGGTAACACACACGGTTTTAATACATGGATAAAATAAAATTGTATCAACTATTCAAAACACCTCAATCATGAATTTTAGGGCCCAATCTTGGTTTCAGTATGGTTATAATAATTGGGTGGGCAATCCATGGTCCTTACATATATTTCCCAAAACAATTTTTTATCTAGCGAGTTCAACCATAAACTCAACCGTAATACCAAAAAAATAAATAATTATATCAATAAATAAAATTAATAATGTTCAGTGTGTGGAATTCAATAATTTAATTGAATTATATTATATTATATATCATCAATGGCAGATGTATTGTTTCTTGTAACAATTTATTCTTTGTATCAAAGTGCACCTAATGTGTCCAACTTCATTTTTGGAAATTGTATTACCATGTATATAATGATGAAATAGATAATGCCTTGAAATATGACTAGGGAATGAAGAATATTTTTTTTGTATATATGAGTGTATATTGGGAATGAATTTGTTAATGATATAAGATCCATATCTGGTGGGTATTTCTTCTTAGGAAATATGTGTGTTTTTTTATGAAACCAATAGATAAATTAGTTACCTAGATCAAGGATGAGGTTGAATATGAAAATCCTACACACTCCATAATGCAACTGTTCTAGATTAATATTTATTTGGATTATATCAAGGATAAAGTGATGATTCCACTTCCCTTGGGATGTAAAAATAAAATTTACATAAATTTTACAAAGAATCATGGTCATAATTAATGAATCAAGAACAATGATACCAAATATTAGTTCATCTAGTAGATTCTATAAATAAATAATTAAATTTTGTAATGTCTTACTAGAAATGGGAATATATTAGATATTTTCAATAATACATTATCAAAAGATTAATTTCAAACACAATGGTCGATGTTATTAGTTCAAACTCACCCTTTCCAAGAATCAGGCATGGTGATTTTTCTAATCCCTAGTATTTTTTAGATATTTTTTTCAAAGGGGGAGAAAATAAATGACAACATAAATTGTTCTATATGTTAATCGTCCTTTGTTTTTTTTGTAAAGGGGAGAATATTCATAGGGGCTTATTAACTAAAATATATCTGTTTTTGGGGAATATATATTTTCTTATAGTTTCAAAAAGGGATAATATATTAATTAAATATTCATAATGAGTAAAATATTTTATGAATATTGTTAATGTGCTTAAAGTAATTTTCTCTTTTATTGGATACAGGGATAGATATATCAGGTTTAGAATGTATTTGATATATAGTGATGTTTTTATTGTAGATATATTGATTCTCAGATTTGATGTTAATTATTTATCAGAGGTAGATTGAATCTTAGATTTATTCTTAATTGATTTAATTTCATAAATCACTTTACACTTTTAAATGATTCAAGTCTGAACATTTTTCACATTGTTATCTATTTTAGAGAAGTCATGGTATTGTGGTTAAAAATTTTTATATCATATTATGAGTTCTCTAACATAGTATATGAATTATATAATGATGATTCAATGATAATATTGTTGAGTTTTTTAGTGATTTATCATATATGGTTGATAACAAAACGCATAATGGGATATTGTTTAGTCCAAGATCTCAGCAGATGTTTTTCAGAAAAGAAGATGGTGTTGAGTGATTCATTCATGAACCAAATATAATGATTATTTGATTTGGGATTGAAGTAGTTCCCCATGATTTTAATATTCATCTAGATAATAATGGTTAGAGATAGTTTAAATGGATATGATAGTATCTTTTTATTTGTTGTTAATGTTGAGATCATGTTAAAACATTCATGAAATTGTTTTCACATTTGACTAAAATCCTCCCTAGTTTTTCTATGGTGATTGAAATTTTTCGTGAATTTTTTAGCTAATTTGGAATCAGTTGGATTAAATACTCTTCGTTGGTTGTCAAATAATAAATTTTTACAATCGAAAGAATGTATAATATATTTTAGATTAAATGAAGTTCATCTGAGGGTATTACAGAACTCAAACTATAATATTTTTAATGTACAAGATTTATAAATATGATGTGGAGTTATGACATACAGTCTATATGTATATTTTATTCCGGACATATAATAATGTTGAAAATTTTTCATGACCCATTTAATGTTTTCAAGGGCCACTTAAAGATCATATGACCTCTATGTTCATTTCCACGTTTGTAATTTGGAAAATACAAGGCCTATATAGAGTTAAAATTTACCCAAAATAGATGATATTGATTTCCTCAAACTTACATGGAGTTGAGGAAGGCCAACAAAGAGTTAATGATAAATTAAGAGTGGCTTCCTAACATTTTGAAATTTCAATGACTATCCATATTAAATGTAATGTGAATTTAAATATTGAAAATGATCAATGGACGACTTCAATCATCTATTCTGTATTAATTAACTTATGTGTCATTAAATTAATCCATAATATCATTGGTTACCTACTCTTAAATGATAAATATACTATAATTTGTGTCATTATGATAATTTCTAAATTTATAAATATGGGGGAACAATTATTTTTTGGATCATATTATGCTATAAATAATGATCCTAAAATCACAATAGATACATGTATGGATGTATTCACAACATGTTTAAATTTAAGTGAAATATTTGGATTGAAAAAATATGGATTCCATGATTTTTGAAGGATGAATAATTATGTAATAGTTACTTTATGCTACAAGGATTTTTTGAAATATATGAAAAATATAATCATATAAGAATCTAATAGAAAACCAACTCCTGAGGAGAACTAAATTTCAAATATATTTATCAATTTTATTATTATTGAAAGCCATACAAATTAGAATCATGCGATAAAATATTGTTTACATGGTTATTAATGAAATTATATATTCATTGATGATAAAGAAATGTCTTTTTAAAGAATTGTGAGAAGAATGTCAATTGATTTTTTTATGAAGTTTATAGAGATAGATATAGAGAGATGTAAAGGTATTGTTTCACTATATAACCTAAGTAACTCTTTCATGATGGAGATTCAGTCATCCATGGAATGTGTTTTATGAAGCGTTTTGTGTGAAAAATGAATAGAATTATTATAATTGTTAAATTATATATGAGAAATAATATTTCAACACTTGAATTGATACCCAAATACTAGTGCAAATAAACTTTTATGTGGTACACGTAGTTTTAATGTCACAGAGCGTGAACAAATGGGAATAAAGTTTCATGTAATAAATCATAGACCACCTAATTTATAATATTCTATTCTTAGTACCAAGTTACCAAATAAACCCTAATAAATGATAACAGGACACCAAGTCTAGGAATGGGTAATGGGAGACTGGTGGATGGATGCATGATATGTGTTTTGGGTCTCTCTACACATCCCATGAAATCATAATCAGGCCCTATGTAGTTTAGGGAATGTAGTATTTATGTGACCAACACATGATTTAGGGGCTTCCTCTAGATAATGGAAACCAACACATTTCTACACTATATATTCATACATAAAAAAATCTGCATATTTTATGGTTAAATAGCATGGAACAATGATAATTCATTTTTTCATTATTTAGTGAGGATGTTGACCATTTATTTTAATTATCTATGAAAAGGAAGATGTGTTAGGAAATTGAAGTTAATATAACTATTACTTATGTTTAATGATTCTTAGACTCATCAAATGTGGAATTATTTTGACCAGTTTAAACTTATGTAAAATATAATTCATTCCATGTAGTTTATAGTCTTGTGTAATAGACTACATTTGGAAGAGATTAAAGTTTTACAAAATTGGGCTTCTTTATGAGAAATTTAAACATATATGTAACAAACTACATTATGGATTCTTTATATTTATGAGGCATAGAATAAGAAACCTAATGTGAACTAATAAAAACAATTCTTGAGGAAACTCATGTTTTCGGGAGGTATTATGATCTCCCCATTAATGGCGATCATTGAGTATTCACCATTAGAGAAATTTTTGTGAATGGAAAATGGGACCACCAATTTCAGATCCATATTTGGTGTTTTTCGACCATGAATCACTAAAATCCTCAATTATATTACCAATTAACCTATGTGGAAGAAGATAGGGTGTATACTCTTGTTAAATTCTCAAACCAATTGATTGTGATGGACATTGGGATTCTGTAGTTTGTGTATCTTGTTTTCATTGAGTGATTAAAATTTTGTTAAATGGAGACAATACCTTTCATCCTACATTGACTAGTCCTAGATATATTTTAGGAGACATAGTAGTTGAATATAAATGGGTAGCACTGACTTTGGCCTATAATCTCAGGAAAAAGGTGTTTACTATATAGAAGTCTAGGTTAGGGCTCTATATTACCATAATGATTTTGAGATATATTCTGGCCAACTCATCTTATACTGATCCACTATTTTTTCAAAAAATATACAAATGGATTTTTTGAAGTTATCGTTAGTTCTATTCTCCCACACATGATAACAAGAATTATAGTTAGATTGAATGTTGTATTTCTAATAAACCTTCTTCTCATATAAGGTTTAGAAGATGGTTTCATTTACAGTGAGAGTAGTGTGAGAGATCCCAAATAGATTACTAATGTGTAATTTTGAGAACCTTATCAAGGAACTAGTCATGACGTTCCTCAGATGGATGGATTTATCAAATTTCAAAAATAATTAATGTAAACAATAAATAAAATTCAATTAATAATGTAATTTCAATGTGAAGGGGTTGAAGAAATCATTTCCCCATATAGTCAAGGGCCAAAAGTTCTTAGTGGTGTGTGTCATCTTTAGAGGCTAATGCATGAAATTACTTAGAACCAATTTTATGTGAAGCCTAATGGTTAATTCAATGTAGTCACAAATAATTGTGGGCCAATAATATCCCCACATTAATATCATGTGGGTGATCTTCAATATGGTATGATGATCTCTAACCACCCTAGTGGGAACCACCTGTAATACATGATGAATTTCTCTCCTATAGATTCATTGGTGAAAGATTTCATTAATGTAACGCCATTAGAGGATCTACATTGAGTTGGGATTATCACAAAGGGTAAAAATTTATCATGAGTTGATATATTCTTTCTCAAACTATATCACCACCCCTCCCACCAGGGGTACCCCTCCTAGGAAAAAAAATTAGATAGGGAAGATAGTGACAACCCGATTCCCGCCTCCAAAAGGCCTCGGGTTGGAGACTTCCATTATGGGTATAATGAACATATATACAAGTGGAATTATCCTATAAAAGAACATGACGAAGAGATATATAATACAAATACACCCATAAAAACCACATTATACATATATTTAAATAAATCTCATGTTTAAATAGGAAATGTCTTGCAATAGTATAACAGCCTGAATGAAAAATTACAAGTACTAGAAGGTAAAGATGACAGTGGCCCTGAAGCCCAAACATCTCTTGGAAAACATTGATCTAGTAATATCCAAACCAATATCTGACCTACTTCAATTAAACTAAAAATACATTATATATGCATATTTTGATCATAATAGTGTACTCAAATAGGATACACCTCATATCCTTTTGTGAAGAAGACAAATAAATCAGTCAAAATCAAACTGAACAATAGGGAATCTACCTAGTCACCTAAATAGGTGGCTAAGTTAACAACATAAATATGGATAACTCTCACTAAGAATAACATACCAGAAATTCTATAATATAATAATGGAACATCGAGGTACTCTACTCTCAATTCCCCATTATTTTATGTTATAACCAAACGTTGGAAGTCATAAGACATCTCTCTTTAAAATAATCCATCTTGCCAACACCTAGGCTGACTATCAGTACATGGACCTCATGCCTCGTGTAGTCACATCATACCTTATCACATATTTATATGGTAACCAAGTAGTTTTTTGTATCCACCACTACCCATATGATGTGAATCATACGCTAGTTATTGTACGATAGTCCATCACTACCCATACACTGAGTATTTACCTCATGCCATCACAACCTATACACATCATACCAATAATAATTCTCTAGTTACTATATCAAAGTATAAATGTTGGTGAAATATCCACAGTCCAAAATATCCAAATATATATTAATATATATATATATATTTGGAAAAACTAACATCCATCCATACCATCATAACTAACTACTGAGAGAATATAATGAGGCTAGAGGGTGTAGTCATTCATCCATCATCCCACCAGGATGTTAGGGAAACACCTTCCCAAAATCAAATAGGTTTATGTTTCCCAAACCCACATGGGTGGGTTTTTATATTTAATAATAGAGTATATATATGATATAATATAGCTCAAACACACAATATGGGCATAACCTAGTCCAAAGGTCAACTGTGGCTATCATAACTCAGACACCCAACTTCCACTATTAAGAATTTTATATCCTATTAGAACACACAAATTTAATGAGAAACAATAATTACATATTCCATTTTAATTATTTTCTTTTTTTTAATTATTTTATTATCCATTAAATTAACTATTGATATTATTTCAAGATACACTCATTAACAAACACATTGAAGTCAATTAGCTGTAGTAATAATCCAAACTAAGTCCAGGGTTTGTCATGATTAATATATTTTCATTATTTTAATTCCATTAACACCAACACAATGTGTTTAACAATTATTATTCATTATTAACATCATTACATAATCTTGGTAATCTAGGATAACCAAAATAGTCTACCACGAATAGGAAACATGAAACTAAACACAACCAACTGCCTCAAGAAGTGGGGTAATGTGGCATACCATCTTTTTATTACATGAAATTTCATTACGCAGTACATACATAGATATTTAATGATTATTTTATAGTAAATAAGATACATAATACATGATAAATTAAAACATTCCTCTATTTCCACATGAAGACACCTTCATGGGTTTATCCTATGTTAGTTTTATTGTATCTCATATCGTGGGGACATACATCAGTAGAAATGGATAAGAATGAAGCATGGTAGGGATAAAGAAAGATATACATATACCTTGTGATATGTGGATTTGTCAAAAAAATCATGTGGAATAAAAATAAGGGATGAAAATGTTGTATATAATAGTAATGAGGACATGAATCCTAACAAGGTAATTTGGTTGTAAAATTTAAATGATGCAATCATAAGCATGTCACAAAGGTTTATCACCCAAGTGTCATAAATGATAATTACTATGGTTATTCACTAAGGCATCGTAAAACATGTCATATATAGCGATTAAATTTTTATACCCAGTGATTTTGAGTGCTATCAGGTCCCACACTTCATATGTATTAATTTCATGTGATCCAAATATATCATAATAAATCTTTTAAATATTAACTTATGGAGAATAAATAATATGTTTCCTATCAAAATCATAAAATAAAAAAGCACTAAAGACATGATCATTAACACATTTTTAACCCATGAATGGAAATGTAGGTTTTATAATTGTAAATACATAAATAAAAATAATTTTTAAATATAGTTTTATTATAATTTAAAAGAAAATTGGTTTGGGTATTCAAATAAAAAGAAAAAGATAATTTCTCATGTAAAAGAGGGAAGTTCGAGAAGAAAAGTTTACTCTAATATGGGTATGAAAAATTGTTATAGAAAAGGTCAAATTGATAACAGACAATGGTATACCATTCACAAAAAACCTTATTAAGTAATGGTATAATAGAAAGTAGAAAAAATAACTTATTTTGGTATTTAGAGTACGAACCTAAATGAGGATCATGAATGGAAAAGACATGTTTGGATTTAACCTTACCAAAAACGCCATTAGAGGATAACCCCCTGACCATTTATTCAATAAAAAGAAAATGACAGTGAACAAGTACAACATGAGAGAATTGAAATTTACATATCAAATAAACCATACCTGTCCTCACCTCCCTAATACAAAGACTCCTCCATAGTAGCTGATTCCCATTCTAATCTATCATAATGTTTGACAACCTTTGCATACTTCCATCGCAGATTCAATCATTCCAAGGATAGTAACTCAGTGTGCCCAATTGATGACTTGGTGTTCATCAGTTTTGGTAATTTGAATTAATCATTTTTCAGCCTTCATTGTTCTTCAGTATTTGTACTTTTCTTGATTTCCGATCATCATCAACCCACATCCTGTACAATCTCACAATACAATGGCCTGGAAAAACCTCCATTATTCTCCTCGCCATTATCCATGTAATCCCCCCATTTTCCGAAAAAATAAACTTCATGGAGTACATCTTCCCTTCCTTTCCCTTCCCCAGATAGACAATTAGGATTAACCAATGCAAGACACTTAGGATGCTCCACTACTTCATGGCCCTCTAGATTCCCTGGCTGCACACTTCCACCTTCATCTAGTTGAGCATCCTCCTTCAAATTCTCTTGTTCCACTCCTTGGAGAGCCTCAATCACAAACATCAGCTCCAGGTGTCCATCCCTCTCTTGGCATGCACATGACCCATTGCTCAAAGAATCAACCACATCATCATTTTCCTGAGAAGAAATCTACAAAATGACTTCTTCTCCCTCATGCTCCAGCCTCTGGAAATTATTTCTCATGGATACTATGATAGAACACCACCATACTTATTACATTTTCCATCTGTAACCTCTACAATAGGACTAACATCAAATTTATCAGCTGAAACATACCGCCTTCTGTCCACAGTTAATCCCGAATTAGGCCCCTACTTCTTATTCTGATCACCATCCTTATAAGTCTATCCCTACTTTTCTTCACCCATACCACCACTACTGCACCCTTTCTCCTAACTGGCCATTGAAACATTACCCCCCAAGTAGAACACTCAACTTCCGGCTATAGCCAAGAGGAGCTCGTGGATCCTACTGACCCTTCCCCACAACTATAGGTCCACATGAAGCCAAACCACCGGTAGTAGAAGCATTCTATATAGAAGAGCCCAAAACACCATCCCCCAACTCAAATCCTGTCTAAGTCTGTTTATCACTTGAGAAACCATGGGATTAGCTGGAACCCCTAACAGATTCTCCAAAACTGAAGAACCCCAGGGCCCCAGGTCAGGTACATTTCCATGTCCAACATCAACAGAGGGTATCCACCCCCTATCAGAAGCATTTCCAGTATTCTTTCCCAGTGCTGAAGACCTCCTGCTCATGTATCCACTCTAAAACCTGTAATGTAAGTGCCCCAAGCTGCTACAGGCTGAGTAGTAATCAGTCCTTGTTTCATAGACCAGAACCTGATTCCACCTAAATTCTTCACCCACTGAAATCCAAACCCATTTCACCAGAGGATTCAATAAATCCACCTCAAAACATAGTCGGGGTTGATGGGATGATTCACAGAGGAAGTACGAGCATCAAAAAACAGGAAAAACCCTACCTGGTTTCCAACCATACGTATAACTGCTGTATTTTGAAAAGGTAAAGGCATATGAGGAAGACTTAACCAAATAAGAAAGGAGGTTGGCTCATGGTTCATATAGAAATAAAACTTCCACTGAAGGAAGAATAACCTGTAACCATTGCAACGCTTGGTTGCACTGCACCACACACATATTAAGTCCTCCTCAGAGGCGAATCGAATCTTGAAGTGGTGACTATCTAGAAGGCCAATGATCGCGTGATCTTTCAGATCCCATTTGCCAATCACAAACCTATCAAACTCATCAATTGATGGTCTTCTATAGATTAATCGAGCCACCAGATTCAGACCAAAATGACTCATCACTTTATAGAACTCTGACACTGAGAGCGGAAGCTGAGGGTTATCGAGATGATGATCAGGTACCTTCAGGCTTAACGTAATCGTGGGGATCTTCGGGAAGAAATTAGGATTGGAGAGGGGAAAAAATGGAGTTTGTGGCTTCAGAGGCGGCAAGATCAGATCATCCACACCCTTCCCACCACTTGGAAGGGGGGGAAATCTTTGTCAGGCATGGGCTCAGGTTCCATCGCCATGGTTCGTCGGGAGTATCCTTCTTCCCAAACTTGTTCTTTGGATTTAACCTTACATTGAAAATATACTCATAGATCATGAGGAATGGAACCTTGGAGTCTTGAGGAACCCATGGGGGACTAAATGGCATGAATTAAATTTAGATATTTATGGATTATGGATTGTTAGTGAAGAGGAGAGGTTAAATGAGTGGTTATTTATAGAAATTTGGGAGGAAATTTTTAATAATTTCCAAATATAGGTCATGGAAAACTAGGTTCTGTGTAATGGAGAAACACAGGCCTACCCATTTTTTTCACACATGGATTATGAAATTAAGGAAAAAATTTATTTTATTTTCATTCAATTTTACTGATAACCTTTTTAATACTAATTTTGGCATGGAAAATTAATGATTCCATAGAGTAACATTTTAAAAATAAAATTTTCCTTTTTTGAATTTAACATGTCTCTTATAGTTTTAAAAAAATTATAAAATATTAAAATACTTAATATTAATAAATATAAAATACTTTAGGACATAAATTTATTAAAAGTAATTATTAAATCATTATTACATAAAGATGTAGTCCAAAAATATATACAAATCCTAAAACTGTATTTATTTTCTATTTTCGAAAAAAATGGGTGTCGTAGAAAATTCTCAATAATTCAACCTAACCTAATTTTTAAATGTTGATTTAAAATATAATTTTTATTTGTATATAATATTTCTTTAAATATTCTAATTTTTACATGTAAATCTTAAAAACCATATTTATTGAAAAGTAATAGTTTTCAACGTACAGTCAAATTTATGTTATATATAAAAATTCCCCTAGGCCATTGTAAAATTATTTTATCATTTTTATATTGATTATATTGTTCCAGAATACTGTTTAATTAAACAATATATTATTTTTATTGTATTATTTTATTATAAATTTGTATATATTTTATATAAAATACAATCATATATCAATTAAACATATATTTAGTTAAGAAATTATATTATAATGTTTCATAAATAGGATAATAATTTTATTTAAAAAATTAATTTAATCGTTATGTATCTATGGAATACACATGTAACCTCTTATTACATATGCATACACCCTATGTGTGAGGTGTGTGGTGGTGGTAGTTTCATGAAGTGGCTCAACTAACATCTTTCCAGTGGTAGTATCCACTATAAAGAACTTATCTCATTTGTGATTTAATTAAAGATTTATTTTTTGAATTTAATTTCAGACATGGTCAATGGAAACCCCCACTATGAATACCTCCCTCGCATGTTTTAACAAATGGGATCCAAATAGGACGATTGTACTGGTTGAGGGTATTGATTCTCATTTTTGTACCAATTATCCTTTTCATTAATAACTATAAAAACTAAATATAATAGTAATATTATTAACCAAGGGTATTGATTTCAATGTTTATATTGATTAGTGGTCAAATTTTCCAATTTTCATATAACAGTTGAATCCCAACTCTCACATTTCATTTTATACCTTATAAATACCAATTCATTCTTTCACTCAAAATTCACTACAATATATATTATGTTTATATTTATATTTTATAATATATTTATTGGTTTAATACGTTTTGATTCATTTTTATAGCATTTTCTATGGGGGTGGTGATTCGAGAAGATTGGTGTTATCCAAACTTTCCGATATCATATATTCAATTTTATATTATTTTCCTTGCTGAAATGTATGGAATTATAATTGGTTTCATAGATTACTAATGTAATGATATTTATTAATGATATAAAAATTATTGGATTATATTTAATTTTTACATGTATAATATTTTAAGATATGTAACAACATATATTTAGAAAATAAATAATATTTAGAATTTGTGATTCATTACATTCTACCCCTTATAAAATTCCATCCCTGAAATTTCAAATTATTATCTTGGTTTAGAAATTTCGAGGGTACTTTTGTCTCATTGTCTCTTATGGTTCAATGTTAACTCCTTTATATTTATTGTTATTCCATACCACTTTTACATGGTGGATAGTCTTTTTTCTAAGTACCATGTCCAAGTTGTCCGAGATATCCACTCGTTGCTCCTCATAAGAGATCTCAACTTCTTCTTGTACCACCTCCAGATTTCGTTCATATTATAGATGAGTTATGTACTTCCTCAAGGAGATATATGTTGAATAACATGGGAACTGTAGAATTATTTTGTGGTAGTTCTAGAAGATGGTCAATTTCTCCTATATAACTGAGGACTTATGTGGGGCCAATCTACTCAGAGATGATATTTCCTTTATTTCAAAATGGCATGACTCTCTTCTATAGAGGAATATGAAGGAAAATGTTTCTCCAACATCAAACACCATGTCCCTTCAACATTTATCTACATAGATATTATTATGACTCTGAGTATACTTTATTATATATTATAAGTATGAACAATTTATTTCATCTCTTTCATGACCAAATACATGTTGGGTCTCGAGGAACAACTATCCAAAGCACGCCTATATTGGCCAGGGGTGGCAAAAAGCATATATATGGATATCCTAAATAGGAGAAATTTTCCTAATTTCATGTATTCACACCACTAACCATTTAAATGTAGAATTTAATGGGATTAATAATAAATATATTCACTGGTTTGAATGTAAACCAAGCATGAAAAAACTTTATGTTGTATAAGAGTACGAGTGAGAAAACTGAAATTTAATGGAGAGACATACGCTCACAACCAAAAGGTATCAAAACATAAAAAACCTAGAAAGTAAAACCTTAAGGGATACCATCTATTGATCTCTATGATGTAACCACCTAATGTGGTATAGATTACAGAGTATCCCTATGTTTCTCTATAGTCACCAATGACATGTTTGTAATCTCCATAAGTCATGAAACTTGTAGAAAAATCCCATGCACTAGTGAATATAAAGACACCCATTAGGATAACCAAAATTTATATTGGGTTGTATTAAAATATACAATAGGAATACTTATATAGTAGACAATAAATAGGATACAGCGTCACCTAACAAAGATAAAGAGTAACCTCATCCACGAAAAGGGGGTACAACATGGTAAGTAGATTACCTAAACATTGTTTCATTGTCACCCATAGAAATAGAGTAAACTCATCCAACCATGAGAAAATATGCAAGAAAATCATGAGTCTTACCTCACGTGTATTGACATCTCATTGATAGTGAATAATAAAATCAAATTGTATGGATAAAAATGTATATGTATATATATATATATGAATGTGTATGACAACCCTGTTTTTATTACAAACATAAACATGATTCATTACATAAAACATCACTTGATACAACAAAGAAGATCAAGAGGTTTAGTGTCTTTGGGGATTAGTATCATGAAATAAAAACATGTAACATGAAATACAACATCTTTATTGAAAAACATCCTTTGCATGACCACTACATTCCCTCGTACTTAGCATTGCATGGGATAACCATAGGACATGCATAAGAAAAGGGTGAGCTATAAAGCCCAGTAAGGTAATACACATGGAATAACACAAGGAGTAAAATACATGTTAGAAATTAGGCATATCAATAGAGCACAAGAGAAAAATGAACATAAAGGTATGATAAAGCATGATAATCATAACACAAAAATGTGGCAACAACACTGAACATGGAATTAGCATGAGCCAAGGGTCATTGCACATAGAGCATAAGTAAGTTCTCAATGCACATGAAGCATGAGTAAATCCTTGTTTCACTTGAATAAGAATAACTCAACAATCATTTCACATGACGTATCATGATACTATATTTTACCCAATGCATTGGAGTCCTATAAGGTCACAACCTTCTTAAACATTTCATTTCATGCATAAGTGTGCCACATGGATCATAAAACATGGATTCATAAAACATAATCATTTATTACATGATAAAGGAATGTGGAATTCATATATTAAATATTATAATCAATAAGTAAATGTGAATAATGGTTAATACCCTTGATGGATAAATGGGCATGGTATTCACTACACAATGGCATTGGCTTAGAAAATCGGTGCGATTTCGGCAGCGTAACGGCGTGAGATAAGAATTCATAAAAATGGTTGATGAGAGAGAAAGGGGATCATAATAATATATACATGTAATGGATAGTAAGGAGGTCATATAGATTCATGTCCCAACAATTGTAATGGAATTTAGATTCCTGATACAAAAGTATTTCTTGAATGTAAAAGAGGAGAGAGAAGTTCCTTTCGGAATTTCAGCATAGTAACGGGTGTACATGGGAGGAAATTAATGAGAGAAAAAGGTGTATCCCATCATTAAAACATAAATAGGGAAGTATTAGGGATGTGAGAAACCATACCCCAACATTCATAATTGAAATTAAAATGGAAAAATAGCTTAAAGAAAATTGGACAAAATAAGAAATGATGAAAAAACCCTTACATGGAAGTGTGCTTCCAAAGGCTAGAGAGAGTCTTGTGAGAGGCTTATTGGGAGCTTGGGGCACCGTGAGAGGCTTCTAGAGAGAGTAGGGCAGATGTTGGACGAACCCCAAGGGCTTTGAGGGAGGAGGAAGTGGGAGCTTGGGTGGGTTTATATAAGAAAGGTGTGGTAATTCTTTATTATTTTGGTTTGGGTCCCATTACATTAAATTAATCCAAACCACAAAACATCCCATGGTTTTCTCCCATGTTTTTTGGAAAAGGGAAGGCAAGAAAAATATTTTATAAGGCTAAAGTCTGAACATCTTAAAATAATGGGGTTTTTATGTGTAGGTGATTCCCGCTCCCATATAAAATAATTTAAAAAAACAAGATGTTTTATAAGTCTTGAGGGGTCCATTAATGCTTTGAAAAGTAAGTAAAACAAACCCAAAATCAAATTATTTTAATTGTAAAACATATATTTGCCAAAAATAAAGATTACAGTATTTTATTACATCACTATTGGGTCATTATGATGCCATAAAACACATTATAAATTTAAAAGGTATTTAATTTTTACCGAAGAATTCGACTGTCTTAGAAAATTATGAAAAATTCACCGTTGGATAATTTTTATGTCCTGATTCTAGAAATAACTTTTATTTTATCTAAATAATTTTCTAAATATGTTAATTTTAACTTTTAAAATAAAAATAGACATTTATCGAAAATTCACGGGTTTTCACAGAAAAGGCTATCAAACCTTAATAAAAATTTTAATTGCATTCATAAAATTATATGATCTTTTATATTTAATAAAAAAAAATTTCATAATAATGTTTTATTAAAATATTATTTAAATCAAAAATACCTTAATTTAATACAATTTAATTCTTAATTAAATAATAACTCAAAATAATATTTTGTACTTTAAAAATTATTTACAATGTATCAATAATGACAATATGGTATATACATTATTATATACAAACAATAATGTACATGAACATAATACTATCGATTCGTTAAATAACCCCTTAATACAGAAGCATAAGACCTAATGGTATGGTGTGCGATGGTGATAGACTCTTGGGGTGGCTCAGATAACATTGCTCGAGTGGTAATCTCTATCAACTTCCACTTTTCCTGTAGACGGTCCCCTTCGAGATTGACATGATGAAGCTCAGCTTGGGCTTGGTCAAGATTGAAGCCCAAGGATGCCACCTCTTTTCCGAGCTCCGAAAAATGGTCTTTGTACGGAGCAATTCTACTGGATGAGGCCATCACTTCTTTTTTCTATGTAAATTGGATTTGTTAAAGACCTATATTTGTACTAATCATGTGATCAATTTTCTACGGCTATATTAGCAACGGTCAAATTCATAACATAAAACCAACGAAGTTGACATTTTACATAAACATAAATAGATATTTAATTAGATCAAGAGTTATTTCCATTAATGAAACATTGGGTCATTACAATATTCCCCCCTTATGAAATTTCACCCTCGAAATTTTCATATTCCCACACTAACAAATATGTCAGTAACTCAGCTTCATCATTTCCTCTGATTCCCAAGTCGCTTCTTCAAACTTGTGGTCTCTCCACAACACCTTGATGAGGGGCATTGACTTATTTCATAGAACCTTTTCTCTACGATCTAAGATCTTCACTGCTTGCTCCTCGTAATAAATATCATCGCCCAATTGTACCACCTCAGAAGAGAGTACATGTGAAGGGTCCGGTATGTACTTACTTAAGAGGGATACATGAAAGATATCATGTACTTTTACCATGGTAGACGGAAGTTCTAGTCGATAGGCCACAACCCCGACATGATCAAGAATCTCTAAGGGGCCGATGTACCTTGGACATAACTTCCCTTTAATTCCAAACCTCATGACCTTCTTCCATGGAGATATGCGTAGAAACACCTTGTCTCCAACATTAAACTCAAGGTCTCATCGAAGATTATCAGCATAACTCTTTTGTCGACTATGGGATGCCTTGATATGTTGCTGAATGGTTTTCACCTTCTCCACCATTTCATCGACCATTTCTGGTCCATGCAGCTTACGTTCACTGACCTCATCCCAACATGCCGGTGTTCGGCACCTTTTCCCATACAGGGCTTCATATGGTGCCATTTGGATGCTCGAGTGGAAACTGTTATTATAAGAGAACTAAACCAGAGGAAGATGTCGATCCCATCCTCCTTTAATTTCCATTGAGCACACTCTCAACATATCTTCATGTGTTTGGATAGTCTGCTCGGATTGGCCATCAGTTTGAGGATAATAGGTCATACTAAAGTTTTGTTCAGTATTCAGAGCCTGTTGAAGACTCTTCCAAAACAAAGAGGTGATTCTTGGATCTCGGTAGACCCAATAGATAGTGGTACTCCATGCATCCTTACCACTTCCCGGATATATATTTGTTCCAGTTGATCCAATGAGGAATCCTCCCGAATAGAAATGATTTGTGCAGTCTTTGTAAGATGATCCACAACAAACCAGATTGCATTGTTGCCTTTGGATGTTCTTGGAAGTCTAGTTACAAAGTCCATGGTGATGTTATCCCGTTTCTATTCTAGTATGGGAAATGGTTGCATCATCCCCTTAGACTTATTCCTTTCTTCCTTCACTTTCTGGCACACCAGGCACTTTGATGTATTTTCAGTGATCTCCTTCTTCATATTTTCCCACCAAATGTTTTCTCAGAGATCTTGATACATCTTTGTGATCCCTGGGTGAATAGAGAAATTTGAACTATCTGCATCATCCAAAAGTTCCTTCTTCAGCTACGGACTTGATGGAATACATAGACTTTTCCTAAACCACACAATCCCTTCTTCATTAACATTAAACACCGAGGATTTCCATTTTTCGATAGCTTCCTCTTTTTCTGGAATTCCCACATCATCCTTTTGAGAATCCTTTATCCTTTCCAAAAGAGACGGTTAATCTGTCATTTGTGAAACAATTGATGATGTTCCCTTGTCTATGGTTCTCATGTCCATCTTCATCAAGTATAAGAAGATAGGATCCATATCAATTCTCATCATTGATAGAATCGCTGTCTACTTAGGGCATCTACTTCCTTGTTCACATTCCCATGGTGGTAATATATTGAACAATCAAAATCCTTGATAAGATCTATCGATATTCTCTGGTTCATATTAAGATCTTTCTATGTGAATATATATTTAAGACTCCTGTGGTCAGTATATATCTCACATTTCTCTCCATAGAGAAAATGTCGACAGATTTTCAAGGCAAAGATCACTGCCTCCAACTCCAGATCATGTGTTGGATAGTTTCGCTCATGGATTTTCAACTGCCTTGAGGAATAGGATATAAATTTATCATTCTACATCAGCACACATCCTAATAACTTCTTTGAAGAATCACTGAAAACAACAAAAAGTTCCCCACATGTGGGTAAAGTGATCATGGGTGCAGTGATAAGACTCCTTTTCAACTCTATGAAGAATTCTTTGCATTCATCACTCCAAAAAAACTTTACTCCCTTTCGAGTTAGCTTGGTAAGAGGGTTGGACAATCATGAGAAATTTCTCACAAATCGTTGATAATATCTAGCTAACCCCAAGAAGCTACAGATATCCGTTACCGATGATGGCATCAGCCATCCATCAATGTCATCTGTTTTTGAGGGATCCACAGATATCCCATTTCATGTGATGATATGGCCCAAGAATGAGACTTCTGTCAACCAGAACTCACACTTCATGTACTTTGCATAGATATTCTTATTACGAAAAGTCTCTAGTATAGTTATTAAATTCTCTTCATGATCCTCCATGGTTTTGGAGTATATTATAATATCACCTATAAAGACTACCACAAATTTGTCGAGGTAATCTCTAAAGACTCTATTCATTATGTCCATGAAGATTGTTGGAGCCTTAGTGAGTCTGAAAGTAATTACTAGGAATTCATAGTTCTTGTATCTTGTGCAAAAAGCAGTCTTAGGGATTTCTTCCTTCATCACACTTACTTGATAATATCCCGACCTCATGTCCACCTTGGAGAAGTATTGTGCTCCATGCAGCTGATCGAACAAGTCATCAATTCGTGGGAGAGGATACTTGTTCTTTATTGTGATTTTTTTATATTCGCGATAATCGATGCAAAGCCACATTGACCCATCCTTCTTCTTTATGAAGAGAACTGGTGCACCCCATGGTGAAGCACTTGGGCATATAAACCCTTTATCCAGATTCTCCTGTAGTTGTTTCTTTAGCTCTTCAATCTCTACAAAAGCCATTCTATATGGAGTCTTGGATATTGGTAAAGCCCTGGGTATAAGTTCAATTGAGAATTCAACATCTCTTCTAGGAGGAAGATCATGTAGTTCCTCAGGAAACACTTCTGAAAATTCCCTCACAATAGGTATTTCATCAAGGATGGTTTCTTCCTTGGACTCAATCATCTGAGCCAGATAAGCATGCTCAAAAGGCAGTAATATCCAATATTGAGATGATGGAGCTAATGTAGATTCATCTTTCTCCTTACACTTGTAAGGAATCGGTGGTCCATTCTCCACATGGACTGTGATTTCCCTCTCTGGGCAATTTATGTTGGATCTATATAATTAAATCCAATACATGACAAGAATTGCATCAAATTCCACCATAGGGAGTATGACGAGGTTCGGAGGGGAATTCAATCCACAGATTATAACAGGGGTGTACTTATATTAATGGGATGCAATGATTCCCCATTTGACTTACTCACCGACATCTTCACTTCCATGATTTGTGGTAGTGATGTGATTATTATACTAAACATGAGAGATATAAAATAAAGCGTAGAACCTGAATCAAAAATTAGTTTCGCTATTCTTGATTGAATAACTAGCATACCTGTCACTACATCATTGTTGGGGTTCACTTTGGCAAATGTGATGGCGAAATCTCTTCCTTACTGCCCTGGAGGTTGTTGGTTGCCTCTAAAAACCCTTGGATTAGAGCACTGATTTGTAAAATGACATGGTTTTTTGCATTTGTAGCATTGAACAACGCATTGCGGTTAAAACGGAGCGTTCCTCTCCTCTTTCATAGCCGCGGGGCTTTCTTGACGATAGTTAACATTTAGGTGACCTTCTCTTCCACACCTGAAACATTTCCTCGTCCCCTTAAGGAAATTTCTAGGGTGCTTCTTTCCGCACATTTGGCAAGTGGGGTGCTGGATCTTCTTAGCACCGTTGGATTTATCCATCGGACTACCTGCATTGAATCCCACCTTACACTGCATATCCCCATGATACCCCTGTGATTCTCCGATCTCCATTTCGACTTTGAGGGCACATTAGAAAATTTCCTCATAGCAGTCGAAGTCACTGACTGTTAATTCTTTCCGTAGGCTAGGATTCAACCCACAAAAGAAGAGGTCAACTTTTCATTTAGGGGTAACGACAATGTCGGAAGCCTGTCGTGCAATCCTTGTGAAATTTACCTCATACACCCCAAAAGATTCTTCGTCATTTTTTTTGATGGAATGGAAGACCATTCACATCTTAAGCTATAGGGCGCGCGGAAAATATTTATCGACAAACATCTTCCAGAAATCCTTCAATTCTAATGCCTCAATCTACTCCTTAGGCTTCGTATTTTTGATCAACATCCACCATTGATCAGCTTCACCCTTCATATGATATGCCGCCAGGAGAACCTTCTCTTGTTCAGAACATTGAAGGATGGAGAAGATCATTTCAATGGATTTTATCCATTGATAAGTGATTGTTGGATCGGATGATCCACTAAAAGTAGGGGGCCTTTGTCTCATAAAGCACTCGATAACACCATTTTATTTCTTAGGGGGGTCTGAATGTTCCTCTTTACCGTGTTTCTATTCAAAACTTGAGTTAGCTGATTGAGAAGCATGACAAAGTTCGTGATTACCACTCCCATTGGATTGGGCATCTCATTAGTACAGTCATCACATTGATCTTCACAACGGTTGTTAGCCCAATTCCTCCTATTACCAGCCATTGGCTGGAATAAAATGAAATTTAGGGGTAACACATAAAGGATAATCCAAAGAAAAATGTTTTGACTTATAAATTAACTTTTATTTCCTTAACTCATTAGTCTATAGGCTTCAATCTAGGATTTTCATGATCTACCTTCTAACATATATTCTTAGGGGCATTTTTTTAATTCCCTTAATAAGGGTTCGTAAAAAGCTTGTGAATTTACCAAAGCATGTCCCCTTGGAGTGTCATAACCAAGAGTGTAGTAAGGCCTATTATCGTGCACCAGTTCCCATTCGATTCTAGCTCAAAGCGGTGTTTTCGGGTTTTACCCCTATGATACATCTATGCCAGAGCCATATCTACCTGCTCGTATCCAGACAGGGATGTATTTGCTTGATAACCCACTTACTCAATACTCACCAAAATGTAGGGATGTTTTTATTGTACATATCCTTGTCTCTAAGGCTTTACTAGGGTTTTCTAATCCTAATCCCATAAATAACTAAACCTATCCTCTGATACCAACTATGACAACCCTGCATTTATTACAAAGTTAAACAAGAATCCTTACATAAAACATTACATGATACAACAAAGAAGATAGAGAGGTTTAGTGTATTTGGGGTTTAGGATCATTACATAAAAACTTGAATCATGAAATACAACATCTTTATTGAAAAACATCCATTACATGACCACTACATTCCCTCTTACGTAGCATTGAATGGGATAACATGAGGACATGGATAAGAAAAGGATGAGCTATAAAGCCCAGTAATGGAATACACATGGAAAAACATGAGGAGTAAAATACATTTTATACATTAGTCATATCAATAGATAACAATAGAAACATGAACATAAAGGTTAGATAAATCATGATAATCATAACATGGAACTGTGGCAACAACACTTAACATGGAATTAGCATAAGCCAAGGATCAATGCACATGGAGCATGAGTAAGTTCTCATTTCACATGAAGCACGAGTAAACCCTCATTGCACTTGAATTAGCATGGGTCATCACTCATATGACTTGACATATCATGATTCTATACTTTACCCAATTCAATGGAGCTCTATAAGGGCGCACCCTTCATAAACATTTCATTTCATGCATAAGTGTGCCACATTGATCATAAAACATGGATTCATAAAAAATAATCATTTATTCAATGATAAAGGAATATTGAATTCATAAATGAAACATTATAATCAATAATTAAATGTGCATAATGGTGAATACCCTTGATGGAGAAATGGGAATGGTATTCACTGCACAATGGCATTGGCTTAGAAAATTGGTGCAATTTCGGCAGTGTAACAACGTGACATAAGAATTCAAAAAAATGGTTGATGAGAGAGAAAGGGGTTCTTCATAATATCAACATGTAATGGAAAGTAATGAGGTCATATAGATACATGTCCCAACGATTGTAGTGGAATTTAGATTCATGATTCAAAATAATTTCTTGAATGTAAAAGATGAGAGAGAAGTTCCTTTCTGAATTTCGGCATAGTAACGGGTGTACATGGGAGGCATTTAATGAGAGAGAAAGGGGTATCCTGTCATTAAAACATAAATATAGCGGTATTAGGGAGGTGTGAAACCATACCCCAATATTCATAATTGAAACTAAAATGGAAAAACAACTTAATGAAAATTGGAAAAAAATAAGAAAGGAAGAAAAATCCCTTACTTGGAAGTGTGCTTCCATAGGCTAGAGAGAGGCTTGTTAGAGGATTGTTGGGAGCTTGGGGAACCTTGGGAGGATTCTAGAGAGATTATGGAAGAGTTTGTACGAACTCAAAAGGCTTTGAATGAGAAGGAAGAGCGAGCTTGGGTGGGTTTATATAGGAAAGGTGATGGAATTCTTTATTATTTAGGTTTGGATCCCCTTACATTAAATTAATCCAAAACACAATCCATCCCATGGTTTTGCCCATGCTTTTTAGAAAAGGGAAGAGGAAAAAAATATTTTATATGGCCAAAGTCCAAAAATCTAAAAATAATGGGGTTGCTTATATGGAGGTGAGTCACACTCCCATGGAAAATAATTTAAAAAGACAAGATGTTTAATATGTCTTGAGGGGTCCATTAATGCTTTGAAAAGTTTTTCAAACAAACCCAAAATAACATTATTTTAAAATTAAAACGTATATTGGCCGTACATAAAGATTATAGTATTTTATTACAACACTATTGGTCATTATGCTGTCATAAAACACATTATATATTTAAACGGTATTTAATTTTTAACCAAAAATTCGACTATCTCAGAAAATTATGAAAAATTCACCGTTGAATAATTTCGACATCTTGATTCCAGAAATAAAATTTATATAATTTAAAATTTTTTATAAATATGTTAATATTCAATTTTAATATAAAAACCGACATTTATCAAAAAATCACAGGTTTTGACAGAAATGGCTTTCAAACCTTAATAAAAATTATAATTGCATTCATAAAATTATAATATCATTTATATTTAATATAAATAAATTTAATAATAATAATACTAATATTTAATTAAAATATTATTTAATTCAAAAATACCTAAACTTAATAAAATAGAATTATTGATTAAATAATAACTAAAAACACAATTTTGTACTTTAAAAATTATTTAAAATGTATCAATAATGACAAGAAGGTATATAGATTATTATATAAAAAAAATAATGTACATGAAAATAGTACTATCGATTCGTTACATAACCCCTTAAAACATCCGCATAAGACCTAAGGGTAAGGTGTGTGATGGTGAAAGACTCTTGGGGTGGCTCAGATAACATTGCTCGAGTGGTAATATCTATCAAAATCCACTTTTCCCGTAGACGGTCCCATTCGAGCTTGACATGATGAAGATCAGATTGGGCTTGGTCAAGATCGAAGCCCAAGGATTCCACCTCTTTTCCAAGATCCGACAAATGGGATTCGTATGGAGCAATTCTACTGGATGAGACCATCACTTCTTTTGTCTGAGTAAATTGGATTTTTTAATGACCTATATTTATACTAAGCATGTGATCACTGTTCAATGTCTATAATAGAAATGGTCAAAATTTTTAACATAAAACCAAAGAAGTTTACATTTTGTATAAACATAAATGGATATTTAATTAGATAAAGAGGGATTTCCATTAATGAAACTTTGGGTCATTACAGTGTGTGTGTGTGTGTGTGTGTGTGTGTGCTCAATCAAAGTAGCCCAAATGAGAGTGATAGATGATATCTATCTCAAAGATAAACCTAAGAAAAACAGTTTACAAAAGTTCCAAAAGACCATCCCTGATTCCAATCATCTCAAGGTGTACCTAGAAGTAACTATCCATGTAATAATAGACCTCACCACTATGCTACATTGTTTGTTGGGTACAAACTCTACATAAAGAACTGGAGTCCTAGTGTGTAAAGGTGGATCTACTCTACGTGTATCTTTAGAGTACCCACAACCAAACTAATGATGGTTTCCACTAAATTGTCAAGATGTTATCCTCCCTTCCTAATATGGTGTTCTAATAAGTTTGTATCTATAGATTTCTCATTCCTATGAAGAAGTGGGTTCCACATTTTTTTTATGAGGACTCGTGCCCCGGAGGGATAAGGGGCTTCACTATGATAATCGAGGATATGTGGCCTATTTGATAGGTGTGTCCCACTCAAAATAGTAGAGGAAAGGTGCCCATACTGATGGGAGATTTACCATATAGATCATAGACATGCTCATAGGTATGATAGGGGGTACCACTATGGTCATCAAGGACCCTTACCGTATCCAACTAGGTAAATCCACTTGGTATGTAGAGGACTGATTCCCAAGATGTTGGTTGGTTCCACACTATAGGTTAGGGAATCATTCCCCGGTGCAATAGGGGGGATACACTCTAGTCTTCGAAGACCCACACCCTATCTGATAGGTTGTTCCACTCAGAATGTAGGTATAGTGGAATCACACCCATACCGATGGGGGTTCCACACTATTGAAATTCTCGTGTGATTCCGCCTGATCACTATCATCCTTAGGCATCACCTCAAAAATCATCATGGCCAGAACATTTCACATCATATCTCAAAATCCACAAATTAGGGAACAATCATGTTCTATGAAGAAGAAAACATTGTATAAGTTACTCATATTCAAAAATATGAGTTCAAATGAAGGATATACCAAAAGATTTAAGTTTACTGAGAAGAAGCCTAGGGTTACATGGTTGTTAAAGGGAACCACATATTGTGTAACCTATCTCATTAACCTGTTTTCCTAGAAAGAGGTACATTGATCACCACATGTGTTTGTATACATGTTGTATAAGGGGATTTACATTGCATGCCCTTGCCACTCAAGGTACCGCCCGTTTGTTTGACATGTATATGTATGAAAGTTGTTCCAAATTACATTACCTCATCTTTGTGTGCTTAATTACATGGTGTTCCTCTTCACACATAGTTCCACCCATGTAATCTTGTTTTTCCCATATACATGGTCACATGGTGTGTGTATGGACGTGTTATCCATTTCACAACTAATCCATATGAAGAAATAGGTCCATGGAATGAATAAAGTCTACATGGAATTCCATCCTTATAAAATCACAAAAACTATAGCCACCATATAAAAGGTTAAACATGTCATGTGTTCATCATGATTCACAGATGTATTTCGATATTTCTGGGACCATGATATGAATGTAGGAAAATGGGGATAATTACTGAATTTATTTTATCTATAAATTTTCTTCAATTAATTATGTTATTTTTATTAAAAACTAATCAAATGATCATTTTAATGTCATGATTTTTGAATAATTTGATATAAAGAGTGAGAATACTTCTTAAATTTACTGTAGATTAATAATGTTTTTGGGTACTCTAATGAAATATTTAAAGAATATATTGAAAAACATGAAATCATCAATAAATCTAGTGAGAAATATAAATAATATGAAAATGTTATTGTGGTTGTAAATTATATAATCTTAGGGAAGACGCCTAAAACTCATCCCTTTGAGAATTATACCTATAAAATATTTAGAGGTAATAAATTGAGGCATTGGTTTTTAAAAACATTTAGAAACATTTATAACAATACCCCATATGTGTTATAAAACAAGGATACTCTATGATTTATATATCTTATTTATTCTATTTTCTCCTTCCTAAAAAGTGAAAATCAAGGGATGTTTGACACATGATGTATTTTTGGAATTTATCTTGGTTATTCACCAAATAGAAAATGATATTATTGTTATAATCAGAACACAATAATAATTTTTTATTCTTATAATATAAATATTTTGTAACATAAAATAAATGAAGTTATAAAATATAAAACATGATATATAAGTCATATTAATTATATTTCTTTCAAAAAACCAATCAAATTTTTAGACATATATGAATGTTGTAAATATATTCCGGTCGGTGAATAATATTAATCCATTTCAAACCATGAGAAGAAACTTCATTCATCTAATACCAGGAAAATATGTCAAGTATAGGTCCGACATATTTTTTGAAATAAAAAAGAATTGGTTCCATGATTGAAAATTCAAAGGACAGTAGTTCAATCTTCATTTCTCTCTTATATTAAATATAATGATATTGAAGAGGAATTAAAGAAATAATTATGGTATATTAGAATAAATATAGAATGGTAAAAACTGGATTTAGTTCCCATAATAAAAGAAAATATGTTTACATTAGTTTTTATAAAAAAATTAATTGAAATGGAAATTTTGTGAGGAATAATGAAATTTTTGTCTATCATGCATTTTTACAGGAATAATGAGTAGACTTCGATAAGACTATTTTACCAATTTTATGGTTTCAAACCATTATACTTTTTCTTTTTCTTTTTTCTCAATGGTAGTTTAAAAATTTTCAAATGGACGTCAAGTTATTCTTCCTCAATAGTGTGTTAGAAGAGGAGTTATATATTGATAAAAACTATGGTTTCTTTCTAGGAGGAAATGAGCATCATTTTTTCATGTAAAATATTAACTTATATCATTATACACAAGGCCCAATATCTTGGTATTCAACTTATTACTCATTCCTAATGAATTTAAATTTAAAATAAGGGGTGTGGATAGAAATCTATATATCTAGGATAACAAAGCATAATCTATCATTGTTATTTTTTATTTAGATGATATACATTTTTAGAAATGATAAAGGAGGTTGTGAGATGTTCCAAAAGAAGGATATTAATTAATTTGTTTGAAAACATTCATTCAATACATTAAATAGACGGAAACGTTGGATAGAATGAAATATTTAATATAAAATAAATTAAAAATATTTGTTTATTTTAAAAATATATATTAAAATATAAATAAATATATCATGAAAGTCGGGTATCCATAGGTCACTAAAGTTTTCCACTAGGATCCTCATACTCTCAATGATCTAACCACATATATTTATTCTCATTCAAGAGCATTTGGAGAGTAGGAAATCAATGTTCTAGTGGTCACCAATCCATATCATCATCTCAAATTTTAGTAATTTTCATAGAATTGTCCATTGGATAGGGAGGATAGGTTATGACTGTAGTTATTTTCATAGTCTAATAACCTTAGAACATGGGCATCAAATTTTGTATTTCCATTCCAATGGTATCACATAACATATTCAATATATAGTGTATTTCCTCAACCAGTCAAAAACCAAATAGTTTATTAAAATAAATCCTCCCTCACTAAATATTTTCATTTTTATATCAATTAAAAGTATTATGAAATAAGAAGGAATGTAATTCCACCCTGAATAATACAAAAGAATAAAATTTCATTATTAAGAGGCCCTTATAAATTTATAAAAGAATTCCAAACCAGGGTTTGAATTATGTTTTAGAAGCAACACAAAAAAACACATTTATGTTGTTATACCCATAAACACACACAAAAACACACTCACACACAAACACACAAACACACACACACACACACATATATATATATATCAATGATTTTCATATTCTCTTGTAAATTTGTTCACATGTGGGAATATATATGTATATGTATGTATTTGAATAAAACCAAAATATATTTATACACACACACATAAATATATATACATATTTCAAAATTAATTTTAAAACTATGCGACCTTTGTAAACATCATTTTTTGAACATGGTAGGACCAAGATTTTTAATTCAACCCTCTCCCTAAACATATAAATTATTATTATATGGTCATTTAGGATTTCACAAAAAAATTGGTGTATAATATTAATGAAAACAGATTAGTAAGATAATAAAATTATGTGAATACACTTTAATTGAAATTTGAACAAGTGATACATGATTACTACATCAGAACCCCCTAAAATAAAATTATTATTATTAAATTATATATGAGGGAGGTATTATATGTGAAAGTAAGAATGTTTCTGAAAAATAAATTCCAACAACATTGGAAAATCAACATACAAATCACAATCATTGAATACAACATCACTACCTCACATCTATGGAGTCCAAGACACCCTAATGAATATATAATAACTCAAAAAAAACAAAATCTAAAATTAAAATCATGCTATATAGGAATAATATAACCAAAAAATGATTTATCAAAAGATTATTCCTTATACATCAACAGATGTAGAAATAATTATCCCCAACATGGGGTCACAAACGCTAATGATCAATAATATTCCAATAAAAAATAAAAAATGGTTAAAATTTGGATGGTTTATTCACACTGCAAGTGATATATAAAAAGGGCAAAGAATAATTGAGAAATTTTGAGGGATGTTAACCAAAGTTGACCGCATCCATAAATGTTGGGAGATACATCCAAATTAGTGTATCAAAGTGATGGAGAGTCATGTAAAGAGGGATGGGCATCATGAGATGGTATCCCAATAATCTTTTGCCTGCCTCTTATAATTGAAGACAGGGGAGTGTTTTTTTGGATGTTAATTTATTTTATAATTTTTATTATCAATGATCGGTGACATGCACAGTTTACACAACATGTGAACCCCTCAATACCAACAACATGGAAACAACATGGTTCGTCAACATGGTTGAATTATCTATGCACCAAATATGAGAAAATGGATCATCCCCGAATTTTTGGTACCTTATACAGTTGTCAAATTTTTTGATTAATTATGAGGGATAGTTTTTTTTCATGTATCAAATAATAATATTAAATTTTCAAGTGGGTTTTATCCAAAACTCAATGCCAATACCAAAAATAATTAATTACAAATAATAAATATAATCATGATCAGTGTCTAAAAAATCCCCCCACCATGAATTTTTCGTCTCCTAGAAATCATTAAATAATTTAGATCATCAAAACAAAGGAAAAGATCAATCCTCCTGAACAAAAACTAATTCTCTAATTACCCATGGAACATCATTACCATCACCAAGATGAAACAAAGGGCACTAACAGAAATAAATCTCAATAACTGCCCAGCCCAATTCATCTCTAAAAGAAACTCAAAGTTTAATATAAAAAATGAGGCACCATTTATCACAAAAACAATAGTTGTGTCTCCGCTATTTTTGAATATTTTTCAAATATACTCCTCCTAAATTAGACCCAAGGCTATAAAATATCCACATGAAAAACAATTCTTTAATAACATGAACACTTAAAGACCCCAAACCACTCTTAAAACCCAATAACAAAAGTCCAAATGCCTCACGTGGATGAAAATAAAATTGAAAGGGATATGTGGTCACCCCACCATTATATTCCTCTAAAAAATGGACATAAAATTGGAGGCCTCCTGAAGAGAAAAATATTTAGCTGAGAGAAGATCCAAATAAAAATTTCTTAATTGAGACACTCAATCGAGAACACATAATAAATGTACGTTGATCCAAAAATCTATATCCCTAAAAACATAAGACCAACATATACAAGAATAAATAAAACCAAAGATATCTAAATGAAAGTGAAAATGGATCCATGAAAATTAGTTCATACAAAATTTCACAAACAATGGTAGTTGATGAAAGCTATAGGAAAATGGTGGAAGAGGAAAAAACTTGGGGAATTATACCAAAAACAATGAGACCCTAGTGAACACATATGAGTAAATAAAGAATCGTATAGTGTACAACCTACACTAGTGGTATCAACCTTATATATTCACACAAATTCACCCAATACATACATTACTAATCCCTCAAACAAACCATAAATGAGACTATTATATCTGTAAGATGAATGAGAACCATTGATCACTAAAGAGAAAACATCTCCAAGATAGTAAACATTTTACAATGAGAACTCAAGGGAAGATCATAAATTTAATCCAACTAGTGGCTCTAAAATGTATCAAATAAAAAGGTGAGGATTCAACTTTATCACTCAACCTGGAGTTTTGTTTTGGTAGTAAACATAAAGATTGTGACACTTAATGACATGAAACACTCCCCAATGATATCCTAAGACATGAACTTCACCCATCCCATCCAAACATTCTTGGAAGATGCTCATAAAAACATAATTATATAGTTTTAAAAATCACACATCATATTTTAACTAACCCAAAACAAAGTAATCCAAAAGAAAAATTAAACCCAAAAAATCAAAATTATCCCCACCTAACATCAAAACAATAATAGAAAATCAACACCCACTATAAGATTCATAAAATACTAAAATCCCCATTTTAAAAATACTTTTAAACTAATATTTTATTCCACGTTTTAAAAGAATCAAAAATCTTCAATAGTGCTTATTTAATTTTTAAAAAAAGAAGAATGTTATTTTAATTATTTTTAAAAATATCCATTGTTAATTTTAAATTCAACATTCTTATTTAAACAAAAAACCCATGATAAGATATGAAATTAAATTCCAAAACCCACCAAATCACTTCTAGACTCCATTTAAAAAAATCTCTTTCAAAAAATATTAATAAATATCATTAATTAATTTTTAATAAAAAATCGTTTTCATCCAATACCTTTAAACATTTAAATTCAATCACATTATTTTCCATTACTTTTTCAAATATGTATTTTAAAAATCAATATCCAGGGTACAAAAACCCTTTTTATAAATTTGAATATATATAAAACAATTTTATATTTAAACCATAATTAACCAATAAAAAAATCATGAAATAAAATTTATTAACATTCAATAAATAGTGGTGTGACTACATGATGTGCATAACTAGGAAACATGGTTTAGAAGACCATGTTCCAAGAATAAAACCACCATTGGATGTAATATAAAACCATATACTCGGGATACAAATGTGTTTATAGGCCATGCTATCTTATAGTGTGGGGGATTATCACTCCCAATATGATCCCTACATGAATAAATATCATTTTCATAAAATAATAAACAAAAATAAAATAAATACTCATGGCTGACTTTCCATGGAAATCAGGGATTCCTAATGAAATGTCATGGCCAAAAAAATTTTATACCAACATAAAATGACTTGGGAGTCTAACCCACATATACCAATAAAATCCAACTAAGACATGTATCCCTAGTAGTATTTTTCATAGAAATACCCTAATCATTCCCAAAATCTTACACCTGAGTTAACCTATGAAGACTTTGATCCACGTTTTGGATCACTAATCTGGAAAGACAGAAGACATGGACATCAAAGTATGAAAAGGGGAATAATTAATCCAATTAAATAATTAAGAAAACTATAGTAGAAATTAAATAAAATGTTGTGATGTCCCATTCATACATTAAACGACCAGACTAAATCTTTTATTTTTATGAATATAATAAAAACTTATATAGAAAATAATTTTAAAAAATGTAAACTTTTCAATCTCTCTAATAACCCACAGTCGCTCCCCTAAAAAATAAAATGTAAGCTACCTCCATATTCCTCCCATCTTCCTACAGATATAGCTACCCTCCATCTATAAGAATGTCCTAATCCCTATTTCTCAAATTCAATAAAATAAAACTAACACTAAAAAACTACCATCATACATCCATGTGACTCTGCAAGTCACCATCTGACTAATCAATGAAAAAATAATGGTAAATAGAACTACAACCTGAAAACTAAAATTTTATAGATAGGATTGAACATAAATATTAGTAGGTACGCTAGAGGTAAACCACACCCCATGTTCACTTCATTGTGTTAATTATCATTTTATTTTATTTTCAAAGACATTATTAAAATAAGGACTGATTTCATTTTTTATATAAACATGGAACAAATTTTTTTTATTCATTTAAAAAGGTATTGTATGTTCAAAACATTAAGGTCTGTTGATTGGTAAGAAAAATTAATTTAAAATAAGAAATAGAAGAAAATATGTGTTTGTGTGAATCATTACACTTAATATAAATTAAATAAATATTTTTTTTTAAAATAAATAGGAAATGATACAAAATAGATCAAACCAAATGGGAATCACTATGTCACTATGTATAGGAACTATGACCCTCAAACTGTTGGTTATCAAACCACAAATAATTTTTCCTATGCATGATACATTATAGGGGATGAATCGAAAGTTCATTGTGTTAAAAACAATTATAATCCACACGTCAATCAATTAGTATTATAGTAGATTCAACATGCTAGGGAGGGCGTACCTTGCCTAGCTTACGTTTCTAGTGTTACCATCCTGAATAACCAGGGATTTGATTTGTCTTTTCCATTATTAGGTTTTCACTTATGATATTAAATATATGAGTCTTACCATTTACCCATCATAAAAAAATAATATATGAGAATCAAACATTCCTCATCAATTATTTTCAGTTTAAAATCCAATGAAAATATATATTCAACCCAAGGAAAATAAATCAACCCTAAATGATATGAAGACTAACTTTTATCATTTAATGCATCTATTACTGAATTACGAAAAACATATACAACCATGATTTCAAATACATTTTAAAACCCATATTAAAAATCCAATTTATATGGTCATACCCAAAGAAACATATATATATATATATATACATATATCTCATTAAAAAATAACATATACTGAAGAGAATGTTTTCAAATGTGTACATATATATTTTCACCTTGTATATTCATAGAACCATTATACACACACACACACACACACACAAACACACACACACACACATATATATATATTTGAAAATGAGTTCTAAAAAATATAACCTTTATATTATTACATTAAAAATGTATAACCCCTCTATTAAATCTATCCCTATGTTAATATAATTAACTAATTATTAAAATCCCATTAAATCATTCACAATGCAACAAGTATTTAAAATTCATCAAAATAGATCTTTACAAAAATTTCTAATTATGGGGAAAACATTAAATTATTGTTGAAATATTATAGATCCTCATTTATACATCAAATACCCTTTAAATAAAATTATTTCTATCATAAGGTATATATATAAGATATTAAAAATGAAGGAAATACATTTTCTAATATTAAATGGCTTAAAACAATAGTAAACCCACAGATAACTCCCCATCTTTAAAAATAGTAGTTTTATCTAACCTCAACGATGTCCAATGCACCCTTATGAAAAAAGAAAAATCTAAAAATCTAAAATATTATTCTAAAATCAAACTAAATAATAAAATAATAACAAAAACCATCCTTAAATGGAGTAAAATTCAGAACCATTAATGTCCATAGGATAAATTATCCTCAATCATGGTTCATGAATCCTAAACATCAATAATTAATCTATTAAACACCAGGAATATCATTATTGTTAATGTGGTTCCTAAAAAACACAAGGGAGAGAAATACAAACATGAAGGATAGAGAATGTGAAGGGAGAATAGGAGGAGGTATGATAAATGAAGGAGATCCAATTAGAAAACATTGAGTGGTATTTTTGTAATCGGAGTAGATAAGGGAGGGAGATGAGCATGAATAAAGAGGGGTGTTACATGAAGGGATCCCCCCGAGGCTGGTCTTATTATTATATGATATTGGAATAGGGGAAATTTAGTTTATTTTTTAAACGCAAATTTATTATTATTTTAAAATATTGGGGGAACATAGGGTTTCAACACGGTTTACCCAAATCATGATCTAGTTGTGTGCCCTCACTCGGCATAATAGGTAAAACACACAGTTTTAATACACAACTAAAATAAAATTGCATCAAATATTAAAAACACCTCATTCAAGAATTTCAGGGCCCAAACATGGTTTCAGTATGGTTATAATAATTTGGTGGGCTAACCATGGTCCCTGTATAAATTTTCCAAAACAAATGTTTATCAAGCGGTTTCAACCATAAAATCAACCCCAATACCAAAAAATCAATAATTATATTAATTAATAAAATTAATAATGTTCAGTGTGTACAATTCGATAATTTAACTGAATTATATTATATCATATATCATCAATGGTAGATGTATTGTTTGTTGTAAAAATTTATTCCTTGTATCAAAGTACACCTAATGTGTCCAACATCATTTTTGGAAATTAGATTATCAAGTATATAATGATGAAATAGATTATGGCTTCAAATATGACTAGGGAAGGAAGAATATGTTTGGTTGAATATATGTGTGTATATTGGGAAAGAGTTTGTAAATGATAGAAGATCCATATCTGGTGAGTATTTCATCATAGGATATATGTGTGTTTTTTTGTGATGCCAATATAAAATTTAGTAACCTTGATCAAGGTTGAGGTAGAATATTAAAATCCTACACATTCTATAATACAACTATTGCAGATAAATATTTATTTAGATGATATCAAGGATATAGTGACGATTCCACATCCCTTGGGATGTAATAATAAAATTCACATAAATTTTCCAGTGAATCATGGTCATAAATAATGAATCAAGAACAACGATACCAAATATTAGTTTATCAAGTAGATTCTAGAAATAAATAATTAATTTTTTTAATGATTTACTAGAAAGGATAACATAGTAGGTATTTTCACTAATACATTGTCAAAAGATTAATTTCAAAAACTAGGGTTGATGTTATTAGTTCAAACTCTCCCTTTCCAAGAATAAGTTGTACTGATTTTTCAAATCCGTAGTATTTTTTAGTTATTTTTGTAAAAGGGGGAGAAAATAAATGACAACATAAATTGTTCTATATGTTAATCATCCTTTGTATTTTTATAAATTAGAGAATATTCATAGGGGCATATTAATTAAAATATATCTCTTTTGGGGGAATATATATTTTCTTATAGTTTCAAAAAAGGATAATATATTCATTAAATATTCAGAATGAGTAAAATATTTTATGAATGTTGTTAATGTGTTTAATGTAATTTTCTTTTTTATTGGTCCCATGGATAGATATATCAGGTTTAGTAAGTATTTGATATATAGTGACGTTTTGATTGTAGATATATTGATTCTCAGATGTGATGTGAATTATTTATCAGAGATAGCTTGACTCTTAGATTTGTTCTCTTGTTCTTTAATTCATAAAGCAATTCAATATTTTAAATGATTCATGTCTGAACATTTTTCACATTTATCTATTTTATGGAAATCATGGTATTGTGGTTAAAACTTATTTTATCATAAACTGAGTTCTCTTAAATAGGATAATAATTATTTAATAATGAGTCAATGATAATATTGTTGAGTTTTATAGTGATTTATCATCAATGGTTGATATAATAATTCATAGGGGGGATTGTTTAGACCAACATCTCAGCTGATGGTTGTCAGAAAAGAAGATAGTGTTGAGGGATTCATTCATGAACTTAATATAATGATTTTGTGATTTGGGATTGAAGTAGTTTCACATGATTGTAATATTCATCTAGATAATAATTATTAGAGATGGTTGAAATGGATATGATGGTATCATTGGATTTTTTGTTAATGAATAGATAATGTTAAAATATTCCTGAAGTTTTTTCCACATGTGACTACAATCCTCCCTAGATTTTATATGGTGATTGAATTTTTTTTGTATTTTTCAGCTAATTCGAAATCATTTGGATTAAATACTATTCTTTGGTTCTAAAAAAATAATTTCTTACCAAGGCATGAATGTATATTATATTTTAGATTAAATGGAGTTCATCTTAGGGTACTAGGGAACTCAAAATATAGTATTTTTAATGGACAAGATTTTTAATTATGATGTAGAGTTATGACATATAGTTTCTATGTATATTTTATTCCAGACATATGATAATTTATGGAAATTTCAATGACCCATTTAATGTTTTCAAGGGACACTTAAAGATCACATGACCTCTATGTTCATGTCCAAGTTTTTAATTTGGAAAATAATAGGACTATATAGAGTTATGATGTACCCAAAATGGATTATATAGATTTCCCCATACTGACATGATGTTTTGGAAGGCCAACAAAGGGTTAATTATAAGTGAATAGTTGTTTCCAAATGTTGCAAAATTTCAATGAGTGGCTATTTTAAAAGTAATGTGAATTTAAATTTTGAAAATGATCAATGGATGACGTCAATCATATAATTTTGATTAATTATTTTATATATCATTAAAGTAATCCATAATATAATTGGTGACCTACTCTTTAATGAAATATATAAAATAATTTGTGTCATTATGATAATTTCAAAATTTATAAATATGGGGGAACAATTATTTTTGGGAACATATTATGCCATAAATAATTATCCAAAAATCACAATATATACGTGTATGGATGTATTCACCAGATGTTTAAATGTATGTGAAATTTTTGGATTGAAAAAATATGGATTCCAAGATTTTGGAAGGATGAATAATTATGTAATAGTTATTTTATGCATTAAGAATATTTTGAAATGTATTAAAAATATAATCATATAATAATATAATAAAAAAAACTCTTGAGTAGAACTAAATTTCAAATATATTTATCAATTTTATTATAATTTGAAGACTTACAAATGAAAATCATTAGATAAAATATTTTTCACATGGTTTTTCATGAAAATAAATATTCATCGATGATAAAGACAAATCTATTTAATTAATTGTGAGAAGAATGTCAATTGAGTTTTTTTAAGAAGTTTATAGAGATATATATAGAGATAAGTGAAGGTATTGTTTTACTATATATATTATGCAACTCTTTCATGACAGAGATTTAGTCATCCATGGAATGTGTTTCATAAAGTGTTTTTTGTGAAAAATGAATAGAATTATAATAATTGTTAAATTATATATGAGAAATAATATTTCGACACATGAACAACACAATAGAATTTAGTTTTGAAGGAATATTTCTTTACCCATTTTACCATCAAAAGGTTTGGGATGCAGTTGTGAGAGGGATACATTGAAGATAGTATGAAAAAATTTATTCATGATTTTTAATTTAACACTCTACATATTGGTCCAAAAAGATGAATTCTAGAGGGTAATTTAGGTCTTATGAGTTTGGATAGAAACCAAAATTATTCTTCTATCATTTGCAGGTGAACATTATAAATTTATGTACTCTTTATGTTGGTCAATGTTTGAACATGTGCGGATAGAAAATATCACTCATATTAACCACCAATGATGGTTATTTTTAGATAAACATAAAATATTTCATGATCATTGATTCACCCCCGCCCCCCATGATCATAGAAATTCTATTTGTTGATCCAAAAAATTGATATTTAGGGTGTTTCCTCTAGTAGATTAACCCATGATGAGAGGTGGGTCTTGACAAGGTCATTGTGCCATCACTATGGACTAAAGAGTGTTTTCATAATAAAGTAAATCTTATAGGGAAATTCAATCTTTGGATAAAAAGTGTCGATGTAAAATAATGAAATATTATCAAGAGAGATTTTTGTAACATGGAGTTAAATTATTGTGAATTCAGAATTTTTTTGAGGCATAAAAAGTCTAATGTAGTTCCAATCTAATAAATTCAATGATAATTTTTGGAATATTCCATATGGGAAACCATTGTTATTTCTAATTATATATTTTTTAAGTGAATTCATCATGGACTATGATGCTAGAGTCTAGTTTCATACTATTTAAATTGAGGGATTTGATAAATTTACAGTCAGGGAGGATTCACCAAAAGATTAATAAGGCCTATATCGAAATGGGAAAAATTAAATGATGTGAATGGATACCCAAATACTAGTGCAAATAAACATTTATGGGGTCCACATAGTTTTAATGTCACATAGATTGAACAAAATGGGACTAATGTTTCATGTAATACATCACAGACCACCTATTTTTAGGATATTCTCATCTTAGTAACAAGTTACCAAATAAACCCCAATAAATGGGAACAGGACACCAAGTCTAGGAATGGGTAATGGGAGACTGGTGTATGGATCCATGATATGTGTTTTGGGTCTCTCTACATATCCCATGAAATAAGAATCATGGCCTATTTAGTTCGGGGAAAGTTGAATATTAGGTGACCAACACAAGATTTAGGGGCATCCTCTAGAGAGTGGAATCCAACAGAGTTCTACACTATAGAATCATACATAAAATCATAATCTATATATTTTAAGGTTATATAGCATGGAACAATGATAGTTCATTTTTTCATGATTTAGTGAGGATGTTGACCATTCAGTTTAATTCTCTATGAAATGGAAGATGTGTTAGGAAATTGAAGTTAATATAACTATTACTTTTGTTGAGTGTTTCTTAGAATCATCAAATGTGGAATTATTTTGAGCAGTTTAAACTGATGTAACATATAATTCATTCCAAGTAGTTTATAGTCTTGTGTGATAGACTACATTTGGAAGAGATTAATGTTATACAAAATTAGACTTCATTATCATAAATTTAATCTTATATGTAACAAACTACATTATGTATAGTTTATATTGATGAGGCATAGAATACGAAACCTAAAGTGAAATAATTAAAACAATTCCTGAGGAAACTCATGTTGTAGGGACGTATTATGTTCTCCCCATTAATGGAAATCGATGATTCTTAACCATTAATGAAAATTTTTTGAATGGAATATTGTACCACCAATTTCGGATCCATATTTTATGTTTTTCTACAATGAATCACTAGAATCCTCCATTATATAACCAATTCACCTATGTGTAAGAATAAAGGGTGTATACTCTTGTTAAAATCTCAAACAAATTGACTGTGATGGACATTGAGATTGTTTACTTTGTGGATCTTGTTTTCATTGAGTGATTAAAATTTTGTTAAATGGAGACAAGACCTTTCATCCTACCATGACTATAAATAGATATATTTTTGGAGATATCGTAGTTGAATATCAATGGGTAGCACTGATTTTGTTCTATAATATCAGGAAAAAATGTATCCTATATGGAAATCCATGTTGGGGCTCTATGTTACCATAATGATTTTGAGATATATTCTAGAAAACTCATCTTATTCTGATCCACTATTTTCTAAAAAATATTATATATGGATTTCTGGAATTTATTGATATGTCTATTCTCCCTCACATGATAGAAAGATGTATAGTTAGACTGAATTTTGTATTAATAATAGACCTTCTTCTCATAAAAGGTTTAGAAGATGGTTTCATTTACAATGTGATAGATCCCAAATAGATAACTGATGTGTAATTTCGAGAACCTTATCAAGGAAATAGTCATGATGTTCTTTAAGGAGATGGAATTATCAGATATCAAAAATAAATAATTTGAACTATTAATAAAATTCAATTAATGATTCAATTTCAATGTGAAGGTACCAAAGACATCATTTCCCTATATAGTAAAGGGCCAATAGTTCGTAGTGGCATGTGTCATCTTTAGAGCCTAATGCATGAAATTAATTAGAAACAATTTTATGTGACACCTAATGGTTAATTATATGTAGTCACAAACAATTGTGGCCCAAAAATATCCCCACATTAATATCATGTGGGTGATGTTCAATATTATATGATGATATCTAAACACACTAGTGTGAACCACTAGTAATACTTGATGAATTTCTCTCCCATAGATTCATCGGTGAAAGTTTTTATTAATGTAACCTCAGTAGAGGATCTACATTGAGTTGGGATTATCACAAAGGGTAAAAAGTTAACATGAGTTGATATATTTTTTCTCAAACTTTGTCACAACCCCCCCCCCCCAAGGGTACCCCTCCTACGAAAAAATTAGAGATGGTAGATAGTGACTACCAGATTCACGCCTCCAATATGCCTCGGGTTAGAGACTACCATTATGGTTATAATAAACATATATTTAAGTGTAATTATCCTATATGAGAACATGAGGATGAGATATATAAGACAAATAAACCAATCAAAACCACATTATACATATATATAAATAAATCTCATGGAAAAATAGGAAGTGTCTCACAATAGTATAACTGCCTGAATGAAAAAAAATATATGTACTATAAGGTAAATTCGATAGTGGCCATGAAGCCCAAACATCTCTTGGAAAACCTTGATCTGGTAATATCCAAACCAATCTCTAACCTACTTCAATTCAACTAAAAATACTTTATATATACATATTGTGATCATAATAGTATACTCAAATAGGATCCACCTCATATCCTCTTGTGAAGAAGACATATAAAGCATTCAAAATCAAAATGAACATTAGAGAATCTATCTAGTCTCCTAAATAGGTAGCTAAGTTAACAACATCACTATGGATAACTCTCACTACGAATAATATACAAGAGGTTCTATAATATAATAATGGATCATCTAGGTACCCAACTCTCAGTTCCTCATTATTTTATGTTATACCTCAACGTTGGAAGTCTAAAGACTTCTCTCTCAAAAATAAGTCACCTTGCAAACACCTAGGCTAACTATCACCACATGGGCCTCATTCCTCATGTAATCACATCGTACCTTTTCACATATTTATATGGTAACCATGTATTTTTTTTGTATCCACTACTACCCATATGATCTGAATCGTGCATCAGTTATTATACGGAAGTCCATCACAACCCACACACTGAGTTAGGTACCTCATGCCATCACAACCTATACACATCACACCTATAATTATTCTCTAGTTACTATATGAAGGTATAAATGTGGGTGAAATATCCAAAATACAACATATCCATATATATATATATATGGATAAACTAACATGAATTCATACCATCATAAGTATCTACGAAGAGAATAGAATGAGGCTAGAGGGTGTTGTCATTTATCCATCATCCCGCCAGGATGTTACGAAAAACACCTTTGTAGAATCCAATAGGTTTTATTTTCCCAAACCCAAATGGGTAGGTTAGTGTATGTAATAATAGAGTATATATAGGATATAATATAGCTCATACCAGTAATATAGGCGTGACCTAGTCCTAAGATCAACTGTGGCTATCATAACTAAGACACCCAACATCCACTATTAAGAATTTGATATCCAATTAGAACACACAAATTTAATGAGCAACAATAGTTAAAAATTGCATTTTAATTATTTTCTTTCATTAATTATTTTAGTATCCATTAAATTAACCATTGATATTATTTCAAGTTACACATAATAACTAACACATTGAAGTCAATTGCATCTAGTAATAATCCAAACTATGTCCAGGGTTTCTCATGATTAATATATTTTCACCATTTTTATTCCATTAACACCAAAACCATGTGTTTAACAATTATTATTCATTATTAACATCATTACATAATCTCACTACTCTAGGATAACAAACATATTCTACCACCAATAGGAAACATGAAACAAAACACACCAAACTGCCTCAAGAAGTGGGTGAATGTGGCATCCCATCTTTTTATTACTTAACTTTTCATTACATTGTACATACATATGTATTTAATGATTAGTTTTTAGTAAAGAAGATACATAATGCATGAAAAAATAAAACCTTCTTCTATTTCCACATGAAGGAACCTTCATGGGTTTAACCCATGTTACATTATCCGAATCTATTATCATGGGGACAAACATCAATAGAAATGGGTGAGAATGAAGCCTGGTATGGGATAAAGAAAGATATACATATACTATTTGATCTAGGGATATGTCAAAAAGAACTTGATGAATAAAAAAAGGGATGAAAATGTGGTATATAATAGTAATAAGGACATGAATACTAACATGTTAATTTGGATGCAACATTTAAATGATGCATTCATAAGCATATCACAGTGGTTTATCACCCAAGTGTCATAAATGATAATTATTATGGTTTTTCAATAAGGCATCATAAAACATGTCATATCTAGAGATTAAATTATTTACCCAATGATTTGGAGTAATATCATGTCACAAACATCATATGTATTAATTTCATGTGATCCACATATATCATAATAAATCTTTTACTTAATAACATATGGAGAATGAATAATAATTTTCTTATCAAAATCATGTAACAAAAAAGATCCTAAAGACATGATCATTAAAACATTTGTAACCCATGAATGGAAATGTAGGATTCATATTTCTAAATACATAAATAAAAATATTTTTTAAATCTATTTTAATTTTAATTTAAAATAAAATTGGTTTTTGTATTTAAATAAAAAGAAAACGAGAATTTCTCATGTAAAAGAGGGGTGTTTGGGAAGAAACTTTTACTGTAAGATGGGTATGCAAAATTGATTTAGAAAAGTTCAAACTGATAATGGAAAATTGTATTACATTAACAAAAAAAACTTATTACAGTAATGGTATAACAGAATGTAGAAAAAAATAACTTATTTTGGTATTTAGAAGACAAACCAAAAATGGGGATCATGAATGGAAAAGACAAGTTCAGATTTAACCTTTCACTGAAAATTTACTCATAGATCACATTGAATGGAACCTTGGAGGCTTGAGGAACCCTTGGAGGACTATGTGGTATGAAATAAATCTATATATTTGTGGATTATGGATTTTTAGTGATGAGGATATGCTAAATGAGTGGTTATTTATAGAAATATGGGAGGAATTTTTTAATAATTTCTAAATATAGGTCTTGGAAAACTAGGTTCTGTGTAATTAAGAAACAATAGCCTACCCGTTGTTTTCACACATGGATTAAGAAATTAAGGTAAAATTTTATTTTATTTTCATCAAATCTAAATGAACACTATTTTAATACAAATTTTCGCATGGAAAATTAATGATTCCGTAGGGTAACAATTAGAAAATCAAATTTTCTTTTTTTGAATTTAAAAAGTCACTTATAGTTTTAAAAAAAATAAAAAACTCTTAAAATACTTAATATTAATAAATATAAAATAATTTATTACATAAATTTTGGAAAATTAATTATTAAATCATTATTATATAAATATTAAGTCCTAAAATATATCAAAAACCTAAAACTGTATTTTTTTACTATTTTCCAAAAAATAGGTGTCGTAGAAAATTCTCAATAATTCATCCTAACCTAATTTTTAAATGTTAATTTAAAATATAATTTTTATTTTTATATAATATTTCTTTAAATATTCCAATTTTTACTTGTAAATATAAAAAACCATATTTATTCAAAAGTAATAGCTTTCAATGCACAGTGAAATTTATGTTACATATAAAAATTTCCCTAGGCCATTGTAAAATTATTTTATCATTTATATTTTGATAATATTGTTCCAAAATAATATTTTATTAATCAATATATTATTTTGGTAGGATTATTTTATCATAAAATTTTATATATTCTATAGCAAATACAATTATATTTCATTTGAGTCTCGATGAATTATCCTATTCTTATCAATTAAACATATATTATGTTATGGAAATATATTATTAAGTGGAATAAATAGGATAATAATTTATCTAAAAAATTAATTTAATCAATATATATCTATGGAATTCACATGTAACCTCTTATTACACATGCATGCACCCTATGTGTGAGGTGTGTGATGGTGGTAGTTTCATGATGTGGCTCAACAAACATCATCCCAGTGGTAATCTCCACTAACATTAACTTATCTCATTGGTGATTTCATTAAAGTATAATTTGTTGAATTTCATTTTGGATATAGTTAATGTAAAACCCAACTATGGGTACCTCCCTCCCATATTTTAACAAATGGGATCCAAATAGAATGATTGTACTATTTGAGGCTATTAATTCTAATTTTTTACCAATTAACATTTTCATTATTACCTATAAAAACTTACTATAATAGTAATATTATCGACCAAGGGTATTTATTTCAATGTTTATATTTCCTAGTGGTAACATTTTCTTATTTTTGTATAACGGTTGAATCCCAACTGTCACATTTCATTTAATACCATATAAATACCAATTCATTCTTTCACTCAAAATTCAATACAATTTATATTATGTTTATATTTATATTTAATAATATATTTATTGGTTTAATAAATTTTGATTCATTTTTAAGGCATTTTCTATATGGGTGGTGATTCTAGAATGTTGGTGATATCCAAACTTTTCTATTTGAGATATTCAATTTTATATTATTTTCCTAGCAGAAATGTGTGGAATTTTAAATGGTTTCACAGATGACTAATGTAATGATATTTATTAATGATTTAAAATTTATTTGATTATATTTAATTTGTACAATAATAATATTTTATGATATGTAACAACAATTATTTAGAAAATAAAAATCATTTAGAATTTGTCATTCATTGCATTCTACCCCCTTATAAAATTCCTACCCTGAAATTTCAAATTATTATCTTGGTTGAGAAAATGTGAGGTGATTATGTCTCATTTCCTCTTATTGTTAAATGTTAACATCATTATATTTATGGTTATTCCATATCACTTTTACATGGTGGATAGTCTTGTTTCTTAAAACCTTGTCCTAGTGGTCCGAGATATCCACTTGCTGCTCCTCAAATTAGATTTCATCTTCTTGTTGTACCACATCTAGATTCCGTACATGTGATAGATTAGTTATGTTCTTCCTCAAGGAGATATATGTTGAATAACATGGGATATTTAGAATTATTTTTGAGGTATTTCCAGAAGATAGTCCATTTCTCCAATAATAAATAGATTCACCGGATTGAAAGTAAACCATGAAAGAAAAAACTATATGTTGTACATGATTACGACTGAAAAAACTGAAATTTAGAGGAGAAAAATATACTCCCAACCAAATGGTATCTAAACATGAAAAACCTATAAAGTAAAACCCTAATGGAGACCATCTCTTGATCTCCATAATATAACCACCTAATGTGGTTTAGATTACTATGTGTCCCTAAGTTTCTTTGTCGTCACCAATGACATGTTTGTCATCTCCATAAGTCATGAAACTTGTAGAAAAATCCCATGCACTAGTGAGTATAAACACACCCATTAAGATAACCAAAACTTATAATGTGTTGTAGTATGAGATAAAATAGGAATAATTATATAGTAGATAATAAATAGGATGCATTGTCACCTAACAAAGATAAAGAGTAACCTCATCCAAGAAAAGGGGGTACAACATGGTTAGTCGATGAACTAAATGTTGATTCATTGTCACCCATAACAATAGAGTAAACTCATCCATCCATGATAAAATATGCATGAAAATCACAATTCATACCTCACATGCATTAACATCTCATTGAAAGAGAGTAATAAAATCAAATTGTATGTATAAAAATGTATATAAATTTATATATATGTGTGTGTGTGTGTGCTCATTCAAAGTATCCCAAATGAGAGTGAATGATGATCTCTATCTCAAACTGAACCTAAGAAAAAGAGTCTAAAAAAAGTTACAAAAGGCCATCCATGATTCCAATCATCTCAATTGTGTGACCAGAAGTAACTGTCTAGGTAAAAATAAACCTCACCAATATGCTGCATTGTTTGTTGGCTGCAAAATCTACATAAAGTATTGGAGTCCTAGTGTGTAAAAAATGATCTACTCTATGTTTATCTTTAGAGTTCCTAAAACCAAACTAATGCTGGTTTCCACTAAAGTGTCATGATGTTCTTCTCCCTTTTTAATATTGTGTTCTACTAAGTTTGTATCTATAGATTACTCATGCCTATGAATAAGGGGGTTCCACATTAGTTTCATGAGGACTCATGCCCTGGTGGGATAAGGGGTTACACTATGGTAATCAAGGATCTGTGCCCAATAAGATTAGTGTGTCCTACTCAAAATAGTAAAGGAATGGTGCCCATACCGATGGGGGTTCCCCTATATAGGTTATGGACATGCTCCTGGGTGTGATAGGGGGTACCACTTAGGTCATCATGGACCCTTACCCAATCCAACTAGGGACATCCACTTGGTATGTAGAGGACTCATTCCCAATATTATGGTGGGTCCCACACTATTGTTTGGGGAATCATGCCCTAGTGAAATAGGGGGGATCCACTCTAGTCATCGATGACCCACACCCTATCTGATAGGATGTTACACTCAGTATGTAGCTATAGTGGAATCGCACCCATACCAATGGGGGTTCCCACTATATAAATTCTCGTGTGATTCTGCATGATCACTATCATCCTTAGGAATCACCTCAAAAATCGTATTGGCCAGAACATTTCACATTATAACTCAAAATCCAAAAATGAGGGAACCATCATGTTCTATGAAGAAAAAAAACATAGTATAAGTTACTCATATACAAAAATATGAGTACAAATGAAGGATATACCAAAAGAATTATGTTTACTCAGAAGAAGCATAGGGTTACATGGTGGCTAAAGGGAACCACATATTGTGTAATCTATCTCATTAACCTATTTTCCTCCAAGGAGGTACACTGCTCACCACATGTATTGGTATACATAGTTTATGAGGGGATTAACATTGCATGCCTATTTCACTCAAGGTACCACCCATTTTTTTACATGTACATGTAGGAATGTTGTTCCCTAGTACATTACCTCATCTCTGTGTTCTTTAATACACGGTGTTCTTCTTCTCACATAGTTCCACCCATGTACTCTTATTATGCTCGTGTACATGGTCTCATGGTGTGTGTATGGACGTGTTCTCCATCACATGACTAATCCACATAACGAAATAGGTGCATGAAATGAATAAAGTCTACATGGAATTCCATCTATATCAAATCCCAAAAAAATAGCCACCATAGAAAAGGTTAAACATGTCGTGTGTTCATCATGATTCACTATGTGTAGTTGGGATATTCATAATCTTCCAGATCGATGATTTCGGCCTCTAATATGACTTCACCTTTTCAATTATGTCCCTATCATCTACCAAAAAGATTGGAATGGTCCATGGTTTTTTGTTACCATCATCTAATGGCCATGAATCATATTCTTTCAACACATGTTGGTTCTACTATATGCACTACATGTCTGGAACCTTCCTCCATCATGGATTTGATCTCTGAAAAAGAAAAATATACAAAATCCAAAAAAAATACTTTATTTATACTCATTTCATCGATTCATGCCTCATTAATTGTTTCTCCATGAATCTAGGGGTGCGGTTGGGCTCAGTACCACCTGCCAACAACAAACAGCGACCACAAGTTCCAACTGGGGAAAGATAAGAATAAGGAGAGGGATAAAGTGACCAGATTATAGGTTTAGTTATCATTTCCAATTCTTCATCTCCAAATATCAAGAATGGGGATTATCAGGGTTATAAAACCCAACAAGTGTGAAATTAAATTAGTAAACAAGAACATGATCGGGACACAACTAGTATAGTAAAATAGATAAGGATTTCTCAACTAAATAATTTTAATAAAGATAAGAATAACCCAAAACATTACAAGTACTACCTAGGGATTGGATCATTCATCTTCAAGGAGTTCAATCTCCAATTATTTAGAGTATTATATTTGTTCACAGTACTCTGATATTATTTGATCAAGCATTTCATTATAATCTGAGGTGATTCACAAACAATAAAAGTGGAAAGCCTCTGGAATCCTCCAACATATTAGGTGGCTAAACATGGAGGATGATTCGTGGTGATTTATTTTGAGGACATTTCATTATGATAAAAGAATCAATTAATTTATTTATTATAATTAATTAAACCACTAAATGTATTGATAATGGGAGAGATATTGGAACACCCTACGCCGACCTATTTTAGGGTGCGCCAAGAGTAAACATTTACTCTATACAAAATTATGCTCTTGGATTTTTGATCCAATGATTTTTGTAAGAGTAATCACATTTTATTTATGGAAATTCATGTCTGTAATAAAAAATATGTTTAATATTTAAAAATATTAATTTCAAGAAAATCAGGCCTTGAAATCACTCACTATATCTACATAAAGATCTAGAAATATATGTAGAAATATTTCAAAGACATATAGGAAAAAAATGGGTCTCAGCCTCATTTTCCTCATAAAAATTTCTGTACTCTGAAAAAAACATGAACAAATGGCTCATGATAGTATGTTTTAATTTAGCTCTCCCCCTCCTGTGATCTCTCCTACATATTCTCATACTACTACTGCATGGGAATGAAGGGGATGCTCTATCCATGTAGGGGCCTCTCTTTTTTGATTCTCGATTGCCACCAAGAGCTCCATAAATGGTGATCCATCCATGGTGTTCATATATCCCTATTTAATGACCTGTGCATGGTTACAAATGTATCCCCTCAATTTTTACTTGTGAAAGACATCATTCAATATTTCGATATATGAGTGTAGTAGGAGGTGGTAAGTAGCCTCGCCAACCCTCCACATGACCTCAAACAGCTTGATGAACCTCAGGGGTAGCATGCCTCCCTTGTCGAACATCCACATTCCTCATCATGGGAAGTCTCTCAGGAAAACATTGTTTACCTACTCAATGTCCAAGGTCATAAGACATTGATCTATATAAAATGTATGCCTTCTTAGAGTCATCCACCTCTAATCCTAGATGACCTGACATTCTTTGTTTACAACTGCCCCATCTCTAAACCCAGAAGAAGAGTCTCACCAACCTCTATTCATCATTGGTGTATCCTATAGGGTCTCCATACATGTACTAAAATGTTTTCATGTTGATAGAATAGAAGTTGTTGTTGTTTTATGAAAACTCTTCCAAGATAAAGTGATCATATCATCTCTGGAAGAAGTCTAACAAGTAGTCCCTCATCATATCCCCCATGAGATGGATAATTTACTTGATCTACGTATAATTTTAGGGGTGGAATATTTTATTTATCCGCATATGTGTCCAAAATGAATCATGAATGCCACTCTATAGTAATGATTTAAATTTTTCATCACAACCAGATTCAATCGTCGAGGTAACCCCATGAAGGTGAATGATGTATCATATATAAAACTGCCCCAAACTCTCCACCAAAATTTTCTCGCTGATATCCACAATGTGTGGTGACATATTGAGTTTCTAGAATATCACCCAGATAGCATCTTGTCCCTTCACTATCATTATAATAACATTCATAATGCCTAGGGATATGTCATCCCACTTCCACTATAGGATCCCATGCGGCTACAGAAAACATTTCTAAACATGGTTTTAGCCATTACCTACCGATAGGTAAGGAAACAATAGTTGAAAAAAGTATTATTAATCTCATGTCATACGAAAAAACCTACTTCTGAAGGTATTTGTACTAATTCCCCCTAACGAATATGTATATCTAGGGGAATAGTGTTGAACTTTTGCGTCACCTCCTAATACATCGTAGCTGGAATCGACGGTCGCCCCTAATAAAAGATGTTTTGATTACCTCTTTCAAAATATTTATCTATTAAATCCCCTATAAATATTTGTTCATGAAATAACTCATCGTCAATTTCCCACAACTTTTACTCTCTCACATGATCAATAATAGGAGGATTCAACACCATCGATTGAAGAAACGTTATACCCTCTTGCTCCACCATGGTTAGCTGTAAGGAAGTAAGCTACTCAAAATACCCCTATGCCAATTGATCCTTTGAAATATTTATAATTGAATTTTCCTCAATGTTTCCCTTTACTAGAGTATAGAGTATCTTGATTCCATATTATGATATGAATGCCAACCAGTATCATTTTTACCTGATTAACGCTCTTTGTGGGAAGACGTTCCTAAGACACTTTTTGTCTGAGTAAACTAAAACGCGATCCCCAATATTATAGTGCCTCCATATCCTCATGGAGAAGAAAGTCACTACCAACTCTATGTCTTGATTCATGTAGTTAATTTTTTTTGTTATCAATTACCTCGACACATATACAATAACTTCAGGACGCTACACCAACATGTACTTGATCCCATCTCATGAGGCATCACAATAAACTATGAATTCCAAGCCTCACTCTCGTAGTCTCAATATAGGATCACTAGTCATCCTTTTACTCATATCTTAAAAGGTCCTCTAGAACTTCTCATCCAAGGTAAATGGATTCCATATATACATTTTTCCAATCAAAGGGGCTGCAATTTTAGATAATTGTAACCCAAAACACTTTTAGTAACCCACCAATCATTGAAAACACTACACCAAAGATATCATATTTGGTGGATCCCAATAAATAATTAGATCATTCATTATGGTGTCTATGGAAAAATCATGCTCATAAATAACCTGCTCTAGAAAGAGAACATTATTAATCTAGAACTAGATCTTTGAGAACAATACAAAAATCTAGTTCCCTCGTAGTAAATTTAGAACCAACCACATGTGCTCTACAACTCCTCCTCTAATGTATTGTAGATGAGTATGTCATCATTGAATGTGACCACACACTGGTCCAAGTAACTTTGGAAAAAAAATAAAATTCTAAAACATAGCAAGGGAGTTCTCCACACCAAACAGAGTTACTAGGAATTCAATATGTCTGTAGCTATATCAAAATTACATTTTTGGAATATCATCCTCACAAACCCTCAATTCGTTATAGAAATAACTAATATTGATCTTCAAGAACCATCTCACACCTCAAAATATGGTCACAGAGTTCATTAATCCTTCACAAGGAGATATTTTTATTTATTTTTTATTGGTATAGATGATGATAATCTATGAAAAGTCGAAAGATATTGTCTTCCTTTTTCAAAAACAGCTTTCGAGATGCCTAAGGGGACATAGTTGGTCTGATGAAACCATTATCTTGATGGTCCTCCAAATATAATTGTATCTCTTGGTACTTAATAGGGTCAATTCAATATTTTAATAGAGATATCTGATTGGTCTCGAAATGAATTTCAATATAAAACTCAATCTCACACCTCGAATATTGACCCAAAACATCATTAGGCAATTTTTCAATATAATCCTTTATAACTCAAGAAATATATATTTTTCAATATTCTGCTATACTGAAGGATATACTCACCATCTAATGATTCACGGGATATAGTCTCTAGATCATAGAAACCACTCAACCCTACATGATATGTCTATCATCCATAACTGTTAATTTCATCCCATCAATTTGAACGCATCTAACTCAACTTCGAGGACATTCAATGTACACTCAGACCATGGGAAAATAATACATAACCAATATGATTATAGAGGGTTACATCATGATGACCAAAATGTCTCACATAAACCTATCTCCCCCAATTGATATCTTTCAATTCTAGAATATAAAATATATAGATGAATTATACTTGTCAGAACCTCAAGATGAAGCTGTTGGGATAACACCTCAATTGGGAGCTCCATCTCTCTCACCATGAGTATAGAGATGAAGGAATGACTAAAACATGTGTCTACTAATACTAAATAAATATTCAAATAACCATAGATTATACCTCAAACCATCTTATGCTCTGTAGGGCCCCAATCCTCCCAATCCTATAGCTGTCTGTGTCACCCACATCTATATCCTTAAGCCTGAGGTGGGATAATTGGTGGTGGTGGAAGGATCTCAGAGAGTCTCCCCACAACCAATATATACTCCTCCTCCTATACCAGCTATTCCCCCTAGGGACCTCCTAGATCATACCTAGTAGATCCCAGGTTACAATTCTACCTTTTTAATGGTGGTCTTCTAGCTTTCTACCTATGCTCCTTGGAATATATGTTCTTGTTTTCTAACTCTATGTGCCCATTCCCATCATAATAAACGAATGTTTCTTATCTATTCCACCATATTACTCTGTGATTCACCTTTCCATGTTCCAAACTCTAATAACAGTGTGGAATCAGGTGTCAATATCATGTATGAGTTCGTCTTCTATAGAAACTACAAACCACCTTGCCCTATAAATAAAACAATAATTTTAAATTGTTTTCAATCCTGCTAAAAGGAATATCTATATCACCAATTCAGGGTCTAGCACCCTATTTTATGTTGGGATCAATGGGGGAATGAAGATAGAATGGATCTATCTTTAGATTCCCTGCTCAAACATCAATACTCAAACGTATCCTTCCTAGGTCATGATAATGGAGTATCATTTACAGCCTCTGAAACTCAAATCCTACCCTGCCACCATCATTCAACCCTATTTATTATCCATGACCTATTTAATCTGAATCGAGTGCAATCATGAGGGGTAGTACTCCTCGTTAAGCAGCTGGTGAATGTTAGGCCATGAGAGCAGTGAATCATCATGCATATGGGTAACATTATTCCACCAGAACCCAACTCCCTAGTGGAAAGGGATAGGTCCCTGAGATACTAACTGATCTATTGATGTGTAAATGAGCCTAAATACATAGAACACCAACTATTTCACATCCCCTTCTACATGAGAATCTGGCTCTCTGTTGAACCACAGTAACCTCTAGCATTGGATCTTGAAGAGTGTACTATGATTATGTGAATACGTATCGTGTTCTGTTGGGATGATTTAGTACTCTATTGGTGGAAGTGATGCCACTTTTCTACCTAAAAGAAGACTCTCACGAGATGGACATTGAACCCAGGACACATTTCTCATCAAATCGTCATCTTAATCTGTAACTGGTATCCTGGATTTCTATCGTCATGTAGGAATCCTGAAATTTAATCACTATGTACCATTGTAAAATGAACATGTATATACATTATAAAAATGGGTTGTTGACTCATGAAGGATAGTCAAATACTCAATCTAATATGATTATTTGGATTCATTTGTGTTTTATTTACCTTAGAAGGGATCATATCAAAATGATTGTTATCCATTTTTTTAAATTCATATTCATTGTAAAATTGGTTGATAATTATATTAAAATAACCTATAAAAGTTTATTGTTTCATTGAAATTAATTATTTTCATGTTTTATTTTATTATTGATATTACATTAAATTGGTGCCCTATTAGTTGTCATTTCCTCATTATGTATGGGTCTATGTTACCCTATTTTATTTTTTGTAAACCCCCTTTTATTATTCCCTTCACCTATATGTGAGGTAAATTTATTATAATTTTGGAGATCATTGGTTCTTGGGGATTGTACAATAAGGATCTAAGCTGAAACTAATCCATGTGGATACACATGATAATGGTGGAATACTGCAACTCGGGACCATACTCATTCATGGGATTTTTCCCCTTTGGTTAACAATTAATTTTTGCACACTTTAACAAACAAGTTGTCAAATATCATGTTCTTACCAAGTATATAATATTTTGTTTTTGCTCAGTTTGTGATTTATTTTAGGGATCCAATACAATGATCACATAAAAAGTATTATGATGAAAATATTGAATTAAAATAAAATGAATATAGATATATTTATTTTTACATATTGTTAATCACATATGTAAATCAGTATAATATAAAAAAATAAAGAATAAAATAATCGAATTTATAAATAAAAAACAATACCATGAGTTAATTTTATGTCATTGCATATTCTACTATATGACTTAAGGAAGACCCATACATAATCTTCTAGTTTAATACTTTTCCTGGGAACTTTTAGTATTTGTGAAATATAAAAAAATATGTATGATTCACAAAAATTATAATATTTAGTTTAATTTTTTGATTCAATAAGTATTTTAGAAATGGGAATTTAGAAAATCTATGTCATGATTTTAGGATTGGGAAGTCTACTCCCCAAAATAAGGAACTACAAGCCCTTATTTGTGAAGAGAACCTGCCTAAAACCCATATTATAATATTCATAACATAGAAAGGTAAATTTGGATCATTGCCACTATAATTTCATAGTGATGGGATATTTTGATTTTAATGGTGAGGTCTGTTGGAACATAAAAAATAGTTATATACGTAAAAAATTAAAATTTTTAGTATCAAATAATTTGAAAGCATATAATGTAATAATAATATATTTTATATTATTATAGAATAATTTAAATTTCATAAACCCCATTATCTATTAGATTTGTTGTGCAGAAATGTTATCCTCAAACTAGTAGTAACTTCGTGTAATTATTAAATTTTTAATGGGTTGTTTTGTGTTATGTATTATAGCCAAAAAATTTAGAAAACCAAATATATTATCCAAAAGCATGAATATGAGTGATGAGGTGTTTTATGACTATGAAAAGAACTAAAATATTGACTTATATATTTAATTTTTAATGTTATCATCCTTGTATATAGAACTCATGTTGTTCCATAAGAGCATGGATTCCTATAGATTTCTCTAGTATCTATATGATCCTTAAAAATATAGATGTATAGAATAACGGTACGAGATCTAAAATGTGATATTCATTAAAAAAAGTGATTATTTTCTAGTTAGGACTCATGTGGTCAAAATTATTGGATTCATTGAGTGAATAATTATTCATGGATTTAATATACATGGAGAATGTTTCATCAATCTCATTCATTCATCACTACTATAGATGTTCTTATGTTTTGTTATAACATTTAATATTAACAGCATAGATAATTTTCTTACAGATCTCATCACTCTACTTTTCCATGTTGATTAGGATATGAAGCATGAAAAACTTTTGGACCTTAAGGTGAATAAGTGTAATGGTCAGTCAAAGTGATCTAGAAATATCTTCATGTCTAAATTTTATTAACAATTCCCTTATAAGAAGATTATTAGAATGTGAAATGAAATGGAAGATGATTTTATCCATTTTTAATGTTTCATGAATGGGAGTTGGAAGAAATATTACACCTCAGAAAAACAGAATGTTCAGTGAATTATTTATTGAGTGTAATCTATATATTCATGTTAATTGTGTATTTGATCCATAAGGTGGTGCTCATATATGTACTAAAATACATTTACTAAGTATATTTAGTGATATTTACTAGGGTTAGTGGGGTCAATGATCTTCCAAAGAAGCCCGACATGAAATTTTGTCTATTGAAGATAACCACCCCATGTTGTTGAATAGAATGATCTCAGTTTTAAAATATTTTTGTTATGTGAAATTTTTTACCGTATTATTTATCCCTATATATAATATTTATATAGAATGATTTATATTAAAAATATTAATAAGTTTTTCTTCTCTCATAATTATATTTTTTATTGTACAGAATATTAAAATAATGGTCTTTTATGTTGGATTACAAAAACCATGTATTGGAAATTGAAAATTAAAATATTTCACATGAATCATAACACACAAAACTATAGAATAAACAATTATATCATATATATGAAAATAATTTTTTAATCTTACACTAATAGGGATATTTTTATTCATTTTAATTAATGAAACCAAATGTGTGTAATGTGATTTTACAAGGAAAAGGGGCAAAATCCCTATTTTGTGAAAAAAGTTGAAAGTTTTACAAAGATTCTTTATCTTTTTATACTAATGTGTAAATACCATTTCTAGTTGAATAATTGGGTGGGTACTCATAAATCATTTCTTTTAATTGTTACATTATTAGATATGGATATATTTACTTAATGATGTATAAGTCAGTTCCTTTCGATTAATTCAAACAATGCATGACTGATTTTTAGCACCATCTTTGTAAGAATTTTAGAAAGTCAAATATATTATGGTAGACAAATCATAATAATGACTTCATTGATTATATATATGGGTTTTTTATTTAATCTAAACTCACTTTTCTTTATACATGATAATTTAATGGAATATATTGAATGAGGAATCACACCTATTATACTTGGTGAGATCAATAATGATTCATTTCAGTCTTCTAATATCATATATAGGATACACATTATAATAACTAAAAAACAACAAAAAATAAAACTAAATAAACGAATAAAATTCCCTATTAAATTTAGTGTGGAATTAAATCCTCATTATAAAATTTATGTGTGTGAGTTTGTGATGCATTTTTTAAGGCTGTTTAAGGAAACAACCTTGAACCCTAAGGCATTGTGTTTTTATTTATTGGTTACCATGAGAAACTTGAGGAATTAACGTATCAATGAAATTAATTATGAATGTTTTATTTAACAGAAATACCATATTATATGGAAGGGTTAAATATCTTAAGGATATAGTTGAATAAATATATACTTAAAATAAATTAAAGGATCATGATACATAATACATGGAACATGATTAGATTCCATAAATATTATAGAAGAGGATGCTTCAGAGACAAAAGTACTATATAGTAGTAAAAAAGATGTTGGAGAACTAAAAATCTATGGTTTTCCAATCACAAATGATAGTGACTAGTTATTAATTGATAATAATGATCTTATAACCTATAATGATCTTGTAAGTAGCATTGATGCATTGAAATGGAGAGAATACAAGGATTATAAAATGCTTTATATATACCCAAACCAGAAATAGATTTTGGATCATCTCACAGTGGATGTAAATCCTATTGGTTACGAATGAATATTTAATAAAAAATATGTGGATAGAGAAGTCAGTACCAATAAGGAAACATTCGTTACAAAAGGGTTTAAACAGAATTAAGGTGTAAACTATGTTGACCACTTTTCACCATTTCCCATGTTGAAATCCATAAAAATTATTCATCAAATAGATACAGTCCATGAAAATGATACTTGTAAGATGGGTGTAAAAATAGTTGTCATTAATAGGAAACTTTAAGAAGATTTAAATTTTACACAAACATAAATTTTTTTACTCCAATGGATTATAATATTTTATTCGTGTTGTGGATATACATTTATAGATTAATGTAAGTATTCATTTCATGTAAAAAAATTTTGAATCCATAATTGAATTTAGTATCATAAAGAGTAAATGTGAGCCTTATTTTTATAAGTTTTTTACAAGTAGTGTGGTCATTGTTTTAATTTTTTATGTTAATGATATACTATTTATTAGAAACAAAATGGAAGTTATGAGATATATTCAAACATGGTTATAAACATTTCTCCATGAATAGATTAGCTGAAGAAACATATATTATTTGAATTAAGACCCATCATGATAGATCCAAGAGACTGCCTGAACCATGTTAAAGTATGTAAACTGATATGATGCATTAGTGATTCAAAATGAAAAAATATTTGATGTGATTGTTTTGATATGGTACATGTCATCTATATTTTGATGAAAGGAACACGAGGATAAATAGTTGATGATATGTATTACATGAAAATTAAAAATATGGTTAGTCATGTTTTTTATACTAGTTACTAGGATATTTGTTTCTTATGCCTTAATCACATATAAATATATCTAGATGAACCATGTGTCCATGATTAGATGTTAGTCGAGAATATCCTTAATTATATATAGGGTAATAAGTATATTTTCTTAGAAAATGGAGATGATGATGAGATTTTAATCGGTGGATATGCATATGACCGTTTACAAATAGACCAAGGTTATATAAAATCATTATTGAGATTCATATTCACTCTAAATAAAGATATTGTGAGATACAAGAGCTCAAATAAAGTCAAGGTCTATAATATTGAAATATATTTTTAGTACATTATGGATGTTAATGTTGCTAGATCAGATGTTTAGATATGAAAATTTATTCAAGAGGTTGATATGACGTTGAGTAGTAATGACTCTATCACATTGTAATATGATAATGCTATAGTGGTGAATCTTACAAAAAATACAAGGGTACATAAGTAGAAAAAGAATAAAATCTAGAATTATCAACTCTTGAGATTTTTTTATTAGAGAGGTGACTTGAAGATTAATTATAGCCTCTTTAAATTAATGTATAGTGTAACCCTTAACTAAATCCTTAACTAAGTAGAAACAGGATTGTCATATGATATCTAGGAGACTAAAATTAGTTTACAATTATCTGTAGTCCATGTCCGATTTTGATTGATTTGATGTTCCAAAAACATCTATTTGTACATTATATTTCATATAAATTTGAATAAGAATGTATAAATAATATATCTTATAAAATATTGTTCATGTTTCTAAACTAATTTAATATAATAATTTCATACTGTTTCTATCAATTGTAAAAGGGCATAGTAGTTCCCCACTACGATAAGAACCATGAAATTATATGATGATATATTAAATATTCTTCTACATCCAGATATCATTCTATAATGGGAAGGATACTTTGTTTTATTTCATGTGCTATTACTCAAAATGGGATGAGTCTACATATCAATAATATTTTACATTGTAATATCCTAGATAAAAGATTATCAGTACATATCCACTGGTAAGAATTATAGATGTTTTCTTTTCATTTGATATCCCTAATTAAGAGCATGTGTGATGGTCCAATGAATTTAATATTTTATTATTAATTTATTCCAATAATAAGTTGGTTAAATGTAATACTGTAAAGTGCGACGGTATATGTTCATAGAAATGTTGGGTAAATTTGTGGTGTCATGAATGATATGTTGTAATGACCCGGGTATTTATAGAATAATACCTTTTCATATCTATTAATATTAATGAATAATATATTAATTTTATGTTAATGTTTCAATATGTATGATAGAGTTCCTAAAACACAATAATTGTTATCTATGAAATCATATATTCCACACAACATTGATTTATACCAAAAAATAAAATAATAATATTAATATTATTCTAAATGGTAGTTAAAACATAGTTGTTGTATTGGTGTGAATGAATATAACTAAATATAATATTATCATACATGTTTTTGTATCTTTTTTTACATTTACCCACTAAATTATTAAGGGATTAAAATTAGAATGAATCCAATATTAAACATAAAATACTATAAAATATTTATAAGGTCATCTTACCACATTATCCTGGGAAACCATTTTTAAAAATATTTTCTTCACATTTATATGTAAAATTTGTTAAAATAAACATCCTCATTAGAAGAGGGACAGAAAATTTTACTTCTACTAAAGTTTTTGTATTTTCTGATAAAACCCATATTTTTATCAATAGTGAAAAATTCTACATTTTAAATCAAAACTGTATCTCCATATAATTTTTTTATATAGTTAGATTTTTCCCCTAATTGGGTTTCAATTTTAATTGTATTTTTTATCATTTAATCCAATTATATTCATTGGATGTAATTTTATATTTAAATTTAATATAAACACATGTCAATCTTTTGATAGTTGTTACTTCTTAAAAACATGTATTTTCGTTTTGACAAGGGGAATTAATTTTAAATTATTTTCTAAAATTTATGTATTTTGAAATTGGAAAAATGGATTTCATATTTTGAATAAAAATGTCCAATTTATTAAAAAATAACCTCATATTTTCTGAATCTATGAATAGTAACATCCATAATTATTGTTATATTACATAGTTAAAGGGATAATCAAGTATATATGGGTTAAAAATAATATTATAATAAAATAAAACTACTTTAACATGTTTCCTAATATTATAGGATAAAAAATGGCCAACCTAGGTTATCTTTGGGTTGATTTTAGTACCCAATGGAGTCACATGGCTATGATAATGACATGTTATAAGAATTATATTAAATTAAAGAAAAATATTACCAAAACATGTAACGTTTACTAATGAAATTTAATGTAGGGTTATATAACAAAAATCTATGACATAAAATTATCATAAGTAATAATAAAAATAGCTCTTTTATAATGGTATTTAATTCATAATTTTTATGCATTAGAAAAATAAATTTATTTTTGACACAATGATGATACAATGATTACCTTATTATAAAAGTTTCAAATAAATGATATTATAAATATTAAAATAAATGTAATTTTATAATTTTTATACAATGAACAATTTTTTTGGATGATTATGATATATTATCATTGATTTAATTCCTTTGTTTTTAAGGAATCAAGTTTGTATGACTCTAACCAAAATCAATAACAAAATAGTGTAAAAATTGACATAAATGAGATTTAAAACAAATACTATTTTATTAAATGATATTATAGTCCTAAAAATATAATATTTGGACAAATAAATTATATAATGTTAAAAATGTCATCAGTGGTCTAATTTTGGTTATATTTTCATTTTCTATTAATTATAGTACCATATGTTATGAAAATACCTGATGACCTGCTAAGAGTTAGTGTTTTTAACTAAGGGTTAAATCTAAAAGATAAGGTTTATTATGTGAACTAAACTAGTATAAAACCAATTTTTTAGAGGAGTTTGACCCATTCTATTCTTATCTTTGAAATATATCTCTATGTAACTATTATAATTCTAAAATAAATTTATAATAAAATAACATTTTAAGACATTCCTAAAATTCCCCTCCTCCATCTTATAAAAGGTCACCCCCTCTACCCACGTAATCACATATATAAAGCCCATTATCTTGTCCAAATTATACTAAAATGATCTACCAATATCTTTCCTTTACTCCTAAAATCCTTAAGTGGGGATGAAGTCAATTCATGTATGCCTTTTGGCAGAAATCAATAGAAGTTATCAGATTTATAGGTAATGTCTTCTCTGAAGATCATTTCTCTTATTTTACTTATCCACTCCCTATGATTTTATTATTATATGATTACATAACAACACAAGTGTCCTAAAATTACTAGGATGTTTTTAATAGATTTATTTGAACTACACTTACACACACCTACATCTTATGAATACAAACATGTTGTTTCTGTGTACGACAAACTACTTCCTCATGAATAGATGATAGTTCAATTATATACTACCACCTCAAATAATGGCCATTGTGATGGAAATGTATTAATATATTATATATTTTATATTTAATTTTTCTCTATACATTAATTTTTATTTTCAACATTCCTTTATTTTTTCCATAATGTGTAAATATGATACATTCATTTGAGGAAGTGTGGACTACTGCCCCTTAAAAGTGATATGAATCGTTCATTCCATACATGGAACATACTAATGATGGAGTAAATTAACTTATTAAAAATATATATAATAGATAAGTAGAAGGAGAATGAATCTGTGGGAAGCTACGGGATAGACTTCATAGGGCTTTCATGTTACACCTCTATCTTTGTCATGGATCCACATGGTAAGGATGATAGATTCTTTAGTGGATTGTGACCTCATTTTTGGAAGAATCTAGGAAATCGAGACTATGATAGCAATGAGGAGATCATACAGAGCGAGATGAATGTCAAGTTGGAGTTTGGTGAGATTTTGTGGTCTCATAAATCAAATAACAAGAAGAGATTGATGGATCTAGGCTTAGGGATGACCTTTTATCATGGAAGAGGAGGAAAGAAAGTACAACATCCCTCGTGTAATAAATGTGGGATGAAGAATTTGGGGAACTTCTTGCTCGGAAGTGGGAAATGATACAAGTGTGGAAGAGATGGCCATATTGTGAGGAATTGTCATAGTGAGGTGAAACACCACCTTCCTAACACAAACGACAAAGGGAATATGGTGCAGGCTCTACCTGATGTCTAGTGTTTTAAGTGTGCAAAACATGGGGACTTTTCCAATCATTGTTCAAATCCAAGTTTTGTAGAGGGGATCCCCCATCAGCCTCACAAAAGGCCAAGGGAGTATGGTCATGATTTTGCTATCACGACATATGATGTTGAAGCTCCGAATGATTTGGTAGCAGGTACTCCTTTTGTTCTCTCAAAGCAAGAAAGTACTTTTTTTTATTCGGGTTATATGCATTTCTCTATTTACTCCATGTTTTCAAAAAATTTAGAATCAACCCCCGATTTTCTAAAAGTATAGTTATCAATCAAGACTCCTGGTGGGATTATCCAAGAATCATTAGTGTTTAGAAAGTCTAGTATTTAATTTAGTGATCACAATAATATCGCAATTCTAGTTTCCATTCCCATGTTTGAATTCAACATTATACTAGGGATGGACTGGCTCTCAAAGTATAATGCTAAGATCAAATGTAGAAGCAAGGATATCTCAGTAGTCTTGAATGGAAAACCTATAGTTATCTTCCAAGGAGAGATATCTCAACCAGATATTTGTTGAGAGGAACCCCCTTTATTCTTCTTTATGGAGTTGATCGGTGAAGAAGAAGAAGGAGATAAGAGTTTAAGGATAGAAACTGTCCCCATTATCTGGGAATATGTTGACATATTTCTAGAGGAGTTACCCAGACCTCCCCCAGAAAGAGAGGTAGAGTTCTCCATTGAACTTGTACCTGGATCTCATCTAATATTAAAGACAGCGTATAAGATGGAAAATGTGGAGGTGGAGGAATTAAAGCAACAAATCCAAGAAATTTTGGAGAAGGGGATTATCCAGTCGAGTGTGTCTCATTGGGGAGCATGATTTCTCTTTGTGAATAAGAATGATGGATCGATGCAGCTATGCATTGATTATAGAGAACTAAATGGGATCACAATGAAGAAAAAATACCCTCTTCCAAGAATTGATGACTTATTTGACCAACTTCGTGGGGCTAAATTTTTCTCTAAGATTGATCTTCGAAATGGTTATCATCAATTGAGGGTGAAGAAAGAAGATATTCCGATAACTGCCTTCTGATAAAGATATGGGAATTATGAGTTTATTGTTATGCCCTTCAGACTAACTAATTCACCTGCTATTTTTATGGATTTGATGAATAGAGTCTTTAAGGACTTCCTTGCTAACTTTGTGGTAGTTTTTATTGATGATATTCTGATATATTACAAAATTCACAAGTAGCATGAGGATCATCTGAATGCTATTTTGAAAACACTGTGAATGGAGAGGATTATTGGAATGTTTAGTAAATGTAAATTCTGGTTACAACAAGTCAATTTCTTGGGCACATTGTTACCAACGAAGGAATCACAGTTGACCCTGCAAAGGAAAAAGTTATGGAGGAGTGTCCTTAGCCTATAAAAATAACTAATATTTGTAGTTTCCATGGATTAGCAGGATATTATAGGACATTTGTGAAAAAATATTCACGACTTTCTAATCCATTAACCAAGTTAACTCAAAAAGGGATCATGTTCATCTGGACAAAGGAGTGTAATGAACATTTCCAAGAGTTGAATAAGAGATTGGTTACTAAACCCATGTTAACTCTGCCCTCAAGTGGAGAAGGATTTGTTATTTTTAACAATGAATCTATGAAAGGGTTTGGGTGAGTCCTCATTAATGATGAAAAATTCATTGCTTATGCATATCGATAGTTGAAGAATCATGAGAAGAATTATCCTACGTATGAGATGGATCTGGCTGCGGTTTTTTTGCTCTGAATATATAGAGGCACTATCTTTATGGGCCGAAATGTGATATATACACAGACCATCAATGTTTGAAGTATATTTTCACACAAAAGGAATTGAACATGAAACAAAGGAGATGGTTGGAACTTCTTAAAGACTATGATTGTTCAATTCATTATCATTCTGGAAGAGAAAACAAAGTTACTAATGCATTAAGCAGGAAATACCCAGTTGTTCTTTTTATGATGAGGATTCAAAGAGATACTTTGATAAATGACCTAGTAAAGTTGGAATTGGGAATTTTAAGATAAGGGACATCATCAACCCTAACCCAAATGATTTCTCAATCATCATTACTAGAGAAGATCAAGAAATATCAGAAACAATATCCTTTGTTACAGAAGATGTTTGCGGCTGTAAAGGATGGGAAGTTTCCTAAGTTCAATATTGATCAAGGTGTAATGAAATTTCATACAAGTCTATGTGTTCTATCTGTTCCAAAAATAAAGAAGGAGCTGATGGATGAAGCTCATAGATCTACATTCTCTATACATCCTGGAAGAAAAAATATGTATAGGGACCTTTGTGATCATTATTGGCGGGATAATATGAAAATGGAGATTGGTGACCACACTTCAAGGTGCCTAGAATGTTAGCAAGTGAAGGCAGAGTGATAACTTCCTAAAGGGGTATTGCAACCACTACACAAACCAGCATAGAAGTGTGACTATATCACTATGGACTTCATCACTGGTCTCCCGAGAACTTCCAAAGGAAATAATGTGATATAGGTTATTGTGGACTGTCTCACTAAGACTGCCCATTGTATCTCTATCTAGGAAGATTTCTCTCTTGATCAAATTTCCAAGATTTACGTGAATGAAGTGGTAATGCTATATGGAGTTCCACTTTCTATCGTATCTGATCATGATCCAAGGTTCACATCAAAATTTTGGAGAAGTCTTCAACATGCTCTGAGCACTGAATTGAATTTCAGTATGACCTATCACCCCCAAACTGATGGCCAATCTGAAAGGAATATTCAAACACATGAAAACATGTTGAGAACATGCTCAATGAAATTTAAAGGTGGATGGGATCAATATCTCTCTTTAGTTGATTTCTCTTACAAAAATAGCTTCCAATCGAGCATTCAAATGGCACCCTATGAAGCTCTGTATGGGAAGCGATGTAGAACTTTTATTTTTTGGGATGAAACTTGTGAGGGAAAGATTCTTTGTACAAATCTGGTGCAAGATATGATAGAAAAAGTCTATGACATCCAAAAACACATTAAGGATTATTAGATTCGAAAAATGATCTATGCCGATAACCATAAAATGGACTTGGAGTTTGATTTTGGTGACAAGGTCTTTCTTCGAATTTCAACTTGGAAAAGAGTCACGAGGTTTGGGAAGAAAGGGTAGCTCAACCCTAGGTACATTGGCCCCTATGAAATCTTTGATCGCATAGGAGTAGTGGCCTATAAGCTTTCACTTCCTCCAAATCTAGTACAAGTTCATGTTGTCTTCCACGTATCCCTCTTGAGAAAGTATATAACTGACCCTTCACATGTACGAAATCCATAGGATGTACAACTGGAACATGACCTCACTTATGAGGTGTAGCCATTGGAGATCATGGATCGTAGAGACAAGGTTCTATGCAACAAGACTAACCACCTTGTTAAGGTGTTTTGGAGGAACCACAAATGCGAAGAAGCCACGTAAGAAATAGAGGAGTCGATGAGGTAGAAGTATCCACACCTTTTCTCCTTGGGGAGTCCAAGTTAGAATTTTGGGGATGAAATTTCATAAGGGGGGAAGAATGTACGACCTGAAATTTTTATTAATATTTATTTCCTAATTTTGTTTTTTTTTATTTTATAAAACTATATTCTTTAATTAATGAAGTTAGTATAATTAAATGAGACCGTTGGGTTTTGACTGTTATATGACTGCTGGTCAATATGACTGTTGGATGATAAACTCTTAATGTTACAATTTTTGTTTATAAATACAAGTGATCTTGGCTAATTAATATTGAAAGAATATTAGATAGACTCATCCAGTAGACTCAGGTAATTCAAATCCCATCTGACCGAACATGGGAAGGAGGTAGCACCACTGGGCTTTTCTCTGGACCAATCCCAAGATGAACTTTATCATGTGAAGCTTGAACGGAATCGCCTATGGGAGAAGTTCAAGCGGATAGAGGTCACCACTCAGGAAATGTTGGCCAAGACACCCCCAGATTCTATCAACTTAGCACATCATACACTTAGGTCCTATACTGGTATTATAAGGGTCTCTATAACGAGACCTTAGCTACTTTGTGTAATCCTTTGATATAAATAAAAATATTATTTCTTTTTATGGTAATGTTTGTAAATTTCAAATGTCTGGATAAATATAGGATGTATATTATTAATGATTTTTTTGAAAAAAAATGGTTATTTTAAAATATATATGTAAAACATCAATAATTAATAATGTGTAATTATTTTCAAAAAATATTCTTCTACAGTTGTGTTCAGTAGGAAATTTAGAGTCTAATAAGATCAACATAATTTTTGGTGAATAGTAAATTCTGAATAGTAATTTTAGGCTTATGAATAGTAATGTGACCAAATGGAATATTTATCTCACTTAAGAAGTATTATTATATTTTAGACACCTTGATTAGGTAATGTGATTCAATAAAATAAGTAAATAACTGTTTCAGAAATTATTAGTTAAGTATTAGTTTTTTTTGGTTGAATAGCATATTTATTTAAAAGTTAAATTAAAAATATTTAGAAAATTATTTTCATAAAATGGATTTCATTTTTGAGTTCATAGAATTTATATTTGGTTAAGGTGAATTTTTGGGATTTTTCTGAAACAGTTGAATTTTTGGTGAATAGTGAATATACAGTTTTGAGTTTCGGGTGTTTAATGACATAATTAAGGATGTAATAATTATGTAATAATTATGGTCGACTTATGAATATTAATATATTCTATGAGTTTTCCCAAGTGGCCAATACCATGGGAAAATACCATGGGAAAGCCCATGTTTTTTCCAATACCATCGATGAGGTGTCCCTCAAAAATTAATGATTTGTTCCTTCACTTCTCTTATAAATAGCAATCCATTACCTCATCCATTTCATTCCAAAATCCTCCTCAACAAAGATATATTCTTTTTACCTCCCATGGAGTCCTCCCAAGGTTCCCTCAAATCTCCCAAGGTCCCAACCATCATACTTTCGATGTTACTTTTCAAGGTAAGGGAATCTTTCACCCTCCTCTTTTAGCCATGACTTCCTTTATATTGTGTCATCTAGTTTCCATATCTTTATGTTGATGGAATGTTATTATATGTTCTCATTACTGTACATTTCATGTATAATTTTTGAGTGGCCCTTTCTTCTCTCATCAATTTTTTTCTGAATTTTTAAGTGATACCTTTAGGCTGCCAAATTTCTCATAAAAGAAATCACATCTTCTCGTTTCCTTCATGTTTTTTTCATGTGGTATGCCCTTCAAATATCCACGCCATGATTTTATTATGTACCCATACTGTATTATGAATTGTTTATGAGTGTTTGACCCTTGTCCCATCTCTTATCAATGTTTTCTAAAACAATATTATATAGCCATTATGCTGCAGAAATTTCGCCTCAAAATTTCTATATCTTTATCTCCGTAAATTCTCTTATTTTTTTTATGTGAATACCTAGAATTATTTCGTTTCTATATATGTTAAAAAATATATAAATATGATATATTTGATTCTGTTATTGAAATACATATAATTTTCACTTCCTTTCCATGGGTTATAAATAACATAATGAACTTATTTTTAAGAACTTTTAAAACATCACGATCTTGAAATGAAACCCATTTCTTTATTTCTCCATGGGTTATTTATGAAATGTTTGATTATGATCTATGTTGCTCACATTAAAATAAATACATATTAAGGGTTCTCCCTAATAGAACTCCAATTCATTGAGAAAATAATTAATCCACAGATATGATAGGTTTCACAATACCTTGGTGAATAACCTTGGTAATTTTTATGACACAATGGGGATGAATCTTGGTGATATGTTCATGAATGTCTAAATGAAATGTTTTAGCCACATATTAAAGTTATGATTCATGTTATTTTTATCTTGATATGCCTATTCTTCCATTGCTCTTGTCTTTATGATTTTTTATCATGTTTTTATCATTATTTCTCAAGACCATATGTCAACTTTTTCACTTGAATTCCTTACCGATCCTTCTGCTCACCCTTTCCTTTAATGTATGTCTCCAGGTTATGAGGTACAATAATTGTAATTAGTATGAACTTATGCTGACTCCTTACAAGTGTATTTGAAGAATGTTTTATGTTGTTTTCAATTTTTATTATTCCTAATTTCCAAGACACTAGACATTAAAGATCCTTTGTTTGTAAAATGTAATGAAAAGTTATGTTTTAAAAAGGCGTGATGTTATACATAAACCCTCAATATGAAGGATCAGAATCTCCATCTCTCTATCCTAGGAATCTCTTGATCATTATGATGATTGGACGTGGAATAATTAAAAAATGTTCTTAAGGAGGAAAGTTGACAATGTTTCTTTCTGAATGAAGGATCTTTAAAGAAATAAAAAGATTAAGAATGATACATTCACACTAAGTATTCTTCTAAATATTAAACATAAAATATAATAAAACAAATCCAAACTCTTAAAATGACTTTTTATTTATAGGTATTCTCCCAACATCTATATTGACCTCCCAACGATCATATTCTTCCATATTTGTTGTACCAACTTTAGACACCTAATGCTTGAAATCTCAAAGCGATCTGGTATAACTGATTATCTGATATTGTATTCATTAACACAATTTTTATTATTAATTATTTTACATTATGATAGAAATAATTTTTCATTATTCCAATTTTAAGCATCAATCAGTTCAATGGAATTTCTTAATAATGCTAATACGATAATCTTTGTGAGTGTGAGTTTGATTGTATCAGTATCAATGTCAGTTTGACTATTAACAATTTTTTAGTATGAAAGTCATGATAGAATGTATAACTTTTCATTCTAATATAGGAGAGTCTGATTGATATTTCACATACTCATTATGATTATCATAATGATGAAATGTAATTTTGTTTTCTTAATACTTATGAACATTTTCTAAGTAAGGTAAAAGGTAATGTTTTCTACAAAAAAATCTAAAATAAGTTGGACATAATAATTTAGTAAAAATATATTCTGTAATGTGTTTTTTATTTCCAAAAAAACTTATGGAAAAGTAATATTTATAACTTTTTACTCAACAATCTACCCCTTTTTGGAAACAACAAACCCAAAAACTTAAATGAATTTTTTTTAAAAAAATTACAGTCCATGTTCTATTAAGTACTTCATATTCATTGATAAATATTAACCCTAAACTCCCATATGGTTTATAACTCTTTAGAATATTATGGAGAGTATGAATACAATAGAGTATTATAAAATATCTTCTTTCAGAAAGCTTCTCCCCCTTAAGAATTATTCTTCCCCTATGTATTGTATTATACCCCTTAAAGAAACATCTAGACCTTTGAAAAATATTCTCCTCCATAAAATTATTCCCCCCTTTCTATAAAATTCTCCCCCTTTGTGTTTTTTAAAATTAATCAGGAAAATTATTAAGTTTCTAAAATTGATAAAGAAAGAAAATATATATGAAACAATATGATCAATTAACAAATCATCCACTAAAATATGAAAGAAAATTCAACCAATTATAATTGTAAAACATTTAGAAAAATCATAATTGAATTAGAATTATATACATATACTATAATTTTTTTAAAACAGATACAATGAGAGTTCAAAATAAAAAGAATTTAATCATTATTCATCAGGTTTTTGACATAAAATTTCATATTTTAAAAATAATTTTGGTCATTCTCAATCTTACTGACCTTCATTTATAAATAAAATATCTTCTTTACATACTAAAAAATCATGTTATTATCCTCCTTGAAAAATAAAATTTTGTCTTCTATGGATTAGAGTCTGGTCATTTCAATCTCCATATCTTATATCTTCTTCATTAGAGCTTCAACATCCTCAGGTTCTTTCATCGATTTCATCTATAAATTATTCAATAAACATTACTCTTTCATCTATATGGGAAGATAAATCATTGAAGAAATTTTATTATTCTACCAAATTTTTCTATATAAAGTAAAATTGTTCATCATGCATCTTGAAATTGTCATCAAATTTATGAGACCATTTGACCACCTAGTTTCATGACTTTTTATAAGCTTGAGAACTTTCTTGAAAAAAATTTAAATTCCCATTAATCTAAATGACCTTACCTACTATAAGATTTATTAAATAGAATTTCTATTTAATCTAATATTGAATCTCTTCTCCCCTTATCTCAAGTCTACTTAAATAAGAAATTGTTCCTTCCAATCATTTTAGAACATGAAAAATAAAATCATATCCATCCAAAGCAATGGTAGTGGGTGAAAATAAATTTTCTTTCTGAACCTCAGGTGGTTGTAATCGGCTTGTTCTGACATCAAATTTATTTGATTTATTCTTTTCATTATTTGGTACTTCTTTCTCATATTTCATAGAAATTATCTTATCATCATAGATTTCCATGTTATCCACATCTTTGTTGTTTGATTTTTTTCATCAAAAATTATATTTGAATTATGATATTCTTCATCTTTCATAGATGAAAATTTTTCTTCTTCCTCTATTGATAATTCTTCCACATAAAAACATATAAATATGTATTTTTTATCACACATGGATGGAAATTATAATGGGGATTATGATGATAATTACAATAAAGACTTATTATGTTGTTTCTCTTCCTAATCATCTCTATCTTCGTTAACCTTATTTTCTTTCTCTTCATCATATTAAACTTCTCATTAATAATATTCATTAACATATTCATATTCAATTTTAAACTTCCTTCTTCCTATTACCCTTATTTTACTTATTTTTCATCCCCAAAAACCTCTTTATTAACAGATTTATATAGTTCTTGTCCTAACTATCATTGAGTTCTTAAATATCCTTTTCCAACTGGTTCTGATTCTGATTGATTTTTAGGAAGAAACAAGACTGATTCTTTAATAAGAACTTTTCATTTCCATTTATCATCAACAAAATAACCATCAACATGGATAATAGTGGTTTCCTTGAAAACATACACGGAATCCATATTTACCTGATCGGTGTGGAAAGTTAGAAGAAAAAAATTCCCCAAATATTTTTGTATAACCTTCAACAATTTTTAATAAATTTGACCATTTATCAACTAATTTTTTTCTTCATATTGAATTATTATTCTAATGTATAAGACACGTGAATTTTTAAAGTCTTTCCTTTAGCTGGGTCAAGTCCAAACTCTGGATCACCTGGTTTTTTTTCTGATTTCTTTTTCAACCACTCATCAAAAAATTCTTTTAGTACTCTTTATTGTTTCTTTTATTTTTAGTTGCGGAAGTTTCAACCTTCTTATTCCATATTATTATTAGCCTTTTCTACCTTTATTGATGTCTTTTCCTTCAATGAAGCACCACCAACATTCTCAAAAAAAATTATACCTATTATTAATAACCATTCTCATCTTATTCATCATATCATCACTTTTGAAATAAATCTGTTCTCTCATTGGAGTCAATTTTTTATCAAAATTTAATACATTTATACATTATACCAACATGTTTATTATGAAGGGTAGAAACATAATTATAATTCTTTGTTTGATACAGTTTTTTTTTGTCGATTTTTGAGAAGGAAAAAATTTACCAGATCTATTTCCCTTATATTCACTAAATTATCCAAAAACAAAAACATCTGAAATTATCAGCGTATCTAGGTCCCATTTCATCATAATGAGGAATCCTTGTATCCATAGGGAAACAACCAGATTATTCAGAGTTTTGTGTAAATAATTTCTGACATTTTCATAATGATCACATAAAAATCATCATCCTTCTTCATATTGAGTGTACTGTGCTCGTTAGGCAAATTGTGTAAAGAAAAAAGGAATCCCCTTTAAATGATATTCCAATGAAATATGAATGTTTATTATGGAAAATATTGTATCCCTTTACATACATGATGAAACAAATTTTTTTCTTCACCATCCTCCTTTCTTAACTTAATACAGGCATAAAATGCATGTACAATATCAGCGAAGTACAAATCAAAGTATTTATCTTGTTTCTCAACACATAAAGACTCACAACCATAAAATGAAATAATATTTTTTAGCATTGACCCATAATTATCATAAAATGATATTTTGACCAATATTTCTATAAAAACATACCATTTAGCCAAAAAGTTCATGGTGGCCATCGTATTCTGAAACTGAAACTGCAGAATCATATGGAAATAAAATTTATCAGACTAAGAAACTAAAAGGGGTTACAATCTCAGGATAAAATTATTTGGAACAGCTGATGTGGTACATGGGAAGTCCCTCTTTATTTGGGCATTATGTGTGATGGATGAACATCCACAACAAATACCATAGTTAAAATTTAACCCATTCTAATATAACAGTTGGAATTCGTCTGAAGAATGATTTAAATAAAATTTTAAAACTCTTGAGGTTCTTACAACATTTATAGGATTTAGAATAATTCATAAAAAACAAAGATTTGGAAAATACCAAAAAGTTTTAATAAAAATTAAAATAATAAAAAATAAATAAAGAAATATCATTATGAAATAGTTTCAAAACATGAAAGTATAGAAGAGTACCTTACAGAGTGAAGAGTTTCATTAATAAAATAATCATGTTCTTCTTGGTTTTTGTAAAATAAAGTGATAAAAATGTTTTTTGATATGAGAAAATTGAAATAAAATGATTTTGATATAAAAATTAATTATAATAGATTTTATCGAAAACTAATTATGATGAATTTATTGATAAAACTAGTTTTAATAGTTTTAAATGAAATAATTATTATGAATATTTTAAAACCTATTTTTTTAACAAAATATGAATCCTAATGTTTTATTAAAATTTTTGAATCTATATATTTTGATATAATTTCTAGATTCTAAAAATTATTTAGATAATTATGACTCTGAATTATTTTTATAAAATCATGAGTCTAATTTTTTTAAAGAAAAATAAAATTTTGGAAAACAAAAAGTTTTCAAAAAAAATAAAAGTTTTTGTAAAACATAAAACATATGTAAAAACTGAAGAAAATTAGTAAGTTAATGTATAGATATGGTTAAACAATATGTATATATGAATTATTACTTTAAATTGAAAATTACTAGATTCTATTTAATATATTCAACTCTATCAAAACTAAGGGGTTTTTTTTGAAAATATCAGCAAGTTGTTCTTACGGTATGATGAATTGTAAAATGATATCCCTTTTATGTGTGTGGTTATAAAGGAAATGTTTTCCTATATTTATGTTCTTATAACATGAGTGATGTGAAGGGTTTTTACTTAAATCAATGGAACTTGTGTTATCATAGTGTATATTAGTTTAAAAAAAACTCGTGCCATGGTTAGTGAGTGTCTGTTAATTCCACAACACTTGAGCAGAACATATTCCTACTAACACATATTTGGATTCAGTAGTGGAAAGTGATACTGATTGTTGTTTATTAAAATTACAAGAAACTAAAGAAAATACTAAGAAATGACATGTTTTGGATGTTCTTTTTTCTATCTATTCTACAACCACCAAATTCTGCATTCAAATTTTTTTTATTTCAAAATCATTTTTAGAAGAATAAAATAGTATTAAATCGATAGTTCCCTTAAGATAACTAAAAATTAATTTTTTAACTTCTAAATGGGATTATTTTGGATTATTTTGATATCTTTAACATAATAATATAGAACATATTAAATCTTGAGACCATTAGTTAAGTAAAGTAAACTTTCTATCATACCTTTAAAAGTCTTTTAATTAACTGGTTTCCCAACCTCATCAAGATCATGTGTATTAGAGGTACCGAATTTTTTTTAATACTTTTAGAATTGTCATATATAAATTTATTAGGAAGATATTTTTTATATACGTATGTAGAGATATAGAAGTTCCTTTTGTTTTTTTTATATTTGGAAACCAAGAAAATATGTTCACTCATCCATAATGCTCATTTAAAACTCATATTTCATAAGATCTATGATGGAATTTATTAAATATTTTTTATTTGAACTAAATACAATATGATTAAAACAAAATTTTACAATCCTGATATTTTTATAGACATATTTTATGAAAACGTTTTCATACATAGCTCCTTTAATAATTATTTTTACAAGGAAAATCCTATTAACCTATCATACAATGATCCAAGGAATTGTTTGAGTTATTATAAATCATTGGTAAGATTATAAAAATATTTGGTTTGTTTTTAATTTCAAAACTAGGGGATATTTTAACATAAACTTCCTCCATAACATATCTGTTATGTAAATCACACTTCACATCCATTTGAAAAAGTTTGAAATTAAAGAATGTTGTAAAAGATAAAAGTATTTGAATAGATTGAAGTATTTATACTGGTAAATAGGTTTCTTCATAATCTATACCCTCTTGTTTATTAGAACCCTTAGTAAAAATTATATATTTATTTCTAATTAATATGCTATTTTCATCACATTTTATCTAAAAACCCATTTTACACCAATTATATAAGTTTCTTTAGGATTTTAAACTAATTTCTGTAATCTATTCCTCTCAAATCATTGAGATCATCTTTCATTTCCTTAATATAATCCTCATTACATAAATACGCATTTAGATTCTTAGGTTCAAATTGGGATAAGAAAGATTGATTGTCAATTTAATTTCATAAGTAACATCTAGTCATAACTGGTTGATCAACATGACCAATGATACTTTCACTAGGATGATTCCTAAGAAAATAATGAATTCGTTGATTTTTAAAATCATGTACTTCAATATATGGTAGAAAATATTCCTAATAAATAACTTCAAAAATAAAAAAAACTCTTCATTCATTTCCTTAGGAGATAATCCTTCTAACAATGGTTTAAAATTAGTTTTAAAAATAATATCTGAGAATGTAGGTTGAGGTGATTGAAATAAAAAGGGATTGTTTCATCAAAATTAACAAGTACTATTTCCTCAATAACACTAGAAATTTTATTGAAAACGATATTGGACTTAGCAGTAGTGGAATAAACAAAAAATATTACTTAATTTTATTTGGGTACTAATTTATATAAATTATCATTAGTATTCAGAATTAATACTTTACATCCAAATACTATAAAGCATGAATCTTTTGGTTTTATTCTTTTCCAAAACTCATAAATAGTTTTATTATGGAAGGGTTCGATTAAAAATCAATTTATATTATAGAAAGAAGTTTTAACCACTTTATCCCAAAAATGTTTAGTAACTGAGTATTCACTCAACAAGGTTCTAGTTATTACTTGAAGAATTATATTTTTTTTCAACTTCTCTATTTTTCTGGGGGGTTATAGGAGTCAAAATTTTATGTTCTATACCATTCTTACTACAAAAGGTTTCAAAATAATAATTTTCAAATTCTCCACCATACTCACTTTGAATAATTATCAAGGATAGGTTTTATCATTTTTATCTTGAGATAATTTTTTTAAAAATAACTAAAGGATTCATATTTTTTGTAAGAAAATAATCCCATATTCATCTAGTGTAATCGTCAAAGTATGATATTAAAATAGAATTATAATATAATATATCTAGTTTTTGTTGGACCAAAAAAGTACATTAGCACTAACTGTAAAGTATCAGAAGTTGATAATTCAAATATATATTTAAAAAATTACTTATGGTGCTTACCATATTGACAAGGGTTACATAATTTTGAAGTATCAAACCTACATTTTTTTAGTTCCTTAACATGTCCTTTATTAGTCAATTTAGATATGTTTATAAGGTTACATTGTCCCAAACTTCTATTTTATAAACAATATTAATCATCAATTGGACTAAGTCAAGGTAATTCATGGATTTTAAGGTCTTCTAAGTTAAGAGTGTAGACATTCTCATGCTGATCAATAGAAAGATTAATTCATCATTGGAACCATGTAAAAAAAGTATCTTTTCTAAAGTTCAAAAGGTAACCTTCATCACATTATTAAATTATTTTTATAAGGTTTTTCTTAAGACCATGAATAAATAAATCATTTGGAATAAATGTTTTTTTCAATTAGAATAATGCTACATATACTGATAATATCTCCTTAATCATTATCTTCGAAGGTTACTTTACCGACTTTCATCTTGATAATCTTTTTAAAAAATCATTATTTTTAGTCTTGTGTCTGGAGTACCCACTACCCATGTAACATATATTTTTATTGTTCATACTACATTTTTTTCCTAAAAACAAAAACATTAGAATTTTGGAACCCAAACCATCATGGACCCATTAATGTCAAAAAATAAAACCTTAGTTAAAAACATTTTAAAAAAAGGATTTATGAAAACCTAGTGATTGAAGTTTGTTTAAAGAAAAATTATTTTTCTAGTTCCCACCACATTTAAACATTCTAAAAAGGTTTAATTTTTTGAATAAAGTAATAATTTCTAAAAATGGGGTTTTTATGAGAATAACCTATTCCTGAACTAGTCCCTTGAGAATGAAGTTTTTCGTATATTTTATCAATGTGTTATTTAATTATAGTAAAGTTTGATAAAATTTCTTCAAAGAAGAAATTTCACATTTTATTTTCACAACTATATTCTTGTCCTCATTAGTAATAGTTTTGGAACTAATATTATCAAAACTATATTTTAAACTATATTTTTTAGAAATTATTTTTATTAATTTTTAGAAATAGTTTCTCTTTAATAATTAGTCTTAGAAAGTTTTTTATAAATGTATTATATTTTATTTGTGAAAACATTTATTCATGAATAAGACTTATTATGTTTTTCCTTATGATTATCTAGATTTTTAAAATATTTACCACTTTTTTTTCTGAAAGTTTAGAAAAATAAGAAACTTCCTCCCTAGAAGGTAACGTATTATCCCCCACTGAGGAATATTATTCATATGAAGATATTTATTTTTTATCATCAGGATATTTTTCATTTAAATAAATATCGGTGAGGGATTTAGCTATGTGTACCTTATCAATGAAGAATTGATTTATAATAGGTTCATTAGAAAAAAGACCTAAGTTCCTTTGAGAAGAACTTCCATTATCAGAAGAATATTTAGAAGAGTCACCACAACTGGGACTCCATGTGTCAGCATCCATTAAGATTTAAATCATGTAGGCTTATAATACTTTTTGGAATTTATTTCTATATTTATTTATTTTTTTTCTTTTGTATTTAGATTTGTAAAATCTGGTCGGATGTGTCCATATTTCTTAAAACCATAACATGTGAATTTATCTTTCTTATAACCATTATTCTTAGTACCTTTTTTATGTGTGTACTAAATATATTTCTTTCCGACTGTCTTATTCATTCTTCTATGGTGATTGGAAAACCCTGTTTCATAATATTCAGAAGTAATTGAATCAGATTAAAAAATTACATTCTTATTTCTAGAATATTTCATAATTTTCTCATCTAATTGTACATTAGGAAGTAATGTAGATGTTGTAACAAAGAAAAAAATTACAATTTTTCATTTTCTTTTTTTTCAATATCTCTTTTTAATATCCCCTAATATTATATAAGGGTTCCAATAAGATCATATAGGGTAATATTATTTAGCTTCCTTTTCTTATCAACAATAATTTTATTTTCTTCCCACTCATTGGGCATAATATCTAAAATTTTATCATCAAGGATTTCATCATCAATAAATTTTTATCAAGTATATTATAAATTATTTATAAGGGTTATAAATCTCTAGTGTATATTGGAATCATATTCTCTATGAAGAAAATAAAATTCTTGGTAATCATCTTTTAGAACAGATCTTTTAGTTTCATCAAACCTTGAAGTTTTAAAGTGTGTTTCTTCAAGATTTTTCCAGAAACTATTACCATCTTCACAGGAGTATATCTGACTATATATGCTCCTTTTCATAGAATATAAAAATGTATTTGTAGTTATATAATTCAATATATATTCTTGTTTTTATTGGTGATTAAAAGAAGTAAATTCCTTAAAAAATTTATAATCTCCAATCAACATTAAAAAAATAGTCAACTTTTGGGGTGATTAGAGAAGACTGCATCTTGTCCCTTCAGTATTCATAATCTGCATCATAAAGAATAGGTGGTCTATTGGGATTCAAATTGTCTATAAAATCGTCATTTATTCCTACCATCTTTAAAACAAATATAGAATACTCTTTCCATAATTACACATTTTTGTAAAAAAAGTTTTATAAATGAAGAGTTTATATTGAAACAATTAACAAAATTATAGTATTAAAGTAAGTAAAAACACAAAAATTATATGAGTAGTGGAATCCAACTCTACTACCAATTGTTGGATTAGTATATCTTTAATACTGATTAGGATCGTAAGAGTATGATCATATACCTATCTTACAAGAGGGGGTAAATTTTAGTTATAAAAATATTGGTTAAAAGAATTAAATTAAACAATCCCAAAGACTCTTAGTGTAGATCATCAAACTTGTCCCTGAGTCTGATTAACAATGCTTTAGAATCATAACCTCTCTATAGTCTGATTAAATTTGAGTTAAAAGATTGATGCCATGTTGGATCTGTTGAATCAGAGTATGTATTATAATCAGAGTTAATATGATACAACAAGTCATAATAGAAATATGGATACAATGAATGTGTATATATTAAATATGAAATGGAATATAAACTTGTAAAAAACAAGTAATAAAGTAGCTAAAAAATGTAAGAATAAAACAAAAGATATTTAAAAGATTAAACACTTTTAAACTTTAGAGTATGGTAGTCTATAAATCAGACTAAAGGTATCCACTGTTTTATACTAAAAAAATTATTCCTTTCTTTACATAGGAAATATCTAGATATGATAATTGGAATGGCTCTAACTTTTTGTCATCAAAAGACAATGATATGTTGATCTGATTCTCTGTCATACAATCCTCATAATACCATGATCCAATGGATCAGAATCTACATCTTCCAATCCTTATAATCTTTCGACTATTACAATGATCGGATATGTAAATAATTAAAAAATGTTTTTAAGGAGACAACCTGAAATTGTTCTCATCAGAACAAAAACACTATAATTAAAAAAAATAGGAATGAGATTCTCACAATAATTATAATTCTAAAAATTAGAGATTGAATGTATTTGGCTAGCTCCAGGCACTTCAAATGACAAGGTATTTATAGGCATCCTCCCGATAATCATATTGATCTCAAAATGATCATATTTTTAATAGTTTTTTTTGAAGACATTGGACACCTATCACTTGAATGATCATAAGGATATGGCATAACAAATTTCCTAATGTCATATTGGTTAAAACCATTAAAATGTTAAGGATATTTCATTATGATAGAAATAAGTTTTCTGTATTCTGGTTATAAACTTTTGTCAGTCCAATGGACTTTCTTAATAATGTCAATATGACAATCTTTATGAGTTTGAGTCTGATTGTATTATCATCTATGTCAGTCTGGTTGTTAAGTATTTTTCACTATGAAATACATGACTTAAAGTATAACATATGGTTCTGATATAGGTGATTTTGATTAATCAGAAACATTCTCAATATGTTAATCATGATAATGAAATGTAAAGATTGTATTATTAATACTTCATAAATTTTTCTAAGGAAATAGGTAATGTTTTCATAAAAATATTCTAAAATAATTTGGATATATAATGTTACTAAAATTTTTTTAAGTAAGGTGTTTGTGATTTCCAAAAAATGGTATAGAAAAGTAATAAGTATAACTTATAAATTAATAGAAGGTTGATTTTTAAGTAATTGTAAATTAAACTATTCATTAATTAATTCCCCATCCAATGAATATTTTTTTTCTATCCTAAATAAATTGATATCTATAATTGGTATCATTGTAGTGTCTGAGGACTTTAATGTTTTTTGAAGTCCATGGTGTCAATAGTTTTTTGTGTTAAAAGAAAAATTAATGGTCTACATTTTTATATCCATAATAGATCATATAAATTTATTGAATAGAAAATGTTTTTAACTAATTTATATGGAATACTAATTTATTTATAAGGAGACAATACTTACATACATGTTTTATTTAGGTTAGAAAGTGTTTAGTATTCTAAATAATGGTTTCACTTTGGTTTTGGTTGGTATTATGATAACTCTGGTCAATAAAATAAACATTGATATTTATGGTTTTGGATGTAATTCTTATATACCCAAAATTTTATAAAAATTAATCATAAAGGTTATTTGGATCAAGAAAAAAATTAGTAATATTTGATAAGCTATGAAATATTTATGAAGATAATGTTAGAGTGAATGAATTAAAATATCAATTTTGGCATACTGGATTCAAATACATTCATATAAATGAAGGAAAAACATTGGATGATTTCATTACTAGAGTGAATTATATCATTATATTATTTGGATATACATTATAAGATTATATGATCTTCAATAATTTTTATCATATTTTTTAGACATGTTTCATGAATGTTTTTATTCACTTGAAGATAATTGTCTAAATATATTTTCACCAAATTAATTGAATAGTTTGTTGGTTTAACATATAATGGAAAAAATTTATTATTTTATGAAGATAAGTTAGGATGAGATTGAAATTTATTTCAATGCCTGAAAGAATGAGAATATAATTATAGAGGTTAAGGATGAAAATAAAAATTCACATTTAGATGATGATGCTGATGTGATGATTGATAATCCAATATTAATTATATCAATAAATGAACAAAATGAAAATAATAAATATCATGGAATATTACTTTTGATGTGTTTTAGGTGCAGTAGGATTGAATAATTTTCAAAAAAATATCACAATCAGAAGGAAGAGAAAATTTAAGATGAGGATGAGTCATCAAGGATGTTCTATAAGAAAAATACTTAAAAATTTAAATAGATAAAAATCAAATTCTAGTGAAAAATAATATTTTCAAAATAATTAAAAAGAGAACTTATTTGTAAAAGATAAAATATGAAGAATTTTATTATACTAAAATAATATTTATTTCATCACTAAGTGATCATGGTGAGGAATTATTTATTTCTATGATTAATGAACATGATTTCTCATATAGAGTTGAGGAATATAAACAAAAAAATTAAATAATAATGAATATATAATTAAATGATGGTCTTTTGATTATATAAAAACTAAATAAAGATAATAGTATGTTGGAAAAGATACCATTAATATCAAATGAGGTTGAGAACTCGTAAAATAAAAGGGAGTTATAGTTGGTGAAAGAAGTTGAGAATTTAGAAGTCACACTTACCAATAAAAGGAAAATAAAGAATGCATTCAAAGTAAAAATTAAATCAAAATAAAAATAACATGAAGATTTTTATAAAAAAATTCAGATGTGGATTATTAGTTTTGGATGTTTATGTTTGATTTTGAAAACATTGTGCAAGAAGTTAATGGTAGATGAATGGGTAGTGAAATGACTAGTGAAAAATAAAAATATATTTTAATAGTTTAATTATAAAAAAATCATCATATGGATTTAAAAGGATATGAATTTAAATAAAATAAGGTTTAATTTAAGTTAATCGGAATGAAAATGAGTTAGATTGACTGAAAATAAGATTTACATAATTCTAAAATATTAAGAAATTACATTTTAAAGTATAAATATGATTCAAATATAATTTTTTAAAATTTAAGAAAATGTATAGAATATTGAGGAACCTTTTAGAAACTAAAAATATATTTTTTAGGAAATAATGTTATGATTAGGGGTTAAAAGGGTGAAGTATATAAGGATTCATATCTTGTATACCATGTTGTTTATACGAGAAAATATTCATTGTTAGAACATTTCTAGTATTGTGGTGGATTAGATCCAATGAAGTGGAGTTATTTTTTAAATAAAATGTGATTAAAAAATTATAGAATATTGGAATAGTAGTATTTTAGGGAGAGACAACCCACTAAAATAATATATGTTTAAAAATAAAATATTAATTCTAGCATTATAATGAATAATCAATTTTATATTTTTAATGATGTTTATAGAAAATATTATCTATTGGGTAACATGGATATTAATTATCTTAAAAGTTTTCTAGAAAAATTTAGTATGAATAATTTTAAATGTTTTTAGATGAATAAGTAAAGAGGAAGGGAGAATGAACTTTTTTTTGAAGTATATTTGATGTAATTAAAAAATGAAAGTTTATTGATAGTTAACAGAATGTTTGAATCATATCTAATAGGTGATATGAGGTTACATCGGGGATTTTAAAAGTGTAAGTAAGTATTTTCTAAATTAAATATTAATGGATAAATCAAAATAAAATAATTACTCTCTACCAAGATTAGAAAGAAGTGTCAAAATTAAAGATAACTAATTTTTTGATGGTTTGAAACACATCCTTCTAAGTGCTTCACAACTATATGATTAAGGAAATGAATTGATATTTTGTAAAGATGATTTTTTGGTGAATTGGTTGAAATATGGATGTGTCACAATAATTAAAAAAGTGAATGAGTGGTAATTTTTTTTCAAGTGGGAGATTCAAAAAATTCTTACTACATAAGAATGATAAAAGATAATGAGTTATTATATATAAGGATTGATAAAAATTTATAAAATAGAGTTAATAAATTGAATCATATGTGAAATTTTAATTATGTATAGTTACATAAAATATAGAAAAAGTTATAATTTTCTATATTCTAAAAGGGAAATATTATGAATTATTCACATAAAACTAGAGTTTCAAAAAAAATTATCCCTTAAATATTTTCCATTCAAATATTTATAAAACAGTGAAGAAGTAACTAATGAACAATGAAAAATATTTTATCTTTTTTTAAAATGGTTCTATTTGGATCTCATTCATTCTGTTTATTATGTACAAATCTAAGGCATTTATGATGTTGAAAAATTTTCAATAGACATGCTAAAAAATAATGAGATTATTCTTTTAAGTGAATCCATTTGAAAAATGAAGTTAAATATTATAGTGAATGGTTTAATGATTATTCGGTGAATCATGGGGTTATACATGAGTTGAGTTCCCCAACTACCCTCAATAAAAATGTGAATCTAAGATAAAGAACTAAATTTTGATTGAGATAGAATAGACCAGATTTGTGGAGCATGGATCTTCTATTTTATTTTAGAGGAACGTGATTAAGACAGTGAATAAAATTCCAAACTACTACTTGTATCATTCAAAATATTATATGTTTCAAAATGAGAATTATTATAAGAAGAAACCAATATTGACTTATTTAAGGGTGTTTGGTATCCATTGTATCAAAAATAGAATGATATAAATATTAGCAAGTATGAGTGAAGAGGATTCAATTGAACATTTCTTGGGAATCCACCACCTATATGGAGAAAAAATTACTATAATATGTAATTACTATTCCAAAGTGTGTTTGGATGGTATTTTGTAAATATGTAAATATGAGTTTGTAGAGAATGTTGATATATGCGTTTGTTGAAGTAGGGCAGAAAACATTATTAGTGGAAGTTATGGAAATTTTTTATGATGTGTGTCAACTATCCTTAAGGAGTGTAATAATGTTTACATTACTATATGAGGAAAATATCCATACACGGTCAATTTATTATGTGATGTTCTTCTATGTTTCTATAATTATGATGTTTATCATAAATTAATATTAATTAAAAAAGGGAGATTTGGGTTACTAGATTTATGGTAACTAATCTAAGCTACTAGTTGTAAAACACTGGACATATGTGATCAGACAGAGATTCAACAAATGATCAGATGGAATATGTATAATTTTACCAAAAAAATAATTGTTAGATACTGGAATGATATAATGAATAATTCTTTGAAATAAAAACAAATTGGGAGAAGTTCTTATTGTACGGATATATAGGTTATAAGGTTTGAGTTATAGGTTGTGTAATGTTGTGAATGTTATCAGATAGATAGGCCATATATTAAAATAAGTAGAAAGGGAGATAAGTTCATAAGGATAGAGTTAGCAATGTAAATGTAACAAAGGTTCTACATAAATCTGGTAGAATATAGATATGTAAAGGTCATTAGTGATTTATAAGACCTGAGTAAAGATATAGAGGATAGTTTTTCTATTGAGGAAATCCACATTGATGATGATACTAAGATTCCAATAGTGTTTCAACAGTCATAGTTCCATTGGAAAGACGCCAACGAGCCCGTACCCAAGTAGTAAGGGCTCCTGTTTGGAATCCAAGTGACCCGAGTTTAAAACCGGGTGGAGGCAAATTTCTGGGGCAATGTAGAAGTATTGTATCCGTACTGTAGTAGTCACTATAGTAGTTACTATTCTGTACTATAGTAGCCAGATCTATTCACTCGATTTCGTCCTTCGGGCCACCGGTTTGGACCTACGAGTCTCCAGGGCCTTCGGGTCATCAAAGGCCTTCGGGCCACAGGGCCTTCTGGTTACATAGACCATTGAGTAACCCAGTTCACATAGAATATTCCCTAGAAGAGGATCAGAGTAACATGAGTAGCAACCACCAGATGTAGAGCTAACCGGATTGGAAGAATGAGAGCGTATGGAAGCCGCCATCGGGAACAAACACCGTGCAGCTTTGTACGAGGCAATTCTAGCCAATCAGAAATGCAACGTGGGGAGCTAGGTGATCAATGACACAGAAAGATGGGGAGGGGATGTTCTTGTGGGATAGGCCTACAGGTCATGTATTGGGCATGGTATGCCTTTGGGACTTTGGGTCATGTATTTTGGGTTTGTCGGGCCTTGTGCCTTAGGCCAACGGGTCATGTACGGGTTTCCCTTCAACCCTTAAAAGGGTGATTATCCATAATAAAATAAAAAATAAGGCCTTCGGGCCATTTAGGCCATTGGAATGACACTCAAAAGATTTAACAGATAGAGATTTTCCACTACCATTTAAGGGATATATGTGAAGGTGTTCCAAGAAGGGTAGGGCATACAAAGTCTAAGAAATTGTTTCATTCCATCATATGGACAAAAATTAGATTGTGGTACAAAATGTAATCAGATGGAAAATATAATGAATATGTACATAACTAAGTTTCTATGAAATAATGATTGTATAAAGACATGGTGAGTCATATAACCGAGGGTTTATATGAAACGATTCAATTGGAGAGCATAATAATGATCCACTAGACTAAAACATTAATTTTCATTGGACACCAATATGATGAGATTATGTAAAGGAGGTTTCTTTCCAAAGGAAACCCAAAAAAAAGTTATATCCAATAAATAATGTTTGTAAGTCTATACGAATAATGAAATTGATGTTTTAATAATGGATAGAGAAGAATTAATTAAGAAAATAGAAGGAAAAACAATGGAAATATGATCTCTACATGGATTTAAATAAACTATGTAATGATCATAAAAATGTTGATGTTGAAGATTAAAGATCAATTTTTATTATCTATCATGGTGAAAGAGGTTCTACATATGTTTTGTAACACTGAGTTTAAAAATGTTCAAAGAATTGGGGAGCTATCAAGAAACATCAAGAATTCTCTAGAAGATTCTAAAAGAGTTTATATGTGTCCCCTTAAAAATAATTTAGATGAAACATCAAGATAAAAATATTAATTAATATATGAGATGGATTTTAGTTTCCAACCAAACCTATAAAAAAACACATATATAAAAGGGTGAAACGATTGGTAGAAATGATGTTAGAACATAGTTAATTTGGGTATTAAATAAAATGTTTAAGGTTTTTTACTAGGACGAGCTGATTAGGTTTATAATTGATTGAAGAAGGTTCATCATATTGAGTTCCATTAGCTGAAGAATAAGTGTGAGTAAATGATTAATTTCCTACTCAATTTAATAAGAGTTCATCATGTTGAGGATATTTCAAGAGAGTTCCAATGGGAAAATAACTGGTCGAAGTAGGAGGCACATCAAACCAATCATGCTTTATCAAATATAGAAGCATAAAACCAATATTATCAAATAGAGATGTATCCTAAAGAACACACCAGACTAGAAAAAATTGAGGATAATTACATGGAGGCATATGTAGAGGAGTTATCAGAAAGAAAGAAAACTAGATGGATTCTTGGATGAATATTTTCTCAAGAATTTTTCAGAAAAAGTTCTGAGAATTTCATAATTAGTATATCCTGGTCTATCAATGAATAGGATGAATCTACAATTCCAGCAGACTCTTAAGAGGGTTTTTAAAGATATTGAATATTTAACATTGGTAAAGATGTTCCAATTATCTTGAAGATGAAGATAAAATATTTCTATAGTGTATCATTACAAAATAATTAAAGACATTATAGGTGGGGGATAAAATAAGTAACTACAAGGCTTATTATATGGGGGGTTTAACTAGTAGTGAAGAATGTTGATACAAATAGGATAGTTAGGGGGTAAAACCAAATGTGTTAGAAGAACTGATTGTTAAGGGATAGAATAAGGGTTAACTATACAAACAATTATGAGGGTTTATAACTAGTTTCTTTCAATGCCTTTGTAATGTTGTGAAGATAGTAAGAGAATCCATGTTGGGGTGAATAACCAATATGGTAAGATGTAGGTATTTGTACTCAACCTTGTAAATATCGTATGCCAGTTATATTTTTTTACATTGGATATGTGACAATGAGATTTATATTTTAGTGGATGATAATTCAAAAAGTTTTTATATATTTTTAAAAAATATCTTATGAAGATAAAAAAAACATTCCTATAAAAGAATAAGTGATGACTGATTCAGCCCCTCACAGTGATCCTAAATTTATACAAGGGCTCTTTAATTAGTATTGAAACAGGTTCCCATGGATTGATCCATAACTGAGAATAAATAATTTTAATTTAGTGAATTGTAAGGGTAATATAGTACTTGATGAAAGAAACTATCACAATTAAAAGAATAATATGGTACTCTATCTTCTATCTCTTGGACATAAAGTTATAGATACTTCATCCATGGGATTTCCTCCCATAAATTAAGTTACTATGAACCCTACAAATAAAATAAATTTATAATATGATAAAAATGACTAGAATACCATATTTATAGCTCTCATATAGAATTTTTAAACAATGATTATTGGGTTTCCAAAGGCTAAACAAATGTGGGATAAGTTGAGAAGTAACAATAAAGGAATTTATAAAGTTAAAGAGGGTAATATATAAATATATAGAAGAGTATTTGATGACATTAATATAGGTGATGAAGAAATTAATGATGATCACAATATAATAGTTAATCATATTATCCAAAATATAAGAGGTTTCTATGAGAATATGAAATATTATACTATCATTATGATGCTTATTTGAAACATTACATATATATTTGATACCAAAGTATCATATTTAAAATATCATGAAGATATTACTTTTTATGAACATCAGAACATTTTTTCCCATATGAGATAAGGAAAAAAACATGCTCTAAGAAAATTGATATAAAATAAATAAAATTCAAAGCTCTATTAAAACTGAATCTAAAAAATAAAAATGATAACTACGAATCAAATGATTCTGAGAAAAATAAAGAGTAATTGGAATAAAAAAATATTTCACTTATTTATAAAATTTACAAGAAGGAAAACTAGAAGGATAATAGTAAAATTTCTCTTAAATGTTGGAATTTTAATGAAAAGGACCAATTTTCGCAATATTTTTCTATGAGAAATCTTGATGATTCTGAGTCAGAAGAAGAAGATAAGAATCCTCAAAAATGAAAATGGAAGAATCATAAAAAAATCCATTATAGGAAGAAGAATATTTTTTACTGAATATAGGTTCATAATGATTTCTCATTAGGGAAATTCTATAATTGTCAGATAAACATCATATATATTTTGTAAGAAAAATAAGTTCTTCATTATAAATCGATGAAGATAGTAAATAGAAAACATAACATGAGTGGATTCTAAAATAATATTTTGAAAAAACATTTAAAAAAATATACAAATCAAGAAGTAAAGTAATAAGATGAATAAATAAGTCAAAGAAATAATATATAATATTGGTGATTGAATAAAAGGGAGGATATAATCCTCTATTTTATTGTAGTTTAAAAAATATAACTTCTTGATCTTGAGAGAAAACTTAGATTTTATGACGAAATTTTAATGGAGAAGGAGAAATATAATAAGGTAGAAATAATACTCATTGAGTAATGTAAGAAAAAATGTTAAAGTTTGATGAATTTGATAAGATGGTAAATATTTTGAAAGAAACATTGGTTGATAAAGATGAAGAATTTACAAAAACAAAATCAGTGTTTATTATAATAAAAATTTGTTAAAAAATATAAGTGAATACTTCCCCAATGTATTTTATGTTAAAGGTTAATATTATCTATGTTTTTAATAGAACATTTTATAGAAGAATTTGTTTCCTTACCCAAACAATCTCAATATACATCTTATTTTACTAAAATTATATGTTAAAAAGTTAATATTTGTGAAAATCTGCAAAAAAAATTAAATATTGGAATATTTCAAGATAATAACACTTTGAGCAGGGCATTTCATTGTTTTTAAAAATACAACATCAAAAATTATTATAGAAGTACTACTATCAGTCTAATTGTTCAATATTCAAAAGGTTACTGCAAGTGTTGTGGAGTTTTTAGGAATAAAGAATAGTCATGTTGGTTCCAAATGTACTTACTAGGAAACATGTATAAATCAAGGAAGATATATAAAGATTAGTGAAGAAAACATTACAATATCGTATGGTGAGGATAAAAATAATGTTTATATGGTGAAGAATTTGAAAATTTCAAGATATGAAAATGTGATGCTTAAAAATGTTTAGAAAACACATGTATTTAAGAAAGTTGAGAAGACTAAGATGGTTTATAAATAAAATAAAGAGTTCTTATTTATTTATCTAAATTAAATAAATATGTATAGAAAGATATAGGAAGAACGAAATAATACTGCAGATGAAGGGAAAAAATAGTTTTTATAAAATAAAAACAAATATGATACCAAGTTAACAAATGCTAGAAAGTTAAGGATTCAAAAGAAATGAAAGATGTATATTAATTATGGGAATTCTATAAAAACTTGTATGAGTATCTTACCAGCCTAAGAAGAAATCCCCAAAAGAATGTTATGAACTAATGTAAATAATTATGTTATGAAAATTGAAGAGAAGATAAAAACATCATCTAAATATTTTACAGATGATAAGAGAGAAAGTACACCCCATGAATAGTATAATAAAAAGAAGAAGTATTTGAGATAGAAGATTCTCTGTTAAAATATTTCTTATATCGAATAATAAGGTTCCTCTTTATTCACAAACTTTTTTATTTCTACTCACTTCTTGGGAATTGAAGAAGAAGAATTAAGGGATATTGCTAAGTGTTGTAGTAGTTTTTACAAAACGATTATATGTTCATCATGGGAAGTTATTATAACCATGATTTATAATAGATTCCAACATTTAAGGGAGAGAAAAGTTAGTTTTGAGGTATGAGTGTCAGTATTTTCCTAAAAAGGTGATGGTGTTAAAAAATTTGATATTTTGGGGGAGATTTGTTTATACACTTGATCTATTTTTTTTATTTTAATTGATATAGGTGCATGGTTTATCTTAAAGAACTTTCTAAAGTTTCACCTAATAAAAATATGGTGCAAAAATAATGAGGTAATAATTACATGGATGTTTTTTCATAGAAAACATTGATCACCTTGACTATTGAATATTTTTTTCTATACTGGGTTTTCCCATGATGACTAAGAGATGCTTAGTTAAAGGCACTTTGTTAAGAAACTCATGTGATACTACATTTATCTAAAAATATATTATTCGAATTTCTAAAATAAAGGAGGATGAGATGAGATGATCCTTATATTTACCTTTTGCATTAGATTTTCAATATGGGAGAGAGATAACATTGGGGGATCAAAAAATTCGATCATCATATATGGAGAATGAGTTGATTACACATATTTGTTTTAAATATTTTTGTTGTTTTATGTAGGTATATATAATTAAAACAATGTGTGAGATTTTTTGTTCCAGATCTTATTTGGTTGTATTTGATTTTAATATTTAAATATGTGCTTGCAGGGAATGATAAAAGAAGATTACTCTAAAGATTTATAGGATGCATTCCTTATAGAAGTTAAGTAAACTTCCATATAAGGTGTATCATATCTCTTTAATGTGGGTAATAATGTTCCCATAACTATGCTAGGAAACTTCCCTTACATTGTTAGATGATGATGTCTTATTCTTCCAAGTTCATAACATCCTAAATTTTGTGATTCAAGATTAACCTGAAAGAGGAAAATTTTGGTTACCAGATTTATGGTAACAAATCAAAGATACAAGATACATATCACTAAAAATAAGTCATTAGAAATAGATTCAATATATTATTTTATGTAACATGGATAATGTTATCGGATAAAGCTTTTTTAGATAATAGTATGAGAGAATTTCATGTTTTTTAAAATAAATCCTAGGAAAAGTTTAGGTTTTAGATATACAAAGATGTGAATATTATCGAAAAAAATACCCTATGTTAAAAGAAGTTAAAAGTGGGAGAAGTTTATAAGAATAGATTTAACTATGTAAAGATAACATAGACACCACGTAAAGGTCTTATAAGATTAGTATGCAAAGGTTTTTACTGATTTAAAAAATCTATGCAATGATTTAGAGGATAGTTTTTTAGTAGAGGAAATACATATAGCATTGTACAATGATATTTATAATTCTTAAATGGTTTGAGTTATATAATAAAAACACTGAAAATTTCCACAAGATAAGGATTTTATACTATCATGAGATGGATAAATTTGAAAGCATTCTAAGATTATTAGGATGTACACTGTTTGAGATGAAGTTCTATTTTAATGGATTAAAGAATATTAGACTATAGTGTATGATATAATTACCTAAAAATCTTATGTATATATAATGGAATGAGTTTCTATAATAGAATGATCAAATAATGTCTTGACGATTCATCAGTTAGAGGTTTCATATAAATATCATCGGTCAAAGAGTAGATTAAATATCCACTAGATAGAAATATGATATGTCATTAGACACACATATACTATGCTTAATGTATAGAGGTTTCCTAATGAAGGGAACCCAATGAAGTTCCATTAGACAGAGAATGTTTCTGATTCTATTAGACAAAAGAAATATTAAAATTTAATATTAGACAAAGAAGTCCTCATAATGGAAACAGATAGACAAACACTAGATATAGATGTTTTAATAAGCCTTACAGAAAATATGTAAATTTGTTAAAAAAATTTATGATGATTCTAGTTAATAAAAGATGATTATCATGAAAGGTTATGTAAATTTTTATAAATTACATAAAATTAATTTTGATGAATTTTGAAAAAAGGGGTATCTTTTAATAAATATTTGGAAGCCTCAAGAATATTCTATAATATTTGATAAGTGTCCTCACAAAATAAAATTGTGAGAACTATTTGAGATAAATGTTTAATTAAGTGGGAAAAATAAATTGTTTTCCCACCAAAACATCTCTGAACACACATATATAAAGAAGTAAAATAGTATAGAGAAATTATGTTAGAATACTCTTTACATGCACAATGGCTGAAGTGATGATGGTTTCTGATAGGTGTATGTGATTATGTTTCTATTTCATTGATGATGGTTCATTTTTCCAAGTTCAATAATTTAATTAAGAATAATAGTGTGAGTAGATATTTTATTTATTATTTAGTTGAATAAGTATTCATTAGATGGAGGTACTTTGATCAGATGTCCAATAGACAAAGCACTGTTCAAATTAGAAGTCACATCATACTAAACATGCTTCACCTAATAGAGAATTATCGTACAGAGAACATTATATGAAGTTGTATCTCAAATAACACACTAGACCTAAATGTAGTGAGGATTATCGAATAGATACCTACCATATGGAGTCATTGGAAATATAAAAAACCAGATGGAGACACCAGGTGGATATTTTCTAAAAAAGTTTTTAGAAAAAGCTCTGAAAAGATCAGATTGAGCATATAAAAGAGTATCAAAGATTAAAAGGATGTTTCAAGTCCAAAAAATCTCTTAAAAGGGTTATTGGATATATTGATCATTGTACACAGGTAAATGTGATCCATCTTTCTTGTGGAGGAAGAGAAGATATTTAAATAGTGGATTACAAAATAAGAATGAAAGATCGTGTATCATGAGGAATAACCAGTTAATGAAAAGGACTATTGGAAATGGGTTATAACCAGCTATAAATTAAGAGGATATAGTTAGGATAGATGTAATGTATAAAAACTATTGAAGAATATATTATTGATGGTGGTAGAACCAAGGTTGACTAGAGGAATTATTACTGTGATGTAGAACTAGTTGATTCTTGTACCATTATAATACTCTAAAGATAGTAAGAGAATCCATGTTGGGGGAATAACCAACATATAAAAGAGTATTTATTTGTATAGAGCATTATAAAGATCATTTTTTGATATCCCATTATATTTTATACATGAAAAATGTGAGTTTGAGATTTATATTTGATAGGATAATAACTCTAACAAATTTTATTGGTAAAGAAATGTTTTATTTAAAAGTTAAGATACTTTCCTATAAAAATGATCACTGAGTCGCCCCTCCCCCTCTCAATGATCGTACATTTATCCAATGGATATTTAGGAGTTATAAAAAGATATTTATTATACTTATGTTAAGGTGTTTGAGAACTTATTAAATGGGAGTGATCAATAAATAATACCATTTATAGTTAATGGAGATGACAATGAATTGGATAGATAATATAAATTATTGTTTGGAAATTAGGAGGATTAAATTAATGAGTATGAATAATAATATGATATAACCTTATCTAATGTTGAATGATGAAATCACTCAATTTTTCATTTCTTAATTGAGATGACCCAAGCATGACATATATAAATATTATATCATTTTATATGAATATTAAATATTATTCATAATATTACATTCCCCAGAACTATGAAGTTTTATTTTCATTTAAGACTATATATATAATAATTTTTTATGAAATAATTTAAATATCCACCATAATGTTTCAATATCATATTCCCCTTCTAATATATATCATACTTTGAACATTTCATCATAACATAGGGAAATAGAAACATAAGAAAGGGAGATCTTAGAAGTTCTGTAAGGGTAAATATAGGAGATATCAATGATTGGTCATTTGAAATCATAATATAAGAGTAATGGTATGAGATCACTATCAAAATAAATAAATTTTATTCCTAATAGTTAATATATAATAATCTATGAATCATGACATAAATCTTTAGCATTTCTAAAGAAATAAGTCATAAGAGTGGGGAATTATTATTATTTATTCATGAATAATGATAGAATATCATAAGAAAAAGAATATTTCATAGGAATTTTGGAACAATAATAATCATGGAAAATTATTTCATTAGTAAATGTTCACTTAAAATAATTTCATAGTGTACAAAGTCCCATACTAAATTGGTGTCACACCCCATCAAATTATTTTCTTAGTCAAGGTTCACTCTGAATACTATCATAGTGGATAGAGTCACCTATTGAGTTGGGTGCACTCTCCATTATAGTTAATAATATCTCATGAGGTATCGGTCATTAATAAATAAATTGGTTTGGTTAATCTGACCCACTCATCAGATAATGAATACCATACACATGTGTTCCAGTAGATTATAAAAGCATTCGTCATTTCATCAAAGGAAAACACATGGAAAAGAAATAGGTTTCATAAAGAGTTTCTCATCACATATCAATAATCCATATAAAGAAGAAAATGTAAAGTATTTTTAGATCATACACAAAATTATGTATAGGAAACATCTATGTATACTTACATAGATAAAAAATACATTAAATAGAACATTAAAACTTTTATTTTAAATCATAATAAAAAATATCCTTTCCTTTTGATATCATCTTAAATAAAAATTCTTAAAACACTGAGAAAAAAAAGTCATTGAAAATAAACCTGGAAAATTATAAAGTAATATTAAAAAAATAACAATCATAGTGGTGGGAAAATTCATTTGTGTGGAAAATGTTAAAATAAAGAATCCATTCACACTTTTGAAAAAAAGTCCAAAAGTATCTCATTTATAAAACAAAAAAATATTCATTTTAAAAATATAAAATATGGTTAAATATGGTTCAAGATGAATTTAAATAAAAAATTTATCATAGAAAACGACATTCATAAACCTATTTGAAAGAACGTGTACAAAGAAGAAAATAATCTTCAAACAAAGAAGAAATACCAACCACTTTTCCTAAAAAAATTTATTGATTATTTTAATTTACAAAGAGAGGAGAATGAAAGGGAAAAATTAAACCCCTAAAAATAAGTACAGGAGAATAAAATATATGGGATTTATGAGATAATGATCATATAATTCTCTAAAGGGATATTTAAGAATAAACAATCCATTTTAAAAATAATATTGAAACATAAACACTTAACTCAGATCCCCAAGTTCTTCATGGACACTCTTAATTTATTTTATAATAATTTTTTATTTATTATGAATATATAAATGTACTATATTCATACATATTATATAATATTTCAACCCCCTATATTTTATGATTATCCATTTATTAAAATTTTTTCACTAAAATCAGTATTATAGGGAAAACTGGTCGGTTTCCCATGCATGTTTTGGTTCAACAGTTCCGATTAATGTACCATGGTAATGGTTTTATAATATAAATAATATTAATAATGTTTTAAGTATTATATTTAATCATTATATAAACTTTTCTATACAGTTATTTTGGGTGGTGATGTAAGATGAATTGCATCACTTTGTAGAGATGGTATTCCATACATACACTGGAGTAATGTTTTAATTTTTCAAAAAGCGAAAAAAAGAAGGATAAATAATAATATATCCTTAAATAATCATAATAATATTATAAATATCATATATATATATATATAGATAGATTAATTAAATCATTCTGTATAACTATCCATGTATGAAGGATATGAAAAAAAAATCACATCACTTCATAGAGGTGGAAAGCCACATGTACACCTGTTTCCCAAAAAATATGGAATGGTCATTTGGACCAATGATCAATTATGTTTGTGTGTGGGTGGCGGGGTGGTTGAATATTCAACACAATTCTTTGAATTAGGTGTTCTATAATTTTCTTCAAAGAAACACTCGATAGTTTCATCATCCATTACTGAGTATAAACCGTTTTTCCAAAGGTAGGTGGTCATTTCGGGGTTCAAACCCAACGACCTTTAGAAACACACATTGGATGAGGGGATAGAAGGATGGGATCACCACATCCTACTGTAGGTATTTGTTACCTACTCTATGACCTAATTATAGATTTAATATATGTTTGTAAAATCCTTCCCTAGTCCTGATATATGATTGCTTACCCCTATTTCAATAGTAAGATTAATACCATGTATTAATAGGAAAAACCATATGCATATCACGGATTCCCTATCATTCTCTTATTTATTACTGATTCTTTATTTTATAACCATGTTTGGGAATTATGGAGTTTATTTTCCTCTAAAGAGGTGGCTGGTGTCTTAGATATAGGATTGAACCTATATGAGGTATCCTACGTATCCTATTAGAATAAAAATAAAAACCCATGTAGTTCCTTTGACATAGATTATAGTCATGTATCTTGACCGATCGATGTAGTTTAATATCAAAGTGGGATCATGATAAAAGTAAGTATAATGAATGAATCATCCTTCCTTTCTCTCTATTTTCTCTCTTTTTCTCTTTTCAAAAATTGTATTTAATAGAAATATAACATCCAACACATAACCACATACGTTCAAAAATATCACTAGTCTAGAAATGATGATTTTTTATTCTCCTAAGACACAACCTGATTTTTTTAGTCTTTTGATTTATTTTTTAAAAAAGATAGTTGAATAATGATAAAGTGTAGGGAACGATATCATGGTATCTCCATAAATAACTAACCCCCCAGAAAAATATCCATAATGTAGAATAGACCATTCCACCATAGAAAATCTCTCCCCCACACTTATTCTATTAAATACCACGTAATATTTTTAGAGTAATGTAATAATGGATAAATTAGGCTTGTTACACAATTCATTTCCTAGAAAGGTTGTTCATGGCCTCTACATGCTTAAAATGACTAATGTATGGTTGGTATAAGGATAAATGGTTAAATAAATGATGAAAATATCATATTAAAATTGATTCTATTCAGTCATATTTTTGATGATATGCCAAGTAAACTCTAGAAGAGAACATGTCTAAGTTTCCCACAAAATATACAATAGAAATAATGAGAAATATTAGGATTAAAGGATATATAAGGAATGAGATGTATAGCTGGGAAAAATACACAAGGAAATGAATATGAATAATTAAATAAATTAAATGAAATATTTAAAATTAAAATCATGGAAAAATCATATAAATATTTCATTTACAGAGATCAACTAGTATTCAAAAATCATGATTTCTGATATACTGATCTGAATTCTTATCCTTACTGATTATTTTACCCATTTTTCCCATTCAAATGTACTAAAATTTAAATTTAAATTTTTTCCATGGTAATCATCCAATGATTTTTATATATCCTAGTTTAGTTGATTGAATATAGAATCATGTTTTGGAATCTTATTGGCAGTTAAAATCTCTTTATACATTAAATATTTGGAATACAATTACAAAATGTTGAATTTAAACAATTAATCCCCTTTTGAACTATGCTTTGATATTGGAAATAGGGGTTATTCCAGCTCTTTATTCATGAAGTGAATTGGTTTCGAAGATTTTATTATCTTTAATTTATGATTTGAATGGGGACCACGATGTGTATTGGTCATGCACCTTATTTACATGCCTCATGTTTCTTTCTTCTTGTCATGGTCTTGATGGTCCTGCAAACAAAATATAAATAGATGAAAGTACAAGACATGATAAAGGAAATTTGAAATATTTTAGGGTGAGTTCATGTGCTCCAATAAATTCAAAATATAATTAAATAAAAATTCAAAAAAGTCAGGTTTCCTCCTGGAAGAGATTTTTTTACCATTATTAGATTGAACTTACCTCCTTCAACTTCAGCTCAAGTGATGGATGGTTGAAATTTTTTTATCTCATCAAGGTCCAAACATGGTCATATGTGTATTTTTCCATGTAGTTCAATACTTTTCCATCTTATATAAAAAAACTAAACTTCTAGATGATAGTAATTTCTTCATTTCCTTCAGGGAAATCCACTATTTATTCATAAATCCAGAATGATTAAATAGAAGTTTGTGCACCATCCATACATATATCCCTTTTTCAAATGTGGTGGAGTTGTTTAAACCTCTGATGGTAGTTATTTGACTCTTTATCATGTATTTATTATATTTTTGGGTTTTATATTGATCATCTTCTTGCACAATAGCATCAACATTATGTAACTATTAACTTTCAGTGATACCCTCAACTTCAAGTATTTTGTATTCTAAAAATTCATTTTCTTATCTCTAATCATTGTTCTTCATCACCCTATGGATATTGAAAGTTATATGTTCATAACCAAAGATTAGATAGATTTATCCATATTATGCATCTATTAGTTCCCTCCTAGTGGATAAAAATGGTCTCCTTGGAATGAGTGGATTTCACTCTTCTTCCATGTCCAACACTAAGAAGTCGATGAGTCCATCAAATTTGTCAACATTGATCAGAATATATTTGATGACCCCTGAGGGGTATTTCACTATTGAATCTTATGATAGAATTTTAGATTTTGTGGGTTTCAATTTATCCATTCTTATGATATTGTATGTGATGTACGAAATGATATTTACCCTCACACCTAAGTCACCAAAATATTTTCCAAATTTATTATCAATGATAATGATAGGAATAAAAACGCTATGTTGATCACATTGATTATTAAGTAGGTCCATTTATACCACTACTATATACTCTCATGTGAGTGGAAGGGTTCTAATTTCCTCAAGATTCTTCTTTTTTATCACTGGATATTTGATGAATTTAGCATAGGTTTTCGTGTTTTTAAGAGCCTCTATAAAATGAATATTGATATGTAGTTTTCTAAAGTGTTTGAAAAAATGCATTTTTTTCATCGATCATCACTTGTGCTAGTTTCTTTAAAAATGGTATTCTTGGATTTAAATTTGGTTATTCTTATTCAGATACTTGTTCCTTATTTTTTTCAATTTATTCATGTTGATATTATTGTACTTTTCTTGCTTTAGGATAGTCATGAATTATATTTCCACTTATGGAAATGAATTCCAAATATTAACTTCGGTGCACTTCAAGGAATCCTAGAAGCGGCTATCTTGGCCTATTCTTGATATTTTTAGTGATTTTTCTTACTTCATGTTCATTATTTTTCAATGTAGTGTTCTGGATCACTAATATTTCATTCATATCATTGAGTACCACTATATTCCTGGTCATAAATGTGTCCAGTGTCTCTTCCAACATATGGAACTAGATATTCAGTGTGGTACCTTCGGGTGCTTGTTGTAAGTATCCTTGTACTCATTGTTAATACCCTTTATATTAATATTTTTTAGCCACTAACCTTAAATTTTTTTAGCATAATATTAACCCATATAATATTTTGATTCTTAATATGTACTATTTGGGTTTTACGGCTATCCTATCACCAATTCCATATTATTGGTTAGTAATTCCATTTGTGCTAGTATCTAATCATTGGTGTTGATCACGTGAATGCCCCTTCATTCCATCAGATATCCATTTCACTTCAAATGATTTCTCACCATTTCATCCAAAAAGTTATAGTTATGTTTATATGAGTAATTCATCAATGATCCTCCAGCTGTATCATCAAGAATCAACTTGTTTCCCTATGATAAAACAATATAAAAATTTTATATTAACATCTATAGATCTATAACATGATGGGGTAATTTATGAGTCATATCTTGGTAACATTCCTAGGCAGTGTAATGTGGTTCATCCTCAAATTAACAAAAACATAGAATGTTTACCTATATGAACATCTACTTTGATGGTGAAAAGAAGTAGGTGGGAAATTGCTTTTCCAACTCATCCCATGTAGAGATAGAATGTGATGGAAGCCTTTGAATCTATTCCTGAGCTCAGTGACTTAATTAAAATCATAAGATGAAAATTATAACCGAATTAGTTGAAACATTCTAGAAATGAAATGTGTCATAGATCTTTAGGATGTTTCCCAAATGCATGTTTATATCTTCTTGTAGTAGTCTAGTAAACTGCATATTGTTTTTGATCATCTGTATGATGGTAGGTTTGATTTAGAATTTTTTGTATCAATGGGAGGCACTATGATAATCAGTTTCAATTATTTATTTAAGGGTCACCTATAATCTATGAGAGTCTGTAGCACTAGATCTCATTGAAGAACCCCACTAACTTGGTAGATCTCAATGACCACCATGATAAAGTTACATTTCATTATAGGATGTGTTATGTTTTGGGATTGAACTCAATGATCTATTTTGATTTTTCTTAAGTGTTATAATTGGGTACTAATGATTTTTAATATGAAAATTTTAGAATAAAATAAATGGATGTAAACATGAAAATTAAAATAAATCATCAAAACCAAAATAAAACAAAGTAAAAACTATTTATAAATCTTCCTTGGAAATGATGCTAGTTTTGACAGGCCTATAGGATGTCTTTATTTCACTATGGGTATAATAAAAAAATTATAAAACTCAAAATAGTGAAATTAATTAATTAAAATGTATTATGAAATAGGTTGAGGCCGAACCCGTTGAGATAATGAAATTAGAATACTTATTTTTTTATTTTTTTTATTTTAAGAAATAGTGTGAAGAATATATGTTGGTTATGAATGTGATTCGATAAAATATAGTGAACGAAGAAACGTAGTTTAGGGTTTGAAAATCATGTTTTTAAAGTCTCTTGGATTTTGTAGTTTCAGGGATCAGGTGAAATTAGATTTTAGAAATAAATTGATTAATCCATGTTTATTGTCAGAGTCTATATGAGGTGTATCCATTGGTCATGGTATCAAATCCTTAACAAAACAATCCCCAATATCCCTTGGTCTGATAATTTAAGGTTTTTCCATATCAAGTATGACTCAATACAATTTTTAATCCTAGGTACCCTAAATATGAAAATTTTCATTCGTCAATTCAAGATAACCATTTGAAAAATTAAATGGTTCATTTTAGATTTATTAACAATTTTTAATGATTGAAATAAAATAAACGGATTGAAATTAGATAAATATATTATGACAAACTAAATACATGAACAGAATAAAAGAAATAAATCCAAAGACACATTCCCCCTTTGTCTACATTACCCTTTCATAAGGAGGGTTTTACCCCTTATCCTAATTATAAGAGAGTAATATATATGGATATAAAAAAAAGTAAATAAGAAATAAATCTGGAGAGAAAGTGGTGGAGGACCCCATAACATTACATTTTCTTCCCCTAGATTTTGGTCTCCGTAATCTATCCCAATAATAGTAGAACGAACCTCTATATATAAAGATACATGGGGCTAATTTTTTATTTATTTAATCATTAATACAATCCATAATGTATTTAATGTTATTTGACCTCATTTAATGGTCCTTCAGGTCATTATTTGATTACCCCTTCAAATTTACCATCAAAATGGTTCATGAAATGAATTGGTTTCACATTGTGAAGGCATAAAGATCTCCTCAGATTGAGTTAGATTTACTTCAAACTCCACCATTGATTCATTCCCTGTAATTTTTTTACATCATGTAATTTTTACACATCATGAATCTCAGGTTTCCAATTTTAGTAGATCATTTTTTTGGTTTCTTCACTTTCGACCCCCTAGAGTGTTCCATTGGCATCCATCATCACAGTAATAATTTTTGGTGCCACACTATAGAACTTTGTACCATGAAGAGAAGTGTATTTTTCTCATCATATTTATCTCTCACTACAACAAAACTGTTGTTTAACGGCGGTTCTAGGAAGCACCGCTAAACATTTGGTAAAAAAGGTTTCGCGGCAGTTTATAATAAACCGCCATGAAACATTGTTTTTTTAACACCTGACCCTCATTCCCCCGTGACCCCATCCCCCTAATTCCCCCGCGACCCCGGCCCCCCGCTTCCCTCGGCGACCCCGACCCCGGTGACCCCGGCGACCCCGGAAACCCCATGACTCCGCGACCCCCAGCCCCCTGCGACCCCGGAAGCTGCACCGTCTTCCCCTCTAGGTAGGGTTTTGTTTCTCTTTCTTTTGGTTTTTTTGGTTTTCCAGTAGATAGGTTTTTAGTATATAGTATAATATGGGATTCATATGCATGTGTATCCTAGAAGACATTCTTATTGTGGATTGATTCATCCATATTTTCTTCAATTTCATATATTTTTGATAGGTTAATATCAAAAGGAGTGTGATATTAGAGCACCTTCAATTTTATTTCAATGATAAAACACTTTTTATTAGGATTATAAAATTTCGAATCTCTTAGAATTTAATGTTTTCATGCCACATGGGGAATATCCTCCTATATCAGGGTCATCGACCATCCGGCTATCTTGATTCACATCATCACATTCATTTTATTTGTCAACAAATATCTCAAATGTTTGGTATTTAACATGTTTTGGTCTGTTTAAACCATAGGTAGTTTCAAAAATAATGGGGTAATATCTACGGTAGTATGTCTCAAGTGAGAGATATGGAAAGTTGGAATAAATTAGTCCATTCACCTAAACCCAAGAAATGGTCTAGTTTTTCAGCAATTAAGGTGTTGATCATGTTACCTCAGAACCAGGTCTAAGGAATATCTTAATGTCCCATATCAGTAATCCTGAACCTCATTCTTGTATGATGGAACTACATCATGGAGGCGTGGAATGTACTATAACCCTATTTCTTTTTAGAATAGAACATAATTTTGTATTTTCCCCTACATACCAAACCGTTCCAAGAAAATTGTCCCATAGGCTTGAAGAAGATTCCATGAATTCTATTTGACACTATGAGAAATACATCTATGAAGACCAAGAAAGTACCAAGAAAGGGTTTTCTAATGGTTAATAGAGGTGACAATGTGGTCTGAAAAGAATGATTAGATTCTATCATTAATGTATTCATTTAAAATAAGTAAAGGGACACTAGAGTAGCCATTGAAATGGACATGGAAGAACCCATGAAAGTTATCTAAGTTCCCAATACCAATCATGTACTTGAATTCGATTATGGATTCAGACTTGAAAACCATATCATGGTGGATTGAAGTGAAACTATGCTATATAATTTGAACATATCCTATTTTTCCAAGACCATGATAGTTAATGTATAAGGTTTTCATTATGATTGGTGGGGATGGTTAATGATAGCCTCCACAATTATAATTTAATGAATGGATCCATCCTCTACCACATTCCACCTTTTAGATGGTCTCTCGTTAACCAATGGATACTCCATACACTATTTTGAACCATTTTTTGTGTTGAGTTTTGTTCACACCCTATAGCCCCTCTCACTCTCATTTTCCACATCTTTTATTTTAAATTACACTTAAATGATTATTTTACTGATTTTTTTTCATTATAGGGCGGTATGTAATGGTGTAATGAGGCCATAGGGGATAGCCCTATATAGTGGGTCTATAGGGATCTTCTAAAAATTGGTTGTGGATGTTGATTTATTTGGAGCTAACCTATTAGGATTTGATACTAAATATCACACCTTTCCTCGAACCATATAAAGTTATCCCTATGGGATATTTTAGTCATGGATGATAGTTCCACCTAAACCACATAATCAATCAATGGACTGATTGAGAAAATATCCAACCTACTACAACTAGATTCTATTGAATGAGAATGGTATTAGAATTCCACTATTTGTAATGGTCATTCTTCACCAGTTGATCTCTATTTCTTATTGACTCAGGCATTCATAATGTATGTTTTAAACCTTCCAAAATCATTCTATTCAATGTGATTGTTGTACCCTGAAGTTTAAACATTTGAGAATCATTTTTACAGTTAAATAAATTATGAAATTAGATTCTTCTGCACCTTCCAATTTGGGTATGAATCTCTTTTGGATACCCCAAATACATAACATTAGATTCTCCTTTTATAATTTCTTATCAAAACCATGGTCCTTTTCATATAATATTAAACTTTGTGACACAATGGCCTAAACATCATGACCATAAAATTAATGTCCCCCTCCAAGGTATTATGTGATACTAATAATCCTTAATTCACATCAGGTTTTGTTTTAGAATATCTATGAAGACTAACCAATCATTGGTTATATGTTTTTATATATATAAATGTTAGCAGCTACAGGTCTAAGAACCATGACCATAAAATATCTGAGTCATCCCATAAGGATATATGCATATGTGTGTCAAGATCTATATCCATATCGTATTTTTATTCCTCTCTTATATCACTATATATATCACATAATTTTTTTCAAGGATACATTCCCTTAAACTCTATACATAGATTGGTCTATGAACAATGAAATTAAACATAGTGTGAATATCCATGAGATTGTTTATATGATCATTAGGATCACAATTCATGTAATTCTCCCATTTCCATTGTTTTATAATATTCTACACCCGCCTATTATATCTATGATATATGAGATTAAAAGACAATAATATTTTTTCAATACATCTGATCCTAAAATAGAATAATTTTTTTTTATTCTTTTACATTAAAATATGTGCACAACACCTCATGGTTTTCTGCAATAATGAAATTAGGCACCAAACTCACATCATTTTATTCAACACATTTCAAAATTCCAACCACCTCACATTCGATTAAAAATGAATTTCCATAAAAATAAAAAAATTGGACTATCATTCAATAATTTAAAATACTAATTGAAAGATACATAGCACTGACTATGTTAGAAAAATACAATAAGAACCTTGGGAAATATTTCATCCTCCTGCGATGAATTCACATTTTAAAACTAATGAAAAGTATGATAATTCAATAAAAATGGTAAATCCATAAAAATTTTCAAGTTAAACCCCTAAAAAGTGTATCTTTCTATAAATTCATTTTTATTCCCCCTAGAACCCACATTTAATGTCTCATGAAAAATTTATGGTGAAAATAAAAAATAAAAATCACATAGGGACAACCATTCAAACATAGAAAAAATAGGTATATAGTGTCTAGGCCACTCAAACATGGATAGTGTTAGATCACAAAATTTATACTCATGAACAACCTAAGGGTACTATTTCCTCATTGCATGGGAACAAATTGCTGGATATATAGTAAATTCTATATGACCTCAATCTGGTTATCATATAATAACTTTATTAGCTATAAATATGTACATGAGAGTCAGATAAATAAAATATCTCAATATAAACATGTTCCCCTACCCATGAATCCATGTTATGTTAATGATGTCCCCTATCATACATAGGATATATTTCTACATGATATATTTCACCAGAGGATTATTCATCAATGTACTTATATTTAAAATTCAGTCCTTTAATGATTGAGCATGATCTATATAGTAGTCCCTTTATCAGAACTACAAAGAGCATGATTTCTACTCTTATAGTATACATAGATAAATCTAGATATCCTATCTTGTATTAACCTATAAATCTAATTTAAGTATTTGATTGATATAGTTCATTTAGATGTTATTGTTGTCAACTGTAATTTTCAAAAAAAGATTATTTAGTTCTTATTCCCACCTAGAATACGTGTTGATTTGTTGATGTTAAATCATTTTCAATCTCGAACACCATCATAGGATTACCGAATCATTATCTTCCTTCATTAAGTGTTTTTCAAGGGTCTGTTGAAGAAGTTAGATAGTTGGATCCAATTAAGGTGATCCTCAATTATCTTAGGGAACCTGATACTTTGTGTGCGAGAATTTTTTAGAACTGGATTTATAGTTTCATAAGAGTCTTGTGGGAGTCTGTGGTACCTTATTAACTTCATGAATGTATGAATTGGAATCTCATCAAGATTTATTTTTTTAATGGTAATTTCCTAAGGGAATGAATATAGAGAAATATACTGAGCTATTGAGACTTTTTATTGGTGATAGATTAGTTTGGGAGTATTCCAATAACCTTTCAAAGTTTGTTATATATCCTCCAAAGATAGGGGTCATCAATTATGTGAAAGATCATTTCTTTGGTGATGGTCTTCACACAGACCTTGCTACATCTCTACTTTCTTGGGGCATAACATCCATTTTGGAGGTTGTCACCAGGGACATGTGAATGGAAGCTAAATATTCTTGGAAATAGATTGTTGTTCATTCATTAGTTTTATCAGGTATTCAACAAATTAAAAGTGGGAATGAAGAGAATCCAATGTGCAAGGAGTAGAGTCAGGATGAACCATAACATGATGAAAAGGCCCATTCTTATAGAAATAGTTCATCTATTTTGTGCTTCTAGTTTAGGGACTTTGAGGAATTTTGAGACCAATTTCTTGATATATCATTGAATTTTTCTCTATTATGGAAATTTTGTTCATCATTATTTGTTTTTGATGATGGGGTTATAGAATATGTCTCATGTTTGATTCCTTGTTTTTTGTGTAGGCACATTGTGATATACGTGGATAAAAGCTGGATCACATTACCGAGGAACACATCTCAGTATGTTAAGGGCTTGAATGTGTTTTTAGATTTTGAAATTTCTAATCGATCTGTTGAAGGGAGAATACAATTTCGATGTCCTAAATGTAAATTTAGAACATGTTTTAAGAGAGATGAAGTTTATGAACATTTAATACTGAAGAAATTCCCTGCTCAATATTTGTGTTGGATTTGGCATGGAGAATCGAACGTTATAGAAAGATTGAGCACTGATGTTAATCTGCATAATGAGGTCCCAAGTTCGTCTAAAATGGAAAATGAAATGCAAAACCTAATAAATGATGCATTCGGCACTGCAGGACACCACTATCAGCATCAAAACATATCAGAACAACCAGAAGAGGATTCTACAAATTGCAACATGACAAGTGATGTTTTTGAGACTGTAACACAGGCAGATCAATATTGCCACATATCATTGGATCCTCCTCTTGATTCTGTGGAGCCAACTTTAAAATAAAAACTCACTAAGGAAAATGTGTTTCATGATTTAGTTGATGATGTAAATCAAGAGTTGTATAGTGGGTGTTGGAAATAGTCAAAGCTTTCATTTTTTCTGAAGTTGTACCATATAAAATGTCTATGTGGAATTAAAAATAAGGCAATGTCCATGATATTTGAATTGATTCATGATGCATTTCCTGAAGCAAAAATGATAGAATCATTTTATGGTATGAAAAAATTTGTTAACAAGCATGGTCTGAATTATAAAAAAATACATGTGTGTCCCAATGATTGTATTCTTTATTGGGGAGAGGATTCAAGTAGAGAGAATTGCAAGAAATGTTCTTCTTCTAGATGGTAGGAAAAGGGTGATGTTGGAAGTATGAATGAATATAATTTCATGGAGAAGAAGAAAAGGAGCACACCTGCAAAGGTTTTGCATTACTTTCCTTTGAAGCCTCGATTGTAAAGATTATTCATGTCATCGAAAACCGCCGAACACATGAAGTGGCATTTTTTGGATAATAACAATGATGGGATAATGAGATATACATGAGATTCTCAATCATGGAAGACATTTGATTCATTATATCTCGATTTCTTAGTTGATCCTAGGAATGTTCGATTGGGATTGGCTGCCGATGGATTCAACCCATTTGGGACATTGAGTACCAATTATAACATTTGGACAGTTTTTTTGATCCCTTATAATCTGCCTCCGTGGAAGTGTATGCAACAAACATCTTTTATCCTTTTGATGATTATTCCTGGAAAAAAAATGCCTAGAAATGGTATTGATGTATACTTGCAGCCATTGATTGAAGATTTGCAGGAGTTATGGAGCAATAGTGTTGAGACATTTGATGCTTCTTCTAAAACAATGTTCAAAATGCATGCTACTTTAATGTGGACCATTAGTGACTTCCTTAGGCTTGAGAATTTATCTGGTTGGAACACTTACACAGGATTGGCTTGTCCAGTTTTTAACATTGATTTTGAGCCCAAACGGCTACCTCACAGTATAAACTGGTTCTTCTTATGTCATCGAAGATCTCTCGAGGCATCTCATAGATTTCGGCTGAACAGATCAAAATTTAATGGTTCCATTGATCATATACCACCTCCAAAGTTGTTAAATAGTTTTTAAATATTGGCACAACTTGCAAATGTTGAAACAGAATTTGGGAAGGTTCATAATTTGAATGATAGCGAAAAACGGGTCTGAAGTGTATTGTCAAGAAAAACCAGAATGCAACAATGGAAGAAAAAAAGTATATTCTTCAAACATCTATATTGGTAATTTAATTTGTTGTGGCATATTCTTGATGTGATTCATATTGAGAAGAATGTCTATGACAATTTGATTTTCACATTGCTTAATGAGCATGGAAAGTCGAAGGATCATCTCAATGCTCGCAAAGACTTACAAGAAATGAACATAAAACGCGATCTCTGGATAGATGAGAATGGAAAGTATCCTCTGGAAATTTTTGCAATAAAAAATAGGGATAAAGGTACATTCTTTCAAATGTTAATGAATGTTAAGGTATATGATGTGTATTCAAGTAACATCTCGAGGTGTGTTGACTTGAAGAATCGTAAGTTACATGGATTGAAAAGCCACGATTCACATATTTTGTTACAAAAGTTACTACCATTGGAATTGCGTACATTATTACCAGAAAAAATTACCACTGTTGTACTCCAGTTTTGCACATTTTTCAGAAAACTATGTTAGAAATATCTACATCCATTTTAGCTTGACAACCTCCAGGAGAGGTTTGTATTGACCCTTTGCGCAATGGAGATGATATTTCCTTCGTCCTTTTTTACTGTAATGATGCATTTGACTGTGCATTTGGTTGAGGAAGCTAAATTAGGAGGCCACGTTCATTATTGATGGATGTATCCAATTGAGAGGTACTTTATTTATATGTTTTCCAGTTAAGTAAAAATAATTTGGTACTTAATTAAATGCATAATTATGTTTATTTTATTTCACATATATCTTGGGCATTTGAAATCATACGTGAGAAATAAAGATAAACCAAAAGGCTCAATTGTTGAATGTTGTGTGGCTGAAGAGTGTCTTAGCTTTTGTTCTTGATACTTAGATGATATTGAGACAATATTTAATTGAGTTGTATGTGTTGATGACACATCGAATCAATCTGAAATACATCAGAAATCCAAAATATTTCTTGCTATTGGTCGATCAGTTGGGAGCACCTCAAATGTGACACTGACTGAATTGGAATTATTACAGGCACACAGATATGTGCTGATGAATAGTGAAATTGAAGATCCATTTATTGAAGATTTGAGGATACAATGAAAGAGACGAATGAGAGCCCGAACATGAAATGAGAATGATATAATGGAAGCTGTTAATAAAGAGCATGTATAATGGTTTTCACGACGTGTATGATCATAAATATTGCAATAAATATGAATATTAGTTTGACACATACATTTTATAAATCTAATAAAGTATATTTCTTTTTTTAGTACATGAATACTAATACCCGAGTAGAGGTATCAGAAGATTTAAAGTTTCTTGCTATAGGTCCTCTGAAAGAAGTTAGAAAGTTCAACACTTATAATGTGAATGGATTTAGATTTCGTACAGTCGATCGAGAAGTGGGTTTAAGAACACCGAATAGTGGTATATTTACATTTTCTGAAGTGGAATACTATGGAAATCTGCATGATATTATTGAATTAAACTAGCGTGGACATTTTTCAGTTGTTTTATTCAAATGAAAATGGGTTGATATTATCAGATGTGTTAAAAGAGATTCCTTGAAATTTACTTTTGTGAACTTCTCTCGCTTGATGGATGTTGGTATCAGGAACTGCATGATCCATATATCTTAGAATCACAATAAAAAATGGTATATTATGTGAATGATGTTTCCGATGAAGTTTGGAGTGTAGTTGCTGACGTAATACAAAGAAATTTGTATGATATGGGTGATGAAGTGGAAAATATGACCTCTGAAATTTAATTTAATCAGCAACTGGAAGCAGAAATATTTTTCCATCATGATATTGAAAATATTAGTCTAGCAAGGATGAAAGAAGTGGATGAAGCAATGGAGAAGGAAACCGACATGATTGAAAGGGAAAATAATTATATGTACCATTATTTATTTATTCATCAACCACTTGTTTCATTTCTGCAGTCATTCATTATCATTGTTATATATATTTTGCCTGTTAGTACTCCATATTTTATCATTTTTAATTTTTTTTCTGCATAATTTTTTTGAAATATATATTCTGAACTTAATTTTATTTTATTAAATGATAGGAATTCCAAGTAAGAAGCATTACATTATTTCATCCAGTTCTGTGATAGATGACTGTCTATCTGGCTCCCTCCCCACGACATCAGCTGCAGCAGCTGCCGACACCCCTACACCATCTCCCCCTGCACCATCTCTCACACCATCTATGGATGTCCTAGTAGAGGCTGAGTCATCGACTCCCCCTTTAGGAGCCTCAGCAGTGGGGTAGCGACATGCCCCTTTCAGTTCATCCCGGACATACTAGAGTGTCACTATCATAGGTACAAATTTTAATTAAAAATATTTATTGCATTTTGATTATACTAATTGTTTTCTCATTGAAGATGAAAAAAATGCAACCGTGGAGAAAAAAATAAAATGTTCAGATGTTTGGAATCTGAATGGCGAGAATATTGTTGTGCCATTTGATTCTTACAGGGTCCCTATGGATGATGTCGTGGGGTTACATGGCCAGATTCTAGGCCAGCTAGTAGCAGAGCCCATTTCCCTTCCCATTTCAAATGATGATTGGAGACATATGCCTCCAAGCTAGGAAAATGAAGTGTTTGATTCTCATATCAGTGTAAATTTATTACATTGTGGTTTAATTTAATGTCATGTTACTAATATGTTCAAAATGAATTTCTGTGTACAGATGTTTTTCCACTTTACGGTTGCTGATGTGATAGCACAGAAGTGGACGTTGAAAAATCTAGGTAAGAAGTGGAAATATTTTAAATGGAGATTGTGGTGTGATGTCAACGATGCTTCATTGACCACGCTGCAAATGTATGAAAAGCTACCCAGTGGGGTACCAAAAGAGCAATGGAAAGTGTTTGTTGACAGGAATCGGGATCAGAAGCGGATGGTATTGAAATATATATATTATTATATTATCCCCATTTTACATTTATTCATGTATATGAAAAGTACATGAAATTCAATACATCAGTATTAAATTTCATTTTATTTATTTCCGGATCTATCAAGACAGAATGCGTCAAACCGAGCGAAGAAAGTCATCCCGCACACTACGGGCTCAAAAGGTTTTTCTAGAAATCGAAGTTCATTGGTAATATTTTAATTAGTTTAAATATTTATAAGACAATATTATCTATTTAATATATTGAATTATTGATTTATCTTTGATTAATGTAGTCACAGAGTTTAGTCCATGAAGCATCCGGAACTGATCTGTGGTTGGATGTTCACAAGAAATCAGATGGATGTTTTGTTAATGAGCCTACTAAAGAAGTTGGGGTATGAAGTCAATTTTTTATCACAATAACTTCTTATCAATTTTTTTTTGTGTTAATATATATTGATATTTGATTTATAGGTAAAAATTAAAGAACTATGCGATGTCAATCCTGTGCATTTCTACTCTGTCTCCCAGGATGACCTGGTTGCTAAAGTCCTTGGGAAAGAGCATCCTAGGAGAGTGCGCGGGGTGGGTTTGGGACCCGTGCCATCTGTGTTTTTTAGCAGGCCGCCGGGGATAGCTGCTGTATCTACTTCTGACTTTAGACAGCCCGGAGATGCTAATAAAGAGATTGTTTCTTTATGAAACACAGTTCACCAGCAGGGTGATCAGATATCTGCATAACAGAAAGAGTTGACTGAACTACGTCAACAGATGAGTAGATATGCTCGTGGTGGGAGTTCATAAATTGGTGGTATGTAGGTAAATCACAGAAAATCAGAATCATTTAGTTTGCTAACTTTGATTTGTTTTAATTTTTAATATAAATATGTGACCGTATTTAATTTTCAATATAATGTTCTTACAGGTGACAGCACAAAGTGGAAATGAAAGTGGAGAGGGTGATGATGCATCATCAGACCTTGAGTAGTTTTAATGTTAATGTGATAAACAAAAATGAAAATAGTTGGTTTGTATATGTAACATTTGTGGCACATAGTTGCCACCACACATTTTCATGTCCTAAAATCTCCTTGATTTATCATGTTTCTTTTAATGTATTTTATTGATTTCTGATGTTTGTTTTTATGTCTTCATTTATGGAGTGTGGTATACATCATTCCATTTATGTCTGTGTTTGAATTGGTACTCGAGATTTTGGATGATTAGGAGTTAAACCCATTGTTGATGTGTTGAACAAATTGGGTCATTTCATAGTGATCAACGGGATAGTGTTGTGGACACTTTGGTGAGGCCCATTGTTGAAAATGTCTGATTTAAGCGTCAAAAGTATCTAAACATGCTCTAGATCTTCTAAAATGTCATGAGAATGTTCTAAATCAAGGGTGGTTCACTAAGATATAGGCGTGACTGAGTGGTGATAAATCAGCATAAGTCCATGAATATAGGCAAGAATACTTTATAAATTAAAATATAATCTCAAAGATGGATGTCGACTTGATGCACAATTGTAATGTCTTATAAAAACATGAATTTTAAGAAAATAACTTCTACGAAATACTTCAATATTTGGATGGTTACAGTGGACCATTTCCGACCATAATTGTTTTGATCACTTAACTGTCACTGCATGACTTGAACTACATTCCCAATACAATTTCCACTTAATCATGGTCTGTCTGGTAATTATTACCTATCATTATATCCATAAATTATTTATATTATGATTCTTAATTCCATTTTTTGATTCATTACAAGATATCCGGTCATGAAACTTTAATTACTGGAATTCCAGAACTTTCTTCTTTACCATTCATGATTATTCTTTCTACAACCACTCTCCCAAAGGATACATTTTCCATGACCTGTATGATTCTCCCCACCATAGGATTTTAATATTCATCATTTCAATAAAAATAGGAATCTAATTCCCATGAAAAAAACTATGTCCACCACTAAACATGGTTTCTGGATGTGATACAACATAATTATACCATGTTCTATCACGACAATCCATCCTTGGCATACGATGAAGCCTCATCTGGAACTAATATTCCATCCTTAAACAACCTGTGGTTCGCTTCCTACCACATAGATTTACATCATCCAATTAATAATAAATAGAAATGGTCTATTCATAATCACATGTATTATGCAATACTTATTCCATGCGCACACATTCAATCAACATCAATAACTACATCTTGAACTTTAACCCAGATTGATGATGTTATAAAACTAGAGCCTCTTACATAGTCATCCATAGAACTAGGATAACTTAGCTTTTCTACAAAAAACTCTGGTCTACATCACTCACCACAACTTAGTTAATACCTAGGTAACCTCACTTAGGGAGTGATCAGTTAAAACAACCTTTTTAGATCCCACAACCCTAAACCAAGTAGTAATGTGATAATACCCCTCAATGTGTTACCTGTGATTTCATCCCTCAAACTCTCAGAGACTAGAAATTTTTTCACAAAACACCACACAACTCTCTCCACCAACCCTTAGTTAAATAGGAAATTTATATGATAATGAATACTAAACTGATGTTACATCAATGAAATGGGAACACCCATTTCATATAATTCATAGGACCAATGACACTGTGCATTCTTGGTATTTTCTATCCCACTCAAATAATCAAACCCAAGGGTCACATTATCCTACATAACCATTTAACATGGATGATGACTTCTTGAGTCATACACCATTGAAATTAAACTCACACAACTAACTAAACTAAATAAAATTAGATTGGCATGTCAGTCCCACTAATCTCAAGCATTAAAGATGCTCATAACACCTAGAAGTTTTACTTATCTCATGATCGCCTACCAACTTGGGGAATCATTCAACAACTAGAGTCATACTCAATCCCAAAATACATAAAAAAACACATTCTATGACCAAAAACTAAAAAGATTCATCCAATGATGCTTAATATCTCCAAGTATGCTAGAAAAACTAGGTTAACCCCTCACATAACACGAGGAATCAACTCTAATTCTAGGATTGTTCCTAAAATGTCACTAGAATCTCCCACCTAACCTATATTCCAACATAAAAAGATGTCAACTAAGACTCAATGGAAATATACACATTCCAATAAAAGCTATATCCCAATGTAACTCTAAAACTATTCCCACAATAGGATTTTTTATAACAATATATTTCTAATATGTTATTTAAGCTATTTAATCAGTACAAATTTATTATAAGTATTAAGGATGGTTTCTAGGCCATAAAACCAAAAAAATCAAATTATATAAATGGGATGGTACTAATATAACTACTAATTCATCAATTATCAATTTTTATAAGTAGAGTGGAATCGCTATGGATGATCTATCCTAAGAAAGTGAAGTTATAAGATTTAGTGGAATCCAGTTTGGGATGTTACAATGTTGTATCAATAGAGTTTTATCTTCCTAGTATTTACTATTTAGGATATTTTATATATGATTATGAGGAATGTGTTGGAACCTTTGATTGTTTTTTTGGTTTTATTTGTTTTTCAGGGCAGTGGTGGAGCAGAATCCAAGAATTATTTTTTTATTCTGGGCTGCTATTCCGGGCAATTTTAACCGCCGTGAAATGTATACTGGCGGTGGTTTAAACTGCCACTAAACGTAAAATAAAATTTACTTGTAGTGGCGGTTATAACCACCGCTAAATAGGAGCATCGTGGATACCTCATTCCGCGACAGTTTACCAGAATTTAGCGGCGGTTTTACTGCCACTGGAAATTGAGTTTATTCACGGTGGTTATAGACATTGCCAATAAAGCGATATTCAGGGCTCGTAAAAACACTTCTAAATTCAGAAAACTGCCGCGAAATGAGGCACCTACGATGCTTTCTTGAAACCGCTGCTAAACGTTAAAAACCACCGCTAATAGATTGTCGACGCCCTATTAGGCGGCGGTTTCTGTAAACCTCCAACAAAAAGTTTAGTGGTGGTTTAAACCACTGCTAAACTGCGATTCTATTGTAGTGTCTTATCTATTCCTTTTTTATTTATTGGTTGTATCCTAACCAAAATTTTAAAACAAGTTAAACAGTCCAAATACTGGAGAGAATATCATTTATATTACACAAATAATTGTTTTAAAAACCCCTAAAATATTATTTTTTAAATACACATATCCGAATTTAGTACCTGAAATGACTCACCAATATTTTTCTAGTATGAAAATGGGAACCTTATAATCTACATTAACTTCAAATATCACTACTGAAATTTTATAAAAGATGATTTCCCAGTTCCGATTATATAACTTCTGATTGATACAATGGATAGATATTAATATCTCTCATTTATGAATTAATATTCAAGATATATCCAAATTTGGATGTCCCCTAATGATAAAGAGGATACTTATTTTAGTTTACCCTAAGGAATATACAATTATCAGGTGATTCCTTTTGGTTGGAATAATGTTGGTTCTATGTATTGATGTTCCATGCATCGTATCTTCAAAATATTCCATGAAAAGTCTATTGAAGGAAGTGTTCATGATCTAGTTGGAAATATTAGTAGCTATTTGGTCATCTCACTGATATTTGGATCTTTTTTTTGAGTTTTTATAGAATATATTAAAAAATAATATCATGAAATTTTATTTTTGTGTTACATTAGGAAGTCTCTAAGATTGATAGTACAACGTCACAACATTTAATTTGAATATGATAACACTAAGGGTATCATTGAAATTTTACCTCTTAAAAATATCAAATATTAGAGAGGAATATATGGGTTCCTAACCTACATCTAACACGTCATGGAAAATTTGCAGGGAAAACTTCTACCTTTCAGAAAAATAATGAGAAAGGAGCCACTTAACAATAGACCAATGACTGTCAAGAATCTTTCAATAGTACTAAGAAGTATATTTTAAGTCCACTAATGTTAGTGTACCTTGTTTAAGGGAATACACTCATTTTTATGTGATGTCCTTAGATCGGTCACTAGGACATTTACATGAGAAGAAGAATTACAATGAACGTGAGAACAACATCTATTATCTCAGTAAAACCATTCATTATATTGATAATTGATATTCAAATATCGAGAAGAGTTTCCTCATACTAATTTTTTCATTTTATAAAATGATAAACTTCTCTCAAGAATCATGAGACCCATTTGGTCTCCTATGACGTCCCACTCAAATATATCCTCAACCACCCTATAATGAAATGGCACTTTTCCTGGTGGGTGGTCATAGTATAATATTTTATCATTTAGTTATACCACAGAAGGTAGTAAAAGTTAAGAAACTATCACATTTCATTTTAGAACATACATTTTTAGAAACAACACCTTTGAATAATGAATTTACAAATAAAGAGATTATATCTATTCAAGATGACCCCAAAAAATTGGATAGGTATTTTAATGATGTTTCTTGAAGCCTATCATGAAATAGAATATAAGACCCAATGGTCAAAAAGTTTGGGTTGGGAGTTATTATTATATCCCCAAAAAGGTTTTTTCTACCTTATTCTTTTATATTATCAAAGGATTCTCAAATAATGAGGTATAGTACTAAGCCATCAACATAAGTTTATAACTATTATTGTAAATTCTAGTAGACCACTTGAGGGTCAAAGATAATTAAAAGGTTGGGATTAAGTAGATCAATTTTTTTTGTTATATTAAAAATGAAGAGTCGATCCACTTACATGACTAAGTGATAGGGTTGATAGTGAAATTCTATTCAGATCCTATATTAACTCATGTTCCTCTCTCAAAGAATGAATAAGAAAATGTGTTAAAAAATATGACTACAACTCTAGAAGTCTCATACTAGTATGAAATAGTCATCAACATTATACAATATAGAACGATATCTCCATTTTTAATAATATCATGGAAGATACCAACAAGATCAATTCCATCATGGAACCATATAATCCTATAAAGGGTTAGAATATGACCATACTAGACTATATTTAGGATAGAGTTCCCCCAAAAAAAAGTGTTAGAAAGGATAAAATCTAATGATGAGACATCAAATTATCTCATTATGGAATCCCAAATCATCAGATGATCCTATATAAATGAGGGCTGAATGAAGTTCTTATTAGGTGTATTGAAGGAGAAGAGACTATTGTTGTTATTTAATAAGTTCATATTGGTTCTTGTGTCACAAATAATTTAGGAAGTAAGATTTATTATCATATCCAGAGGCTTGTAAACTTATATACTTCAATGACATAGTATTCACAAAATTCACCAAAAGTTCCATTCCTTTAATGTTTATGAAAACTTCATCCATCAACAACTAGAGCCATCCTACACTTCCATATACTATTGTCATCTTTCTTTATGGAGTATGGATGTTGTGGGGCCATATCCTATAACTAGAGATAACCAGTTCAAGTACAAACTTACTGCTACAATCAAATGTTAATAAATTTTGTTGATAAGAGGGTGAAAGGCCCCAAAATAGGTTAGGGGGGTCTGAACTAATGGTGTACCAAGGCATTAAACTATAAAATAGTAACACACTCCTGGGGAAGGGACTCTAATTTTTACTCTTCAAAATTTTAGAGACTTTATTAGGAGTTTAACATTGATTCCAACCATTCATCCCACTATTATGATGTAGTGATCATACAGATATAGGTTTCCATTAAAACTATATCAGACATACTCTATAAAATGGTTGAAAAATATAATAATTCTTGTCCTGAAAAACATCTTCATGACCTATGATCTTACTATACTACAATCCATACTGCAACATAGGAAATATTGTATTCCCTGGTATATGAGATAGTTGTATTTCTTCCCATTGAGGTTTTATTTCCATCACTTTTCATTTCTATTTGGGATCATTTATCTATAGAAAATCAATCTCAAAAGTGTTTGAAAAAATTATAATGACTATATGGGAGAATACTACATACCTGACATCATTTAGATTTCTATGAAAATAAAATATAATGAGGTTTTAACTAGAATGTTCACCTCTATTCAATACTCCAAGGAGAATTGGTTTTTTCTCCCAATACCCCAATATATTTGAGAAGAATCCTCATAAGCTTGAACCAAAAATAAATGTAACTTTTGTCATTCATAAGGTATACTCAAGTGGTGTATATTTTATGATTACCATTTAAGTTGAGCATATCACACCTCCTAAAAATGAAATGTTTCTAAATAAATATTTCATGTGGCCAAGACACTCCCAAATTTTCCTTGTCACAGGACATAAAAAAGAATGAAAACATTCATGTCCTAGTCACATGATGTTAAAATGTAGGAAGAAATCCATGCACAAAACACTAAACATTATGATACATCATCATCATCATATGTTGTTAAAATATGAATCCAATGATGTTATTTTATGATGTTAAACTTCATGGTTCACATCTCTTTCACATGATGTAAAACATAGTGATGCTTTGGCCCTCTCTTGAGAAGACCCCTACTCCCAATGGTGAATGATCACTACACTAACTATTCATCTCAAAAATATAAGTCGATGATTCTCTCACCAATGAGATATGTACCACCATTAAGATATTATATCCTGCCCTCGTCACAACATAATTTTTTCCAACTCTTTCATTCCATCCTAATCAATGTAGTGGGTTCTAATATGGGTTTCCCTTATTCATAAGCTCATGGTTGAGATGAAATGTTCCCTCTATTGCATATGAATCAGATATATGCCTGAAACATTCCACTTATTCATGGTTAATTTTGATCCCAATGAACCATTCATAATTAAAAAGCATTCTTTAAAAAATCATACTCTATATCTCAAGAGATTATGTTACCCATAAAAATTCCTTGGTTCTTAGTAGAAAATATATCTAACTAAAAATAACACATTTATTTTGACTATGCATACTATGCCTAACATGATTGATACATGTATTTCATGGATATATTTTATGGCATTTTAAATCATTTATTTGGATAATATATTTATTATTATTTCAAATGTTTTCAATATTTAACTTGTTTTATAATTTATGTAATGATACTACCAATATTATGAAAAGGAACAAAAAGAGATAGTTATCATGAGTTTAAGACACTTCACACTGTGAAGCTTTATGTCACGATGTGACACCAAGAAAATGAAGCTCCAAAAGAGATGGAATTGCACAATTGACATCGTGAAAAAAAAATTGTCATGAAAAAATATAAGATGTGAACCAAATATAGAATTTAAAAATAATCTAAGAATACTTTAAGGTCTCAAACATTACACATAATAAAATACATATATTATGTGAAAGTGTTGGGATGACCCAAAAAAATGGCCAGATTCAATGGAATTAAGGGTTTACATGTAAAGACACAGACCTCAATAGCCCATAGTTCGTGCCTTACATTATTTCACTGGCATATGATACAAGAAAATCACATCCCAAATGATCAAATTGTTTATTAGTATTGGTAAAATAAATATGTATTGGAAATTTATATTTTATTTTAAACATAAATTACAAAAAGTATTTTAGAACACCATTATTCCCCATTAAGTTACCCTATATATCAGTCATAATATACTTCTTAGAATCCTGGGTAAAGTTGAAGCATAAAAAAGGGGTGTGATCAGATTCTCAATAAGGGTATACATATAGTATAAGATATTTTAAATAAGAATAAATGATTATGGAGGGTTGATTAAATAAAACACATTCCATTTAATTAATAACCTGAGAATAATATGGATGAAATACAATAAGATAAAATAATTCCATATAATAAATCATATGAAAATGAAACTTAACCATGGATATTGTACTAGTCAAATAATCACATGTAATATCAATATCAAATCTCATAATTAAGTAATGAATAATGTAAGGCTTTATAAACAAACCTTCAAGGATTCATCCAAGACACCATGCATAAACAAGTATGGCCTCGATCAGTACCCAACCTAGTTTGTCTCATGAGATATTCTGATACATCGATGGGATATAATGGGCTGCAACCATCAGTTACTAAGTCTAATGCCTTCCTCACATGAAATGGGTGAAAAATACACAACATAAACATTTATATTAAAAATACTAACATTTTAAATTTGAATACATTAACCATAAACCATGAATTGTATCAAAATAGAACATCTATAATCAAACTAACCATAAACCCTTCTAAAAAATATGGACGATAATATCATCCAAGATCATCTTCAATTAACGATAATATTCAACAAATGGTGTTGACATAGATGAAAATAATCAAATAAAATCATTAATTTTTTTGAGATAAATACCATTTTCACTTTGAAATATTTTTTTAAAAAAACTATAAAATTATAAATGGAAAAATTTTATTGGAAGAAAACCATTTAAACTTTTAAATTGAGCTTCAAATTATTAAAAATCATAATGTCAGAAAAATATTCTCATGTCGCATAAGTTTAACAAATTCCTTTTCATTTTTTCCAATAAAAGTCATAAAGTGCGTCATTTTGTAAATGAAAAAAAAAAGATTCCTATGAAAATGTTTTATAAAAAGTATAAAAAGAGTAATAAAAAGAATATTAAAATTTATTTTATAATAGAAAAAACATTTTAGAAATTATTTTTAGAAAACAATGACTTGGAAGAGAAGCATTCCCAAATCGAGACTTAAAAAAGTAACAATCCCCATTAATGACGAGATTCTGAATTAAACCATTAAAAAGATCATATCATTAATCTAATGAATATATTTTTTTATATTTTATAAATCCACATAATATTAGTTGAAATACAACATAAGATAGTTCAATGACATTTCACACATATCCTAATCATTGAGATATAAGTTCAACCCAATAAATGAAAATTGAGTTAAGAAATCTCTTACCACATTATAATCAGTAGAATCATACGCCCCATAAAATTAATAATAATCAAATGAAACATTGAATACCATGAAGATAAATATATTCTTGGTTTGAAATATCAATAGGTAAGTACACCACACAAAAGAAATAAGTATTGAATAATTAATATATCTCAGATAAATAAAAGTGAGATGAGAAACCCATATCTTAGGTCTGATTTCCTTTATACGTATATGAACAACCTATATAATGGTTTAAAGAATATTTTTAATTTATAATAGAACTTTATTAATATTTATGATATCATATGGGATCCTATTATATCATCTTATCACGTGTTTATTAATAATATTTCATTATTTCACTTGTTTCGGGGGTTAATTTCTTCATTTTCCTATGCATGTTTTATCTTGAAAGTCTCAGTTATCATGTATATGATATAGATACACCATATCTAGAATGATATTAACATTATATGTATCATATTATATACATTATTAATATCATTCTTGAATAGTTAACATGGAAAATGAATTATATCATGCTAGTGAGAAGGTAGACCGTACGTATGCATGAACGATGATATCATCCAAATATTGGTAACACTTATTAAAAACATGACTTTGACTTATTTAAATTTTCTTAAAAAAATACATTAAAAGGATTAAATTCAAACAATTGGATCCAATAGGAAATAAAATCTTCCCAATGATGATTTTTGTTGATACTCACTCATCCAATAACATTAGAATAAGTGTTAGGATAATTTTCAAATATTTATAATATGAGTTTTACTCATAAATAACTGATTTACCCTTCACTATGGTAATAAAATTAAAAATTCTACAATTTATATTGTCCAAAAATAAAAGGGACATATTTACTATATCATGACCTTATGATTCCAATTATGGAATCCTTTTTTAAAAATTCATTAAATATATTTGAAAAAAATTAATATAAAATTAATCTTATTGATGGAATGAGGGAATGAGTTTCTAAAGTGAACACGTTCAAAAGAATGACATGTTTTTTATCTAAGTTAAATAGGAAATGGATTATAATGACTTAAATTTTATTAAATAATATAAAATTTATCAAATTATACATTAAAACCAATAAAAAATTCAATTTTTCACTATAAATTATTTAGACTAAAAAATCAATTTTCAACTAAAATCCAGTATTTTTTTGCTATTCATCAAAACATGAAACTTATCAGAAAAATACCAAAATATCAATCAATGTAAATTTTAATATTCCCATTTCAAATAATAAGTTTATTTTTTAAAATATAATTAATATAAGTTTCAAAATTTATTTCTAAACCTGGTCATCAATTAAATGGTGGTAAAACTTCATCTTAAAAAAACATACAATGTTTTATGCTTATATTTCACTAATATCAATTAATTATGATAGAATTCCATTATGGTCATAAAAATATATTTTCCATATAAACACATCCTTTATATTCAATTAGTTTTTTTATTTTAAATTTTATTTAATAAGTAATCAATAATCTGATTATATAATCATGTGTAAACCATATTTTTATAATTTGGTTAATAATTTTCTTAAAATTCATTCAAAGAGATAGTATTTTATACTAACATTTAAATAGTAATACCCAATTGTTTATTTAAGCTTAATGTGGCGTATCATGAACATATTGTTTCCTTTTAAAAACCCAGTATGTTACATTCCCACCATAAATAAATTACATCGTCACAAATTGAACTGAGTCTTGGTAAATAGGGTTTGAATTTTGAAAGTTCATTTGTTTAAATCCCCCATTAGAAAAAGTATTAATAAAACTTCTACATTAAAAGAATGAAATCGAAGTACGAAGGTCACCTAAAATAACACATACGAGCGTGCCATATTGGAAATAATGATATGGAAGAGAAAAAACTATCATGTTTTTATAGAGAGTGATAGTGAACATGGTCATTATAAATTTAACCATCACATAATCATAAATCTTTGATGAGTTTAAAGGTAATTGATATCTTAGTATGAAAAGTGAATGGATATCGTTTTTTATTTTATGGTCTTTTTCATCGAGTTCAATAATTCTATTACTATGTGGATTAAGAACATAAGAAAATATACTTACTTGAAAATTATAGTTTCATACTTTAATCCATTTTCACCATATAATCATATTTTTCTCTAAAAAATTAGTATTTAAGATGAATTTCAGATACTTGATGAATTCAAATCAACTTCTACATATCACAAAATACACAAAAGTATAACTATCAATTTCTATTATATTTATACATTAACCAAAACCAAAAAATGGTTAGTACAAGATAAGATAATTTCCAAAAAGAAAAAGAAAAAACCATTATATGATGAAAATAGAATTTAATCTAAATAATTCAACAGAAATACCCAAAGTTCAACATATACTACTCAAAAATAACAATTCTTCCTCAAGAATATTCTAGACTAATATTAAAACCCATAAATTAGAAATATTTGATAATATATTATTCTATATAACATCAATTTATCATAATGTCTCATACAAGAAATTTAATTTTCTAGATCACATAATCTATAAGATATGATAACAATTTTTATAAATAACACGAGTCAAAATAAGTGCATAATAAAATAATATTTGACATCAAAATAAAACTCAACCATTATTCCTCATAATATTCTATTTACCTTAATCTGATAGGATTCCAAAAATAGATAACATCTTCCAAGTTATTCATCACTTAATCACTAAATTATTTTCCAATCCTAAGGTTATCTATTTGATAGAAAAAATGTCCCGAAAATCAAAATAACCTTTATCCATTATATATTTTTACTAAAAAAATTCATTTTAACCATGAGTTCATATAGGCTAGTGGTAGACGTTTCACCATTGTCACCCTTCGGTTGTGGGTTCAAACCCTATGGTCTTATCTAACATGGTGGGGATTCACCCAGCATGCGAGTTTTCTTTTTTATAAAACTATATTAATATTTTCCAAAAAAATAAGATATGAAATCCCAAAAATAACCTAAATATATAAATCATTAAAATAACCTTTTTAACAATAAATATTATCTCATGAGTTTAATTTTTGTATTCCTAACAATATAAATACCCATAATTACCTTAAATTAAATGATCATATAAACCCTAACCATTATCCTTACCTATAAATATATTTCCAAAAACTTCAAAGGCATTATTTTTTAAGTAAATTTTAAACACATTCCTAATCAATGGGTTGTGTTCCCAAGTCTATGCTTTCCAAGATCTAGCTTTCAAGGATTCTACTAAACTTTTACTAATACCAATTGTAAGTACCCAGACCTTGGTATCCCATAGTCGGTGCCTTACTTTATTACATCAACAAAAGATACAAGGAAATCACACCCAAAAGGACTGAATAGTTTAGTAGTCATAGTAAACTAGATACACATTTAAAATTCAAATTATGTTTTTAACATAACATTTAAAATGTATTTTCTTTGAGAAAATTGTTATTCACCTTAGTGGAACCCTACATATCAATCAAAATATAATTCATGGAATTACGTGGAAAGATGAATCATAAGAAATTGGTGATATCAGATGCTTAGAAAGGGTATACATATAACAAAATCTATCATAAATAAGAATAAATGATTGTAGAACGGTGATTAACTGAAACACAAGACATTTAATCAATCACATGAGCATAATTTGACAAGAATAAAATATGAACAAATAATTCCATATAAATACTCACATGAGATTGAAACTCAGCCTTGGATATTCTACTAGTAAAATAACACAACTACTAGTTGATTATTTAATAGTACTAGTTAATGGGTTTTATCTGTTCTTCAAAGTCCATGAAATTGTGAGTCAAGTTTAAAGGGGGTTTTTAACAGTGCTAAAAAATTATAATAAAAAATATAGGAAAAAATAATTTTTTCAGGAACACCACCCACCTTTCTCAGCACTTTAAACCACATTTATCAGCACTTTTCACTACTCATCCACCATCATGCACCCCACCCCATTCCTCAGCACTAGAAGGCTACCCAAAATTCTTTTTTTGTGCTTGGATTTGATCCATGGACCTCTCTTATGTGACTAAATCTCTTTACCATTATATCATGCTTGTTTTGTTGTATATTTAATGATTTTATCTTTTTTTATATATTTTAAAATATGTGATGTATATATGTACAAAATTATATTTATTTAAATATATTACATATTAATATTAATTTTTATATATTAGAATATAAATATAAACACATATTATAATATAAATGTATATATATTTTTGTTTATTAACACACACAAATATGTATATATAAAAATTATATATATATTTTTATTTTTATAAGAAAAAAATGGACAGTTTTTTACTTTAAATAAAATGAGGAATAAATAATTATTTTATATATTTAAAATTTTATTTCTCGCGTAAAAATCTTGATATGTGTATTTATAAAAGAAATTTATTATAAGTAAACATTCAAAAATATGAATATATTTAATTATAAATAAATCTAAATTGTGAAAAATGATAAAATTTTGAAACAATAACATAAATATAAATGTAATACCTAAGAATAAATTCAGTCATTACTAAAATAAGGCACTAAAACCCTCCTAAATGAGGCTCAAAATCCATCAAATGCTATAAAATTGGGGCACCCAACTAAAAATTCAGTTTTGGAATCCTTATTGGATTTTTGTCTCAAAAAAATAATGATTGAGTTCTCTCCTAGTCAACATAGCATAGATATCATTGAAATATTGGATTTGATATGTGGTGAAGCCCAAACAGACACCGAGATTAAATCTTTTGGTCGTTCGAATTTTGTGTTTAGTTTTCAAATTATTGGAGATCTTTTATTAATTTATTGATTTTTTAATTTCAAAGTGTTATTAAATGGTTGTTACTATATAATAATTAGAAAATTATTAAATATAAACATTTTTAAAATTATTTTATATGATATTTTTACTAAATAACTTATATGTTAAGTGTAAATGTTTATTTAGCCTTATATAAAAAATTATTAAAAATATATATATTATATTTATATCAATAGAAATTTATATTTTATATTTATATATTAATATATTTTTAGTGATAGGATGGAACGTTCCCTCCGCTCCCGAGGTCTTCCCCGATGGTGGATCGAGAAACCCTAGATCGTCAATGGCGGTTGCTGGGGCCCCTCCTCCCGCAGCGGGGGGAGGGGATTTTTCGTCTTCTGGTTCTGCGAAGAAAGGTATGTCTGAATATGGTTTTTTCTTTCCTGAGATACAGGTAGCGCCGAGGGTTCCAGGATGTATTTTGGGTCAGCCCATTGTCCCAGTCTCAGTTCGAGAGTTTTCCGATGCAGTAATGCCACTTCGTTTCTTTCCAATGCCTTAATCGCAAGGTTTGTGAGGCGTCACCCTTTGATTGAGGATTTTGGGAAGATGGTGAATGAATAGTGGGGCTTAATGAATTAGGCGTCGGTCGGGATTTTTGGGTCGCGACAGATCCTCATCATCTTCTCAGATGAGGATGATTTGGGTACAGCCTGGTCTAGACCAAGGAAACTCTCCCTGTTCCATCTTCTTCGGTGGTATTTTGAGCATCATTTGAATAGGGATTCCCCAAATCTAGCCATCTGGTTGCAGTTGCCGGGAATCCCTCTTCCGTTCCAGAATCCTGGGCTTTTGAAGTCGATTGAAAACTCCATCGGGCGTTTCATTTTCTCTGATCAGAGGACGGCTTCCACGGGTAACCCTGCAATCGCACGAATCTGTGTGGAGATGGATCTCTCAAAGAAGCCACCTGATACTGTTTGGATTGTGGTAGAGGGTGAATACAGATATGCGCAAAAGATCTTCTATGAATCCTGGATGCCATTCTGTTCCTTTTGTCACAAGTAGGGGCATGAGAGGGATGTTTGTCGGAGGACTGGCACAGATGCGAGAAGAGTGGATGCTGGCACAGCGCTGGCTGACTCTGGTACAGGTGCACACCTTGAAGATGAACTGCATCTGGCTGTCACTACTATCATAGAGCAGGGAGTCTCATCAGGTAGTTTGATAAATGAAACCTCTTTGATTTCTGGATCTGGGCAGATTCCAGTGGATACTTCTAGGGGAATCCAACTGGGAAACACTGATATGCCTCAGCCTGGGGTTTCAATCATGAATGATTCTAACCCACAGATGAAGGTGACAGAAGGTTCAGGGTTATATAAGATGGAAGGTTCTGTGAATTCTGAATCCCAAGTTCAGCATGAGTTGGAGAGATCAAACACTGATTTTCAGTACACTGGCAGGGGGTTTGATCTGGTGCAGGAAAATACTAAACCTGTGGAAACGATATCTGAACAGGGTAACACAACTGATTTCATGGTGCAGGTAAAGCCCAATGAATTGTTTAATTGTTTTTCAAACAAATTTGCAGTGCTGATGGAAGTTGAAGAAATGGAGGCAAAGGAGAATGATATGGAAGAGGAAGTTGGAGAGAAGAAAGGTAATGGTAGTATGGGAAAATTGAATGATGATTGTAAAAGCACATTTGTTGATGACACAATCATGATACCTCCAATGAAGGGTGGGAAGGGTGGAATTGTTAGTCCTCCTTTGACCCATAATATGAAGTGGGGGGAGAGATCTGAATGTGAAGAGGAGTCCCGAAGTGATAACAAATCCTACAGGGATGCTGTTAAGAATGGATCTCAGGATACCCTAAGAAAGGAGATGGAGGACATATCTAAGAGTAGGAGAAAGCCAAGGAGATATTACTCGGACCTACCCAAATCAATGGTGACAAGGTCTGCACACAAGAATGCAGGGTCACAAGAAAATGTCATTGTAAATGGGTACAGTGGCAAACGGAGAGGAGGGTCCCCGAAGAAGGACAAAGGGCCCAGTGGGAAGCGACCAATCAAGGAGAAGTTGTCTGAGGAAATGCTGCGGAAGAAAAACATGTATCTTGGGATGATGCGCATGTACGAGTCTTCTGAATGGGAGTCAGCTGACCATGATGATGAGCTATCTGATGATGGGGAGAGGGGTGATTATGGCTTTGATGTAATGTAGCGTCTTTATTTTTTACTGTCTTTACTTGCACTTTTTATTCAATAAATTTGTGGGATCAGGATTTCGCCTGGTTCAAACTTTCCTGGGGATTTTTAGTGAAATATTCATATAAATATACCCTTTATCATCACTAGAAAAAAGCACTGATAAAGGGGGTCGTTATGAGCACTTCTAAAAAAGTGCTGATAAAGACCCCCCATTATCGATGGTTTTTACAAGTGTAGATAATGGCCCCCCTTTAACATTGATTTTTTACTAGCACAGATAAATGGGGGTATTTATCAGTACTTTTTTAGAATAGTTTAGAATATGGCTTTATCAGCGCTTGTAAAAAAACAATGTTAAAATCCTCCTTTAAGAACACTTTTTGTAGCACTAATAAATGGGGTTTTTAACAATGGTTTTAGCTAGAACTATTAAAACCCTAATACTAGATAAACCCAGTTTTGTAGTGGTGTAACCACATAGAATATCAATAACTAATCTCATAACGAGGTAATGGATAATACGGAACAACATAAACATATTTTCAAGGCTTTGATCAAGACACCATACATTAACAGGTAAGGCCTCAACCAATACCCAAACTATTTTATCTTATGTTACCTACTGATTCGTCGACGGGCTGTAGTGGGCCCCACTTGTCACTTAATATGTAAAATTAATTTCAAATTTAAAACAATTAAACAAAAAAAAATTAATAATTGTATGAAACATTAGCATATGAAATGTGAATACTTTAACCATAAACCATGAATGGTATCAAAATAGCACATCCATAGTCAAATTAATCAAAAAACATTCAATAAAATATGGATGATGGTATTATATTTTATCAACTTTAATTAATCAAAACATTCAACAAAGGGTGTTGATATAGATGAAAACACTCTAATAAAATCATTAATTTATTTTAGATAAATACCATTTTTTTACTTTGAAATCATTTATATTAAAGTCCATGAAATTATAAACAAAAAAAATTCATTGAAAATAACATTTTAAAAATGTAACTTAAGATTAAAAATTTTAATGCATCATAATGGCAGAGAAATTCGCTAATGTCACATAAGTTAAAAAAACATATAATTCTTATTTTTATTGGAAGAGTCATAATGTACCACTTTTGGAAAATGAAAAAAACATTCTTTTCAAACCATTTTATAAAAATTAAAACATTGGTTATAAAAATACTTTAATCTTTTATAGGATAATATTGAAAACCTCTTTAAAAAATTTTTTACAAAATAATGACATGAAAGGGAAATATTCCCCATTGGAGACTTAAACAAAAACAATCCTGATTAATGATGAAATTATGAATTAAAACCATACAAAGATAATATCATTAATCAAATTAATAGATTAATATTTCTACATAAATCAAAATAAAACAAGTGAAAATACAACACAATATAGTTTTAAGTCATTTCACACATAACCAAATTAATGAGATATAATTTTAACCCAATGAATGAAAATTGAGTTTAGAAATACCTTACAACTTTGTAATCAGTCGAATCTTATGACTCATAAAAGTAATAATAATCAAATTAAACATTTATTACCATGAAAATAATGAGTCATGGTATGATTTATTAGTGGTTAAGTACACCATATAAAATAAATAAGTGTTGAATAAGGCATTTAACTAATTTAAATAAAAGTGAGATGAGAAACCCCTACCTTCAGTCTGATTTCTATTTTACGTAACTAAACCATCTGTATAATAGATTAAATAATGTTATTTATTTATAATAAAATCATTTTAATATTTATGATATAATATGTTATCCTATAATATCATATTATCACCAAATTATAAATAATATTTCATTATTACACTTGTTTTGGGTGTTAACTACTTCATTTTCCAATGAACATTTTTTCTTAAGAAGTCAATGTTCTATTGCATATGATATGGAACCATCATCTCCATAATTATATTAAGGTAATAAATTTAATATTCATTAATTAATATACGTTTTTATAATCATTCTTGAATGGTTACCATGGAAAATGAATTGCATCTCGTTGTGGAGATGGTGGGTCGTACGTACGGATAAACGATGATATCATTCTATTATTGGTAAAAGGGTAAGGAATTGTATGGAATATTAATTTTTATATAATGAATATAATTTCATAATTATCTAATATATATATATATATATTATTTCCATTATTATAACCAACTATTTAATGTGGTTATGAAAAACTTGTTACACCGCAACGTAGAGACGATAAGTTGTACGTACGCACGCACACGCTGTGATTTCATTTTTAATATATGGATTAAATGTTAAATATATTTTTTATATAATTATAATAACATATTAGAGTATATATTATACTATAGTTATTAATTTATCATGGAAACAACACGTGAATATTAAGTAGAAGGATAAATGAACATGGATGATTTGGTAAAAACGATTATCTCTTTATCAGAATACCTCCTTTAGACATCTTCTTAAGGGATTTATGGTCGGTTTTTTTGGAAGTCCAAGATCTCTATAACATGGATAAGGATATAGGGAAGAGAATTTATTATGTTTTTTTCAAGATTTAAGTCTCAATGTGGTGTTAATAAATGAGAGAGGAGGTTCCCTTTTATAATTGAGGTAAGGGGAAATTTTAAAAACTCTCAAAATATTAAATTGATATAAATTAAATTTCAACATTAAATAGACCCAAAGTGATTTATTTAGAAATATAAGATAAATATGGGTTTAATTATCTCAAAAAATATTTTCTTATAAATTTTTAACGAACAATATTATCCTTATCTTGGGGATTAAACCCTTATTTAATCCCTTTAACTCTTACCGTGACAGCATGATTTTTAACTCTTTAAGGGTCAATATTGTTACTATAAAATGAAAAAATAATCATAAATTAATTATTTATAACATTTAAAACCCTATTTAAAGTATTTGGATGAATATAAAATTTTTATAAACTTCATATCATTTAATAAAATATTATTTATTTTTATATAACATTAATTTAAATTTGGATGATATTAATTACTTTGACTTTTTAAAAATTCAATAAAACAATATATCTTGGAAAAAAATATTTTAAAACATATATAATATGACAATGTTACATTGAAAATTTGGTTAAGACATTAATTATCCAAAATTATATTTATTTTAATATTTTTATAATCGTTAATTTGACATATTCATTAATTAAAAAATCACTACATCATTATTGTATATTCCCTTAACGTAATTATTTATTTCATAAAAATAAAAAATGATTTATCATGATGAAGATAAAATTTAAAATTTAAAATTACATTTTATAGTTAAATATATTCTCTAAATAACTACATATTTAGAATATTTTCCTTTTTAAAAACATAAGTATTACATATTGGACTTATCTTAAAATAAAATACTATAAAAGGATTAAATTCATAAATTCCACTAAAAGAATAGATAAAATAGTAAAAAGGATGATTTTGGTTGAAAATATCTCATCCAATAAAATTAGAACATTTTGTAGGGAATGTTTCTAATATTTATAATATTACTTTTACTCTTAATTACCTGATTTTCCTTTAATTATGGTAATTAAAATTATCAACTTCACTATTCATATTGTCCAAAAATAAAAGAATCCTATTTAATTAAACATTAACTTATGATTAAAAATATGAAATCCAATTTTTAAAATTCAAAAAACATAATTGAAAAATAATAATTTAAAATTAATCCCTTTCACGGAATGAGAAGATAGGTTTCAAAAGTGAAAATGTCCAAAAGATGGAAATTATTTTCTATCCAAATTCAATGTGAAATTGATTTTAATGAACTAAACTGGATTAAATTATATATAATATATATCTAATTATACTTTAAAAACAATTTAAAATATAATTTTATACTTACATCATTTAGAAAAAAAGGTTTTTTTAATTAAAATCCCATATTTTTCACTATTCGTCAAAACATGAAACATGTCATAAAAATACAAAAAAAACAAATGAAGTAAATTTTTATATACATATTTCAAATAAGAAGTTTATTTTTTCAATTTTAATTATCAAAGGTTTCAAAATTTAGTTTTAAAACATGTCTTCCATTAAAAGGTAGTAAAATTGCCATTTAAAAAAATATACTCCTTTAATGCTTATAATTTGATTTGATCTTATTATGAGCCTATCAAAAGAGATGGATGAATTTTAAAAAAATATTAAATTCATAACATATAAATTTCATTATTATATTTCTCTAACAGTGATTAATTAAGATAAAACAACATTCTTATTATAAAAATATTTTTTTAAAAAAGACATCCTTGATATTCAATTATTTTTTTTATTTTCAATTATATTTAATTTATAATTATTGAAATAATTATATAAACACATTTAAACCATATTTTCAAAAATTAGTTAATCATATTCATAATCACCATTCAAATGGATAGGTTATAACGATAACATTTAAATAATAATATTTAGTTATTCGTTTACGATTGATGCGACATATCATGAACATAGTGTTTCTATTTAAAAACGTAAGAAGTTACATGAGACCTATTTTATTTCCCTAGAACCACATGGGATCACCTATTGACCCATTATGATGTTATTAAATGCTTCATGATCCCTTTTGGAGTCTATAAATAGTGGGGTGGTATACAACTAAAATAGAGATCCAGAGACAAAAGATTGGAGTGAGAAGCGACGTTGTGCAGAGTCCTCACCAGTATAACATTTATGATATTTTCATTATGTTTTCTTATACCATATTCCTTCCCTCTAACTATCACATCTCTAGGACGAGGGGTTAAAACTCTCCCATTTTAAGAGTTAAGCATCCAATGTAGGATGGTGCTATTGTATGTATGTATTTTTATTCATGTTCTGGATTTCTAAAATATGTTTATTCAATTCCAATCACTTTTTTTCTTTTTATCATGAACCATTTTAATTCAATTTGAAATTAAATTTAAAATTACCCAATTGGGTACCCTAAATTTATGGATGGTCATTTTAACATTCAGGGATACCAAGTTTAAATATGGTGTTGAGGTAAACTTGATTCAGTAATGCCATAAATTACATGACCATGGGGAAAGGGGGATTTGTGGGTTGAGGATAAGTAATCATGACCATTAGACCCACCTCATCTCAAATCTGACACAAAACATGGATTAATCATTATATTTTCTAAAATATAATTTCTCCCAAACACTAAAACTATAAAGCCTCCCCACTTATTTCAAATTTGATATCAAACCAAATTATTTTCTTCACTTTCGATTTTTATTTCTTCAAATTTCATTAAAAATCAACTTATATTTTTCATCCTCTTTCTTAAAAATAAACCAAATAAAATAATTTTCTTTACAAACCTATTTAAAAGAATTTCATCATCATTGTGGGTTTTACAATGACCCATTTCATTCTATAATTTAAGTAATTAATTTCACTAGTGTGACTTTTATAATTTTTATATTTTGATTAGACCCATAGGTAAATAACAAAGCCCTGAGGGCCTATCAAAAATAGTTCTGTTGATAGGTTTGGTTACTAATTAGTTTTTAGGATAATTTTAATTTAATTTATTTATTTTATTTTCCATATTTACACTATTGCATTTTTTGCTACAAATTTTACATTCAAATCATTTATGAATAACTATAACACTTGGTAAAAATGAAAAGATGTTATCAAGTTCAAATCATATTCTACACCAAGAACAAAGAGAAAAATCATTGCAACCATATAGACCATAGAAATAGACCAAGTTATCAGGTTTCTTTAAATAGATATAGGGTTGTGGACTCTCATGGATTATAAGTGACCATCAAATATCAGATTGAAATCGGTAATACCAGCACCTCCCGTAACTGTAAATAATTTTTAGATCAAACCTTTCATCATAAAAATGATATGTATTAGTGTGAAATTCACTAGACTACAATATAAATATCATAACACACATCTAGGAAGCTTCCTTGATATATTTGATAACTTACAGTTCGATAATGTTTCAAGTAATGCGTTAAGACTCTTCCTTTTCTAATTTTCAATACAGGATCAAACTCAAAAATAGATTCATAGTTTTCCCACACATTTCTTCACTACATAGGATAAACTAGAATGGAACTTTCTCAATATCTTCTTTCCACCCTTTAAGTAAATGGAAATCTGGGTAAACATCCTTAATTTTTTTAAATTTGTGGATGGATATCTCTAAACTGGTTGGGAATGTTACAAAGACCTGGCTCAAAAATTTCCCCATAGGGTTATAGTGTCATGGCTACTAATCCTTACTTTTTATATGGATTTTTTATAGGAAAACATGTTGATTATAGACACTGAAGATGACAAATCACTGACGAATAAATAAGATGTTGAGATCTACATCCTACTTAATAAAATGGTGAGTAATAAATTCTAGTAGAATGGAGAAGGGGCACAATGAAGAGTGTCCACGTGATCGAAAACAATAGCAGTATGGTGGTGTAGATGGAATCCCTAACAATAATAAATTACACAATTATTATCCAATGACAATAACCCCAAGGTACATATATAGAATAATCCAATTATGCTTATTATAATATTGGGAATAATTTTCAGGGTCTGAAACCAAAAAATATGTAAATGGATATAGACATAGACTATAGGAATTTCAAGAACCATATGGACCTCTACTCAGAATCTAGGTCCACATGATAAAAGATACCTTGGATAATTTCACAACATTCATTGGGGATTCTATCAAATAAATTACAACTTATTCAAAATATCACAGTGCATCAAAAAAGGAGATGAAGGATGAATAAATAGATAATAGATAGGATATTTGAATCCTTGAATTCTAATTAGTGAAATTTTCTAATAAATATAGAGATATACAATGAGGAACATTTTTTGTGTGCCCCTATGTGCGCCCAATAGAATATTTGTAATCAATAGCTTTGAGGAGTGTTAAAATAACTTAGTATCATATAAAAATCAATGTGAAAGAATAAAATAAATATATTCTGGAAAATATTAGGAACAAGTAGATAAAGAAGCTAAAGAAGCTAAAGAAGAACCACCGCAATTCAAGCTGTGTCTGGATTTTTCATAAAAAATGTAATAAGTGTATATTGATGTGGAGAAGAAATTTTTTAGAGAATTTTAAAAAATCACATACTAATCTTCCTTTTGTATAATCCATCACAAACATGTTGACCTATGAAAATTTAATTAAAGATATTATAACCATCAAAAAGAATATTGTGGAAATTTTCAATATTGTACTCACACATGAGTGCTCGGTAGTGGTATCAAGGGACCTTTATAAAAAGAAATGTGATACATATAACTTTTCAATTTTCATATTTATCAGAGTTAATACATTTGTAAAATCGTTGTGTGTCTTAGTTGTAATTTCTAATATGATCGTGTATATTACTTAAAATTGTTTAGGATTGGAAGGATTGGGGCCCACTAGATTTGGACTCTTGCGAACAGACTCAATATTCGCATACACAAAAGTGGTCATCGAATATATTCTGATCAACGTCAGTAAATTATACTTCCCTGTTGACTTTTTATTTCTTGACATGGAAGGGAAGGAGGCTCCACTCATTCTGGGGAGAGAATTATTTCTTATTGGGAGAGATATAATAAACATACAAAGTGGAGATCTATGTCTAAGAGGTGGTTGTGAACAAGTGATCTTCCATATCTACTGAGCAATGAGGAACTATGTTGTGATGGAAGGTAATGAGTTTGGAGAGGGTAAAATACCAGACATTGAGGGTATCATAGAATTTAATGTGGTACATGAGAAAAATTCTACTGTATAATAGGATAATAAAAATTAATATACAAAGAATAATAAAGATATGAAAAATGGTTATACATTTGGCATCAGAATAGTGACTGACTCCACCACATTTGAGAAAGGGAAAATAGTATGTATGGTACATGAACATACATTTATTCGATCAAGATTGAGGAATAAATGGTGGATCAGTCCGATGGAAATCAGTAAAGTACTACGACTAGGATGATCTTAGTGGTTTATATAATAAGGATTAGGAGCAACCTAAAAAGAAATGATACAATTGAGATCATTCATAGATCTTGATTGGGTAAAAAAGTTTTAATAATAATTTGGGTGAGATGGATATGAAATTGGAAAGGTTGATCCATTAATTTTAAATAAGAAACCTATAAAAGGAAACCTGAGTTTCTTGTGTATTTATTTATTTATTTTCTTATTTTCATCTTTACATGTTTTCACCCCAAAATCATTAAAATTTCATTGGTAATGTCAAGGGCTTTTGCCTGTGTATTTGTAAATTGTTTTACCATCAAGACTCTAACAAAAAGCATGTACTAGAATGTATAAAATGAATCGGTAGGAATAATACATTTTGTGAAAACTGTTCAAATCATGAATCCATAAAATACACACTGTGAAACCCATTTGTGATGTAAATCAGAAGAAGTTTGAACTTGTATAACTTATATCAAGACAATATTCAAAAGAGGAGTAAGAATTTAAATTCTGTATTTCTTTTTTATATTTTACCACCTAAAATTAACTTCTTTAGATCTTTTAAATTCTAATTTCATTCCTAAATTTGATTCTGTTCCATGTTTTTAAATTTATTTCATAGTAAATTTAAAATAAAAAATGATAAAATAATTAGTAGGGATAAGCATGTGGATTAGGATATGGAAAACCATGAATTAGGGGGGAATGTTAATTCTCTAAATGAAATTAATCTGAGAATTGACCACTCTTTTAATTTCAAAAATTTAAATTAATTTATTTAATTTTTCATATCCATTACCTTGAGTAGCATTCCCATCCCTTGATTTTCATTCTCAATACATCCTCTAATCATAATAATTACCACTCTCTCTTATCATATATTTCTTATGGGACTGAGACATATTATCTTCTAGAACTTTCATTGAATCTTATTGAATATATGATTGTAATAAATTTACAATTAATATTATTGGGACACATTTTTTATTTATACCTTATCCTGATACCTAAATTAAAACAACCTCCTTTTAAACCGGTAGAAACTATGAATAACCTTGTTAGGTAAGATCCATGTATAAGCCCATTTTATCCATTCCTATATTCCTCTAAATATTTTGTATGATTATCAAAAATTAGATTGGGTAGACGATGACTGGTTGAAGGGATACACATTTTGGACAAATAAGTGTGTGTGGGGTGGTTCATGGGATTACGATAGGGACATTATTTGTATTTATTACATGCCTCTTATAAAAAAAACATAAAAATGGTTTGTTTCATAGGGAATTTGAACCTCACCATTTCTTGACCAGTGCTCTTATTATAACTATTAAAAATATTTTCATGAAGAGATTAATTAGGGTTGGGTGGTGGCCATGAGATTTAACTATATTAAAACTTTTGAAAAAGAAAAAAAGAAATAGTAATAATACATTATGGTATTTTATTAATTACATTTCATCAATTTATGTGCCTTATCTAAGATATTTGGGAGATATGAAACTTTAATTAAGTTTTTTTATCATTATAGAACATAACATAGAGATATCCTCCCATTTAATAGTTACTTTATTTTCATCATTTACCTATCTTCCATGAGAATCATAGTCATTTGATCCTAAATAGTTATTCCCTAATAATTATTTGTTATTTTTTACATACATAGTGAAAAATGTAGATTCATTGGAACTCTATGGTAAGTGACATGTTTTTAAGGTATGTGTTGAAATATATTACCACCTTTACCCTGATGATGAAAAAATAATTCTATTTGAGGTAAATTAAAAATTTAATTGTAATTAATAATAAATTAAAAAATGAAAATGGATGAATATAAATGTTTGGCTATTTCAAAAGAAGATAAGTAAAAAACATTATTGATTTTTTTCATTGAAAAATGAGGCGTTGATGAATTTTTCTATGTGATTCTTGAATATTCAATTTCCCATTGAATCAATTTCATTTATTAAAATTTAATTTAAAGAATAATAATGTGAACATACTTTGTAGTTTGATGATATTACATCCTTGAGGAAAACTTTGAATTCAAGTGTGGTGGTATTTATAATATGTTTATTTCATTAATATATCTTAGTGTGTTTTAATATATTAATTTTCATAATATAGTTGATATAATTTCCAATATTTATATTATTTTACTTGTTTTTTTCTTTATGGTAGGATACTACCAATATTTATAAAAGGAAGAAAAAAATATGATTATCATGAGTTGAAGATAGTTCACACTAAGATTCTTTATGTCGAAGTGAGATATTATAAAAATGAAGCTTCAACAGATTAGAAATTATATCATTCCCATCATGAAAAATTTAACATCGTGAAACATTACAAGATATGAACACAAGACAAAATTTGAAATTAATTTGAAAATATTTGAAGGCCCTGAATATTACATAACATGAATCACTAACACAATTTGAAAGTGTCAAGGTGCCTAAAAAATGTACAGATTCGATGAAATTAAGAGAAGATACCTATTTTATGTCCTCGAGACCACCTAAGATCACTTATTGACCCATTATAATTCTATTAAATTCTGTATGATCCCTTTGAGAGTCTATAAAGATAGGGATGTTCTGATTCTAAAAATATGATTCAGAGACAATTTCTTAGAGTGAGATCTACACTATTCAAAGTCCTCACTAGATTGATGTCTCCGCTCTTTTCCTAATATTTTCTTCTACCCTCTCCCTTCCTTATAAATATATCATCATTAGGATAAGGGATAAAGTCTAATTTTTTCTTCGGTAATATAGCCGATGGGGGAAGGTGTTGTTGGATTTATTTATTTTTATTCATGTTCTAGATTGATAACATTTGTTTATTCAATTAAAATCCCTTTCATTTATTTTTATCATTACCATTATTAATTCTATCTGAAAGGAAATTTAAAATTACAAAATAGGTTACCCTGAATTGAGGCATTACCATTTTTGGATTTAGGGTAACCGATATTGTATTTGGTATCGAGAAAAACTCAATTATTCAATTCCATAAATTAACCTACCATGTGAAATGGTGGATTTTTGGGTTAAGGAGAAGATTCCATGACCATTGGATCCACCTCATCTCAACTCTAAAACCAAACATGGATTAATAAATTTATTTTAGAAAATCTAATTACACCCAAATCCTGAAACTAAAAAACCTTTAAACGCTTTTCAAATTTTATTTCAAATAGATCAATATATATTTCTTTTGATTATTTTTTCATAAAATCTCTTTAAAAATAAATATTTTTTCTTCGTCTAATTTCTTAAAAATAATTCAAAGGAACAATTTTCTTTCAAATCCTAATTAAAATATTTTCACAATGTTTTCAGGTTTAACCTCAACCTACTACACATTAAATTTTAATTAATTAGTTGAAATATTATTATTTTTATAATTTTTTTTATTCTAATTAGACTTGTAGCGAAATAATGATTCCCTTATGGCTTGTCAATTAATCTACATAATGTGTTCCCAAAATGCATCTTATCAAGAAAAGGCATATTTATCGTTAGTATAAAGTCTTCTTATCTTTTTACACCCTGAAAAAATCTTAATAGAAATTGATTTTTGAATATGGTCTATGGAAATTCCTTATATATTTTGCTTATATCACTTTATCATACATGACATCCTTTAGATCATGGATTAAAACTTACTATTTTCCATGTCTATAAAATTATAGGGCATTTTTTATTAGACCACCATGAAATGAAAAATCATGTAGTTCATGCATGAAACATACGTTGATCCTTAACATTGGTACAATTTATAAAAATCCATGACTTCTCTTGTTTCTATATAGATCATGATTCACATGGGCTTAGATATTTCCAGTGGTTATTCTTGTTTTCATGGCTAAGTCATTCCATAAATAGAATCGACTATAAGCCCCTAATTCCCAACCATAAAAGGAATGACTGGTTCTAGGTACAAGAACAGAAAAGCAACACCATTGGTTAAATATATAATGCCCTGGAATTCCATTTTTTTTTTGAAAATTAAATGGGATTATTTCGAGATCCGGCACTGAGACGGCGTGTGATTCCAAGGCCCGAAGTGCCCGGAATGATCCATAGAAAAATGTTAAGTTTTAAATAATTTGTGAGTGGTTTTCTGGAAAAAGATAAATAACTCTTAAATGGGTGATCATATTAGAAATCAAAGGGCACCACTGCATTTAGGATGGGTGGGTTTACCCTAGGAACAACTTAATATTAGTTAATGCAGTCTTCCAGTGAGAAAACCCAAAAATGAAATAATTGTAAATGAAATAATTAAATAAAATTATTTTATTTTCAAATATTTATAACTCACCAATGGTGACTCATATTGAAAATATGATACCACCATTGAGCTCGTGAGGATACTATTTCCTTAGGCAGAGCCTAACATTGGCTAGCACGGGTCAACAGTGGAAAGTAGTATTTGGATGTGAATAAAATAATTGAATAAAGATATTTTACTTCCAAATATTTATATCGCATAAAATATAACTCAGATTGAAAATATGAGTGTACCATTAAGTTCATGAGGTTATTCTTCCCTTAGGTGAAGCCTATCTCAACCAGCATAGTCCATCTGTGAAAGTTGTTTTTTTGGACGTAACCATAAATAAAAAAATTTAAATAAAAGTTGTTTTATTTTTGAATCCTCATAACTCACAAATGGAAACTCAGATTAAAAATCTAATACCACCATTGGGTTCATAATGAGATGTTATTTTTATGTAGGACATAAACTAAACCAGTGCGAGTCAAGGAAAAAAGTAATTTTTCAGTTTTTTAAGGAAAAATAAAATAAACATAAAAATTTTATTTTATTCAAAATTGATTCACTGTAACGCAGTGAAGAGTCGACTATTTCATTCCATAAATGTATCCATGTAATGACACTGCAATGAAAAGTAAAAAATATATTATTTTATAAATGAAATTTTATAACAACAATGACTCAACTTAACAGAAACACGACAGTGTGTTTTCCCCATTTAATAGGATAACATGAATTGGAGATCAAATTTGGATATTGAAAATACTTCTGAGTATCTGAAGGAAAACTCTCTAATGATGAACACCAAAAAATCAGAAATCAGAGACGATACCCTTGGAGAGAGAATCAGAACCAGAGATCGATGGACGATGAAGAAGTATTTTAACCCACAGATAAAACGTTCGCTGCAGGATGGTTAATGATGCAGTGGAGAAGGGGATATTTATCTTAGTAATCATTCCACCTATTTTATGGTTCTCCATGATACTACTAACAAGAGTTCATGTGGGTTAACACAAAAAAATACCCAGTTCATTTTTTGGGTGTTTCTGTGTGAGACTCCTCCCCCTCTCCTATTCTTTCTTCCATCCCATTCATCATGGAGTAATAGCGGATGTGCATCAGCTGAGTAGGTTCAAGGAGAAAGGACCGCAAAAGTGTAGGCAACAACACTGGTGAGAGGCCATCACCTCGGTCGCCGCAGTAGGCGGATGTGACTGCCCAACCACGTCGGAGTCGCCTTACAGTGCAAGGCTACCGTCCGCAGGCTGCGGCAGCACACTAGACCCGTGGAAGAGATGTAGGTCATGAATAAAGAATAATCTACATGAGAAAACTAACTCTGTAGGGTGGTTCCACTCAGAAACTACATTGGAGGATCATCTCACATGGGCAGGCCACGGAATGGGATAACACGCGGTGCTTTCAATACCACATATAAAGAAGGGTGGTCTGCCTCCACCGGCCACATGTATCATGAACTGGACACCCAATGGGTGTCTGGGTATTGGGAGAACCACCCAGCCACGTGGGCCAGGCCGATGGTGCAAACCGGCTCACTAGGCAGCCCGGGCTGGAGAGGAGTTGGAACGCTGATGTGGGCCAGGATGAGGGGACAAACTATGTCATTGGGCATCCCATGCTGGGAAAGAACTGGCCCTCCAATTGTGGGCTGGGCTAGATAAAACTGGTTCACTGGGTGACTATAAGAACCCAGATCTCCTTTTATTGTATGAGTTTTCTTTTCTTCTGTTTTTGAGAAAAATAGGAATTTCTGGAAATTTCAGGAGTACACTAAATGTACTTATAAGAACATGTCATGTACTCTATTGATGCAGGTGACCATGTGTTGCCCATGTAATGGCCGAGTACATGGCCATGTGGGGTGACCTGGGGACTGCCTAAAGTTGGACCCAATAAGGGAAAGTACATGGCATGTACTTTTAAACTACACTATGTGTACTTTTTTTATTTTATTAAACGGACCGTGGTTGCTTCTAATGGACAGAACACTCTTCTTCTTCACCCGTCTCAACTAGGAGCGACCATATGGTGTAGATATTTTCCGAGCCCCCGACTCACCTTCCATTCTCAAAATTGAACTCTGTCGGTTGTGTTGGAATCGAATTGGTGAGTTCTCTCTTCTTCTTGAACTTTATCTCCTGATTTGTCCTCTTTCACGAGATATCATCAGTTGAATGTTTTTAACATTTTTGTATATCTACGGCAGTCTAGGGAGATTCCAGGCTTGAGGTTCACGTATATTGTCTTTATAATGACGAGGTATGGGGTTTCTTCCTTTTCGTAGTTAGTCTTTGAGTTATATGTGAAAATGTTTCTAATACCATCATTCGAGGTATTGTGTGTTTATGGTTTTAGCCCTGTTATTTACCTAATATTCCTTTTGTGCTTGAGATGATGGTTGGTGTTTGTATATGGGGTTATTTACCTTGAAATGGATGTTTTTTCCCATTTTTTCATGATTTTTTACCATTTGGTCTAACCTTGCCTGGTTGCCTATTTACATCCCATGATTAGTTTTGTTAGGATGTATTAATTGTTATCTTACATGCTATGATATGTTGTAGAGTTTTTACCCAAGTAGTTATTAAGGTTTACTTTGGATTCCATATATCATTGTTCACGATTTACTTACACAGGGCTATGGGAACCTGGTGTAGTAGACCATAGGGGGAATGGACACTGTGGGATTCCCCAGAGTGTCTGTTTTACTATTACGTTGTGAGACTATAGGGGGGGATGGACTTTGTTCTACATCAGAGTGTCTGTAGTTTCCTTGTTACAGGCCACAAGGGGGAATTGGAAATTTAGTTCTTCCTAAGAGTGCCTATTAGTTACTGATACAAGACCAAAGGGGGGATTGATGGTGAGTTCTTTCTTAGAGAGTCTTTTCTAAAGATGAATCAGAGGGGTTTGACTATGTGTACTTTCCATAGGGTTGCTTGTGATTTTTTTGGTTGAAACAAATGGGTTAGGCTGTGAGTAATTCCCAGAGGGTTACCTATTTGAGTTTAGCTACTTTCTTGATATATGAAATAGATTGCATTTGAAATATTAGGATTGTTACTTTTGAGTACTTCCTTGTTTACTAATTCTTTTTTTTAATTGCCTTTCATATATATTCACTGACTGTTAGGCCCATATCTTTGGGTGGTTTCCTATTGGGATTACTCTCACTCCCTTTTTAGGTCATTCTTTTGGGCCCAAATAGATTATATTGTTGTAGGTTTAGATAAGGTAAATACCCTTCTACTTCAGGTACTTGATTTTTGTGGAGATGGAGAGCATGGGACTAAGCTGAGGCTTGCGATGTTGTTGGAGTTTATCTATTTTATTTTGTACTTTGTTTTATTTCTATATTCTAGAATTGTGACTTATTTGGATGTTTTCTTAGACATATGTATCATGCATCATATATATATATATATATATGTGTGTGTGTGTGTGCTGAAGTTTATTTCCTTCCAGTATCCTAATATTTACTTTTGTATGGTATTATTACTGCTTCCACTATTATTATATATTTTACTTCTGTTGTGTTACCCTGCTAATGAGGGAATAGTTTCCCCACTATCTCACCCAAGGCCCTCACTGCTATTTGGAAACCTCTGGAATTAGAGGAAATGCTCTTGAGGCCACGTGACCAACTTGGTATGAGGAGCCTCTAAGCGGCTCCCAGAATCGGGACGTTATAAAGTGGCATCAGAGGGATTCTTTTCTTCTTGAATTACTGTTTGGAACCTATAGTCAGGGATAGGATGGAATTGGTAGTTGGTAATAAGTTGTGCTTGGGAGTAGCTGACCCTTGTACAGTGAAAAGCTAATTTACCTTGATTGTGACAATATTTGTTTTCTGGTTTTTCAATTTTACAGTTGATTTGATATCACTGTTGGGTGATTCACATGTTTTGGGCTGTTATTGTTGATGTTTTTGAGGTTCTATTTCTTTTTCAACCCGATGAGATGAGGGTATTCCATCTCATGCATCATATAGGCACTTACTTGAAGTCAAATTTCATGCATTATTTCCCTAGAATTTAGGGTGAATTATAGATTGCATGTTTTTGTGATAGATGTTGTGCTAGATATGCATGCTATTGTGATAGATAGCTTGATAGAATACCTTCTATTTGATAGGGTATTGGATTATGAAGGGTTTTGTTGAATGAACACCAAACATTTGTTCTTGAGGTGTTATGGGCCCTTCATGGACCATAATTTGGTGGATCATTACACTATTATCCTTGTCTAAGACATTTATAAGAGGCCAAGCTATGATTCGCTGGGAGTATGGGCCCTCAAGAATCAAAATTTGGCACTTTAATGTTTGTTTTGTTGTTTTCTGGGCTTTCAGAGTAGTTTATGAGGCTTACTATCCATAAAAACTCATAATACGCAGCGTGTAATGATGAATACATGTCGTGTGTCCTTCTGTTCGGGAAGGAACTGTTTTTCTTAAGTACACGTTGTGTACTATATATACATGCCATGTAGTCTCTAACTATGTCATAGGCTATTTGGGAAAAGACACGGGGTTGGGAAATCATGGTAGAACATGTTGTGTGCCGAACATACACACCGTATTGTGTAGACCTTGTTTCCATCTATGTGACTAATGACACAAATGGCTGAAAAATTAAGTTATACATGCCATGTCATGCTTGAACATGCCTTATAGTGTAACCCGAGTATCAAGCCGTGTAACGAACAACATGGGTCTATGAAGTTCGTCAAGTACACGGTGTGTCTAGAACTAACATGCCATTTAGTTTTGTTCTAGGAGAATCGTGTGTCCTATCCATTTAAGGGAACTCAGGTAGGGGAAGAAGATTTATGTACATTCCATGTGTTTGGACAACACGCCGTGTGTTTGGGGTGTTACACGACCTGTGTTGGAAACAATACACACCCAAGTGAAGGATTAAGGGAACACACCATGTATCCCTATTTTTAAAAGCTTTAATTCTTTCTTCCTCCTATTCATTTCCTATACTTCTAAATTTCAATCCTTGATAATATTGATCTAAGGTGTGCATTTGACCTTGCAGAGTCATGCAACTGAGACATCCCCTGGTCGTACGCTAGTTACAAGGCAATGATCAAAAACCGTATATGGATGATTAGGGACTACCAGTAGATCCTCCAGTTGTACCAGTCATGGAACCAACCGTCATTCCAGACACAGGTTTTGACACAAAGTACCGAGAGGGATTTATGAGGTTCACGCACACCTTCTATGGAGTACTGCATCCTGCCCCTTCTATGGAAGAGATGACGTGGGTTTTCCAGCAGCAACATCCTCCCACTTTCTCAGGGGATGGAGGACCCCAGGCGACAGAGTCATGGCTAGAAGCCATACTTTCGATCTTTGAGCATCTAAAGATGCCTTGTGAGAGTAGGGTAAATCTTGCTATGTATATGCTTCAGGATTCCCCCATGAGATGGTGGGATGTGATCACAGAGGCAATACGCCATCAGGTAATGACTTGGGATGAGTTCCAGAATTCCTTCTATGACTACTTTTCCTGGAGACTTCAAGGTATGATTGAGCCAGAGACTTCATGAGTCTAGAGTAGGGTACTCGTTCTGTTATTGAGTATTATTCTCGCTTTAGAGATCTGTAGTTCTTCACGTCCAACCCAATATGTTATGAGTTATTCATGTCAAGGATGTTTGAGGATGGTCTTAGGAATGACATTTGATATCAGGTGAATATCTTCAGGTTGAATTCAATCAATTCTATAGTCAACCAGGTGTAGATCACATAGTGTAATATAAGGGATTCTAGAGTTGTGAGCTAGGGCGTCTTGACATCTGGAGTTGGTATCCCTCCTACTGACAGTAGGAATCATTGTTGGGAGTCTACTTATGGAGATCATAGTAGGTGGCATACTTCTTCAGGTAGATAGGAAGTATTCTACCAGTGTGGAAATGTCAAGTATACGAGGCCACATTGCCTGATAGACCTAGTGGAGTGTCGATCATGTGGAGAGATGGTTCATTTTCAGTGGTTCTTTCAGTTTTTCACATCGGTAGTTGAAGATAGGGGTTCTTCTATGACTCCTTGTTCAGGAGCAGCGCAACCAGTTTCTCATCAGTCTGGGAATTGGATTTATTCCAGCCATTCATACCAGGGTGGAGGTCGCATCCTTGGTAGTCAGTCTCCAGGATTTCAGTGATAATAGGGTGGATCAGCTTAGGGTAGTCAGGTAGGGTCACAGGGTTCTGGTGCAGGTCAGACATTTATAGTGGAGTAGGCCCAGCAAGAGTAGGATCCTAGACCATCTAAAGATTGAGGTACGATCCTAGTTGCCTCAGTTTTAGCTTCTTCTCTTTTTGATATAGGGGATTCACATGGATTTATATCTATTTCTATCATGGAGAGCCCTGGTCCTTGTATCTTTTCATCTATTGATATCTTGACATTAGACACTCTGTTGGGGACTAGAACGTCTACTGTACGTCAGTGTATGGAGTTCCCTCTTGTGGTTGGTGGGTGTCACTTCTTTTGGGACCTTTATGTCTTAGAGATGATAGGCTATGATGTTATTCTTAGGATGAACTGATTAGTTTCCATCCAGGTAGTTATCGATTGCTATCGTGGTAGAGTTAGTTTTACGTCACCAGAAGGTGAGCCGTTTTTACACAAGGGTGAATTGGATGTCCAGGAAAGCATAGCAGGACCTGAGCATCATGGGTTGAGAGGAGTTATATCCCAAGTTTCTAGTCTATATCTGGATAAACAGGGACTTCACAGATAGACTTTCCTTCACTACTGAATCATTACTGTGATGTCTTTTGGGAGGAATTTTCAGGTTTGCCTCCAAAGAATGAGGTAGAATTTTCTTTTGATCTTGTTCCAAGAGCAACACCGGTGTCCATTCCTCCTTATAGGATGGCTACACCTGAGTTGCAAGAGCTCAAGAGGCTGTTGGAGGAGTTGCAGACAAAGGGTTTCATCTAACCCATTACTTCTCCTTGGGGTTTATCTGTCCTTTTTGTTAAAAAGGCAGACGGTACCCTTCATCTTTGTGTGGATTCTTGGAAGTTGAACCAGATAATGATCAAGAACCAATATCCCTTTCCGAGGATTGATGATCTCTTTGATTACCTTCAAAGATCTCGGGTGTTCTTGAATATTGACTTGAGGTCCGGTTACCAACAGTTGTGTGTTAGACTATCTGATATACCTCTTATATCCTTCTAGATCAGGTATGGTCTAAAAAAGTATGTGGTTGTGATGTTCAGTCTCACGAGCGTGCCTGTAGTCTTCATGGTACTGATAAATAGAGTGTTCCATCCATACTTGGATTCTTTCATGGTAGTCTTCGTGAATGATATCTTGGTGTACTCTCACACTCGACATGACCATGCCACACACCATTAGATCATTTTGAGTACACTAAGAGGTCATCAGTTATATGCTAATCTCTCAAAATTAAACTTTTGGATGGACCAGATTCACTTCTTGGGTCATGTTATCTTAGATACAAGAGTGTTAGTAGACCCAGAGAGAGTGAGAGCATTAGTTTCCTGGGTGCAGCTGAAGAATGTCTTTGGGTTAAAATTTTTTATAGGGATGGTTTGATACTATAAGTTTTTCATACAATAATTCTCGCGCATAGATGTTCCACTGACAAGATTGACTAAGAAGGGTGCGAAGTACTTGTGGTCAGATTCTTGTGATTCAGCCTTTCAAGAGCTAAAAGGGAGGTTGAATTCAACACCAATACTGGTTTTTCTGGATCCAAGAAATAGTTATACAATTTACTATGATGCATTAGGTATTTGTTTTGGATTAGTGTTTATGCAAGGATAAGGAGTCATTGTGTACGAGTCTTGACAGTTGAGACCACATGAGAATAATTAAAGGACGAATGATCTTGAGTTGGCTGTAGTTGTTCAGGATTTTCGAAGCTGAAGAAACTATCTTCTGGGGGGGAATTTTGTGGTTTTCACTAACCAAAAGATTCTCAAGTACATATTCACTCAATGTGACCTAAATTTGAGACAGTGATGGTGGGTTGAGTACCTTTAGTTCTTTGACATTGAGCTTCCTTACACGTCTGGGAAATGCAATGCAGTAGGTGATGCATTGAGTAGGAGGACTCAAGTACAGGCAGTTTAGGAGACCAACCGTGAGTGGAAGCTTATGACTCTATTCTTTGTTATGCATTTGGAGGTTCATGAAAGATAGGGGAATACTTTTATTTATTATGTAGTTGTGACCTCTACTCTTCTTGATCGAGTGTGAATGAGTCAACTATCAGATTTAGAAGGCCTAGTACTATAAAAGAGTGTGTTAGGAGAGAACCCTATTCCTAGATGGACAATAGGTAAGGATGACATCATGAATTTTCATGGGCGCATATGCATTTTTGCAGACATACGTGAGGAGCTGATATGGGACTTTCATTGCTCAATTTTATCAGTTCATCCTGGTGTCACCAAGATGTATTGTGATCTACACTATCAGTATTGGTGGATAGGTATGAAAAGAGATGTTGTTGGTCTCATCATGGGGTGTTCCACATGTCAGCTAGTGAAGGTGGAGCATCAGCGACCATCATAGCTTTTCCAGTAGTTACCCATTTCCGAGTGGAAGTGGAATGATGTGGAAATGGATTTTGTGCCAGGTTTACCAAGGTCACCTCTATGTAATGATGCAGTTTGGGTCATCATTGACAGACTGACAAAGGATTGTCACTTCTTTCCGATCAAGGATACCTTAATTGTTGATGAGCGAGAAGGTTGTACATCCGAGATATTGTTCATCAACATGGGGTTCCACACTCCATTGTTTCAGACAGGGATGCAAGTTTTACTTCTCAGTTTTGGTAGGGGATACAGAAGGATTTGGGTATATAGGTACTTCTATGTATAGCTTACCAACCCCAGATAGATGGCCAGTCTAAGCGTACGATTTAGGTGCTTGAGGACATGCTTTGAGTATGCATCCTATATTTAAAATGATAAAGGGATAAACACATAACTCTTTTGCATTTTACCTACAATAATACTTTTCAAGCAACTATTTAGATGGAAAATTATGAGGATTTGTATAGTAGGCCATGCCAATCTCCCTTATACTGGTTGTGGGCAGGAGAGACAGCTATGTTGGGACCTCATCTTGTCCAGGAGACCACAGAGCAGATAAAGTTGATTCAGAAGAAGATGGTTACTAAATTGTCATGTCATAAGTCGAATGTTGATCGATGGAGAAGACCTCTGTAGTTCATGGTTAGAGATCAGGATTTCCTGTGTGTCACAATGAGTTTAAGACACAGGAGGATTAAGAGACAGGGAAAGCTTTCGTCGAGATATGTTGGGTCATCTGAAATTTTAGAGAAGGTTGGGCCAGTTGCCTACCAGTTGTAGTTACCTCAGAGGTACTAGGATATGCATGACCTCTTCCATGTTTCTCAGCTTCTACATTACTTCTCAGACCCATCTCATGTTTTTCAACCCAAAGAGGTTGAGTTTGAGGTGGATGCCTCATTCGAGGAGCATCCTATCTGGATTATTGATCGAAGTAAGAAGGTTCTATGTGGTTAGTATATTCCTCTGGTACAAGAGCTACGGTAGCATGGGAAAGTACATGATGAGACTTGGGAGAGGGAGGATGGTGTATGATCACAATGGATGGAGTTGTTCAAGGATTATTCTTCAGTGCTGCCTTGCTAGGGAAATTTGGGGATGAATTTCATTAAGGGGGAATTTTGTAAGAACCCAGATCTTCTTTTTAGGTATGTTTTTTCTTTTCTGGTGTTATTTTTGAAAAATAGGAGTTTCTAGAAATTTTAGGAGTACACTCCGTGTACTTATAAGCACACGTCGTCTCCTCAGTTACCATAGGTGACCGTTTACTTTTTGTGTAACGGCCAAGTAAATCACTGTACGGGGTGACCTGGAGACCGCCTAAAGTGTGACCAAATAAAGGGAAGTACATGTTGTGTACTTTTAAAATACACTTCATGTACTTTATTTTTATTTCATTAAACGGACCGGGGTAACATTTAATGGAAATAACACTCTTCTTCTTTTCCCTTCTCATCACAGAGTGACTGTATGGTGTGGATCATTGACGAGCCCTCAATTCCTCATCCGTTCTCTGAATCAAACTCTGTCAGTTGCATTGGAATCACATTGGTGAGTTCTCTCTTCTTCTTGAACATAATCTCATGATTTCTCCTATTTCACAAGATATCCTTAGTTGAATGTTTTTAATGTTTTTGCACATATATGGAGTTAATGGGAGATTAAAGGCCTGAGGTTCAAGTATATCGTCCATACAATGTCGTGTTGGGTGGTTTGTGCCTTTCCATAGTTATTCTTTGAGTTATATGTTGAATAGTTCCCAATACCATCGTTCACAGTGTTGCATGTTTATGGTTTTAGCTCTGTTACTTACTTGTTATGCCTTATGTACATGAGTAGAGGGTTAGTGTTTATAAATAGGGTTATTTACCTTGAAATGGATGTGTCTTCCCATGTTTTCATGATTTTGGAATGTTCGGTCTAGCCTTTCTTGTTGGGTTGTTTACTTCCCATGCCTAGTTTTGTTAAGTTAGAGTAATTGTTATCTTACATTCTATGATATGACATAGATTGTTTAGCCAAGTAGTTCTTGAGGTTTACTTTGGCTTCCATATATCATTGTGTCTGATTGACTTATAAAGGGTTGTGGGAACCTGGTGTAGTAGACCATAGGGGGAATGGACGCTGAGGGATTCCCCAGAGTGTCTGTTTTACTATTATGTTGAGAGACCATAGTGGGGATGGAATTTGTGCTCCCTCAGAGTGTATTTAGTTTCCATGATACGGACCCTAGGGGGAATTAGATTTTGATTGCTTCCTCATATTTCCTATTAGTTACTGATATGAGACCACATGGGGAATTGACAGTGAGTGCTACCTCAGAGAGTCTTTGCTAAAGCTAAACCAGTGGGGTTAGACAACGTGTACATCCTAGAGGGTTTCCTGTGATTGTTTTGGTTGAACCAAAGGGGTTAGGTTGTGAGTAATTCCTAGAGGGATTCCTATTTGAGTTTAGCTGTTTTCTTGATATATGAAATTGAATGCATTTGAAACTGTAGGATTGTTACTTTTGAGTACTTCCTTGTTTACTGCTTCTTCTTTCTTATTGCCTGCCATATATATTCACTGATTGCTAGGAATATATCATTTAGTGGTTGCCTAATGGGATTAGTCTCACACCCTGTTTGGGTCATGATTTTAGCTCCAAACAGATTATATTGCAGCAGGTATAGATTAGAGTAAGTTCCCTTCTATTTCAAGTACTTGATTGTTGTGGAGGTGTAGAGCATGGGACCAAGATGAGGCTTGTGATGTAGTTAGAGTTTATCTATTTTATTTTCTACATTGGTTTATTCAAATATTCTAGCATTGTGATTTGTTTGGTTGTTTTCCTAGACATATGTATCATGAATCATATATATATGTTATCTAGTTTATTTCTTTCTAGTCTCCTGCTGTTTACTTTTTTATGGTATTATTACTACTTCCACTATTGTTATCTTTTTTAATTCTATTGTGTTACTCTGCCAATGAGGGAATAGTTTACACACTATCCCACCCAAGTCCCTCACTACTAGTTAGTAGCCTCTGTCGTTTAATGAAATGAGCTTGAGTCCATGTGACGAACCAGGAATGATGCGCCTGTGGGCAACGTCCAAAATTAGGATGTTACAACGACCATGTGGGATGGACCCATGACCAAACCAGGCAAGTTCCAACAAGGCCTAATGGTCCTGGCCTAGTGGCCAGGCTGGACTGGGCTAGCCAATACCCCACTAGGTTGGGTTGTGTTGGCCGAATTTGGTTGGGTCATGTGGGACTCCCGGGACGGGTTGGTTGGGTCGGTCCAATCAGGTCGGACCATGCCCGAACACAACTGACCTATATTTACAAAAACACCAATATAATTTAGACTGAGCATCCAATTGATAGAACATCTGTGGAGTTAGGAACCTTGTGACGAGATGATCCTTTAGGCATACTCTGGTGAGATTTTGTGGTAGTTGAGATGTGACCGATGGATTGAAGAGTAGATTCTCCCAGAAACAAGTGCTCTATGAGCAAGAATCCTACGAATGGATATGATGTGAAGAATATGATGAGAGGGTCTTACTGATATAGATGGCCTAGAGATGAGAAGGTCTAAGTGGTCTAATTGGAAATGAGATGACCATGTCTTAGTGATCCAGCTGGCCGAGAGACGAGCATGTATTAGTGATCCCGCTATCCCAGAGATGAGCGGGTTAATGTGATCCAACTGGCCCAGATATGAGCAGGTATAAGTGATCCTGTTGGCCGAGAGACTAGTGGGTCTTAGTGATTCAACAAGCCTAGAGTCTGGGCGGTCTAAGTAATCTAGCTATCCTAGAGACGAGCGGGTCTAAGTGATCCAGGTCACCCAGAGACGAGTGGGTCTAAGTGATCCATCTGGGTCAGAGACGAGCTGGTCTATGTGATCCCACTGGCCCAAAGACAAGTTAGTCTAAGTGATCCAGCTGGCCCTAGATACGAGTGGGTCATAGTGACCCCATCGGACTATGTGGTGAGTGGGCCTCGATGATGAATTGCTCAAAAGTACAAATCTTCATCTTTAAAATAGATAACTCTACTTTCTGTACATTGAGTTATACCTGGTGTGAGCTATCTTTACTCTGTGTTCCTGCTTTGTGATCCTGCTTTTGTGGTTTGTGGTACCTACTGAGTATTGTGTTACTCAACCTTACCCAGATTTTTCCAACATGTGTGGTGTCCCGTGCATGTGATCTATGCTTCATGGAGACCTTTGTGGTCGAAGACTTGGTGGTGCTCAGTGTAACACCCCGAGATTTTATGAAAAATATTATTTTTAATTTCATTTATGTCTTCTGTTGTACACCAGACCAAAATGACCTTGCAATACACACATCCATGACTTGTCTTGCATTACACGTAATTGAGACCTTCTACGATAGTGTGTGTTGTACGCAATACCGAGTTTTACTAAACAAAGATATGTTATTAAAATATTATATAAACTAGTCGTTATGAATAGTAATACCCAGTTTTTAAAATTTTATCAATTTTATCTTTCAAAATGGACTTCATTTTGGGATTTGAAATATTAAAATTATCCTAGGGTTAATTTTTGGTATTTTTCTAAAACCTTTCGATTTTTTATGAATAATAAAAACACTGGGTTACTATTTAAAAACCGACTTTTTGTTTAAATAATTATTTATCTTATTTAAATAAATTTTTGGTCAAAATTAATACATAATACCTATATAAGTTCAATGTAATTCATTTGAGTCATTTTATAATAATTTTAGATAGATGAAAATTTTATTTTACTTTTCACCGTCTTTTACCCACCTCCTAGGAGAATTTAAAAATCTACATAAAACTAAATTTTACCGCTTCTGTAGGTGGAATTTCAAGAATCTGAGAGACACGGTTAATATCAAGGAGTAAAATGTAGTTCAATAAGATAAAAATAATTATTGGTGAATAGTAACTTCTTACTTTTATTTACCACGGTTAAAAGTAAATAGGGTAATTGAGGGTAAAAATGATATTATTATTACCCTAACACAAGTCCTAATTCTATTGGATAAGTGTAATTCGACCAAAAACAACCTTAGGAATAAAATATTACCCTTTAGGTCCACTTTTATTAGATTAGGACACTTATTATTATTTTATTTGAATAAGAGTTTAAATAGTTAAAATCAATGTTTATTAACTAAAACATTTTTAATATAAGGTTATACATAAGATAAATTCTACTATAAATATTCATTATAAATATGAAAAGATTTCCTACTTAATGGTATTTTATTTATAATTTTTAGAAATTAAATAATTTAATTTATTTATGACACAATGATGATCTAGTAATTACCTTATTAATGAAATATTAACATAATTGATGTTATAAATACACAAATAAATATAATTTGATATTTTTATGTATTACACTAATTTTATAGGTTACTATAACATGTTATTATTGATTCAATGAACTTTTTTCGAAGTAATAATGTTGTTATGAGTTTCACAAAAATCAATTATCAGAGTGTCAAAATTGACATAAAATAGTTTATAAAACAAATATTAAATTATTAATTGTTATTATATTATAAAAAACCTACGGTTTGGCCAAATGACTTAGATAAGGTTATATATATTAATAATGAACCTCTTGGGGTTATTTTGGCTTTTTATAGTTTTTTTTATTAACCATATAGTGTAAAAAAACAAGAAGACACAGTTAAAGTTAAATTATTTAACTTAGAGTTAAAAATAAATTATAAGGCTAAAATAGTAACATAAACTTGTCTAAAACCTATCCGTTGAGAGGATTTCGACCCATACCCACATTAACTTCTAAATAAATCAATTTTGAGCTATTATAAACCTAATTTTACTTTATTATAAAATAATATTTTTAGTTTTTCCTAAGGTTCCCCTCTCCTCTATTATAAAAAGGGCACCTCATCCCTCTTCTCTTCACACCCTTTTTGAGCCTTGAAGCTCGGCCAACCCCTAATAATTCCTCTTCTCAACATCTCTAGTTATATCATAGAGTTTCTGGTTTTCTCAAAAGACCAACTATAGTTCCCTAAGAAGAAGTTTAAAGGAGGTGCGTCGAGGAAGAGGTAATATCTTCTACCGATTCTTTCAAGTTTTCTTTCTTCTTCAACTTATTCTTCTTTAGTTTTTTCATTATAAAGTAATAAAATAAGTATAAATAATATATCTATATGTTATTATAAAAATTAAACAACCCCATTTCACCTTCTATCTATCCTATGGAAAAAGAAATCACCGCGCGTGCGTACGTACGAAATACCGTCTCCACACCGTGGTGTAAACTGTTCTTCCACCACCACCTTACCTGGATGGGTATAATGGTGTAAAGAATAACTATATAAGGTTATTATAACATAATAATTATTATTAGATATTATATCATCCACTACAATTCAATTCAATAATTATGTGAATGATATCGTCGCTCGTGCATACGTATGGATTACCGTCTCCACGACGCGATGAGATTCATTCTCCATGTTAACCACTCAAGAATGACTATAATGTATATATAATTAATAATAATTAAATAAATGAACTGATAAATATAATGGATATATATATATATGTCATCTACTTACTTCCGTTCAGGTCAATAATGAAAAGAAAACAGCGTTCATGCATACGTACGACCTACCGTCTCCATAAAGTGTGTATTTAATTTCATTTATCTGTCTATTATATATATATATATATACACTGAATATATAAGATATATAAATCATGATTTAAATTCTGGAAGTAATTAAATCATGATATAAGTAATAATAATATCAAGAACAACAAGTCCAAACACGTAAGATAAATAAAACGATTTTACCCAAAACGCTACTTTAACATGGAATTTATAAAAAACAGGTAATATAAAGTCATATGTGAACCATATATGATATCATAATAATGAATATGATTCTGTAATAAGTCAATGACATTATTTAGATCATTATATAGGAGGTTCGGATACGTACGAAGCATATCGAACCTAAGGTAAGGGATAATTATTTCAATCTCATTCTTATACGAGATTGTTTATTCGTAAGTATTTACTGGGGTTATGTTTATTATCCATATCGATATGTTTTCAAAATGTTTTCATAAAATGTATATTTTTCATCCATGTATGTTTAAAGTAATTTTTAACCTTTTTTACTTTTACCACATTGTATGGAAGGAATTTTTTTTGTTTACCATACGAGGTATTTTTTGTCTTTTCCAGCAAAAGTACGAGAAGAATGTTTTTTTAACTTATATGTCATGAATGGATTTTTAATGTTTCATATAAAAAAAATTTCAAGAAGATTCCTCCACATGTTTTCATGGTTATTTTCAATAAAATCATTTTCTTTTAAAATTGTGTGGCATTTTGTGAAAAGAAAATTATTTTTAAAGAAAAAGGATATTTTCCTCAAGAATTCATTTCAAGTGTTTTATGAAAACTATTTTCCACCTAAGATGACATTATTTAGAATGTTTATGTTTCAATTATAATGTCTCTATTATTTATATGGTTCGATTCTTCTTGTGATGAAATGATATCCATTTTTTTATATGGATCACGTTATGATGTGATGATGTTTATGAAACTCATTTTATTCTTTGGGTTATGATGAATGATTTATGTTTATTTTTTGAAAAAAGTAAGAATGATTTAAATATGAGATGGGTGGGACCTATATCTCCCTCCAATGCATTGGGTAAAGATTTATATCTCATGAGATAGACATGGCTGGAATGGTAAGTTAATATGGTTCAGTGTTATAGGATTGAAATGAGGTGTGAACTCAATTCATAAAGGGACTTTGTCCACTAAGATGGTCTTGGCAGCAATGCCTTGGCTAATATGGAGATCGTATCATGTTCTTAATGGTTTTCCACAATTAAATGTTTTATTACCACGCTATTTTATCATGATTAATGTTCCTTTATTACCTATGCCTTACGTACTGCCAAGATTTATTTCACAACTCAAGATTTTGATGTGAAAACATTATGTTCACGTTTTGAAGTTCAAATGTATATGGTTTATTTTTTTTAAACCATGCTTAAACTTAATAAGAATTTAATATCACCCTTTATATGTTTTCTTTTCCCTAGGATATAAATAAAGGTTTTAGGTAAAAACAAAAAGGGAAGATCTTTATGGGAGATGTTGAGGATCTTTCACCACGATTACAAGATTATGTTCCGAGTTTCCAAAGACACTAAACTACTACGATCCTTTGGTGTTTGTTTTTGTTATGTATTAATTATTCCATAAAATTAATGTAATGTCAATGTATGTCAAGCTTTGGGACTCTACAGTTGGTATCAAAGGAAATGTTTAGTTAAACATTGGAAACTAGGATGCGAAATCTTTACTGAGATCCCTAGAGATATTTCTAAGGCATTTCTAGGTATGTATCTAAGGTTAAGTATAAGTATAGATTATAGTACTAGAATTACGATAACAATCTTAGAATTTACCCTAATATTTTTTATATTGAAGATACTCCCCCTTTATTATGTTGTTTTCCCTATCATGATTTTTTCATCTCACACTATTCTTTTTGGGTTTTAGACGATGGCTGGAACCCGAAGGAACTGTGTTGATCAATGTAATGGACAATCCAAATGATTTTACTCCTGAACAAACGAATGTTATGGGAGATGGAGTGAAAAATATTTTTTCTATACTTACACAAGCTATGATCCATTTCGGACATCCAAATGAGAAGAGAAGGGAACAATATTCTATTGAGTTCGTCATGAGGCAACTTCCACCTTCTTTCAGTGGGTCCTCTGATCCACTTGTTACTGAATAATGGATCAGTACCATTGAAAAGATATTTTCCATACTTCAAAGTTCAAAACATGAAAAATTAATTCTATCTATTTACCATTTAGAAGGTGAAATAGATCAATGGTGGACTCTAATTAAGAATATGAGGCCCTGAGATGAAATTGAATCCATGGAATGGGATGAGTTCAAGAACTTATTTTTCAATATGTACTTCCCTCATATTCTTCGAAAAAAGATGTAAAAGGATTTCCTTGAGCTTAAGAAAAAGGATGATGAATATGTTGGTATATACGAAGTGAATTTTACAAGGCTTGGAATGTATGCATCTGGATTTATCATCCAACTTGAAAGTAAAGTTGATCGATTCTTCAGTGGCTTAAAACCAAGTCTTCGAAGGGCATTAGCTATAAGAGACATTAGTAGCTATGAAGAAATTGTGAGTTGTGATATCAAGGTATAAATGGAAATTGGTGTTACATATCCATCTCATGGTTTTGACAAGAAATGAAAGATGGAGTTCAAGGAGAAATCTCAGAGTAATGGTGAAAATAAGATGAATGTTTCTTTATGGTCAAGGTGTGGAAAAAAGCATGGTGGAGATTGTCTTAAAGGGACATGAAAATGTTTTTATTGTGGAAACGAAGGTCATCGAGGAACTGAGTGTCGAAGTAATGGAAAAAGGGTAGCTAATGAAGTGAATAAATAAAGGAGTGTAGAGAAATAACCTCCAACCCTTCAATGCTTCAAGTGCAAGGAAATGGGGCATTATGCTAATCAATTATCTAATCCATTGGCTAATGATGATCAAGATGAGAAACCTCATAAGGCAAAGGATAAAGGGAAGTAACATACGATCACTATTTGTGATGTTGAGAATGACAATGATGTTGTGTAATGATTATGTGTTTATGTAATGGGATTTCAAAATATTATCACAGAATCTGATTCATGGTATCGTGGAATTTTGGAATATCTATGTATTGGTTTTCGATAATTATATGGTAACGGTAACTAAGAGAAGTGATTGAAATATTTTTGGAAAGAAGATGATATGAGAATAATGAAGCGATAAAGAAAATAAAATGAAATGAGCTCATGACTGATATAAGGACAAACTTATATCCTGGTTTGAGTATATAGAAATTTTGGGATTTTGGTATGTGGAAAGTGTTAAATTTTGACCGCATTCATGTTTTCACTAAGATTCAATGGGTATTAATTTTTCAAGAGAATACATGATTATGGTATTCACATGTTATTAATTTTACCAACAATTTATATAGTATGATATATGGGGATAAATGATGGTATTCACATTTCATCATATGACATTTCTAGTAATTATTTTCTTTATACTATGAGATTGGACAGTAGTATTTTGGATAAGCCTAAATATTGGAATGGATTATGTTGGAAATAAGTCAGTATTGTTTAAGGTTATAACTTTTTTAGATATTATTTATGTAATGTTATAAAAATGTATTTTTAGAAAAAGGACAACCTGTAGGACGGGAGATAACCCATCGCGTCGGACAAGGCTGTGGGAATAGAACCCACAACCGAAGTGTGAAAGGCCTTTATCGCCTACCAAGGGCCTACATGAAGTCACTGGTTTGTAGAAACTAGTTTTATTTTATTAATCGATATGATATATTAAGTATAAGTCCATTTTTGGAATCATATATGATTAACCTCACCATAGATGGACATATGTATATTTGATAACTTTTGCTAACCTTTTGTTTGAGACATATGGAATGACACGTCATTCTATCACATGATCTGCTAACACTTCACGAATGACAAATTCAACTTCATTTCTTTAAGATATGAAGTGGAAATTATTCAAGGTACGAACAATGGTGAGATTATACCAAAATAAAGTAATTATTTCTTTTAATTCCAATTTCTTCAACTTTAGGGAAATAATCATGAAAACAAAAAATGTTGTCCTAGTGCCCTTATATCTGATTAATTAGATGGTACCTTAGATCATTTCAAATTTATGGATTTGTGATTGTTGGATTTTTCATATCCATGTTCTCTACCAATCTCCATCAGAACATGATGGTTAGATTTCTCTTCCATATCCATATATTCACCTATGTTCTCCAATGTGGAAACCTTGTGATTTGATAATTTGGGTAACCGTTACGTTTAATACTTTAGTTTTTAAAGATAAGTTTTTTTATTCATTTTTATGATGTGGGTTTCTATTAATGAAACTTTGGAGTTGTAAACCATTTATAACACTGATGAATATTGAGGGAGAAATTCATTTTAAGGGGGGTAGAATGTAACACCCTGAGATTTTATGAAAAATATTAATTTTAATTTCATTTATGTCTTTTGTTGTATGCTAAACCAAAAGGATCGTGCACTACACACATCTATGACTTGGCTTTCATTACACACAATTGTGACCTTCTACGATAACGTGTGTTGTACGCAATACCGAGTTTCACGAAACAACGATATGTTATTAAAATATTATATAAACCATCCGTTATGAATAGTAATACCCACTTTTTGAAATTTTATAAATTTTATCTTTCAAAATGGACTTCATTTTTGTATTCATAATATCAAAATTAGCCTAGGGTGAATTTTTGGTATTTTTCTGAAAACTATCAATTTTTGATGAATAGTGAAAACACTAGGTTACTATTTTAAAACTGACTTTTTATTTAAATAATTATTTATTTTATTTAAATTTATTATAGGTCAAAATTGATACATAATACCTATATAATTTCAATTTAATTCATTTGAGTCATTTTCTAATAATTTTAAATATATAAAAATTTTATTGATATTTTCACTGTCTTTTACCCACCTCCTAGGAGATTTTGAAAATCTACATAAAACATAATTTTACCGCTTCTATGAGTGGAATTTCGAGAATCTGAGAGACACGGTTAATATCAAGGAGTAAAATGTGGTTCAATAAGATAAAAATATTTTTTGGTGAATAGAAACTTTTTACATTTATTTACCACGGTTAAAAGTAAATAGGGTAATCAAGGCTAAAAATGATATTATTATTACCCTAACACATGGACTAATTATATTGGATTAGTTTAATTCGACCAAAAACAACCTTTGGATTAAAATATTACCCATTTGGTCCACTTGTATTAGATTAGGACACTTATTATTATTTTATTTAAAGAAGAGTTAAAATAGATAAAAACAAAGTTTAATAATTAAAACATTTTTAATATAGGGTTATACATAAGATAAATTCGACTATAAATATTCATTTTAAAAATAAAATTAATTCCTACATAATGGTATTTTATTTTTAATTTTTAGACCTTATATAATTTAATTTATTTATGACACAATGATGATGCTTTAATAACCTTATTAATGAAAAATTAACATATTGATGTTATAAAGACACAAATAAATATAATTTGAGACTTTTTATGAATTACACTAATTTTAAAGGTTATTAGAAAATGTTAGTATTTATTCAATTAACATTTTTTTAACTAATCATGTTGTTATAATTTTCACAAAAATCAATTACCAAATAGTGTCAAAATTGACTTAAAATTGCTTTTAAAACAAATATATTATTATTAATTGTTTTTATATTTTTAAAAATCTAGGGTTTGGAAATATTACTTAGATAAGGTTATATATATTAATAATGAACCACTTGGTGTTCTTTTGGCTTGTTATTGTATGTTTATTAACCATATAGTGTAAAACAACAAGAAGACACTGTAAAAGTTAAATTCGTTAACTTAGAGTTAAATCTAAATGATAAGGTTAAAATAGTAACATTAACTTATCTAAAACCTATTGGTCGAGAGGATTTTGACCGATCCCCACCTTAAATTCAAAATAAATCAATTTTTTCTATTATAAACCGAATATGACTTTATTATAAAATAATATTTTATGTTTTTCCTAAGGTTCCCCTCTCCTCCCTTATAAAAAGGGAACCCCTTCCCTCTTCTCTTCACACCCTTTTGAGCCTTGAATATCAGACAAACCCTGCCAATTACTATTCTAAAAATCTATAGTTATATCATAGAGGTTCTGGTCTTCTCAAAAGACCAAATATAGTGCCCTAAGAAGAAATTTAAAGGAGGTGTGTTGAGGAAGATGTAATCTCTTCTACCGATTCTTTCAAGTTTTATTTCTTCTTCAACTTCTTCTCCTTTAGTTGTTTCATTATAAAGTAATAACATATGTATCACTAATATATTTATATGTAATTATAAATATGAAACAACCAAATTTCACCTTTTATCCATCCTATGGAAAATGAAATCACCACACGTGCGTTCGTACGGAATACCATCTCCACGCCGTGACGTAATCTATTTTTCCACCACGACCTTACTTGGATGGGTATAATGGTGTAAATAATAACTATATATGGTTATTATAACATAATACTAATTCTGAGATATTATATAATCCAATCCAATTCAATTCAATAATTATGGGAATGATATCATCGCTCGTGCGTACGTACGGATTACCGTCTCCACGACGTGATGAGATTAATTCTCCATGTCAACCACTCAAGAATGATTATAAAGTATATATAATGAATAATAATGAAATATATGACATTATAAAGATAATATATATATATATATATATATTTCATCTACTTACTTCCATTCAAGTCAATAAGGAAAAGAAAACAGCGTTCAAGCGTACGTACGGCCTACCGTCTCCATGAACAGTGTATTTAATTTCATTTATCTATCTATTATAAATATATATATACTGAATATATATGATATTTATATCATTATTTACATTATGAAAGTAATTAAATCATGATATAAGTAATAATAATATCAATAACAACATGTCCAAACACGTATGATAAATAAAAAGATTTTACACAAAACGCGACTTTAACATGGAATTTACAAAAAAACAGGTAATATAAAGTCATAAGTGAACCATATATGATATCATACCAACGAATATGATTATATAATAAGTGAATGACATTATTTAAATAATTATAAATGAGTATCAGATACGTACTAAGCATATCAGACCTAATGTAAGGGATAATTATTCCAATCTCATTCTTATCCGAGATTGTTTATTCGTAAGTATTTTTTGGGGTTATGTTTATTATCCATGTCCATATGTTCTCAAAATGTTTTCATAAAATGTTTAATTTTCTTAAATTTATGTTTAAAGTCATTTTTACTCTTTTTTACTTTTACCACATCATATGGAAGGAATCTTTTTTTGTTTACCATACGAGGTATTTTTTGACTTTTCTAGAAAAAGTATGAGAAGAATGTTTATTTAACTTATACGGCATGAATGGATTTTTACTGTTTCATATCACCTAATTTTAAAGAATATTCCTCTACTTGTTTTCATGGTTATTTTCAATAAAATCCTTTTTATTTAAAATTGTGTTGCATTTTGTGAAAAGAAAATGATTTTTAAAGGGAAAGGATATTTTCCTCAAGAAATCATTTCAAGTGTTTTGTCAAAACTATTTTCCATCTAAGATGAAATTATTTATCATGTTTATTGTTCAAGAATAATTTCTCTATTATTAACATGGTTTGATTCTTCTTATGATGAAATGATATCCATTTTTTTTATATGGATTACGTTATGATGGGATGTTGTTTATGAAACCCATTTTATTCTTTGGGTTATGATGAATGAATATGTTTATTTTGTGGCACAAGTAAGAATGATTTCAATATGAGATGGGTGGGACCTATATCTCCCTACAATTCATTTTGTAAAGATTTATATCTCATGAGATAGACATGTCTAGAATGGTAAGTTAATCTGGTTCAGTGTTATAGGACTGAAACGATGAGTGAACTCAATTCAGAAAGGGACTTTGTCCACTAAGATGGACTTGGCAGCAATGCCTTGGCTACTATAGAAATCATATCATGTGCTTAATGGTTTTCCATAATTAAATGTTTTATTACAATTCTATTTTATCATGATTAATGTTCCTTTATGACCTATTCCTTACGTAATTTCATGTTTTATTTCAAAACAAAAGATTTTTATGTGTAAACTTTATATTCATGGTTTGAAGTTCAAATGTATATGGTTTGTTTTATTTTCTCCATGCTTACCCGTACTGAGCATTTGAGATCACCCTTTATATGTTTTCTTTTCCCCAGGATATAAAGGAAAGTTTTAGGAAAGAAAACAAAAAAGAGAAGATCTATATGGGAGATTTTGAGGATCTTTCACCATTATTAGAAGATTATGTTCTGAGTATCCAAATACACTAAACTATTACATTCATTTGGTGTCTGTTTTTGTTATGTATTAAGTATTCCGCAAAATTAATTTAATGTCCTTGTATTTCAAGCTTTGGGTATCTATAATAAGTGAGATGGGACGGGAGGGGATTCTTCTATGGATACATGCTACTACCCTTCACCTATCCTTTTGGTGGGGTCTCGATCACATGGACCATGTCATTTCTGCTTTCTTTTGTGTTTTTGGGATTTTATTTTGTCCCCTTTGTACTTTTAGTTGTATTGTATGCTCATTAGTTTTATCAGTGACAGTTTTGGTTTACTTTGTGTTTATTTTCAATAGTTTGAGCTTTGTGTGTGTGTACAGGTTTAAAGGAAAAGTCATTTACTTTTTCGGATATGCCATTTTGGTGATAGTCGCCAGCCCCTAGCCTATGGAAGACAGGCATGGGGTACTCACCACATGTGCCATTAGGGACGGGTAATGACAAAGTGGTATCATAGGTAGGTTAGTTATACCAAAACAACTAAGAGTCCGTAAATTTTTATGGGAAAATAGTGTTAAGTGTTTCTAGTTCAAATTTTCGAACAGCAAGTCCAGTGTTGGTGTGGTGGCCAATGTATCCATACACCAGGACCCTGGATTATATGTTTTCATCCCGATACACGAAAACACCGGTTGTATGCACCTTTTGATGTTTTCTTATTATATTATTGAGTCAGAGTCAGCTCAATAAGTATAATCAATTAATTTTGCTTCATCTTGATACCATTCAAGATGCCTCTACAAAGATATCCAACCAGGATTCTAGATTGTGACCAAAAGTATGGTCCGTAGATCGATGAGGCTTCGGTAAGGGACTATTACCCATGATGGTACCTTCAGGCGGTGTCCCAGCGATACCACCACCCGTCGGTCAGCAATTACTACTGATGCTACAAGTAGATGATTCATGTAGGATAAGTTCCTTACATGAGTTCCAGAGATAGAGAACACCCATGTTCATAGGAGTGATATATCCTCATGTCACTAGGGATTGGCTGGAGGTGGGGATGTGAGTATTCCACTTATTAAGGATTCCATTTGACCAGTTGGTGGTTCTATCCAAAATCATTTTATGGGGATCGATGGAGAGATGGTGGATTTTTACTATCCAAACACATGAGGAGGTGACCCTTACCTGGACAGGCTTTGAGAATATCTTCAAAGAGGATTTCCTTCCAGTGACATTGCGCTCAGTGCATATACAAGTGCTACCACCAATAAAAAGGTGGATGAGTCATCCATGGAAGGTAGCCGATGGATGGCACAAAGGTCCCAAGACAGAGGATCTACATCTCAAGACTCATAGGGTGATTCCAGTCATCCTAGAAAGAGGTAATGTTTTTTAAGAGATGACAATGTAAATCTTGATATAGAATTTCTATCCCATCATACTAACAGTAAAATGGTGGATGGGACACTAGTATAGAGACAGTAATAGGAATAGATTAATCTGTAGGGATGCAGACATGGCAAGGGAGCTGGGAGAGCAACAATAGGTGGTATACATTTCAGAACATTACAACCACCACCCCAATGTGGTCCACACTAAGATCAATGAGATGGAGGATATGGGAATAGGTTAGATTCATGCAGCCATACATACCCATATAGTAGTGTTTTTTTTGAGTTTTTAGTTCCCTGTAGTGGTGGAAGAGTACAAGTACATCATTTTAGAGGATGTTCCAGGACTACCTCCTCATAGAGGGGATGAATTATGCCTTGATATGTACCATGGGATGACACTGATATCTACACCTACATTTCGAATGGCACCCACAGAGCTTCGGGAGGTAAGGGAACAGTTGGAGGACTTGTAGAGGAAGGGGTTTGTAAGGACTAGCATTTCACCATCGGAAGCCGCAATGTTGTTTTCCAAGAAGGAAGACCAAAGATTGAGGTTTTTCGTGGACTTCCTTCACCTGAACCATGTGACCTTAATGAATAGGTTTCCTCTATCGAGGATTTATGACCTCTTAGATCAACTGAATGGAGAGATATGGTTCTCTATGATAGACCTCAGATCAGGCTATCTCCATCTTCAAGTACGGGATGAAGACATATCGAAGATGAATTTTAGATTTCACTACATCCACTATGAGTACTTCATGATGCCATTTGACATGACGAATTCCCAAGAATTTAACATGGGACTCAGGAACATGATATTCCAGCTATACTTAGACTCGTTTATAGTGGCCTTAATTGATGTAATCTTTATGTATTCAACTTGTGAGGAGGAGCACGCGATACCCCTAATAATCGTTCTGGACACACTTCAAGGGAACCAAATTTACTGAAAACTCTCTATGATTGAGTTCTGGATGGAAAAGGATCACATTAATGGACATGTCATCATAGAGGTTGGAGTTTCTGTATATCTAGTGAAGATCGAGGTGGTACTTTCTTGTGAACCACCCAAGAGTGTTACCGAGGTGCTTAGTTTTTTTTGGGTTGGCTGGGTACTATCATAGGTTTGTACCTGACTTCTCTAGAGTAGCAGCACCCATGACAACAGTAATGAAGAAGGGAATCCCCTTTATGTAGACAGAAGGATGTCAGTAGAGCTTTCAATAGCTAAGGAAGAGCTTGATGAGTGATCTTATCTTGAGGTTTTCTGAGGAGGGCATCAACTACATGGTATACTGTGACACATCAAGAATTGGGCTTAGTTGTGTCCTGATATAGGGGAAAGCATTAATTACTTATGGATCACAATAGCTGAGACCACATGTGTAGAAATACGCAACTCATGACCTTGATTTGGAATCAGTTGTCTTTGCACTGAAGATGTGGAAACACTACCATATGGGGGAATGAATCATCATCTAATCTAACCACAAGAGTCTCAAGTATATCTTTTCTCAAAAGGATATGAATATGAGATAGAAATGTTGGATAGAGTACTTTAAGAAATATGACTTCAAGATAGTCTATACTCCTTGGATGTAGAATGTGGTGGCAGATTCTCTCAGTAGAAGATCAAGTTCACAACTACAGAAAGAGGCCTCAGAGTAGTTGGCCTTGCTTCAGATATCCTTTGTGGATAAAGATGAAGAAGTTTATCTTTATTCGATGGTAGTTTCCCCTCCACTCCTACAAGTAGTTAGGGATGAGCAATTCAGAGAAGCCAGCTATGAGACTTCATGTGCCTAGATGTCCATAGGGCATACCCCTATTGGATATTCCAAAGGTGGGGAGAAAGTCATCATTTTTAGAGGACACAACATAGTACTACTGGATTTGTGGGAGGAGTTGTTGAGGAAGTTCTATACATACCCTTTTAAAGTATATCTAGGTGTCGAAAATATGTACCAGGACCTCCAATATTAGTACTCGTGATAGGGTTAAAGAAGTTAGTGGTAGATTTTATCTCGAGATGTCTCACTTGTCAGCAAGTGAAGGCTGAGCACCAGGTTCCCGAAAGTTTGACACAACCCCCTGAGGTACAGGAGTAGAAGTGGGATGAGATAATGATGGACTTCATGATAGAATTACCATGTACATGTACGGGGTATGATACCATTTGGGAAATCATAGAACAACTCACCAAGTCATCCCACTTTCTACCAATTCAAGAACATGGTTCAATAAAGATCTTGGGATGCCTCTACAAGAAAGAGAGAGTTAAAATACATGGAGTCCCATCTATGATAGTCTTAGATCATAATTAACACTTTACATTGTAGTTATGAAATGGATTACATGAGGAGTTTGGGACTCAACTGCACTTGAACACAACCTTTCATCCATAGACTGATGGTTAGATGGGGCGGATTATGCAGACCTTGGAGGACATGCTTCGTGCTTGCGTAATTTATTTTGGATGCTATTGGGAGGACCACCTACCACTATTGGAGTTTTCATACAACAAATACTATCACACCACCATCAGTATGACACCGTTCGAGGAACTATACGAAGGACCATGCATGTCACTGTTTTGTTGGACAGACCTAAGGGAGTCCGCACTCATGGGTCCGTTGATGAAAAATTATACTATTGAGAAGGTGTAGGTCATATAAGAGTGGATGAAGACTAAATAGAATTGATATAAGTCCCATGATGATAGGAGATGGATACCCTTGGAGTTTTAATAGGGGGACCACATATTCCTATGGGTCTCTCCTCGAAGAGGAATACCGAGATTTGGTTGGGGTGACAAGTTATCTATGAGGTTCATCGAACCTTTCCTGATATTTCATAGAGTGGGTGAGGTGGCGTATTACTTGGCTCTACATCCGTAGTTAGAGAGGGTGAATGACATCTTCCATGTATCCCAGTTGAAAATATATGTGCACGACCCTTCTCAAGTCATTGACCATGATGAGTTAGAGGATGAAGATGGGGAAACATTCGCAGAGTACCCGATGAAGATACAGGATTGAAAGAAGAGGATCCATTGTGGATGGTCAATTCCTCTGGTGCGCATTTTTTGACAGAACAAGAATATCTAGGAGAGCACATGGGAGCTGGAGGCTCATATTCGTGGTCAGTACCCCCATTTGTTTGATTATACCTCATTTGGTCTTTTGAGGATATAAATCCCTAAAGGGGGAGTAATGTAATACCTCAGAATTCCATGATTTTATTTGAAAATTATATTGAATTTTTTCAAAACTAGGTGCTAAGACAACGTGAGATTCCAAGGCTCGGATTTCCTGGAATGATCTGTTGAAATATGTTACGTTTTAAATAGAGAAGCTGAGCAGTTTTCCTGAAAAAGTTTAAAAACGCTTAAAAGGTTTCCTAGTTCAGAAAATTGAGGTCACCATTGCATTCATGATAGTGGGTTTACCCTTGGTGCAACTTAAGATTAGTCTGCACAAGCCTCAAATTAGAAAACCCGAAAATGGATTAACTGTTAATAAAATAATTAAATAAAATTATTTAATTTTTAAATCCTTGTAAATCATGAACAGTGACATAGATTGAAAATAAAAGAACACCATTGATCTTTTGAGGGTATGATTTCCTTAGGTAAAGCCTAACATTGGTTGACGTGGGTCAACAGTGGAAAGTATTTTTTGGCCATAAATAAAATAAGTGAATAAATTTATTTTATTTGAAAATTATTATAGCTCATAAATGGTAACTTAGATTGGAAATCTCAGAGTACCATTGAGTTTGTAAGGGTATTCTTCCCTTAAAAAAGCTTAACATCGACCGGCATGGGCCGACTATGAAAGCTGGTTTTTGGTACATAACCTGAAATAAAAGTTATTTTATTTTTGAATCCTCATAAATCACAAATGGTAACTCGGATTAAAAATATAAGACCACCATTGAGTTTATAATAATATGTTCTCCTTAAGTAGAACTTATCCATGACCAGTGCGGGTTGAGTAAAAAAGTTATTTTTCAACGTTTTAAGGAAAAATAAAATAAACATATAATGTTTATTTTATTTGAAATTGTTTTGCAGCAATGAAGTGACAATCCGACTATTTCATTACATAAATGGAACCATGTAACAATTCTATAATGAAAATTAATAGAATGTTTGTTTCATAAATTAAACAACATAACATCGGTGACTCATCATAATAAAAATGTTGCGACGTGTTTTCCCCATTTCATTGGATAACAGGAATTGGAGGTTAGATTAGGATATTGAAAATCCCTTTGAGTCTCTGAAGGAAAACTCTACAATGAAGGACACTGATGAATCAGAATGTGGTGATGATACCTTGGGAGAGAGAATCGGAACCAGAGATCGATAGATGATGATGAATGATCATCCTACGGCAATCTCTTTTCCTAGGTAGGGGTTTGATGCTTTTCAATGTGAATTCCTTATCCCTGTTCATATTTTAAATGAGGAACACGAGTTAAATCATGAACAAGTTAAGACATAGATCAATTTTTCACTGTGGGATGGTTAATGATGTTGGGAAAAGGGGATATTTATCTTAGTGATCTTTCCAACTCCTTTATGGTCCTCCGTGATCGTGCTAACAAGAATGCATCTGGTTCAACACAAACAAAGACCCAGATCATTCTTTGGGTGTTTATCTGTTTGAATCCTTCACCTATCCGTTTATTTCATCCTTCCCACTCATCGTGGAGAAACAAAGGTGGTGAGTCCACTGAGGAGGAACCAGGCGAAAGGGTACTGGCCAGGTAGGTCGTGACACCGGCGAGAGGTCACGATGCGATGCTACGGTGGCGACAGGATGTCATGAGGGAATAATGAGGTCGTGACACCCATCTATGGTAGTGCCACCAGGCCGCAACACCCCAACCATGGCACCTCGACCATGCAGACAGTAGGATCTGTCGATACAGAGGCTAGTGGACATGGCCACCAAGTGCAAGGTCGCGGTCTGCTGACCGCAGTGGCGAGCTAGACCCATGAGCCACATGGAAGGAATAGTCCACATGAGTGGAACGATGTTGGAGGGCGGTGCCGCTCAGGTGCCACATTAAAGGAGTGGCTCATGTCGGTGGGTCGCAACAGGCGGCTGGCATGCAGTCCCCATGGGTCTATGTGTGAAGAAGGGGTGGTCGGCCTTAGCGGACCACGTGCAGCACGATCGGATGCTCAGTGGATATCCGGGCATGGGGAGATCAACCCCAGCCTAAGGGTGGACTGGTGGCACGAACCGGGTCATTGGGTATCCCAGGTTGGAGAAGAGTCGGCCCACTATTGTGGGCTGGGATGATAGGACAAACCAAGCTACTAGTCAGCATGTGCGGGGATAGAACTAGCCCACCAGTTACCAGCTGGGCTAGATGAAAATGGGCCACTGGGCGACTCTGCGGTCTGGAACCATTGTTGAATTGGTTGGGGTTTAGCAAGGCCCAATGGATCAGGATGTATCGGGCTGGCCTAGAACCCACCGGTAGGGTCGGGTCAGCTGAACCAGGTTAGGTCATGCAGGACCCCCAGGACGGGTTGGTCATTTGGGTCCAACCAGGTCGGACCAGGCCCGAAGACAACCAGCCCCTATTTACTAAAATACCAATATCATTTAGACTGAGCATCTGACTGATGTGATGTCTGCTGTGTTGGAACCCTTTCAATGAGATGGTCCTTTGGGAAAACATTAGTGATATTTCAGGGCAGTTGAGATGTGACCAGTGTCTTGAGGAGCAAATTCTTTCGGAATCAAGTGCACTATGAGTAGGAATCCTATGGATAGATTTTATGTGAAGGATATAATGAGTAGGTCTTAGTGACCCAGTTGGCCTAGAGATAATTAGGTGTAAGTGATTCTACTGGAAAAGAGACGAGCGGGTTCTAGTGATCTAGATAGACCAGAGCCGAGTGGGTCTTAGTGATCCAACTAGACTCGAGACGAGTGGGTCAAAGTAATCCAGCTACCCTTGAGACGAGTGGGACTAAGTGATCTTGGTATCCCAAATATGGGCGGGTCTTAGTGATTTAGTTGACCTAGAGACAAGCGAGTCCAAGGGATCCAGCTGGCCCCAAGACGAGTGGGTCTAATTGATCTAGTTAGCCCAGAGATGAGTGGGTCTATGTTTTCTAGCTGTCCACAGAGATGAGTGGCTTTCAGTGATCCCACTGGCCCAGGTGATGAGAGATCCTAGATGATAAATCCCTCAGTAGTACGAATGTTCATAGTTGCGACTGATATTTTTTTTCCTATACTTTTAGTTATACCTGGTTTGAGCTGTGTTTGTTGTGTGGTCTTGGTTTGTGATATTCCCTTTGTGGCTTGGGGTACCTACTGATTATTGTGTTACTCAACCCTGAATGGGCTTCACCCGCATGTGTTGTGTCTCGTTCCGACAATTGATGCTTTGACAGAGACCTTGGTGGTCTAGGACTAGGTGGTGCTTAATGAGATGGTACAGACAGGCGTACTTCTACTGCCACATGTAGCTACCCTTCACCAATCCTTTTAGGTGGGGTCTCGAGATAATGGACCATGGCTGTTTTACTTTCTTTTTTGGTTTTGGGATTGTATTCTGGCGCCACTGTATATTCTGTTATACTGTACTCTCAGTAGTTTTGTCATTAATAGTTTTGGTTTACTTTTTGTTTACCTTCCACAGTTTGATCTTTGTGTGTGTGTACAAGTTTAATGGAAAATGCCTTCCCATGAATATTTATAAACTTCCAATTTCTATAAATAACACTTCATTTTTTATGAAATTTGAATCCTCCAAATTCTTCCTTGTTATAAGAAATAAGACTCTCTAACTCTTAAGGACACCTTGTATTAACTATTCAAACTATTCCCAATATGGATCTATATAATGTGTTCCCTCAATCTATCTATTCAACCAGATTCATCTTCATCCCCAATAAAAAGTCTTATTGTCTATGTACACCATGACAGTATCATTATGAAAGCCTTATATAGAACATAATCTATAGTCAATCCTTATGTACCTATCTCATGTCAATATGAAAAATCTAAGAACCCCAATACAGTGTTTTAGAACATTTCTCCACCACACTCAAAGGATTCTAGAATCATATTCACTCACTAAGTCCTCCTTTTATTGAACTTAGGGAGAAGTTTATGAAGAAATGAAAAAGAGAAAAAGTTTTAGGGGTCTACCAAAAGGTCTTGACAATAGTTAATTAATTCTCATTATTCCCCTTAAGATAAGAAAATTTTGGAGAACTATATATATCCATTTTTAAGATTTTGGTTCAGAAATGTGATGAAAAATAGTACTTATGAAAAAATGTCCCATGATCATTCTTTCAAACATGCCAAATATTTTGTTATGTTGATGGATATACATATACCCATTTTTGATCCATGCCTAAAGAAGAAAATAAATAATTTCAACATTTGTATTCTTAATTATGAATGATATTTTTATTCAGTAGTTGGATGATCTGAAATATCTTGACATCACCTTTCAAAATCATTATAAGTTATTATGTGATGGATATTCAAAATAGATGAGAGAAAATTAATTAAAATAGTCCAAAGTTGTATTCACTCATCAAAAGGGGACAATAGAGGAACATACAGAAACAATATTCTCTCTTTTATGTTAATGAGTGAAGGGAATCAAATAAAATATATACAATAATCATTGATTTTTTAAAAAAAATAAACTAGAGCCCGGTGATAAGCATTGAGGGATAGCTCAAGATTATATCTCTGGTCATATTTCACTTCATCCAATGGGCATGTTTTCTTAACATAAGCATATGTATCCTATATTTTTTTCTAATGGATTCAACCTCATGTTTTCCAAGGATAAGTTTTCTTTCACACTGACTAAATGAGTGTAATATCCTCAAATATCTATAGTCTTTAAAATGATCTAATCATGGAGTTTCATTAATTTATAAACTAAATGATGCATCTTCATGACAATATCATTCAAATATTTGGAAAGAAGGTTGGAAAGATTAAATTGAATGAGATTAAATTTACATGATTCCAATAATAGTGACTCGGGTTTTGACCCGTAAGACATTGGAATATTCCTAATAATATTTTCTAAGTCATTTGGTGAGTGGGTATAGGATTTCGGGGCTTGGAGATCCCTGGCGCACTTATATAAAAAATAATAAAGATATTTTTTCATGTGTGTGTAGTTTCTATTGTAATGTTTAATAACTCCTGAGTGGAGTCTCAGATCAGAATTCAAAGACTGTGGATGAGTTCAAAACATCATGTTTACCCTAGGCATGATATAAAGTTTTCTTCACCAGATGCATGATTAAGGATGAGTTAGTGGGGAATTTAGTGGGAAGATTATTAATTAAATGAAATTTTAATTAATAAAATTAAACAAAAACCTACACCCACCCTATACCACCCTTAGTGCACACAAAAAATAAGATGTGTCACACCTCCTATCCCCCTTTAGAGAAATGGTGAACCAAGGCCAAATCGAAGCAACAAGGTGCTTCCTTTCATCTTTTTTGATTCCAATCATCATCAGATCGAGGCACAACATGATCCAGGCATCATTACACACGTGAATATTCAACATTTAATCCTTGAGGTAGGAATATTTAATTTTTGGTTATGATCCCTTTTTTAGGCATTATTTTAAGGTTGTAGATCCTTATTGAAATTTCTAGTGATCCCTTCTAGGTTGATCAGTTGGTTTTCGGCGAAACTGTGGTGAATCAGGTGACTCATAGGGTAATTTTTAACTAGAATAATCGTCTTAATGGCATGTAGTCTAGTGGAAACTCTCTGGGTTAATCCCTTTTGGGGAAGAAGATGAATTTTGGGGACTAAACACCATGTATCGTAGTTACACACTATGTAGTGACCCCATGTCGTGGGGCCAGGGGACATGGCTAGGGTAATCCTATAATAGTTCAAGGCTCTGTAAAACTATATGGACAATGTACATAGACATGGGTTGATAGAGATAGGCATGGAAAAATGACACATCCAAGTAATAATTTAACATAAACATGCCATGTAGTATGGGATGCATGGAGTGTGAGGGACATGGATGGCCAGGCCGTGTGGAGGAAGAACACAGTTAGGGGGCCATGTAATGTATGACAAGTCAATTATGGGTTTTACACACTATGTATTCCTACAAGACTAGGAAAGCTATGTAAGTTGGATACCTGACAAGGTGCTCAGGCCAGTTTACACTCCTTCTGTAACCTAGTGCACAATGTGTACTCCTTTGAGATTTTCTTGAGAACATCTTTCTTATTTTTCTCCTTCTATAAACTCAAATTACAACTTGTGAGTATTCTATACTGGATTTTTTCACATGGAACAAAATAGTGGCCTCCATAGTGGCCTACAAGATATGATGTGGTGTGATTTGATCAAGATGCTTTAGCAGGGGTACTTAACCTTGGGTTATGATCTGGGTGGATAACTGGGTTGACATTGAGATCAGTACCATTCCCTTTTCACCTTAGAATATTTGTTCCATAGAATATTTAGTCTGGTAGAGTAGGGATCCCATATTGTACTATGGTGTGGGTACCCTACGCAAGGGAGAGTTTTAATGTGAGGTATGATAAGCATAAAACTACTTTCAGCAATACTTGACCGATATTGGAGATCAGTGGTGTTTTTTATTGAGATATGTTGGGACTAGTACTCCCCTATGGAATTAGGGCATGGGTTTCCCTTACCTATCTTCTTTGGTAGAGAGAGGACTCCCCACGTCATGGGTGCAGGTTCTCTACCCATGTGGTAGTTATTCGAGTATGGTTCTCCCATGTCTGACCAGAGCAAGAGTTCCTCGTATCATTAATATAGTTGGAGACATTTATCCCTTATTATATCAAGTTGAGGTCCCTCTATACTTTTTTTTCCAGATAGAGTAGCTACTCCACTTTCATACCCGGGTGTAGTTCCTCTATCTATGGAGACGGTACTCCAATTTTGTGTCATGGAACAAGTCCTCCATATGTGATGTTTAGATAGAGTGGGTACTCCCCTACCATGTCAGGGTGTGGGTCCTCTATCATATGAGTCAAAACTCCCCTGTTGTTTTAGGTTGTGGGCCCTCCAAACATGTTATTCTGCTGGAGTTGGTACTCCCCTATCATACCAGGGAGCAGGTCCTCTAGCCAGGGGTTCGTACTCCCCTATCATGTCAAGGTTTGGTTCCCCTATAGTAATTGTGATGGTAGAGTGGTACTCCTCTTTCATAACAAGGTGTGGGTCTTCTACGAACATAGTGGCACTCCCCTATGATACTAATGTCTGGGTCCTCATCTATAGAGTAGTACTCCCCCGTCTTCAAGTAATAATGGGGGGCAGGTCCTCTATTAGGGCTAGAGCTCCCTCATATATTAAGTATAGTTACGAGGAGTGGTCCCTTCCACTAGTTATGTGAGATATCTGGTTATGAGTTATATCGCCCTCAATTGTTTGAGGTGCAGGCCACACAATAATGGAGTGACATAGGTTTCATGGGATTGTTAGGAGCTAGTACTACCTCAACTGTAAGGATGTGGTGAGATGAAGTTCCCTCTATTCTCTCTTATTAAAGATGATGAACATGGTTCATAGTCATGAAAAGTGTTCCCTAAAATATGTGTAGTGGTGCGGAGAATGACTATCCACTTAGGTTATCACAACCTTCCATAGGTCATGGGTTGGAAAAGGTATGACCTTTAGTGATGGAACTGGAGTTTGACCTTGTGATTTGTTCCCGATGAAGTTTATCTACTAGACATGTACTATCTAGGATAGATGAGATCATGGAATGTGTTCTCATAGTTTTGTGATAACTTTAGATCCTTGAGTAGAATCCTATAACTGGATATGAGGTCAGAACCTCATAAAACTTGGAGTATCAGATGGGTTATCTTGGTATTCCAAGGAGTCCTTGTGGTGTTATCACATGTTTGGGTTGACACCCCTTATGGAATGAACTGACACGTCTTATATACCCTAGGATGTTGTTTGAGTTGGAGTTTATCTATATATTGGGTTCCATCTGGCTTGGTCGAGTGGACTTTGGTATTTCATTTTCTCACCTTTCTTTTTGGGTTTTTGGGGTGACTGCTGAGTACTGTTATAATCCACCATGCATGGGATTTTCCTAATTTTTTCGGTCATATACAGAGCATAGGGCTTTTGATAGATTCCCTAGTGGAACTGCGGTACGTAGAGGTTAGTGAGATATAGATATTGGAGTTTTTTTACTGAAGTTGGGTCTATAATGACCTATACTTTACATACATTATTATTGCATCAAAATTGAAAGCACACTTATTACAACATATAACAAAACCATGAAAGGACCGTATAGGTATCGTGTCTTTAGAAACTGGGATACAAAAACAACTAGTTCATAAAGAATCTACATTGTCTCCCATTTATTTCATCATATCTATAGTCCCTTTTGGCATATCTTACTTAATAACCTTCTTCCTGACCTGGGGAAAGAAAACATACAAAAGTGTGAGGTCAAATGCTCAATAAGGGTAAATAATAGAAATATCAATCACATCATATTCATAAGAACAAAACATTTTGGAAATCTTAAGCTGCAAAAGAGATCATAATTTCATAACATGGGATAAATCATAGTAGTGAAATATAATCCCAATAAACATAACATAAAAATGAAATTTTGTGGCATACACACATAATCATAGAGAATCATTTCTTAGTATTCAAGACTCATAGCCAAGACTATCTTAGCGGACAAAGTCCGTTTCTGAACCGAGTTCACTCCTCATTTCAGTCCTGTTTCACTAAACCAGTTTAACCTGCCATTCCAGCCATGTCTATCTCATGAGATATAAATCTTTACCCAATTCATTGGATGGAGATATAGGTCTCACCCATCTCCTAATGATACCATTCTTATGTGTGCCACAAAATCATAAATCATACATCATTGCATAACCCATGTAATAAAAATGGGATTCTTATACATCATGCCATCATAACATAAATCATATAAGATAAAAGGACATCATAAAAATAATTCCATCATAACATAATCAAATCAATGTAAAAATAAGGATAGAAACATAACCCTATATTATGGAAAATATTTTTGATAAAACACTTCAACTCCATTCTTGACGAAAATATCCTTTCTACTTCAAAAACACTTTTCCTTTCTTAACAAGTCATACAATTTTAAACTAAAAGAAGTCGATTAAAAATAAACTTGAAAACTTTTAAAGGAATATTCTTGAAATAATGTTTTAAAAATTCATTCATGCCGTATAAGTTAAATAACATTCTTCTCGTACTTATGTTGGAAATGTCAAAAAGTACCTCCTATGAAAAATGACAAAAGATTCCTTTCATATCTTTTACTAAAAACTCACTGAAGGGTAAAATTGGATTTAAAAAATTGTAGGTGGATGGAAATAATATTACATATTGAGGAAACATGGATGTGGATGATAAATATTCCCTAGTAAATTCTGAAGTATAAACAATCTCGGATAAAAAGAGATTGTGATATTTTCCCTTACCTTAGGTCGGATTTGCTTCGTAAGTGTCCAAACCTCCTATATCATGATTTAAATAATGTCATTGACTTATTACAGAATCATAAATATTTTTATGATATCATATATGGTCATATTCTTAGCTTCTTATTAGTAATAATTCATTGTTACTTGTTATTCGGGTGTTTATTTCTTTTTGTTCTTATGCGTGTTTTTTCGAATAAATTCTTATTCTTATTTTTATGTTATAGATACCTCATTTAAAGAATGTTATTATTGTAATATATATCATATTAATTCATTAAATTCATTTATATAATCATTATGCAATGAAGATCATGTAGAACAAGTCGCATCACATCGTGGAGACGGTATTTTGTACGTACGCACAAGCGATGATATCATTCCCATGATTGTTTAATTGTATTGGAGTGTATGTATACTATTTCAGAATCAATAACACTTTAAAATAATCATATATAGTTATTTATTTGCACCATTATACCAATCCAAGTAAGGTGGTGGTGGAAAATAGATCACACCATGACGTGGAGACGATATTCCGTACGTATGCACGTGCGGTGATTTCATTTTCCGTAGGATGGATAGAGGGTGAAATATGGTTATTTCATACTTATAATAACATATCAGTATTTATGTGATACTTATGTTATTACTTCATAATGAAAAAACTAAAGAATAATAAGTGGAAGAAGAAATAATGTTGAAAGAATCAGTAACGGACATTAACTCTTCTTTGAAGCGCCTCTTTGAGACCTCCTTTTAGGGCACTGAAATTTGTCTTTGAAGAAGACCAGGACCTATATGATGTTTCTAGGGAAGTGGAGAAAAGAATTTGTCAGGGGTTGGTCGAGTTTGAAGGCTCAAAGTGGTGTGAGGAAGAGAGGGAGGAGGTGCCCTTTTATAAGGGAGAAGAGGGGCACCTTTGGAAAGCCTAAAAATATTATTTTATTATAAAGTCATATTCGGTTTTAAATAGCTCCAAATTGATTTATTTCTAAGCTAAGGTGGGGATGGGTCTAAATACTCTCATCCAATAGAATTTTGACAAGTTTATGGTTCTATTTTAACCTTATCATTTAGATTTAACTTTAAGTTAGTTAATATAACCTTTACCGTGTCTTCTTGTTTTCTTTCACAATAATGTTAATAAACTTACCATAACAAGTCAAAAGAACCCGAAGTTGTTTATTATTAATATATATAACCATATCTAAGTTATTTTGCTGAACCATAGATTTTTAGGAATAAAATAAGAATTAATTATATAATATTTGTTTTAAAAACCATTTTAGGTCAATTTTGATACTATTTGGTAATTGATTTTTGTGAAACACATAATAGAAATATTATTTCAAAAAAAGTTAATTACATCAATAATAACTTTTCATATTGTTTCGCACGGATTTTGGGGATGACCTCCTGGACGGGAGATTCAAACGTTCCGATCGGTTTCTAACGGGTTTGTTCGTAGAACCGGAAACATCCAATGATTCCACATCCGTTTGGACCTACTTTCCAAAGGTAGGTGCTCATTAGTTTGTGGACTAAGGAGGCTTAGGAATTTTCATTGGTCGAGAGGATGGGAGGTCGGACTCATCCCACCTTTTTGAGGGGAATTATTTTCTACTCCGGGACTCTCTTTATAGATTTAAGTTATGTTCGTGAATCCTTATTACATTACCAAGTATAAAATGAGCTTTCCTTAAGTTTTAACAATCAATGATTAAATATGCAAGAAATTTAGAGAATACTTTATATGTATTCGAGGTTTTTCATCAATAGAGAATCATCTGTATCTATTTAGAGATTCTTGGTCAATGGTATCCTTCGAAACATTTATAAAATTCTCTTGGTCATTATGATGACCGGGCTGGTTTTAAAGCCACTCAGTGAGGCACTTGAAGTTTATCGTCATTCAGAAAGACATGGATTATTTCAAAGTTGGGATCGAACCCATAAATGGGCTACCTACGTATCCTTTGTTTTGGAAAAGGATTCATAACCCACGTAGTTCGAGAAATGGAGTATGATGTTTATGATTGACGGCTCAAAGAAGAATGTCATAATTACTTTTACACTCTAAGCTCACGTGAGTCATGCTCGGTGTGAGAAACAAGAGGTATTGGTAAAAATTAGACAATTGTGCCATGAAAGATGAAATCATAAGAAATTGTTTGGGGCTTATGTATGTATGACTGCCCAAATAGATGAAGGTTTTAGGATTTACTTTTAGGGAGAAAATCCAAGAACAGGGTCCATAAAGGTATATGTGCTTTATGGAGATTTGAATACTCTAATCTTGGGTATTACTCCTAAAAAAGAAACCCAAATCAAGGGTAAATTATGACTGGTTAAGAGAAATTTAACGGGGGCTTGGGGCTTACTCCTGAAAAGGAAGCCCAAGATTATGACTGAGTCTTATTCCTGAAAAGGAGACCCAGGTTAAGGGACTTGGGGCTTACTTCTGAAAAGGAAGCCCAAGATTATGACTGAGTCTTATTCCTGAAAAGGAGACCCAGGTTAGGGATTAAGGTTTGGGGCTTACTCCCCAGGAGGATGCCCACATTTGAGATTGGGGCTTACTCCTAAGAAGGATGCCCACATTTGAGATTGGGGCTTACTCCTAAGAAGGATTCCCACATTTGAGATTAGGGCTTACTCTTAAGAAGGATGCCCACATTTGATATTGGGGCTTACTCCTAAGAAGGATGCCCACATTTGAGATTGGGGCTTACTCCTTAGAAGGATGCCCACATTTGTGATTGGGGCTTACTCCTAAGAAGGATGCCCAGATCAAAGGATTTATAACTGGGGATTATTCCTGAAAAGGAGACCCAGGTTAGGATTCTCCCCTCTTAAAAGATGAGGTTGAATGAATGAACTCTCCATATTTAGTGACATAATGATATTTAAATCTCTATAATTTGAGAGATATTCCATAGAATTCCTTTCAGATAAGGAAGTAAAATCAATAAATCATGCCATAAATGGATTTGAAGAGTGTCTTGAAGACTGAATCTTGAAAAGGAAAGGTGTGATGGCTTAAGAAGGGTAAAATGGGCAAGATAGGCACCCAAAAAAGGTAGGGGCGCGCAAGTCTTGAAAGGCGCGCAAGTATTGCAGCGGCGCACAAGTATTGGTGCGGCGCGCAAGTATTGGTCGCGCAAGTATACTTGCGCGACATGAGGGGTACATGCGCGATTCTCAAATACCATTAGAATATTTGAGCGACTCTTTATAAATCCCTTTAGAATCCTCTTTAGGTTCATCCAAAAAAGGGACGCGCAAGTTATATTGAAGGAATAAGGTGGCGCGCAAGTGTTGATGAGTTTCAACACTTAGGCCTTCCTTCTTCTCTTTAAATCTTCCGTTCTAGGTAAGAAATTACCTTAGAAGTGTTCCAGAAGCTTTGAGAAGAGACTTGGGCATCGGGAGCTTCAATTCGAGTTTCTGGAAAAAGATCCTCTCGAATGGGGGGCCCACAGGGTCTATTTATAGGCAGGAGAAGACCCCGGGCGGTTACCGGGCGGTTACCACTTAGGTCGCGCAAGTCACTTGCGCGACCAAGGTCGTCGCGCAAGTACACTTGCGCGACAGTTAGATAACTTGCGCGGTGAAGTTTCTATTGATCCTTTCTTCCTGCCTTTGATGATTTTTGATATTTTCTTCAAAGGATGAATCACTTTGAGCTCGGATATTCCCTTTTCCGATATGTAGATTCTGTGATGAAAGGAGCGTCAACAAAAGTCCCCCCTCAGAGTTGGATCCGGAGAAAAAAAGAGGATTGGACTCTGAGGAAATCGAATCCCTCCAAAGGAAAAGGGAGGCGCGCAAGTCTTCAGTGCACAGAGGGCGGCGTGCAAGTTTTCATCGCGCAGGTCTTAAGCGCTCTGAGTACAGCGCGCAGATAGGCTTTCTGGCCTATAAATACACGGCCTCACCTCCGTAAAAGTATCCGGATTTCCGGACTTCATACCTTCTCGAGCTCTCACCGCGCAGGTCACCTAAGCCGCGCAAGTCTGCTATGTTTTCCACTGTTTTCCTTGATGTCGCGCTCCTGTAAAGGTATTCATACTTGTGCGGTTTATACTTGCGCGTCAAAAACTAGCGCGACACACGAATACTTTCGTGCCATGTTTAGACTTGCGCGCCTTAATGCCTTAGCCATTTTTTCAAATTTCTTCACAAATTTATGAAAAATAAACCCATTTAAGAGTTAGTTTATTCATCTTTTGTGCAGATTCAGTGGTTCCCAAGGGAATTGGAATGGCTGATGAACTATCTAGCAAGTGGATTGATGACATGACGAACATCATTGTCCATGATTACTATGATATCTGCAACAGCACTCTCCCAGATTTGGCTATGTACTTGAAGAAATATCATCCTAATTTTCCATGGAGCATCCATCTGCCTCTGTGTGGTCATGGTCATCTGCAAGGAGTCAATGTTCCATATGCAAACAATTATACACCTGAGATGCAGTTGCACTGCTACTCCTCTATTTCGGTTATGCTGTACATTAAGAGGAACAACAATGCTGTGAACTATCAAGTTCTTTCTCTATGCCATTTCCTTGCAGATATGAAAATGGGAAACCCATGGGCTGAAATGTTTTCCACTAATGATTGGTGGGGAGAAGAAAAACATGGTATTAGAACAATATCTGAAAAGATTACTCTCTCCAAATGGCTCTTTACTTCCAATGCTCCATTCTCAAATCCATGTATCCATATTTCAAACCTCTTGGACAAAAACAGAGTCACTGTTTGATCAGCAGGAAATTTTCTCAAACCGCACTCAAGAACATCTTTTTACAATTGTTCCAAGAAGAGCTGGTATCACTGTATCTCTTTTTTTATCCAGTTGAATGAATGAATTTCAGGTGGTTGCTGATGAAGCTCGGTATGTCGTAAATCAAAGAAGTGTTATGTTGAAAGCCTCTTGTAATTCTTGAAAAAGAGAAGATACTCCAGTCTGTGGATGTCCTTCTAACTCTTGTGTATCAATCAAAAACACTTTCATCTTCAATCATTTGTACCTGCATTCTTTCACTACCTGCTTCAAATTTACATAAGCCAATGGTCCTAGTAAGCATAGTTTGATTTCTACTAGGATTATTACAAATAACCCTAAAAACTTTGAATCTTTTAATTGCTCAATATTACCTAAATCATACAAAAATGTATATTTAGTGAGCTGGAACGTGACTTTTATTCATAGTTCCTTTGTCTTTTGTGGGTAGTTTAAAGTCATGCATGCCGGACATAAAGGGGCTAATGTTTAAGGACGAAATAGCTTTGACCAAAATGGATTAAAATTGATTCAATTCTTTGACAATTTATCTGAAAACATATTACCATACTCAAGTATGAGAGAAAAAATGTAAACCATGGCTTATGAATATTTGAATCTGAGGAATGATATGAAAAAGAGCTTAAAAGGCATTAGAAGAAGTAGTTTCCAAGAATGAAGTTACTATTATTTAACAAAACCCGTTAGGGGGTTGAAATATGCAGGGCCACCTAAGGGCATTGGCTGCATTGTAAAATAAATAGCATCTTTCGGCTGACAAGTCTGTTATGTGGACTGTTTATGCAAGGCCACCTATGGGCACGTGCTGCATAGTCTGGAAAAAGAACTCCCAGAAATTTACTTTCCTAGTGCTAAAAGCCAATGAATGTTTATGGAGATTAAAATTTTCTAAAGTATAGAGTTTGTTGTATGGAAAGAGGTACTTGAATATGGAAAAGATATTTCCGAACAAGAATATCGAAGAACTGGATGAACATCACTCCTATGAAGGTCTGACCCAAACGTAGGGAAGAAGAATAAACCATAGACTTGAATACTTTCAGATCATGAAAAAGGATATGGGACAAATATGTTAAGGATGGCTATTTTTTGTGGATCCCTACATACTGTCGTTTAAGACAAATAAGGACAAAAGAGGCATTCTTCCCAAGAATGAAGTTACTATTATTTAACAAAACCCATTAGGGGGATGAAATATGCAGGGCCACCTAAGGGCATTGGCTGCATGGTCAAATAAATAGCATCTTTTGGCTGACAAGTCTGTTATGTGGACTGTTTATGCAAGGCCACCTATGGGCACGTGCTGCATAGTCAGGCAAAAGAATTCTCAGAAGTTTGACATTTTTGTGATTAGAAGTCATGAAAAGGGTTATGAAGATTTGAAAATATTTAAGGTTAGGATTATAACACATAAATATGGGTATTGTCCAATGTATATAGAGATACATAGGTCAATGATAACCATAATCATGTTGTGGCTGGGTCCTGAAAACTTGGACTTCACTACGTATCTCATAAGAATGAGAATCAAGCCATACGTAGTTCTTGAAATGCAGTTTAATGTCGTGTAGGACGAAAGTATGAGTGATCTTAGTTTAGGGTCATAGAATTCGGACCATAATAATGAATACACAGTGTGTGTTTTCATGAGGACTTCTCAGCCAAGGGACTGAAAGTGAAATTTGGGGTTAGGCCCAAAAGACTTGGGACTGGATTCGAGGGACACTCGAATGTTCCTACCTATCCCATAAGGATGGGAATCAAGTCCACGTAGTTCTAGAACTACCCTTTGTACAAATTTGGTTCGTATATGTGAAGGGTGAAAGGGGACTTTAGTGCAATGATGGTTTAACCTAAGATAAAAAGTTTAGGCATTACCATGTATGCACGTAGTCTTTTGAAATGAAACATGATTGAAACAATCAATGTCAATAATGGTTCCTTCTCAAATGAGGAAATCAAAGAATATTTTAGTTTATTGTCGTACCGGACAAAAGTGTTGTATAGTTTAACGTCATATAACAAGGACGAAAGTGAATCAATGTAAAGATATTGATTATAGGGGCGGTTTCACGAATCAACATCATATGAGATGGTGGTGAACCGATGTGAAGAGATTGTTTTTTGGGCTTGAACCCTGGGAGGTTGCCTACATACCCAGCCTGGAGGGCAAGGATCAAAGTCCGTGTAGTTCAATTAAAGAATGATTTAATGATCAAGTTGTTCTTGGGGACAACGATCTAATTAAAATGTTGTTGGGACTTACACATGGTTAGGGGCCCAAAGAGAGTGTTATGGTTAAGGTTTTCTCTAAGCTCACGTGAGTCTTACTCGGTGTGAGAAACAAGAGGTAATAACAACCTTAACGATGCACAATTTAATGTCATGTAGGACATAAAAAAGGGACTATGCAATTTAAAGTCTTGCAGTTAGGACTATTGGTGCTGCACAGTTTAGTGTCATGTAGGAGGGAAAAAATAACAGTTTAATGTCATGTAGGACATATTAAGGACTTTCTGTACATTTTAGTGTCATGTAGTTAGGACGATGGGGACAATACAGTTTAACGTCATATTGGACGAAAGTGTGAATAGTTTAAGGTCATATTCATTGACCGTGGATGGTGCGGTTTAATTTCATGCTGGACCTTTGATGATTATATAGTTTAACGTCTTTTTGGACGTGAGGGGCTTTTATACAGTTTAGCGTCATGTAGTTTAGGACGTCACAGTTTAACGTCTTGCTGGACATAAGGGATTTGAAAATAGTTTATGGTCATATACATGGACCAAGGATGATGCAGTTTAAGGTCATGCTGGACGGTTCATGAAACTTTTTCATAGTTTAATGTCATGTGGGACGAAGTTTGCAGTTTAAAGTCATAATAAACCATTTCTATATAGTTTTAATGTCATATAGCAAGGAAGAACTGGTGTTGTACAGTTTAAAGTCATGTAGCTAGGACTAAGGTGAACCAATACGAGGATATTAGTTCGGGGGACTTTTTTACAGTTTATCGTCATGCTGGACGTTGGAAGTGCCACACAGTTTAATGTCATGTTGATAGGACATAATATAGTTTAATGTCATCTCGGACAAAATATAGTTTAATGTCATCTCGGACAAAATATAGTTTAATGTCATCTCGGACAGAATACCACGAACCAATGTGATTGTTCTGGATCTGGGAACAATATTTTGTGTTTATACAAAATACTTCTTCAGAAATCTGGCATTAGTTGGAGTCGTGATGTGTTCTCCATCCATTGAGATTAGAGAATACGCTCCATTAGAGTAGACCTTATGTATTGAATAAGGTACTTCCCATTTTGGTTCAAGTTTGGGAGGCTTCTTTCCTGGTTTCATTGGTTCTCTGAGAACCAATACCAATTCTCCCTGAATAAATGATCGAAGATGAACTTTTTTGTTAAAAGCTCGTGCTATTCGATTCTGATAGATTTCCAAGTGGTGCAAAGTGCCCATTCTTTTCTCATCAAATTGTTCCAATTCATTCAACCGCTTTTGGGATTGCTCATCTGTAGATAACTTATCACAAATGGCTATTCTGAGCGAGGGAAATTGAACTTCAATTGGCAAGACTGCTTCTGTTCCATATACCAATGAATATGGAGTTGACCACGTTGCATTGCGAGTGGTAGTCCGATAAGCCCATAAAGCATGAAAGAGTTTATCAGGCCATGACCTCTTATCTTTATCCACCATCTTTTGTAGTATATTTGAAAGAGTCTTGTTGAAGGCTTCTATCTGGCCATTAGCCGCTGCATGATATCGAGATGAATGGTTGGACTTAATGTTGTATTCTTGATACAATTTATTTACCTCAGAAGAACAGAAGTTGGTGCCGTTATCTGTCAATATGGTATGAGGGACACCAAATCTACTAATGATGTTAGACTTGATGAAACTAACAATGCATTTAGAACTGACTTCTTTGAGAGGTAATGCCTCTGCCCATTTGGAAAAGAAATCAGTAGCAGTAAGAATGTACTTAAACTGCTTGGCCGTAGCTAAAGGGTAAGGTCCCACCACATCCATTCCCCATGTGGAAAATGGCCATGATTATTTAGCTGTATGAAGAAACTCTAGAGGTTTATTAATGAAGTTGGCATATACTTGGCATGAATGACACTTCTTTGTAAAATTAACACAATCTTGTATCATTAAAGGCCAAAAGTATCCAAGCCTTCGAATTTTATCAGATAGTCTATGTCCAGACTGGTGGGCACCACAGACTTCTGCATGTACTTATTTTATGACAGCCATTGTCTCTTCACCATAAATACATCTGAAGAGAACTCCATCAAAACCACGTTTGTAGAGAATTTTCTCGAGGTGGTTTGGGCTATCATAAAGAGTAAAATTGACCACACGTCGCCGAATTTGTTCTTTCTCGGCTCTATCAGGTGGAAGTGTTCCATTTTGAAGGTATTCCCTGATAGGTGACATCCATCCTGTAGTATGACCATAAGATTCAGGAATGGGACTAATTTCATTAATTTCCTCTGTTCTGACTTGAACATAAGGTGAAATTGCACGACGGTGGGCAATACAGATGGTTGTCTCGTCCTGATTTAGATCTGCTAAAGCTGTAGCTATATTAGCCAGTGCATCAGCTTGAGAATTTTGTGATCTTGGGACATAAGAAAATGTCGGTTCTGAAGGGAATTCTGACATTAACTCTCTGACATAATCATACAAAGGGATTAATTCTTCTTTTCTAATGGCATAATCCCCATTGACTTGTTTGATTACCAGGTCTGAATCACCTTTGACCTTTAAGTGATTCACTTGTGCTTGAAGCGCTAACTCCAAGCCTGTAATGAGAGCTTGGTATTCAGCTTCATTATTGGTACCACATTCCCACAACAAAAAGTAATAAGGTAACACTGCCTTATCTGGAGAAATGAGCACAATTCCTAAACCAACTTTGTTGAATTTAGTAGTTTCCATTTTTCTTCCCTGTTGGACTTCTAGAAGCACCATCAAAATACATTTCCCATGTTTGAGGACTCTCTTGAATAGAGAAAACTTCCTCATCATGGAATTCGATATCTGAATACGTGTCTTCCACTGAAGGATGTTCAGCCAGGAAATCAGCCAGAGCTTGGCCCTTAATTGCCTTTTGAGACACATACTGAATGTCGAACTGCTGTAGAATAACCGCCCACCTTACCAGACGTCCTGTAAGCATTGGACGACTAAGGATGAATTTGAGCGGATTATTACGAGATACCAATTGGACCTCATGATGTTGCAGGTAGTGTCTCAGTTTCTGAACTGCAAAGATTAATGCTAGGTAGCACTTTTCAATACTTGAATACCGGGTTTCTGCTTCAAGAATAGTTCTACTGAGATAGTAGAGACTATTTTCATTCCCAGCATCATTCTTTTGAGCGAGAAAGGCACCCAATGATCGCTCTAAAGCTGTCACATAGAGGATAAGCGGTCTACCCTCAACAGGTGGCATGAGTACTGGTGGACTCAAGAGGTATTTCTTGAGAACCTCAAATGCTTCTTAACATTCTTCAGTCCACTGGTAAGTGACTCCTTTCTTCAATAATTTGGTAAAAGGTAAACTTTTGCCTGCCAAATTGGCGATGAAACGCCGAATATAGGCTAAGTGTCCTTGAAGTCCTCTTAATTTTTTCAAATCTTGAGGAGGTGACATACCAAGGATTGATTTGGTCTTCTCAGGATTGACTTAAATACCACGATGGCGTACAACAAAGCTGAGGAATTTTCCTGAGGTTACCCCAAAAGCACATTTTAAGGGGTTCATCTTCAAATTATGTTGTCGAAGCTTGTGGAATATGACTTTCAAATCATCCAAGTGATTAGAACGTTGTTTGGATTTAAACATCAAATCATCTACATAGCATTCAACAAACTTCCTTAAAAGAGGTTTGAAGATACGATGCATGGCGCGTTGATATGTTGCACCTGCATTCTTTAAACCAAAGGGCATCACCCGGTAACAAAACACACCTTAAGGAGCTCTGAAGGCTGTATATTCCTCATCTTCTGGGGCCATTCGGATCTGATTATATCCAGAATATCCATCCATGAAAGAAAGTACTTCATAGCCAGCCATCGCATCAATTAAGAGTTCTGTAATCGGAACTGGGAAATCATCTTTAGGACAATACCGATTAAGATCTCTGAAATCGATGCAAAACCTAATTTGTCTGTTCTTCTTCTTTACAGGGACAATATTAGCCAACCACTTGGGATATTGAACTTCTCTGAAGAAGTTGTCTTTGATCAGCTTATCCACTTCAGCTTCAATTTTGGAAGCATAGGTTGGGTGTGTTCTTCTCGCGGCTTGTTTAAAACCTCGATGTTCTTTTGGTAAACCCAAATGATGAGTAGCAACATCAGGATCAAGACCAGGCATTTCTGTATAATTCCAAGCAAAAATATCTTTATTTTTATTTATAAAAGAAATATACATATCTTTCTCTTCAAGGGTCATGGCCGCACTAAATAAAGTGGGGCGTGGATCTTTCTCTGTACCCAGATTTACTTCTCTGAGTTCATCCACAGTGGTAGAGATACCCTCTTCAAATACTGGAGGAGCATCTCTAAGATCTTCCTCTTCCTCTTCATCATGTGTTATTTCTTCCGTTTCTACTTGCAAAGTATATGAAAAAACGAAATTCTCATGATCATAAGAGATGTCAAAATTTTCACATTTTGAAGAAGAAGCTTCCATTTCCGACCCTATTGATGATAAAGAGTCTTCTTTGGGAATCAAAGAGGAGATGATGGATCGATAATCGACATCATTATTCATCTCTGGTGTTGCTATAACTTCTTCTGGCCTGATTAGAGAAGTATAGACTTGTTGGATTTCAGCAGATGAAATGAAAACGTCACCACTTATGCTTTCATCACTGCTTGGTAAGTTACCAATTTCTCCCATGTTGTCTGGCTCGATTGCTGTAATTGACATTATGGATCTTTCCATAAGAGTATTTTTATTTGGGCCTATTTTGTCAATTTGACTGATAGGTAACACATAATCTGTACTCACATGTGAAAATGGATTTATTGGAATTTTTTCCAAACCATATGGAGCATTAATTTTGGTAATTTCCTACATTGTAGATTTTTCTCTTCCTTTCATGTGATAAAATTCCCCCTCAATGTATTGAGACTCACATGTCTTGAACGGGGCCTTATCACCATACAATGTTCCAGCTTGACCATCGAAACATTATTTGAGACATTGATGGTATGATGAAGGAATAGCTGCATGCTGATGTAGCCAGGGTCTTCCAAGCAAGATATTGAAAGCTGAGTCTTGATCAACAATCATGAAATCCGAATTGGAAACAAGATCTCCAAACTGAGTTCTGAGTGTAACTTCTCCCAGTGGTTCTTGTTCATTTTTATCATTTCCTTGTAACATCATGGAAGAAGGAGATAAATCAGATTCCGTGAGGCCCAATCAACGAAGTGTACGAATGGGCATGAGGTTGACTCCTGAACCATTGTCAATGAAAGCTCTTCGAACATCTATACCATTGACTTTTCCAGATATGTACAAAGGTTTTATGTGCCCATGCACAACATCATCTTCATCTTTATCAGTAAAACATATCACTTCATGGCATTCTGCAGGATTATTCTCTATGTGATAGATTTCAGCTGCAGCAATTTCAGCTTCAAACTCCTGAGGACTTGACAAAGCTTCGATGAGTGCTTCCCGGAGATCTTTTGATATATTCAAAGCATCCAAAATTGATAACTTGGATGGTACTTGGGCCAAGTGTTTCAATATATCATACTTTTGATCTAGAGGTCTGCGTTTCCCAATAGGAATATGCGGTTTAGCAGGTACCTTGGAAGCATATGCTTTGAAAGCTGATGCATCTTGTATTGAAGTTGGCAACATCCATGGTTTTGGAAGATTAGACTGATTAGATCCATTTACTTGCTTAGATAAAGAAGATGGATCCTTTAATCGGTCTTCCAAAATAACTGTGCCAAAACTGAGTTGGCCATTGGTAGAAGAACTTGCTTGTTCTTTTTGAGCTCGCTGAAGGGCTCTACTACGAGTTTCTGCTGCATATACAGTGCTAGCAGGGGTAAAATTCGAGTAGTGGCTTCGGAAAGATCCATGTCTTCCCCTGTATCCTGAACCTCTAGAACTTCCTCGGATTCCCTTATTTGATACAGGGAATTCAGGCTCATCAAGACTGGAATATGGATCTGTTAATTGAATCATATTAACAGAACCAAAGATTAACTCTTCGTCTGATAAAGACTCTGCTTGGTTAGCCTGTTTAGGCTGTTCCGTTTGGTGGGACGGTGCCCGTGGCTTTGAAGTAGATGGCATGAAATCTGCCAGAGTCAAAGACAATTTAGGCTTTGATACATACTCATCTTCTCCTGATTCCTCTTTCTTCTTTGAATTGCGCTGCCTTTTTGAAGATTTGTCTTTTGATGGAGGCTTTACTGCAGCTTTTGTAGGAGACACAATTGGCTTCTTCAATTGTGTTCACAAAATGGAATGGGTCCGATTGATTGTCTTTCTGACCATCCAATCATCATATTTTTTCACAGTTTTGCTTTTGACTTCCTGCCACTCGCCTCCTTCCTCTGGATCTGTAGCGGTAATACACGCTACATGAGCTGAAGAACCCTTCAATTTGACTTGTCCCAAGTCGACCATCTTTTGCAGGAGGTCATTAAAGACAAAACACTCCTGGATGGGATGCCCCAACATTTGATGAAAAGGACAATAATTGGGACGGTCTTCATCTCCTTCCTTGTTTGGCCTCTTGGGCACTGGTAATTGAACCAAATTATTTTCCAGAGCTGCAATGAAGTAACCAGGAACTTGCTCATTTCGGAAAGAGTATGTTTTACTCTTCATATCCTCAAATTGTTTTCGTCGTTGATCTCTTTGATCATTTGGACGAAACGGCCTTTGTTGTTGGCGTTCAGGAGGTGGAGTCCTTCGAGAAGATGAAGGTTTTGAAGTAGATATAGGTACAGGTGCTTGTTTAAGCATAACTATAGCAGTTTCTGCATTACCCATTCTTCTTCCTGGAGCTGATGGAATTATACGAGATTTAACCTTAGCCTGTATAAGGGAATCTTCAATTTGTTGAGCGATTTAAGTAAGGTCTCGAAACCCTCCTGTGTATTTCACAGGGATCAATGGTGTGCGTAATTCGTCACGCAAATTTCCCACACAGATTGGCAACAATTCCTCCTGAGGGAGTGCTAAACTCAAGGAATACGTTAATCCCTTACAATGAGCAATGAAATTAGAGACTCTTTCATTCTCCCGTTGCTTGCAGTTTGTAAGATCGAAAACTGACATTTTTGGCAAAGTTGAGCTAAACTGAAGAAGGAATTTTTGACGAAGATCCTCCCATCCGATGACTGATCGGGATTGCAAGCTTGTATACCAGACAAAAGCTGGTCCTTGCAAGGTTCGCACGAAGTATTTGAGTTTCACTGCTTCTTGCTGCTCTGGAGTTCCCATCATAGGATCACAACAAGACACGTAATGCATCAAATGTTGTTCAGGGTCACTTGATCCATTGAAAGTAGGGAAAACAGGGCTTCCAAAACTGGATGGAGGAGAAATTGAATCTACCCATTCAGGGTAAACATTCTTTTCAGGTTGAACTTGCGCCCGTTTCCCTTCCATAGTTTCTAACCGAGCTATTAATGACTCAATAGTAGTTATTAACTTTTGAGAAAACATCAGGTTGAACTTGGTTTTGGGTAGGTGCAATGAATGGAGCTTGGACAGACGTGGTGGTTGGTGCTGCAACTGATGGTAGTGCTGCCAACCGTTGTTGCGTTTGACCCGTAGGATTAGAACTCTGAGGGTGTACTGATAAAAGAGGATATTCCTGATCCATTTCAGTAGTTACAACAAATTCCTTTGGCTGTCGGACTTCAGCATTCTTAAGAAGAAGACTACTCTGAAGTAGTTCTGCATTCAATCTTCTTAATTCTTTCATTTCTTCCTCTTGTTGTGCAAACCTTTGCTCTAATGAGAGAGATTGACCTCCTTCAGAGGAAGGGTGAGAAGTAACCTGATTCTTTCCTTTCCCCTTATTGGATCCTTTTCGGAGAGGGGGAAGTGGGTTACTTGAAGGAATACCCAGATTTTGGGTAAGCCTTTGATTACGTGTGCGCACACCTTCTTCATTTAGGTCTGTGTGCGCAACTTCTTGAGCAGGAACCTCTTTGTCTGATCCCTCTGATTAAGCCTCATCTAGTGAATCAGCAGCAACGGCATTGATGACATTAATGGATGCATATTTCATGGAATCCTTTCTATCAGCATTTCTGTGATATTGTCTTCTTCCATGTCCATGATGAGACATGACATTCCATTGACTTGATCCCACAGGAACTTCTTGGAGAACCGTCACGTGGATAGAATCTCCTGATAGCTTGGCTCTTCGTTCCTCTTGAGGCTTATTCCCTAATCGAGAGAATACTGACTTTCTCTGAGGGAGGGATTCAGGATTTGAAAAAGTCCCCAGTCCGGTGGACTGGGGATGTTCCTTCTGCTTCCGCTCAACTCCTCGAATCCCATTTGTTGACTCTGAGGGTTGGGTTAGAGAAGTCCCCAGTCTGACAAGCTGGGGTGTCTATTGACATGCTATGTCTGAGATCTTCTTAAAATCTCTCTTGATCTTGCGAATCTTAGTTCGGAAATTAGATGGATGCATTAACCTATATCCACTTTTATCACCTGGTTCAACAGACCGTTGGATGATTTCCGAAACTTCTGTCATTTGATGACGTGTTTGCTCCAGACGAGAGGCTTGTGCAATATTCTCACCTGCTTGATGTAGGAGCAATTCAACAACTTGTTCTCTATATACTTGATTTTGAGAGGAACTAGTTGAAGCATGTTCTTGAGCAAGCTTTTTATTATGAATAAAGCCCATTGACTGTGGCCGGCCATGGGCAATAACATTGCATGAGACCATTTTCGGCGGGCTTTGCTGACCGAAAAGCACTGTGAAATGTAGTGCTCCATGAACACCCCATCCTCTTATATGAACATCAGATGGAGCATTGGCAATTAACTGACGCAATTTTCTTAGTGCGCCAAGGCATGAACATTGAAGGGTTCTTTGTTGATTTTCAGCCTTCGGATACCGAGAGACTGATAGAGATGCCAAATCAATCTGGCGTTGTAACCCTTCTATTATCTTAATATGATTTTCATAATCACCATAAGATAACACTTTCTTCTTCAATTGACAAAGAGTCTTCCATATGTTGAGACGAATATCATGGATTCCATCATCCGTCAACATCTTTGGAATTTCGTACTGGGAGTCAGCCAAAGGCCAAAACATGACTGGTACTTCACCTTTTGCCAGTTTTGTCCTCATGTTCAGCATTTATTCGTTATCATTAAATGAAGATTCTTCTACCTGTTTGGACCAGAGTTGGTGTTTCCTTGTTGCTTCATCGGATTCATCAAGATTGGTAGGGAGATCACTATTCATGCTGGAAGATGAATGACCCAGTGATGGTTTGGAGAATAACCTGAACCCCAGGCTATCTTCTGATGGAGAAAGAGTTTCACCTGCTGATAGTAAAGCATCAGACATGACTGGTTTTACGTTTGAAAGTGCCTCGAGATAGGAGGGATTTCTCCTCACTACATTGCCTTCTGAAGAATTTTCGAGACAACGTGAATCACTACTGCGGAGAGGACTTTCGCAGCGAAGTTCATCACCATGAGAAGGACCGTCATGATGGGTTATAGAAAAAGATGAAATCTCTTGCTCCTTGGTCTTCTGACCACACAGAGGGTTCCTGTGGCTCTCATCTGAAGAAGAAACTTCAAGATTGACCGAACTTTCATTAAGCAAGTCTTCATGAGGAAGTGTCTGTTGAAGACCTTCAGAATTAATGTTCCCGTTATTGGGAACTGAGGGAGTAGAATCTTGAATTCCGACAGATAAAAGGCTGAGGGCTTCAAGAACTCTAGCATCGAGCAAGGCTTGGTTACAGATTGGCCTTTGATCTTCTGACTGTGCTGGGCGGATCTTTTTTTTAGATGCCTTCTTACTCGCTTTAGAAACCACTTGATGATGAAAGTGATTTCTCAGAGCAGGTGTATGTGCCTGATCAGGAAAGTTGGTCAGGTTAGGCTGACGATCTCCACTCAAATCAGGTGTATGTGCCTGACTTGGTTGTCCGTATGATATGGGGGAGTATTCCCCATAACCCTCTTGGACTGGAACAGATATGTGTGTCTGTTCCGGAGTGAATCGTTGATGTATCACTCCACTGCTAGGGATAGATTTATGTGTCTGTCCCTGTGACGATGCTGAAGCTGTTATGATATCCTGGAAAGCATGCAGAATATGAGCAGGAATTTGCTTCTGCTCTTTCACCATTGAAAAAATATGTTTGGTGACTTCAGCCGCCGGAATGGGGATATACGTCCATTCCCGTCTTGGAGTAGGTGTATGTGCCTGCTCCTGTCCTCCTTTTCCTGTCAGTGAATCCTAACAGTACTCAAGTGTGGAGGTAGAGAGTTGATTCGGCCTCCTGTTTGTCGTCGGGACTTTCCGACTGACTTCTCCGTGTGCTACCAAGCGAGACTGTTGGTAGGCTTGATTAGTATTAGCAGGTGTATGTGCCTGCTGATTACACTTCGCCAAACGCGGTTGACGAGATCCATCATATGTAGTCAGACGAGCTTGCTGACTAACTGGTGATGTATAAGCAGGTGCATGTTCCTGCCTATGGTACTCCGCCGGAATTGCCTGGCGGGATTGGTGTGATGCTACCAAACGAGTCTGCTAGACAGCGGAATTAAAAAGGACAGGTGATTGTGCCTGCTCGTTATTTGCCACGAAGTTAGGTTGGTGGACTTCTCCAGAGATGGAAGGGATGACAACCTGCCTATTGTTAACCGGATTCCGTCTCTGGCGGTTCATCTTGCCTACTCGGGTTCGAGGAACCTGAGCCGAATGCCTGGAGTCGGTACCCTCATCATGTTGAGGGCGCACTACTGCACGAGTCTGGCGGCGATTTTTGATGGGAGCACTCGAGAAGGACTCCTGTGTTTTTGAATTAAGGCCCTGCGGGACCTGCTCATTCACTTCCTCAGAGTAAGGTAATGAATGAAAATTGCATTCTGGGGATAACGACCCGAAACGGTTGGAGACGGTAGTCAGCACCGCCTGCTTCTTGATCGCTGGCCGCCGTTGTCCGGACGACCAGGTCGAGTTGTTAACTTGGAGGGCTTGACGAGCGGCCTCCAGAGTTGGGATAGTACCGTTGCGACGGTACTCCTTAACCAGTGCATTAGAAACACAGGGTTGAAGACGCTGAGTTGGTGATGTCATCCTCAGAGTGGACGACGTTCTAGCAGGAGTAGCAGCATTGGTTTTCACAGCAGCAGACCTCACAGTAGAGGTGTTCACAGTAGCAGTATTCACAGGGGTGAATTTAAGGAAAGCCATTTTGAAGAAGATCTTGAGAAAAGAGTGTCTGTTCCATATAACAGACATAATCAAGATGAATCTGGACACTGCATCTTTTGGATGAGCACATGTCAATGATTGATTTGTTGGCCCAAGGGGCCTAACAAATAAGAAAAACACCATTTTAACTTGGTTAAGGATTCACGTCGGGTTCACCATTTTTTTGTTTCGCACGGATTTCGGGGTTGACCTCCTGGACGGGAGATTCAAACGTTCCGATCGGTTTCTAACGGGTTTGTTCGTAGAACTGGAAACATCCAATGATTCCACATCCGTTTGGACCTACTTTCCAAAGGTAGGAGCTCATTAGTTTGTGGACTAATGAGGCTTAGGAATTTTCATTGGTCGAGAGGATGGGAGGTCGGACTCATCACACCTTTTTAAGGGGAATTATTGTCTACTCCGGGACTCTCTTTATAGATTAAAGTTATGTTCGTGAATCCTTATTACATTACCAAGTATAAAATGAGATTTCCTTCAGTTTTAACAATCAATGATTAAATATGCAAGAAATTTAGAGAATCTTTTATATGTATTCGAGGTTCTTCATCAATAGAGAATCATCTGTATCTATTTAGAGATTCTTGGTCAATGGTATCCTTCAAAACATTTATAAAAGTATCTTGGTCATTATGATGACCGGGCTGATTTTAAAGCCACTCAGTGAGGCATTTGAATTTTATCGTCATTCAGAAAGACAAGGATTATTTCAAAGTTGGGATCGAACCCATAAATGGGATACCTACGTATCCTTTGTTTTGGAAAAGGAATCAGAACCCACATAGTTCGAGAAATGGAGTATGATGTTTATGATTGATGGCTCAAAGAATAATGTCATAATTACTTTTACACTCTAAGCTCATGTGAGTCATGCTCGGTGTGAGAAACAAGAGGTATTGGTAAAAATTAGACAATTGTGCCATGAAAGATGCAATCATAAGAAATTGTTTGGGGCTTATGTATGTATGACTGCCCAAATAGATGAAGGTTTTAGGATTTACTTTTAGGGAGAAAATCCAGGAACAGGGTCCATAAAGGTATATGTGCTTTATGGAGATTTGAATACTCTAATCTTGGGGCTTACTCCTAAAAAAGAAACCCAAATCAAGGGTAAATTATGACTGGTTAAGAGAAATTTAAGGGGGGCTTGGGGCTTACTCCTGAAAAGGAAGCCCAAGATTATGACTGAGTCTTATTCCTGAAAAGGAGACCCAGGTTAAGGGACTTGGGGCTTACTTCTGAAAAGGAAGCCCAAGATTATGACTGAGTCTTATTCCTGAAAAGGAGACACAGGTTAGGGATTAAGGTTTGGGGCTTACTCCTGAGGAGGATGCCCACATTTGAGATTGGGGCTTACTCCTAAGAAGGATGCCCACATTTGAGATTGGGGCTTACTCCTAAGAAGGATGCCCACATTTGAGATTGGGGCTTACTCCTAAGAAGGATGCCCAGATCAAAGGATTTATAACTGGGGATTATTCCTGAAAAGGAGACCCAGGTTAGGATTCTCTCCTCTTAAAAGATGAGGTTGAATGAATGAACTCTCCATATTTAGTGACATAAGGATATTTAAATCACTAGAATTTGAGAGATATTCCATAGAATTCCTTTCAGATAAGGAATTCAAATCAAGAAATCATGCCATAAATGGCTTTGAAGAGTGTCTTGAAGACTGAATCTTGAAGAGGAAAGGTGTGATGGCTTAAGAGGGGTAAAATGGGCAAGATAGGCACCCAAAAAATGTAGGGGCGCGCAAGTCTTGAAAGGCGCGCAAGTATTGCGGCGGCGCGCAAGTATTGGTGCGGCGCACAAGTATTGGTCGCGCAAGTATACTTGCGTGACATGAGGGGTACTTGCGCGATTCTCAAATACCATTAGAATATTTGAGCGACTCTTTATAAATCCCTTTAGAATCCTCTTGAGGTTCATCCAAAAAAGGGACGCGCAAGTTCTATTGATGGAATAAGGCGGCGCGCAAGTGTTAATGGGTTTCAACACTTAGTCCTTCATTCTTATCTTTAAATCTTCCGTTCTAGGTAAGAAATTACCTTAGAATTGTTCCGGAAGCTTTGAGAAGAGACTTGGGCGTCGGGAGCTTCAATTCGAGTTTCTGGAAAAATATCCTCTCGAATGGGGGGCCCACAGGGTCTATTTATAGGCAGGAGAAGACCCCAGGCGGTTACCGGGCGGTTACCACTTAGGTCGCACAAGTCACTTGCACGACCAAGGTCGCCGTGCAAGTACACTTGCACGACAGTTAGATAACTTGCGCGGTGAAGTTTCTATTGATCCTTTCTTCTTGCCTTTGTTGATTTTTGATATTTTCTTCAAAGGATGAATCACTTTGAGCTCGAATATTCCCTTTTCCGATCTTTAGATTCTGTGACGAAAGGAGAGTCAACACATATTAACATATAAAATTATTGTAATTCATAAAAAGTCTCAAATTACATTTATTTTGGTACGTATAACATCAATTATGTCCCTATTTCATTAATAAATTAATTACTGCATCATCATTGTGTCATAAATAAATTAAATTATTTAATGTATAAAAATTACAAATAAAATACCATTATGTAGGAAATATTTTTATATTTCTAATGAATATTTACTGTAGAATTTATCTTATGTATAACCGTATATTAAAAATGATTTACTTATTAAACATTGATTTTAAATATTTTAACCCTTCTTTAAATAAATTAATATTAAATGTCCTAATCTAATCCCAGTGGGCCTAAATGGTCATATTATATTCCTAAGGTTGTTTTTGGTCGAATTAAACTTATTCAATAGAATTAGGACATGTGTTAGGGTAATAATAATATCATTTTTACCCTTAATTACCCAATTTACTTTTAACCGTGGTAAAAAAAAGTAAAAACTTACTATTGACCAAAAATTATTTTCATCTCATTGAGCCACATTTTACTTACTAATATCAATCATGTCTCTCAGATTTTTTAAATTCCATTCACAAAAGCAGTAAAATTATGTTTTATATAAATTTGTAAATTCTCCTAGGAGGTGGGTAAAAGACGGTGAAAAGTTCAATAAAATTTTTATATATCTAAAATTATTATAAAATGACTTTAATGAATTGCATTGAACTTATAAAGGTATTATGTATAAATTTTTACCTAAAATAAATTTAAATAAAATAAATAAATATTTAAATAAAAAGTCAGTTTTTAAATAGTAACCCAGTGTTTTCACTATTCATCAGAAATTGAATGTTTTCAGAAAAATACCAAAATTTAAACCTAGGCTAATTTCAATATTCAAAATCAAAAAATGAAGTCCATTTTGAAAAATAAAATTTACAAAATTTCAAAAAGTGGTTATTAATATTTATAATGGCTAGTTTTAATAATCATTTAATAATATATCGTTGTTTTGTGAAACTCAGTATTGCGTTCAACACAAGGTATTAAGGAAGGTCGTGATTGCTTGTAAAGCAAGCCAAGCTAGTGTTGTGTGTAGTGAAAGATTCCATTGATGATTTATATAACATAAAAACAAAATATTTCTCATAAATGTCTCAAGTGTTACATTCTACCCCCCTTAAAATGAATTTCACCCTCGAAATTCTTCACTTTGTAACAAACAGATGAGGATACCTCTCCCTCATCATACCCTCAATCTCCCATATAGATTCTTATAATTGGTGGTCCCTCCATAAAACTTTCAACAAGCTAGTGGTCTTGGTCTATAGGACTTTTTCACTATGATCGAGAATCTCTATCGGCTATTCTTCATAAGAAAGATCTTGTTCCAACGGTACAACTTCTGAGATGAGTACATGTGAAAGATCAGGTTTGTACTTTTCTAGGAAAGATACCTGGAACACATCGTGAACTTGAGAGAGATTCGGTGGAAGCGCCAATCGGTAATCTACCTTCCCAACATGATCCAGTATTTTGAAAGGACCGATATATCTAGGGCTCAGCTTTCCCTTCTTCCCAAATCTCATGACCCTCTTCCAGGGAGATATTCGTAGGAACACTTTATCACCCACTTCAAACTCTAGGTATTTATTTCAATTGTCAGAATAACATTTTTGTCAACTCTAAGATGCTCTTATGTGTTGTTGAATAGATCAGATCTTTTCTGCCATCTCATCAACAAGATCAGGTCCTAATAACTTTCTTTCCCCAACTTCATCCCAACAAGTTAGAGTTCTGCATTTCTTTCTATAGAGAACTTCATAAGGAGCCATCTGAATACTGAAGTGAAAGCTATTATTATAAGAACATTCCACCAAAGGTAGGTGTTGATCCCAACCTCCTTTGAAATCCATAGAGCAATATCTCAATATATCTTCTAGAGTTTTAATTGTCCTCTCAGACTGACCGTCTGTCTGAGGATGATAAGTAGTGATGAAACTCAACTCTGTATCCAGAGTATGCTGAAGACTTCTCCAGAACTTCGAGGTAAATCTCGGATCATGATCAGATATAATAGAAATTGGTACTCCATGAAATCTTACCACTTCCTTTACATATATCCTAGAAAGATGATCTAGAGATAAATCCTCTCTAATAGTAATGAAGTGTGCCGACTTTGTAAGATGATCAACTATGTCCCAGATAGCATTATTGCCTTTGGATGATTTCGGAAGTCCTGTGACAAAGTCCTTAGTGATGTTTTCCCATTTCCATTCAGGTATGGGTAATGGTTGTAACATCCCCTTAGACTTCTATCTCTCAGCTTTAACTTGCTGACAAACAAAGTATCGAGAGACATATTCAGCAACATCTCTTTTCATTCCATCCCACCAGAAGTACTATTTCTGGTCCCTATACATCTTCGTGCTTCCAGGATGAATAGAAAATGAAGAACTATGAGCCTCATCTAGTAGCTCCTTCATTAATTCGGGGATGAGAGGAACACAAACCCGATTTCTGAACTTTATTATTCTATCACAATCAAGGTTGAATTCAGGAACATTTCTCACCTTCTTTTGTAACTCTACATCTTCTTTCTGTGCCTCTTTAATCTTCTCATGTATAGATGGTTTAACATTCATTTGAGAAAGATAATATTTTCCCCTTCCATTATAATTCCAAGATCCAACGTTTGTAAATCCATAAATATTCGATCTTTTGTGATCCTCATCATGGATAATCTAGCATGGTCTTATCGACTTAATGCATCTGCCACCTTGTTTGCTTTCACAGGGTGGTAATGAATTGAGCGGTCGTAATCCTTAATTAGCTCCAACCATCTTCTTTAGTGCATATTCAGCTCCTTTTTTGTGAAAATATACTTTAAACTTTTATGATCAGTATAAATATCACACCTTTCTCCATAAAGATAATGCCTCCAAATCTTTAATGCAAAGATTACCGTAGATAACTCCAAATCAAAAGCTGGGTAATTTTTCTCATGGATTTTCAACTTTCATGAGGCATAAGCTATCACCATATCATTTTGCATAAGAACACACCCCAATCCCTTCTTGGATGCATCATTGTAGATCACAAACCTTTCTCCACTACACGGTAGTGTGAGCACAGGTGCACTGGATAACCTTCTTTTTAGCTCTTTGTAATTATCTTCACATTCCTCTATCCAAACAAACTTAACTCCTTTCCGAGTCAGCATGGAGAGTGGGTTATATAACCATGAAAAATCATTCACAAAATGTTGGTAATATCCATCCAAACCAAGAAAACTTCATATCTCAGTTACTGTTGTTGGTCTCGACCATCTTTCGGTAACCTATGTTTTTTCTGGATCCACAGATATCCCCTCTTTTGAGATTATGTGACCCAAAAATGAAACTTTTTGAAGCCAAATTCACACTTGGTATATTTGGCATAAATCTTCTCCTTTCTTAGGGTCTTCAATACAATTGTCAAGTGATCTTCATGTTCTTCCTTGCCCTTTGAATAGACAAGAATATCATCTATAAAGACTACCACAAACTGATCAAGATAGTCTCTAAAGACTCTATTCATTAGATCCATGAAGATATCAGGGGCATTAGTAAGACCAAATGGAATCACTATAAATTCATAGTGTCCATACCTTGTACGGAAAGCCCTCTTTGGTATATCCTCACTTTTGACCCTTAATTGATGATACCCTGCATGAAGATCAATCATGGAAAATTATTGAGCTCCGCGTAGTTTGTCAAATAAGTCATCAATGCACGGGAGAGGATATTTGTTCTTGATAGTGATCTTGTTAAGTTCTCAATAATCAATGTAGAGTCTCATTGATCCATCTCTCTTCTAAACAAATAGAATAGGTTCTCCCCATGGTGACGCACTAGGGCGTATGAATCCCTTATCAAGATTCTCTTGGAGTTGCTTCTTCAATTCCTACAACTCAATTGGGACCATTCTATAAGGTGTCTTTGAAATAGGCAAAGCACCCGGTACGAGTTCTATTGAAAACTCAACTTTACGATTTGGTGGAAGACTAGGTAATTCCTCCAGAAAGACATCATCAAACTCCCGTACAATGGGAATATTCTTAATCGTGAGTTTCTCTCCAACCATTTGAGATAAATAACCCTCATTTAATGGAATCAAGACCCATAAGATGGAAGAAATTTCCATTGGAAGGTTTTGTTCATCCTTGCATCGATATACGATCATAGATTGATCTGGAATATGAAATGTGACTTCCCTTCATTGTCAATTGATATGAGCTCCATATAGAGAAAGCCAATCCATGCCAAGAATCACATTAAATTCCACTATAGGAAGGATCACAAGATTTTGTGGAAGCAATTTCCCACAAACTTCAATTGGAGAAGAATTATAAACTTTTGATGCAACTGTTGTGCCATTAGGGGTTGTCACAACTAACTCAACATCTAATTGTTTAGGTAATACGGCTATACCCTTAGAAAATTCTTCAGAAATAAAAGATTGGGTGGATCCAAAATCAAATAAAACATTTTCTACTTTAGAGTGGATGGTAAGTGTACCTTTCACCACATCGTTATCGTACTCCACATCGCCGATAGAAATTTCATGTGACTTTCCTTTGTCTTTAGCCTTAAGGGTTTTTTAACGTCGATTATCATCAACAACCCTTGGATTAGGGCATTGATTGGAATAATTCCCCATTTCCTTGTACTTGTAACATTGAAGTGTAGGAGGTGCACTCTGTATAGCCTTTTCTTTGTTCGCATCACAAGACATCTTCTTCGCATCATTGTGGCATTCAAATGCTTGATGACCTTCCTTTCCACATTTGAAACATTTACTTGTCCCTTTAAGACAACTCCCTCCATGTTTCTTTCCACACTTTGATCATAAGGTAGAAATAATCTTCTTTTCAGTGTGCTCTTTAGATTTTCCTTTGAGTTCCATTCTCCTCTTATTATCAACCCCATATTACTGATGGGTTACTCTAATCTCCATCTCAACTTTGAGAGCACATCAAATGATTTCCTCATAGCTATTGAAGTCCCTTATGGCTAATTCCCTTCGAAGACTTGGTTTTAAGCCACCAAAAAATCGATCGATCTTACTCTCAGGTTGGATAATAATACCAGAATCGTACCTTGCAAGTCTTGTAAAATTTGCTTCATAGGTACCAACAGATTCATCATCCTTTTTCTTTAGTTCAAGAAACTCCTTCTCTATCTTTGTTCGAAGAATACGAGGGAAGTGCTTATTGAAAAATAATTTCTAGAACTCATCCCATTACATGGACTCAATTTAATCCATTTTCCTCGTATTCTTAATAAGATTCCACCATTGATCAGCATCACCTTCCAAACGATATACTGCTAAGATGTCTTTATCATGTTCAGAACATTGAAGAACTGAAAATATCTTTTCAGTTGTACTGATCCATTGTTCAGCCACTAATGGATCAGTAGACCCACTAAATGAAGGTGGACACTACCTCATGAAGGATTCAACAGAATGTTGCTCCTTCCTTTGCTCGTTTGGATGTCCTGCATGATTCATATCTTGAGAAAGTTGTGTGAGCATGGCTACAAGATTTTTCATTCTAGCTCCAATAACGTTTGGTTGCTCAGGGGGATAATCATTGCATTGCCCGTCGCATTCCGCATTAATATTGTTCCTTCGAGTTCCATCCATTGACTAAAATGAAGACTAATTGTGTGATCAACACTAATTATAATAGGAAAATCACACAATCAAGAATAAAATTTCACACTTAAGGTCTTATCATAGGTTGTTCATGGCCATTTCTAAAACACTATGATTGTGTTCTATGCTTAGACTTATCCTTAGGGTTCTTACTAAGGCTTTCACATCCTAGTTTCCAAACATTGACTATACCTTTCCTCTGATACGAACTATAATGACCCATACTTTACATACATTTTTATTGCTTCAAAATTGAAAGCACACTTATTAAAACATATAACAAAACCATTAAAGGACCTTATAGGTATAGTGTCTTTAGAAACTGGGAAACAAAAACAACTGGTTCATAAAGAATCTACACTGTCTCCCATTTAATTCATCATATCTATAGTCCCTTTTGTCATATCTTACTTAATAACCTTCTACCTGATCTGGGGAAAGAAAACATACAAAAGGGTGAGCTCAAATGCTTAGTAATGGTAAACAAAAGAAATATCAGTCACATCATATTCATAAGAACATAACATTTTGTAAATCATAACCTGCAAAAGAGATCATAATTTCATAACATGGGATAAATCATAGTAGTGAAATGTAATCCCAATAATCATAACATAAAACATGAAATTTTGTGGAATACACACATAATCATAGAGAATCATTTCTTAGTAGTCAATAATCATAGCCAAGACTATCTTAGCAGACAAAGTCAATTTCTAAACCGAGTTCACTCCTCGTTTCAGTCCTGTTTCACTGAACCGGTTTAACATGTCATTCCAGCCATGTCTATCTCATGAGATATAAATCATTACCCAATGCATAGTAGGGAGATATAGGTCCCACCCATCTCATAATGATACCATTCTTATGTGTGCCACAAAATCATAAATCATACATCATTGCATAACCCATGTAATAAAAATGGGATTCTTATACATCATGCCATCATAACAGAAATCATATAAGATAAAAGGACTTATAAAAAATAATTCCATCATAACATAATCAAATCAATGTAAAAATAGGTATAGAAACATAACCCTATATTATGGAAAATAATATTGATAAAACACTTGAACTCCATTCTTGAGGAAAATATCCTTTCTACTTCAAAAACACTTTTCCTTTCTTAACATGTCATAAAAATTTAAACCAAATGAAGTTGATTAAAAATAAAGTTGAAAAATTGTAAAGTAAGCTTCTTGGAAATAATGTTTTTAAAATCCATTCATGCTGTATATGTTAAAAAAACATTCTTCTCGTTCTTTTGTTGGAAAAGTAAAAAAGTACCTTGTACGAAAAATGACAAAAGGTTCCTTTCATATCTTTTACTAAAAACTCACCGAAGGTTAAATTGGATTTAAAAAATTGTAGGTGGATGGAAATAATATTACATATTGAGGAAACATGGATGTGGATGATAAATATTCCACAATAAATTCTGAAGTATAAACAATCTTGGATAAAAAGAGATTGTGAGAGTTTCCCTTACCATAGGTCGGATTTGCTTCGTAAGTGTCCGAACCTCCTGTATCATGATTTAAATAATGTCATTGACTTACTCTAGAATCATACTTATTTTTATGATATCATATATGGTCACATTCTTAGCTTATTATTAGTAATATTTCATTGTTACTTGTTATTCAGGTGTTTATTGATTTTGGTTCTTATGCGTGTTTTGTCGAATAAATTATTATTCTTATTTTTAGGTTATATATACCTCATTTCCATAATGTTATTAGTTTAATATATATCATATTCATTCATTAAATTCATTTATATAATCATTATTCATTGAATATCATATAGAACGAGTCGCATCACATCGTGGAGACGGTATTCCGTACGTACGCACAAGCAATGATATCATTCCCATGATTGTGTAATTGTATTGGATTATATGTATAAAATTTAAGAATAAATAGGAATTTACAATAATCATATATAGTTATTTATTTTCACCATTATACCCATCCAAGTAAGGAGGTGGTGGAAAATAGTTTACACCATAGTGTGGAGGCGGTATTCCGTACGTACGCATGCGTGGTGATTTCATTTTTCATAGGATGGATAGAGGGTGAAATAGGGTTGTTTCATACATATAATAACATATCAGTATATGAGTGATACTGATGTTATTACTTAATAATGAAACAACTAAAGAAGAAGAAGTGGAAGAAGAAATAAAGTTGAAAGAAGAGGTAATGGACATTACCTCTTCTTTGAAGTGCCTCATTGAGACCTCCATTTAGGTCACTGAAATTGGTCTTTGAAGAAGACCAGGACCTCTAGGAAGTTTCTAGGGAAGTGGAGATGATAATTTGGCAGTGGTTGGCCGAGTTTTAAGGCTCAATGTGGCGTGAGGAAGTGAGGGAGGAGGTGCCCTTTTATAAGGGAGGAGAGGGGCACCTTTGGAAAGACGAATAATATTATTTTATTATAAAGTCATTTTCGGTTTTAAATAGATCCAAGTTGATTTAATTAGAATATAAGGTGGGGATGGGTCTAAATCATCTCATCAAATAGATTTTTTACAAGTTTAGTGTTCTATTTTGAACTTATCATTTAGATTTAACTTTATGTTAGATAATTAAACTTTTACCGTGTCTTCTTGTTTTCTTTCACAATAAGGTTAATTAACATACCATAACAAGAAAAACGAACCCCAAGTTGTTTATTATTAATAAATATAACCTTATCTAAGACATTTGGCTGAACTTATATTTTTAGGAATAAAATAACAATTACTAATATAATATTGTTTTTGAAAACAATTTTATGTGAATTTTGACACTATTTGGTAATTGATTTTTTTGAAACTCATAACAGAAATATTAGTTCGCAAAAAGTCAATTAAATCAATACACACATGTCATAGTGACATATAAAATTATTTTAATTCATAAAAAGTCTCAAATTACATTCCTTTGGGTATTTATAACATCAATTATGTCAATATTTTATTAATAAGATAATTACCGCATCATCATTGTGTCATAAATAAAATAAATTATTTAATTTCTAAAAATTAAAATTAAACTATTATTATTTAGGAACTCCTTTTATCTTTCTAATGAATATATATAGTTTAATTTATCTTATGTATAACCCTATATTAAAAATGATATACTTATTAAACTTTGATTTAAACTATTTTAACCCTTCTTTAAATAAATTAATATTAAATGTCCTAATCTTATCCATATGGGCCTAAATGGTCATATTTTATTCCTAAGGTTTATCTTGGTCGAATTACACTTATCCAATAGAATTAGGACATGTTTTAGGGTAATAATAATATCATTTTTACCCTTAATTACCCTATTTACTTTTAACCGTGGTAAAAAAAAGTAAAAAGTTACTATTCATCAAAAATTATTTTCATCTCATTGAACCACATTTTACTTATTGACACCAACCGTGTCTCTCTGATTTTATTAAATTCCATTCAAAAAAGTAGTAAAATTAATTTTTATGTAAATTTTCAAATTCTCCTAAGAGGTTGGTAAAAGACGGTGAAAAGTTCAATAAAATTTTTACATATCTAAAATTATTATAAAATGACTTCAATGAATTGCATTGAACTTATATAGGTATTATGTATCAATTTTTTCCTAAAATAAATTTAAATAAAATAAATAATTATTTAAATAAAAAGTCGGTTTTTAAATAGTTACCTAGTGTTTTCACTATTCATCAAAAATTGAAAGTTTTCAGAAAAATACCGAAATTTCACCACAGGCTAATTTCAATATTCCAAATCCAAAAATGAAGTCCATTTTGAAAAATAAAATTTACAAAATTTCAAAAATTTGTTATTACTATTCATACAGCTAGTTTTAATAATATTTTAATAGCATATCGTTGTTTAGTGAAACTCGGTATTGCGTTCAACGCAAGCTATCGAGGAAGGTTGTGATTTCATGTAAAGCAAGCCAAGATAGTGTTGTGTGTTGTGAAATATTTCTTTGATGATTTATATAACATAAAAACAAAATATTTCTCATAAAAGTCTCGGGTGTTGTAGGGTCGATGATCTTTCTACTAGTTTCATTTGATAGTGATCTCCTCCCTTTGAGTAGGTTGGATGCTTTTAAAGTTCTTGGTGGGTTTGTGTTTCCCCCTTTCTACACATTTATTAAATCTATTATACTATATTTTGGGATATATGTATGCATGCATTTTAGTTTCAAGCGATTTCTATCTATGATCTACTTTATGGAGGTGTTTGTGGGTGTGTGCATATAGGTACCTTAAGAAAAGGTCTCCCATATATGTGACATGCCTACTCATCGCTAGTAACCATACACTGGCCTATTGAAGGTATGATTGGAGAGTTAAATCCTGGCCCTTATTGGGTCTGGTCATGAGAGAGTAGTATCAAAGTAGTTTCCTCTTTGGGACCGCAGTGTCATGATCTTGGCCTTTGTTGTATAGAGAAAGTGTTAAGGTGATTTGAGTTTGGCTATAAGGTCATTGGTTCTATTTTTGGTGTGGTGGTCGATATATCCATTAACCACGACTCTGATGACTTTATTTTAGAGAAAGTACTTTAGGACATTGGTGATAGGAAAATAATGGCAAATGCATCAAAAATGACAGGGTTTTTTTTTCCTTACCCTTCTTGAGTTACCTCCCTATATATACTCTTGACTGTGGTGTCACTTGGTTCTATTTTAGGATTCCTCTACAATGATATATAGAAAGGGTTCATAAGTAGGATTGTGATTACAATCCACCCCATGATGAGGCTTCACTGAAGAGAAATGGTTCTCAGGAAGTTCCTCAGGGTGGTCCACTAGTTGAGCCACCACCCATTAAGTTATTGATGGTGCTGATAGTTCAGGATGAGGATGTATGATGTCTATGTGCTCTTTGTGAGTTCCATTTGTTTTGACCTCCAAGGTAACAGGGTGATCTAAATCTATAAGCATATAGTGATTGGCTCGAGGCAGTCACACATGTTTTCCTCATTGTGAAGACACCTCCAAATCAGATGGTGGTACTATAGGAGATCCTTTTACAGAGTTAGGATAGGTTATGGTAGAGTCTAGTAACATAGACCCATGATGAGGTGGAGATATCTTATATAGATTTTGAGAAAGTCTTCATGGAAGAGTTTTACCTAAGCACATTGAGATCAGTCCATATACTAGATTATCTGTAGCTTTGGTACAATAACTTGACTATGGAAGAGTAATTAGTAATGTTTATAGACCTATCACATTACTCCATGAACATAGTTCAAGACCCGTTCTTTATATATCATACCATTGTGAAGTGATTCTGTATAGACTTCTGATCAGGTGTGGTTTCCTTCTGCCTTCCCACTTATAAGGGGTTACTAGAGTGAGCTCTAGTAGTAGAGAGCCTTCCAGAGGATGGACCGGTGGATGTGGACCATAGTGGTGGTCACGAGGCTATAGAGTCTATAGAAATTGGAAGATGACATATCACAGGGTCACAATGGAAGAGGCATACATATGTCTAGTCTTAGGCATGTGGTAATGTAGCACAGGAGTTGCGCCAGGGATTTGGTCAGTCGCGGGAGCGGTGGTGTGATTCTTATGATGGTCAGGGATAGATTTCAAGTGATTATCCAATATGACATAAATATTAGAGGGATCCAGTCGATGATCCACCTTGGAAGTGTAATTGTTTGTTGTAGGGAGTTACACATGATGTAAGACGTGGTGGATGATCTAGGAGAGAAATAAGAGGTGAAAGGCAGTTCTAAGCATTTCCACCACCACCCCTAGGTGGTCCATGACAAGCTTAGGGATATGGAGGATGAGGATGATTATAACTGTAGTTTGTAGATTCATTTTACCAAGATGCTCTAATGGTGAATAAATGTATGATTTGTGTCCTTTCTACTTTTTTCAATAATAATGGTTAGACACTATTGCGAGGATCTCTTTTATTTTCTCTTCATAGACAAGGTTTAATCAGGGTAATGCAGGGTGTTAGTAAAACCTTATGTTGGTAGTTTTTAACATTTATTAGAGTGTATGAGGAAGATGGGTCCTTCCCCCTAGAGGCACATTTTTTAGACAAGAGTAAAATTATTAGGGTGAATTATTACCTCCCAAAGAAGATAGTATCGGGGTGTGGGGGAGGAGTCTTTATGACTTCTGTGTTTGGTTTCGAGTAACGTGTTGGTGGTTTGAAGATAGAGGTCTTATTACTACATCTTGTGATAATTTTGGAATCCCTTTTCTTTTTTAGTACCCTTGCATGCTTGGTGTCAGATTTGAATAGGAGACTCTCTAGGATGACATGGCGTGCTTTGACCTAGCTTTGGACTGACAAGGGAGAGGGACGCTTTCCCATCGATAGTTGTTTTTGAAACGTGATCATAACAATGACGGAGAGTCAATGTTTCCAAAATAGGATAGTGTCAAGGTGTGGGGAAAAGTTCCTTAGGATTGTGTGTTTGAGGTAGAGTTTTGTGATACTGTGCTAGAGAAGGTCCTGGTATTTCTAGTAGAGCTTTTCTGCATAACCTTTCTTCTTGGAAGAATTGGTGAAGAGAGATCATTTCTTAGAATCATTTCATAGTTTAAGATTTAAAAACTATGATGGTTCTATAGTGTGTATTGGTTTCCTTCCATCCACACTTAGTTGGGATACCACTAGTGGGTTTGGCAGTGTTTCTGGTTTGGCGAACTGGGTTATATATGGAGGTTCATAGATGAAGGCCCTAGTAAGACCCATTATTTACACTTGGGCGTCCCCGTTTTGTTCGTTGGTACTCTCATGTTTTCGATGTCAACCTTGATCCCATTATGCTTGAGGAGTTCTTGATGTAGTTCATCCATGAGTGGATGTGAAATGTGGGGTTACATTAGTATCTACATCAGGTTAGAGAGGTGGGGTATCGTTAGGCCATATTACTGTATATGGACAGTGGTGCTTGGTTATTTCCCACATATCACCGTTGAGGATAAATTTTCTTATTTTTTGTAAAAATTTTAACTAGTTGAATATGGATATGATTGTTGTTTGGATTGGTGGTTACCCTAAGTTTCTGTTTGTATGCAGCACAAGAACCCTTAGTGAGCTCGTTGGCATGGTAGTTCCAATGGAGATCTCAGTTTGTTTCCCTTATGCCTTGGATTTATTTATTTAGGGAAGAAAAGACTTAATGTATGGAGAATTTATTGACTCTGATGTTTACCTATAAGGAATTGGAGTATTCTCAAGAATATTTTTAAAGCCCAGCACTGAGTCAGGGTGGGATTCAGGGTCCTGGAAATCCTCAGTGTAGTGAAAATAAAAATATTAAAGATATTTGGTCATTAACACACATTTTATCTTTTAATGTGGAATAAATCCAGAGTAAAGTCTCATATTAGAAATATAATACAATTGTAGCTTTATTAATGTCATGTTTACCCTATGTTCAACATAATTTTTTCTGTACATGATGAACTATCGAGGACAAGTTGGCGGAACATTTAGTGGAGAGATTATTAAGTAAATGAAATTTTAATTAATAAAATTAAACTTAAACCTACCCCACCCCATACCATCTTTTGAGCACATGAAAAATAGGAGTCCTGACTCCTCCTCTCCCCATTTTGAGTAAATGTGAATTGAGTCTAAATCAACCCAACAAGGTGCTGTCGATCTATGTTCATGATTCCAATCACCATCAGATCAAGGATAAACATGAGCTGGGAATCATTTTATACCCGAATCTTCTCATTTCATCCTTTAGGTATACTAATTTTAGTTTTGGTTCTATAAACTTTTTTATGCATTGTTTTAAGTCTATAGTTCCCTATTAAAATTTCTAGTGAACCCTTCTAGGTTGTTATATCGGTTTTTGGTGAAATCGGGGTGAATTGGGTGACTCAAAAGGTAATTCCCAAATGGAATTACCATCTAAATAGTGTGTAGTCTAGTGTTTATGTTGTGTTTTCTTCTTGTTCATGGATGAATATTCCTTTTGGGGACTACATGCCATGTACTGTAATTACACGCCATGTAGTAACCCCATGTCATGTGGCCATAGGAAAAGGCCAGGGTATCCTTGTAGTAGTAAAAAGTTGTGTAGAATTATGTGGACATAATATATAGGAATGGGTTTATGGACATGGTCATGTAAAAACATCATGACATAGTGGCCATTTATCCTGAACACACCATGTAGTAATGGATTCACAACATGTGAGGGACACAGTTGGTTGATCTGTATGGAAGAAGAACATGGCTGGTGGGACGAGTGAGAAAGGACATGTTGTGTATGGGTTGTACATGTCATTTATGCCTAGATTTCCAAGAAAACCATGTAAATAAGATACATGATCAGGTGATCGGATGGGGTCACATGTCATGTGTACCACAAAGCACACGACGTTGAGAAAAACATTGTAGCCATGGTGCTTAACCTTGTGTTATGTTCTAGGTTGATCATCGGGTTGATATCAGGGTTAGTATCCATCCATTTTTCACCTTAAGATGTGGTTACCCTATAATCATTAAGGAAATAGAGCGGTGCTCCTCTGTTGTACCAGGGAAAGGGTCCCTTATCAGTGGAAGTGTTGCGACACGATGTATAATAAGCACAACAATCCTTTCAGTAGCACTTGACTGATGTTGGAGATCTATGAGGTTCATTAGAGAGAGAAACTAGGACTAGTACTCCCCTATGGCATAAGGGTGTAGTTTTCCCTTACCTCTCTTATTTGAAATTTATGGTAATCCCCAGGTCATGGGTGTGGGTTCTCTACCCATCTGGAAGTTCTTCTATGCTGGTAGTCCCTTGTCAGACTAGGGAGCGGGTTCCCAATATCATTTGTGTATTTTTAGATATTTCTCTCTTGTTGTATCAAGGATCAAGATCTCTATACTTGTTGGATAGATAGAGTAGGTACTCTTGTAACGTACTAGGGTGTGAGTCCTCCATATGTGGAGTTGTTACTCACCTGTTATGTCATGTTGTAGGTCATCCATTTTTGACGTATAGATAGAGTGGGTACTCCCCTTCCATGTTAGGGTGCAGTTCCTCTATCCATATATCTATAACTACCTTTTTATTCATGGGTGCGTGTATGTCATATGTGTTATTCCAGTATAGTTAATACTCCCCTATTGTAGTAAGGAGAGGGTCCTCTAGACAGGGGTCAGTACTACCCTGTAGTTTCACATTTTGGTCCCCAATAATAATTGTGCTGGAAGATTGGTACTCCCATATCATACTAGTCTGTGGTTCATCTTGCTATAGAGTATTACTCTCAGGTCTTACCAAGTTGTGATTTCTCATCTACACATTATTAATCCCCTTCTTCAAGTAGCAGTGGGGTGAGGGTGTTCTATTGGAGTTTCATCTCACTCAGTTTTTGAGTATGGTTACAATGAGAGGTCCCTTACAATAATTATCTGCAATACCTACTTAGGATTTAGATCTCCCTCTATGGATTGAGGTGTGAAACAATAAATACAGGAGTGAAAAAGGTTTTGCAGGTTAGTGAAGATCAAATACTCCCTTGACAATAAGGCAATGGAAAGGTTCAAGTCCCTATGTTCTCTCTCATTAGAGAGGATTTATATAGTGGATAGTCTTTAGTAATGAACCCTCACCTATGTGCACTGGTGAAGGGTGGGCCTCCCCACATGGGTTCTTACAACCTTGAATAGGGTGTGGGTTGGTGATGGAAGGACCTCTAGTGATGGAACTAGAGTTTGACCTAGTGAGTTTTCCCAATGGAGTGTATCTCTTGGATGGGTGCCATGTAGGATGGCTGAGCTTGTGGAGTTTGTTCTCTTGGTTGCGTGTTACCTTAGCCTTGAGTGGAATATTTTCACTTGACATGAGGTGGTATTATCATGAGACTTGGAGTCTAATATGATTATATTGTGGTGTTTTTTAGAGTCCTTGTGGTGTTGTAATAGGTTTAGGATGACACCCCTATTTGACTATGGTGACTAGTCATGTCTAGATGAGGACAATTTGAGATGGAGTTTCTCCATCAGTTGGATTCTCTATGGATAGGTTAACAGGACTTTTTCCTTTCAGTTGCTCCGTTTTATTTTAGGCTTTTGGGGAACCTATAGAGTATTGTTATACTCACCCTTGAACATGATTTTCCCTCTTTTGTTGTGTCTTATGAAAACCACAGGCCTTTCAATGGTGTCCAAGGAGGACCCGAGGTTGGTGGAACCTAGTGACCAAGAACAATTGAGGTGTTTTATAGGAGCTGGGTTCAGGATCTTTTTGAAAGTTACATTTGATAGTGATCCCCTCCTTCTGAGAAGGTTGTATGCTTTTACAATTTTTGATGGGCATGTGTTTTTCCCATTTTATTCTTTTAGAACTTCTGTTTTACTCTAGTTTGGGATATATTTTTTCATTCATTTTATTTTCTAAAATTTTTATATCTCATCACTATTTCATGGAGGTGTTTGTGGGAGTTTGTGTATAGGTACTTTAGCTAAAGTCCTCACATCTGTATGATATACCTACTCGATGTTAGTCTCCATACCCTAACCTATTAGAGGCATGCTTGGGGAGTTGTGGCCTAGGCCCTCTTATGTGGGGTAGTGACACCAACTCCTCCTGAGAGATACCAACCTGATGGATAAGGATACATATGCCTCAGTAGTCAAACACACCTTTTCCAAAGCTAAGGAATAGTTTATGAAGACTGTCCAACTTATCAATAATATTCTCTAAAGGATTATCTATAATGATAGTGTAAACATAGTTACAAAATCATTTTCACATGACATTATTTTTGAGAGTATTATTTGGATCCAAAAACTTACCTTATGCTACAGGTGTATAATTTTGAATATATTTCTCTCTCTATAGGCATGATAAAATCAGTGAAAAAGTTATAGAAAATCCCTCCATCATTGCTTCTCATTTAATTTTAGAGATTTATTTGATAAACCTGATGTCTAATGATTAAGTATAAAATTCCATTTCTATAGGAATAATTTCAGTGACCCAACTAACTTAACTGGAAAACATTTATGGGTTTCTACGACTTCAAATATCAGGGGAACTCAAAGTTGAATGTCTAATGAAATTCTTTGAACATTTTGACATATGATTTTCTATCTCAGAAACTCATGTTAAAAACATGATATGTGAGAAACTCAAAAAAATGGTTTATCCACCTATCAAACTTGTTTCTCCAACATTCCATCCATATAGTATTCCACCCATGTTTTAGTATAATCCCTATAAAAATTTACTAGAACATTATTGGATGGAAAAATATTTCCAAGCTACAATCCTCATGCATCAGCATCCACCAAGGTTGATGGATTATAGATAGATGTTATTCCCTCTTAACCCTGGTTAGAGATGTAGACATATCCTATTGAATACGTCTTCACTTCCATAGGAACCTATAAGGGGTATAAGGTTTTAAAATGGTTACTCCATCTATTCAAGATGTTAGAATCATATATTTACATGAGATGATGTATAATAATTATTCTAAGGCTCCCCACCATTGTTCATCACTACTCTAAAAGGTGAATATAATGGAATGAAAGAAAATCCAAGGGGATCCCTGAGTAGATCAATATAATTTTCATCATCATGGTATGTTGGTTGAATAATAAAAACTTTTATTAGTTTAGGGTGGAAAAATAATGATGAATCATCATGGTATATCGATAGTGATAACATTGAATACATTTCTCTATCTAACCATCTAAAAATTAGAATGACCTAATAAATTGATGGGGAGACATTACCTCTTCTACATGACTACAAAACATATAAATATGATTAAGAGTGGGAATGACTTGGTTGATGGGATATCACCCCCAACAACATGGTTTCCATAAACATGGTTTTAGCCTTAACACAGGAGTAAGCATCGATGGAATATAAGTTCTATACACTGAAGAACTTGGTGAAAAATACAAATACCCTAAATTCTAAAGGTATATATGGTTGGATCTTGTAAACACATTTCAAGCGTTGATATTTTTATAGGGTATACAAATATTAGTTTGAAACATATATATATTATTTATTTGGATGAGTCCTAGTATGTAGAACCTTTAGTCTTGGACTGCTGGGTTGTAGTAATATTTTTATCCAATCAAAAAATGGAATAACTGAGAGGATGTGAAGGGAATGATCAAATGTCTTCTCCACCATGGTCAATAATCCTCTCTCTAGGTAAGGAGTCTTATCAACATCCTCCCACATGTTATCCATAGGTAGAAACACATCGTACATATTGGAAAGGATCAAGATTCATCTTAATTGATAGATACCTAAAAATTGTCCCGAATTTTCCATGTAGTAGGTTAAAGGTGTTAGTACATGATCACCATCATTTGATCAATCTAGTTAAGATCTCGTTGGGTGAGTACATTGCAAAATTATAAATCCACACCAAATTGTATATACTAACGACTTCCATCCATTTTGTAAATTCTATGAAATTCTATCACACCTAGAAATCCAAAGTTCATTAATCAGAGCAACTTCATCAAGACCACAAATCCAACTTTGAGATCCACCCACCATTGGAATCACCTCATGGAAGTTTAAAAGTTGATGGGTGTTCTTGAAAAGTGGATTTAATGTATATTTATTTTGATTATATTAATTTTTTTTATTCCATATAAAACTATTTAAAATTAAGCCTTCCCCTTGACTCGATTTTGAAATAATACGACCCACATAATAGATGTTAACTTGAACATAGTTTGAGGAAACTTGGAGCTGAGTAGGTGGAAGGCTCTAGATAACCATCAAAATCAATGTTTTATAATATATCCCAAAGTTTTATAGAGGTTTCTTAAGAGACAATGGATAATATTGAAACATTTTTGGAATAAGATTATTTGGATATTCAATATCACAAGAAATAGTTGTTCTCTTCTAAACTTCCTTCACTAAACAAAATGAGTATGTTGACTCATAATATATAAACCTTATAAATCATATCAATAAGGAAAATCATATGAACTTTAATAAAATATCATAATGTTTATAGAACTAACCACATAAAATGATATGTGGAACATGTAAAAACCAGAATTACTTTGTGAACTTTCTGATTGATATGTGTGAATAATTCTACTACAATGAACAATACTCAGTTGGATGAAATACTAGTTCTTGGATGAAAACACTTCAGTATACAGAAAAGGTTGATTGAAAAGGTGATATCACTATTTGGGAAGGTTTTTAGAATGAGAACTCAGAGTAAACTAAAAATAACTCATCACTATGTAAAAAATGAGTTTAGCCTAACACCTTTTATAGGTGTGGGCCCTCCTCTAGGTCTACATGAACAACACAAAACATTGAACATGATCCAATAATTCCTTAGAATTTCCTCCACTTATTGCCGATCAGAACCCATTCTTATGGGGGGAATTTGTCAGGACTGAATTTTTTTTAAAATAATTCAAGAGAGTTATTTTTTTTTGAAATCCATAATCAATCATCAATAATGATAAAAAATGTTAAAATTGGAATGTTTCTCCGAACTGTAAATAATCAAGATCTTTACTAAATAGCACACATTCTTTGTAAGACTACCACTTCACATTTAATCTCCATAAACAAAAACCTATTTGTAGGGTGAGGCAGTAATTCTACACCCTTTCAAATGATTTTTCATTCTTTGTGAGATATGGGAATTCCCTTCTCCCCACCAATGATATTTTTTTTCTATATGAGGTAGTAATTTCAAGCCCCACCTACAATTGAGTTTCATTTATGGTGTGAGGAAGTAATTTTACATCCCCTACTAACAAAAATCCATTGTTGAAAATAATATAGTTTCATACCATACCACATAATTCCATATATTCTACACATCTAGAGAACAATTTTTGGAAAAATTTTATTCTAGTGGACTATAAATACATAATATTCTCACTAAAAGGAACTAAGGGGATATAGGGTTAGTGGAAAAGACCAGAGAAGACTAAGAGAGAGAGAATTTTGGTAGGTTATTCACAAAATATATACTACAAAGGAAAATAGTACCACACAAAGGGATCCTTGGATAGGCGCCCCAAACAGAAATGTTACCCCCTTCACAAGGAAAATGAATTGCTCGATCAACTGTAAAGGGGACCACCCTCATCTATGAAGGAAACCTCTTGTGATGAAATCTACTTTTGTGTAAGGCCCCTATCATGATGCCCTATAACACATAGTGAAAACATTATATATAATGGAGTATCCTTATGGTATTTTCCACTTTATCTCTAAAATCCCTCCTATATATAATTTGGCCTCATAATTATCCCTTATGAAAACTATCATATTGGATCTCTCTAACCTACTAAAAATCCACAAAATTCCATCACTGGGACATCCTAGTTTCCACCAAATCCATCTGACCTAGGGACAAGACATATCATAATGTCCGTCTTATGATATTATATTCCCATTGAAGAGGTTGTCCCACATTTACCCTACCAAATTGGTAGGATCATTAACATTTTCAACATCATGTATTCCTATGGTAAAAGGATCCCAGCCTCAATGGTGTGGAGGGTAATTTCTAAATTAATGAAACGACATCTATAACCTATAATTTTAAGGGAATCGGGTGGTATCTATGCATTTATTAGATATATAATCCCTAGGGGTGAGGTTTAGAAAAAATTCAATAACACAAGAATTAATGTATCCCATCCTTCGTCATGGATACCCTACTGTTGACTCACCCTCATCTAACAATGGATGATGATCTAAAAGAGATCCCTCCTTATATAACCCAATAGAATTTCCTGTAGGATCTAATATTCCCCCTGCCTTCCATATACTCACCCTAATCAACCATAAAATGAAGAATACCTTTTCCAATGACATACAAATTTTGGGATAAGTCCCTTCCCAAACATGAATATGCGACATAAAGATTTTATGCTATTTATTATTTCTCACACTGAGAATAAATAATGTGGGATTATAGATCAGTATAGGTAAAAACAATTGCATGGTAAAAACTTTTAAGTGGTCCTACCACTAGCTGTAATACCTAAACCATTTCAAAGTCCACTCAATGGACTATATTATTATTGTGAGAAATATTCAGAGGGAAATATTCCCAATAAGGTAAAATTGGGCCTCCCTCGTAGGTGTAATCTCCAAACTTCCCTAACTAAGTGAGCTTTGATTCCCCTCCCAATTAGATATATTGGAATCCTCTTTGAGGTTCAAGCCCCAACACCTTTAATCCACCACCCTCCTCACTGGGGCATATTCCTAGTAGGGTCAAACCCCCACCAGGAGTAACTTATTACTTCTAGAACTAATTTTATCATCATCATCATTCTATTTTTTTTTGAGATATATATTCATAAGGATGAATTCCTTAAAAGATAAGTCCATCTATTATGGGAAGTATTAATAGGGGGTTAAACCATCAAGAGATACTAATGTATAAGTCCCACAAAAAAGTTTTTAAAAACATTTTACAATACTTCCTTATCACATGAAGTAAAACTGCATGATCTGGTTATTTTTACATGGTCATAAAAGGTATGATGTATCCCATTAATTTCCAATGATCTATATGGGTTCTAATTACTTGCATGAGGATATATACGAATCCCTTCTCATGGGCCCGATCCAAACTCCAAAACTCCAAATACCTCATTTGATGGAAATAAACTATATAGCAAATAATTATGAGGCATTAAATATTGATTGATTTAAATAAATCATGAACATGTAAATAATGAGATGATTTGTAACACCCCGAGATTTTATGAAAAATATTCTTTTTAATTTCATTAATGTCTTGTATTGTACGCTACACCAAAAGGAGCTCGCACAACACACATCCTTGACTTGCCTTGCATTACATGAAATCACGACCATCCTCGATAGCATGTGTAGTACGCAATAACGAGTTTCACTAAACAACAATATGCTATTAAAATCTTATTAAAATTAGCCGTTATGAATAGTAATAACCACTTTTTGAAATTTTTGAAATTTTATTTTTCAAAATGGACTTCATTTTTGGATTCGGAATATCGAAATTAGCTTATGGTGAAATTTTGGTACTTTTTGGATAACTTTTATTTTCCGATGAATAGTTAAAATTACTACATTTTTATTAAAAACAACCTTTTTAATCGAAATAATTAATAGTGATAAATTATTAATTTGAGTGGTTCTAAAGTATATTTAGAATATATTTTTACAATTTAATATAATTTTGGTCATTGGATGTAATTTCACATTTAAACCAAACATAAACAAGTGTCAATCTTTTGATAGTTATTAACTCTTAAGAACATGATATGTGTTTTGATGACGGGAATTAATTTTTAAATTAAATAATGTAACTGATATGTTTTTAATTTGGTAAAATAGACATCATTTTTCAGTTCATAATATCAAATATATCTTATGCCTAATTTTTGGTATTTTTCTGGAAACTTTCATTTTTTGATGAATAGTGAAACCACTAAGTGGTAGTAAAAAAATGAATTTTTCATAAAACATAATTTTACTGCTTCTGTGAGTGGAATTTCAAAAATCTGAGAGACAAGATTGATGTCAGTAAGTAAAATGTGGTTCAATGAGATGAAAATAATTTTTGGTGAATAGTAAATTTTTACTTTTTTTACCACGGTTAAAAGTAAATAGGGTAATTAAGGGTAAAAATGATATTATTATTACCCTAACACATGTCTTAATTCTATTGGATAAGTTTAATTTGACAAAAAAAACCTTAGGAATAAAATATGACCATTTAGGCCCACTTGGAATAGATTAGGAAATTTATTATTAATTTATTTAAAGAAGGGTTAAAATAGTTAAAATCAATGTTTAATAAGTATATCATTTTTAATATAGGGTTATACATAAGATAAATTCGAGCATAAATATTCATTACAACTCTAAAACGATTTCCTACATAATGGTATTTTATTTGTAATTTTTAGAAATTAAATAATTTAATTTATTTATGACACAAAGATTATGCAGTAATTATCCTATTAATGAAATATTGACATAATTGATGTTATAAATACCAAAATAAATGTAATTTGAGACTTTTTATGAATTCTACTAATTTTATAGTTTAATATAACATGTTAGTATTTATATAATTTACTTTTTTTGAACTAATCAGTCTGTTATGATTTTTACAAAAATCAATATCTAAATAGTGTCAAAATTGACATAAAATAGTTTTTAAAACAAATATAATATTATTAGTTGTTATTTTCTTCCTAAAAATCTAAGGTTCGGCCAAATGACTTAGATAAGGTTATATATATTAATAATAAACAACTTAGGGTTCGTTTGGCTTCTTATTTTATGTTTATTAACCTTATAGTGTAAGAACACAAAAAGACACGGTAAAAGTAAAATTATCTAACATAAGGTTAAATATAAATGATAAGGTTAAAATAGGAACCTAAACTTGTATAAATTCTATTGGATGAAAGGATTTCGACCGATACCCACCTTAGCTTCGAAATAAATCAATTTTAAGCTATTTATAACAGAATTTGTCTTTATAATAAATTATTATGTTTAGTTATTCCAAAGGTGCCCCTCTCCTCCCTTATAAAAGGGCACCTCCTCCATCTCTTCCTCACACCGCTTTGAGCCTTCAATCACGTCCAACCCCTACCAAATTATCTATCCACATCCCTAAAAACATCTTAGAGGTCCTGGTCTTCTTCAAAGACCAATTTTTGTACCCTAAGAGGAGGACTCAAAGAGGCGCTTCAAAGAAGAGGTAATGTCCGTTACTGATTCTTTCAACTTTATTTCTTCTCCCACTTCTTTTTATTAGGTTGTTTCATTATGAAGTAATAACATAAGTATCACTCATATTATGATATGTTATTATAAGTATGAAACAACCCTATTTAACCATCTATCCATCCTACGGAAAACGAAATCACCGCGCGTGCGTACGTACGGAATACTGTCTCCACGCTGTGGTGTAATCTATTTTCCACCACCACCTTACTTGGATGGGTATAATGGTGTACATAATAACTATATATGATTATTTTAAAGTGATATTGATTATTAAATATTATACATACACTCCAATACAATTCCATGATCATGAGAATGATATCATCGCTCGTGCGTATGTACAGACTGCCGTCTCCACGACGCGATGAGATTCATTCTCCACATTAAAAATTCATTAATGATTATAAAGTATATATAATAAGTAATAATGAAATATATGACATAATAATGATACTGGATTTATGTGTGTATATATATATGTCATCTACTTAATTCCATTCAACTCAATAAGGAAACAAAAACAGCGTTCATGCGTACGTACGGCCTACCGTCTCCATGAACGGTGTATTTCTTTCCATTTACTGATCTATTATATATATGTATATTCTTAATATATATTATATATAATCATGTTTTATATTCTTGAATTAATTAATCATGATCTAAGTAATCATATGAATAATTACAAGTCAAAACACGGACGACAAATGAAACGATTTTACCCAAAACGCTCTTTATCATGGAATTTACAAAAGAACGGGTAATATAATGCCATAAGTGAAGCATATATGATATCATAACAATGGATACGATTCCGGAATAAGTCAATGACATTATTTAAATCATTATACAGGAGGTTCAGACACTTACGAAGCAAATCGTACCTAAGGTAAGGGATAATTGTGCAAATCTCATTTTTATCCAAGATTACTTATTCGTAATTATTTACTGGGGTTATTGCTATCATCCATGTCCATGTTTTATAAAAGTGTATTCATGTATGTTTAATGTCCTTTTATACCCATTTTTACTTTTACCCCATGGTATGGAAGGAATCATTCTTTTGTTTACCCTATGAGGTACTTTTTTTAACTTTTCCGACAAAAGTACATGAAGAATTTTTTTAACTTATATGGCACGAACAGATTTTTACAGTTTTATAAAGACATATTTTCATGATTCTTCCTAAAAAGATTTCATGGATATTTTAAACAAAATCACTTTCTTTTAAAATAGCATGACGTTTTGTGAAAAGAAATTTATTTTGAAGAAGAAAGGATATTTTCCTCAAGAATTCATTTCAAGTGTTTTATCAAAACCTTTTTCCATCTAAGAAGACATTATTTCATATTTGTATGTTTCAAGTATAAAGTCTCTATGATTTACATGGTTTCACTTTTCTTTTTATGAAATGATAACCATTTCTTTTATATTGATTATGTGATTATGGGATGATGTTTATGAAACCCATTTTATTTATTGGGTTACTATGAATGATGTATGTTTATTTTGTGGAACAAATAAGAATGATTTCATTATGAGATGGGTGGGACCTATATCTCCCTCCAATTAATTAGGTAAATATTTATATATCATGAGATAGACATGGCTAGAACGGCATGTTAAACCGGTTGGGTAATACAGGACTAGAACGAGGAGTGAACTCGATTCAGAAAGGGACTTTGTCCACTAAGATGGTCTTGGAAGCAATGCCTTGGCCACTATGGAAATCATATCATGTTCTTAATGGTTTCCACAATTAAATTTCTTATTCCCATGATATTTAATCATTCTTAATGTTTCTTTATGATCTATGCCTTATGTACTTCCATGTTTTGTGTGATTTCTCAATCTTTTGATGTTTAAACATTATGTTCATGTTTTTAAGTTCAAATGTATATGGCGTGTTTTATTTTATCCATGCTTACCCTTATTGAGCATTTGAGCTCACCCTTTTTATGTTTTCTTTTCCCCAGGATATAAATAAAGGTTTTTGGTAAGAAAAAAAGGGAAGATCTTTGTGGGAGATGTTGAAGATCTTTCACCACGATTAGAAGATTACGTTCCAAGTTTCCAAAGACACTAAACTATTTCGGTCCTTGTGTGTGTGTTTTTCGTTATGTAATAAGTATTCTGCTAAAGTAATGTAATGTCCATGTACGTCAATCTTCGGGTCTCTACAGTTGGTATTAGAGGAAAATTTTAGTCAACCTTTGGAAACTAGGATGCGAAAACATTAGTGAGATCCCTAGAGATATTTCTAAGGTATGTCTAGGGATGTCCCTAAGGATAAGTATACGTATGGGATATAGACCTAGAACTATGTTAACGATATTAGATTAAACCAAAGATGTTAGATATTGAAGTTACTTTCCCTTTATTATGATTTTTTCCTCTCACACTATTCTTTTTGGGTTTTAGAAAATGGCTGGAAACAAGATGATTCACGATAATGGAGGATATGATGGACAATGGAATGATATTCTTCATGAGTAACCAATTGAAATGGGATTTGGAAGTCTAAACATCATTATTATGCCGAATCAGCAATCTCATAATATGATCAATAAAGTAAAATTTGGTAAGTTTCTTGACTCGGCTAATAAGAGAAAGATTGAGATTCATGATGATCATAGAGGAAATAAAGTTCAATTTCCCATATGTAAATCATGTTGGAAGAGGCATCAAGTAGAATGTTTCAAAGGAACTGGAAGATGCTTTGGGTGTGGAAAAGAAGGACACACATCCAGTAAGTGCAGAGGAAAAGTTTCAGTTAACACCAGGGATGAGGATAATGGTATTGCTACGACATCAACAATGGTTAAATGTTTTAAATGTGGAATGTACGGGCATTATTCAAACCAATTCCCCAAGGGAAAGTCTCATGAAGAGAATCAGTATGGTCGTATGGGTAGTATTTATGTTGATGATGATGAAGAGACTACAAATGATATGTTAGATGGATGAATTGTTGAAGCTCTGTCAATGGTTTAAGAATGTAGTGGAATGATTATATGTTTATCATGTGTAATGTTGTATAAGTAATCTCATGATACTATGGAATAAAGAGACATCTAAGTATTTTTACACTTTTGTCTTTCCTTGAGTTTTGAAAGTGTATGATTAATGGTACCAGTATCCATGAAAGGTTATTCCGATATTTTTGGAATGTAGATGATATGCGCATAATGAAGGGATAAGGATAAAATTAAATGTTTGATAGTATTCATGAGCTCATGACTGATATAAGGAGAAGGTTATATCATGGTTTGAGTATATAGAATTTTTGGATTTTGGTATGTGGAAAGAGTTAACTTTTGATAGCATTCATGTTTTCACTAAGGTTTAATGGGTATTCATTTTTCAAGAGAATACAAGATTAAGGTATTCACATGATTGGAATGTGACCAACAAGATATATGGGGGACAAAATGATGGTATTCACATGCTTGGTTGATGACATTTCAATTAATCATTTTCTTTATATTATGAGCTTGGACCGAAGTATTTTAGATAAGCCTAAATATTGGAATGGATTATGTTAGACATAAGTTATTATAGTTTAAGGATAGAACTTTTTTTTGATATTATTTATGGGATGTTATAGTAATGTAGTTTTAGAAAAAGGACAACCTGCAGGATGGGAAACAACCCATCGCGTTGGACAAGGCTGTGGGAATCGAACCCGCAGCCGATGTGAGACTGGCCTTTATCACCTACCACTGGACTACAGGAATTCCCTGTATAGTAGAAACTAGTTTTATTGTATTATGCAGTATGATATATGAAGTATAAGTCCATTTTAGGAACCATATATGATTAATCTCACTATAGATGGACTTATGTATTTGTGATAACTTTTATAACCTTTTGTTTGAGACAGATCGAATGACCCATAATTCTATCACATGATCTGGTAACACATCACGAATAACAAATTCAACTTCATTTCATTAAGGGACGAAGTGGAAATTGTTCAATTAATGAACAATAGTGAGATTGTACCAAAATCATGTAAGTATTTCTTTTAATTCATCAAATTTAGGGAAATGATCTTGAAAACCAAAAATGTTGTCCTAGTGCCCTTATATATGATGAATCAGATGGTACCTTAGATCATCACAAATCTATGGATTTGTGATTGCTGGCTTTTCCATAGCCATGTTCTCTACCACTCTCCATCAGAACATGATCGGTAGATTTATCTTCCATGTCCATATTTTCATCTATGTGGAAACCGAGTGGCTAGTTTATTTGGGTAACTGTTACGTTTCATACTTTTGTTTTTAAAGATTGGTTTTGGTATTCCTTTTTACGATGAGGGTTTCTATTAAAGAAACTTTCGAGGAGTAATCCATTTATAACCCCGACGAATTTCGAGGGCGAAATTCATTTTAAGGTGGGTAGAATGTAACACCTCGTGATTTTATGAAAAATATTCTTTTTAATTTCATTAATGTCTTGTGTTGTACGCTACACCAAAAGGATCTTGCCCAACACACATCCTTTAATTGCCTTGAATTACACGCAATCACGACCTTCCTTGATAGCGTGTGTAGTACGCAATAACGAGTTTCACTAAACAACAATATGCTATTAAAATATTATTAAAACTAGCTGTTATGAATAGTAATAATCACTTTTTGAAATTTTGTAAATTTTATTTTTCAAAATGGACTTCATTTTTGGATTCGAAATATCAAAATTAGCTTATGGTGAAATTTTGGTACTTTTCGGATAACTTTCATTTTCTGATGAATAGTGAAAATTACTAAATTTTTATTAAAAACAACCTTTTTAATCGAAATAATTAATAGTGATAAATTATTAATTTGAGTGGTTTTAAAGTATATTTAGAATATAATTTTACAATTTAATACAATTTTGGTCATTGGATGTAATTTCTCATTTAAACCAGACATAAACAAGTGTCAATCTTTTGATAGTTATTATCACTTAAGAACACGATATTTGTTTTGACGACGGAAATTAATTTTTAAATTAAGTAATGCAACTGATATGTTTTGAATTTGGTAAAAAAGACATCATTTTTTCAGTTCATAATATCAAATATAGCTTAGACCTAATTTTTGGTATTTTTCTGGAAACATTCATTTTTTGATGAATAGTGAAACCACTAAGTGGTAGTAAAAAAATGAATTTTTCAAAAAACATAATTTTACCGCTTCTGTGAGTGTAATTTCAAACATCCGAGAGACACGGTTGATGTCAGTAAGTAAAATTTGGTTCAATGAAATGAAAATAATTTTTGGTGAATAGTAACCTTTTACTTTTTTTTACCACGATTAAAAGTAAATAGGGTAATTAAGGGTAAAAATGATATTTTTATTACCCTAACACTTGTCCTAATTATATTGGATTAGTGTAATTCGACCAAAAAAAAGCTTAGAAATAAAATATGACCATTTAGTCCCACTTGGATTAGATTAGGACATTTATTATAAATTTATCTAAAGAAGGGTTAAAATAGTTAAAATCAAAGTTTAATAAGTATATCAATTTTAATATAGGGTTATACATAAGATAAATTCGAATATAAATATTAATTACAAATCTAAAAATATTTCCTACATAATGGTATTTTATTTGTAATTTTTAGACATTAAATAATTTAATTTATTTATGACACAATGATGATGCAGTTATTATTTTATTAATGAAATATTGACATAATTAATGTTATAAATACCAAAATAAATGTATATTGAGACTTTTTATGAATTAAACTAATTTTCTAGTTTAATATAACATTTTAGTATTGATATAATAAACTTTTTCCGAACTAATCAGTCTGTTATGATTTTTAAAAAAAACAATTACTAAATAGTGTCAAAATTGACATAAAATGGTTTTTAAAACAAATATTATATTATTAGTTGTTATTTTATTTCAAAAAATCAAAGGATAGGCCAAATGACTTAGATAAGGTTATATATATTAATAATAAATAACTTCGGGTTCGTTTGGATTGTTATTTTATGTTTATTAACCTTATAGTGTAAGAACACAAAAAGACACGGTAAAAGTAAAATTTTCAAACTTAAGGTTAAATATAAATGATAAGGTTAAAATAGGAACTTAAACTTGTCAAAGTTATATTTTATGAGAGGATTGCGACACATACCAACCTTAGATTCTAAATAAATCAATTTGGAGCTATTTAAAACCGAATTTGGCTTTATAATAAAATAATATTTTTAGTTATTCCAAAGATGCCCCTCTCCTCACTTATAAAAGGGAACCTCATCCCTCTCTTCCTCACACCACTTTGAGTCTTAAATCTCAGACAACCCCTACCAAATTACCTTCTCCACTTCCCTATCAACATCCTAGAGGTCCTGGTCTTCTTCAAAGACCAATTTTAGTACCCTAAGTGGAGGACTCAAAGAGGCGCTTCAAAGAAGAGGTAATGTCCGTTAGTGATTCTTTCAACTTTATTTCTTCTTCCACTTCTTATTCTTAGGTTGTTTCATTATGAAGTAATAACATCAGTATCACCCAAATATAGATATGTTATTATAAGTACGAAACAACCCTATTTCACCATCTATCCATCCTATGGAAAATGAAATCACTGCGTGTGCGTACGTACGGAATACCGTCTCCACGCCGTGGTGTAATCTATTTTCCACCACCACCTTACATGGATGGGTATAATGTTGTACAAAATAACTATATATGATTATATTAAAGTGATATTTATTATTAAATATTATACATACACTCCAATACAATTCCACGATCATGAGAATGATATCATCGCTCGTGCGTACGTACGGACTACCGTCTCCACGACGCGATGAGATTCATTATCCACATTAACCATTCATGAATGATTATAAAGTATATATAATAAGTAATCATGAAATATATGACATAATAATGATACTGGATTTATGTGTATATATATGTGTGTCATCTACTTAATTCCATTCCACTCAATAAGGAAACGAAAATAGCGTTCATGCGTACGTACGACCTACCGTCTCTATGAACGGTGTATTTCATTCCATTTACTGATCTATTATATATATGTATATTATGAATATATATTATATATAAATCATGTTTTATATTCTGGAATTAAGTAATCATGATCTCAGTAATCATATGAATAATTACAAGTCAAAACACAGACGACAAATGAAACGATTTTACCCAAAACGCTCTTTAACATGAAATTTACAAAAGAACGGGAAATATAAAGCCATAAATGAACCATATATGATATCATAACAATGAGTATGATTCTGGAATAAGTCAATGAAATTATTTAAATCATTATACAAGAGGTTCAGACACTTACGAAGAAAATCAGACCTAAGGTAAGGGATAATTGTGCAAATCTCAATTTTATCCGAGATTACTTATTCGTAATTATTTACTGGGGTTATTGCTATCATCCATGTCCATGTTTTATAAAAGTTTATTCATGTATGTTTAATGTCCTTTTATACCCATTTTGACTTTTACCCCATGGTATGGAAGGAATCATTCTTTTGTTTACCATAAGAGGTACTTTTTTTAACTTTTCTGACAAAAGTACAAGAGGAATGTTTTTTTAACTTATACGGCACGAAAATATTTTGAAAGTTTTATAAAGACATATTTTCATGATTCTTCCTAAAAATATTTCATGACTATTTTCAAAAAAATCTCATTATTTTAAAATAGAATGATGTTTTGTGAAAAGAAATTTATTTTGAAGAAGAAATGATATTTTCCTCAGGAATTCATTTCAAGTGTTTTATCAAAACCTTTTTCCATCTAAGATGACATTATTTCATATTTGTATGTTTCAAGTATAAGGTCTATATGATTTACATGGTATCAATTTTCTTATTATGAAATGATATCCATTTCTTTTATATGGATTATGTGATTATGGGATGATGTTTATGAAACCCATTTTATTTATTGGGTTACTATGAATGATGTATGTTTATTTTGTGGCACAAGTAAGAATGATTTCATTATAAGATGGGTGGGACCTATATATCCCTCTAATGCATTGGGTAATGATTTATATCTCATGAGATAGACATGGCCGTAACGACAAGTTAAACCAGTTCAGTAATCCAGGACTAGAACGAGGAGTGAACTCGATTCCGAAAGGGACTTTGTCTATTAAGATGGTCTTGGTAGCAATGTCTTGGCCACTATGGAAATAATATCATGTGATTAATGGTTTCCACAATTACATGTCTTATTCCCATGATATTTTATCATTCATAATGTTTCTTTATGATACATTCCTTACGTAATTCCATGTTTTGTGTCATTTCTCAAGCTTTTGATGTTTAAACATTATGTTCATGTTTTTAAGTTCAAATGTATATGGTATGTTTTATTTTATCCATGATTAACCTTACTGTGCATTTGAGCTCACCCTTTTTATGTTTTCTTTTACCCAGGATATAAAGAAAGGTTTTAGGTAAGAAAAAAAAGGGAAGATCTTTATGGGAGATGTTGAAGATCTTTCACTACAATTAGAAGATTATGTTCCAAGTTTCCAAAGACACTAAACTATTACGGTCCTTGTGTGTGTGTTTTTTTTTGTTATGTACTAAGTATTCCGCTAAAGTAATGTAATGTCCATGCACGTCAAGCTTTGGGTCTCTACATGATATGGATAAACTTTGATAAAAATAGTTGTATCTATCATTGGATAACATCTAATACATGAATTTGGATATCTCAATGGGGAAACTCTGATATATACATATGGATCCCTCGATGGAGAACATTGGATACAAATAGATGGTTTTATTAGTGGATAACCATTGATATATATAGATGGTAACCCCTACTTGTATAAGTGATTGATTGTAGATGTGAATGGTAGCTATCCATATATTATGTTTATAAATGATTCATGAATATGAATTAAATATATAAGAGAGTATTGGAGTAGGAAACCTTTCCCCCCAATAGGGTTTGATGAGCCCAAACTCCAATCCTATCAACCAATGCAAACCTAAAGTTTCATTGGAAAAATTCTTAGTGATTTACTACCATTATAAAATAGGTCCATTTTCTAGATGTAAAAGTCATTTTCTATTTGTAGTTCCACAAATAAAACACATTGTAAAATTTACTAAAAAAGGTGCATGAGAAAATAATGAATTTAGACTATAATTCACACACATAAGAGTGATTTCATAGTATCTTGAGGTTTTAATTATAGATATAAACCTCTAAAATATTTTTGATATAAAAAATATTCCAAGGATATTACCATAAAAATAGTGCACATAGAAGTAATAACACAATTTTGTTGAGGGAAAATCCTGATGAAAAATATTTATACATGATATGTTAATTGAATTATACTACATATGTTGGGTATAAAGAGGCCATTCTCACAGAACTTCCTCTTTCACTAGTGCTAACTATATAACCATCTACCTGTTAGTGTTCAAAACAAGAGGTTTTGATCATTAAATAATATATTTTAATGAATTATGTTTTTATTATAGTGTTTTGTTTTGTTTTAAATTCACAAATCACTTGAAAAGGCTAATAATTCCTTATGATGTTTTGGGATGGACTATTCCTGATATAGAAGTATGAGGCTAGTAGATATAGGTAATTATATGTAGGCTACTAGACTATAGTTATCTGATGGTATATAGTGGGGAAAGTCAATTAGATAGAGTCTAGTGGTTTGAGGAAATCTAATAGAGAATAATAACCTCACCTGATTGAGTTTTTAGAAAACGAATCAGGAGATAATTTACTATTCTTAAAATTACTAAAAACCACGATTAAGTAAAGGTATTCATAATTATATGTATGTTTGTTAAATGGATGTAATTGAAGGAATATAGAAATTCTTAACATTATCTTCCAGATAAAGAATAGTTTTGGGTTATATGGATAATGAATACTATGTGAATGGTGTCATTTTAAAGAGTTTTCTAGAAAAAGGCATTAGAAATAGTTTTTTGAGTGTTGTTATCAGACATTGTTTTCTAAGAGAGTTCATCTAATTGAGGTTTTTTATAAATATCATTGGATAGTGCCTTTAGAAAGATTAACTTGAACAACTCTAGACAGAGTAAGATTGTAAAGCATACAAAATTGTCAAATAGGAAGCTGTATCTGACAAAGCATTACCAAACATAGGATTTCTTATGAATATATACTATAATAAGTTTTGAGGATATTTAGTTTTTTATAACCTTTCACATTTTGATGATGCTTCGCTACATGTTTATTGAATCAATAACAAAAAAAAGGAAAGATTGTAATTCTAGCTAAGGTTTCAAGATGTTATAAAGATTTTTGACATTGATATTTAATGAAATATCCTAATAATATTATTGAATCAAATTTTTTTATGGTTTTAAGGTGATCAAAAAAAGAAAAAATTGAGCAGAAAATTCAAATTTAAATCTAAAAAATAAAATTTAATGTTGGTTCCCCTCCATTTATTTTTGAAGAATCCATAGATATATAAATGGGGGAAGGAGCACTGTGAATTGGTAATTTCTATGGTTTTAGTTTTTAATGAAGGTGAAAAATTAATATGTTGAGATATCTTTTTATCAAATAATAGAATATATAAGTACTTGATAGAGGGTATCATATAGTTTTATACTAGATAGAATGGAACCAGATCGAGAAGTTATCAGAAAGATAGGTTTAGACAATGAAGATTAGAAAAAATTTATTTATTATTTTTAAAAAAAATAGAAGATAAAGAATAATAAATTTTAGGAATAAAAGTGTTAATAATTGAAGCGTCATTGTGATGATGGATTGAATCATATTGTTGAAGGTTCTTTTCATAATTTTAAAGTAAAATTGTCTTATTATCCATGCAATAAGAACATGTACTGTTAAATGACTATATTTCATTGTAATTGATGGTAATTTTATGATTTCTTTAAACCATAAAGGGTTATTTTATAGTGGATGTGTGGTTTTAGATTATTTATTGATTATGATAGTGAATAGTTATTATTATTGAGTACTAAACATAAAAATATTATATTCATATGGGTGTTCTTGTATTTTTTTTAATGGATTCAATTCATTGTTACTAGAGAAGAAGGTTTTCTTTAATGAGAACAAACATAAAATGGGAGCCCAATGATTTAAGACCCAAATTAGTGATATTATAGATCTTGACTAGTCCTTTAAATTATTATCAGTGATTATATTTCTTTCATTATCTCTTCGATATCTGAATTCTGAATAAGATGAAGGTTTCCATGGATTTTTTGAACTCAGTTAATAGTAAGGGTTTTAAAATCTTCTATGGGAAAATATATCATATCTGTAAAGAAATGATGCCACTATTCCTATTATACATTAGATATGAAGTAACTGACGATACTATATATGTTTAAACACCTCATACTAAGGGTTATCCATTAAAAACTTCTAATAAGAAGAATCTAGAGAATTCTAGGAGATCTATAAAATTTAAACTTCCCTCTCTCTCCCCAAAAGTGAGTTTATAAGGGTTAAATAAATTTGAATAGATAAAGGAATCTGTGAAAAGTTGAAAAAATTTGTCATGTAAATATGATTTTGATGAAATACATGTTAATGATCTGAATATTAAAGTATAAAGATCGTAAAATGGGATATGAATAATTAGTTGGGGAGCTCATAATAAGGGTTAATTACATTGTAAGCACCGTAAGATCCTTTGTTGAGAAATGATAAGGCTCTACTATTATGGAATAAATTTTAATAATTATTATTAATAACTTTGATGCCAAAGTATTATAATTAGAAGTTATAGATCTTTAAAATATGTCTTTTTATGATCTATATAGTACTCTCATCACATATTAAATTAATAGAGAAAAGTATGTCAAAAACAAGAAGAATATTGATTGAGAAATCTATCTCAAATATACTAAGCAAGTAAATTCTAAAATATTTCATGAGTAAGAAGTAAATTAATTTAAATATTAATATAAGGAAAATATTTTTTTTATGAATTAGTGTCTTTTTTTATAAAAATTTGAAAATAGGAAAAATAAATTACAAAGGAAAGTTACCTTTATTAATATTTATCTGCAGTGCCGATGGAATTTATTTAGTAAACTATCTAAGGATAATAGTTGATAAATATAATTATAAAGGAGATATAATGTTAATAATAACCATATAGAAAAATATATCCAAATCAAATTAATATTCAAAAGGAATGTAAATATAAGTAATATAAATTTGTAAAGAGAAACTTTTTTCCCATATGTGATAAGGATGATGGTACTGATGTGGAAGCTAGAAAATATAATGATGAATATGATAATAAGTTTCTTATTAAAGATGTTAATTATTATGCTTCTAAAAGTTATTCAATAATAAATAATAAATAAGTATTAATGGAAACATATATGGAGTTTATAGTTAAATGATAATTCAATTAATGTATTTCATATACTCTTAAACATGAGATATAAAACATGAACTTCCAAAAATAATATCTATTAGGAAACCATCAAAAATAAACTTTTAAAGATAAATCCAAAATTTTAAGATATAAGTTCCCTAAATAACCCACTTGATTAAGATAAAAACATCAACATAAATCTTGATGAAAATATGAATGTAAAGGATAAATATTTTGAACTTGTAAAAAAATTTGTGGTTGATGCTGGAAAAGGAATATAAAATTTTTGAAATTCAATTATAGAAATTGGTGAATGATTTTATAATTATAAATAGAATAATGATCAATAATGACCATATATATAGGTTAAAACCAATTTTGAAGATTTTTAAAAGAATAAAAAATCCAAAATGATCATTTTTTATCTAAAACTAGAAAATTCCATGATTTTGGAATTTCCAAGAAATTAAAGTTTGAAGTAAAAACCTAGAAGAATGAGTGACTCTATTAAGGTTTAAAATAAGTTTGATTTTAATAATATTGATGTTCGGTATAGAAATAAAAATCTATACCAAATTTAGGTTAAAATGTATAATATTATTTATGTTAATATTACTGGTACTGTGGAGGCTTTATAAATACCTCAGAAAATTTATTGGTTCAATAATAAACACTATAATGAATCTACAAGGCATAAGATGCAATGTTCTAGGGGTATTCCACCCTCTCAAATAATACAAATAGTAATATCCAATTTGGAAAGAGAAAATAGATTTTATCCATTACAATCTTTTTCTAAAATAATTTATCATCTTGTACATCATTCTAAATGATGGATTATGATGCTACTATCTCAAAAAAATTTATATGAAAAATATTAAAAGTAATATAAGAAGGGGGAAAAGGGAAATTAAATGATCTTGGTTGTCGAAAACACTCTTATATACACAAAAGGACAATGACCTTGGATATTAGATAGTGTTTTTTTCACATAAAATTATATATTTGAAATTATTAATTTTTTTAAAAGATTAAATTAAAGGGATATTGAATTTTAGAAATGAAAGGTCACTCAGAATGAAAGTAATTGGATCTAATATCATTATAAAAGAATTGAAATATTGGATTACCTTATTTTTTTGATTTACTAAAACAAAATTATTTGAGTGTTTCATATATTTTTTATGAAGGAAATTATGTATTTCAATGAAGAGTTGGATTTAATGTAAAAAAAATTTGAAGATGGGATGGTTTTAATAATAGGACAATGAACCAAGGGAAATTTTTTTTGAGTTGAATATGCACTGAGTTCTTGTTATATGGGTATGATTGATGAAAATAAGTTATAAGAAAGAGACATAGAACTATATATACAAGAGAAATATAAAAAATATGACTAAGAAAGGTTAAATTCATGATGATCGTAACATGAACAAAATAATATAATGTTGTTGTTTGAAATTATAGAAAGGAATTATTTTAAATTTAGTACACAATAGGGTTGAGATACACACAACCCATACCTTGGAGACCATTCATTATAATGTATATATAGGTCCATAAGAAGTAAATGAAAAAATATAGATAAATATTATATTTACTTTATTGACGATTTAAATTTTATTACATGTATTATGTTTTTGTAATAAAATCTAGAGGATCTCAAATTGATTAAGAGTTTTAAGAGAAATGTTGAAAAGGAATGAATATTTTTTTAAAATATGTGAACATATTATGGTGATAAAAAAAATAAATGGGTAGTTTAAATACTATCTTGAAAATGATAGAATTTATCCTGAACATAGTGAAATTTACACACCATAACAATATAGTGTTGTTGAAATAACAATTTTGATTTTTGGTTGATATAGATCAAACTATTTTTATTAAACATGATACTTCTCATTTAGGTTGGAGATAAGTTATTGGGATATTATTTCAAAATTAAAATTTATTTTTCAATAATAAATACTCTAATATGACTCTATATGAGATGTATTACAAAGAAACCCCAAGTATAAAATAATTTATGGTGTTTGTTAGACCCTTTAATATCAAATTCAAAGATTAGAATATAGGGATGTTCAACCAAAGTGGTATTGATGGTATTTTCTTTGGATACCCACATAATGCTACAGAATAAAGGTGTTAAAATAAATAAATATGAATGATTATGAATTTATAATATGTGAATGTTATGGAACATTATGATAAAAAGGTTTCACAGCTAACTGCATATATAATAAAAGGGAAAGGTGAATTGTTATTGCTAAGAAGAATGAAAATTTTTGTGATATATTTAATGATGTAGACACTATTAAAGATGAATATATTGATTCAAACATTTCAAGTGATGAGGTAAATCAACATTTATCTCATCCAATGCTGAGAAATCAAATGGAGGTGTAAAATATAATTGGTGATCAAAGAAATTAGGTTCAAACTAGAAGAATTATGAGGATAGTTTGACATGCATCACTATTTCCATATGCTGTGATAAAGAATGTTGAATAATCTTTAGATCATCAAGAGTTGATTAATTATATGAGTAAAGAAGTAGATCAGATTGAAAAAATGCCACATGAGAGATAATACCCAAATGAAAATATAAAAATGTGATTCAAATAATGTGGGATTTAAAAAACATATTGAATTAAAGAGGTGAAGTGATAAGAAACAAGGAAATAATGTATAATAAAGGATTATAAATGGTTTAAGGGGTTGATTTTGATGTGAAATTTACCCTAGTTGACTGAATTAAAACCATCCGTGTCTTTATTTTCATTATTTCAAAAAGGAGATATAAGATATTCCAAATGGATTTTAGGTTTAATTTTCTTATAGGAGAGATCAAAAAAGATTTTTATATTTAGAAACCATTTGGATTATTAATAGGAAAATTTAAAACTATGTTTTCATATAGAATTATATTTTTTATGGATTGAATCATGGTATGAGATCTTGGTATTATAAGACGAATACTAGTTTGAAGAAGATGAATTTGAAAAAAGAAGTTTTTACAACAACCTTCATAAAAAATAAAATCAAGAGGTTTTTTTCAATGAGATTTTTATGTTGATGAAATCATTTTTATATAAAATAATAAATAAAAATATTATGTATCTTTATAATAAATGATGATATTTCTAGAAATTTCCAGGTGATGATTAATGAGGTACTTTTTAGTCTTATATTAATATCATGAGAAGGATCACATAATCCTTTCACAATAAAAATATGTTATGTAATTACATAATAAATTTGGTATTGCTTATTCAAAACCTATTTACACACCTATATGAGTGGGAATTTTTGAGGATGAAATTGGAAGGAATGTTGATCTTAAATAATTTAAGAAATTGATTAGAATATTGAAGTTTTTAACAACCTCTATACTATACTTGTTTTACACTGGCAATCTATGTGAAATATTTTTCAGTTCCCAAAAAATGATGCATTTTTTATAGTAAAATAGTTCATAAATACATTAGGTGAACTATAGGTTATGGAATAAAGTATGAAAATAATAGATTTTTTAATTTGTTTGTCCATACAAAAGCAGACTGACAAGGATGTGATGATGAAAGAAGATACACATTTGGTGGAGTTTTCAATTTTGTAGAATGATGCATATATTGGAATATAAATAAGAAAGGATTAGTGACTCTCGACACTCAGAAACTATGTATGTTTCTTCCACCAAAGAGAAAACCCAATTAATATGGATGAATACACAACTAGAAGATTGTTTATTTCATGTGAATCTTCCCATTATCTTACGGTGCACTAATTAGAGTCTTATCAATCTCACCAAGAATCTTACGAAACATTCATAATCTAGACACACTAATATTTAATATCACGTTATCAAAGATAATGTGGAGATAAATGAACTAAAGTGGGATTTTTCAAATAAAAAGTATAAGGTAGCTAATTACTTCACCAAACTACTGCTGAAGTAATCATTATAGAACATGATGTTCAATATGGGAGTGAAACCATACTCTATTCAAGGCTAAGGTATTCGATATTTTTTCCCCATCACATATTGTCTTTAGAGATTTTTAAAAGGGGGAGAAATATTAAAAAATAAATAAATCTATCCATTGATATATTATTAACCTATTTTGGGAGGTCATATATTTAGGGGGAGTTTTTAAAAGCATTAAGACATGATGTAAACAAATGTGAACTGTTTTAACAGTTTATTAAATTGGATGAATGAATATGTTCTTTAATAATTAAAGTTATTTTTTTATTATATTTTTTTATTTAATGTATAATTTTATATTTATTTTTAATCAATACTTATGGAAAACATAGTAGTATAGATCATTGATGCTTATTTATTATAATGAGGTTACACACATAGGCTTAAAATTTTGGATAGTGACCCATTTATTAGGTTTCATAGAAAGAGTGATTTATGTTCCTTGGTGGAAAAAATTTAAAAACTGATATTTTGAGACCAAGAGGATTTTAGTTATTCAAGATGCTGGTTTTCAAAAAGAATGTTTTCTTATGTTTTTGTCTTTTTATAGTTAGTACATAAATAACCTAAGGAATATGATCCTTCATTATGAAGTTTTATTATGGGGTGTTTTGGATAGAGAATTATGATGCTAGTGAATATATGTAATGAGATTTTAGATAGATGAATAAGGTGAATAGATGGATTCTAGAAGACACAAGTGATTAGATGGAGTCTATAAGTCATAGGAAAATGAAGAAAAGAACAATGACCATTCTATATTGAGTTTTCTAGATAAAAAATCAGGTGATACTTTTTAATTATTTAAATTACCAAACATCATGATCACTTTAATGTATTAATTATTTTATATAAATTTTTTCAAAGTAAGTAATTGATGGAATTTTGTTTTTTAGTGTTTACTAGACCAATAACTATTTTGGGATCCTTGGATAGAGGAAACCAAATGAATGTTGTCATTAGACAAAAAAAGATGTTTTCTAGTGAAGTAATATGTGAATACCTATGTAATAAAATATCAATTTAAATCCTTATTAATATTCAAGAATTGTATTTCATACATTCATGTTCATTATTAGAATAATATGAGTTTTCTTAGTTAAAATAAAAATACTTTTATTTTTACTAAATTCAATTTAATGAGTTAAACTATTTTATAAAAATATTATTTACAAAATATTGTAATTTTAATTTTATAAAAAATATATCATATTTTAAATCAGAAATATAATATTATCTTAGAGTGAATTTTTGGAAAAAGTTGATTTTTTGGTTGAATAGTATAAAACACCCATTTTTATGAAATATGTATTTTATTTTCATGTATATATAAAGATACATTCTATTTTGGATTATTTTAAAATTTTAATTAATTAATTTTGATTAAAAATAGTCCAATAAATTTCATTGGAATTAAAATTACAAATTATTTTAGAATAAGAAAATTTCTATAATTAAAAAGAAAATTTATGGAAAATTCTTTTTTATCTCATTTTTTGGTTTTCTATAAATTAATTTAAAAAATGTAGAGAAAATAAATTTGAGAAAATGGTCTCAATAATTTTAATCATAATGTAAATATTTTTTATTGGGGCCACATTCTATTTTTCACTATAATTAGTATCTTTGGACAAAAATCTAGTTACCATGGTTAGAGCTAAAACATGTTGAATTTGTTAAAATTAAATGTTAAGGGTTGAAATAACTAAAAATCAAATCTATATACTTTTATATGGTCATATTTAAAACCTATATCATATATATGAATAAGATGGGTCATTTGTTACCATTTTATTGAGTAAGATATTAATATATTTTAATCTTCTAAATTTTTTTAAGAGTGTCCTCTCCCTCACTTATAAATGGGTACCCCTATCCTATATTCTTCACACTTCAAGAGCCACTTATATCATCTAATAATGCGGAAAAAAAATTCTGAAAATACCTTCCCATGTCTTATAGGTCATTATTTGATCAGAATACCGTCATACGATGTCTTTCATAATAATCCTAAAGTGGTTGTACACTGAAGAAATATAGTTCAACGCCAAGTGTTTTATTTTTATTTCTTATTTTATATCCTTCAAAACCATCCTAAACATTGTGATATAAAAACATTAATATCTACCAAAAATATTTAATTTTATTATGTTTCTGTTTTAACTATTTTTCATCTAATTATTTATCTAATGAAAAATGAAAACATCTTTAATGAGTACGTGCAAACTACCTCCTCACAAAGAAGATATCTTTAAGTTTATATAACTAACTATTATGGATATTCATAATAATGTATACAAATAAAATAATATGATATATCTGATATAATTTTTATTCTATAATTATAAATAAATATTTTAATTCATTCTTTACTATTCAACAAAAAATAAAAACATCCCTCATTCGAATGTACAGACTATCACCTCTTGAATCGATATATTTTATTTTTTATAAGTGCCTCACAATTCTAGTATATATAAGTGGTTTTAAATAAATAATATGATATTTCTGATATAATCATAATTCTTTAATGATAAAATGATATTTACCTTCTTTCCTTTATGTTTTTTTGAGAAATGAAAAACGTAACTCATGCGTACTTATAAACTACCATTTATAGGATGTAACAAAATTTTCATTCATAATCTCCTTGGTTGTTTATAAAAGTATAATTAATTTATAAAAATAATAAATTTAATACTATTAATTTTATGTATATGATATAATAATAATAATCACATTTCCAATATTTAATCTACTGAAGTTGTTTTAGACAAATGAACCAAATATCATCAAAAAATTAGATGAGAACTTAATTGATTAAGAAGTTGAATATGACAGTCAATAAGTGAAATAAAATGAATTATAAAATAGAAAATGTTTATTAATTAATTAATTAGTAAAAATATGTTTATTATTCATGATGATAAGGAGTGTACATGGTGAGTTGGACTCTATGTAAGAGATTTCTACTCTCAATACCCATTATTTGATACTTAAGTTATTTCCACCACCTATTTTTTATGGTCTATAAGCTACCTTATGCATGTATTATGTCTTTTCTATAGGAAATATTTTTTTTTAAAACCCATTCTAATTTATTTCCTTCAATTTTCATCTAATTAAAAAATTTATTATTTCATAATGAATAATTTAACTTTAAACCGTTATTAAATGTTTAAAAAATTTCTTTTCAAATATTTAATCTTCATATCCAAAATCTTAAAAATTATTATAGATATTTAAACCATATATGAATTAATTTAAAAAGTTATTTTATCTCCCCTTGGTATTTTTTACAAATTTACTATAATGGATTCATTTTATGTATTTCATAAAAAACGTTTTGAAATTATTTAAAAATACAAAAATGGAATATTCTATTTTAATATACATGACTTTATTACCTTTTCCCACCATCATGATCATTATTAATTATTTATCATCATTTACAAATTCCATGGATTTTCAAAGAAAACCCTTTTCAAATTTATTTGAATTTTTAGTTTAGAAAAAATAGATGGAAAGAGTATTTATATATCTAAAAGTGTTTTTCCTCTTGGTTTAAAAGATTATTTCAAGGTATTTATGGTGAAAAGGTACATGAATAAAAACATTTTGTCTGTTATATATTACATGATCATTATAGAAGATTATGGATTAGACTAATACAATATATATGTTGGGTGAGTTTGATACAACGTATACATTTTTTGTACCTAATATAACTCTCGAATGCATTGGGGAATATTCCTGGTACACGAAGACAAGATAGATGGAGTTAACTAGGGAGGTTTCAACTCTTAATTTGACTAGGTTCCAATTATTTCTGACATGAGTGAACAAACACTATGAATAAAATCATCCAAAATGATTATAAAGATCACTATTATTATTTCTATGATCTTTTAAAGGTTTTATTTGAGAAAACAAATATTTTATAAGGTTTATATGTTTTATTTCTGTGATCAAAATTTTATTATGAAAAAGAATAAAAGTTTATAGGTTTTGTTTTTTCACTAAACTGATGTATTTCATTATTTCACATCCCTTACTAATATTTTTTTTCTCATCCCATATTTTAATGTTTTCCAGAGGATTATGGATGATTAATAACAAATGAGAAATTAAGTTAAATGTCATAAAAAGTTTTTATGAAAAGAAAACATGTTTCATTTTAAAAAAAAATATATTTTTGTAAAAAATTGATACTTAATGTATGTTCCCATTTTTTAATATGTAGGTTTTTATATAAATATGAAGATCTGATTATCTAAAAGTCTAATAAAAAAATTTATCTAATAATGAATAAATGTGGATTCATATCTAGAAACTAAAGAATATGTAATTTCTTATCGGTGAGTCCATATAATTGGTATTGGAATAAAGGTTTATATAACATTAGTGGTTTAGAAAATATTAATAAAATACCATTTATATATTTTAATTTATAGTTTTGTTAACATGATATATAATTTAAGATTACCATGTTTTTTCATATAATATATGTATTTTCAGAATTATTTTCCATAGATAAAACATGAAAGTTGAAGCAGGAAAGAATCGATAGAAAAATTTCCTTCTAAATTGGTCACCTAGAATGCTTTTAATTGGTATTGAATAGTTTTTTATATTTATAGATCATTTTCAACATGTTATAAGTGGTGGTGGTATCCATGATAAAGAAAACCATATTTACCACCTAGGAATATGTCAATAGTTGTGAATTTCATTAAGTAACACCCTTCAGCTTTCCACGGACCCTCAGATCTAGTGTTAGTCAAATGATAGAACAATGATGTAAAAAATATATTCAAATTCATGGGATATTTATAACATCAAAATGAAACCCTTTCTATTTACCATTTTGAAGGTCAAGCTGATCATTATTGGTAATTTGTAATGAATAAAAGAGTGATAAATATTCTTGATTCCATGGAATGGGGTATAATTAAGAATATTTTCCTTGATAAATATTTCCATATGGTAGTTTAAATCAAAATGGAGGAACAATTATTGTAATTTAGTAAAAAATAGAAGGATTTAGTAGCCTCCTATAAAGAACACTTTACAATATTTTCCCAGTATGCACCAAGTTATATTAGTATCTTGAAAGTAATATTTAAATATTTTAGGATTAAAACCAAGTTTAAGAATAAGTTTGGCCCCATAAAAATTTAAAAATTATGAGAAAATTGGTTTTTGTGCTAACAAATTTGATTTCATGTTTTATAACTCTTATGTTCCTCGAGATGATAAGAGTAAGTAGTGGTAAAGGTTGTAATAAATGGAGAATCATTCAAAAAATAAAATTGGTGTTAATCCCCCAACTTGATCCAAGAGAGGTAAAAACATTTTATGGAATGTTTGATAGTATTTTAAAAGTATAATTATTTTAGTAATTTTAGACATATAGATTGTGTCTATAAGAAAAAGTATCATTATCAATCAAAGAAAGGGGTAATAGTTATTTAGTAAATAATGAGATAGTTTAACTATAATGAGTTAATACATTATGTCAATATCTATCAAAATTTATACTTAGTGTGTAAATCATCAATACTAAAAGAAAAAAGGTGTGTAAAATCATTTTATAATACTATGGTTGATGTTAGGATATTAATGAAGTGGTGAAAGAGATGTTAATTTTTTATTAGAAATATGAATGTGACTTGTTTGTCTATGAATCTTCACATTCCATAATTTAAAACAAAATCTAGTAAAATTGTACTATGACCTCATGAGAAGTACATATAACTCTTTGTAAAAACATATAGGGGAATTATTAGACTAACCATTATTTATAGGAATCTTATTAATATTATTATTAGTGGGTTGGTTTTTCCTATAAATCTTGTTTTCCTAACTTTAATAGAGCTTTAAAATATTATAGGCATGAATTGTTTTTCATTTTATCATGATACGATTGATATTAGATCTAATAACTTAATATTCAATTATTTCATACTTTCGATATCAATAAGCTAAAAATTTGACTAAAGTTTGAAGATAAAGTTACCGAAATCATATTTTTAAAAATAAATAAATTGTCCAAATTAGTGATCTTACACTATTTAATGAATATTTCAGTGCATTTACTGATGATTTTCTATATTTTATTCCCAATTTGGATGATGATTTTATTGTTGACTTAGTGCTTGATATTTTTCTAATTTAAACACCCCTTATTGAATTAATCACATAGAAATTTATTAATTAAAAAAAGGTATATAAATTTCTTGATAATGGTTTCATTCATCATAGAACATCATTATGGGGTGCTCCAATTTTTTTTTTAAAATAATGGTGGTTCAATGAGGTTTTATATTGATTATAGATCCATGAATAACATCACTACTAAAAACAACTATCCTTTACCTTGTTTCAATGATTTTATTTCAGCTCCAGAGACTGTAGTATTTTTCAAAGATTAATCTTATGTCATAATACCATAAGTTGAAGGAAAATAAAGAAGATATTATAAATATTCCATTTTACTCTATATATGGTAATTATTATTTTTTTGGTAATTCCATTTGGGTTTTAAAATACACTAGTTTTATTTACTAATATTATAAATAGAGTTTTCTTTACTTCTTGGATAAGTTATTGTTGTTTTTATGGATGATATTTTGGTATATTTTAAAATTCATGAGGATCATGGAATACACCTAAGTATTTCTTTACAATCCTTGAATGACAAGTTATAATAACAATTATAAAAATTTAAATTTTGTTTGTAAGAGATTTTATTCATTAGTCATACTGTTTCATAATATGGAATCACTGTTAACCCTACTATAACAAAAGTGGTAAAATAATGGACAAGACCTACAAATGTCATAGATATTTTTATTTTTACTTGAATAAAAAGTTAATATTGTTAGTTTTTTGAAAACACAACTCTGTTATTGATATCACTAATAGGGTTCACTTAAAATTATCTTTAATTCATCAGGATAAAAGAGAGTGGTTAATATTTCTAGGAAATAAATAGAATATTGGTGAATACTTCAATTTTGTCCCTTACCTATAGAAATGGTGTATTTTTCATCTACAATTATGACTGTTTTAAGGGTCATTATTGTGTTCTGATATAGAATGATTAAAAAATTGCTTATTCTTAATGTCAATTAAAAACTCCTAATATAAATTTTGCAACAGATGATCTAGAACCACCTTTTATGGTTTTATATTTAAAACTATAGAGACATAAATTATATAGAATACAATATGAAATATATATTAATCATAATAGTTTTGTATATATTCAATTTTAAAGAGTTTAACATGAGGAAAACAAGAGGAATTAAACTCATAAATGATAATAATTTCATAATCCATTACCATCTATGAAAATCAAACTATATAGATGATGTTTTGGATCTGAAGGACAATGTATCATTAAACGTTTTAGGATTGGAACATGTTCCTTTGTTAAATGGTTTTTCATATTGGGATTGAAATTTTTCATGTACGAAATTTCACTATTTTGCTTTAAGTGTTAGTGTAGCCATCATCATCAGATAAAATTAAGAAATCTCAAAAGTAAAACCTTGATTTAAAATAAAATGTTTCAATAACAATGAAAAGTAAGTTTCCTAAATTTTTTATTGACAAATAATGTCTTTTGTGATTTCTAAAAATGAAACGTGTTCAAGATATCCCCTAGTTGAATAAAGAATTATTGAGTGAAAATCAGAAATATCCATTTTTTGGTCATCATGCAAGTACTAATATATATAGAGACCTTTAGTTGTATTAAAGGTGGGATGAAATGAATGAAATATTGTATAATTTATCATGAAATTCTTGAATTTTCAATTAGTTAAATACAAATAAAAATTATTGAAAGGGAAAATTCTACATTTTCTAGTGATGGGGATAAAATTGGAAATTATATTGATTTGTTTTATGGTAAAATTTCCAAAGGAACCTCAATGTAATAATGTAATTTGGTTTATTTTTTTCAATAGGACAAATATGCACATTTCATTCCTATTTGAGGAAATTTGTAGTTAGATCATTTTCTCAACAATATCTCAAAGAGATAATCAGAATATATGGAGTTACTCTATCTATTGTATCTGATCGTGATCCAAATTTTACTTCAAATGTTTATAAATTCCTTCATAAATCATTGGATACTGAATTAAATTTTAGTAAAACTTTTCATCATCAATTTGATAGACATTCTGAGAAAAAGATTATAACTTTTGAAGAAATGCCCCGATATACTTCAATGGATTACCATGAATTTTGGGATAATCATCTTCCATTTTTTATTTTTCTTATAAAAATAATTTTCATTCTAGTATAGAGATGAAACCATATGAGAAATTATCTAGAAATTGGTGTTATACTCTTACTTGTCATCTCTAAGTAGGTGAATGAAAGTTTTTAGGAATAGAGTTTATAGATGATATGGTTTAGAAGGAAAAGATGATTTAATATCATATGATAGAATATTATATTTGAAAAAAGATTTAGGTATATGACTAGAGGAAATATATTTTATTTGTGGTAGGTGATTAGGTTTTCCTTAAAGTATCTCCATGGAAAAATGTTATGTGTTTCAGAAAAAATGGAATGTTAATTCATTGATTAACTGGTCCATATGAAATTATGTTGGATGATAGATTAGTTTCATACTAAGAGAACTTTACTCTAATTTTATCCTAGGTACATGATGTGTTTCATGTTTCATTATTAAGGAAATATGTGTTGGATGCATCTCATTATTTGAAACCTAATGTAGTATAGTTATAAGAGAATATTTTTTATGAGGAAAAATTTATTCTTATTCTTGATCAAAGAGAGTAGGTTCTGTGGAATAAGGTGATCCATCTTGTAAATGTTTTTTGTAAATAAATGTCTTATGATGCAACATAGGAATTTGTAAATTAAATTTTAGAAAATATCCTCAATTTTTTAGGTAATGAATAAAACCGTGACAATTAAATTTAAAAACTATTGGAAGAATATGAATACAGTTGTAATTATATATCAATATCAATCATTATTAATATTTAAAAACTTGGTTTTATATATCCTTATTAATTATATATAATAATTATTAATTTCTATGTCAAAAATAAAATTGTGTTATTCTTACTTAATTGGGTTCATGAAATATGGAGGTTGAGACTCTTATTAAAATATAGTAAAAGACAGTGATCGAGAAGAGTACCAAAAAAAAGGAAAAAACCAAAGCAATAACTACTTACTGATCTTTTTCAATAGTCATAAAATTAACCTACTTTCTTATTTCTAAAGGGAATTCCAGTCAACCCTTCCATGACCATGCCCCCAGCCTCTCGATCACCCCCTACTTGAAGGAATATATTGAATCATTTTAAAAACCATCTCTGCACTAGTGCTTTTAGAATCAAAGATGTCGTATTTTCGTTCCCCACATTTGTCAGAAGAAGTGTCTCTTGTTACAGGAACCACCATTACCTCAATGGAAATTTCTTAAGCTGAGTCTACAATATCTTGGTGCTCTTTCTCATTAGGAGGGATCAGATTTGAATCTTGTATCTTAATGACACCTATATTTCTGCTCAGATAAGTGGGCAGTGTTACCTACAACTGAATGCTAAACCACCCCTAGAGTGTAAACATGGAGTTTTGTATCATTTTAAGAAACAAGATAAAATCCATCACTATCTAAAATAGGATTTGAATATTTATAAAAATACTATAGAGTCATATTCTAAGATATTCTTACCTTTTAGATGACATGAAGCAACCATCCTTTCCAGTGAGAGTTGGTGATCCACCTCTAACTAGAATCCTTCTTTACTCACTTAATCAGAAATTAATTAATCATCTTTAAAAGATTAAAAATATTGAGTATGATTCAATATTTCTCCATTTCCTGTACTACAAGTATAAAAAATGTGAACATTCACCTCTTCGAAAAAGATATAATCCCATGATTTCGTCTTTTTTTAGAGGTGGAGGCTTTTAGATAGTTTCCCATTTCAGGAAAAACACCCTATGCCTCTGTGTTCTATTCAATGACATGTCTATAATCACTTTTACAAGGCACATGATGCTACAACTGAAGAAGACATCAGCTTTTCGAGCATGATTCTTTCTATTTTTGAGTCACTTACTTACGTCATGACCACACAAAGCACAAAATCTGAAAACTATAGAGTTCCTACTGGTAGATGATTCATGAATAATAACATTGAATTCCTTATAGAATTTGCGATTTTTTCCATAAATTATCTTCAACTCGAAAATATCATCACCCGTTGAAATAATCACCTTGTCAATAAGAGTGGACCCCAGTTCAACCTCAACCAAGAATCTAGTAAAGTACCCAAAATGAGCTACTTCAGTTTCCTTATCAATTTTTATCAGGATACCGATGGATAGGGAAATATCATACAGGATATTAGGATGCGAGAGAATCTAATTTAAACCATATACATGTAGCCAGTTTTGTGTATTGGATTTACCAACCTCAAAGGGATTAAATTTACTATCCCATTCACACAAAAGAATAATCCCAGTTTTGAGCATTATTGAACTGAAGCCCTAGGCTTGGACTTTCAATTATGTGGATGGGAAGAGAATATAGAAATATACACATCCTTTCAATACACACTTCTAGGATGAAAAACCAAAAAATTTATGAAATTTGTGCCTTGAGATCATCCATTTTTAGAGGCTGAGAACCTTTAGGCAGAAATAAGTGAGTAATAATTGAGAACTCACCCATTTTAAGTCTCCTTGATACGGAATTAGGATCTGATTTGATATGCCCAATAACCCCCTTTTCTTCAAATAGAAGGATCTATTAATCCTTTGAAGCTTGCTAAAGAACGACTAATTAAAGAACCCTCATCTAGAACACCATGGATAAGGATTTCTGGCGCAGTTTCATGAGGATCATTAAGATATGAAACATCAACAGGACTCCACCCATCCTCACGCTATAATCCAAGAATTTTAGGTGCATCAGTAGAAACCTTTATAGTTTGGTCTGTAATATCAAAAAAAAGACTCTACCCATCTTCACATTGAGGTACAATTCTCTCTGATGCATCACATGAGACCGACATCAAATCCACTCTCTTCCCATCTTCAACTCTCGCTCGCTGAGGATAACTCCTCACAAGCGAAGAACACTCATACAAACTCGTAAAAGTCGTCAGGACCTCACACTGGTCTATCCAAGTCCCATAAGAGGATCTCAAAACCATTGTGGTTTGTCCTGCAATTTCAACCGGAAGGCTCCATCCATCGTCACATTTAGATCCAAGTCTCTCAGACGCGTCATGTGAATTTAACACCAAGACTGCTCGCCCCAAGCCCCAACTCTTGTGTGTTGAGAACCATTCATCATAGGAAAAATGTGCTCGAATGAAACCACAACAACCATCGGGACCTTAGGCTACTCAACCCTAGTCTCATTTAAGGATATTGACACCAAATAATGGCCGACGAAGTGAGGGACCATCGTAGAGAGAAACCCAAGATTACAGAGCAATAGAGAGGCTAATCTGAACCCTAGTTTGCGGCGCCATCTCATAGTCAACTAAATTGGGTTCAAGAAATATATGGATTTATTTTAAAAAATAATTTTTAAATTTTATAATTATAATTTTGAAAACAATATATGTATTTGTAAATAGAAAATTTAAAATTATCCTAGAGTGAATTTTTGGAAATCATATGAAAATTTTAATTTTTGGGTGAATTGTAGAAAATATCAATTTTTAAGAAAATATTAGTTTCATTTCATTTATTTAAAAAATTAATATTATATTTAGAATTAGTGATAAAATTTCATTAGTTCCTTCTGATTATAAATATTTAAATCAATGTGTTTGAAATTATAATTAATCTTGGTTTTGGAATAAAAACATTTTTATACATAATCTTTTTTGGAAAACGGTTTTCATCCCATTTTGCGGGTTTGTTTTTATATAAATATTTCAACATATAGAACTTGAATTTAAAAAAAATTAATACATAGTTTCGAATCATATTTCTAAAATTTTAAAAATATCCCACTTTTATTTTTTTATTATAAATAGTAACTTTAGCAAAAAAAAAAATATCATGGTAATTGTTAAAATATGCTAAAATGGTTAAAACTAAAATTATATGGGTTAAAAATACTTGAAAACATGTCAAAAATATATTTTATCTTTATAATTATACCCTATATTATCTATTATTATTTTATGTGTCATTTATTAGAAATTTTGATTCGGTAATCCATTAATATATTTTAATCAATTGAAAAAATCCAACTATGTCATCTCCAACACTTATAAAAGGGTAACCCATATCCTCTATTCTCCAAACAAAAAGAGGATATTATCTTAGAAAAGATATAGAAAAATCATTTCCTAAAATCCCTCCGCATGTCCTAGAGTTCTTAGTTTGATTATAATACCATCTAAGGATGACTATGTATAAACCTAAATAGGTTGTCTGAAGAAGAAGTATAGTTCATAACTCAGTGTTTTCTAATTATTTATTCATTTAACTCTATCAAAACTCAATTAAATATTGTGAAATTATTAAATAATTATCTAACATATATTTAAATTTTATTATGATTATAATATAACCCTTTTTTCTATATATAAAACTAATGGGAAATGAAAATGTCTTTCATGTGCACGTATGAACTACTACATCAAGAATATGATGTCCTTCATTCTTCATCACAGAATTTTATGGATGCTCATAAAAATTAATAAATTGAAAAATCATAAAATATATGATATAAATTTAATTAATTAATGGTAAATAAATATTTTAATTATTTCTTTATCATTCAATGAAAAATAAAAAAATTTCTCATGCGTACGAGTGAACTATCACCTTGTAAACCGGTGTATTTTATTTTTCATTAGTGCCTCCCAAGGATGATAAATATAAGTGTATTTTAAAAAATAATTATATATTTAGTAGATAATAATTATTTTTTAAGAAGAAATTACACTTAACTTATTTCTCTTATGTTTTTTGAAAAATTCAAAACATTAGTCATGCATATGTATGAACTACCATCTCTACGATGTATAATAATTAATCTTTTCACAACCACCATACATGGTCAGTTATAAGAGTAAATTACATGTAAAAAAATTATAATTATATAATATTATGATCTTATAAATGATATAATCATGATCTTTTGGAAAACGGTAAACCTACCGATGTAATTTTGGACATATGAGCTAAATAGCCTCAAAATGTCTAATATAAAATTAATTGATTAGAAAATGAATATTAAATGGGAAAATTGAAATAAATTGAATAATAAAGTTTACAATGTTTATAAATATAGTATATAATTAACATATATTTATTATTTAGGAATATAGATAGTTTACAGGTTAAGTGAGACTCAAGGTAATGAATTTTTAGTCTCAATTATCATTCTATGAGACATAAGCTATTTTCACCACATGTTTTTTATGGTGTATAAAAGCCCTTATTAATGTATTATATCATTCCTTTATGAAATTATATTTTTTATCAATTCATTCTAATTTCTTTCCTTTGATGTCTCTTTAATTTAAAATTTATCAACTTATAAGGGATACATTAACTTAAAACTATATTTAAAATGGAGAATAGATTTATTTTCAAAACATTCTTCTTCAAGACCAAAATCTTAAAAACTTTAATTTATTTATAAATCAATATATAAATGAATTTAAAAGGTCATTTTATCTCACCTTTAAATATCTTCAAAACGTATTCGAAAGTAAAATTTTTCTGTATTTCATACGGAAAGTTCTTGACTTTCTTTCAAAATTATTAAATAAATGTTCTATTTTAACGTATATAGATTATAAAATGTGTTGAGAATGTAAATCTATTTTAAGCCTGTTGAGGTCCCCATATTCTTTCTAGAGGTTTTTAATTATTTTCATTGAGATAATTTTGAATTTATAATGTCAATATATTCTATTTATGTGATAAAAACTTTTTTATGAAATGTTAATCATATTATGAATTTTCATGTTTGTAATTGGACAAGAAAATTTAAATTTTTTAACAAACATTTGTAAAAAATTTTACATCCTGGGTTTTTAAATGTTTTCATAGTGTTTATGTGTGATTAGGACAAAGAATAAATCATGTTGAAAGTCATGAAGAACCGTTAGGAAAATAAAACATATTTAAAGTTTAATATTCTGAAAAAATTGGATGTTTAGTGGAAGTTTACCCACAATCACAAATATTTATGTTATGTAATTGTGATGGTGTAATTCATTAAAAATCTAATTCAAAAAGATATTTTAAAAACAAATAATGTGAATTCTTGGCTAAGAAATCGTGAATTTGAACTGTTTTAAGGCATGTTCCTTATATCATCTGAAAACAGTTTTCAAGTGAGGTTATCATACTAAGGTTTCTTATAAAAATTATTTTGAAAAGGATTCTAAGAAAAGTCATTCTAAAATTTATTTAGAAAGAGTAACACTAAGATCAATAGATTGAGGAAACATTTAAATATTATTTAATTTTAAAATATAAATTTATACTAGACATTGAATTACTAGAGATATTTCTTATAAATATCTCCTAGAAAAGGATTTCAAGATATTTAACAAGTTTTTAAAAAGTTATATATTGTGATGATTCATAGTTGAATGTTCAATTACTGATAAATAATGAAGAAAATATCATGATTCTATAGGAGATTTCAGGATGTTCTAAAAATGGTTAATTCTAATATTTGAGGAATGATCCTATAAATATTTTTGACTAAAATTTATTACAAGGTTTGAGGGCATTGATTTAAATAAATACTCAAGCAAGAAATTAAAATTTATTATAGGAAATTAAAATGTGTGTTTCTCACTTCTCTATCGATTTTTGGAGAAATGATGGATATATAAAGGAGATAATGATCATTGTGAAGTTTTTATTTCTATAGTGGTTGTTTTTGAAGAAGTGAGGTGTCGACCAAAGATCATGAGATATCTATTTGTTGAATCATCAGACATAGAAGTACTATATATATGATATTAGATATATTGAGACCAGATATAGTGTACTATATTGAGGGTATCAGAAATATAAGTTATCAAATGAACATGTTCAAAAAATAAAATCTAGATAGATTTTTCCTCTCATGAATGTGAACAAAATAAATACGAGGAATAATAACATAAAGGAATCCAAGTGTGAAGAATTCAAGTAATATATTTCTATAATATTAATGAATATTCATGAAGGTTCATTTAATATTAAAAAAATTATCATATTATCTATTAAATAATGGATTGCATTTTCAAAGGACTATAGTTCTTTGCAACTAATGGAAATAATCTTCTTGCTATAAAAAACAAAGGATTTATTCTAGTGGGTGTGTTGTCTCATATTGTCTCCAAATAAATCTATATAATAGTTATTCTTATTTCTTACTTGAACATGATAATTCCAAAAATCCTATTGGTGTTCTTGTCTCATCTTTTTTAGAGGATTATATTCTCTCTAACCATAGGTGAGGGGGTTTTTTAATACGGAAAACCTTAGAAATCTAGATCACTAATTTTGAACCCACTTAGTGGTCACATAGATCTTGGATGGTCCAATCAGTTATATCTATCTTAATGGAATATGATTCTACTGTTCTAGGGATTTAGTCATTATGACTACTATGTTTTCCACTATAGTTACAATGCTTTATGTAACATAACATTCTTGAGTAAAATCTCTCAATAGATGGTATACCTAACATATAACTTTTTTCCCATCTATAATAACATTTAAATCATCACTAGTACCATTTTGTAATATTAACCTAAAATACATTTTCATAATAATTTACATTGATGATATAATTTCAATAACTAAATGAAATAATTTTTTTATACTACTTATTTGTCTATATAAAAAGTCACAAAATTCATGAATTTTTTAAACATGTCTACCACTAGTTATAATGAGATTTTATTATTTATTTAAATATCCAAACTGTGATACTAGACCACGTTGATATTTAAAAATATTTTTTTCCTCTTGATAACTAGTTTCAATTTCTCTTTAGTCACAGATTTCACATCCCTTATAGTCTCCCAAGTACCATTGGATAGTTTTTATAACATCCATATGATTTTCTGCAAGATTTATTTGATATATTCTCACTATTATTTATATATAAACAATATCCTATCTAATAAATACCATGGAATATATGATATATCTAATTACTGAATAATATGGATTTCTACTCATCTTCTTAATCTTCTCTTATGATATAACCCATAATCATGGAGAGATTTATATAATATGACATGAGAAAAAAATTCAATCTTTAGTTGATTCATATTGTATTCTTCTATACTTTTTAAATTTATATACTATGACTTGGTCAATGATACCTCTATAGACCAATCTTAGTTGATCATATTTCTTAGAACATGTGTTTCAACTTTTGTTCATTATTTTAGAAATATTTCATTTTTTATAAATAATTGTATGACTATAGTATATTCTCCACATGTTATCAATATATTATAGATATAAAACCTTATTTATCCAACTAATATCTTTTAAACAAATGGAAAAATAATTTTCCCAAGATTTAATGACCTAATTTATCTAGAAATGGAACATTGAATAATTTATATATTAATCATGGTGATCTACTATGGTAATTTGAATTCAAATGGATTTCAACATCTATATTAATGAAATAGTCTTCACAAAGTCAATACATTGAATAATTTTAAAACTATAACAATTTATCTTTCTTTATACATACTCACTTTATTATCCTTGTCCAACATTTCTTAGAAACCCATTTGTAATTTTCCTGTTTTATATCTTCAAGAAATACTAGAAAACCAATGATTGATTTTGATATATGGATTCCAATTATAAAATCTCGTCAACATTCCATTTTCATCTTTTTTTCATTTATTACTTCACTATCAAATAAAAACATATTATTCTCAAGGAATAATGTATCAACTAACTTGGTAATTATAAAACCATCCCTATTCAGTTGTATAATTTCCCTACATAGTTTATATCTCTAGAAAATTCCTTTTCTAAGAGAACTTTGTGAATTTATTTCTTTTATAATTACAATTCTAAAGGTTCACACTCAGCCTTAAAAAGTGTTTTAAAAAAATACAAAAAAATATGGATGGTGGTGGCAATTACCTTTGAATATAAAACCGTGACTTAATCAATATATATCTTACTCAATCTATCTCAATTATATATTTTCTCCCTCATATAGAAACATAATCATTCTTCACGATTTATGTAATAACCTTATTAATCTTTAGGATAATAAACCGAGTTTCACATTGCACACTTTTTATAAAAGTCTATTTCTTAACTATGCCTTAAAAACCCATTAAATCTAAACACATGTATTGCGACATAATATTTTTTATAACTTTTATGATATACATTTTTCATTATATTTTGAATATTGTTAATTATTAATGATCCTATTTTAAAATGATATTTTAATGAATAGTAGAATATTTTTTCCAATTACATGAATCATGATGCATCTCACCATGATTAAAAATGTGTTTACCTTATTTAACTAGCACTATGACTCTAATGTGTATAAAATAATGTGAGATTAATAATAAATATACAAATAAATTAATTATTAATGAATTCATGGTAAATATATTGTCAAAATTACCTTCTCAGTTAATATTTTATCTTATTACATATTTCAGTCAATACTTCATCTTTATATTCCTTAAATCTCTTAAAGGAATCTCACAAAGAACATGAATTTACCTCTCAATTTTACTTGAAATAGGGAATTCATATCAAGTTGAACTAATTCTATAAATTTTTTGGATTTATCAATTTTAATGTAAACATATTTATATATATCCAAACAATACATGTTACCATGTCAAATACCTCATAATTATTTATCAAAATAGTTTAAACATGCTTCTCAATATATCCATGGCATTTACTCTTATTTTTACATGATACAGATTTATCTTTCCACAATTGGTAATTATATGAGACTTATATTCCATATTCATCATTAATTAACAACAACAGATATATTGGATTCAAATACAATATAACTAATAATAAATTTTAGTATTCCCTAATACATTTATTTCAATCATGAGTTGAAATCTAATTGTTTATAAACTCCATAATTAGATGTTGATATATAAAATTAGTTTTCAAACACAAGAATATATCCTCTAGGAAATGTGATATTTTGATCTTATCTAGCTAACATAGAAGTAAATATGCATCAAAAACTTGAATATACACTTAGCTTTTATAATATTTCGATTCTTCCATGGTTTTTTTATTCAGATTTAAATGTGTGAGTACCATATTGTTTTTAAAACCGAATAAGTGAACCAAAACAATTACATGAAATAACAAATTCAGATGATGTTAAATCTTTTACTTTCTTAATCTTCAATTAATTTAAATTCCTCTCCAAGTGAATTGAAATTCCAAATGTGAATCAGATAGCCTCATGTTCAGTGATCACCTTATTTATATTTGATTTCATAGAATTATATTGTGAAATATCTTTTTCAATTTCAATTTACGCATATATTTTTACCATTCATTATTCACTGAAAGTAGATAATATTAATTTTTAATATCTTTATATTCATTGTTCCAAAGTCCATAAACATTTTTTTAGTGCATTACATAAATAGAACTTCATTTCTCATCTTAAATTTAATTCATGTTTAAAATGAAAATTTGGGCCCAATCATTCATTTGTTTTTGGACAACATTATATTCATTTTAGGAATTTTAAATTTTTGGATATGATTGATCACTTTGGTTGGAAAATTTTATCTTTTAGGTCCGATGGATGAATCCCAAGGGAAGATAGAGAATTTTGTGCCCGAATACAGTAATTTTCTGGAGAAAGCATAATGGGCCTAAGTCCCATCAAACAAATGGATTTTAACTGGAGATTTAAATGGTGGACCCGAGATTAATGCACATAAAGTCATCCCACCAGTTCGACCATAACGTCCAAAAGGCAGAGAAAATTTTCCTGAAATTTTTACAGATGATAGAGGACACATGGAAGAAGATATTTGTCTTCTACTACTGGTAATTATTCGGCCTCCTTCAATTCCAAATTCACATGTCCAAATGGTGGACGAATGTGGACGAAATTTCCAGGTCAACTTCGAAACATCAAAATCCCGTAATTTTCTCACATTCCTTTTGACTCTCTAAGTTAATGGGGATAGAATTTATTGTGGTGGGGTGTCTCTAAGGATTTTAATATGCCTATATAAGGAGCTTGTGGTAAAGTTAATTATCATATATCATTTTTGTTTGAATCCATTTTTTTCTTTCATCCATTGTATTTCTTTAAATTGTAATTTACTGCTTTCAATTTGTAATCGCATCGTCACGTTTTCCCATGTAAGTTTTTCTTTCACGTTTCTTATTTTAATAAAATTTCTTCTTCTTATTCACTTTTTATTTTCCTTTTCTTCACACTTTGATACCATTGAATGAAGGTGTGAAATTATTCACACCAGCACTTGTGATTTCAATCACACAACGGTGGAGTGTGCATTCTTTTAATAATTTTCTTCTTTTTCAATTCCACCCCCATATGTCTACATCCCGCTTCCATTGGTAGAACAGAATCAATGGAGGGATAACCTTTTAAGGGTTGTTCCAAGGTAGTAGCATGGTCAAGGTTTTAATGTTATTTTATGTATTTAATATTTAAATCTATTGGTTATTTTAGGATTTCCATTTGATGAGTTACATTCTTTCTCATCTTTTCCAACATTAATGATGAAATATTTTGAGTGCTAGTACGATCTATTTCCTTTGAGTGCTCATTAAAGTGATTCTCAAAGTGAATTGGTGATTGGCCTTGGAATTGTGTAAGGATTAAATTGGTGAATGATTTGGAAGAATTATCTCATTGTTTGGATATGTCTTGAATTAACGACATTAAATTTTATAAGAAAATAAATTCATCCAATCCACCCCAGGAAAAACCCTAAGATCAAACCACTATCAATAATTGTTTAGTTCACATAATTTGTATTATATGTTATTTAAATTATATCTTCAGTTCTCCAATTAAAATCAACCTCAAAGTTGGCCACTTCATAGCCAATCCATCAACAAATCATAGTGTCTCAAGGTTTCTTCTTCGGTCCCTGTGGATTCGATCCCTACTTGTAATTGAATGACCGCTTTTACCAGTAGGGTAAATTTGGGCGCAACCAAATTTTGGTGTCGTTGCTAGGGACCCAAGTAAGTACCTTAGACCCTCATCTTCTTTTCTCACCCCAAATTCTATATTCTCACCCTAATTTCTCTTCTCATTCCCCCTTTCTATTTCTATGTGTCCAAAAAAACCCAAAACAAATTTTCAATCAATTCTAATGGATTATACTCCAAAATACCCATTCATAAACCAATGCTGTAATCAATTTGGAAATCAATATTGAGAAACACCTCAAATAGAGAATTTCATCAACCAAACCTTAATTAAATACACCACACCAGATGAGATGTATAATCAATGGGATGCTGAATGTTTAAAAGATCAATTTCCATACCTATAAAGAATGATTGAAAAGAAAATTAATGAGGAAGTCCATGATGTACAAACATATATCAACCCTAATCCTGAAAAAAATTCGTGAACAATTGTGTAAACAAATGGATAAAATGAATTCCGAAGTTTTATCTTTCATATTAGAATTACAAAGCTTTAAGACTCTTGAGGAACCCGTTCCGACTCAAGATATTATTTCCTCATCATTGATAGATGAATCTTTTATCCCAAAAACCTCCCATGAATTGAAAAAAGAACTAACCTTTGGATATAGGATAACTGAACAAGATCAAGGAAATGTTGAAGGGTATTTAAATCAGGAGGAAATTAATTTTTTGGATTCACAAGGGGAATAGTTTTATTCATGGATTGAGTGTTCAGAATATTTCTCCAATAATTTTTTTTAGAATCATAGATCATTGAACCATTAGGAGATATAATGAATAGTGAATCTATACCCACTCATGAAATTCAAATGGAATATTTTAGGGATGAATCATATTTTCAAAAGGAACAAATTGTTTCAAAATGTTTTGTAGAAGAATCAAATTTGGATTCAAATTTCCATTCATCTTTGGGAAAATTCAATGAAACTGAACTCAACATTATAATCCTTCCTTCCCCACTCAAGAATCCCTCTATTTATGAAAACCTAGACCATTCAATTATCTTCTATTTTCAACACAAATCTCACAAAATAGGATTGAACCTTGAAATCTTAGGAAATACTCCAAATGAAACTCAATCAACCATTACCAAAATTCCTTGGACATTCAGACCCATTGTTGAGCATGGGATTTCACATGGAAAAACTTATAAAAAAATACTTAATCTAAATCTTGTTGAGGTGGAGAAATATGGGTTAATTAAAATTTTGAAAGTTGGAATTGGATAAGTTGGGGGGTTCAAGTCGAGCTAACGACATTAAACAAAAGCGCTTCATGGGAGGCAACCCATGGTTTTCATGTTTTCTAATCATTTTGAACCATTTTATTTTTCATATAATAAATTACCATAGACTGTTGACGTGTTCTTATTTTATGAGTAAGGATGTGTATGAAAGGGGAGCGCCATATTCATCTGTGTCATGTGGCATGATCTCTGAGTAATAACATACCCAGAAATATAAAAATAAGACAATGTATAATCATTTTTTTTAATGTTTTTATAGGATAAAAAATAAATAAAAGGACATGTCGTAAGTTATAAGGAAAATCCATTCACCACCATCCAAGCCACTGAGACTCAAATCCAGGATTGATGGGAGACATTAGAATGTGATTTCTTCTTCAAACACCAGGTGACTTTATTCCATGATTATCATTTTAAATTTCCTATTTTAACTCCCCTCCTACCCCCTTTCTAACTTTTCATTTCTTTAAACACTGGGGACAGTGTTATTTTTAGTTGGGGGGAGATGAAATAAAAAATTATTATTTTTTCAATAGCAACATGCATGGAAAGAAAAATTCCATTAACCTTGAAAATGATAACACACATTGAAAACTATGAAATTGAATATCGAAAATTTGGATGCCTTTATTCTGATTTTAATGCATGTTTAAGTTCATAAGAATAGTTTTTGGAAAGTGGGGTTGTTCGATGTGATTTTTCAAAGTTTACATTTTCATCCTCTTAATAAAAATGTCACAATGCACGTCTACTAGATCTTGGTTATAAATTTGAGTTCTTGGGTCCCTTTCATTATAGAATAGGGTTATGGGGTCGCTTTTAGTTTAATTTGAGTATCCAAAACAAAATAAATAATAATAATAAAATTTGAAAAAAAAATAAAGACCACATAGAGAAATGTTTTGTCCAAATGTGTGGCATCCGACGCTTGGGGATCGTGACTCCATAGTTTTCTTTCCTATAGTTAGGCTTTATATATCTATTTTAGAGCATGGAATTGACAATATGTGTGGCTTCTAGTAGTTGGGGATCGTGACTCCATAGTTGTCTTGCCCAGAGATAGTCTTTTCATATCTATTGTGGTTAAAAAAACAAACAAAAAAATAAACAAAAATGGATACTCATCTTAAGGTTTAATGTGATTCCCACCTAGTGCTTCCATTTTTTTCCCCTTGAACAATAAAACGCGTCACATATCTTTTATGATGCACAACACTTTATCATGATTAATTAGAATTGGGTGAAATTTGGCGATGAATTTGAACAAATGAATGGGCTTGGGCTTGGGATATGCTTATGGACCTAGCTTGTTTTAAATGATTTTGATGGATTTCATAATTTTTTTTGGTATGAGGTCTTTGGGTGAGCAATGTCTGTTAAATTTTTTTTGGAAAAGGGGATTTTAATTTCATATTTGTAATTTATTTTGCTCGGGACTAGCAAAACTCAAGTTGGGTGGTGTGATTAGTCACTAAAAGTTGATAATATTAATTTTTAATATCTTTATATTCATTGTTCCAAAGTCCATAAACATTGTTTTTAGTGAATTACATAAATAGAACTTCATTTCTCATCTTAAATGTAATTCATGTTTAAAATAAATATTTGGGCCCAGTCATTCATTTGTTTGTGGACAACATTATATTCATTTTATGAATATTAAATTTTGGGATATGATTGATCACTTTGTTTGGAACATTTTATCTTTTAGGTCCGATGGATGAATCCCAAGGTAAGATAGAGAATTGTGTGCCCGAATACAGAAATTTTCTGGAGAATGCATAATGGGTCTAAGGCCCATCAACAAAATGGATTTGAAGTTGAGATTTAAATGGTGGACCCAACATTAATGCACATAAATCTGTCCCACGAGTTCGACCATAACTTCTAAAAGGTAGAGAAAAATTTCCTGAAATTTTTATAGATGATAGAGGACACATGGAAGAAGATATATGTCTTCTACTACTACTAATTATTCAGCCTCCTTAAATTCCAAATTCAAATGTCCAAATGGTGGACGAATCTGGATGAAATTTCTGGGTCAACTTTGAAACATCAAAATCCATTAATTTTCTCACCTTCCTTTGGACTCTCTAAATTATTGGGGGTGGAATTTATTGTGGTGGGGTGCCTCTAAGGCTCTTAATATGCCTATATAAGGAGCTTGTGGTGAAGGTAATTATCATATAACATTTTTGTTTGAAACCATGTTTTTCTTTCATCCATTGTATTTCTTTCAATTGTAATTTCCTACTTTCAATTTGTAATCGCATCGTCAAGTTTTTCCATGTAAGTTTTTCTTTCAAGTTTATTATTTTACTAAAATTTATTCTTCTTATTTACTTTTTATTTTCCTTTTCTTTACACGTTGATACTGTTGAATCAAGGTGTGAAATTATTTACACCAGCACTTTTGATTTCAATCACACAACGGTGGAGTGTTCGTTCTTTTAATAATTTTCTTCTTCTTCAATTCCACCCCATAAGTCTACATCCCCCTTCTATTGGTAGAATAACATCAATGGAGGGCTAACCTCTTAAGGGTTGATCCAAGGGAGTAACATGGTCAGGGATTTAATGTTATTTCATGTACTTAATATTTAAATCTATTCATTATTTTAGGATTTCCATTTGATGAGTTACATTCTTTCCCATCTTTTCCAACTTTAATGATGACACATTTTGAGTGCTAGTACGATCTATTTCTTTTGAGTTATCATTAAAGTGATCCTCAATGTGAATTGGTGATTGGCCTTGGAATTGTGTAGGGATTAAATTGGTGAATGATTTGGAAGAATTATATCATTGTTTGGATATGTCTTGAATTAATGACATGAAATTTTCTAAGAAAATAAATTCATCTAATCCACCCCAAGAAAAACCCTAAGATCAATCCACCATCAATAATTATTTAGTTGACATAATTTTTATTATATGTTATTTAAATTATATCTTCAGTTCTCTAATTAAAATCAACCTCAAAGTTGGACACTTCATAGCCAATCCATTAACAAATCATAGTGTCTCATGGTTTCTCCTTCGGTCCCTGTGGATTCGATCCCTACATGTACATGAACGACCGCTTTTACTAGTAGGGTAAATTTGGGAGCATCCAACCATACCATTCATTTTTTTCACTAGAAGAATTCAATATTTTTCTTTCTTTATTAGTTTATCATATTGGGGAATTTTATACAAAAACAATGAATAAAATTCTACATAACTTATATCTTATAGTTCTCAATGAAGATAGAGTATTTGGGTGAAATTGTCAATAGAATAATATCTATTGAATAATCAATATTGAAATTTAATCCCAACTCTAAAAATAATCAACACACTCTATCATCTTGAGCATAGTAGGAATAGTTTGGATTCTATCATCCAACATTATCTTGTTAATTGTAATGATAATATAATTAATTAATTTCTTCACTTTCTCCTCACAAACATCTTGGAGATGAAACAAAATGGCGTAACCATCAATTCTATCATGAATATAAAACAAATCATCAGATGCTGATGATACAATTATTGTTTAAAGCTAAAATATATCATTCATGAGTCTGATACAATCTTTTTTTCACCCTTACTTATTTCATAAGGTGGTTCATTTGGTTGTGGAAACTCTAAAACATATAACATACTTATATATCATAGTTCTATAAGTAATGACCTATACCACTATTGTGCATTTATTCCCATTAGGATAAGTTCACCATATAATCTTATCACATTGTTTCCATCATATTACTTTCAATTTTTTATATATAATGAAACATCAACAAATTATTACTTTTATCTTGATTAATAATTATTTAGGAAATATATATTTATTAAAATAATTTTCTCTTACTATTTTATTCAAATCCTTGTATCCCTCAACTACAAGAATCCTAATAATCAATATTTGAAAAAAAAAATTAGCAGCAAATATCCTTAAAACCCCTCCTAATAGTCTATGGTATATTTATGTCATTGATGAAACTGTTTTAAGGTAGAATTTTGGTTGGATAAATTTATTAAATCATCGCTCCATGATCAATTGTGTGGATTCCAATCTCTTATAAATAAATAAATTGTAATTTTTTCAAAACATTCCATTATTATTGAAAAAATCTTGTTATAAATATTTATTTTATTAAATTTTTTATAAGAAAATCCACCAAAAAAGAGATGTTCTTGAAAGATTGAGTCACCCTAAACTATAGTTGATTAGAATACATAGATATAGTTTCATCCTAACTTAACTGATGTGGAAAATTTATTACTTAATATTTACATTGAGGTATCTAAAGTTCCTCTATTTTCTTAGATAATGAAATAAAATTCTATTTATCATGATTGTTACTACGTTATCATTCTCGCAACTTTAACATTGAATAAATTTAAAGTATTAATCATGTTTTTATTTATTTTATCTATGTATTGTTGCAAAATATTATATGTGATCATGTATAAATCATACATTCATAAAATTAATAACTATGCATGAAAAGAAATAAATAGACATGATCATGAGATTTTATATAATGGTTCGCCTAATGAGAATATAATGAATTAACTCATACCCTAGGGGAATTATATAAGTCATTTAATTACTTCAATTGTAACACCTAACCATTTTCCATGCATTCCACCATGTATGGATTCATTCTAGTACATGAAATGATATATCTCATCATGAACACCTCTATTATTTATAATGTAAACTCATATGAAGGTGAGGGGGACCTCAAGATATGATATTACATTTTTATCTACCAAATGTATAAACTATTTCCCTTATACATTTTAATAATGATGGATGATTTTTTGATCATGAAATAATATTATTCAATAATTAATTATTATAAATTTCAAATATTAAAATAATTAAATTTAATAAAAAATCTAAACTTATATTCTCATATTGCATAATAAATAATAAAAAGATACCCTCTATATTTATTATACATTGTGGCATTAAAAAACAACAACATTGCATGAGTAAGAGGGTTCAAGGGAAGTGTCATGGATCTTGCTACCTAATCAAGAAGTGGGGGACATGGGTGCAACACCATATTTGTGGTCAAGGGGAAACGCCCCAAGTAATTTATTCTTCATTTAAATTCATACATAAAGAGCTAATTTATTAAAAATCATAAAAATAATTGAAATTATTAATCAAAACATCCATTAGGTTTCATAATAATTTAAATTAAAATTAAAATTTCTTTTTAAATCTTTTAATATTTTTTCATTTTTTTTGTTTAGGATAAAAGGGGGTATGGATGGGAATCACTCATGGACTAGGCCTTATTAGTTCAGATAGGTAGAGAAAAATCAAACATAGGATTCCTTAACCTAGATATCTAGCCAGGCCAGAAAGTGGTACCCAATGTGGGTTGCCTATCAATTTTAATTTTTTTTAATTATAATGTAGTTCATATATATTTTCTGTGGGCTTCCCTGACTTTATATTAGATCTCAAAGTGCATAAAAAATTTGAGGTTTCCCCACATAACTCTTTTAGTGAGACCTTAGTCAATGAGTGAAACGAAAAAACAAGGTACATGGTAGTAAATAAACCAACCCACCGTTATTTATTTTTTATAATTTTTTTATAAAATAGTGTGTTATATGATTTCCCCTCCCATATTCAGAACCCATGACTTCCACACATATGACCATCACCTTCATTTTTGATGATTCTTGAAAATCATTTGATATTTTTATATTCATTATTCAGATTTGGCCTTTGATCGATGAACTATTTTTTGTTTTTAGACCATATTGAGAACCTATACTCAAATTACATAATATTTAATTAAAAATATAAAAAAATCTATGATTTCACTAATATGAATTGAAGGAACCATGCACATGGTGGAAGTGTAGAAACTATTATTTTCAAGAAAATTAGAGAAGATTAGTTCTGTAACACTAAATCAATCATGTACGTAACTAATTCATCATCAAATATCATGTGTTAATAATATAATCATTAAGAAAAAAAATGAAACCATAACTCACTCATTCATGAAATATCATTGTGACCCACTTATAACCAGTATGTCATATCTCAAAGGATCCAACAAACCCCCCCTAAATTACCCAAAAATTCTCCAAAAATCATTTTTCATTATTCTTTAATATTTATTCTCTATCACAAAATAATTGAGAGATTTATTACACCCCTTAGGTCATGTAAATATTGTTTGTCTAATTTGTGAAGGGAAATAAACATGATATGATATCCCTTATCATTTCTATCTATGAATATTCAAAGATGAATTTGGAGGAGTCATATTTGTGAAAAGGGAATGATCAAATATTTTTATTTCTAAAAATATAAAATATTCTTGTATTAAAAATCATAAAATTGTGTTTTGGTACTAAGAGAATATTAACAAAGAAAACTGGCCCAACACACCACCAATAAACAATTTCTTTTCGTGTAAATACCCTGAATATTTCTTCATCCACAAATAACAATCTAATATACCTCAAGATAAAATATTATCCATCAAATACAGTTTTCCCCAAAAATTAATCTAACAACCTTGAATAAATAATATTGTTCAAAATACAAATCTTCTCATATTCACATTTTAAACTAAAATAAATTATGAATACTTTGTGAAAAAATTAAGTTATTATTATTTTAAACATGAATAACATATTTTTTTAGTTTTCTATTAATCTACTTATGGTCATTCACATTAGAATGTTCACAAACCCACCTACAATGGTCCCACATTTCCAAAAACATCAATTCATTGAAATTAGTGGAACTTATAGATACACTTTGTGTGTTACCCTTTAAGTAATTACTATAATAAAGTTTGTTATACACATAGATCAAGAGAATTACCTGAAAATATATTATTCAAGCTAAAGATACATAGCTAAATAATAATTATGACACCCTTATATGAAAAATTACTATATAATACAATCTCTTAATCTCAAGATTTCATAAAATACAGGAAGCATACTTTTTCCCATCAACATTTAATAGCTTATTTATATTTTGTTAATTATATTTTATGGCTTTGAAATATTCTACCATGGATATAGATTTATTCAAGGAACTACCATCTCATTCGAGCACCCAATGATATCTTCTTCCTATATTTGAATGTGACAAAACAGTTCCAGACCATTCAATCAATATCATACCACTAAAGAAACACCCAAAGCAAGGTACCTCACAAAAAACAAAAACTATCATGGGTTTCATCATGAACTAAATTATTTGATAAAGTTATATATTTTTATAATTATCTCAAGTTGAGATACCAATAAGAATTATTATATATAGAAACATATTATGAAACCCAAAACATATGATGTTCATATTGGAGCTCCAGTCCTCATGTTATTCTCTACACACAGGAACCAAGTAAAAATTATATGATAAGAAGTTTTATTTCTAATGAGCCCTAGGAACATGATAGTCATACATTATCTATGTCCCATCAGTATGATGTATCTAGACTATATAACCTTCATTAAATATTAATTCCATTGTATCTTGAGACTCTTATTATATCTAGGAACTATAATTTCCTTTTTAATATGATAAATAGTGAAAGAAAATTAAAATGTAAATAGTATATATAAAATTAATATCACTATAATGGATTGAAAATATCATGAAAAATTATTTGTGAACATGATATTATAATATAAATTACTACTTATGTTTGGTATAGGGCACAAAGTCTCATGGAACAATCCATGAGAAATTTTTCCCCTTTAATCCATGTGAATAATTATAATTATTTTTTGCTTCCCTATAGTTCATATATATATATATAAATATTTCTTGAAAATATTGTCATTAAAGTACTTTCCACCACAATAAACTTCTGGTGTTGTAGTAAACCTTAACATGGGCATCTTTTTTATAACAAGGTTATGTCACCCCTTTATAGAATAACATACATCCTTCTCCAAATAAATTAAATCTTTTTCACACATCATAATATTCCATAATAAAAAAAAATTTAAATATTTTAACTCATCGATGCTTTAATTAAAATAAATAGTAACCCATCATTCTTTAAGAAATACCCATCTCTTCAAGAATCCCTTATCTATTCCATTATTTGGTACTTTATCATTTCTTTTTAAAAATATTCTATATAGTACTATAGTGACTTCAATAATAGATCTCTTAATATTCCATTAATAACTATGATTATCTTCAAATGTTAATACCTTGTATTATAACACCATGTATTCTTTTTATATCTTCTTGACTCATTTTCTCTTCACCTTATATGGTTTCCACATGTGATTTCCATCTTAATATTTCTATATGTGTTATTATTACACTCTAAATCATCATATCCATGGTTGACACAATATCCTCTTACCATGTTCGTATAATATAAAGTTAATTTTTTTTATTCACTAACATTCCCACATTTGTATTTATATTCTTAATTAGAAATTACTTAACTAACGATAAATATAACATCAATTGAAAAAATTTATTATCACCACTAATTTTCATAAAATCCAATATAAAACCTTTTGGATGTAATAGATTATAACATTTACTCTGATGTAAAGGTTGTATATATGAATTCATGTATAAGTTGACACAAAAAAATTGATGATACCATATACTGTAATATATAAATTTGATCAACACATGAATGCTAATAGGTAAAAGAATAAATAATTATAAATTGAATAATAAATAAGATATCATCAAATATTGAATCATCACAGATTTTTATATTGAAATTGTAAGATTTTTTCCTATATATGTTTTATTGAAATGTAAATATGATTTAAATGGGGTTTTTCATTCAGAAAATTAAAATTGAATCATTTAAAAAGAATATATCAACTTAAAATTAACAAGAAATCATATCTCTATTTTTAAAGTGTTTAAATACATTAAAATATGAAAATATATCAAAAAAATAGCATAAACTATAGTAAATATATTGATTTATATATAAATATGAATACTTAAAATTCAATTGCATGATTAATTCTCAATTCTCCAAAAAAACATGCATTTTTCATAGATATTAAATCGTTAACAAGAGATGATTAAAACTAATGAATTAAACACTGATAATTTTTTTAAGTGACACTTGGATTCAAGATATTAAGGGTATATGATAACTAAATAAAGATATAAATTAATATATTTAATGTTTAGATAAAAAATTAATATACATTAATTTTTAAATAACATTTAATTACAATTATATCATTAAAAAAAAGCTATTTTTAAGGACTAAAAATCCCTACCCACTATGAAGGAGGTCAAAACACACCAAAAAAAAAGGAAGAATAAAAAAATTATTCTACTAGGATCTCCACCACATCAGATAAAATAAAAATAATATGTTTTTCCATTATAAATACAGAAAAAATATAGAAGAAACTTTTATATTATCCTCTACAAAAATCATTATTTAATGTTAAAGGCGAGATAATAAAGTAAAATTTATTTAATCAATAATCCTAACCATAACACCAGGTAAATATTACCCACCATAATATATTTTAATGGAACAATATACAATTTAAAAATAGGTCATAAATAAGGTAAATTATTTAATATCCACTTCCACTAAAAAATTAAACTAAACCATAAATTATAAAAAAAATCAATTATCGATTCAAATAAATAAAATTATTGATGTAAGTATATATATTATGAACATTAAATAATGTATTTACTTCCAGGATCTAATAGTGAGACCAATTAACCACTTCATTAATAATAAATCACAATACAATAAATAGTCTAATGACGATCCACCACTAAGACTATAAATAGGTAACATAATACCTATTAAATTGTAGAAACCCCATCAAATGTAGTGCAAGGTATATCCACATAAAAATTGAAAAACCATACATCAACAGACCCCAAAAATTACAATAAAACTATAAATAAAAATGATATTATGTAAAAAACATTTTATATAATATTAGTAATTAAAAATTTACAACTACACCCTAATGACTTGAACCAAATCATGGACATCAAAAAACTCAACCAAGTCTCACCTACAAGACTCAATAAGATACCTAACACATGATTACTTGATAACTGTGAATAACTCATATAAATTTTTAATGGATCTATCCAATATATATTTTATTTAATACTATATAAAAACATATGTAGTCTTTTTGATAAATTTATATGGGGTTCATGATGTTCTTTAAAAAATTTATTTCAATCGATATAACATCCTTATTGTTCGGGTTAGTCTCAAGAAATTTAAATACTTTGAGTGGGGTGAATCGAGATATGCTGATTTTTTCAATCAACCCTCATCAATGATATTGTTCCAATATTAGTATGAAAACCTCTATTTATCATGAAATATAAGATGGTAAATTGAAAATAAAGGGACAAGACCAATTTTAATTGGTTCACCAAAACTGGGCTAATCGAAGGATCATAAAAAGTTAATGTACCAATGTAACAAAATAACTAAGTGCACTAATTATTTTTTGAAATAATATGTGGCCACACTGAATCTCTATGATAAAAATAATTATAAAATTAGATAACTTAAAACTTTTATTTACTCTAAAATCTAACTAATCCTTTAAGATAAACATTCCCAATATTTCATGAATTGAGATTGAGATTATACTATCAATTGTGGGGTTTTGAACTCCACCTTCATCCAGGTGATAGAGTCCACAACCATCTAGTAGGAAAAATTTCTTTATCCCCCTTATTTCATCACTCTTACATTTCATAACTAATCTATAATATCTTTTCATATTTAAGTTCTTATTTATCTTTTTTTAGAGAATGATACCTCTCCAATCACGAAAGAATCTATAAGTTTCCCTATAATTGATCACTAATTCACATTAATTTAAATGATTAATTTAATCCAATTAATTCTTCAATTCTATGTAAAAACGTACCAAAAAACCCCCTTTATATTTATAAGAGATAGGAACATTGACTTACATAAATCTATTGACTTATATTTGTTGTAGAGTTACCCTTAACATCACAGCTGGAAGCCTTTATTGACCTAAAAACTCAAAAAAAAACGATTTTACCACCAATTTTAAATGCTCCATGGTGTAATTGTATTCTTCAAGGTGAAAATCCCTTCACATTCTAGAATCATATCTGGGACTCTATAAAACCCATCATGGTGTAACACATGGGGTTATATTTTTATTAGATCACTGTGGAATGATTCTCCTTAAATGGAATAGTCCCCTTCCCCATGTTAAAACACAAGAAATCACTCCTTCAGTTTCATGGAACTACCACACTGACTATTGAATGATCACAAATTTAGGCTTTGTAAATCATTATTTTGGGTCTCTAATTAATCAAATTCAAGATATGTTGTAGTGTGATACGATCTTCAATGGCATAAAAGATAAATTAGATTCAAATAGACCAAATGTTAGAGATGGAACTCTAGAAACAACTTTTGTGTACTTTATGGTAACATTTATTCATTTTTTTTGAATATTGATAAACTTATTATTTCATCACGATTTTATTCTCCATAACATAGTATGTGATAATGTTGTAATATTAGTTTTCCACTTAAAGGTCATTGTAGTTCCCCGCTAAGATGTGAATGAAAAATTTCCATGATATTATTCTTAAATATATGTTATATATCCGAATAAAATCATTTTAGGGAAAAAATGATACTGAATATCAGGGGTGGGGACTCATTGGACTTTGAGGCACCTGTAATATCTAGAATATTATATTATGAGAATGAGACCCACCATTATGAAATCAATATTTTTATGTGTCATTAGATGTTCCTATATACCAATGTGTGTATTGATACTTAGAAATTAAAATTATTATTAATTAGTATTATAGTTCATGTACTTTTATGTATTGATGAAAATCATGATGAAATATGTTCATGATGAGGTAGGATACATTTGGTGAATCATGAGTAATTTTTCATTAGAAAATACTCAGAGAAATTATTTATCCTTTCTTCTATTTAAGGGAAGTTGATATCTCTAGTCATTTAATGGAAATGATATATACTAAATAAATCCATGGACATGATGTTCTATAAGAAATCTTGATTTCCAAAATTATGAAGAAAAATACATCGATCAAATAGGTTTATGTCACTAGCATGAAACCTACTTGATTAGAGATATCCCGATAAAGGTAATATATTACACAGTAAGGGTCTGTATGAGGTGTTATTACATAACAAAATTATCTTCTTTTTCTATGGGTGAATTGGCATGATTCTAGATGCTCATTTTGGATATTAGGATTCTTTTCCTAATTCCACTAATAATGAGGCCAAGATAGTCACACAATATGTGTATCTAGAATCGATGTTAAATAATATATTATTATTTATTATTTAACATGTTGAATAAATATTATTCTCACATGTGGTTAGAAATTATTCATGTTTTCTTCATCATATATATTATGTCACTAGTTATTCAAAAGAATATTATGTGATTAGAATATTTATTAATTATTTATTTTCTATTTAGTGAATATAATATTTATTTATTTATTAGTGAATAATGAAGTGGTATTTATTTATTAAATAAATTGTCGTTATTCAAGGCCTGATAAATATTATATAGTAATGGAAGACCAATTTTAATGGTCTGGTGATAAATAATATGTATTGAATATTCTTTGAATAAATAATATTTAATTTAATTCATGAGTTTATCTCATGTCAATAAATAATTTTAAAATTATAATTATTATCGACATGGGGTTCAATAGGGATTATGGAAATAATAGTTGGTGCATGTGAAATTATTATTTTCTAACCCATAAAATTATATTAACCCAATTATATTATTTTTTTAAGATAACCAATAAATTTTTTTCTGTAAAATGAAATCTAAATAGAATCCCCTGAAATCCTTAGAGAGCACCCTCTTAAATAATGGTCCCATGAATGAAGAAAAATCCTCCACCACCACCACTCACAAGTCTAGAGAGATAAAATCTAACCCTCACTTGAATCAATTTTGAAAGGTGAACTATGCACACATTAGGATCTACCACGCTAGCACCTTGAGATTTATACAATGATGTTTAAAGGTCCATGGAATTTTTGTGGATCACTACCAAAGGAAATCCATTCTTGATTACTATAATGAAACGATAGTATTATGTGGAGAGAATCTTAGTTACATCAATGAAAAAATTATTTCTCATAAGGTAACTATTTAATGGGATAAATTAATAATAAATAAAATGTAATGATCCTAAACTTTGGTTCTGGTGTTTATACATTGACTATATTCATTGATTCGATTCTGTTGATTATGGAATTTATCATCGCGTAAATATTAGATTAATAATTGATCATGAAGAAAACCAATGTTAGACATTCCCTGTATGATGCTTTTGTTATGTTCAAAAACTAAAAGTGGTACCAGAGTGGTATCATAATTATTTATAATTATTTAAAGATCATTGATTGAGTTGCACATTTTTCATTGATTTTCAATTCCATTTTAATAGTTCTTTAATCCAGATTGAAAGATCTAATTTATTCCACATAATTTATCAAAATTCTAATAAAATTGATTGATTTTTTGAATGAAATAAATTCAAATATCTCATATGGAGGCGTCGAGAATCCTGTCCAGATAACACAAGTGTACACATTGTGTAAACCAGATGAACACACCATGTAATAGTGTTTAATTCACCATGAATTAATTCAATATTTGTGCCTTTATCTAATTAAGTGAATTTAATTATACTCCTCATGTTGATGAGGCCATCCAGAGTATAATCTTCCAAATTAAATGTCATGTATCTTTTTTACATGATGTGTAGTCCCTTAGTCATAGAATATCCATGTATCCTCTTACAAATCCTACACGACTAGTGACCAAGTAACTAGAATACCACATGCCATTTATCCCATGTACATTCCATGTAATCCATTATTTTCCTCGGCATGGTTACACACCATGTCCTTAAGAATGTGTGGCATATAGACGGTGAGAATGAAACATGCCGCGTAGTTTTAATGTACACTCCTTTCACTTTTAAAGAATTTAATATAATTAAAAATCCATTTATTAAAATATGAAAACACTATAAATATGGTTTCCATGTGGTCATAAGTTTATAGTATATTCCATTTGATTTATTATATATATATGTATCATTAAAATTTTCACAATGATTGAATCTCCATATCATGTATAAGTCATATTATAGTCATTAATATATGAACATTGAATAATAACATGTTACATAAATACCATATATTTTGTGTGTTCATTAGGTTGATAGTACATGTTGTTAAATTAGATGATAAGTTGTGTGTGCCACATGTTGCAAGAGAAAATAGTACAGGATTACAATAAAGGTTGTGTAGTTCAGATGGGTCTACACTATCTTGGATCTAAGTTGCAATTTTTGGTACATAGTTAATTTTAAATATATTTATTTAATTTTCTTAAAATTATGTTGGATGATAATCCATGGAAAATTAATATGATAATTAATATAAAATAATCGATTAATTAAAGAATATAATTATTTTATTCAAGTATGATTTATCTTAAATAATAAATATTAGCATTCAATTATAATTTTATTAAATTTGTAATTCAATGCATTCAAGTTGATTATCACGAGCCTATACAAGAACATTTTATATGATTGGTTTCTTTTAATTTATTATTAAATAACATTTTTAGAATGTGTGTCATCTCTCCTCTCATTGTATAAGGGGATGTGTTCCATGGTTTCATTTATGTAAACCCCTTAACCAATCCTTCGGTTCCCTCACCTGTGTGGGAGTAAAAACATTTATAATGGATATAGATCCCAAGATATTGTAGGTGGTTCTTATTTGGATCTGTGGAAAAACCAATCCATGAGAGATACATACCTGGATAGCTGCAAAGATACTACACAAACCATAAATGGTTCCAGGTGTTTTCCCCTTGGTCCATAGTTAGTTTATCATCCATTAGATAAATTAACCATTAGTAAAAGATAATGATCAAACAACTTTATTTTTATATTTCTATCACGTTATATGGTTATTTAATTATAGATGTTTTTTTACAATAACATGATTTAATGAATTAACTATCTTGTAGGATATAAATAAAATAAGTTAGATTATGAATAAACAATATCCAGGTCCTGATTAATCACATAAGTAAATTCACTTTTTTTTTTAAAAGAAAGCAACATGGCTTAATTTTTTTTAAAAATAGTTACACAAGATAGAAGGATTAAAGTTTGCATTTATCATATTGAAGTGAATTCATCATCTCACTAGGTATTCTAGTGTAATGAATAGAATTCCCTTTAGAGGCTCCACTATTAGCAATCCAGTCAGCACATTGATTTTCCTCATGATAGATATGTGTGATGATGAAGTTCATGGATGCAAGATTGCTCAGGCATTTATTCCATTGGGTTGTAAGATTCCAAGAAAGATGAATTTGGCCCATCCACATAGCTTAAACCATAGTCATTTAATCACTTTTAAACCAGACTGAGTCCTAGATTCGTTGTCAAGCAATATCGACTTCTTTAATGAGATCGTGAATCTCTACCTCAAGTGATGTGTCATGTCCGCATGTACCCCATTCCCCCTCTAAAAAGTCACTATTGTGATCCTGGAAGACAATTCCATATCCTGCAGGTCCCGAAATGCCCTTTGAGGTGTCTTCTGTATTTCACTTAACCCAACCATCAAATGGGGGAACCCATAACAATTCAATGTTTCTATGAGGTGTTGAAAAATTACATGAAATTCAGAGCCTTCTCAAGACAACCAGGCCATTCATCAAATTATTACAGCATTCTGAATATATTATGTTGGCATTTTGAACTGTATGTACGATGCTGGAAAGTTAAGCATTGCGATTGGGGATAGCTTGATCATACAGTTTTTTGTTTCAGAAAGTCCAGATTGTATGTATTACCTATTCACAAGCAACCAGGAAGAGAGCACACACCTATTTAGAGAGTTGTATATCATCCAAATCTAGTAAGTACTGAGTGATATTAGTATCTTTAGGTGATTAGATATCAAAGAGTTGGAAAAAATAAATCCAGAGAGATGGAGAAGTGTTGCAGGAGAGGAAAAGATGATTAACATCCTCGCGATGCTGTTGGTAGAGGGAAAATCTAGACCAGATACTGATACCAACACATCGCTGATTCACCTCAACCGAGAGATTACCATGGTGAAGTCTCCAGAGCAAATAATAACATGTAAGAAACATCCATTTTTATAATAGGATTCATTTAATATGCTCCATCCATGAATAAGGTGATTATAGTATCCCTTAGAGTGAAGGATTCTGTTTATACATGGTTCCCATAGAAGCATATCATTTCCATTCAGGAAGTCATAAGTTTCAATTATAGAAACAATATGAGGGTGGGGATTATTTCCATGCTCAAGATGATTTTTAATGGAGGATTAATAATCATTATTTGGATCTATGATGTCAACACTATGAATTAGTGGAGACCCTGTCCAGTTTTGATTCTAGAAACTGAGAGAGGATTGAGCACTGACTATCTAGTGAGATTGACTATTGATAAACTGGGAAACTTTTTTTAGACCAGGCCATAAGTAAATCGACATAATATTAACAAGAATGTAATAACAACAATGATTTGGAAATTTAGAAATAAAGTTAAAATGATTTAATTATATATATTAAGTCAATATATTCTTCTAATAATTCTTCTAAAATCAAACCATATATCAAAATATTTGACCCACGAAAGTAAGGGTGATTTCAATTATTCTGGAATTAAAACTTGGTTTTGGGTTGACTTAACTTGTTCAAATCATGATTTGACTTCTAAAGTATGAATTAGAGTAACTAATAGAAAAAGGTTGAAGAAATCGAATTTAAGGATTTCAAGATTGGCAATCACTCTCAATAGATCAAGGAATAATGACATCATGTAGTTGTGATTTAAAATTCCTACCTAAAACCCTTCAAATTGCTTAACTGACCAAGTTTAGGGTGATTGGAAGGGGAATATGGATCCTTGACACTAATAATTTCAAAGAAACTAGATATTTAGATGCCAATGGTGCAGGATATTGGGTTTAAATAAAATAATGGGAGACTAATAAATATAATATTTATTTATTTTTTAAACTTTTATCAGATAAAGTAATTAAGATCGTCCCATCTTATTTGTAGAAACAAAAAAAATGACTTCAAAAATATCATTGTGATACATACATGAGAATATTTACCTTATCATTGACATAAATTTATAATAATGGTAAAGGATCTTACACATTATGTTAGGCCATTAAAGGAAATTGTATGGGCTATAAGAACCTATTATTTCTATGCCTGGTAATGATGCTAGTGAGGAATAGTAATCTCTCTATGAAAAACATTTTTGTGATTATACAGATGTTCATTTTTTCATGCTATCATCCATAAACAATGATCTTATAAAGAAAAATGAGGACATGGATACACATAGCATGATTTTCCCTATTATAATTTCTATAAAAAGAAGGAGTGAAAAGAGAGATATTAGATATATATTTCTCTATTTACAACTATTCTGGTAGATTTAGTGCCTTCTAGAACTCATGTAGTAAATATTATTAGTTTCATTGATACTTATACATATTAAGGATTAAATTTCCATATGAGTTTCACATATATATAATACTTTCATCACTACCAATTCCTTATATAGTTTTATTTTTAATTATAATTTGAGTAATAATAAGTATATTCTTTCAAAACATCTTAATCTAATTAACCAAGTGGATAAGGACATGAGGTACGACAAATATATGTTCCTTATGGGGAATAATTTAAGGAAGAACAAGGTTAAGGGGAATAAGAATCGTAAAATTTTTAAATCTTCTTAGCACAATCCTACCATGAAGAGAAAGATCTAGATGCATAGAGAGGAAAATAAGGGAGTATGTTTTTTCATGAGGCAAGAAAAACCACTTGAAGAGAAACTGCATCTAGAAGCAAGGGGAATCTAAAGGTTAAATCATTATCAAGTTTAATCTTTCAATATATACAAATTGGGTATTATATTTAAATTTTGGTGCTCATATTTTTATTCAAATGTAGGAGCCAAGTAGATTCTAAAAAAATTCTAGATGAGAGGCAGATTTGATAGCTTATAATGGTGCGAGGATGGCTGATCTAACCATTAGTGACTACTACCTTTAATTTCCCACATGAATGATATTAGTTTGAAAGACTTTTTATTATGTACCAACTATTTCCAATAACACAATTTTTGTATCCTTCATCGATAAAGATATTTTTATTTTCATCATTGGAAATAAAACCCATTTCTTTTATAAAGAAAAAAAATATGTTCTGATATGGGATATTTAAAAAATAGTCTTTATGTATTGAATTATGAGAACCAAGTATTGGAAATATATAATTAATCATGTTCACCCAAATCCTATAAACCTAGCTATGACATCAATTTTTTGGACATGTAAACAAGAATAATTTTTCAAAGCTATGTCAAGATAGTTATTTAGACTCTTTTGAGATAAAACCCCTTGAAATCGGTCATGCTTGTTTTCAATGAAAAATGACTAAACCACAATTTCATAAACATGGTGAAATAGCCAAAATTATTTTAGGATTGGTACACACTAATGTGTGTTGACCATTACCAGTAGAAGATAAAGGCTAGTATTCTTACTTTCTAACTATTACTCATGACTTGAGTTGATATAGTTATGTCAACTTAATGAGGCATAATCGAGGTCTTTTTAGAAATTAAAAGAAATCAAGAATGAAGTAGAGAATAAATATATAAATAATATAATTAATATATTTTTGGATCGAGGTGGTTAATATCTTAAATAATATTTTATTAAATGTTTATGGGAGTTTGGGATTCCATCTCAACACACTATACATTACACACCATTATCAAATGGTGATAGTGAAAGGAGAAATTATACCTTTTTATATATGGAAAGGTTAATGATGTGTCATGTATATCATCCTTTATCCTTTTGAGGATATTAATTACAAACTATGGCATACACACTAAAATGAGTACTAAATAAAGTAAAAAATGGGGTTCCCTTAGAGTTATGTTGTGGAAAGAAACATGTTTTATCACATACATGTGTATGGGGTTGAAAGGTATTTGTTATGGCCTTATAAGGAAACAAACTATCTCCATAGGGAACAAAGTGTATATTTATAGGGTATCCTAATGAAACAAATACATACTACTTATAAAACCCCTCAAATAAGAAAGTGACAATCGCCAGATAATCCTTCTTTCTTGAGAGGGAGCACATAATAAAAAAGGATAGGGGAGAAAAGATAACTTCTGTGAAGTTGATGCTCAAGATATAAAATTTTTGGTAGAGGAATATATTCCATAGGTCCTCATGGATTAATTAGTTATTAAAACAGAAGTACTATAAAGGATAACTAGATAGGTAAGCAAACTAGAGAGAAATGGTTTTCCAATCACCAAATATAGTGAATCGTTGTTAGTTCACTGTGATAAACCTCTCTTCTTTAAATAAGTAGTAGATATCCATGAATCTATAAGATAGAAAGAAGCCTTGAATTTTGAAATGGATTCCATGTATCAGAACCATGTTTGGGTTCTAGTTAATATGCCAATTGATGTAAATCCTATATGGTTTAATTGGGTATTCAAGAGAAAACATGACATATAAGGTAAAATAAGTACCTATAAATCAAGGTTAGTTTCTAAAGGCTTTAAATGGTGTCAAGGAGTTGATTATGATGAATTATTTTCATCAGTTTCCTTATTTAAATCCATCAAAACTTTAATTTCGATAGAAACTTACCATGAATATGAGATTTTGTAGACAAATATCAAAATATCATTCCTTAATGGGAACCTTTAGGAAGACTTCTACATGACATAAACAAAAGGGTTTGTGAATCTAGGTGATTCCAATAGGATTTTCAAGTTGGAGATATCCATTTCTGGATTAAAAAAAGAATCCAAGCCAAGTAAAATTAAATTCAATGAAGATATAAACAAATTTTGATTAATGGAGATTTAATTTGAGAAATTTGTTAAAAATATTTTTCTTGGGAATGAATTCATTATCCTAGTAGTATATGTAGATGACATATTACTTATTGAAAATGACATACCAGTGTTAAAGTTTGTTAAGAACTAGTTAAGTAAGTGTTTCTCTATGATGGAAATAGGTTAAGAGTCCTATATTTTAAGGATCATGATCATTTATGATGGATAAAATATTATTATTAGACTAAGTCAAAATAAAAACATTAACCAGGTAAAAAAGAGTTTTAGTATAGAAAAATCCAAGAGGGGATTGGTTCCATTGTCACTTGGTATACATATTTATAATAAAATTTGTCATTATACATAAAATGAGAAATAAAAAATGAGTAATATGACATATAATTTGGATATAGGTTCAATAATATATTCTATGTTATATACTGGACTTGATGTTTCATATCCATTGATCATGGTAGTTAGATATCAAGATGACTCAGGAGAACAACATCAGTCTATTGTTAGGGATTTAAATAAGTATGTAAGAACAACTATGGATATGTTTCTCCTGTATAGAAGATACAAGGAGCTGGTGATCAGGGGTTATACTGATGCTAGTTTTAAAATAGATTATGACGGTAAGAAGTTTCATTCAAGATTTATTTTCTATTTGAATATGGGATTTGTAAGCTGGAAGAGTTCAAAGTTTCCTTTTTTCACTAATTCTATAGTGGATTTTGACTATATAACATCTTTTGGTGTAACCAAGGAAGCCATTTGGATATGAAACTTTGACCTGGAGGTTGAAGTCATACATAGAAAAAATGACCCTATCACAGTGCATTGTGATAATACTATACTTATAGATCTTTCAAAAGATCTAAGGTCGCACCTACAGACAAAGAACATACTCAGAAATTATCACACCATGAGGTGTTTTTCTTAGAGGGGGAAGTTTTAGGAATTAGAGTTCCCATAAATGAAATCTTTTTGGAATCATAGAGTAAAGTCATATCTCTGTAGAGGTATGGGTATCATGTGAAGTCTATTGAACCAATTTTTTTACAGTTGGATCAAGTTCAAGTGGATGTATATTGGAGTGGGTTCCCTAGAACCATCTTTTATATACTTTATGATAACCATTATTAATTATTTTAAATATTAATAAACTCATTAGAACATCATGATTATTATTATACATACCATAGTATGTGATAATGTCTTAAGAGTAGTTGTTTCATTGAAAGTTCATAGCAGTTCCCCGCTATAATGAAAACCCAAAAGTTCCACGATAGTATTTCTAAATATATTTACTATATCCTAATGAAATGATTTTATGGAAAAAAATACACGCTATCAGGGTTGGCGACTCATAAGATTTTGGGGAGTCTTTTTATGGTGTATGTCCTTGGTAATATATTGTGTCGAATATTATGAGAATAAGACCCACCAGTAGGAGATCAATATTTATATGTTACACTGGATGTTCATATATAAGGACATGTGTAATGATCCTTATACTTTAATATTATTATCAATGACTATTATAACTTTAATACTTTGATGTATTGACCAAAACAATGATTAAATATGTTCACGGTGAGGTAGGATACATTAGGTGCATCATGAGTAATATTTCACTAAGGAATAATGTGTGAAAGTATTTATCCTTTGTACTCTTTAAAGGATATTGGTATATTAATCCCTTTGATTTAAACGAAATATTATAAATAAATCCATGTCCATGGTGTTATATAGGCAAGTTTCATTTCTAAAAGATCAAAGAAGGAGACATACATCATATACATTGATGGAACTAGCATGAGGCCTTGTTGATTAGATATCAAGATAAGGGGATTATATTAAATATTAAGCATATGTATGAGGTATTATGTAACTATAGCATTAAATTATTTCTATATGGGCTCTTTAGTGTGTTTCTAGGCATTAACCTTCCAATTTAAGATGGTTCACCAAATGTCACTGATAAAGAGGCCAAAAGGGTCACATAATAAGTGTACCCAAAATCTCAAATAAATATTTTTTCATTATTTATTATTCAACTTTTTTAATAAATATTAATCCTTTGTGTGGTTTAATAATTATTTAAAATTTCGTGATTACATATATCTTGTCACCTGTTATTCATGAAATAATATGTGAGAATAATATTTGATAAATATTTATTTTATATTTAGTGAGTATAATATTTATTTATTTATTATAAAATAATGAAGTGATATTTAATTATTAAATAATTTTTCATTATTAAAGCCCTAATAAATATTATCGAGGAATGTAAGTTCATGTAATGCTCTAACCCCAGAATCCCGGATCCGATGCATTATTTTATTACATTGACATGATTACATGAAATAAAATCCCAAAGTACCAATTAGTTTAGCTGTGTTGGAAGACCATATTATATTCATGATACCCATAATAAATTAGGAAAATAAAATAAAACATGACACATAATAAAATGAAGAAAAATGTATCCTTGAAAGATTATTCAAACTTTTTTTCTTCATAACCTCGAGAAAGGAAACATAAGAAAGGGGTAAGATCAGATGATTATGTAATACAATAAAAAAAATAAAAAATAAGGCAAGGTGAATGAATGAAACCACATGTTTTCAGAATATAATCTTGGAAAAAATATGGTAAGAATAAAATCAGAATAAATAATGCCATGAAAACATTCACTTGAGAATGAGGCTTAACCATGGATATTATACTAGTAAATTTTTCACATGGATTATCAATTACTAATATCATGATGAGGGAATTAATAATATTAGACATCATAAACATACATTTTTGGCCTCATCCAAGAAATTATACATAATAGGTAAAAACCTGATCAAGTTTGTCTGACAAGTCCTTATGATACATCGAGGGGATATAGTGGGCCCTACCTATTACTTAATTCATAATATGTTGAATAAAATATATCCTTAAATCAAAGTGTCTCATACCACATTGAAGTATCATATATGAAATTACTCTAATAAAACTATTGATAAATTCATAAGTAAAATAATCTTTAAACTATCAAAAGTGTCTCATACCACTTTGAGACATTTAAACCAAAATCACTTTTTAACATTGAATGAAACTTAGAATAACTTGAGAATAATAGAATTCATGATATAATAAATCAAAGGGATGAATATATACCACATATTAGAAAATAATGGTGAATAATGAGAATATCTGATAGGAGTGAAAGTGAGATGAGGGAAAAAGTATTTTTACTTTAGAAAGAAGAGTTCTTTTGAAAAAACATTTGTAATTGTTAGAAAATAAGATTTTAAACATGTACTTACCAGAAAATAAAAGGTGAGAGAATTGAAATTATATTTTAGGAATAAATGATTTCTAAATTAAGTGAAAACATGTAAAAAGTGAATTTATGAAACTTTAGAAATGAGTTGCTTAAGTGTAGTTTAAGGGAAAAATAATAAATAGTATTTAAAACAAACAAGGGATTTTTTTGTATTAAAAGAAAAATGAAAAAAATAGTTTTTCATAATCAAATTATTTTTTTTAATAAAAATAATTTTTAATTAAAAATATTATATAGTGCACTTGAAAATGAGTAAGAAATTGGGAAGTTACCTTTAGTCAGGCTTATTTATCAGGACGAATTGAGGAGGGAAACATATTAAAACATGTAAATCCCCATCAAATAATTATTAAATTATTTGGACACATTAGTTTGAAACATATAAATGTAAATTAAAAAATTACATAAAAATAAAGAAAAATTACATTTGGTTAGAGAGAGAAAAAGTAACCCAAATGAAAAATGGAGGATTGGGAAGAAACCCTTATCACATTTCAAACAATCGAACCTCATGACACATAAAATTAATGATCACAAAATAATAAATTTAATACCATGAATATAAATATATTAATGACATCTAACACCAATGGTCGGTATAAATACCCCACGCACAAGAAATATAGGCAAGTAAGGAATATCTCACATAAATAAAAGTGAGTTGAGAAAACCCTAACCACTTTTCTGAATGTGTTTTTCCCTTGACCGTAATGCATTTTATAATCAAATTAAATCCATCGATTAATTAATATATAACCTTTTATATATGTATTTAATTAATTATAGTTTTATCAAGTTAATTTAAGGAATTATTAAAGAGTAATAGAGTTAAATTTCTTCATTTTGGAGCATTCATTATTTGGCTTTTCATAATCAGTTTTCTTATTTGAAAGCAATAATGTTCATGTAAAATGGGTATAATTTTCCATAATTAGAATTATATGAAATGAAATAATATAAAAATGTGTGATTGATTTTATATATTGTTTTATTCTTATATATGAGGATGAATCATGAGATAAAATGTAAATGATAATTGTTCAGATTAATTTTAGCGGTTTTAGGTTACAATAAACTCGTTTTGTTTTATCATTTAGTAGTAGGTAAATATGACACACCCAGAATAGAAAAATTATTGTAATATAAATTTTGAAATATTCTTTACCATTTAAATGGTTTTATTAATATCTTTTAATACAATTAAAGAAAATGAAAACTTTTCGTCATTGAAGGTGATAAAACAACACCTCAGAAACGACGTTTCCATTTTTAGAATAAAAGAGAGGGGAATGGGTTTAATGATGGATATTAGATTAACATGATATCATTAACATATATTGATGATACTGGCATTATCATTCTCATTTTGATATAAGAGTTGAGGGGATGATAATAAATGAAAATAACTTGAAAACAAAATAAAAGGAAGATGATTCTTACCTCTTGAATTCTCCCCCTTGAGAACCTCCTTAAGGGTATTAGTTTTGGTATTTTGATGAGACCAAGATCTATTGTACATGGGGAAGGGCCTATAAAAATTATTATTCAGAATTTATAAAATTCTCAATTCTTGGAAGGTGTGAGGAAAAATTGTGGTGAGCGGTGGTATTTTTAGTGTAGAAGAGGGGCGTTTTTTGAATATTTTAATCATTAGTTTATTATTTTGGATAACAAATATGAATATTTTAAGAATTATCTCTAAATATATTAAAATAATTAATTATATTTTGATATTATGGGATTATATTGGCCATAAATCACCTATTAATCAATAATTCATGTATTTATCATGTATCATAAATTATCATATTTTACTATTCACCAAAAATTCAAGTATTTTAGAAAAATCACAAAAAATAACCCCAACCATTTTTTGATGTGTAGAATTCAAAAACAAATTATATTTTAAAAAAATAGTTTTCTTAATATAAGAAATTTAGTTTTTAATTAAAAAAAATATTTACTAGAAAAATACAGATTTTAAAATTATAATATATTTTATAACACTTTGATGAATTAACTAATGTCTCATAAAATTATACTTAGATCTCAAGAAATAAAAAAATAATTATTAAATGCATTTTATAAAAATAAATTTTCATTTAAATTATTTTATTAATTATAAAATTGTAAATAAATATTTATGACTCTCAAAAATACCAAAATTTAATTATTAAATTTTAAAATATTCCCTTACTTATACTATGATATAATTATATCATAACATAATTTATAAGATGCATAAATTTTATTTATACATTCATGGGTGAGTTTACTATTCATTTAACTGTTTTAGTATTCATAAGGTCTATATTACTAAACATAAGGGTAACACTACTATTCCAAAAGGTCAAGTCACTTTTCTCCAAAAAAAAGTAGTTGATCTTATTAGAATCTAAATATATTGTTGATCGCAACCATGTATTTTTGTTTTTTGAAATTCAATTCACAGAAGTGGAAAAATTATGTGTAATTTTAATCCCACAAGTGTGGCGAGAAGGCGGGTAAAAAGAACGTTCATAAGTTCAATAAATATTTAAATCTAATTTCACTATAAAAATTGATTCCAGTGATCAAAATTGGATTAATATATGTATAATTTATCTTTTATGACTTTAATAATAAATTTATATTATAATAATTATATAAATTAAAAATATTATTTTTAATAAAAATGTAGTATTTTTCAATATTCATCAAAAAAACTGCTCAGAAAAATACTTAAGATTCAACCTAAGTTAATTTTGACATTCCAAATTCAAAAATGATGTTTATTTTACCAAAAAATATAAATTTAATTATAAATATGTTTCATTATGGTAAAACCATTATAAATAACATTTAATAGTAGTTATTACTATTAATATTACTATTTTAATCATCTAGGTTATAACTATCTAATTTAATTAATTATAGTAACAAAGTTCTGTTTCAAAAATACATAGTGTTACATGCATTACATTCTATATTAAATTTATCTACAAATCTTTAGGGTGTTACATTAACTCCTCTTTCAATAAATTATGTCCTTGTAATTTTAAATTTCACTTCGAAATTTCAAGGATGATACTTGAGTATCCCCTTGTGGGAAAGCCACCTCAAAAATAGGGATAATAAAATATCCTCTTAAAAAGAGATAAATAGAAATTTATAGATTACCACAAAATTATGATTTCTAGTGGGATGAAATTAGTTGTAAGTGAAAACATGGACATAGGAGAAAAATCAAACTATAAATTTCTGATGAAATTTGATAGAGAACATGTTCAGGATAATGTTTATTACCAAATAACCCTAAACAACAATTATGAAAAATTTCATTGAAGTTATAAGAAATTATGATAATAGGATAATATTTTTATTTAAGACACAATTCCTAGAGTTGAATAATTATTCAACTATATAAGAGTATAAATATATGTTTCTATTTTATAAACATAATCTTATCCTTTGATTACGTATTGAAATATCTATACTTTATCTCTTATCATATGTTGTGTTATATGGCGTAGTAATACATTAATCTCTAAAACCTCATATAATGGTCAAATTAAACCATTTCATAAATGCTTAAACTTTCCAAAATATCATGATCCAATGCTTTAGAAGCATTCCCATAACAGTTAGTACTACCCAACATACTTTCTCCATTTTAATCATCTCTCTATCCAACATCATTATCTCATCACTATGAAAATTTTAAGGTTTATCGTTCCCTTAACCATGTGTTTTAGAATGTTTAAATTTCTACCAAATCATTTTTTTGGTCCCATTAAACATATGACATAAAATCCTTAATAAAATATTACTGTAGTAAAATCCTTATATATTCCATGCTTCTTATAACTAGTAAATAATTGATGAAATACTCAAATGACATCATTCTTGAATCCAAACATAATCACATTAATCATTCCTCTTCATTCATGGAAGTATCAAAATCCTGATTATGATCCATTATCTTCTTTTGGGGTATATTCCATTGAAGTATGGGATAATCATTTGCATACTTCCCCATATCCGTATAGTTGAAACATAGAATATAGAAAAATTCATTTCTTCTATTTAAATTATGATAATTATTTTCTTTTTATACACACATTAAGAAAACTCCTTTCCCCTTTAGCATACACCAAGATGTTTCTTTCCACAATTATCACAGGAGGGAAAATAAATCCTGCTTCTTCTCTTGCTAAACATATACTAAGATGTTTCTATATTTTTCCTAAAATTCATATTATTCCCTTGCTTCCCCTTGAAGAAATAATTCTTGGATGTTTCTTTATCTATATTTTTATAACATGACATTATATCCTTATATGATGAAAATATTTACGAGACTACTTCCCTTAGAAATACTGGCTAAACCCCATTGAAGAAATGATCATTCTCACTATTTGTATTATGTGGATTGATGTGGTTCACATTCCTTAAGATAAGAGACATTTATAAACAATGCAATACATTAGATTAGGTTATGAATCATAATTATTAATTTTGAACATAACATAAATTTAAATTTTTTGTAGAACTAAACTCAAAGTCATAAACATGGTTTCTTTGGAGACATATTTTCTCTCAAATCCTTCATAATGGTTTATAAAGAAAATATCACTTATCCAAAGGATATCCCCTAGGAGAGTCCAAACAGGTGTATAGAAAGGCCCGTTGTTGTGTACTAGGTTACCCCAAGTCAGGATCGAGGCACCTTTTCAGAGTGGTAACTGCTAGGTACACCTGTTCCAGAACCAAGACCGCTTGTCGTGACCAGACGTGGATTTATTGTTAGGAAGACCCACATAATATATACCTTACCAAAATTCTAGGATGTTCTTCTATGAATATTCTCAATTTCTATATTAGGGTTATGATCCATATTTTATGTTTTCTAAATCTAGTTTCCAATGTTTCTACTAAATTATTTTTGATTCCAACTGTAACGCTCGAACCCTAGAAACCCAGAGTCGGTGAATTATTTGATTACATTAGCACAATTACGACAAATAAAATCCTGATGGACTGACAATTTTATCATTCTTAGAAGACCATATTACATTTATGATACCTATAATACATTGGAAAAATAAAATAAAATATGATACATAGTTAAATGAAGTAAAATGCATCCTTAAAATCTTATTCAATGTTTTATTCTTTATTTCCCGGGGAAAGGAATCCTATGAAAGGGGTGATACCTGATTCTCAATAAGTGTAAGTAATACAGTGGAAACATAAATAAACAATAATTTATAGTGAATGAATACAAACACATTATATTAGAATATAAACTTGATAATAATATAGAAAGAATAAAAACTGAATAAATAATGGCACAAATATAATCACTTGAGAATGAAGTGAAACAATGGATACTATACTAGTATATTATTCACATGGATTATGAATTAATAATATAATAATTAGGTGATGAATAATTCTAGACATCATAAACATAAAATCAAGGACCCGACCAAGACATCATATTTAATGGGTACAAACCTGGTCTAGTTTGTCTCATGAGACTTACCAATACATCAAGGGGATATAGCGGGGCCCACCCATCACATACAAAGTCCAATGCAGTCCTCATATGTTGAATAATATATAACATTATATAAATTTTTCCCATAACACTTTGAAATATCATATTTGAAAGTAACATGTTAAAATCAATGATAAATTCTTGATTAACATAATAATTAAACATTCCAAAGTGTCCCATAGCACTTTGAAACATTTAAACCATATTCCATTTTTAACACTAAATAAAAATTACCAAAAAGTTAGGGCATATCCATTTTTATTAAAAAGAAAATAAAGACAAAGAGAGTATAGACGGGGTCATACAAGCAAACATACCCTCATGCCCAGCAGAAGAAAAGACATAAAATCATAGGCATAATATGCATCATCATAATCACCATCCCAATCAGACTCATAATCCAAAGGTCCATGGCACCGAGTAACCATAGTTGGCTATAAATATGAGTAGTATTTACTCTGTCTTTCTTTATTAGGAGTAAAAATATGGAACCCTTCATCATCCACAATAACTTTTCCTTTAGATAATCTCTAACTATAGGTTAGCTTTTTTAGGGAATCATCCTCAATATCATCCCATCATTCGCAGATACCCTATGTTTCCCTTAATTTGGTAATTTCCTCTTTGAACATTGAATGATTTTTAATGTCAATTGTATTTTTTCCCTCTAGTGCATGACCAAAGTCATACTTCTCTAATTCTGAGATCATGCCTCCCTCGACACCATGTTCAAGAACAAACACTAGGGACAAGCTTGGTTCAGATCTTGCAAGTCATTCCTGCATTCCCCTTCATGAATAGTCACACTTGGTATAGTCTCCTGAGCCACCCAAGGATCCTTTTCCAATTCAAATGGAATATCTTACACAAATTCTGGAAAACTAGCATTAGTAAAACATTTTTTGTTGTCCTCACCAGTGTTCTGTATTGTATTCTTCTTCAAATTCTTCTTACAAGAGGCCTCATGATTCCCTCTTAGTGAGAAAAAAGAGCATATATTGTTTTTATAGAACTTATCTTTTAAACGACCAATTACTTTATAGTCTAAGATAAAATCTGTTAATATATCATAATCGATTTTTTGAGATATGTCATCATTAAATGCAGACAAAACAATAGTATGAATCAGACAAGAACTTAGATAAACTTCAACCATGACCTTATCACAATGACCAAAATTCACATCTTCAGTGATCCTATCCATTTTTATTGGAATTAACATAATATAGTATATGTGAAAAAGAATCTTAGGATGCCCCAAAATCTAGTGAAGACCAAAACATTTAATCCAAACTTGAACCATGCTGCTTTTTATTGAGAAAGGATTGAAACAAAAGTCCTATTATTGAAAAAAAACATATCATGATTTAGAGAAAATAATACAATCCCCCAAGCATGTCGTTTCAGATCCTTTGGTGGGAAAAATAACATGGAATGATCCTCGCCCCATATATACACATCACCAATCAGAAAAACCCAAAACAGAAGTCAACTTCCTAACCAAATCATCAGTCTTCCAAAGATTTCCTCCACTAGGTAGAACAAGTATGGAAATGAATGAATTCTCACAAATTTTAAATCTATTAGGTATAAATTATCTATTTGAAAAAAATGGGATGTATAACCCTTATTAAAAATTCTTTCAGAAGAACCATCACACATAGATTAGAAATATTTTCAATTAGAATACCCTTAAATACCTACATGGTACCTACTAGGGTTCCTTGTATCTGTCATACCATCCACTGTTTCATAAGTACTCACTACATCCACTGTGGTTTTAGACCGTATCTCCACTACATCCAAAGAACAACACCCAATAGCTTTCCCTCGTGGAAAGCATCCTCATCCCCCAATGATGAGTTCATGTCATTTCATGGTCGATGGTTCAGATATGACACCACCATCGCATCAGTCACTACTGCAGACATCGCCGAAGATCTGGCGTCATAAAATATTCCAAATTTCACTGCAATCAGGATAGATCCATTAGATAAGTCACACTCAGCTACAACAGATTGCCCATCACCCAACATCGGTTCAAGATAAACAATATCACCCCCAACCAGCGCATCATTCACTGCCACCACCATAACCACCACATCATTCACCACCACAGCTATCACCAAAGATCTTCGGTTTTAATGTTTCATAGATCTCTCCAAAATTAGTATAGATCCCTATGATCTTTGAGATATGTTTCACACGGCTATGATTTCCACTTTTTGGGACTCAACCTTAGTACCCACCACCGACTCATGATGATCCACATCGCCTGCAACAGGTTCCATCAAACCATCATATTTTTATATCTACATCACAGTAGTTGTATCCTTCACTATAGCCCTCTTTAGAGGGACAAAAAACCTCGGTTGGGTTGAAATAACAAGTGATATTGGTCATCTCACTTAGAAAATCTAGATGTCATGGCTGCGTAGAGGGAAACCCTCAGACCCACATGCCACCATCTGTCAGAAGTAAATTTACATCATTAAATGAAAACTAGAATATCGTGAAAACAATATAATTTATTATATAATATATAAAATGTATATATATACACCACACAAATTTAAATAGTGGTGAACAATTCATATATCTCATAAAAGTAAAATTGAGATGAGGAAAAAATTTACTTTAGAAAGAAGAGTTCTTCTAGAAAATCATTTTTATTTGTCAAAAAATTATATTGTAAAGATGTAAATCCTTGAAAAAGTAATTTTATGGAAATGCAATCATATTTAATGAATATATTATTTCAAAACTAAGTGAAAACATGTAAAAATAACATTTAAGAAACATTAGAAATGAGCTGCTTTAGTGTTGTTTAAGGGAAAAATACTAAAGAGTCTTTGAAACAAACCGGGGGAATTTTTTTGTATAAAACCAGAAATGAACAAAGATAGTTTTTCCTGATAAAATAATTATTTTTATAAAAAATATATATACTTAAAATATATTATGTTTTGTTCTTGAGAATGGGTAAGAAATCGAGAAGTCTCCTTTAATCTGGTTTTCTTATCAAGATGAATTAAGATGGGAACCATATTAAAATATATACATCCCCATAAAAGAAAGATTAAATGATCTGGATACATATGTTTGGAACATTTAAATATCATTTAGGAAAATATCATTGAAATAAAGAATAATTGTATTGGGTAAAGAGGGAGAAAGTGTAACCTAAATGAAAAATAGAGGTTCAAGAAGAAACCCTTGCCACTTTGCAAACAGTAGAACCTTATGCCCCAAAAATTAATGATCATCAAAAAAAATTTAATGCCATGAATAAAAATATATTCAGGATATGGAAAAAAATGGGAGTATAAATACACCACACACAATAAATATTGTGGAGTGAGGTATATCACACGAAAATGAAAATGTGTTGAGAAAACCCATACCACTTGTCCAAATGTGTTCTGCACTTGACCTAAATTTCCTAGATAATCAAATTAAATCCCTTAATTAATTAATTATTAAAAGTTTATATATTTATTTGATTCATTATAGTTTTAAAATGTTAATTTATGTCATTATTAATGAGTTATACAGTTTAATTTCATCATTTGATAACATTCGTTTTCTTGGTTTTCATGTTCAATTTTCTTGTTTATAAGTAATGAAGTTCATGAATAATGTGAACAATTCTAAATAATTAAAATTATATGAAATTAATGAAAATAAAAATTTTTAATTGGTTTTATATATTTTTTAATTCCCATATATGATGATGATTTATTGGATAACATGCTTTTGATAATCTTTTAGATTACTTTTAGCGGTTTTAGATCACAACAAACTCGTTTTGTTTATCATTTAGTATTATATAAATATGATACATAAAAAATATAAAAAGGGTTTTAATATAAATTTTACCTTAATTTTTAAAAATTAAAATGGATTTATTAACACCCTTGAATACGGTGATGTAAAAGAAAAAATTGTCATCCTAGATGGCGATAAAACAACACCTTGTGGACGACGTTTCCATTTTCAGAATAAAAGAGAGGGGAAGGTGTTTGATGAAGGAAATTCCATTAACATGATATCATTAAAATATACATATGATACTAGATTTATCATTCCCATTTGTATATAGGACAATAGGGGAGGATAAAAAATGAAAAGAACTTGAAAAGAAAATAAAAGGAAAAGGAAGAGGTTTTTTAGCTATGGAATTCTCCTCCATTAAAACCTGGTTCGGGGGATTGGTTTTTGTATTTTAATGAAACCATGAGATCTTCGACATGTTGTTGGGTCTTTTTAAGAGTATTGGTTATAACTTAAACAATTATAAATTCAGGAAAGGTGTGAGGAGAAAGGGTGGTGAGGGGTGGTATTTTTAGTGGAGGAGAGTGATTTTTTGAATATTTTATTAATTCGTTGGTTATTTTGGATAAAGATTTTGAATAATTCTAGAATTATCACTAAATATATTAAAATAATTAAGTACAGTTCGATATTATCGGCTTACATCATCCATTCATCACCTATAACACAACAATTCATGTATTTAACATTTATCACAAATTATCGTATTTTATTATTCACCAAAAATTCATTTTTTTAGAAAAATACAAAAATTTCACCTTAACCATTTATCTAAGAGTAGAATTTAAAAATTAACTAAATTTTAATAAAATAATATTCTAGATAAGATAAAGTTTAATTTTAATTAATATCATCATTTTCATAAAAATTACCGATTTTAAAATTATAACGAATTTTATAATATGATGATAAATTAATTAAGGTCTCATAAAATTATCCTAAAATAAAAAAACAAAAAAATATTAATTAATAAAATAATTTCATAAAAATAAATTTTCATTTAAATCATTTTACTAATTATAAACTTGTAATTAAATATTTATTTCTCAAAAATAGAATTGTTTAATTATTAATTTTTAAAATAGTCACTTACTTATACTATGATATAATTATATCATACGTTAATTTATAGGATGCTTAAATTTTATTTATACATTCATGTTTTTTGTTACTATTCATTTGGATGATTTACTATTTATAAGGGTAATATTATTATTCACAAGGTTAACATTACTATTCAAAAGGGCCAAATTATTATTCACAAAAATATTATGTTGATCATATAAAACTATAAATATAATACTTATCTCAACCATATATGTCTATTTCTTTAAATTAAATACATATATGTGAAAATATTATGTATAATTCTAATCCTGTAAGTGTGGTAAGAAGGTGGGTAAAAAGAATACTCAAAAGTTCAATAAGTCATTATATCTAATATCAATGTAAAAAAATGATTCCAATGATCTAAATTAGAATACTATTTTTATAATTGATCTATTGTGACTTTAATAAGAAATTTAAATTCTAATAATTACTTAAATGGAAAATATAGTTTTAACTAAAATGTTGAATTTTTCACTATTCATAAAAAAAATGAAACTTCTCATAAAAATACTAAAAATTCCCCCAAAGTTAATTTTGACATTATATATTCAAAAATGATTTTTATTTTACCAAAAAAATATAAATTTCATTATAAATTTGTTTCAATTAGGTTAAACCATTATAAATAACATTTAATAGTAATTATTACTATTCATATTTCTATTTTAAACGTCTATTTTATAACTATATCATTTAAATAATTATAATAAAAAAATTTGTTTCATAGAGACTTAGTGTTACATGAATTACATTCTATATTAATATTATTTGTCAATCCTTTGGGTGTTTCAGACCAAGTATAATGATCCAGTGCAAAATAATATATATTGAATAATATTTGATTAAATAATATTTAATTAAATTCTCGAGCTTAGTACATGTCAAGAAATAATAATAAAATTATTATTATAATAGATATGGGGTTCTTTAGGGATTATGTTAATAAAAAAGGTAACTTGTGAAATAATTATTTTCTAACCCTAATGGTATGTAAACTCAATTATATTATTTTCATAGGAGATCTAAGTCATGTATTCTATTCACAATGAGATCTAGATAAAATCCTCTCAAAACCCTAGAGAGCCCCTCTATAATAATTATCTTAATAATAGAGAGCTATCCTCCTCCACAATAACTCTCATGTATAGATAAATTAAAGAGAACCCTTCTTTTAAGTATTTCTCAAGGTGATAATAGGCGAACAATGTAAGCATTAGGATCTTCCATGCCAGATCACATAGATTACTACGATGACATTCAGAGGTTTGTGGAACATGTATAGATCAATATTGGGGGATTATTTTATTTATTCCTACAATGAAATGATGGTATAATGTGAAGATGTTTTTATATGTATTAATGAATAAATAATTACTTGTAATGTAATTATTTAATTTCTTGAATTAATTATAAATACTATGTGATGGTCCTATAGTTTTGTTCAATAATTTATTTATTTTCATTATTATTTAATTAAATTCAACAAATCATGGAATTTTTCATCATATAAATATCATAAGAATTATCGATCATAAAAAAATCAATGTTGGGAATGTCCCATCTAATGCTTTTGTTGCACTCAAAACCTACACCAGACCCTAAAATTTACAAGGGCCACTTCATGGTGTGAACCATTCCATACAATAACTATCCTCATAAAATTTTATTTTCTATATCTCAATTACATAATGAATTAATTATTTAAGGTATGGTACATCAGTAAATTTATCTTTTTAACTCCTGATTTATTCCTAAATAGACTCATATTTACATTATGTATCTCCATCATAGTATAGTATTTTACAACACAACACAACCATTCCATCAACCACAAAACATTAACCAGATATAAGATACACTATAATTTGAATTATGATATTATATTATAGTTTGTTCCAAATTATATAAAAATTGAAACTACTTGTTTCTTATTTGATAAATCTATGGTAAAACTTCTTGATCCTTCCCTAGAAGTTTCACCAAAACAATATTTTAAAAAACTCAACCCAAAAATAATCAAAATTATTTTTATAATAATCTCACCCTTTGGTTTTGTTGAAAACTACTTCAAGATTAGTTCAATATATCTTCATTAAGAAAACATAGTACTGAATAAAAACATAATCCAAAAGAACTTACCATTAGATAGTGTATTAATGACTTACTAATCATAAAATATAATCCCACACGAGGAAATATTATTGTGAGAAAAAATTGTAAATTGAAATTTTTATTATAAAAAAACTTCATTGATCAACATTCTCATTAAAAATTATCAAACAAGATCACCCCTCTAAATAAACATTCAAATACTCTCCCCCATTCCAAAGCTTCAGCATGGGATAACTCCTACTTTTTCATATTGAGAGAATAATTCTTGGTATATCTAACTTTAATCATAGAAACATTCAATAATGAAATTCAAGAACAACTTCTCATTATTTTTCAATAAACCCAAATATAAATTATTTAAAAATATATCATATAGGATTATAAATAAAAATAAGTAATTTTATAGAATCAATATACCTTACTAAAAACATAAAATTTCATTGGGGAGTGGGGTTACGTTCTTTATACAATTTAGTTGGATAGAGATAATTGGACTCCAAGACCCAACCAGTGATTCTGAAATTCAACTTTGTGTAGTACTTTTGGAAGAATGTATGATATTTTATTTTGTGTTGACATGTACTTAAACAATATTATCCCTTTCTAACCCTTTAAATTGAAAAATGATACTTTATCTCAATGTACTTTTTTTAAATGGTGGAAATTTTTTTATAAGATTAACAACACTTGATTTACCACACTTTTTTGAAATAGAAGAGTTAATATCAACTCTAATGTTTATAATAGGTTTATTCATCCATAAAAATTGAGAACACACTTGAGTAGGCACAATATACTCATCTTCTAAAGTTATTAGGTAATTTCAGTCTTGATTAATTATTAATAAAGAAACATAAAATCTTATGAGATGGAATGAAAATATAGATGTTCACATATGATTATCCATTGGAACATACAAATATGTTATATAAATACCAATAATATTTGTTATGACGCTTCATTAAAAAAGTACAAAAAATACCTCATGATTTTTATATAATTAAGAATTCTATTTAATGCTAGTAATTCTCTCTCTATGGGATAAATTTGGTATTATGCATCTTGAATAGTTTATATCAGAATTTTGGATCATGTTGATGTTTAATGTAAGAATATCCCAATGATTTTTCTAAATTCTATTACAACAATGTTTTTTTCATTTTCATTCCTAGAGAATATCATCCAGGTTTGAATCAGTTTTGTCATCACATTAGAATTGTCCTTTCAAAATATCATTATCTTGAAATATTTATATTTGAAAATAAAAGATACATGAATTAATTATATAACTTATAAACCAAGAAAAATCATCAACTTACAAACAATATAAATCAAATACTTAATCCTATTAAATTCAATAAACAACTTGAATTTTTATTTTTATAATCCTAAAAAAATTGAAATCCATATAAATATGGCCAACATCCTTTGATCGTTATTCTTATTGATATGGAGATTATGGTCACATTCTTCTCATCAGAATCAAATCTTTCCCAAGTATTTATCAATCCAATAATACGATTTTTGTTGTGTATTCTTTATCTTGTACAATTCATTTTTCAAATGGAATACCTTATTATCATCTTCATCTATAATAAAACCCCAAATTTTTGATGATGTAACTCTTCAATAGGTATTGAATTAGGTAATACTAATTTATCATCCATTTGGAACACCTTTAATATCTTTTTCACCAAAATTTCCAAGAATAGTCCAATTGTTTCAAAACTTTCTATGTGGGAAAATGCATCATTGAAAAATATACCTTTGATCTAGGAATATCCCTTTAAAACAATAAAATATTTTCATAAAACTATTTTTTTCATATCAATTATGTTTTTTTTAAATAATACCTACATTATTTTGATGAATTTTTTGTCTTCCAACCCTGGAAAAAATTCTCATGTTTGATTATCATCATATTGGTTATTCTCTTCACGCATCTCTTTTCCATATTTTTAATCATTAATATAATTCTCAAAATAATTTGTCTACACTTGATATATTAATGATTATTTTCATAGAATATTAATCCTTTTAGTTTTCACTATAGTTTTCTGATCACCAATGACACTCTCTTCATTGATTTTGACCCCGATTATTGATCTCCTTGAACAAATAAACTCACATTATTTTCCTCATCATTAGTTTCTTATTTCATACCCATTTAATCCTCATGATATCCTCCAATTATTGTAACATTTTTATCTCTTTCATAAATTTTTTATTTTTTCTCTTTAGAAACTACACAATGTTTTGGGAAATATGTTATTTTCTTACAATGATGGTATATTTAATTTTAATCTTTTTTACTACATTTATATTATAAAATTTTTATACATTGAACATATATGAGTATCCAATAAAAATATGTCCATAAATATGAGTTTAAAATTTTTTTTCTCCTTTTTGATAATAAATCACTTACATCAAAAAAATTAAATGTATTTCACGATTACCTTTCTCTAGTACCACATCTAGTAAGGGGTATTATACTAAACCAAATAGAAAAAATAATGATTTGATATAGAAACTAATGTAATTACTACCCATATCCCAAATTTTTCTAGTATAGATTTCTGAATTAACATTATCTAGGTGATGTAGTTATTGATCTAGTTCATCCTCTCAATGTGCACTGGTGAAAAAGGGTTTTCTAAATTATTATTTTTCTCATTTTTAACATCGGTTAACTACATAAAACATTGTAAGAGATGATGTAAATAGGTTTTCACATCGGTTATTGTTAAACAACGTGAGAAGCTATATTTTAAATTGGTTATTACATAAAATTTCTTATAAATATATCAAAAATTTAGAACGGGAAGTATTATTCATGTTGGTTATACAATAACCAATGTGATGAATATATATATTTTTAATCTTTGACATTATTTATATAATAAAAAATATGAAAAATAATTTTTTAATTTTTTTTTCAAATGCAATATCCCAATAGTATACTAGCAGAGGAACAAATAGAACAAAAAAATTACACCACCAATATAGCATCAAAACAAAAATTTACCACAAAAAAATTATTCAAATAAATTATAATTTTAAATTTGAAAATTATTTATTAAAATATATATTAAAAATAAATTAAAACCCAATAAAAATATGAAATAATCCACCCATGCTCCTTGAATTTGATTTATATCTTGTTAAGAATAATTTAGAGGTCCATCAAAATGATCAAAATTAAATGGAATGAATTTAATATGTATCCTCAATATAATAAATAAAATTAAATGAAAGCTCACGATAAAATATAAATTTATGAAATTTCGATATTATCTTATTTGAAATTATTCCAAACATAAATTTTGAATATAATATACACATTCTTTTACTTCTTATTGAGGAAGATAGTTCTTTCTCAAGAAAAATTTCCAATTTAAAATAATATTTTATGTACTTGTAGTCCAAATGTAGTAATTAAACATGAGAATTCACATTCTTACACATATTTTTTATTTTATTTTTTCCTTTTTTTTATTATACCTGTAAAGTAACTACATCCACTAATTGAAAAAGATGAGTATGATATAAATTTAAAATTAACTATATTATACAATTATTCAAATAATCAAAAGTATGTGTCCAATACTTTATTAAAATTTTCTCACAAGTCAACATGTATAGACCATAGCCCATAAAATTTCTTCTTTTTTTGGTAAAAAACACACAATATTCAATGACCACTAATATAGAAATAACAAAATGTTACTAGTTATTTAGATTAGATAAATAACACTTTAAGAAATATATGTTCAATACCATTCAATATATGGGAGTAACCAACAGTTAATTGAATTATATTAATATCTTTCAAAAATTTATATTTTTATTTATAAACCATTATTTACCATAATTATTGGTGGAATAAAATATGTGTCAAAATAGACATATATTGATGTTGTATCATACTGAATAAAAAGTGTTCAATGATATTAAATACAAAACAAGAATAATTATTAACATAAATTAATTAAAAAAATTAAAATAAATATGATAATTTATTTACATGGAAAAGTCTTGTATAATTTTGATTAACAAAAAAATTTATATTTACAAGTTTTGTGGTACCACTTTTTAAATTTTCACAATCATTTCACGCCTAAATATTTTTTATTCGTTCGAAGCTCATAAACTCTCAATAAAATAGTTAAATGAATTGATCATTTATAAAAATCCACAATAAGTTGTATCTGAAGCCATAACAACATCTAAATTTTTATGTTTTACTTATATTTATTTACCTTTAAAATATTTATGTATAAAATATAGGTAAATATATATTTAATAAAATGTGAAAAATATTTTTACACCAATATTAAATAAAGTATAATATGTATATATATATATCAGTGGTAATTTTTTTAAAAAATTATAGGTGGATAAACTAAAAAATGGTGGATAATTTTCCAAATGTATTGATATAATATGTAAGAAATGGTACTCTTGCTGATCTGGCTAAAATATTCTATACCATGACCCTATGCTGATCTATATCTGTCTATTGATGATGAACAACATCCCCACTATAACATATACCCCACATGAAACAATATGATATTGTTGATCCTCAATATATAGCAAACAATATATGGAAAGTGGTTGTATAGGATGTGTCGATGTTTGATATGAAGGAGAAAATGGAGGAGTGAGATATGTCGATGAATGTGGAGTAGTGGGATCTATATCTTGAAATTTTCATTGCATGTATAAAAATATATATTGTATTGGAGCTCAAATACTCTCTTATATCACCTCACCAATATCATGAATATTATATTCTAAATCTTTTATTTTTCATTTATAAACATTTTCCTTTAAATAATCTCCCAAATGATAAAACACTTTTTAACTGATTTATACACCTCATATCCTCATATACAACATTGGTGTTCAATATATCCCAATAAAGTAGATAAAATATCCTTCTTAACCTCATGTATGAAGTTCCCTTGTTTTTTTCTACTCTACAAGAGATTATAATATTGAATTTATGAAAAAATCATTAGTGGATTTCAATATATAAAGAGTTGAAAAAAATTAAATAACATTAATAACTTAAATAACTCTTGAGAATCCTCCTGGCTATAGCTCCAAACTCTCAATAGTATATATTCCATTTTTTTATCATTTGGGTCTTCTTTTATTTTTCATGTACATATGGGGGGAAAGTGGGTCATCTTCTATAGTTTATAAATATTTTGATCTCTTTTTATGAAATATTTCTTCCATCATTTGTTCTTCTAATAATGTATACATTTTAGGAGATAAAGTATTAGGGTGTTCCTTTTTAGATTTCATATCCAGACAATTTCTCCTTGGTTTATGTAAATCAATGATAAAAAATAATTTATATAGTCATTATTTTACAAAACAAATATATAACATAAACTTATTCTTACCAAAAATGATTCTCATCATCCACAGTCAACAAAAAAACGTTCATGTATCCTCATATATAAATGGATATATATCACATTGATTTTTATTTTTTCTTGCACCAAAAATGAAATATTATGTCATGGTTGATTTAAAACCCCTCCACCACCTAGAATCTAAAGATAAACATTTCTCCCAAACTCTTATTCTATTAGGAGTATCATATTTCATCTGATAATAAGGGAATACAATCTATATTCGTAAAACAATCATGATGTGTAAAATAATAATAAATTATATTATTAAATTACTTCCAATAATTGTGATATTTTTTCATTATAGACACTTTCCCAATCACAAATCAAAAAGATAAATTTCACTTAATCTTCCATTTAAAAAATTGTTATTTTTTTTTAATTTAAACCCCTAGTATTAACAGTATTATCAAACAAAACATACATTGTCTGGTCTTGGATAATGGAAACATATATTTTGTTTAAAGTGTTCTACCACATTTATCAACCTTGGAAGCCTTTTCTACTCTTGGAGAAGTATAAGACTCATATAAAGAAGGATTATGAGGATCCTATGTAGAAATATGTGTAAAGTACTTCATATAAGCTCGATCTAACTTAGATATTTGATGAGATGTTTTTTTACGAATAAAATTAACAAAAAATTATAGAACAAATATATAAATCCAACTGTTATCTATACAATTAAACAAGAATTGAAAATTTATCTAATTAAAACTAAAATAAACTAACCATATTTTTATTCATATTTTTTAAATTAGTAAACTAAAATGATCCAAAAAATTAGAGAGGAAATTATATAAATATAGGTATAATATTAAGTAAATGATTTTCAAAATTGATATATTACATAAAAATTTGAATATAAATTTTAAAATTTTATAAAAACCCAATATAAAAACACAATTTTTATCATATTTTTTGAGAACTTGATAAAAATGTTAAAATTAATACTAACAATATTTTTATCTTATTCTATAGTAGTTTCAATTGTTAAAATAATAATGGGATATTTTTGAAACATAAAATGACAAAAAATATTAATTAAAAATTTATAAATTTATAAATATCACATAAAAAGTTGAATAATTGAAAAATTATTCAAAAAAAACTAAACTAATATAAATAAATAACTTAAAATATTTGTTAAAGTATTTGTTTTAGGTAAAATTTAGAAAAAATATATCTGATATTTTTTGAAATTTAAAAATATAAAAAATAATTAAATATATGTTACCTATAATATTATGAATCTACTAAAGGATATTTTTCTTGTATCCCTCTAATGGTTTTTCTATATGGAATAATCCTTGTCTATAAAGTTGTAATCAATTTTTAATGATAATATATTTCATTGAAGTATGAATCTCTCCAAAATCATCATCATCATCATGTTTTTCATCAAAAAAATATTGTTTTTTTCTTAAAAAATTTTCAAACCACTTTATATTTGAGGGATCAATAACATAAAAAAATTCCGATGAGTTTCTATGATAAATGAAGCATTTGTGTACTCCATTCTATTTAGATTAAATAGTGTCTTACTAAATTCATCATGGATTCTACTATTGTTACCAATAACCGATTTTTAGATAAAAAATATTAGTCGATATTTAGTGTAATTAATCTCACATACATATTAAATAACTCTATAATATTTACTTCACATTGAGATTTTGTTTTTTTATTTTTCACTTGAAAAATTCATTACCTCTGCAGAAACTGGTATACATATATTTTTAATGGAACATATATTTTTAATAACATTAGTAGAAAATCTGTAATCATTAATTTCAAATCTGTACCATGTTATAAAATTTATATTTGGGAATCCATGAAATAATTTCAATGTTTTGGATACATTTGATCTAAAATGTATGGTCTCCTTAAAGAATTGAAATTTTTTTTACACATTCATTACCTACACATCTTTATTATTTTGATCACATATATTTATCATGTTAAAATGAAATGTTATAAATAGATGAGAAGCATATATTTTTTTAATATGTATAAATATACCTTCATTATCCATTAAAATGTCAACAATTATACTTTCAATCGATAGACCCACTTTTCCCCAAAACTGAATAATTCATTAATAGATGTAGGAATACTTATGTTATCTACTTTAGATAAGTAGTTCTTATAAAAATATGAACAATCATATGAAATATAATTAACAATAATGGAAGATTCTAGTCAATATGGATTCTTAACACATCCCTTAAATGCTATCATATATATTTCAAAATGATTCATCCCACATAGATATAGAGTTTTGCAATGCTTTATTTATTTCACCAAATGAGACATTAAATTTACCATGGTATCAAGAAAATAAAGTGGAAATTATATTTCTAGTTGAAAATATATAGAAACTGCATCATTATCTAAATTATTGAAATAATTTTTAACATTAAGTTTATTAAAAATGGAATTTAAAAAATAACACACCTTTATAAAAGTCCCTCTAACACAGATGGGTGATATTATATGAAATTAAACTAGTAGGAACTATTTCATCATTATATCAAAATAATGTGATTTCATTTCTGTTAACTTTATATATTTTAGTGACGCAAATTTTGTGACATTTCAATATTGAAAATATGAAACATCAATAACATTGAGGCAATGAAAAAAAATAATTTCATCCTCTTGGATATTTTATGAAAAGATATAGGTAAGATTGTTATTATTCCATTAGGAGTTAGGGGAAAATCATGAAAATTCCCATTGAAAATAATTGGAATACTACATTTAACATGTACTTAGTCTTTACATTAATATCTAACAATATCCAAATCAAACTATAACATATATTATTATAAACATGTATGGAGTTAATGTTATGTTTTACCTCATAAAATCTCAAATATGGAAGAAAAAAAATATTGAAGATTTTTTTTAAAAAATATTTATAATTACCATATTTTTGTGCCTTTTGTAATATGACATCAATGTTTTTCACAGTCTCAAAATATTGATCAGTTAGAAGGGATTTTCATGACTCAAATATTTTTATTGATTCATTATCACTAGACTTGAATTATAATGTTTCAAGATTGAATTATACTAACCTATTATTATTCCATGTTGTATATACGTATTATTTTCTAGGTAAGACATGTTTCAGATAAAATTATTCTTCCTCTATGAATATATTTTTTCATAAAAAAATGTAATTTTCTTAATAATAATTCCTATATCTTTTAATGATATTTTTCTCCATATCCATATGTTTTATTCTAACCAATGTTCACATTTTCAATGTGATAACTGAAATTGTTTATATATTTAATGATCTTTATATTAAACCTTATTCATTTTTAAACAAATATTTCTTTACAGTTTTAGGAATTTTAATATTTTTAAAAGGTTTTTCCTTAACAAGATCTTATATTCTTCCATTCATCATCATTTTTTACATATTTTTTTATATCACATGAATCTTTATATATTAGAATTTTTTTGGAAGTAAATATTTAATAAATTATTTATTCGTCATCAAAAAATGGTTTTTGGAAAGAGACTTGAAAATCATGTTTTTTAAGATAATATTAAGACATATTTTTAAATAAAAACAATTTTTTATTTTGTCTTCCATTTTCAAATGAATCATCTCTAAAAGAGTAATGGTAAATAAATCACCATATATTCCTTATTCTTAAATACCCCTTTTGTGAGATTTTTTTGGGTGTAAAATGATCATGTTTTTAATATGATATCATTTTAAAAAGATATTAAAAACATTTTCTTCTCAATGGTAATTATTGATAAAATTAATTGTTTTATTTTAAGTTACACTCATATGTGTGAATAATGATGTTTGTGTTTGTATATCACCCTCAAATGAATTGAATATGTATCTAATGATATAATTATGTTATGAATAGGTATAATCACTATTTAATTGGCTATATCACAAGTGTTTTCATGGGTATAATTGAAATTTAGATATTATCACAAGGTTTTTTTTGTATAATTTTTGTTTATCTATTCTCACAAGGTTTTGAATGTTCATAATTTCAATGTATCTATAATCACAAGGCTTTGTGTCAGTATAATTTTATTTTTTTCTAAGCTCACAAAGTTTTGTGTTGGTATAATTGTAGATTATTTATTCTCAAAATGTTCTGTGTGGGTATAATTATGGTTTAGAAATGCGAAAATTGTTATGCATGTGTATAATTTCAATTTAGCTATTTTAACATAGTTTTTAGAAGATATAATTATGGATTAGTTATGCATACAAGGTTGTGTTATATTATAATAATTGTTAAGATATGCTAACAATGTTTTTCATGGGTATAATCGTGGTTAATCAAAGCACAAAAATCTATGCCTTGATATAATTGTTGTTATGCTATGTTGAAAATGATATGTTTTCTTATGAATAAGTTTATTCCAACCTCTTATGCATATTATTATACCTAAGGTAATATCTCATGGATCAAGTTTATTTAATGATTTTTAAATACTCATTTGATTCATATAATATGTTGTTCAAAGACTTATTCCTTGACTCATGACCTTTGATCTATTATTTGATGGGTATGGTATTTTAATGTATCATGATTATACCAATATTCTCATCTTATGCTCAATTATGATCATTGATTAGTATCGCTTATGGTTTCCCTTAATAATCATCTATACTCAACCATTTTTTATGTTCAACCCCCAGGACATGAAGAAAATTGTAACTTGTGATAAGTATGGAAGGGATCTAGTGTTGTTTTATTACAAGGAAATGATCAGAAGTAGTGTAAATTGAGTTTCCCATGCAGCCTTTTCTAAAAGACACTATATCTTATGTTCAGGGGATTGTGAGATTATTTATGAGATGTAATTATTAGATTATTTAAATGAAGAAAAATAAATATAAGTACAGGTTGGGTCACTATAGTTGATATTAGAGTAGGGTTTAGTCATTTTTGAGTATTTTTATGGTCATTATTAGGGTATTTTGATTAGATAAATTTAGTAAAATATATAGAGATGATTCTTAGAGAAACATCTAAGTATAGAATAAAATCAATAAATTTTATTAAGGTATATCTTTTGTGAATTTACAAGAAATAAATCCCAATCTAGATAATGAACATTGTATGTGGATATAAAATAGATGCACTTCATATAAATCACCCCGAAAAGGGTGGGTTGAGAATTGACTGGATCATGAACCTGGTGCATGATGAGTGGACCTAATATTACACAATTATCAAGATAGTACCTAGGATGTACATTAGTTTATTAAATGAACATTATAGTCTATTATAGAGGATCTATTTCCAAGTTACATAGATGTATTAGGTTGATAAGTATTTTATAACCCAACTTAAGGTAACCTAGGTCAAACTAAGATTGATATAAGTTGAAATTAAGGAAATATTATTACACATTATAATATAAAAGAGTAATATGTTCTAAGTTTAAATTCTCTTATAATTATGATAATTTCCTTGTATTTCTATTTTTCATTCAAGTCATCCCTTTTGGTTTTAGTAATTGATTAAACTTGAAAGAACTAAGGGTGTGAGAGACAATGTAAAGATTAACTCAATGAAAAACCAATCGAATTGGGATCTAGGGTGAGAAACCATGTGATTATTCCTAATTATCAATCATGAAATATGGTTAACAATGTGAACATTATCAAAGTACCTAGCACACCAAAGAATATAATTATAGAGTCTCTTAAAAATTCAATAGAAAAATATGATGAATTATATATTTTTTTATTTCTTTTATTTCCAAAATTTGTTAATAATAACCAAGGTAATTGTCTTAAGGGGACTAGAAGATTCATTAATTTTCGAATACGAGGTCATCGAGAATAAAACTATCGAGGAAAAATTAATATTTTAATTAACATTATTGAAATAAATAAATTTCATCCTAATGTATAATTAATAATTTGATATCTTATATGTGTGGAATGTGGGATTTGTCCATGACAATTCCCCAATAAATTTTTTTCCAAGATGGTTGGAATAAATAATATATATGACCAAGAGAGAAATTTAATTCATATGCAAGTACTACTCTTAAAGTGGTTCCTGATATTTAAGGTACATGTACCCTCCAATATATAGTTTTTGATGTCTTGTTGTAATTTTATTCAAGTAACTCTAGTATGTCTAAAAAAATTCTATGGTAATGATATCACCACCCTGATTATTTGATTATAGAATAAATACTCAAGTGGTATTATTATTATATTTTATATTCATGTTTATAGGAATGAACCTTGTGGAAATATTATTATCCTCTTTTAGATAAATAAATTTTGATTATAGTAATATATTGGTTCCCTCCCCTTAGAGGGAAAAATTATCTCGAGTAAGGAAAACACATTTCATATTAACCTATGATATTACATCGAAAAAATTCTGATAATAAGAACCCCCTAGAAACAAATTATATAATATGGGGCATGATAATGAATAACAGTAGTCTCCTGGAAATTTTTTTTGAAGAAAACACAATATTAATGATAACACTATTACATGAAAAGATATATTCTTTCCAAGTATATAAGGTTGAAATATCTTGATAAATAATATCTTGAGTCATCTCTATAATTTAGACTCCCTTATGAATTTTTATTGGGTTGTAATAATTTAAATTTCAGGGATGCAATAAATATTGTGCGGAGAGAATGTAATTCCCCATGTTTTTATGAAGCATATTATTTTGATAAACCATATATTTATAATTATAAACTATTATTTTATTTGTGATTAATTTAATTGAAAATTATTATAAAAAAACTCATACAATATATAATTAAAACTAATATAAAATTATTCATTCATAAGTGGAAGGAAACAAAAAATCTAATAAAACTATGTATTGAACATCGTGAATTATTACTCACCTTGGATAAAATACAACCATTAAAACTGAATAAATCAGTAAGGTAATATAAAATAAAAAGTATAAAATTTTGACAACATGAAAATCCACAAGATAATATTCAAAATTGAGTATCACCAATTGAAAAAAAATCCTATAATGATGAAGATCACCATGAAAGGAGAAAAAATTATGAAAAAACTATAATATGAAATAAAAACTATGTCATGTAAAGTGAGAGAGTATTGAATGAATAATTTAGTAGTTCAATATTTATTAGAATTTTTTTTAGCATTTTAAATATGGTCATTGTTTATATATCTCATAGGTATAATGAAGTCGTTAATTATTAAGTAGATAATTTATAAATACTATTACTCACAGTGAAATAAAAATGTGATATTAAATTATTAAATATATATATATAAATATACATTATATATAAATATCAATACTATTGTTAAAATTTTACATGAAGAATATATAAAATTCAAATAAATATTTTAATATTATGGGTGTAGTAAAACTAAATATTATAATTTAAATAATTAATTTTAATTTATTTTATTAAATCCTAATAAATATAAAATTTATATTTATTTTTTTCTCAAATAATATTTTTGTTAAGTGTAGTATATTTTATCCTAATAAATCAAATTGAACACCTTTAAAAAATTACTATATATGAAATAGTAGATAATAGTCTTTTAAATTATAAATTGAAATGAAATAATATTAAGAAAATTTAATTTTTAATAATTCCATTTTTTAAGAAAAAAAGTATTTATTTATATTATTTATTTTAACTTAACAAATAGTTTAATAAATTTTAGAATCTATGTTAGATAAAACTAATTTCATTTTTTCAGTTATAATTTTAATGTTGACTTCGTATGAATTAGTACAATTTTATAAAAAAATTAATTTTAATTGAAGTTTGAAATATAAAAATATCATGAATTTAATTCCATTATTAATATATAATTTTGGCTTAGATATTTATGAATCTTTTTTCTAGAAAAAATTATGTATTTTAAAAAAGAAATCATATTTAATAAAATATATATCATAGTTTATAAATCTATATTTTATATTTTACAACTCTAGTAAATATTTCACAAAAACCGTTCAAATACATTGAGGGTATATAGCGGGCCCCACCCATCACATACAAATTCCAATGCATTCCTCTTATGTTGAATAAAACATAACATTATTTCAATTTTTCCCATAACACTTTGAAATATCATATTTGAATGTAACCTATTAAAATAAATGAAAAATTCTTGATAACAATAATATTTAAACATTCGAAAGTGACCCATACCACTTTGAAACATTTAAACCATATTCCATTTTTATCATTATATGAAAATCACCAAAAAGTTACGGAAGATCCATTTTTATTAAAAAGAAAATAAATACAATGAATGGATGGATGGGGTCATACAAGCATATATGACCTCATGCCAAGTAGAAGAAAAGACATAAAAAATCATAGGCATAATAGGCAGCCTCATAATCATTATCCCAAGAAGACTCATAATAAAAATGACTATGGGACCGAGTAAACATAGTTAGATTCATATATGAGTAGTATTTAATCAGTCTTTCATTCTTAGGAGGAACAAGTTGGAACCATTCATCATCCATAATAACTCTTCCTATGTATAAAGTCTAACTATAGGTTAGATTTCATGGGGAATAATCCTTAACATCATCCCACCCTCCGTAGATACCCTTGTGTTTCCCTTAATTTGGAAATTTCCTCTTGGAAATTTGAATGATTTGTAATGTCAATTGTATTTTTTCCCCTCGAGTGAAAGACCAAAGTCATGCTGCTCCAATCCTGTGATCATGCCTCCCTTAACACCATGTGCAGGAACCAACACTAGGGCCAAGATTGGTTTAGATCTGGTCAAGTCATTCCTATATTCCCCTTCATACATAGGCACACATGGTTCAGTCTCCTGAGTCGGCCAAGGCTCTTTTTCCAATTTAAAAGGAATATCTTCCACCACTTATGGAACACATGCATCAGCAAAACATTTTTCATTGTCATCACCAATGTTTTTCATTGGATTCTTCTTTAACTTATTCTTACAAGAGGCCTCATGATTCCCTTTTAGTGAGTAAAAAGAGAATATATTTCTTTTAATGAACTTATCTATGACATGACCAATTACATTACCATATAATATGAAATCTGGTAATATATCATAATCCATTTTTGGAGATATGTCATCATTAAATGCAGAAAAAACAATAGTATAAATAAGACAAGAACATAGATGAACTTCAACCAGTACCTTATCAAAATGACCAAACATCACATCTTCAATGGTCTTATCCATTTTTATTGTAATTTCCCTCATAGATTCAATGTGAAAAATAATCTTAGGATTCCCCAAAATCTAGTGAAGACCATAAAGTTTAATCCAAACGTGAACCCTATTGTTTTTTCCTGAGAAAGGATTGAAACAAAAGTCATATTCTTGAAAACAAAACATACCTTGATTTAGAGAAAAAAATCCAATCCCCCAAGCATGAAATTTCAGATCCCTTGGTGGTAAAATAATGTGGAATGATCCTTGACCCATAGATACACATCGCCAATCAGAAAAACCCAAAACAAAAGTCTACTTCCTATCCAAATAATCAGTCTTCCTAAGCTTCCCTCTACCAGGTAGAACAAGTATATAAATGAATGAATGCTCACAAATTTTAAATCTATTACGTTTAACTTATCTATTGTTGACTAAATGAGAAGTATCATCCTTTTTTCAATTCTTTCGGAACCACCATCTTGCACATATTTTAAATATTGTCGATTAGAATACCCTTAAATCCCTACATGGAACCTGCTAGGGTTCCCTGTATCTTTCATACCATCCACTGTAGCATAAGTCCACACTACATCCTCTATGGTTTTAGACCATATCTCCAATCCATCAAAATAACAATACCTAGTAGCTTTCCCTCGTGGAAAATTTCCTCATCCCCCAATGAGGAGTTCTTCTCATTTGAAGGTCGATGGTTCAAATACGACACCACCACTGCATCAGTCGCCACTACAGACATCGCCAGAGCTCGTGGTCATCAAATTTACCATATATCACTGCAATTAGGATTGATCCATTAGATAAGTCATGCTCAGCTACCATGGATGGATCAACATCCAACATCAGTTCAAGATGAACAACATCACCCGCAACTAGCGCATAATTCACCACCACCACCATAACCACCACATCATTCACCCCCACAGACATCTCCAATTCTCTACGGTTTTCAATTTTCTCATATCTCTCCAAAATAGAGATAGATCCCTCAGATCTGTGAGATATGTCACAATCAGCTACCATTACCACTTATCAGCACTCAACCTTAGTACCCACCATCGACTCACGATGATCCACATCGCTTGTGACTGGTGCCATCAAAATATCATATTTCTATATCTGTATCATTTTTTTTTATCCTTCATTTTAGCCTTCCATATAGGGACAAAAAACTCCTCAGTAGGGTTGAAGTAACAAGTGAAATTTGTCATCTTGCTTAGAAAATCTAGATGCCATGGCTGCGTAGAGGGAAACCCTCAGACCCTCACGCCGCCATCTGTCAGAAGTAAATTCACATCATTAAATGAAAATTAGAATATCATGAGAATAATAGAATTCATTATCTAATATATAAAAGTTATGTATATACCCCACAAATATTTAAATAGTGGTTACCAATTCAAATATCTCATAAAAGTAAAATTGAGATGAGAAAAAAATGTTTTTACTTTATAAAGAAGAGTTATTATAGAATATCATTTTTATTTGCCATAAAATCATATTTTAAACATGTATATCCTAGAAAATAAAATTTTATAGAAATAAAATAATATTTTATACAAAACTTATTTCAAAATTAAGTGAAAACATGAAAAATAAATATCATTTAAGAAATATTAGAAATGAGATGCTTTAGTGTTTTTTAAGGGAAAAAATACTAGAGTCATTAAAACAAACAAGGTGAATTTTTTGTATAAAAACAGAAAGCAAAAAAAGATAGTTTTTAATGATAAAATCAGTGTTTTTATAAAAAAAAATATTTACTTAAAATAGATTATGGTGTGCGCTTGAAAACGGGTAAGAAATCAAGAAGTGTCTTTTAATCAGGTTTGCTTATCGGGATGAAATGAGATGGGAACCATATTAAAACATATACATCCCCATAAAAGAATTATTAAATGACCTAGATACATAATTTTGGAACATATAAATATAATTTAGGATTATTACATAGAAATAAAGAAGAATTATATTGGGTAGAGAGGGGGAAAGCGTAACCTGAATGAAAAATAGAGGTTTAAGAAGAAACCCTTGCTACTTTGCAAACTGTAGAACCTTATGCCCTAAAAATTAATGATCAGAAAATAAAAAAATTAATTCCAAGAATATAAATATATTCATGAAATGTAAAAACAATGGGATGTATAAATACACCACACACAATAAATAGTGGTGAGTAAGGCATATCACACTAAAATGAAAATGTTTTGAGAAAACCCTTACCACTTGTCCAAATGTGTTCTGCACTTGACCTAAATGTCCTAGATAATATAATTAAATCCATTAATAAATAAATTAATTAATTTTTATGTAGTTATTTTATTCATTATTGTTTTACTTAGTTCATTTATGTAATTATTAATGAGTTATAGAGTTTAATTTCATCATTTGATAACATTTGTTTTCTTGGTTTTCATGTTCGATTTTCTTGTTTATAAGTAATGAAGTTCATGTATAATGGGTATAATTAGACATAATTAAAATTATATGAAATTAATGAAAATAAAAAAGTTTAATTGGTTTTATATATTTTTTATTCCCTGATATGCTGATTATTTATTGGATAACATTCTTATGATAATCATTTAGATTAATTTTAGCGGTTTTAGATCACAACATACTTGTTTTGTTTTTTCATTTAGTGTTATATGAATATGATACATCCAAAACATAAAAAGGGTTTTAATATAAAATTTACCATATTTTTCTAAAATTATAATGGATTTATGAACACCCTGGAATATAGTGAAGGAAAAAAACCTTTCATCCTATATGGCGATAAAACAATACCTTGTGCATGACGTTTCCATTTTCAGAATAAAAGATAGGAGAAGTGGTTTGATGATGAATATTCCATTAAAATGATATCATTATAGTATACATATGATACTGGAGTTATCATTATAATTTGGATAGAGGAGTCTAGTGGAGGATAAAAAAATAAAAAAACTTGAAAAGAAAATAAAAGGAAAAGGAAGTGGATTTTTAGCTCTGGAATTCTTGTCCTTTAAAACCTTCTTCAGGGGATTGGTTTTTGTATTTTGATGAAACCAAGAGATCTTGGAAATGGTTGAGGGTCTTTGTAAGAGTATTGGTTATAATTTAAACAAGTAAAAATTCTTGAAAGGTGTGAGGATAAAGGGTGGTGAGGGGTGGTATTTTTATTGGTGGAGAGTGGTATTTTTGAATATTTTATTAATTAGTTTGTTATTTTGGCTAAAGATAATGAATAGTTTGATAATTATTACTAAATATATTAAAATAATAAATGATAGTTCGATATTATGGGCTTACATCATCCATACATCACCTATGACACAATAATTCATGTATTTAACTTTTATCATAAATTGTTTTATTTTACTATTTACAAAAAATTCATATTTTTTAGAAAAAACCAAAAAGTTTAACAAAATCATTAATCTACAAGTAGAATTCGAAAACTAACTCCATTTTATGAAAATAATATTCTAGATATGATAAATGTAATTTTTAATTAAAAATCATCATTTACTCAAAAAATACTAATTTTAAAATTATAACGAATTTTATAATACGTTGAAAAATTAATTAAGGTCTCAAAAAATTATCCTAAAATAATAAGACTACAAAAAATTAATTAATGAATTAATTTTATAAAAATAGATTTTCTATTAAATCATTTTACTAATTATAAACTTATAATTAAATATTTATTACTCAAAAATAGATATACTTAATTACTAATTTTTAAAATAGTAACACACTTATACTGTGATATAAGTATATCATACCTTCATTTATAGGATGCTTAAATCATATATATACATTCATGTGTGTGGTTACTATTCATTTGTATGATTTACTATTTATAAGGGTTATATTATTATTCATAAGGGTAACATTACTATTCCAAAGGTCCAAGTTACTATTCCCCAAAAAATTAAGTTGATCATATCAATCTATAAATGTATTACTTATCGTAACCATATATATATATATATATATATATATATATATTTATATATATTTAAAATTCAATGCATATAAGTGAAAACATTATGTTTAATTCTAATCCCGTAAATATGGTAAGAAGGTGGGTAAAAAGAATGCTCAAAAGTTCAATATGTCATTATATCTAATTTCAATATAAAAAATGATTCCAATGATCAAAATTAGATTACTATTTGTATAATTTATCTATTGTTACATTAATAATAAATTTAAATTATAATAATTATTTAAATGAAAAATAAAATTTTAACTAAAATGTTGTATTTTTTACTATTCATCAAAAAAAGAAACTTCTCATAAAAATACTAAAAATTCACCGTAAGTTAATTAATACATTCCATATTCAAAAATGATTTTTATTTTACCAAAAAATATACATTTCATTATAAATTTGTTTCATTTAGGTTATACCATTATAAATAACTTTTAATATTAGTTATTACTATTCATATTTTTTTATTTTTAACGTATTTTAATAACTATCTCATTTAAATAATTATAATAAAAAAGTCTTGTTTTGTAGAGAATTATTGTTACATGAATTAAATTCTATATTAAAATTATTTGTAAATACATTGGCTGTTTAATACCATGTTTAATGATCCTGTGAGAAATAATATATATTGAATAATATTTCATTAAAAAATATTTAATTAAATTTTTGAGCTTATTGCAGGTCAAGAAATAATTATAAAATTATTGTTATTATAGATATGGGGTTTTATAGGGATTATGGAAATAACAAAGGGAACATGTGAAATAATTATTTTCTAGCCCTAGTGGTATGTAAACTCAATTATATTATTTTCTTGGGAGATCCAAGTCAATTGTGCTATGCACAATGAGATCTAAACAAAATCCTCTCAAAGCTCTAGAGAGACCATCTATATGAATTATCTTAGGAATAGAGAGTGATCCCCCTCCACCATAACCCTCAAGTATAGATAAATTAAATATAACCCATCTTTTAAGCGGTTCTAATGGTGATCATAGGCGAACAATGTAAGCATTAGGATCATCCATGCAAGAACACACGGATTCCTACGATGACATTCAGAGGTTTGTGGAACATGTATGGATCATTGAGGGGGGGATTATTTTCTTTATTCCTACAATTAAATGATGGTGTAATGTAAATATTTTTTTATATGTATTAATGAATAAATAATTACTCATAAGTCAATTATTTAATTTCTTGAATTAATTATAAATACTATGTGATGGTCCTGTAGTTTTGTTCAATAATTTATTTATTTTCTTTACTATTTAATTCAATTATACAAATCATGGAATTTTTCAACATATAAATATCATATGAATTATCGATCATGATAAAATCAATGTTGGGAATGTCCCATCCAATGCTACTATTGCACTCAAATCCTACACCAGACCCTAAAATTTACAAGGGCCACTTCATGGTGTGAACCATTCCATACAATAACCATCCTCATAACATGTTATTCTTCTATATCTCAATTACATTATGAACTAATTATTTGAGGTGTGGTACATCAATAAATTTATCTTTTAAACTCCTGATTTAATCCTAAATAGCCTCATATTCACTAGAAGTATCTTCAGCATAGTATAGTATTTTCCATCACAGCAAAACCATTTCATCAACCACAAAAAATTAACCTAACATGAGATACACTACTATTTGAATTAGTATATTGTATTATTCTTTGATCCGAATGATATAAAAATTGAATCTACTTTTATCTTCTTCCATAAATTTATGGTCAAACTTCTTAATACACCCTTAGAAGTTTCATCACAAAAACATTTTCAAAAAGACATTCAAAAAATAATCAAAATTATTTTTTGAATAATCTCACCCTTTGGGTTAGTTGAAAACTACTTCAAGATTGGTTCAATATATCTTCATCAGAAAAAATAGGTATGTAAGAACCCAGATCTTCATTTAAGTTATGTCATTCCTTTTTCTGGAGTTTTCAAGAAAAATAATGTTTCTGTAAATTTTTGAAGTACATGTCATGTACTATTTTCCCACTCGATTATGTGTGCTGGCCATGTCCGGGCCACACACATAGTGTGTAGGGGTGACATAGTGGCCGATTTTGGCGAAGTACGGAAGGACCTGGTACACTCCGTGTACTCTAAAAGTACACATCGTGTACTTTATTCTTTTCATTAAAGGGACCGGGGTCGTGCCTGATCACCATAAACGTTTTCTTCTAGGTCTGATTCGACCGAGAGACGTCGTATGACCTTGATACTTCTATGGATTCCCGAGCCTCCATCTTTTGGATGATTTGAGCACCATTGATTGCGTTGTAATCACAGTGATGAGTTCTTCCTTCTGCTTCCCCTTGTTTTTCAATTCCTCCTCCTTCTCAAGTTATCGTAGTTTGAACATTTTGTGTTTTCTCAGATCTTCGACATTATAAGGAGAATCAGTAGTCATGGTTCACGTATATCGATCTCCTAGGATCGAGGTAAGTGGTTTGTGCCTTACCATTCAAATTCATTGAGTTTTATGTGCAAATTCCACCAATAACCGTGAACGGGGTATCGCGTGTTTACCTTTTTTTCCCTTGTTGTTTCCCTACCTTGATTGTATGCTTGTTTAGAGGTAAATCAACCATGATAGAGGATATTTTGTTTTGCATGGATGTTTTTCCCATGTTTGTTCTGTTTCTTACCCCTGGGTCTTTGTTGTCGTTGGCTATTACACATGTTTCCATGTCTTGTGTCTATAGGATGGAGTGTTTTTGCATAACATGCTTGTTTCCTTGAAGACTATTAGCCAAGTAGCTCTATAGATGTACTTTGGTTAGCCAAGTATCTCTATAGGTGTACGTTGGCCGTATTTCATTATCATGCACCAACTGTCACGGGGATGTGAGAACCTGGTGCTATAGACTATAATGGATAGACCGAGTGAGCTTCCCAGAGAGTCCTTGACATTATAGACTACAGGATGTTAGACCAAGTGAGCTTCCTCAGTGAGTCTTATATAGTATAAGCCATAGGGGATAGACCGAGTGAGCTTCCCAGAGTGCTTTCAGATTTTATAGACTATAGGAGGGTAGACCGAGTGAGCTTCCACAGATATTCTTGCCTCATTTGATTTATCTTTAAGAACCTTCCCCGGCTAGAGGAGGAATTGACTGAGTGTGCTTCCTCGGAGAGTATGTGGTATACCTGAGGATATAAGAGGAATTGACTCAGAGAGCTTCCTCGGAGAGTCTCTAGGCATTGGGGATAAGAGGGTCAGATCGTGTGATCTTCCTCAGAGTGTCTCTAACTACCCTAGAATATAATGGGAATTGACCTAGTGTGCTTCCCCAGAGAGTCTCATTGTTTTTGTATGACCAAAACAGAGGGTTTAGGCTGAGTGCACTTCCCAGAGGGTTGTGGAATTTCTTTGATAGGACTAATGGGGATGGCTTCGAGTACTTCCCAGAGGGTTTCCTGCTTGTTAGTTGTTTGATTCACTACTGTTGTTGGTTGTGAATTGATTACTGTTATGTATCATCCTGCTTTACTGCTTACTGTTTGCTGTCTACTGCTTTGTTGTTGTTATTTACTGCTTATTGTACTTTTACCTTCCATATACTCACTGACTGTTAGGCACAGATCTTCGGGTGAATGCCTACTGGGATTTAGTCCCACACCCTGTTTGGTCATTCTTTTGGTCCCAAATAGACTATGTTGTTGCAAGTATTGACAAGGGAAAGCGCCCTTCGACTTCCGATACTTGATTTCTTGGAGCAGGAGAGCATGGGACCAAGCTTTGGCTTGCGATTCTGAGGACCTGTTTTACATTCTTTTGTACTTGTTTTGGTACTGTGGTGTTTTCCAGCATTGTGACTTATTTGGATGCTTTCCTAGATATGTATCATAAATCATTTCATATATACATATATGCTCTAGTTTGTTGATTTAGTCTTCCGCTGTTTATATTGTTGGTTATTACTACTTCCGCTATTGGATGTTTATCTATTTACATTGTGTACTCTGCCATTGAGGGCATATTTTCCCCACTATCACACCCAAGGCCCTCGCTGCTAGTCGGCAGCCTCTAGCGTTTGGCGAAATGCGTTGAAGCCATGTGACCAACCGGGTACGGGGAGCCTTTTGGTGGATTCCGGAACCAGGACATTACAAAGTGGTTTCAAAGGGTTTCTTTTCTCTTGATTTATTGTTTGGAGCCATTAGCCAGGGATAGGATGGTTTCAGTACCTAGTAATAAGCTGTGCCTGAGAGTAGCTTACCTGTGTACAGGGAAAAGCCATACTACCTCGTTTATTGCAGTTTTCTACTTTTGATATTTTCTATTGATATGATTTCACCTAGAGGGATTCACATGAATTTCATTTTTATTATTGTCTGGCTATTATGGTTCTATTTCTGTCGCAACCCGATGATATGAGGGTATTCCTCTCATTCATCATATAGGTACTTGTTAGAAATCAAATGCCATGAATTCTTGCCATGCCATCTAGGGTGCATTAGATATTTCATGTTGTTTTGATAGACAATTTGTATATTATGCATGTTGTTGTGATAGATGTTTGATATAATCTCTACAGTTTGATAGAGAATCTATACATTGCTTAAACTGAACACCATGTTTTGGTTCTTGAGGTGTTATGGGACCTATTGAATTGGAAATTGGTGGATCATTGACATGTTTCTCCTTATATATGACTGTATAAGATGCCAAGCTTTGATTCTTGGGGAGTATGGGCCCTCACGGGTCAGAATTTGGTACCCCCTTGCCTTGTTTTCTGTGTTTTCTAGGCTTCTGTGCAGTTTCCGAGCTATGGCCCAGAAAAACCCAGAATACACGACATGTAATTTCTGGATACATGCCATATAGTTTTCAGTCCATGTCACTAACCATGTGAGCCAAAACACAGTGTCATGAAAATAACTTCAGGAACACGTCGTGTACGGTAGGTGCACGCCGTGTTGTTTAGAGCCGTGTACCCGGCCGTGTCACTAACAACATGGGTCGGGGAAGCTCGAGTATAACACGCCCTATTGGTAAAGAACACACCGTGTAGTTTTTTTCCAAGTACCCAGCCATGTCACTGACAACACGGGTCGGTGTTATCTTCTCTTATACACGCCGTGTTTCTTTGGAACACGCCGTGTATGGGTATCCGTGTAGACGGTCGTGTAACTAACAACACGGGCCGCCGAGACCATGTCTAGTACACCTCGTGTCCCTAGGGAAAAATCCGTGTAGTCTGGGGTTATTTTGGACAATGTGGTTTAGTCGTTTAAGGAGACTCAGGCAGGGGTTTAGCGTTCAATTACATGTCATGTGTGGTAACAACACGCCATGTAGTTTGGGGTGTTACACAACCAGTAGTGGCAGGAGTACACTACCATGTTAATGGATAAAGAAGACATGCCATGTAGTCATGTTTTGTGAAACTTGATAGTTTCTTTCCCATGTTCTCATTTTGTACTCTTGTGTTTTCAGTCTTTGTAAATCCTGATCCAAGGTGTGCTTTTGATCTTTTAGAGCTATGACTCTGAGACGTCCTCCGGTCGTATGTCAGTTGTCGGATGGTGACCAGACACCGGATATGGCTGATCAGGTACCTCCTGTTGATCCTCCAACTGTGCCAGCCTTGGCACCAGCATTTATACCCATCGTAGGCATCGATGCGCAGTTCAAGGATGATTTATCGAGGATGATGAAAACTTTTCAGGGAGTGCCGCCTCTTACCCCATCGATGTCTGAGTTGACTTGGGTCTTTCAGCAGCAGCATCCTCCTACTTTCTCAGGGGATGGAGGACCCTAGGATGTAGATTTGTGGTTCGAGGCCACCCTAAATATATTCGAGCATCTAGAGATACCCCCAGAGAGAATGGTAAAGCTAGCCACCTATATGCTCTAAGACATCTCCAAGAGGTGGTGGGAGGTTATCTCATAGTCAGGATGTCAGCAGAGTATGACTTGGGATGAATTTCGACACACCTTCTATGACTACTTCTATCTGGAGACCCTGAGGGCTGATCGAGCCCGAGATTTTATGAGTCTGCTGTAGGGTACTCTTTCTTTTATGGAGTACGCGTCTCACTTCATTGAGGTACAGCGTTTCACACCGATCCCAGCAGGTGATGAGTTGTTACTTGCTAGGAAGTTTTAGGATGGTCTCAGGTAGGAGATCCGTTCCCATGTGAATATCTTCCAGTTGACTTTGATATCTTCTATCGTCAACCAGGCACTGATCACTGAGTGAAATCTGAGGGATTCTAAAGTAGTGAGCCAGGGCGGTTCAACATCGAGAGCTGGTGTTCCTCCTACGGATAGTATGAATCTTTGCAGAGAGTCTTCTCGAAGAGATCGGGGTTTGTGGGATGCGTCTTCTGGCAGCCAGGTTGTATGCTACAAGTGAGGTACGAGTGGGAATACTAGGACTCAGTGCCAGAGGGATCCGATTGAGTGTCGATCGTGCAGAAATATGGGTCATCTTCAGCGTTTTTGTCAGATATTCTCACCTTTAGTTGGTGGTAGGGGTGCCTCTATGACCTCGCGTTCTGGAGATGCTTCACCAATTTCCCACCAGTCTGGGAACTGGAGTTCTTCTAGCCATTCGGGCCAAGGTGGAGGTCGCAGCCGGGGTGGTTAGTCACCAGGTAATTAGCGACAGCAGAGTGGATCAGCTCAGAGCGGTTAGCCAGGGGCATAGGGTCATGGTGCAGGCCAGTCTATCGTCATAGAGCAGACCTATCAGGAGCAGGATCCCAACCCTTCTACAGTTCGAGGTATGATCTTAGTAGCCTCAGTTTTATCTTCATCTCTTTTCAATACTGGTGCTTCGTATAGCTTTATCTCTGTTGCTATTGTGGAGAGCCTTGGGCCCTGTATCATTTTGTCTACCGACTTGTTGACCATTGACACGCTGTTGGTAATGAGTACATATAGCGTACATCAGTACAGAGAGTTCCCTCTTGAGGTTGTGGGGTTTCATTTCTTATGGGACCTCTATGTCCTAGAGATGACGTGCTATGATGCCATTCTCGGTATGGACTGGTTGGTTTCATTCCAGGTTGTCATCAATTACTATTGTCGTAGGGTGAGATTCGTATCACTAGAGGGAGGATCTTTCCTCCATAGAGGCGAGTGGGATGTCTAGGAGGGTAGAGCTGGAATAGAGAATCACGGTCTAGGAGGAGTTATAGCCCAGATTGCCAGTCTGTATCTGGATGACCAGGGGACTTCACAGTTAGACTTTCTCTCAGTGGTGGATCATTTTAGAGAATTTTTTCCAGAGGACTTTTTAGGTTTTCCTCCATAGCGTGAGGTAGACATATTGATTGAGCTCATTCCAGGAGTGGCACAGGTGTCTATTTGTCTTTATAGGATGGACACACCTCAATTACAGGAGCTCAAGAAGCAGTTGGAGGAGTTTCAGGCAAAGGGTTTCCTTCTTGAACCTGTGTGTTGGCCGTGTCTGGGCCACACACCCGGTGTGTAGGGGTGACGTGGAGGCCGATTTTTGCGGAGTACGGAAAGGACTAGTACACTCCATGTACTCTAAAAGTTTACACAGTGTACTTTATTTTTTTCATTAAATGGACCGGGGTCGCACCTGATCTCCATAAACGTCTTCTTCTAGTTCTGGATTGACCGTGAGATGTTGTACGGCCGTGAAACTTCTTCGGACTCCCAAGACTCCATCTATTGCCCAATTCAAGCACTGTCAATTGTGTTGGAATCGCAGTTTTGATTTCTTCCTTCTTCATGAGCCTTGTTTTCAAATTCCTCCTCCTTATCAAGTTATTGTAGTTTGAACATTTTGGGCGTTTTCTCATATCTTCGACGTTCTAAGCAGAATCAGTCGTCGTGGTTCACGTATATCGATCTCCTAAGATCGAGGTAGGTGGTTTTTTCCTTACCATTAAAAGTCTTTGAGTTTTATGTGAAAATTCACCAATACTCGAGAACATGGTATTGCATGTTTACCTTTTATTCCCTTTTCACTTTCCTGCCATGCTTGTATGCTTGTTTATAGGTAAATCAATCGTGTTAGAGGATATTTTGTTGTGCTTGGATGTTTTTCCCATGTTTGTTCTGTTACTGACCCTTGGGTCTTCATCTCCTTTGGCTATTACACATGTTTCCATGTCTTGTGTCTATAGGATGGAGTGTTTTTACATAACATTTTGGTTGCCTTGTAGACTGTTATCCAAGTAGCTCTATAGGTGTACTTTGGTTAGACAAGTATCTCTATAGGTGTATGTTGGGCTTATAGCATTATCATAAAATGAATGGTATGGGGCTGTGAGAACCTGGTGCTATACACTATAAGGGATAGACTGAGTGAGCTTCCTAGAGAGTACTTGAAATTATAGACTACAGGAGGTTAGACCGAGTGAGCTTCCTCAGTGAGTCTTAGACAGTATATGCCACAGGGGATAGATCGAGCGAGCTTCCCAGAGTGCCTTTAGATTTTATAGACTACAGGACGGTAGACCGAGTGAGCTTCCTCAGAGAGTCTTACCTTGATTGATTTCTCTTTAAGAACCTTCCCAGGCTAGAGGAGGAATTGACCGAGTGAGCTTTCTCAGAGATTATGTGCTATACCTAAGGCTATAGGAGGAATTGACCGAGATAGCTTTCTGAGAGAGTCTCTAGACCTTTGGACTAAGAGGGTTAGACTGCGTGATCATCCTCAGAGATTCCTTGACCACCCTAGACAATAAGGGGAATTGACTGAGTGTGCATCCCTAGAGAGTCTCATAGTTTCGTATGACCAAACCAGAGGGGTTAGGCAGAGTGCAATGCCCATAGGGTTGTGATACTTCTTGGATAGGACTAGTGGGGATGGCTGTGATTACTTCCCAGAGGGTTTCCTACTTGTTAGTTGTTTTCTTCACTACTGTTGTTGGTTTTGGATTTATTACTGTTATGTATCATCCTGCTTTACTACTTACTATTTACTGCCTACTGCTTTGTTGTTGCTGTTTACTGCTTATTGTACAACCTTCCATAAACTCACTGACTGTTAGGCACAAATCTTCGGGTGAATTCTTACTGGGATTTAGTCTCACACCCTATTTGGGTCATGCTTTTGGGCCTAAACATACTATGTTGTTGCAGGTATAGACTAGGGCAAGCACACTTCGACTTCTGGTACTTGATTGCTTGGAGCAGGAGAGCATGGGACCAAGCTTTGGCTTGTGATGCTGAGGAGCTGTTTTACTTTATTTTGTACTTTCTTTGGTACTGTGGTGTTTTCCAAAATTGAGACTTATTTGGTTTCTTTTCTAGATATGTATCATGCATCATTTCATATATACATATGTGCTCTAGTTTGTTGATTTAGTCTTCTGCTGCTTATATTGTTGGTTATTACTGCTTCTGCTATTGCATGCTTATCTATTTCCACTGTGTACTCTGCCAATGAGGGGATAATTTCCCCACTATCACACCCAAGGCCCTCGCTACTAGTCGGCAGCCTCTGGAGTTTGGGGAAATGCGCTTGAGGCCATGTGACCAACCGGGTACGGGGCGCCTTTGGGTGGCTTGCAGAACCGGGACATTACATAGTACTAAATAAAAACACAATCGAAAAGCACATACCATTATATAGTATATTAATGATTTACTAGTCATAAACTCTTAGCCCACACGAATAAATATTTTTGTGAGAAACAATTATTAATTGAAAATTTAATATTAAAAAAACTTTATTGATCAACATTCTCGTTAAAAATTGGAAAACAAGATTCCCCCTATAAATAAACATTCAAATACTCATCCCAATTCTAAAGCATCAACATGGGATAACTCTTAATTTTTCATACTGATAGAATAATTACTGGTATATATAACTTGAATTATAGAAAAATTCAATAAGGAAATTCAAGAACAAATTCTACTTTTTTTCAACAAACCCAAAGGGAAATTATTTAGAAATTTATAATATAGGGTTAGAAATACAAATAAGTAATTTTATAGAATCAATATACCTTACTAGAAATATAAAATTTCATTGGGGAGTGGGGTTTCATTCTCTATACCATCTAGTTGGATAGTGATAATTGGACTCCAAGAGCCAACCAGTGCTTCTGAAATTAAACTTTGTGTAGTACTTTTGTCAGAATGTATGAAATTTTATTTTGTTTTGACATATACTCTAACAATACTATCCCTTTCTAAGACTTTAAATTTAAAAAATGATACTTTATCTCAATGTAATTTTTCTTAATGGTGGAAAATATTTATTATAAGATTAATAGCACTTGATTTATCACACTTTTTTTTGAAATAGAAGAGTTCATATCAACTCTAATATCTTTAAGAGGTTAATTCTTCCATAATAATTGAGAACACACTTGAGTAGGCACAATATAATCATCTTCCAAAGTGTTTAGGTAATTTTAATCTTGATTAATTATTAATGAAGAAACACAAAAACCTATGAGATAGAATGAAAATATAGATGTTTACATATGATTATCCATTGGAACATACAAATATGTAATATAAATACCAATAATTTTTGTTATGATACTTCATTAAAAAATGTACCAAAAATACCTCATGATTTTTATATAATGAAGAATTATATTTAATTCTTGTGAGTGGATCTCTATGGTATAAATTTGGTACTGTGCATCTTGAATAGTGTAAATCAGAATGATGGATCTTATTGATGTTTAATGTACGAATCTCCAAATTATTTTTCTAAATTCTATTACAACAATCTTTTTTTCATTGTCATTAATAGATAATATCATCCATGATTGAATTTGTTTTGTAATCACATTAGAATACTTCATTCAAAATATCATTTTCACCAATTTGAAATATTTATATTTTCAAATAATAGATACATGAATTTATTATATAACTTGTAAACCAAGGAAAATCAACAACTTACTAACAACATAAATCAAATACTTAATCCTATTAAATTTGAAAAAAAAACTTGATTTATTATTTTTATGATCCTAAAAAAATATGAAATCAATATAAATGGGACCAACATACTTTGATCATTATTCTTATTGATATAGAGATTATAGTCACATTCTCCTCATCAAAATAAAATCTTTCTCAAGTATTGATCAATATAATAATACCATTTATTTGGTATTTACTTTATCATGTACAATGAATGTTTCAAATAGAATACCTTATTATCATCTTCATATATAAGAAAACCCCACATTTTTTTATGATTTAACTCTTCATTAGGTATTTAATTAGGGAATACTAATTTAACATCCATTTGGAACACCATTAATATCTTTTTCATTAAAAATTCCAAGAATAATCCAATTGTTTCTAAAATTTCTATGAGGGAAAATGAATCATTGATAAAAATACCTTTGATATGGGAATATCCCTTTAAAACAATAAAACATTTTCATAAAACTGACTTTTTCATATCAATTTTTTTAAAATAATATGCACATTATTTTCATGAAATTTTTGTCTTCCAACCTTGGAAAAATTTCCCATGTTTGATTATTTTCTTCACGCATCTCTTTTCCATATTTTTCATCTTTAATATACTTATCAAAATAATTTGTCTATACTTGATATATTAATGATTCTTTTCATATAATATTAATACTTTTAGTTTTCACTGCAGTTTTCTAGTTACCAATGACATTCTCTTCATTGATTTTCACCCTGATTCTTGATCTCCTTAAACTACTAAACTCAAATTGTTTTCCTCACCATTGGTTTATTATTTCATACCCATTTCATTATCATGATATCCTCTAAGTATTGTGTCATTATTATCACTTTTATAAAATTTTTCATTTTTTTTCTGTTGAAACTACTCAATGGATTCGAAAATATGCAATTTTCATATATTTATTGTATATTTAATTTTAATCATTTTTACAAGATTTATACTATAAAACTTGTATACATTGAATATATATGAGTATCCAATAAAAATATGTCCATCAATATGAGTATAAATATTGTTGTTTTTCTTCTTTTTGATAATAAATCACTTACATCAAAAGAATTAAATGAATTTCACAATTATCTTTTTCTAGTACAACATATCGTAAGGGGTGTTATCCTAATCCAAAAAAAATACAGATTTGATATATTGTCTAATATAAGTACTACCCCTATCCCAAAGATTTTTAGTATATATTTTTCAATAAATATTCTCTAGGTGATGTAGTTAATGATCTAGTTCATCCTCTCAATGTGCACTAGTGAAAAGGGGTTTACTAAATTATTTTTGTATCATATTTAACATCGTTTAACTAGATACAACATTCTAAGAGATGATGTAAATAGGTTTTTACATTGGTTATTGTTAAACAATGTGCAAAAATATATTTTACATTGGTTATTACATAAAATTTCTTATAAATCAAATAAAAATTTAGAATAGGAAAGATTATTCATGTTGGTTATACAATAGCTAATGTAATGAATATATATTTTTCTATTCTTTGACTTTAGTTATATAATAAAAAATGTGAAAAATAATTTTTCAATTTTTTTCAAATGAAATATCCCAATAGTATAGTAGAAAAGGCACAAATAAAATAAGTACATTACACCACTAATATAGTGTTAAAACAAAAATTTACATCAAAACATTATTTAAATAACATATAATTTGAAATTTGAAATTTAATTGTTAAAATATATATTAAAAATAAAACAAACCGCAATAAAACGTGTGAAATAATCTACCCATGCTCCGTGAATTTTATTTATATCTTATTAAGAATAAGGTTGAGGTCCATCAAAATGATAAAAATTAAATGGAATGAATTTAACATGTATCCTTAATATAATAATAAGACAAATTAAATGAAAGGTCGTGATAAAATAAAAATTTATGAAATTTTGATATTATCTTATTTGATATTATTTGAAACCTAAATTTAAAACATAATATACACAATCTTTTAATCCCTATTGAGGATGATAGTTCTTTTTCAAGTGGAATTTTCAATTTAAAATAATATTTTATGTAGTTCCAGTCGAAATGTAGTAATTAAACATGATAATTCACATTATTACACTAAAATTTTATTTTTTTTCTTTCAATTTTCTTATTATATCTATAATGTAACTACATTATTTAATGGAAAAAGATGAGTATGATATAAATTTAAAATTCACTATATTATACCATTATTTACCATCATTATTGGTGAAATAAAATATGGGTCAATATATATATATATTGATGTTGTATCATATTGAATAAAAACTGTACAAAGATATCAAATACAAAACAATAATAATTATTAACATAAAATAATTAAAATAATTAAAAGGAATATGATAATTTATTTACATAGAAAATTATTGTATGATTTTGATTCATAAAAAAATTGAGATTTACTAGTTCTGTGGTACCTGTTTTTAAATTTTCATAATCATTTCACGCCCAAATATTTTTTATCCATTTGAAGTTCATAAACTCTCAATAAAATAGATGAATGGATTGATCATTTATAAAATCCAAAATAAGTAGTATCTGAATCCATACAAACATCTAAATGTTTATATTTTACTTATATTTCTTTACCTTTAAAATATTTATGTATAAAATATAGATAAATATATAAATAATAAAATGTGAAAAATATTTATACACCAATATTAAATAAATTATAATATATATATATCAGTGGTGATTTTTAAAATAATTATATGTGGATAAACTAAAAAATGGTGGATACTTTTTCCAAATGTAGTGATCTCATATGTATGAAATGGTACTCTTGCTAATCTACCTAAAATATTATATACCATGACCCTATGCTGATTTATCTCTGTCTATTGATGATGAACAAAATCCACACCATTACATATACCCCACATGAAAAAATATGATACTGTTGATCCTCAATTTATAACACATAGTATATGGGAAGTTGTGGTAGGGGATGTTTCAAAGATGGATATGTAGAAGAAAATGAATGAGTGAGATATGTCGATGAATGTGGAGTAGTGGGATCAATATCTTGAAATTATTATTACATGTATAAAAAAATATATTATATTGGAGCTCAAACACTCTCCACTATCACCTCAACAATATCATGAATATTATATTCTAAATCTTTTATTTTTCATTTATAAACATATTCTTTTAAATAATCTCCCAAATGATCAAACACTCTTTAACAGATTCACACACCTCATATCCTCATTAACAACATGGGTGTTTAGTCTTTCCGAATAAAGTAGATAAAATATATTTCGTAGCCTAATGTATGAAGTTACCTTGTTTTTTCAAATCCTCAAGGGATTCTAATATTGAATATATGAAAAAAATCACTAGTGAAATTCAATATATAAAGAGTTAAAATAACATAAATTACATTAATAATTTAAATAACTCTTGAGCATCCTCCTAGCTATATCTCCAATCTCCCAATAATATATATTCCATTTATTATCATTTGGGTCTTCTTTTATATTTCATGTCTAGATGGGGGAAAAAGGGTCATGTTTTATGGTTCATAAAGACTTGGCTCTCATTTTATGAAATATTTCTTCCATCATTTGTTCTTCTAATGATTTATATATTTTATGAGATAAATTATTAGGGTGTTCATTTTTATATTGAATGTCTAGATGATTTCTCCATGTTTTGTGTAAATCAACATTAAAAAATAATTATTATATTCATTATTATACAAAAAAATTTATATAACATAACATTGTTCTTATCAGAAATGATTCTTATCATCCACCATCAAAAAAAACATCCAAGTATCCTCATCTAGAAAGAGATATACATCACATTGATTTTTATTTTTTCTTGCACCAAAAATTAAATATTATATCATGGTTGATTTAAAATCCCTCCACCACCTAGAATCTAAAGATAAACATTTCTATAAAACATATATACTATTAGGTGTATCATATTTCATCTAATAATAAGGGAAGACAATCTATATTAGTAAAAAAATAATGATGTGTAAAATAATATAAATTGATCTTATAAAAATTATCTCCAATAATTGTGATATTTTTTCATTATTGACACTTTCAAAATTACAAATCAAAATGATAAATTTCAATTAATCTTCCATTTAAACAAAGGTGTTTTTTTTTAATTTAAACCCCTAGTATAATCATTATTATCAAACACAACATACATCTTCTAGTCTTGGATAGTGGAAACATATATTTTGTTAAAAGTGTTCTACCACATTTATCAACCTTGGAAGCCTTTTATACTCTTGTGGAAGTATATGAACCATATAAAGATGTATGAGGAGGATCCTAAGTAAAAATATGTGTAAAGTCCTCCACATAATCTCAATCTAACTTAGCTGTTTAATCAGATGATTTTTTACAAATAAAATTAACAAAACATTAAATTACAAATATATAAATCCAACTGTTATCTATAAAATTATACAAGAATTGAAAAATGATCCAATTAAAACTAAAATAAATTAACCAAATTTTTTCATATTTTTTAAATTATTTAACTAAATCTATGACACAAATATGAGAGAGTAAATTATATAAATATAGGGAAAATATTAAGTAAATGATTTTTAAAATTCATGTATTACATAAAAATTTGAATATAAATATAAAATTTTTATAAAAAATAATATAAAAACAAAATCTTAATAATATTATTTAGAGAAGTTAATAACAATGTTAAAAATAATACTAACAATATTTTTATCTTATTCTATAATAGTTACAATTGTTAAAATAATAATGGGATATTTATGAAACATAAAATGATAAAAAAATATTTATTAAAACATTATAAATATATATATCACATAAAAAGGTGAATAATTGAAAAATTATTCAGACAAAACAATACTAATATAATTAACTATTTATCATATTTGTTAAAGTATTTCTTTTAAGTAAAATTTAGATCAAATATATCTGATATTTTATGAAATTTAAAAATATAAAAAATAATTAAATATATGTTACCTATAATATTATGAAACTACTAAAGGATAGTTATATTGTATACTTTTATTGATTTTTATATATGGAATAAACCTTGTCTATAAGGTTGTAATCAATATTTTATGATAATATTTTTTATTGAAGTATGAATATTTCCTAAATCATCATCATCATAATCATGTTTTTAATCAAACAAATATTGTTTTTTTCTTAAAAAATGTCAAACCACTTTATATTTGATGGATCAAGAAGATAGAATTTTTTTTCCGATGAGTTTCTCTGATAAATGAAACATTTGTGTACTCCATTATTTTTAGATTAGATAGTGTCTTACTAAATTTGTCATGTCTATTACTATTGTTACCAATAACCCATTTTTTGTTAAAAAAATATTAATCGATATTTAATGTAATTAATCTCACATATTTATTAATAACTCCATATTATTTACTTGACATTGAGATTTAGTTTTTTTCACATAAAAAATTCATTGCTTCTGCAGACACTAGTATACATCTATTTTTAATGGAACATGTATTTTTAATAACCTTAGTAGAAAATGTGTATTTATTAATTTCATATATGTACCAAGTTATAAAATTTATATTTGGGAATCCAAAAAATCATCTCAATGTATTTTATACATTTGATCTAAAATGTATGGTATTCTTAAAGCATTGAAAAAAAATTTTATACACATTCATTACCTACAGATATTTCTTCTTTTGATCACATACTTTTATCACATTAATATGAAATGTAATAAATGGATGAGAAGAATTTATTTTTTTTAATATGTATAAATATACCTTAATTATTTATTCAAATGTCAACAATTATACTTTCAATCTATAGAACCACTTATCCCCAAAACTGACTAATTAACTATTAGATGTAGGCAAACCAATGTGATCCACTTTAGATAGGTAGTTTTTATAAAATTATGAATCATCCTATGAAATATAATTCACAATAATGGAGGCCTCTAGTCAATCTAGATTCTTAAAACATCCCTTTAATGTTATCATATATATTTTAAAGTGATACATCCCACATAGATATATTGTTTTGCAAAGCTTTATTTCTTTCACTGAATGAGCTATTAAATTTACCATGGTATAAAAAAAATATATATTAAATTATACTTCTAGTTGAAAATTTATAGAAAATACATCATTATCTATATTATTCAAATAATTTTGAAAATTAAGTTTATTAAAAATGGAATTGAAAAAATAACACACCATTATAATATCCCCTCTAACATGGATTGGTGATATTATATGAAAATAAAATAGTAGGAACTATTTCATCATGATATCAAAATCATTATATTTCATTCCTCTTAACATCAAATATTTTAGTGAAAAAAAACATTTTGACATTTCAATATTTATAATATGAAACATCAATACCATTTAGGCAATGAAAAAAAACTAATTTCATCATCTTGAATATTGTATGAAAAGATATATGTAGGAATGTTATTCCATTAAGAGTGGGTGGAAAATCAAGACAAATTCCCATTTAAAATAAGTGAAATCCTACATTCAACCAATACATAGTCTTTACGTTAATATCTAACAATATCCAAATCAACCTATAACATATATTATTCTACACATGTTTGGAGTTAATGTTATGTTTACCCTCCTAAAATCTCAAATATGTAATGTCAAAAAATATTGATCATTTTTTTAAAATATCTTTATATATATTATATTTTTGTGTCTTTTTGAATACAACATCAATGTTTTTCACCATCTCAAAATAAAGATCAGTTGGAAGGGATTTTCATGACTGAAATATTTTTATTGATTCACAATCACTATACTTGAATTATAATGTTTCATGATTTAATTATACTAACCTATTGTTATTACATGCTATATTTACATATAATTTTTTAGGTAATACATGTTTTAAATAAAAGTATTCATCCTTTATGAATATATTTTTTCATAAAAAATGTAATTTTCTTAATAATAATTCCTATATCATTTAATGATCTTTTTCCCTATATCTATATTTCTTTATTTTATCCCATGTTCTCATTTTCCATGTGAAAACTCAAATTGTTTATATATTTAATGATGTTTATATTAAACCTTATTAATTTATAAAAAAATATTTATTTAATGTGTTAGGAATTTTAAAATATTTAAATGGTTTTTCCTTAACATGATCTTATATTCTTCCATTAAACATCATTTTTTTACATATTTATTTATATCACTGGAATTTCTATATATTAGGATTATTTTTGGAAGTAAATATTTTATAAATTTTTTATTCATCATCAAAAAATGGTTTTTTGAAAGCAACTTGAAAATCCTATTTTTTAAGATAATATTAAGACATATTTTTTTTAATAAAAATCATTTTTTTAGTTTATCTTCCATTTTAAAAAGAATCATCTCTAATATAGTAATTGTAAATAAATCACCATATATTCCCTATTATTAAATACCCCTTTTATGAGATTATTTTTTGGTATAAAATGATCATATTTTTAATATTAAATCATTTGAAAAAGTTATAAAATTCATTTTCTTCTCAAGGGTAATTTTTGATAAAATGATATGTTTTATTTTAAGTGACACTCATATGTGTTAATAATTATGTTTGGGTTCCTATATCACCCTCCAATGAATTTAATATGTATCTCATGATATAATTATGTTATAAATAGGTATAGTCACTATTTAATTAGTTGTCGCAAGTCTTTTTATGGGTATAATTGCGATTTAGATATGATCATAAGGTTGTTTTTCTGTATACTTTTGGTTTATCTATTCTCACATGGTTTTTAATGTTTATAATTTCATTGTATCTATAATAACAAGGCTTTGTGTCTGTATAATTTCATTTTTTCTATGCTCTCAGGGTTTTGTGTTGGTATAATTGTAGCTTATTTATTCTTAAAATGTTGTGTGTGGGTATAATTGTGGTTTAGCTATGTGAAAATGGTTATGCATGTGTATAATTAGAATTTAGCTATTTTAACCTTGTTTTTAATAGATATAATTTTGTATTAGTTATGCATAAAAGGTTGTGTGTTATTATAATTATGATTAAGCTATGCTCACTATGTTTTTCATGGGTATAATAGTGGTTAATCTATGCTCAAAAATATATGCATAGATATAATTGTGGTTTTTCTATGTTCAAAATTATATGTTTTCTTTTGAATGTGTTTATTCCAAGATCTTATGCATATTGTTATACCTTAGGTAATCTCTAATGGATCATGTTTATTTAATAATTTTTAAACACACTTTTGATTTATGTAATATGTTGTGCCACGACATATTCCATGACTCATAACCTTTGATCTATTATTAAATGGGTATGATATTTAATGTATCATGATTATAAAAATATTCTTATCTTATGCTAAATTATGATCATTGATTATTATCACTTATGGTTTCCCTTAATAATCATCTACGATCAACCCTTTTTTATGTTCCACCCCCAGGATATGAAGAAATGTTTAACTTGTGAGAAGTCTATAAGGGATCTAGTGTCGTTTGATTATAGAGAAATGATCACAAGTTGTGTAAATTTAGTTTCCCATGTAACCTTTTCTAAACGACACTATATCTTCTGTTCTTGGGGTTCTGTGATTATTTATGAGATAAAATTTTTAAATTATTTAAATTAAGAAAAATAAATATAAGTATCGGTTAGATCACTATAGTTTATATTATAGTAGGGTTTAATATTTTTTAGTATTTTTATGGTCATTGTTAGGGTATTTTGATTATATAAATTTAGTAAAATCTATATAGATTATTCTATGGGATACATCTAAATATATGATACCATCATTAAATTTTAGTAAGGTGGATATTTTGTGGATTTCCAAGAAATACATCCCTATAAAGATAATGGTAATTGTAGGTGGCTATAGAATATATTCACTTAGTATTATTCACCCTGAAAAGGATTGGTTGAGAATTGACTCGATCATGCCCCTAATGCATGATCAGTGGACCTAAAATTACACAATTATCTAGATAGTACCTTAAATATACTTTATTTTATCAAATGAACTTTATAGACTCTTATGGTTGATCTATTTCGAATTTACATAGATGGATTAGGTTGATAAGTATTTGATAACCCAACATAAGGTAAGCTATGTCAAAAAAAGATTGATATATGTTGAAATTAAGGAACTATTGTTACACATTATAATTTAAACAAGTAAAATGTTCTAAGTTTCAATTCTCTTATAATTATGATAATTTCCATGATCTTCTATTTTTTCATTCAAGTCATCCCTTTTGGTTTTAGTAATGGATGAAACTTGAAGGAACCAAGTGTGTGAGGGAGAATGTAGAGATTAACTCAATGAAAAACCAATCATATTGGGATCTATAGTGAGAAACCTTGTGATTATTCCTAATAATCTATCATGAAATATGGTTAAAAATGTGAAAATTATAAAATTCCTTAGCACGCCAAAGAATATAATTATAGAGACTCATGAAAAAATCAAGTAAAAATATGATGAATCAAATAATAATTAATTTCATATATTTCAAAAAAAAATTAATAAAAACCAAGGTAATTGTCTTAATGGGTATAGAAGATTAATTAATTTTCAAATACAAGGTCATCGAGAATAAAACTATCGAGGAAAAATTAAGAGTTCAATTAACATGAAAGAAATAAATATATTTCATCCTAATGTATAATTAATTATTCGATGTCTTATGTGTGTGGAACATGGGATTTATCCATGAAAATTCCCCAATCAAAATTATTTCCATGATGGTTAGAGTAAATAATATCCATGACAAAGTGAAAAATTTAATACATATGCAAGTACTACTCTTGAAGTGGTTCCTGATATTTAAGGTACACGTACCCTCCAATATATAGTTGTAGATGTCTTGTTTTAATTTTATTCAAGGAACTCTAGTATGTCTAAAAATATTTCTATGGTAATAAAATCACCACCGCGATGATTTGATTATATAATAACTACTCAGGTGGTATTATTATTATATTTTATATTGACGTTTATAAGAATTCACCTTGTGGAAATATTATTATCCTCTTTTAGATAAAATAATTTTGATTATAGTAACATATTGGTTCCCTCCACTTAGAGGGAAAAATTATCTCGAGTAAGAAAACCATATTTCATATTAACCTATGATATTCAATCTAAAAAATACTAAGAATAAGGACCCCCTAGAAACAAATTATATAATATGGGGCTTGATAATGAATAACTTTAGTCTCTTAGAAATAATTTTATAAAGAAAACACAATATTAATGATATCACTATTCCATGAAAAGATATATATTTTTTATGTTTCTATGGTTGAAATATCTTGAGAAATAATATCTTGAGTCATCTCGATAATTTGAACTCCATTGTCAATTTCTATTGGGTTGTGATCATTTAGATTTCAGGGATGCAATACATTTTTTGGGGATAGAATTTAATGCCTGAAGATTTTAGGAAGAATATTCTTTTTATAAACCATATTTTTATAATTCTAAACATTCATTTTATTTTTGTTTAATGGAATTGAGAATTATTAGTAAATAACTCAAATAATATATAATTAAAACTAATATAACTTTATTCATTCATAAGTGGAATGAAACAAGAAATCTAATAAAATTATGTATTTCACACTGTGAATTATTACTCACCGTGGATAAAATACAACCCTTAAAACTGAATAAATCAGTAAAGTAAAATAGAATAAAAATTATAAATTTTTACAAAATGAAAATACAGAAGATAATATTCAAAATTAAGTGTCACCAATTGAAAAAAAACCTATAATGATGAAGATCTCCCTGAAAGGAGAAAAAATTATGAAAAATCTATAATAAGAAATAAAAACTTTGTCATGCAAAGTGAGAGTGGAATGAATGAATAATTTAGTACTTCAATATTTATTATTATTTTTTCAATTTCAAATATGAACATTGTTTATATATCTAATAGGCATAATGAAGTCATTTATTATAAAGTAGTTAATTTTTAAATAATATTACTCACAATGAAATAAAAATGTGATTTTAAATTATTAAATATATATATATATACATTACATATAAATATTAATACAATTGCTAAACTTTTATATGAAGAATATATAAAATTCAAATAAATATTTTAATTTTAAGGGTGTAGTAAAATTAAATTTTATAAAATAATTAATTAATTTTAATGTAATTTATTAAAGCCTAATTACTATAAAAATTATATTTATTTTTTCTCAAATAATATTTTTTAATAAGTATTGTATATTTTATCCTAATATATCAAATTGAAAACTTTTAAAAAATTATTATATATGAAATAATAGATAAACATATTTTAAATTATAAATTGAAATGAAATAATATTAATAACACTTAATGTTTAAAAATTCGATTTTTTAAGAAAAGAAGTATTTATTTATATTATTTATTTTAACTTAACAAATAGTTTTATAACTTTTAGAATCTATGTTTGATAAAATTAATTTCATTTTTTATTTATAATTTTAATGTTAACATAGTATGAATTAGTGCAATTTTATAAAAAAATTAATTTTTAAGTGAAGTGTGAAATATAAAAATATCGTTAATTTAATTCCATTATTAATATTTAAGTATGACTTAGAAATTTACGAAACTTTTTTCTAGAAAAAAATGTATTTTAAAAAAGAAATAAAATTTCATAAAATATTTATTATTGTTTATAAATCTATATTTTATATTTTACAACTCAAGTAATATCTTTCATAAAAACTATTCAAATAAATTTTACATTTAGTTTATTAAAAATAATTTTTAAAATATTTAAAAATTGGATTATAAGAAATGGATTTCAAATTTTAGATCAATGGGTCTAAATTATCTAATATGATCCTTTTTATTTTTATGCATAATTATTATGTTATATTAGGTAAATATTAGTTACCATTATAAAAGCTTAAACATGGAAATTAGAAATTCAAGGGGTAAAGGGCTTGAAACATGTTAAAACAAGTTTATAATTGAGTTGTTGAGATATTTCAAGACTTATCTCACCATATAATAAATTATTTTATATTTTAGAGCCATTTTACATGTTTAAAATGTGATCTCTTTATATTAAGATGATATATTTACAAAAAATTCTATTTCAGAACTAATAAAAGGGGCCTCTCACGACCTATTCAATACCACTAAAAGAATTCAATTTCATCCTAAAAATCCACCCTATTTTATTCCTTAAGTATTAAATTTCACTCTCATAAGATTATGGTCACAATAGATCATCCTATTCTCTTACTTTCCTCTAAATCCACTAAGAGAAACTCAAAGTCCTCAATGAGGTTAGAGCACATTCAAATAAGTGTGAATGAAGGTGTGGGGTTCATTTTTACAAATTTTATTTCATGAGATGAATTTTATTTTGGACACCATGATATCTTTTATACCGTTTGATTTATTCAAAATGAATTTTTTTACCATATTTATTCAATTGATGGGTTTTTAAGAACTATGTTATGTTCCTTATTAAAATAGTTATTGATTTAAACAATACCTAGGTTTTAAGGGGTTTTATTGGCTAAAATATGTTTCTATGGACAAAATCTATTGAAGTTAATTTTAGACTTTCAATATTGTATTATCCTACCCTATGTTGGTTATATGTTGTATTTATATTTTCAATTCTAGGTAAATCATGTTTCGCATTGAGTTCTTCTTACTTTATGTATTTATTATATCGTAAAAATTGAAATTTTGTTAAGAATAATTCCAATATCTTTTAATGTATTTTTACTCCATATTAATGTTTTTACTTCCCAACAATATTATTTTGTACCTTTTGTAAACTCACATTTTTTTTCTCTAATGATCTTTATAATCCCCCTTATTCATTTTTAAAAAGGGCTCATTATCCTTTTACCAATTGGGGGTTTTAATAAAGGTATTTTAAATATATAAAAGAATTTTAATTACCAAGATATTATACTAATTCCTTAAACATCACATTTTTACATAATTTTTATTTCATATCAAGGTCACTTCATGTTAATTTATTTTAATTAAATTTTTTATGAATTTTTCTATTTATCTTCAAAAATATTTTCTGGACAGTGACTTGAAAATTACGTGTTTTAAATATGATATTATGAAATATTTTTTAAGAAAAATAATCTTTTTTAATTCTCTTCCACTTTAAAATGATTCATATCTAATGAAGTAATGATTCATAAATCACCTCATATGCTCTCTTATTAAAAACTCCCTTTGTATGATTATGTTTTTGGTATCAAATAGTCATGTTTTTTGTATGATATCATAAGGAAATTTTATAAACCTTATTTTATTCTTATGGTTTATTTATGATAAAACAAATGATTTGATTTTATGTGTCATTAAAATGTATGTATGATGATATGTGGGGTTTTATATCACCCTAAAATGCATTTTTCATGAATCTCAAGATATAATGGTGTTGTAAATTGGTATAATTGTAGTCTAGCATTTATTATAAGGGTTTGAATGAGTGTAATTGTGGTTTATGTATGCTTACAAGGTTTTGTGTTGTTATAATTACAATTTACATATTATTACATGTTTTTGTGTGGGTAGAATTATGGTTTAGATATTATCACAAGGTTATGGATATGTATAATTGTGGTTTATTTATGCTTAAGAGGTTTTTCATGGATATAATTTTGGTTTATATATTCTTACAAGGTCGTGCATGGGTATAAGTTTTGATTATATATGCTTATAAGGCTGTGTTTGGGTATAATCATTGTTAACATGTTATCAAAATCTTGTGTGTGGGTATAGTTTTTGTTAATATATGATCACAATAATGTGAAAGAATATAATTATAGTTATGTTATTCAATAAATGATATATTTTACTATGCCTACATTTATTTCACACTCTTATGAATAATATTCTGCCTATGTTATGTTCTCATGGATCATGTTTATTGACTAAGGTTTCCACACACTTTTGATTCATGTCATATTCTACGCCAATCCATCTTCCATGACTCGTGAATTTTGATCTTTTCATTTATGGGTATGATTTTAGGATGTATCTTTATTATAACCATATAATAATATTATTCTAACTTATGTTATTTGATTATTTTCACTTAGTGTTTCCCTTCTTTAGCATCTGATATGTCCCCTTTATTATGTTTCCACTCCCTGGGTTATGCAGATGAGTGTAACTTATGATAAGTATAAAAAGGATAGAGTGTGGTTCGATTATAGGGAAATGATCACAATTTGTGTAAAATATGTCTCCCATGTAACTAGTCCTCGAAGACACTAAACCTTCCATTATTTATATTGTCTAATTATTTTTTAGATGTAATATTTATATTATGAAAATTTTGTAAAATAATGATATGTTTAGCTTTTGTCAACATATATGTAATGGTATTTTAGGATCATCATATAGGAACTCGATGATCAGTACCTTCTAAATTTCAACCAGTCTAATATCATAAATCATTTTTTTAAATTGATTATAATTATCGTCATGAAAATCCTCATCATCAATATATTGTGAATTCTTACAAATTTCACTATTCCAAATATTATTTCAATAATTAGGATTGAAACTATGAAAAAATAAATGAACTTTTATTTCTAAACATTTTATATTTTTCAAATTTATTTAATTCAATCATGGGAAGAAATATGCCATTATTTGGAAAATTGGTTTTGAAAATTAAAAAAACATCCACATATTACTCATATTTATCACTAGTTTTTCATGTATTAATCCAACTACGAATCATTATATCCTGTTACAAATTTGTAGTATGTAATATAATTTAATATACATTGATATTTAATTTCAAATTTACATTTATAATTAAAAATAAAAAAAGCAAATATCAAAACATAAATGGCTAAATTATTTTTAAATTTCATAAATTTTATCAAAGTTTAAACAAAAAAATGGGAATTGACACACATTTTTTAGAATTAAAATGTATTAGTTTATGAAAAAATTCCTTTGTGTAATATAAAATATAAGAAAATAAAAAATATTTTAGTGATAGTGTCCTTCAATAATTTAAATACTTATAAAGTTTCCTTTATTTTTAATAAAATTAAATAGATAAAATTATTCTATACATAATATATAATATTGGATACTAATTAAATAGGTGTTTACAAAAGTCATGAAAGATGGAAACATAAAAAAATTAAAAATAAACATAATATGGTATTATTTTTAGATTGTGGTGTCCTACACTATATTTATTAGATGCACATAATGAGTTATTATATTAATATCAAAACATAAATGAAGATGATCTTTACAGTGTACCACTACGTGAGAATAATTCAATACAAATATGACATGTTATATAAAAAATAATATTAAATATGATACTATGATTTATCTCATTTCAAGACCTAACTATTTTTTATCAAATAATTCCACATTCTATCTTATGTAATTTCATTAAGAATGATTTTATAATTTAACCAAATCATGAATTATTTAAAAAAACTTATCCAAGAGAAGAGAATAAAATTTTCAAAAATTCCATGAATAAAAAAAGTAATATCTTAAAGGAATATACCATTTTCAAAAATATTTTATTAAATACATGATTCCAAATATCTGATGGAAAATATCTCTATTCTGATTAAAATCCCTCATGTTAAGTATTTTTATGTTCACTTAATATACAATACCTATTTTACAATTTTTTCCACTATCTACAATATCAAATGATTGATTCCCTATTCATATGTTCAATCTCACACCATAATTTTTAAATTAAATTAATTTATATCACACATTAAAAAAAAATATTTCAATAAAAAATCCAAAAAAAAACATTCACAAAATTAAAAAAACCTTAGATGCAGGAAAAATCGGAAGTATGAATACAAGGCATAGAGAATTAGGAAGGAGAAATGGTAGAAGAAGGAATTAAAAAATGGGAAGGTCACAAAAACATTAATTAATACAACAAGAGTGAGAAATGTGGGCTGTGAAAAGAATTATTATGACTATGATGAATTAGAGAGCTCGATGGTGATGTGTGGTTCAAGAAAAATATTTGGGCCTCACATGGGTGAAATTGAATGGATGACTCAAAAAATAATATAATATCACTGTTTTTACATTTTGAAAAAAATATCTACATTTATTATTCAATAAAAAAAGAAAAAAATTTGATTTAAATGTTGATTATTTCATAACTGATGTAGAAAATATGTTTTTCTACATTTATTATTTAATAATCATCCTTAAAAATCCATTTATATGAGATTTAACATTGGTTAGTTTTTAACAGAATTCAAAAATCCTATGCTACATACGTTTATAACAAATGAAATGATAAATGTGTTTTTTAAAATCCATTTTCCACTATAAATTTTGCTTGATTAACCGTTACCATCGAGTCTTAGTGCCTTCTCCCATGCTTCACAATATATTCTTTCCCTAAATTTTTAGTAAATTCAATTTCATTCTCAATAAATTTTTTGGAATTTTTATCATAATCATCTTCTCCTCAAATATTAAACAATGTATAAACCCAACGGATACTCTATATTTTTAATATATCACCATATACCATCCCATATTATTGTAATAACAGATCAATAAAACATAGTTCCATTTTCCATCAATGGATTTGGTTGATATTGGAACACACACAACAATTTTGACCAACTAAATCTATTTTGTTGATTTATTTTCCTTTGGATTGTTTTTTCACCAAAGTATTATCTCATTCTAAAAATTATCTCATGTCTGATTACAATTTCATAAAATTTTAAGGAATCAATACATCCTTTATTCATAACTAAATATTCTAAGGAATTTTGGATTAAGTGTCCATGGATTTTTTTAATAACTTTTTTGGTTCTTCCATGGTAAGAAAACACAATCCTTCTTCTCCGACAATTTGTTATATATTCTTCATTAAATTTTTTCCACACATAAAAATTGCACCATAAATTATTTTAAAAATAATACCTTTTTATTGAAATTTACCACATTCCTTGAATCATATAATTGAGATATAATTTAAAAATTATGACCAAGTACATCAACCAACCAAAAATCTATGTACCCCAAGTATTTTCCTCTAATTTTGGATTTTACATAGCCAATTATCATCCTTATTTAATCATTTCAAAAGAAAACTATAGCTTATTTTTCATACATGATTTCCATGAAAAGATCATTTTTTCATTTAGTTTTGAAGTATATTTGCTATCAAAGATCTATAATCCATATTGACTTATTTCTCTCACAAAAATTTTAGATATATTTTTCTTTTATGATTTTTTCCTTCCTAATCCATTTTCATTACCACACATTCTATATTAGATGAGATTGTTAAACCTTCATCTTTATTTGGACATCCTCATAATTTCATGCTAAAAATTTATTATGATTATATAACCTGATTGATTATGCTTCCACTACTTTGATTCCATTTCAGGGATCTCCTTTGGTAAATATCATTATAACCGTGATGATCAATTAACAGATTTGTCTATGTAACCTTCACACACAGAAGTAACTATTTAAAACATACCTAATATAGAAATTTATGTTCATCTGTTTTTGATTCTTTTGTTACTTGATGTTCCATTATCTAGGGAACCCAAATATAATCCACGTACCATATTTCAATAGAAATGTATAATTACATGTCTTCACTGCTTCATCAATAACATTTTAAGTCCATTGTGAGTAACAAAAGTTAACTTTCTTCAAAAGAGTGAGTTCTTGAGGCCTTTAATAAATAACCACCATATTTTTATAATGATCAAGAACCTCAATATATTTACATTTATTTTTGAAACATAACACTTTTTAGAAATTGTCTAGTTATTGAATTGACTTCACATGTTCCCTGTAAATTTTTTTGTTAGATCCTATACTCCAGCTACCTAATGTCATTTCAAAAATAGAATTACCTTTTAATATTTGATCATTCATATCAGCTTAATGAATTCACCATATAAATATTCTATTATTATTACATTATATTTAAATTATTAATCAAACCATAAAAAATACTAGATTACTCATTAAATTTGATCTTATACAAATCCTAATTATTTAAGGCTTATAGATTTCATGATTTGAACCATTTAGTTTCAACCTTCAATATTGACTCATTATTTTAATGATATTTCATATAAAACTTTGATTTATATACCACTCTATTAAATTTATTAATTTGGGAATTTAAACATAAATATCATCATGAGTAGTTTCCATTTCAATGATGAGGTCAACTCTTAACTTAACACTAATTATTTCACCATTATTTCCCTTTATATGTGGATTATTTATAATAGCCAAAATGAACTCTTAGTTATTTTATTTGAAGTAATTAATTTATTCCACTAAAATGTATTCTATGTTAAAATTTTATTATGAGATAAATTCCATCATTTTAAAGATTTTTTTCTATTAAATCTTCCATAATTTTACATGTATTAATAATTTATGGGTAATTATTCTTATTCATAATCATATTAGAATATATTTGAAGAATTTTCAATGATATTTTGAAATTTTCTTAACTAAAAATATGAAAGTTGATATATACTTTTAATTTTCCTTTTCCCTATTTGAGGTTTGAGTAAAATAAAGACCAAAACCCTTATAATTTCCTATCCTTATTTTCATCCTCTAATTTGAGTTTCTTTATTTATTTGATCACTACTTCATAAAAATTATCTTTCTATGGGGACTCATTGACATAGTTCTTCATACTATGTGAAACAATAGTGCTCTAAATACTATCCATCATCACCTACTTTTGGTCTTTGTCATTGATCATTATGGCCTTCACATTGAAAATATGATGGTTGTATTATCATAATCATCTTCCCAATTTTGTTAACATAGAGGGTTTATCAAAGTCCACACATTTTCCCTACAATAAGTTTTAATTTTTATGTTAATGCATCACAAAATTCATTTGGATACATCCTAAAGTTTTCATACTTGTTCCATAAAAATTATAATTTATAATTTTTTATATTAGAATATCCTTCTAAAAAGTTTAAAACATTTTCCCAAATAGCACATGGTGATTTACATGACATCACCTTCATATATAAATTTTTGGAAAAAGTTCATCTTAATAGATTGAATCCTTTTACATTTATATGAATCTCACTTCGGTATTCTATGATAATTCTCCACATTCTATAATGACCTAGATCCCATATATGGAAGTTGTATAGAAATCTATTCCTAATGAACAGAAATAATGTAGCATTTTTATTTTTTGATTAATAAAAATTATTTCAATTAAATATCAGAATTACACTATGGTTGATGTTAAATTACATGGATTCAAATAGATAAAACCCCACAAATAATGTTTAGATTGGATACATTGTATTGGTCCCAAGAATGTTAAGTTCCCTGGGATAGTGGTGAGAGAATTAAGGAATACCAATTTCTTCAAATGATCCTTTCCAACAATCATATTCCACCCATAGTATTAACACCTCTCTCCCTCATGATAGATATTAAGTGAAAATTATAATAAAAGGGGGAATAATAAATTTTGACTTGTTTCACCAAAATAGTTCTAATATCAGGAGAATACAATGATGATGTGTTGATGTACTAGAATCACTAATTTTATTTCTTGTTTTTTTACAATTTTGTGTGTCTTCATTGACCCAATAAGTTTAAAACCCTAAAAAATTAGATAAAACACTGAAATTAATCACTTAAAATATTCATTTCTCTTATTAGTGAATATATATCAATATTCGACGAATTAAGAATGAGATAACATTATAAATGGTGTATCAACCAACTCAACATTTATCCATCTGATAAAATCCACGAATCCTCAACAAGATGTAATCCTTGATCTCATTCATTATTCCCTCTAATTTTTTATTATAGACGTGGAATATCTCTACTTTCATAAAGATCATAATTATATTTGTTGTAAATAAATATATTTCTCAATTCATGAAAGAGTCTATATGATTACCCCCATCATTAATAAATAATTCAGCTTAATTATGATGGGGAAATTTTTCTAAACAATCCTTCAACTCAACATCAACCACCCTAAAAAGATCCCATAAGATTCGTAAAATTTATAAAATTTGACTTTGGGAAATTAGACAACTCCACTTCATTATGGCATGACCCTCAACATCGTATTATAATTTCATTATTCACCTAAAAACTTCAAAACTTTTCCACTTATAATTTTGTAACACCATGATACGAGAAACTAATTTATAGTGAAAATTAATTCACCTCTAGGAATCCTGGTTTGGACTTCCAAAAAATCATTATGTAAAAACATGGGGTTATTTTTTGAGCATCTCTCCATATTGAAAACCACCTTACACAGAATAATCCCTTTCTCATAGTAAAAAAATCATCCCTTATTCATAAAAAACTACACAACCAATTGAGTGATCACCATTAGAGTATTCTAAATTCATTATTATGTGGCTATAATTTAATCAAATATAATATGTGTCATACCATGACACAAACTTCCACAACATGAATAATAAATAAACTTAGAACTTGTTGAACCCTAACATTCAATTGGTTCTCTTTATAGTGTTAACCATTCCTCATTAATCCATCCTCTTAGAAGGTTATTCTAAAACAACCCAATAATGGTATGATATAACCATTCATGGAATGACTCATTACCAACATAATAATCCATATACATGAGTTATCCCTATATAGATACATCTTCACTTGACACAACCCAATTGTAGCATGGCCTATACTGACATGATTGAACCATTCTATTAACCATAGAGCATTAATTTGATGTAATATGTGATACATATTGACTAAGGAAGGTTTAGTCTAGTTTATATCCTATATAACAAACTTTTACAATTACTTCCAACGAATTACATAACCCCATGGTATGAATTATTTATCCTTATTTGTATGTCTTGTCACAATTTCAATAAAAACATACACAACCAAAAAAATACTCCAATGGATTTTTTTTAATAGTTTATACTATTCATTGGTTGTATTTATGTCAAGTTTTTGATTCATTTAAATTATATTCTTTATAAAATTATAACTGAGAAGTAGTTTTAATTTTTATTATAAACTAGGTTATTTATATCATATATCATTTTTCATTATAAGGATGATAAAAAAATGTATTCCCTAGGAAAATGAAATGCATCAAACCCTATGATACCCTGACTTAAGTAAAAAAAATATTGGTTGGTACTTCCCCAGGACCATCATCAATGGTATATGGGTTGGTAATTAATTCCATATGGGAAAACCATAAAAATCGTAGTAATTACCATCAAATTCACTTGTATGTCACAAAATGATATCCCAATGCATATATCTATGGGATTATCCTCAATTGGTTATTGATTATCCAAATATACTATGTATATATGAAAACCATCTTAAAATATAATACCTAATAAATTAAAAAATAAAAAATAAAAAACATTAAGCACATTATGTAATATCTAAGTAAAATATAAAGGGGAAAGGGAAGTCTATATCACCTCTTTCTCCAACTAATATTTATTAATGGAAGGTATGTTGTCAGTTCAATTTAGTCATGGAATCATATTGGTAAGAATTTTTGAAATTGATGTGATAATGATCGAATGAAGTGATAGATATTTTTTTTTGTATTTATTTTTTATATTCCATGTGATGTATAGAGATATCATAGGCTATGACTTATATTTATCACAACCTATGACTCGATCATGTAAGACAAAAATGTGATGTTGTTACCAATGAAAAAGGGTACTAATAAAGGAACCATGAATATCATATTCTATGATATAAGTGCACCATATCCTATAATTACACCATATAATGTGATAAGAAATGAGTATACCCATAAAGGAGTGCATGGATAATGAAAATGTAGCCATTTAAAGTCGTGATATAAGATTATAAAGTAATAAATGGTTATATATACTGCAACCCACTATAGTCTATGTTTAGTTTCACAAGCCATGAAACGTTCACATCACACCAGGAAATAGAGTCATTGAATTGGTTTATGACCATGATTTTCACTATATTACATCCAATGATTGGTATATATCATAAAAATGATTATATTATTTTTCTAAAAATATTTTTTATTTTCATGGATTCAAATAAGATTGAATTTGAATTTTATGAGAAATCTAATGATGATCATTGAGTGGTTTTTATGGAGTAGTTCATAATGATTATATTTTGATTACAATCATTATATTATTACAATATTAAATTAATATGAATTAAATGGAGATGTCACACATCACAATATGTAAATCACACCCTATGATAATAATTCCTTTTTATTTCAACAAGAAGATAGGTTTTATTAGATTGGAAAATATAGATTATAATAAAAAATAATTATATCATAGTTGAAAAACAATGAATTTTGTATGTTACAACAAGAATAATACCCATATCATGAGTGAGGTTTTAATGATATCATATGAAATATTTTAAAAAAGAATCAACAAAAACATATCATATGCAATGGTTAATGTAATTGTGAATCAAAAATTTATTGTATACCTTTGTTGAGCCATAGACAATAAAATGGAACTATTTTATGATATGGAAATTTCAAAAACTATATCATAACCAAAGACATTGAGTCATAATAGGGCCTAGTTTAAAACTTTTCTCAAACAAGGAAATTATTATAGGAGTTGTAGGGTTATATAACTAAGAACTACAGGAAGATGTTTCAGAGTTATGGTTGTTTTTTATAGAAATTTAATCTTCTATGAAATCGTTTCATGGTGGTTAATATAAAACATCATGAATCAATGTTTTAAAAGATATTTCAATGTTAATTTATGGATTTCATGGTAATATAATATAAGTGTGATAAAAACAATATTTAGGGGTGAGTATTCATATATCAAAGTGGTTGAAATTTGTATTTTTTTTTCAACCCTCGTGTGGTGGTTTTCATCATCGCTATATATACCAACAATTTTAAAGTGATTTAAATCACTTCTTTAATATATACATATATAGTTATAGTTTAAATATCCCTTAAAGTATTTAATATTAAAAAATGATCTAAACATATCTGACTCATCCAAAACTAAATAGTATTAAACCAAATAAATTAAAATCATATTAAACCAATATTATATAATGTATACAAAAAAAAATTAAACCCAACTTACTTGAAATAATAAATATAAGACACAATAAGCTAATATAATTGAATCCCCTAAGAAGTTATGATAATTAAGTGGTTTATTTATTGTCAATTGACTGAGACAAAGTTAATGAACATGCTAAAGTAGGTTGAAAAGGTTAATGCATCCTATGGATGTTTTGAAGGGTAACACAATTGATGTTCATATACCAGAAGGTGAAATCATTGAATAAAGGAACATTATAAGATGTTTATTATACTATCATATGATACCAAATGATGAAGTCCATATGATTTTTTTTGTATGATAAAAGAAACATGATCATTGGATGTAACGTGGAAGTGCATAGTTACTACTGTTGATTAATGGAGATGTATCAGTCAAGTTACATCCATATGAAAGTAGACTATACATATGATTATTGTGGAACTAGGATTAAATAGGTTTTATATTAATTTCTAATGGAAAAATAAGCATTGTTGAATACATAATTTTAAGGAGTATAATTAACACTGAAATTTATTTACCTAATGTTACGTCCTGAGCATATAAATCTGAAATTGAAGATGATGCCCACATTACCAGAAGGTACTCATCAAATTCTACATCCATAATAAGTGGATGTGAGTGGATAAGGCTTGATAATTTGAAATAGAAGATAATATTCTATTATTCATAAAATATAGGGTCACAAAAAAATTCTCATAAAGGATAATCTTGGGTTTATAAAAATGTGAGATCAAAAAATATTGTCCACTTTCATATAACATTGAGGTAATAAGAAGATACTAAGGGATGAAGAAATAAATAAATGGTTATTCGAAAATGGAAGGGGATGATAGAGTATGAAAATTTTATATATATTATCTAATATGTATCCATAATAAATATAAGAGTGACTCTAATAGTGGGAAATAGAATTTAGCAAAGGAATAAATTACACTGAGAAATATCTGATTAATTGATTCCTATACTTGTCTTGAAAAGTTGGATAAATTCAAGGAGATTAAGGAACCAAAATTTATATTACTATATTATTATCTAAAAGCTCTTTTTTGTGAACGGAAAATAAGTATTCAATGATGAGTGTGAAGATTAAATTATTTAAGTGGTTTAGTAATTAAATTAGATAATGATTATAAAGATGCATACTTTTCATACATAAATATCATGTCTTATTAGATGAATATTTAGTATATAATATTTCGAATGATTCAAAAATAATATACGTATAGCGTCTTTTGAATATTAGATATATAAAAGAATTATTAATAAGATATCTTTATCTTATCCCACTAATTTATTCATTACTAGAACCCTTCTTAGAAATATCATATATAAAAACATTATTCATTACTTAGGGAAAAGAAACAAAATAAAGTCTGAAATTGGAAGCTCAGTAAGGGTAAACAAGTGAGATATCAATGATCACATAAAAATAACATTAAATTAAGGGTATGAGAAAATAAAAATAACATTTGAAAACCAAACCCCACATATCATATATCATAATATTGTGTCATAGAATAAATATTATAAGTTTATAAGACATGAATCATAAAGAAATCAAAGAACATTATCAATGAAAACATAACATTGGAGTAAAACATAAGTTTGTGGAATACACATAATCATAGAACATAATTTAAATAGTATTCCAAGATCACTTACAAGACTATCATAGAAGATTTGTTTCACTGACCAAACCATAGTATCCTTAGTCAATGTTCACTCAAAATACTATCATAGTGGAGAGAGTCCCTTACAAAATTGGGTTATCTCCCTAATCCAGTCTTTATTACCTTATGAGATATCCGCCATTACCCAATTTATTAGAATGATATATAATTTTTTGCCCACCCATCACATAATGAAAACCAAAAACATGTATTCCATAATTATATAGATCATTCATCATAGCATAATTCATGTAAAGAAAATTATTTCCATAATAATTTAATTATATAATCATAGAATAACCTATAGTAAAGAAATGAGTTTCATAAAAGGAATCATCATAACATAATTAACATGTGGGAAAGAAATGGGTTTCATAGAATCATATTTCATTTATCAACATCATAATCCATCCAAAGAATAATATGTAATGGAATCGTTGGATAATATTCCAAGGAAATAATAAGTAACATCAAAGTGAGTAATCATAGATGAAAAAAAATTAAAAGTTATCTAGAATATTTCTTGAGAAGAATAACCATTTCAATTTGAAACTACTTTTTAAAAAAATAAAAATTTATCCAATATTAATGAAAAAATTTATTTTTGGTAACCTTGGAAACATATAAAAGAATCATTAAATCATTGAGAAGTCATGATAGTTGGAAATTTCATTCATGTCATCTATGTTAAAATAAATATTCCATTCACATTTTAAAAAAAATCAAATGTAGTACAATAAAAAAACATTATTCCATTCAAACCATTTTTTAAAAATATATTCATGGATAAATATGAATTTAAACAATCCTAGGAGAATAAAAACCTTCTTGAAAATACTTTTAGAATATATGAACATGTATGAAAAATTATTTTTGATTGAAAAGAGAAATAAAATTAATATTTCCTTCAAAAACATATTTCAGTACCATGAGTATATAAAGAGAGGTAAAGGAAATTAAAACATTTTTTATCTAAAAATAACTAGAGAAAAATAAAATTCATCCTATTTTATATTTTTAGTCTTTAAAATTTCATCATCAGAAACTTTTTCATACACAATCTTGGTAAACAATGATATTGTAACATCACACCCTTACCTCATGCTCCACTTATGTTGAATGTTTTTTAACCTCATGTATACTAATTTTAAATTAATTATACTTATATACCATAATCTTTTAAATATTTATTATATCATATATTTTTGAATTATTTTATTTCAACACAAATTTCTTTATTAAAATCATTATTTTTTGTGTTAATTATTTAGTTTTTCTGAGACTTTTAGATCGGTTGTTCTGATCCTTATACATTGATCATGGTTCCATAATCTCTATAATTTTAATCATGATATAAGTATAATATATATTTTTTATATATATATTTATTTTCTTCCATAAATGATAGATATATAAAAAATAATGGATCCATTAATTTAGATGGTAGGTTGTATATACACTTAAACATCATTTTCACTTATCGATGGATAGAATAAAAGAATGCTAAATTATAATTAACCTTTAATAAATAATTCATATATTATATATATCATATATATTAATTTAAATTAATCTTTATTACCATCAATTTAAATATGAAATTTAAAAAAAAATATCGATTTATGGAGGTGCCAGTCCATAGGTACGGATGAGTGAAATTAACATTTTCCAACAGATTAGAATCTAAGAAGGTAGATAAGATATTATAATTATATAATCATAATAGTTACATAAATATCATATATAATATTTAAAACCATCACAATAATAATATATTAAATGTTTTAAGGAAAAATGAATTGGCTTGCTACGTGGAGGTGGTAGTTCACACATACGCTTGAGCAATACATTCACTCCCCACTTGGTGAAAAAGATGCTTAATAGTGGTGATTTCAAGATCACAATAATATTTAAGTACATTTAGAATACTAAATTTAATATTTTATAATGAAACACATATATTTTGATGAGTAAAAATAAGAAATCAATTGAAATAGGTTGGGTAAGACAATTACATCTTCTTCATAAGACCTCCTTTATATTATTTCCTAAAGAACCTTGGAATTGTATTTTAAAAATACAAAAAACCAATACATTTTATCTAGTAAAGTTTAAAGAGAATTTTTTGGGGTTTTTTTGAGATATATAGAACAATTTGGTGTAAATAAAATAGATAAGGTGTGTCCTATTATAAGGGTGGGAAAAGAAACCCTTGAAATTAATAATAAGATTAAAATATAATACAACAATTCCCAATAAAAATATTTCCAAATGGATAGTGATTTTATGATAAATAGGATAATGTAGAAATATCCTCATACAAAAAAAATTTACATGTATTTTTCATTTTAATCCTTATCTTTTCGTTTAACCCTAAGGAAAACCAATTTTAATCTTAAATGTGGTAATGACTTATTTAATATTAATTGTTTATAATTTACTATATAGGGTATAAATTTTCACATAAATTTCCAAGGGAGGATGTTTTTGAACATTTATCAACCTATTTATCCTTTTTAAAAAATATATAATTTTTAAATAATTTAATAAAATATTCTTTAACATAAAATATCATAAAATCCGTTTTTTTAAATACTCATTTAATTTTAAATTTAATACAAAATGGGAAGAAATGAATTAAATTGTAAATATTTTACAAAATTATAATATGTTATATTTGTCTATAAAATTCATGAAACACAATAATTCACCCAAATGTTTTTACTTTTAATATTTTTCAAAATCATTTAATTAATTTTTCTATTAACTGAATAAAAATTGTTCCAGTTCTGTGTAAGAATTTAAGGTAATTATTAAATAAATAAAAATTGTAAATAAATTAACATGATAAAAAAATAAATCAACTTTCATATTAACATTTGGAACTGAACTTATCCAATATTTATCCTTATAATAAAAATTTAGAGTTATTATAGTCAATAGAGTGACATTTTGTATTAATTTTTTACATCAATTAATATAATATTTATAATCAAAGAAAAGTGGAACCAAGGCAACATATATTTGAGAAATGGATATAAATTTATGAGATACATTAATAAAATATAATAAATGTGGGTTTTAGATTAATTTTTAAGCCTTATGCCAATGTTTTAACCCTATTTTATCATTTTTACCCTTACTAAGGTTTAAAAAATATACAAATGTTACAATTCATAATCACAAAAAAGTGGTCCTATTTCAAAAAATTAATAACCTGATTCCTAATATGGGGTCTATTTTTCAAGATTCAATTTCTATAAGTGGAAAAAATTCATTTTAAAATTAATACTCAAAACATGATGAATGAAGTTTATTCAAAAAATACATTTTTAACGATAAAAGATGATTTATTATTATCCCATGTGTATAAAATATAATTAGATCAATGTTAACTAATTTAAATGAATATGTATATATATATATTTCATTAAAATAATTCACAAATAATGATTAATTTAATTTATTATGATAAAAAAATATTGACCATAGAAATATAGTTTTTTCCTAAAAAATCTAATTTACATTAAAATGATCTCTATTCCCATTTATAATCAATTGATAACCAATGAGTTCATCATATACATGTGTAAAAAACATCCCATAATTTCTTTAGTTCTATTCATACCAACCAATAAAATGTCTAGGTGATAATTGTCACATTAAATAATAATATTTCAATAGCATATCATGATCTATTTAAACTTGGTGTTGTTTCTAATAAAAGGTATCAAAAAATAATGTTTATTTATAGATTACTTTAACCTAAAATATTAGGTTGTTACATTATACCCCCTTAAAATTAATTTCTCCCTCAAAATTTAATCACTATAATACAAACAAATGAGGGTATATATATTCAACACATCCTCGAGTTCTAGAGTAGTTTCTTTTAATTCCGGATTACTATATAGAACTCTAACTAGAATATTAGTCCTATTCTATGTCAATTTATATCTAGGATCCAAATATTATACCTGTTTTCATCATAGAAAATATCATTATTACATGGTATTGACTTTGAGTTTTGTACATGTGAAAGATCCATTATGTAGTTCTCCGTAGAGATACATGGAATACATCATGAACTTGAGAGATGTTCAGTGTAAACACCAAGTGATAAGCTATCATCCCTACTCGATAAAGAATCTAAAAGGAGCTAACATACCTAGGGATTAACATTCTCTTATTTGTAAATCTCAAAACCATCTTCCATTGAGAAATTCAAAGAAATACATTATCAACAAATTTGAATTCAACATTTCACCGATGATTGAAAGCATAACATTTATATCAACTATGAGTTTCCTTGATATGTTTTTGAATTGATTTAAATTTCTATATCATTTCCTCAACTAGTTTAGGTCTTAATAACATTATTTTACCAACTTTATCAAATAATGTTGGATTTATTCACTTATTTCTATATGGGTCTTCATAAAGATCCTTCCCAATACTAGAGTAAGATTTATTTTTGTAAGAAAACTCAATTGAAGAAATGTATTGATCCCAACTTCCTTTAAAATATAGATATAAATAAATCAGTATATCCTTTTGTATTTTAATGGTTGTCTTGACTTCCCATGTATATAATGAGGATAAGTGGCACTAAAACTCGACTTTATATCTATATCCTAATGAATACTTCACCAAAACATTGAGGTAAAACCTCAGATCCTAAGCAAATACTATAGAAAGTATTACCCCATTAAACCTTAACACTTTCATAATATAGATTTTGTAAATTTTATTTAGAGATAAATATTCTCTGACTGAAATTATGTGTTCTCATTTTATATGTTAATCAACTACAACACATATAACATTATAGAATATAGACATTTTGGGGAGTCCGCTGAAAAATATAAATGTTAAAATTTTTCTATTTCTATTATAGTATGGGTAACGGATGAAACATCCATATATATTTATATCTCATAACCTTAAATTTATAATATACCATGAACAAATATACATACTCTGAAATATCTCTCATCATGGTTTACCATCTTAAATACTATTTCATATCTCTATATATCTCTATAATTTTAGGATGAATAAATAATGATGTAATATGAGACTCATCTAATAGACCCTTCCTAAAATCTAGTATGGAATTAATATATACATGGTTTCTAAACAATATCAATCCAAAACAATCAAGTTTTAACTATAGAACGTTTATGACATTCTTGTGCAGTAAAACATCTTCCTTCAATGCCTCTTTAATCATCACATGTATAATTGGTTGTACATTCATTAGAGAAAGATAATATTCCTCCCATTCAATCAATATTTATAGACATATCCTTTGAAAATATCAAAATATTGGATTTTATTATCCTCACCATAGATAATCTAGAATGATCCTTTCAACTAAATTCATTAGTGAACTTGTTTTCATTCCCAGGGTGGTAAATTATTAAGAATTCATAATTATTAATAAAATTACACAATATTTAATGGACCATATTAATATCTTTTCATGGTAATATATAATTTAAACATTTTTTATTAGTATATCTGCAACAACTTTACCTATAAAAAGAATTCATCCCTTTATTCAATGAAAAAATAGCACAGCTAACTCCAAATCAAGAGTGAGGCAATTTTTCTAATGAAACATTAATTTTCATGATGTATAAGCTACCACAATATCATTATTCTTAAGGATGAATCCTATTCCCATATTTGATGTATCACAATATATTATAAACACTTCTTTACAAAAGGGTAATTTAGGAATAGGTGAGGGACAAACCTTGTATTCAGTACCTTGAAATTTTATTCACATTCATCTTTCCAAAGGAACATGGATCGATTTTGAGATAACTTGGTGAGTAGATTATATTTCCATGAGAAGTTATCTCAAATGTTTCTATAATATGCAGCCATGAAAATAAAACTATCGATATTAACTACAATAGTTGGTATAGTCCAATGTTCAATAACATCCTTCTATGATGAATCTACCAATATACCCTCTCTTGAGATTATATTACCCAAATAAGAAACCTTTTTATCAAAAATTCATATTTTGTAAATTTATCATGTAAATTCACATTACTTATGGTATTCAGTAAAATTATCTAGTGATCTCATTGTTCTTCCTTACTATTTTGATATATAATATTATCATCTATAAATACTATCACAAAATGATCAGGTTAATCTCTAAAGTATCTATTCATTAATTCCATGAAGTTAGTGGGGGTAATTTGTAAGTCCAAAAAGAATCACAATAAATTTATAGTTTCCATACCACATATGAAATTATTTATTCTGCATATCCTTCTTTTTAACCCTATATTAATGATATCTAGAAAAAAGCCAATCTTAGAGAATTGTTAAAATCCACATTGTTGATTGAACATTTCATCAATAGGGGTATATAATACGTGTTCTGGATAGTGATATTGGTAAGTTCTCATTAATAAATATAGAGTAGCATTGATATATATTTATTCTTTAAAAAAGAATAGGTGCTCTCTAAGGTGATGCACTTTTCTGAATGAGTCCCTTTTCCAGATTCACTTGGAATTTCTTCCTCAATTCATATATATTAATCAGATCTATTATATTTAGAGTTTTTGAAATGGGTGTAACACCATATATTAGTACTATTGAATACTCAACATAATTATTCATTGGAATAAATGGAAACTCTTCCATAAAAACATCAATAAACTCCAAAAATATGAATATCATTGATATTGACTTTCTATCTAACCATCTAAGATAAAAACCCATTATGAATAGAAATTAGGACCCATATAATTGATTTTATTTCTATTTGAAGTTCGTATTTATCATCACACTGATAGGTAATCAGAGGATGGATCTGAATATAAAGATTGACTTACCATCCTTGTAAATTTATGTGGGATTTATGTAAATAAATCCATTCCATACCCCAAATTAATTGATAAGTCTAATGAAATTATTTATCAGAAGAAAATTCCCACAAACATCAACCAGATAATAATAATAAGCACGACATGTGATCATCATCCCATTATTTTTTTCAAATCTATCTCAATATCTAATCGTTGAGGATATCAATTAACATTCATAAAGAAATTTCATAATATATGGGAAATAAAATATTAATAAAAAATAAGATACTTCAATACATGATTAAATATTTTACCGCCTTAACTTATTTCATCTATATTTAATCCCTTTGTAAAACCAAATTGGTTTACCTGACCATCAAGCAATGTTAATCAGAGTGATCAATCATATAATAATGAAATATCATTCACAGGATGTAAAAAAACACGATACATTCTTTTAAATATGTGGAACGTTAATTTTTTCCTAAGTCATCAATGATCATCACCTATTCAGATATTTCATGACAGTTCATAATAAAAGTCTAAATTAACTAAAGAATATCCCCCAAAGACTTCCAAACTAGGTACACAGTAAGGGTGCACTCACCATGCAACAAAATGATCCTCATGATATACTTGACCAACAATTTTTTAAACTATTACCCATATATTCATCTATGAAAAAACCACATCCACTTGTACTATCTAGATAGATATGTTCTTATAGGAAAACTACACTTTTTTCTTTACCAAAACTTAATAAATTCATCTATACAATGGATTATCTGAAATATTCTCACAAATGTTTTTTCATTTTAGTTTCCAAAGTTAACTAAACCTTACTCTGATACCAAATGTCTAGAAAAATTATTTCAATACATAAATATAGCATATTATTAAATAAAAAATCAATAAAAAATATTAGTATATGAACCTTAATTGTATAGGTATAGTGACTTTAGAAACATAGATACATTAAAAAACTTCATAATTGATCTACATAATCTCTAAATAATTTCTTCATAACATTCTCCCTCCTTATGGATATCATACTTAAAAATATTTTTCATAAAGAGGGTAAAATTAAACATAATAAAATAAGAGATCAAATACTTAGTAAGGGTAAATAAGAGAGATAACAGTGATCACTTAAATATAACATGAAAATAATGGTATGAGAACATGATCATAACATTTGAAAATCATAAACCACATATCATAGATCACAATCTCGAGTCATGTTATAAATCTTGAAAATTTATAAGACATAAATCATAAATAAATCGAGTAACATGATCCATAAATTCATAAATTTTTTATAAGACCTATGTTTTGGAATAAAAAGTATATAAAATAATTTCCTTAGTTTTCGTGGCTTGCATCAATTAATATCATAGTGGATTGTGTTAAGTCACCAAAATATCATATCCTAAGTCAAGTTTCACTCATATCAATTTCATTATGGAGAGATTCCCATACTGAAATGGGTTCACTCCCTATTGTAGTCCTTATTATCTCATGATATATTCCTCATTACCCAATTCATTAAAGGGACATATTATTTATGGCCCACCCATCACAAATTGGAAACCATATATATGTATTCCATAAGATTGTAAACAATTAATCATAGAATAACCCATGTAAAGGAAATGGGTTTCATAAATATTTCATCATAGCTTTATAGAATTATCCATTCAAAAGAAATGGATTTCATAAAGGATTCATCATAACCTAATTAAATCATGTAAAAAATGTTTTTAGGGAATCATCCACAAATCATCATCATCATAATCTATACAAAGAATAAAAGTGGATGGTATCATTAAATATTATCCACAGTAATAAATAAGTAACACAAAAGTATTTCATCTTAAATGAATATACCTTAAAAAGATATATGGAATATTTCAAAGGAAAATAACCATTTCATTTTGAAATAACTTATTTAAAATCTAAAAAAATCCCAAATATTAAGGAATATAGTTTCCTTGAATTAAAACATGGAAAACTATAATATAAGATTCAAATAATTTAGTGGTCTTTGTGGGGGGAAATTCTACTCATGTTGTGTATGTTAAAACAAAGTGTCCTTTCACATTTATGATTAAAAATAAAAAGTACGTCACTTAGAAAATGGTAATAAAATTATCTTTTAGAAATTTTTTAAAAATTAACTCATGGATAATAATGAGTTTAAAAAATAATAATAGAATAATAACATTCTTCAAAACATATATATAAAACATAGACATGGATGAAAAAGTATTATCCACTAAAAAAAGAAATAAAGTTTATTTTTCCTCAAAAATAATCATTTAGTCTCTTGATTAGATAAACTGAGGAAAATTAAAGTAAAACATGTATTAATGAGAAATAAAAAGTTTATAAAAAAATTCATGTGATTCTTGAGTGATAATTCATAAAATTACAACATTAAAACAAGATCATAAACATCCCTAATAAACAATGAGACTATAACATAAAGCCATTACCACAGTTCAAATTTATTTTAAAGAATATTAAATGCTTGTATCATAAATTTAAATTTTTTTATATTTATATAAAATATTCATTTAAATACTTTTAATATCATGTATGATCCTCTTATTACATTTACACACCCATTTATTTTTTAAAATCTTCATTTCTGGGTGTTAACTATATCATTTTTCAAGAGAAGTTTTGTTCGTTAATACCGATCCCTGTACTATGATCTTGGATTATTTATATAATTTTTTATAATCATGATATATGTATCATATATATTCATTGTATATATATATTCATTATATATATATACTCATCCATAAAGGACACATAAAGAAAAATTAATTACACCATTCATGGAGAAGGTAGGTCGTACTTACGCATGAACACTATTTAATCTTTTCTGAAGATGGAACAAAAGAAATGTAAATAATAATTAATATTTTTAGAACCATTATTCTTTCATATAAATCATATATATTCATTAAATATTTCCATATTATCATCTATATAAATCCTAAATGAAAAATGAATCACATCACTTTGTAAAGGTAGTAGCCCATACGTATAAATGAGTGACATTATTATTTCCCAGTGTATTAGAAAGAAATAAGATAGATATACTAATATAAATTGAGAAACATATTACTTTCCTAAATATCATATATAAAATTTAAACCAATCATAAAAACCATCCATTGAATATGGTGATGAAAAATGGATCGTATCGCTATGCGGAGGTGTTAGTCCACATGTCTATATGTGCGATACTTTAACTTCCCATTTGATTGAAAAGAGGTAGGATAATGGAATTTTAATGAAAATAATTAAGGTTAAATATATTTAGGATACTAAATTTATAATTTTATGACTAATAACATATATTTAGAGGATTAAAAATATTAAATAAATTGAAATAGGTTGGGTAAGATGATTACATCTTCATCAAGATACCTCCTTTAGATCTATTCCTAAATACCCTTGGAATGATCTTTAAATAAGACCAAAAATTCATATTTGTGGATATATAATTTTATAATAATGTTTTATATGGTTTATTTGAGCTATATGGATCAATGTGGTGTAAATAAAATTGATAAGGAATGACCTTTTATAAGGGATTTAAAGGACATGTTTGGAATTACCCAAATGATTAAAATATAATTAGTCATTATCAAGAAAAATATTACAAATTTCCATAGTTTGAAAGAAAATATGATAAGTTATAAATATCATAATAAAATAAAATTAATAATGGTTTTTGTATCATTTTAAACCTTATATTATGTTTTAACACCTGGGTTAACCAATGTTAATAAACACTATAGTAATGAGCTTATAAATATTAAATCGATATAATTTTACATATTACTTTCCAATTTTCTCATAAATATCCAATTGATAAAATTTTAGAACATTTGTAATCAGTTTTTCCTATTTTAAAATTTTTATGATTTTTAAAAAATTTAATAAATTACTATTTAACATAAAATATCATTAATGTCAATTTGAAAAAAAAATTAATTTGGATTTAAGGAAAATAATTCAAATATAAACCTATCACAAGATCTTAATATGTTATATTTATCAATAATTTTTTTGGAAAAAAATAAGTGACCCGAATTTTATTACTTTTAATATTTTTTAAAATCATTATTTTTTTTATTCATTATTTAAATTATATGTCTGTGATATGTAAGAATTTTAGGTAATTTTTCAATAACAAAAAAATAAAAATAAATTAACATAAAAAATTAATTAATATTAAAAATAAACATTATAATTATAATTATCCTCTTTTTATCCTTATAATAAGAATTTATATTTTTTAAAATCAAGAGTGTGGCATTTTAAAATTGTTCATTAAAAAAATTAATATAAAGGTCATAATTAAACAATAATTTAACCAAGTGTAATTATATTTGAGTCTTGGACGAAAATGGATGAAATCCACTCATCAAATAGGATAAATTAATGTGTTATAGAAATTTTGAACCATTATCCCAATGTTTTAACCATATTTTACCCATTTTCCTATAACTATGGTGAAAATTTTGGCAAAGAAAATATTCAGAGTGACCAAAAATACAAGGTAATAATATAAAAAATTTGAATCTCTTGAATCAAAATATGGGATCTATTTTTGAAGATTCAATTTCAATAATTTTGTATAAATTTATTTTCAAATAAGTGTAAAAATGCAGGGACATTCAATTTTGAACAAATGCATTTTTACGAGTAAAATATGATTTATTCTTTTCTCATTAGTAGAAAATACATTAGATTATTACTAAAAAATTATTGATTATATAATATATATACATTTAATTAATATTGTTCATCAATACTGATTAATTAAATTTTTTAAAATAAAAATACATTACATAGATAAAAATAGTTTTCCTTATAAACTTCTCTTTTTTACTTTTAAATGAACTTTATTTTCATTTATAATCAATTGATAACCAATGAATTCATTACATAAATTTGGAAACCATACATTGTTTACAATTCATATATTCTTATTTATGCTCTCTAATCCATTAGCTAGGTGATAATTTTCACATTAAATATTAATATTTCAATAGTATACCGCGGTTTGTTTCAACTGGGTGTTGAATTTAATGAAAGTTATAAAATAAATAAAATTTATTTCTAGAGAACTATATCATAAAAATTTTGGTTATTACAATGATATATAGTTCTTTCAATGGAAAATACCTCATATTAAGTTGAGAATCAACTATAAATATAGCTAAAATATATGAAAGTGATGAGTGACAAAAATTATTGGTGCTCATGAGGCATAATGGTTGTTTGAAATCACCAAAATTCAGAAAAATGAAAAACAAGATAGAATTTAATTCACTTGAAGATGATGTGGTACCAATGTAGTTTGAATATTTTTTTTGTCAGAAGATAAAATACCATTTCTAATTTGAATTATATGTTGATGAACTAGAAATATAGACAGTTAGTTTTGTTTATTATCATTGGATGATGTAAATATAAGGTATTAGATGAAATCAGAGTATAAGGGGATGATCTTGATGTTGAAATAGATTTATATTTTTGGATTTCTTGATGATTAGAATATATCTTCATTACATGGTATGTGAAATTAGAAACAACATAATTCTAGGTGATCAAAAGATAAGGCAATCAAAATGTATGCTAAATTTTCAAGAAAAAGCACGTTGAAATTTAATTATATTATGGAAAAATTGTTAGAGAACATAGAATGATCAAGATATATGGTATAATTATTTTGAAGTTTCAATGTCTACGAAATTTTTGATTTTTTGGATAAAAAGGATACACTATAAGATATAAAATTAAGTATGAATATGTGACTTTATTGGTATATATTGAGTGGCATCACATTAACTCTTTAAAGTTAGGTACAATTTGAATATATTGAGTTGCACATTGAAATATTCAATTTTCATGAAGAAATATATATGATTATAGATAATTTTTTTAGTAGTGTAGAATATAGTTAATGTAATATCCCAGGAAAATAAAGAATATCACATTTTCATATTTATTAATATTTGGGAAATAAATATTAATTTTACTTTAAAGGTTATTCTATGTTCTATGTCATACCAAACGCACTACAATGGGCTTGTCCGAAATCTCATGTTGCACACAAGGCTGAGTCATACTGAAATATAATAATATATTATTATTATTTTAAATGGTAGTTAATGCCTAGACATTTTATTGGAGATAATGAATAGAAATAACCATATTTTGATTAAAAAAATTCATTAAATGTTTTTACATTTATCAAATAAAATTTAGAGGATTAAAATGAGAATGAATACAATTATAAGAATAAACACTCTAATATTTTTAAAAATTATTTTTACCACATTTTGATGAAGAACTTATTTTAAATATAGTTTTTGGAACCTTTATATGTTATATTTAGAAAAATAGACTTATTATTTATAATTGGGACATCAAAATTTACTTTGGGAAAAAATTTGGTATTTTTCTGATAAGGTTCATTTTTTAATGAATAGTAAAAAATACTACATTTTATGTCAAAATAGTCTTTTCATATAATTTATCTATATAATTATATTTTCATTTGAATTGGTTTTAAAGTTTAATTAGATTATATTTTTATCATTTAATCCAATTTTGTTCATTGGAAGTAATTTCACCTTGAAATTGGATATAAACACATGTTAATCTTTTGGTAGTTTTAACTTCTTAAAAACAAACTTCTTGGTTTTGACAGTGAGAATTAATTTTAAATTAACTTCTAAAACTTCTGTGTATTGAATTTGTCAAAATTTATTCCATATTTAGAATCAGGAGGTCTAAATTGTGTAAATAGTTAACTTGTATTTTTAGACCCTATGAATAGTAACTTCAGTAAATATTTTATATACCATGGTTAAATGGTAAATCTGGTAAATAAGTATAAAAAATAATATTATAATAAAATTAAATTACCCAAACATGTGTCCCAATCCTATTTGATGAGATATGTGGGACCATGGTCATTTTATGTTCGATTTTGGGACCCCATGGAGCCACTTGTATGTGAAAATGACTTTTTATAAAAATTAATTTAAACTTTAGGAAAATGTAACATAAACATAAATATTTTAGTAAAAAAAAATTTATATGGGGTATATAAGTGATAACTTTTACTATATACAGTAATTAGAAAGATAAAATGATTTCCTATGTCATGGTATTTTATTTTAAATTTTTAGACTTTAAATAAATAAATTTAATTATGACATTATGATGATGTACTAATTTCTTCATTAATAAATGATTCAAATAAGTGATATTATAAATGTTAAAATAAATTTAATTTGGTTATTTTCATATCATCCACAAATTTAATGGATTATATTTACATGTTATTAATTTATTAATCAGTTTTTTAGAATCAATCAATTTGATATGTATTTTTAAAAAAGTCATGATATGAATAATGTCAAAATTGACATAATTAAAATTTTAAAATATAAAATATTTTATTAAATATTATAAAATTAAAAAAATCTTTTATTTGAATAAATAGTTATCATAAGTCTAATATTTTATTATTGTCTATTTAATTAGATATTTTTCATGTTTTGGTAACTATTTTGATTCTCAAAGTGTTGAATGTTTGATAAAATGGTAAGAGTCAAAAAAAGGGTTGAATAAAACGATAAGGAATAAAAAATATCCAAAATCTGTCCAACTCTTATTGGATAATTTTATTTCAACTTTTATTTATCTAATATTTTAATTTAATGAGTTTTGGATCTTTTCAACACAAAAAATTATTTTATAATAAAATAAAACTTTCAAACATTCATAAAGATCCCCTCCTCCCCTTTATAAAAGGCCACCACCTCTAACCCAATACTCACAACTCTCAAGCCCCTTACATCATAAAACCTCTAATCAAATAAGCTACCAATATCCTAATATTCCTCCTAGAATCCTTCCATTATTCATAAGGCAATTCACTAAATCCCTTTGTCTCAAAACAAAATAAGTTACCAGATTTGAGGTAACGTCTTCTCTCAAGTTCCTTTCCATTATTTTACATATTCACACCATAAGATCTTCTTATTCATTGTTTACATAAAAACACCAATGTCCTCAATATACTAGGTTATTGTTAAAATATGGATTCTAACTACACTTACACACACCTCTGTCTAATGGGTATTGAACATACTGTTTCTGTGGACGGCGAACTACTGACTCACGAAATGATGATTGTTCAATCTTCTCCTACCACCTATCATGGTGGAAATTATTATAGTACTGTAATTATATATAATATATGTGATATATATTTTATCTCTATGATTCTTTAATTCTCATTTTAACATAACTTTATCCTTTTCATGTTTTATAAATGTGATAATTTCATTTGAGGAAGTACGAACTATTGCCCCCTCAAAGTGATATGACTCATTCATGCCATACATGGAATATATAAAAGATGGTGTTAAGGAACTTATATATTATATTATACTGTAATTATAATATACTTATGTATCATTTATATTTCATTCCATTAAATATGAAAAAATAATGGAAAGTAACGTTCATTCATACGTACGGCTTACCATTTCCATAAACGGTGCATTTCATTTCTTATATCCAAATGATATGGAATATTCTAAATACATATATTTAATATATATATATGATATATATGATATCTAAATCATTAATATCATTCTGGAGATAATGGAATTTTGACTACATGGACAATTTTTAATTATAACAAGTTCATTTTTTATTGAATTTCCGAACGTCAACAAAATGTCCGATATGAACTCAAATAATTAAGTAATTTTTATAAAAAGGTAATAAATGATATAAAAGGACTAATAAACCTGAAAAAGGTTCAAAATCATGTAGAAATTAATTTAAATTTATTATTCAGGAAGAACAAGGAACATACAAGACAATTCAGACTTGAGGTAAGGGACTTCGTCTCAATGTCCATTCATTGAGGCATGTATTTATAATATACACCTCTATATTTTTATAGTGTATAATAAATCCATTTTACTTTTACGTTCCTCAAAGATAATATTTTTTTCTATAAATCATTTTAATAAATGATAAAAGGAATGTTTTTAAATTTTACAGCATCAATGATCTCTCCACCACTGTAATCATTATTTGGCTTCCTCTATAAGTCATAATGTTTTTAAAAGGAAAATAAATCCCATTTTCACTTTTTACCTATTTTGGTATTGAAAATGGTTTTGAAAGTGTATTTAGTTTTTTAATATCTTGAAATTATTTCTTGTTACTGAAAATTAAATTTTATGTTTGAAATGTTGATATTTTGAATCATTTATGTGTGATGGTTATATAATGGTACTTAGACATTTGACGTGTGGTTATGTGATAAACCAAATAACAGGTTGTTCCTTGATAAACCAAGGAAGGTTAGTTATTTATAACCTCCAATGCATTGGGTATGGATTTTGGTTGTATGGTTAATCCATTTAGTGATATATGTTGAAGTCGACCATATGGTTATTCCATTTAAGTATGTTTATGTACCAAGTTGCATTTATATTCTATATGTTTCTTTCTATGGGTCTTATGGTATTTTTTAGTTACAAAATAAGGGTAAGAAATGATATTATATTCAGTGGAGTAATTTTTCTACTTATTTAAGGTGAAAAGTATTAATTTATGATAAAGTATTCATGTTTTACATGTTCTTTTGAAAACTAATAGTCTTACTTCTTTTGTATCCTTTGCTGAGCTTTTTATGCTCATCCCATGTTTTGAAATGTTTTTCACATTACTTAAAGAGGAATAGGGTCAGGGGTGGGATCAATGAAAATTTATATTGTCTAAATCATGGAACTAGACTTGTTTTTTATGAGTTTTTGTTTTTTGAAAAAATGGATATTGAGTATAAGTATCCACTTGTAATATGCAAGTTGTTATGTATTAGTTATAACCAAATTCTCTAAAGCTCTAAACCATAAAATATCCTTAATGTGAATTATTAAATTAATTCAAGATTAGGTAATGTTTAAGGTTGGGGCCTTATAGTTGGTGTCAGATGTCGGTTTAGATAAATTTAGGAGTTAGGATTTTATTAATAGAATACCCATAAATGATTTTTACATTGTGGTCAAATTGAAATGATATGGAATTTAAATATTACCAATTTTCTTCATCTAAGATATGTTTTTTCAGAATGGTTTTCTATAGAGGAAATATGGAAGCAGTGATGGGAAGGCATATAGAGAAGATTAAATTTCCATATCAGCTTCCTGAGATGGTTGGAATTGGAACTGAGTAGTTTGTTGTAGTGATGGCACAGTTGAATCAGGCTATAAATGGTGGTGGTATATAAGCATGAGATCAACTGTATAAATCATTGAGGAACACGTCTATAGTAGAACATTTTAAGAGGAAACATACCTCATCATTCATAGGATCGGTCCTAGAGGAACATGTCTCAATTTGGTTGTCTTAGGGATTTTATTTCTCTCCCATGAAAAAGTTTTTTTCACTAATCATTCTCACTATCTGAAGGCTGCATGAATAAAAATTAATAATACCAATCACACATTGTTTGGTTGAAAGATTCCCTATAGTGGTAGATATCCTACCTGAATATCATTGGGGATTTAGAACTAGTGATTAATAATATCAATGGTAATTATTCCATAAAGTAAGAATTGTCCCCTCCCTTAGGCTATGTCATGGGATTGATGGATGAGCTCCCTTTTAATCCCACATTGTATCAAGTTCCATGATTAAGGAATTCTCACACTGACATGTGGGATAATGTAGCCACAGTCTTAGCTAATCTCGATCACTAGGAATAAATATCATATATCATTCACTAAAGAATGAAATTACATATTTTTTTATATGGAGTAAAACAATTCGATCAACACCACCCCTAAGTCTGATGAACAGATATCCACCCCTTGATGGATGGATCCCATAAGTGGTTATCCTTGAAACAGGTCTCTCATGACAGACTGAGCTAGAAGGTATCATATTTGGCGACATGTAATCAAATCTACCCAGTCATATGACCCAAATGAGAAGAATTCCCTCTACAAGTATGGATTTGAAAGAATCGTCCTCATATTCATAGTAGAAGGAGAGATTCTCATCATCATGGAATAAGTTTATGTGGGCACCTATAGAACCCATCAGTCCAGGACAAGGATCTTCCCCCTATTCAGAAGGTTGGGATATTACTAGAAAACCATGATATATGAATATATGGAATTCACCAAAAAAATCAGGCATTTAATATCCATACGAACTTCATCCATCAACCCCTAGATTTTCTACATACAGCTAAATATTCTTGGCCATATTCTGTTTGGGGAACGGATGTTGTGATTTTATATCCCCATCTACAACTAAATAGTTCGAGTACATCATTACTTATACTAAATAATTTTCAAAATGGGAAGAGGAAATACCCATCAATGAAATCAGGGAGAAGAAAGTCATTAACTTTGTAAATTCCCATATCATCACCACGTATAGAGTCCTGCACACAATATTGGAAGACAACGACATAAAATTTTATTCTATAGAGTTCAATAAACTATACCAGGAGTACAATATCAATTACAATCACTCATCTCTCTATCATTATGTGTCTAATGGATAGATATAGTCCTTCGATAAGACTCTTTAAATTACACTCTAGAAGATGCTGAATAAATATAAGACGTTTAGGCCAGGAAAGCTCCTCCATGTTTTATGGGCCTACCATACCACCACAAATACTACTACACAAGAAACACCATACTCAGTGGTGTATGAGACTAAGGATGTATTACCAATAAAATTTGATATTCCTTCTCTCTGAATAGACATCCTTAGAGAACTCTCAGATTATGAAATATTGCAAAATTATCTCGTTGAATTGGATAAATTTAATGAAAATAGGTTTCATCCATTATACAACCCTAAATTCCATCAAAATCAGATCACATGAGCCATTAATAAAAAGGATCACCTTCATTCATCCCTCTAAGGAGAGTTGTTGCTGGTGCTCAGATCCCTAATGATTCTGGGAAGAAAAACCTCTAAAACCGGAACCCAAATGGGAAGGTCCTTACATCATACATAAGTTCTATCACAATGAATATTATTCACCAGAAAAAATACTTTAAACTACATGGTATCCCATGTATTGAACATATGACGATAAACTATGTAGAGTCATCCTGGAAGAGATATGTTAAACTAATTAATTTTTATCATCTTAGTAGTAAGGCATTAAACTAAACAATATATCTCGTCTTAGTTGCATTATTTTAAATTACATATGATCTCCGGGATGAAAGTTGTTAAACTGCACCACATCTCAAGTCTTAGAAGTAGGAATTTAAACTACACAATGACCCAAGTCCTTAAAAAGATGATGTTAAACTACACGGCGGATGTACTTACCACACGATATTAAACTGCAATGGTTTCAAGAAATATGTGTGGCTTGACTCCCGCCATCACATGATACGAGTGTCACCCGAACCTATAGTCTTGGGCCCATCCGTAATATTCACTTCCTTTCACATCAAGGGATATTTATCCTTGCCGAATGAAGTTAAAATGCACAGAAAAATTCCATAACACATGTCATAAAATTTAATGGATCCATGACATACATCTTAATTCAAATAGGGTGATCTATATCCTGACCACATGACATTAAACTGCATGACTAATTTCCTTGACACATGACATGAAAAAAAATTACCTTGTCCTATCCTTAATTTCCTTTGTGTGGTGAGAAGGACCCTTACCATTTATTGTTTCTCACACCAAGAAGAGTTTATGAGAGCATGGGAATTTCAGTAAGGGATTCCCTGTAAAAACAAGGAATAAAGAATCATGACATACTCATCATGGTCATGAATGTAATATATTAAAATTCATACTGTTATTCCTCATTGTATGATGTTAAAACTTCACAGTATATGTCCCTTGCACGACAGAAAAATACACAATTTTATGGACCACGCCCGAGAGGTAACTATTGGTGGTGTTTGTAACCTACCAAAGCTCCATTCAAGAACTATGTGTGACTTGATTCCTAATATAATAGGATATATAGTGATTCTTGGATCATTAATCTTAGGTCTAGTGTCAAAAAATATAAAAATGAACCCTCTCTGTGTATAGGCCAGACTTGCACAGGAAGCTACATCCTTAAGAATGGCATATGGCTTGGTTCCTATTACCTTAGGATACATAGTGACACCCCTATTTTAATCCTTTTCTTAAGACATAATACCCATTTTCATTTCGGGAGGCCAACATCCTTTTCACATGATGTTAAACTACACAGTCCATCAAGAACTACATGGTTCTTGATTCCTTTCTTCACATGATATGTAGTGACATCTAAATCTATAATCTTGGGCCCAACTAGAACAATAAGTAAAAATAATTCCCACCTCTATATATGAGCTAGAACTATGTAGAGTGTTTCCCATTCAAGAACTCCATGTGACTTGATTCCTTTCATCACATGATGCATAATGATGTCAATATCTAAAATCATGGGTCCAGTTAAAACAACTAGAAAAAAATGCATCATAACTACATAGGGATCGATTTATACAATCTATTTCATCATAATTATAAGTTAGATATGTGTACTCCTTGATTTTTCACACAATATATCATAAAAAATTTTCATTTCAGTACCCACATCCTAACCACATGACATTAAACTAAACGAAAATAAAAACTTCCTTATCTCATGATGTTAAACTTCATGGAAAACATCCTTGATTCAAGACATTAAAATTTCCCAAAAAATATATCTCCAAAATAGGATGTTAAACTATAAAGGCAATCCCCCATTATTATCCCTTATCAAAGGACTATAAGAGAATAACCCGGACTATTTAGAGTATGGGTTTATTATTCCACATTTTAATCACCTTAATCAATAAATCACACTTCATTTATCGAGCCCTCAAGTTGTTATAAATATTTCATGGACCTTGGGAAAGTATGTCTGGATTCATGTGACCCTTTTTTAGACTATTCATGCATGCCTATGGATCCTACATTAGCGCCTATGGCCGTCAACCAAATGGGTCACCTTGAAAAAAGGTATTTCTGATACTTTCAAACCCTAACATCACTACGGTAGAACATAGCACCTCAATGTGTTCTAGGCCACTCCCAGTATGATTGTCACATATCATTACTCATGACATGTGAACCTAGATCTTTGATTTAAAATGTTTTCATCTTCTGTGCATAAGGATGATGGGGTACTCTTGACCTTGGGTATCCTAATTATTCTCTTTGGTATCATCCCCCATGTTTGGTTCATATGCATCATGACCTTAAACTTCTTACACTCTAGTCAATTTTTATGAACTTAAAATCTACCCTATAATGGTACATATTGAATGGCTATAAAATGATACCCCATGAGACACATAACTTGCCAGGTTGAAAACCTTCAAAGGGAGGCCTAAGAAAAGTCATGTCATTACTCTCTAAACTCTTTATCTCTACAGTTTAGGAAAAAAATTAGGATGTAAATAAATAAGGTATAAATATCATAGGGCTTAATTTTTATCCCTAGTAAAATCCATGTTATGGTCGCTCAACTTGTTTGGAAAAAAGTTAGAGTAATCAATTTTCACATCTCCTCACTATGAGAATATGTTCACTAAATAGTGAAAAAAATTATGGTTCTTGGACCCTTCTTGGATATTATAGTTTATAAAAATCAAAATCCATGATTTGAGTGCCTCAAATAAATATAAACATTCCATTAAACTTGGAAGAGGATTCCCATATTCAAGGGACATTTTTCTTGAAAATAGATAAATGCATATGGATCCTTCATATTCACCTATAGTCATCAAATAATTGGGTCACACTGAAAAAAGTTATTTTTAATCCTTGTGATCCCTAACACCACTAGGGTAGAACTCAGCACCTCAATGTGTTTTGGGTCATTCCTGATATTATTTTACCATATCATCCTTCTAACCTGAGCACTATAGACCATGATTAACATTCTTCATACCAAACTATATAAGTATATTTTTCATCCATGATGTTACGTCACCATATTTTTTAACCTTTCTCAAATAGGGATTGAAACACTCTATTCCCAAACATTTGATGTCTGACACCTTGTGATTCGAAACCATAGGCCGTAGGGATCAATCTTCATAATTAATATCTGATCATCCCAAGAGTTACATAACCCTTTTATATAGCTTTCCTTTATACCCATCCTCAATTTATGGGTGTTTCAATCTCTATAAATCTCTCATGGAATAAAGATAATATTTTCATTACCATGCACTTGAAACATTAGGGATTTGACCTACCAACTAAAGGAATCTCTTCCTTGCAAGAAATGAGATTCAATCCATGTGATCTTTGGAAACATTGTGGCAAAGCCTAGCAGCATAGGGTATTATGGGTCATCCCTAGCTTGTCTTCCCCATCCCATATTCACTAACTCAAGATTTTGGGATATGAATTATATCACCCATATTACATCTATCTAGGTGGACCAATCATCCCTATTATTTCTCCATCAACCAATATTACTCTTATAAATCTTCCACAACCCTTGAAAAAAAGTTGATAAACCTCTATTTGAAAATGATAATGATGCATAAGGGTTTCTACCTAACGAACATAGGTATATCCTACTTTTAGTAAAATATCTATAATCCTTATGATCATCGACAACACCACAACATAACTCAACACCCCATGGTATTTTAGGTCATTCTTGGCATGCATTTCTATATTCCATGATCATCAATCAAGTCTTGGAAGTAATAATTTAAACCTCATGCATCATAATGTCTTAGATAAAAGACCATAAACTAGAGTGATAGAAGGTATGAGATAGAAGAAACAAAACTACAGTGAAAGAAAGTCATAATTAAAAGACCCAAAACTACAATGATAGAAGGTATGAGCTAGAAGATCCTAAAATACAGTAATACAAGGTCTAAGCTAAAAGACCTTAAATTATAGTGACATAAGGTCTGAGCTAAAATATCTTAAACTATAGAAATAGAATTTATAAGCTAAATGATCCTAAACTATAATGATAGAAGATCAGGGATAAAATACCCTAAACTATAGCACAAAAAGGATTTATTTTACAAGAATGAAAAATCATGTAAGTTCTGCCATATAGACTGGAAAAAAATAAATCTTCTCTTCCCAATCTATAAACATTGGAAAAAGATAATGTTCACTCTGTCCGGGAAATATATTCTACCCAATTATCTTTTTGTGAAGCAGGTGATCTAAATATAGTTGGATAAGATATATCATAATGGAATACCATGTTGGGGGGAATTCATGAGCACTTCTTGAGAAGAATCTGATATGATTTAAATATTCAGATCCAAGAATTTAGTTTTTTCTTGATATTATGAAAAGAATGAGTATCTTTGAGGATTAATATAACATCATATCAACAAAAATTCATTCAGATCATGAATTAAAGAAAAATGGACAACAACATATATGTTTAGAACACCCATTAATTGATAATAGGTAAGAGGAGGAATCTCCACATTTTAGAGTCTCTCCAAAAATATCATCAAAAATAGAATGCATACTAATAGTCAAATTATAATAAGATTTGATTGGGTGAGCTGGAAAATTTTGTAGGTGTCTAGAATGAACATTCAATTTAATGTTGAAGTGCCACTCACCTTGTATCTTTGGCTTATGCCCCAGGATGGAGAGTCTTGACTAATGTAGTTAGATCATTAAGTCGCTTTTTAGAATTTTCCAATGAGTATTATGATGTTGAAATTTCATACCTCTATCGAGCTATGATTTCCTCATATCTTCTTATTTTCATAGTCCAAACACCCATTAAGACTTGCAATTTAGATATAAATTGGTAAATTTGCTCTAGTGCCTCCAACACCTCCTTTATCTGTCCTGCAAGGGGATACTCATCTTTAATATCATTCAATACCCTCTCATTGGTGAATAAATATTAGCAAGTATGGATAATTTTTTCAAGATTTCATACAGTGGTTATCAGTCGAAACCCCCTAGCCCCAAGTCAATAAATACCCGATGAAGGTGTTCCCCCAGGTCACAAAATATTTCCAAAGGAGTATTTGTAATCACAACGTGAATCTACTTCTTGATGATCCTAATCTGTGTCTGATATTATATTACTAAAATATGGGTAGGAAAATAGGAGGAATAACTGGTTGAACTGACAAAGAATCATGATATGAACTTCTAATACCCTCCTCTCAAAAGAGGAATCACTCGTTTCTTGTTCCGGAAGGATAATTTTCTTGAGAGATTTAGTCACACTATCAGGATGGTAATCCCGAGTATGATTGATATTCCTAGAAGTCTAACATATGTCCCAAATAAACTCCATTATTTTAAATGATATAGGGGTTGGTGAGGAAAATGGATTGTACACATGATGAACTAATCATCTGAGCACACCGCACATATATGATGTAACCCAAGGCTGGGAATAATATTGAGTAAGAAAGGATGGATCACTAGAATATGGAAGGATGGTCTTAGTATTAATATCTTCATATACCAACATCATCTAAAATAGGAAAATGATCCTAAGGTGGTACTCTTCTCACACACCGGATAAAGGGAGAGGGGAGATACATTGAGTGTAGCTGAACTGATGAGAAAACTAAAAAGTTTTATATGGCTCACAAATGATCAGATATTCCATCCTGATAGAAAGAACCTCATCCTGAAGGGAGATCTTATACAAACATTCATCAAGAGAGTTTCTACGGTTGTCAATGATCGACCTCATAGCTGTAGGATAAGGGGTGAAATCAAAGTTATCATATCAACTCAACATACCTATGACCTCATCACAGCTTAGTGACATAAACTTGACCCCAAATTTGTTTAGGAACCTAGGCAGAGAAAATACATCAAGGATCCTAGTGGAATTTTAGTATTCATAGCAATATAAATACTCCCATATCCAACCATATAAAAACTAGAAAGGACTATTGATCCTATAGTGGATATTTCCCTGTTGAATGTGTCCCAAGAGTAGGTATAGGAGTGTAAGGGTTGACACCACTAAATTAATGCATCATCCATCTACTAGACATTCTACCATTACCAGTGTACTGACTTAGATTCCTAAACACACATCCCTATCTAGGAAAATCCACTTGTTGAAGAACATGGACATGAATCCCACCAACCTAAGGCTCATAGATATAAATGGATTCACTCAATATCTGCATGTGGTATGATACCCAACATCAAAAATGGACTGATACAATCTAGTTCGATCACAAACAAGCCAAGAAGAGCATTGATCGTCGTGTATTTCAATTGTCCTAAACCAAATGTGATCAAGGAAAATATTGATCTAGTTTTTGAAAGAGATAAGAGACAGAATAGCTAACTCCTTTCCTAAATGTTCCTTAAAAATGATAAGCATTTACCTTTCAAAGACTAGATATTATAAAGGTCCACCCCAAAAATAATTCATAGGAAGGAAATCATCATACATCTCTCCAATAGAGAGATCCTACCTAGTTGGTAGATATCCCATAGGATGATTCCCAACTCGCCATGGGATACATGAGATGACTTGGTTACATGACACTAATGGATAAAAAATTCTCGTAGATTACTAGCTAGATATATATAATAAATTGGGAAATCCATACTGCTTTATAAATATAGATAGTATATAGTTTGTTAGTCAACTCTAATAAGCATTTCCTAACTCAAAATTGTTGCGCCGATTCATCAGAAAAATTAAAATTTTTACAGAGATCCCATTTTAAGCTATATACATCACCTAGGTTGTTTAGATAAGAGAAAAATATAGTCATGTATCCCTAATCGATGGTCTGATAATAGAAATCACAAATGTCTAGAACCAATGGACAATTTTCCAGCATATATTACAACAACAAGGATCAAGTTTTGACCAATCAATCATCCTTGGAAATTGTCGTCTGAGTATATTCAATAGAAGTTAACACCCATAAAGATGAAAGATTAAAGTCCGAAGTTGGAATGAAAACATCTTCCAGTAAGAAGAAATAGTATAGAGTAAACTAGTGTGATAAAGGGTAGTTTTGAATCTCAAATGTAATAACCCATTTCATAATATTTCTTTTTGAATTCACGTGATATCAATGGTCAGCATTTCAGTTTCTTGAAATCATGGCCCTTTCATTAGCTGAAATAGAAAAAATTTGACAAGGTCCAGAAACCATCTGAATAAAAGTAAGTGTAATATGTCATATAGATAAAATAAAATCTTTTCAAAGGAAAGACATAAAATTATAGAAGCTTCATGTGAACCATATAAACCAGAAGGCAATTCTCAATCACATAATGGAATCACAAATCGGCTGACACATGAAGATATTGTGTATCGCATAAACTTGACAGGCATTGTACAACTACAAGGACCCTCAGAAGACTCATAATCGTGTGACCTTGACATGAACACAAGTGACACATAATAGTAAAAGGATCATTATATCAAGACAACAGATCCCGAAAACCCATCAAGATGATTCTGCATCCCCAATGACAAAGTCCAAACAATTTCCAAAGGTAAGTCAGTGTATTAATTCATGCGGGCTTTTGGGAAACGGAATTACAGTTATGTGGTTATCAAAAAATTTGTCTCATGGTGAGGTCTCAAGATTGATTCTTGTAGGAAGGTATCCCGATGAGTTTATATGGTAGGATCAGGATTCATGGGCTTTGAAGAGTCAAGTGGCCGATGAATGAATACTTCTATGATCCCCTGTTTATAGGGATTTCCACAGAATACCAAATGTTACTTCCACACCAAACGTCATCCAAGAAACCTATTGGAAACATCTCCAAAGACTCAAGAGGGAATTTACTTTCCCCAAAACCATTTCCCTGTCCCCATGGAAGTATCTTCTAGTGGATGGAATCGATTGACACACCTTAATTGAGCATCAGAAAAATCACAATGTTAGAAAAACCAGAATATGAGTATTATATTCCCCATAAAGAAAAGGAAGAATAAAGTGGCCATGACCCTATGGATCGTGTGAACAGTAGAAGACACGTGATCCCAAGACCTTTGGAAGGTCATGCGGATAGTCATTCAAAGTGCATTGCCCATGGAAGATCATGTGAATCCCCTTTAACAAAGCCTCTTTATTATTGATAATTCATCCTAGGTACTCATTGATCATGCAATGACAGCAAGAGGAAGCTCCCACAGGTCATGTGACTTTTCCACTGGTAGATTCCATAAAATCCTCCAAAAATCCTTCAAAAATAAGAGGAAAATATCCAAAATGTGGTAAACTCTTATGATCGTAAATTTCACATGTCATGTCACTAATGGGAAGAGTGGTTATCTCTAACAACACACAAAAAACCTCATGAGATCCTCAACCATTGTAAAATAAACAAAAAAATAAAAAGGGGGATAGAGGGATCCATTTGCAGTTTTATAAATCCTGTGACATACCCATGAATCAATTAAGACCCCATAGAAGCCTTGGTGACATGTCCCCCTAGTCGTGTAGGATCTCGATGGCATGTCATCATTGTCACATAAAAGGATTTGGGCATGTTTAGATAGTCTCTCGCTCCCTCTATGGCTCAAAAAACAAGCATAAGGGTTTATACATAAAGTGCTTACACATTTCCATATGTCCTTTTATTGGTTCCATGATGCATAACTGATGTGGAGATTGATTATCTTTAACAAAAATCATTCAAAATATCAATGCCCCAAAATTCCTTTTAAAAAACAAGGGAAAAAGGGGAAATTTGGGAGCCTCTTGCAGTTACATAACTCACGTGACTCAATAGTTTGGTCTAAAAATACCCATTAATAGGATAATTGGATCTCAAAAAGACCCTTAGGCAATCCATCGATGTCTCGTAGAATATCCTGAATAATGAATGAAAGCTTATGTGATGGAATTTTAGTAGGAATCCTGATCTCTCTAAAGTACATAGACATGTCGGCCTAATAAGACCCTCATCATGTTCACATGATTCAGAAATACCCCTTTAATTGGAAATAAACCAATAAAGGATGTGTTTATGGGATGGTCTCATGATCACTAAAATCATATAATGCCTCCAGAAAGACCTTTGATAAGTCCTTATGAAGATTCATAATTCGAAATCACTTCACCGACTCCAACCTTGATTCGCGCAATATGTTCCCCAAAATGTGGTGAATAACCAAGTTGGAGAAGCCTATAAATCCCTCACCATAGAATCAAAAAATGAATCCATACATGGACAGATGAATCCTTGTAATGTAAAACTGATGCACCTAGGTATCATAGAGAATTTTTCAGAGAAGCTAATCTCATGACCAAGAAGTTTTCCATTAGGTATGATCTGGTGAAAAACATTAGAGATCATAAAACATGTATATGTACTTCACATGATCATTCATAGATCATATAGAGGACTTCTAGATGTTCATGAAAAGGGAATCACACAAATATTCCAAAACACATGAGACATAAAATAAAATAACTCTAAAAAAATCTATGGAATATTCAATAAAAGGATAGAATAAAGACTAAAATATGGGAGAATTATGTGAAGAACACATACACTGATCCTCATGTGCTTCACATGAACCACTTGGGTTATTCAAAATCACAAGGACATGTTGCCCAGATCATGAGATGCTCTTTTGGTACACTATTTGAATCATGTGATGTCCCTTGGACATGTCAAGAGAAACTCACATGGTTCCCCTAGATCATGCCACTCATGTATGATGAAACCTTATGGTATTTCCATCCAAACCTTATGGTGTCCTTCAAAAATGTTTTCCGACTCATATAGAGGCATCGATACATGTCTATTGAGTATTGAAATAGCAACAGAGTATGTCAACTGAATCTCATGGTGTCATCTAAAAACACCAATCAGAACTCATGATTTATTTCAGAAATGTTACCTTCATTTTGCAGTTCCCTCCAGATATGTCAGCCTGGATCATGAATCACCCTCCAGAAATGTTTCCTTGACTCTAGTGATTACCAAAATGTGTCTAAACCAACTTTCACAATGATACTAGGGAAATTAATTTAGATCATGCAACGCCCTATAATCATGTTCGATGGGATCATGTGATGGATTCTAGGATCATCCATCCAAGTATTGCAATGTTCTTCGAACAAGCAATCCCTGATCATATGACATTCTTCAAACATTTTATCCTGGTTATGTGACATCCACTAGAAAATTCAACGAGATAATGTGATTGGTAATGTCAGGAAGACATCCACTAACATGTCAAGTAGAAAATCAGGGCATGTCGAGAAGATAATTACCACATGTCAGGAAGGCAAGTAGGTCGGGTCCATCAAGAATCACATGACCTGATAACATTTTCCAACTCTAGTGTGTAAGCCCTAATCTGAAGGGTGACCTTAGTGTCTAGGACCCAATCTAAATAACTATGATGAATATGATTCTTGCCATAATTATGATATGTAGGATTCCTCTTTGAGGTCTGATCTCTATATAAAATTCTCAAGGGAAGTACCAACAGATAAGTCCCATATCCACAAGCAATGAGACTAATTATTTTATAAATATTATTTCTCACCTAGAGCATAGATCACATGGGATTACAGAGTCACAAAGATCATATAATTCATGTTAAAATCCTCAATCACGATAAGGGAAACTTCAACATGTAATCATTGATCAATGGAATAATATGAAATTTCCTGTATATAAGGGAAACCTTAGTGTGTAAGCCCTGACCAGTGGCATAATATGATATGTTCCACATATAAGGGAAACCTCAATGTGTGATCCCTAATTAAGGGAATAATATGATACATCCTACACATAAGGGAAACATCGGTGTAAAATTCATGACTAGTTGAACTACTAGGGCTCTCATTCCTTCCATAACCTCGATATGTCAGACACCTTCCTTAGGAATGATCCCGAAATCAAATGGGCACCCACGTCAGTATAAGTACCCTCATGTCTCCAACATTCCAACCATTAGGACCCAATATCTCCCATGGGACTATCATCCTTCCTCATCCATTAACATAATGAGAATCCAACTAAACTATGAGGAGTCTGATTCCTTCAATAACCTAGATACGTTGGATACATATTTAAGGCTTGATATCTATATCAATATATCAAGGGAACTCCCATAACATAATCTCTGCATCAACTTTAAGTAAGTTTGATTACTTGTTATCCCTTATTTCTCACACTGAACACAAATCATGTGGGATTAGGAAGGCGCAATAGTCATATTATTTGCATTGTGAATCCCCTCTATCCAGGGCTATCTCAATGTGTAAGACCTAATGATTGTCATGATATAAACATCCCCCATATTAAGGGAATGTACCTTGGGGAAAATCCTAGAGGCATGATCGAACTATGATAACTCTAACTATTTCTATAACCAAGATACATAGGATGTCTCATCGAGTCTCAAGCTCAAATATCCAGTGCCTATGTTCTTGTACTTGCATGGAATTAAATTGCATGGTTTTAATGAACTATCTAGGTTTTGATTCCAATAATAAACAAGATTTGTAGGGTTTATTATAATAGCTCAATCCCCTCATAATGTTAACCACCTCCTATCATGGTATAAAATTCAAAAGTGTGTTGTTATGTGGCTTTATCATATAAACAGTTAGTCAAACTTGTAAATGGATAAAGAAAATCATATGAATATAGATGGATTCCCAAATGAGATCCCCTTTTCCCATGCATAAAAGGTGTTAACCTATGATCGTTTTCTTAGGGTAACTGGTCCCATATCATGATTAGGAAGAGATTCAAGAACATATACTAAAAGGGTTTGATGGGCCCAACCTTCCATCCTCTTGACCAATGTGAGTTCCTAAGTATTATTGGGTCTAAAACCCTACTGACCACCTTCCTTTTGAAATAATCCCCATAGCCTATTATGGATGAGGGAACCATTGGGTGTTTCTATTAATAATGAAAATGGTGACCTGGCATCAATGATTTTGGAAGAAATCAAACCCTCACAATAAAATGTCAGGATAAACTAAATTCACCTCAATCACATCTTTTCTGTAGAAAATATTGAACCTATCATGAACTTATTTAATCACAAAATATACTTCACAACATAAAAAGGATAGACTGTCCAGTTCTCATCAAACCATTTTTTTCCAAAGAGGGTGTTCGACCATCTCTTTTCCCTCAAAATAGTAATGTACCTAATTTCCCAGAGACACTAGGCCTCATGATATTTTACTATTGTATTATGTGTATCTATATCTAATAAGTCATGAATTAAGGTGTATAGAATATATGGGTTATCATATATACCAACTAAGAAATATGATCAACCAAATTAAAGGGGTAAATTTTTATGTTGTATTTTTTCTTGAGTATAAACATTCTTATAACGATTCAACCACCCTCTCATTGAAGTTTCATGATCACATGGTTGAAAAAACAGTTTAACCAAAATGACATGAACCAAACCAATGAAACCTCATCCTACCTTACCTTGACCAAAAAAACGACAAAAAAACATATTGAATCAAACTAAATAACATAAAACACAATGAAACTAAATGGAATCTAATAAAACTAATATTAAAAAATTGAAATTAATTTACTAGATTCTACTGGAATAAAAAAATAATTTAATGGACCTAACTAGAGTATGCCTAGATCCGATAGAAACAAATAGTATTGAATTGAACTGAGTGGAGTTGAAATAAATAAATCCAAAATAAATTAATCCAAATATAAAATAATAAAACCAAAACAACTATACATGATGTTACATAAACCAATATAACATGAGTTAAGAAGAATTGATGAAACCTAATTATATTGAATCAAATAAAATAGCACTGTCCTAATATTATTAGACCTAGAACGATCAACACTTAAATAAGAGAAAACAATTTAGAAATAATTAAACTAAATAAAATTTAACTAAAACCAATAAAATAAATATGAAAAGACTATAATTCCACTATACAATGATAACATAAACCAAAGAACAAAAAATTGAACAAAATACTAGCGAACTAGACTCATCTAAATCGAACCAAACTAAATCAATCCAAATAAAACTAAACAAAACTGAACTCACTTGGAATAAAATGAAAAAATATATAAATTTTTTAAAAAACACTAAACCCTATATAACAGAATGGAAATGAAATAAACCAAAATGAAACAATATGATTATATTTAAACCAAAAAAACTGAACTAAAGGTGACCTAGACAAACATTAATGAAATTGAATGAAGGAGACAAAAATTAAATTGAATCCACCATAAATGACCTAACTGAAAATTAATTTAATCATCCAAACCTAAATCAAATTAAACTACAGGAAAATAGACCAACCTAACCAGGCCTGACTATATAAAAAAAGAATATAAATTAATCTAACTGGCCTAAACAAATGGAATTAATGTAATTTGAAAGACCATAAAACAATGAAATATGTGAAAACAAGTATAAAATTTCTAAAGATATATTTCAAAAAAATATATTTTATAAAATATATTTAAATAAATGAAAAATGTAAAAAAAACAATTAAACACTTAGAATAAAACAAGTAAAATCATTTTTCATACTAGTTTACGAAATTTCTTAAACATTTGGATCCTCTAGATTAAAAAATAATCTGAATAAGTAATTAAAATCACTTGAATACTAATTTTAGGCCAAAATAATTAATTCCATGGGATAAAAAATTTACCCAAAAGTAAAGACATTCACCTAAACAAGTAAAAATATTATCCTAAACAACCAATCAACATAACAATAAATTATACCAAACTAAACCAAATAAAACTAAACTGAACACAATCAATTTGAAATAACTTAATTTACCATAAATGAAGTAAATAATAATAATTTAAATCTGAATAGTTTAAAATGTTATCAGAAACCCAAATAATTTACAACAACAACAATATGGAGTTCAACATCAATATTTAACATAACTACCTTCTAATGAGTGATGACGATATCCATATTTATTTCCATCTTTTGATGTCTGTATTATAATTTATTTGAAATTTAAAGAATGTTATATATATATATATATATATATATATATTATCTTAATTTAATAAGAATTTTCATTTTAAATGACTATGAAAAATTTAAATTTACCGAATGACACATTCTAACCATTTAGGTAGTATCGTCTGGGGTATTTATAGTTGTCTTATGATATAATTCAACAAATAATTTGTTTTTAAGAAATGAAATTCACATCATAAATTTATATAGAAGTCTCATATTCATGGATTTTTTCCCCTACTCATGAATGGTATTTTCCATGATAATGAATTATTTATAAAAATTGAAATAGAGGGATAAAATAACCTGGAAAAGATGTAGATGTAGTGAACAGGGACTTGAAATATGATTAGTCTAGAACATATCCCATGCCCAAGACCAAGATTCCTATTTCTATGAACATAATAAACAAGTTAATCTGAGGAGACTGGGAATGAATAAATGAGGTTTTAATTCCATAATTCTCATATATTTATATTCTAATCAAATTATATTACAAACAAAATTATAGTAATATTGAACAAAAAAATATGAAGATAAAATTTGTATACCAATGTCTTTGAAAGGCTCAATCATGTAACAGTAATCAGATTTGGTATAGAAGTCTAAATAATATTTCATCCAAGTAACATTATCCCCAGCTCCTTTTCCCCTTTAAAAAACATAAAATAAAATTTTTAATATATGAAAAAATTAATAGTTAACAAATAAATATTTTAATTCATGCAAGTATTACCATGGTTAATTTTTTCACAAAAAAAACATTAAGGTTGATATATAAGGGGTGTTCTGGTTATCTCTAGTTGATCATATTTTCAATGACACTTCTTTCAGTACAAGATAATTAATTTAAGAAAAAATAGATACGTATTTATAAAATGATATTAATATAATAATTTATTATTCAATGTCACATTCTTCTCATAGAATTTACTGTCAATAAAATTTTTTAAATTCAACCAAGGTACACCCCAAGGTACCTTATCCTACATCTACTGAAAATTCAGTAATGTAGAATTAAAATCACTTCATAGAATTCATTTAAAATCATTCCATTTCATAATAAAATTTATTTATATCCACAGATGTTTGATAAAATTAGGAAATGTAAAATAGATGTACAGTGTTAAAAAATATTTTTTCCAAATTATTAAAATTTTATTACATAATGACATAAATATAAATTAGTGTTGATTAATGTAGTAAAATTAAATTAATAACAGAATAAAATATCCCATTCTTCTATGAAATTTTATATTTATTCAATATAAAAAAGTAATTGGAAGGGTCGTTGGATCCCAAGTCAACTACCCATGATATGATCAACTATTACCCCAAAATCATCTATTCAAACTCCAAAACTACAAAATAGTTCCACTATCTTCATGACATTTAGATTCCATAGTTCTAAAATGTTAATTTTTGTTTTGTTAACATTATTGTCTCTACATTTTTATAAAAAATTATATTAGTTAACAAAAATGAAAACAATTCTCACATAAAAATTCATACATACAATCATGAGACTTTAATATCATCACAGGGTTACTGGAGTGAAAAACGCCTCCCAAGATTCCTGAAAATTTCCTATATAAACTGATGGAATACAATGAAACTCTGATAGAGTGGATGTATTAGTATGAATTATTCTATATATTGTTGGGATGGAGAAACAGGGTGATCCAGATGCCATTAAAATCGCTCTAGTGGGCATGATATATATAGTATGTTAGGCATCAATAAGAAAATTTGATGATATCTAGATTGTGGGTGACCCATCTATTATCAAATGAATTTGGTCAATTAAATGCTTCTTCCTTTTTGTTTCTACCATTAAAACAAGTTAAGAAAATTTATAATATATATTTTAAAAGAAATATAATATTTAATTTTTCAAAAGTAAACACTTAATGGATATAAATAAATTTAAATAAGATAACAAACAAATGGTACTGAAATAAAATATTATAATGTATATTTAATTCATAAGGGAATATGTCCCTCAAATCAGGGGGATTGGATTTGTAGAAAATTATAAGAATATATCACCTCTTCAATAACATAAATATCATATATCTACCATAATATCTTTCTCTTCCACAATCTCATTAATTTCTAAATCATTTGTAATAACTATATTTATTATCCCTATTTACAATAAAATTACCCTTTTTATCACCTAGAATAATTTGAAAACATATTAAATAAATTAAAACCATAGATAATAAATATCTAATAGCTACATAAAATTTAACTACAAAAATCTAAGTATAGGTGTTTTAGATTTATCCAATAGGTATATATTATAAAAATAATTTGGAAACTCAAAATGAGTAACAAATTCTGTTTCCTCATCTCCCTTTTTAGAATGTTAATTAATAAATTGGATGGTCTCTCTATAAATAATTGATAACAAGGTTAATACCTTATAGTAATGATAAAAGGAATTTTATAATGCTTATATATACAATGTCACATATAATTTAAAAATATGAAAAAAATAACAACCGATCAATATTTCTTTCTCCTAATTTCAATATATAAAAATGTAAGTTAATGACAAAACATGTTAATCTTGTTTTATTTTAATAGTTAGGTTCTCATGAAAAATTTTATATATATTATTAAATATTTAATCACAATTTAATAAATTGAAGAATAATAACAAAGAAAAAATAAAATGAGATATTACATTGAATTGGTGAAATAAAACACTACCGAGGCACAATTTGGTAAACATGGAAATGGAATGTAATTTCTTAAAAAGGGGAGGTGGGAATTTCGAAGGGAGGGTGGTCTTAGAGAAAGATGGTGGGGATTAGACCTTGGGGAGTAACGGTGGGGTTTTGGATGGATAACTGGATGATGGGGCTCATAGAGGGATGGCAAGATGATGTGATGAGACTCGGGGTGGGGGAGAGGTTGGGGATTAAAGAGGGTGGTGGGGATCAAGATCTAGAGAGGGTGGTCAAGGCTCGTGGAGGGAGATGGGTTGTGGGGGTTTGTTTTTTATGTATTTATCATTGTCTCTTTAAAAACACTTTAAAGGAAATAAATCTTTCAGTAGATGTTTTTTAAACCATTTCTAAAAACAATCATTAAATATACTTATTTTTTGGTGAATATTATACTACAAGTGTTGGTTCAATATTTTTCTCAATACAATTCAATGAATCTGAATAATTTTTAATTCAACTGTTATGTAATATTTTTTTCAAGTAGAACAATGATTGTGTTTATAATCTTAAGTTTCTTAAGCCAAAATATCATTATGTTTTGATGATTATATGATTTAGTATATTTCATTCCATTCAAATCAATTAATGGTGAATATGGAAATCAGTAGATATGAGGTTAAAATGAAATAAACATAGTGACTATGGGATAATTTTTATTTAAAAACAAATATATACCGATTGAATTTAATATTTTCAGTATAGTTTGTATAAGGTTTTCTATTTTGAAGTTGGATTGAGTATACTCTTTGGAGACATTTAGTAATCATAGAATAAATTATTTACCATGATTAAAAAATTTAAAATAATGATATGGAATAGTTAGGAGTACCATGATGTGATTTTATAGTTTTTTAATGATGTAAGGTAATGGTATAATAATAAACCAAGTAAATATAGAGGTATACCTAACCTATCACCGAATTTATATAGTGGAATTTCTAATTATTTGTTATTATTTGACATAGTAGATTATTTAGAGGTAATTACCTATTCTGATGTTATTTGTGATATAAAATGATTTCTATCACTATATTCTATTTATAAATGGTGATGAATTATAGGTATATTTTTTTGAAATAGTGAGTTATATATACCATGGATGTTTCTAACATTGGTATAACCATGGAACTTATAATATTCCATATATATAATAATTTTCCTATTTTAGTTTCATTTTAATTGTTGGATTTTGATATTTCATAATAGAGAGACAATATAATTTTATAAAATTCTTCACCACTTAATAAGAGTGATTAATAGTTTTATGGGCCTTATTCACACACCTCTTTGGTTATAACATTTTTGAGGCATAGATATTTATAATGTAAAATTAGTTTCAAAGAACTCACTGCATGACCCACATTTGTTTTTTCCCTTGATTATTTTTATATGTAGAATAAAATTTTATTTTATCATAAGTATATTATTGTCTTCAATGGGAATGACATTTAAATTTGGAAGAGTGGGAGTTTTTATTCTATGAGGTCATTTGAAATATATGTTTTAATTTCAGGATTTATATGTAACTTCATTATGTTTCAAAAATATGTTATTTTTTATGTTGGTCCTGATTTTAACAACAAGATAAAAAATTTCATCCATTGAGAAATAATTTTATGATATAATAAAGAATATGATAAAAAAAAATAAGGATACATGTTAGAATTATATAATATTTCTAAGAATAGTAAATATAGATATATGAGTATGAAGATACATGTAACTGTTTAACAAACATTCTCATTTTCATGTATGATATTCACAAATATAATTATGATGTTATTGGAAAATTATAGATAAAGGTGAATAATTTAGTAGATGATAAATAGATCAAATAGATTTAAGAATTTGTAAATAATAATGATAAATTATGATTTATATTTTAGGTATGATACAAAGGGTGGTCAATGTCCATTATGAACTATATATTCCTTATTTAAATTTAATAAAGTGTTATATAATTTTAGGGGGTCCTTAGATATAATTTTAGGATGAATGTAAAAAAACATCATCAAAACATTTTACACTACATCAAATAATGAATAGAAAACATGATTCTAAGATTAGTTTCATTAGTGAAATTACTGGTTACCATGACCTACAAAAACATGTCATGGTTGAGGATGTAACGAATTAGAGTAGAACAAATCATAGTGGTTAAAACATGTGGATCATTGTGAGTTCTACTGAATAAAAAATCATGAATGGAACACCTTTTCAAGAATCAATGGTTAGGAAGAGTAATGAAGAGTGAAGGCTGGTGTAGCTACTAATCTATAAAGATATAAACCACATCCTTGAGTCAAATATTAGTTTTGAGAGAAATATATGAAAATATTATGGTGAATATCATCAAGTTGTGCTAAATAAATATAAAAAATCAAAATAATATAATAATATAATTTTGAAGATATTTTTTAGGTGAAAATATATATCTTTTAGAAGAACATTAAGATAAAGATCAACACATAGTGGTATAAACCCACAATGAGGGTTTTTATTGATTTATTTAAAAAAATATTTCATTCAAATATTGAATGATTAGATCAATTTACAACATTTTTTTATATATGTTGATTCATTTGACTAAATAATTAAGATTCCTAACTCATAAATTATATGTATACTATCAAAAAGTGAATATTGAATCACAACCAATGAATAAATATATAGATATATAAATTATCGTTATATATTATGATATTTTGATTAGGGAAAGTGATTTATGGGGAGAATAATAAGTTATCATTGATTCATATCATACATTTAAATACCCAATTCTAGATAGGATTGTTTTATCACATATGTAGTGTTATTAACATAATCAATATATAGTGAATAAATTTAGAGCATTTCAATGGAAATTATCTTAATAGATAATTCATCTCATTCATTTTCCACTAATAGGAAATTTTCTGAAGATGTTAATTTTTTTTAATACATCTAATAATATTTCTTGTTATAAAGTTTATTTTCATCTAGAAATTTAATATGAACCAATAAAGGTGGAAATTAAAAAATAAATATTTAAATATTTACGTTGAAAAAATATCATATTACTTACAATTAATCTACTTATGAACAAGATTTCCTTACTATGTAACCCACATTAAATTAGTGAGTGGTGGAAGGAAAAGGGAGTTACATATCATTATCCATATTCTATTTCAAGGGAGTGAATCTTGGTGAAAGGTAAATTTCCTAAATATTGTAACCTTGAAAACAATTAGTTAGTAAATCTTGGTACATTGGAACATTTCTAGTTTTACGATCTTTTAATATAGCGTAGTGTAGGAGGACTGAGTAAAACTAGCCAAATCTTTAGGTGGTTTATATGATTTAGATATATATATATTCATTAAAGTTTTATAATATTGAATCAAATATCAGTCTAACATGGGAATAAGATCTATTATAGGGAATATATTAAAAAGGAAGTTCAAATATATAGTCAACATGATTCATCCCTCCTCTCAAGGTGTTGGAATAAATTTTAGCCTCAATGGTCCCCAAAAGTGTAAATTGATCTTAAAGATTATGTTTTAAATCTTAATATATCAATCTATTTTTCGGTTCTATTCTATATATGGATCCTAATTTTTTAACATCACTGTATTTGATAGATTTTACTATGAAATTTTGACGAAGGATGTGATTTTCTATAATCATACTTATGAAATTAATATTATGAAGTTTATTTTCCATGAATATTATTTATGAAATACCAGGAAAAGAGTCCATGATTTTAAAACCAAAAATGATTAAAATTTTAAATGAGAAAAGATATATTTAATATTTATCTTAATTATTATTTTTTATTTAAAATTTTGAAAATATTAATGAATTTAACTGGAGAATCCATTTCAAAATAAGCTTTTTTCTACCATAATAAGCATTGAGGAATAAACTGATCATGATAAATTTTTTTTGGATAAGGTTGATGTAAAATAAATTATTTTAAAATACAAAATGAATATTTTGATGATTTTTTTTAGAAAATTACCTCCAAAAAATATCATTATGAATCTATGGTTAATGTGGATGTTAATATTAAATTTTTTAAGATATCGGATTTCATAGAGGTATGTTTTTTTATTTTTTATTTAAATCTCTTAATTTGGGTTAGTGAAATGTTTATTAGGTTTATGAGGATGTTTGGGGGTGTGTCAAGGGTTTGGAAAATGAAATAAAAACATAAATATTTCCATCCATTACATGTTTCGTGGGTGGTTCTTGGTTAGAGATAACCATGCGCTCAAAACATGCTATCCATAAGGAGGGATGCACGGTTAAGTAAAACCATGCAAGGGTGAAGGCCAAACCATATAGTCTTGGACCAAGGCTTTTTATGGCTATCACATAGTTTGTAAAACCTTGCAGGCCTCCCTAGGTAATCATGCAACTTAACCCCTATCAAATAAAGGTGGGTTCACTGTTTGTGAACGGTTTGGAAAACCATGTGGAAAAACCATGCACTCCATTAAAAAGTGAAAAATAATTGCCCCCTGAGATTTTAGGTTCTTCACCCAATTATCTCCCCATTAAATTCTCCTCCATCCCTAGTGACAAATTTAAACCCCCAAAGCTTCCCAAAGATCATTATCCTTTTATTATAGGCTGTTAGTATTGTCATTGGTTGCAGATCAAAGATCTAGGTAAGTCTAATGCTCCTCTTTCTTATCATTTCCATATTAGGGATTTTGGTTTTGTTATTTTTATTACTAAATCCCTAAAACACTCCTTTTCTAGTAAATCTTAGGTTTGGGCTTTAATTTTTTCTTGAATCTTCGTCTAAGACTATGGTTAAGTGTTTTTTCAACTTATTAACTAAGGTTAGTGGTCTATAAGTGGAATTAGATTGTCAATAAGTTTATTTGTGCATTTGTGGTTGTAATTTTAGTTCTCACTTGTTGTAATATTGATGAATTTAATGTAATTTTTTAAAATAGTTGTATAAATGATGGAATAAACCCCTCATAACCCACCTGGGGTGCATTAAGTTGGATTAGACTAATCTTTGGGCCACCCATGGGGTTCACCACGATCCCAGGAATGGAAATAAAAATGTTGAACATAGAAATTTTATGATAAATTAGAGCCCCTAAAATATGTGTTTTCAATTTAGTTTAAATTATCAAAATTTCTAATGGTGGTTGTGTCTTGAATTTATATTCATAAAAAGGTATTCTTTGGAACAATTTGGGTGGGTTAAATGAACTAAAGTAATTGTAACAGGTGGATCATGGGTTGAAATGGGTATATTTTATTTAGTTAAGGAATGAAGATGAATTGATGTGTTGATTGAGTAGTAGGTTTCAAATTTTATGTGAAATGAATCTGTATAATTTGGAATATGATTAATGTGTTTAATGGTTAATGAAATCATGTGCGCATGGCTTGGTAATTGTTGGTATTGACTGATTCTCTACACTCATGGGTCAGGTTGGACTAAGGCCCTAAACCCCTTTACAATAATTCATGGGTTATGGAATAAAACTGGTGCTCTAAGACCCTAAATTATGGATTGGATGATTACATGGAATGATACTCCAAGTTAGGTATTATAAATTTGAATGATCACCTGGACTGATGGTCCAAGTTATGTATGATAAATTTTTATGATTACCTGGACTGAATCTCCAAGTTAAGTGTGATAAATTTGGTTTAAATCACCTGTACTGATGTTCCAAGGTATGGGAAATAAGATTACTTACATGATATTTTCCCTAGTGAGTTATGGAACTTGACTTTTTACTTTGTGCATTGTAGCTGACCAGCTTAGTCCATTGTACATTTAACGGAATGCCTAACCCATATATCTTATTATGAAAAATGATTTAAGTTATGAAAATGGTATAAACGATGAAAATGGAATTAATAATGAAAATAGATAATTATATTTTTAAACCAATGGCACCTGAGTCCTATTTTATTTACCTTTTCATTTAATTAGTACTTTAATGCACTATTTTGTGAGAGTTGATATCTTGTAGAAACCATTGGTGGTGGCCTAATGAGTTGTAATCACACCCTCTTTAGGCCTCTATTGGGTACCTAGGAAGATTTCATGGTTGAAGATCAGGACAAGGTAATAGGCACTATGATAGGGAGTTTAGTTAGGCTTTGGATATGAACGGCGGAGGATCCAGACATGGAGTCATGAATCGTTTTGGGGATGATTGCAGTTGTTTCTATTTGGGTTTTCCTTCAATTTTGGCCCAATTAGCATGAAATGGTGTTGTTTTTTATGGTTTCTACCTAGTTTTGGGAAATTGTTAGATATGCATTTCTATTGGTTATTGTTTACTGTTTCCCATGTTTCTTATTATTATATATTGTGGAATACTCTGATAAAGAGGTTATAGTCTCCCCCACTTATTTAATTATTCCCCCACAACTAGTCGGTATCCTTTGGTGTATAGGGAGGTGCATTTGAAACCTTTTGTTGACCCAACTTGGGGAATTGGTTTAGTGGCCTCTAGGTTTGGGACATTACAAAGTGGTATCAGGACTATTATTTTCTATGATTTTACTATTTTTGGATGGTATACAAGATATTTTGATATGTCTAGGCTTGGAAATGATCTCTTTTATAAGAGTAACTAACCCATTTACGAGGTAAAACACATGTACCCAGGGTGAGAATTTTTATTCTTGATATGTGTTGTTATAGTTGAATGAGGTTTCATCATTGGGTGATTCACTTTGTGTGTAATGTGAGAGTTTTATGATATTTTTCTCATGTACAAAAAGGAACAAGGTTTTTCATTCATGCATCATTATAGGAACTTAGTGATATAAGTAGCATACATCATGATAAGAAAAAATGAGATGGGTTTGCAGGACATGAACGTGTGGATTTAATTTTCATTCTTGAAAATTGGATGAAAACGGTGTTTAATAAAAATAATGGAAATGGGTGAAAATGGAATGAAAGTAAGAGAACAGTTAGGGATTTTTTCATAATGAATGGTTGTGATTGAATTAATTTTTTTTGTAATAAGTTCATAAATGGTAAGTGTTCCTGAGAAGAAGGGTTTAGATTATGAGTATGGAAATGGTTTTTAAAAGGGTGTCCAACAAAATACATGTTACTAAGTATTTGGGTTTATCCATGTTATCCATGACCCATGTTAGGCAAGGTTGTGGGTAGTGTTATATATGTGATGATGTCCATTGGGATAGTGTATGCAAGATGAGTCTATTATAGCTGGTGTAAATTCTTCTTTTTAGTAAACTATGAAAATTGTGTGTTATGAGTTTGGAGATGTGTACTTGTTGTTGTAAGAAGATTTCACCATGACATCGTGTGCTAGATGGTCGATTAGAGGATATCTCTAATAATTTTCTTCCAGAAGAGGACTAGATAACCCCGAATGTTCAGGGTAATAGAGGATAGGATAAGTTTCATGAGAACATCACTCATTTTATGAAAATTATGGAATGAGACCTAGGGTGGGTTGCACCAAGAATGTTTGAGTTGACTAAAGAGTTCCAGCTGCATCACCATCTGACATTTACTTGAGAGGGTGCACCATAGGCATTCATGTTCTAGATAGAGTCCATCTAGATGATTCATGATCACTTAGAATCTACTTCCAAGAAGAGATTCAAGAAAGAAGCCTACATGTTGAGAGTTTAGGAAAAGAACTGGTTGGACATCTTGGTTCAGATTGAGTAGGTAGAGGGTATTCTGGGAAAGAGTTTCTAAGAAAATATTATGTAACATTATTATCTAGAGACTCTGAGGTAGGATAAGGCTGTAGAATTTATGAGGTTGACTTAGGGAACTATGTCAGTGACGGATTATGTAGGTTTTTTCACTAACTTTCAAAAAAAATCATTTATAGGGTATTAGGATGGAATGGTGAGGTGCTTCTAGGATGGACATATACATGAGATCATGTATTTGGGAATATATTTTTCCTAAATATGTTTTTAGAGGTAATGGATTTGGATCCCATATCAAAGTGAAATGTCAAGGAGGATTTTTGTGGTGGACATGAAATTTCAGTTGGGTGATCCGGTGGTGAGACTTCTGATTCTAAGAAGCATAGTTATGAGATTCTCCACTAGGGAAGTTGTGGGTATTTTAGTTAGATAAAGGAACCAATTTTTTCATGGAAGAAATCGAGTTTTCTACGATTAGTGTGGTTGGACATGGAACTTCAATATTCAGTTCCCTCAACCACAAATAGTGTGATGAGCATGTAGAATGTTGGGGAATGATCAAATGTTCTGTAGAAACCCTCAACATTCTAGTAATGATGTAGGTATGAGACCAATGAAAAGTTTAGGAAGGGGTTTGTCACCCCATATTTGGTAGGTAGTTAGAGATCTCCTGACTATATAAGTCGAGGTGGTGGGCATTGTACTCTAAGGTGAGAGATTTCATACCAGCAAGATAGTGAATCACATTAAACTCAAACTAGGGCCTAGGGTATAGGCGTAGGTTAGCTTCATGAAGTTCGTTCTAGACCTAGAGGTAGTGAGGTAAGGCCATCAATGATTCGATTTATGATTCTTGTAGCTTCAATTCTTAATAGTTATTTATTTGATATAGGTGCCTCACAATATTTCATTTCTTCTAAATTTGATGTTGTGTTGGGCCTAGTAGTGGAACACATGTGTGGGGTTGTTTTTATTAATACATCGTTAGAGGTTCAAGTAGAAAATATTCAAAAGTGTATTGGGTGTGCTCTTGAAATTAGTGGGTACCATTTTCGAAGGGACTTGATAGTGCTCGAGATGTCAGGTTCTTAACTATTTTTGGGTATGGATTTGCTAGTGTTGTACTGAGACCATATCAAATATTACTACCATATAGTTACATTACCATATATTGAGGGAGACACTTATGTCCATCATATTGAATGGGATGTTTAGGAAGGCTATGCAGGGACAGTTTGTTTGTAGTTATGTGAACTCACTACCCAATTGGCTTGTCTCATTCTGGATGATGGGTTAGTAGAACAAATTCACTTTCCTGTTTTGGTGGAAAAGTTCCAGTATGTTTTTCCTAAGTATTTATTGGGGATTCCACCTAAAAGAGATGTAGATTTCGTGATAGAGTTGATTTTCAGAGAAGAACCAGATCTCATTCCTCCATATATAATGGCACTATTAGTACTGTAAGAGTTTGAAAAATTAGTTATAGGAACTATATAATTAATGGTTTATTTGTTCTAGTATGTCAACCTGGTGATCTTCAATTCTATTTTCCCTGAATCTTATGAAGGTTAAGAATCGATATCCTCTTCCGAGAATTGATGATTTTTTGACCATTTGTGAGGTGCTACAAGGTTTTCTAAAATTGATCTAAGATTGGGGTATCATTAGCTAAGGGTGAGACCTTCTTATATACCATGGGATACCTTTAGAAGTAGGTATGGTTTGATTATGTTTTTTTTAATTTCATTCAGATTGACCAATGGGTCGGCAGTGTTTATGGCCTTATTGAACTGAATATTTCATCCATACCTGGATCAGTTTGTACTTATCTTTGTATTTAACATCTTGTTGTACTCAAAGACTCATGACGATCATTCCAAATATCTTCACATCATCCTAAGTACACTATGATAGAATCAGTTATATTCTATTCCATTCAAATGTCATTTTTTGATCTATAGGGTCTATTTCATGGGTCACATAATCTCTAAGGAAGGTGTTTCAATTGACCCGAAGAAAGTGTAGGTAGATCTATATTGGGATCTTCCCAACATGTTTTCTTATGTATGAAATTTTATGGGATTGGAGGGCTATTACCGAAGGTTCATCAAGGAATTTTCCTTCTTAGAAGAACCAATATGGATCTTGACCAAGAAAAGCATCAAGTATGGGTGGCCTTGGGCATGTGAGAATTATTTCCAAGAGTTAATGAAGTGGTTAACTACACCATTGATTGTAATTTTATTCGATCTAGGTAAGGGGTATACCTTGTTTTTTGATGCACCTACTGTTGTTCTTGGGGAATTGTTGATGCAGGATGCTCAAGTGGTTGAGTATGGTTCATGAAAATTGAGTCCCCATGAATGAAATTACACAGTATGTGACCTTGAGTTGGTCATGGTGGTGTATTAATTAAATTATTGGTGGTACTACATATTGGGAGAACATTTTTCTATGTATAATGATCATATGAGACTTATGTACATCTTCTCCTAATAGGATTTAAATATTCAGCAGTAAATATGGGTGGAGTTCAAGAATTCCTTCGATTTTGAATTGGCTTACATTTTGGGAAATGGAAATACAATTAATGATCTTTAGTGGTAGAAGACTCAAAATTAGGTGCTTCAAGAATCTAGTTCCAAGTGGAGGATGATGGCATTATTTGCTGAGATGCATCTGAATGTGTAGGATAGACAAGGGTAGGTGATCTTTACATCCTTGGATGATGTGTTTATGCTTTTCAGCTAGATCAAAGAGAACTATCCTATGGAATTAGAACTTTTGGCATTGATGGGAAGTTTTAATGTTTGGGAGTCACCTTCTAGTTGGACCATTGTAGATTATGGGATCATTTATGTTCTTGGATATATTGTGGTTCCGAATTGTATGCAGGAAGAGTTGATATGGTATTTTTATGCATCAAAATGGGATGTACATCCAGGATTAACCAAAATGTTTTCTTATCTTCATTGGCAGTATTGGTGGCCAGGAATAAAGAAGGGGGTTGTGGGTTTCATGGTGTGATGCCTTACATTCGAATAGGTGAAGACTAAGAATGGGTGGTTGGGTGGTTTGTTGCAGCCACTATCTATTACGAAATGTGAATGGGATGACATAATGATTTATTTTATCTTAGGTATTCTGAGGATTCCTCAAATGAATGATGTAATTTGGGTACTCAATGACAAGTTGAATAAGGTGGCCCACTTCATTCCAATTTTAGAGACTCTCATTATGGATGAGTTAGGTGAGTTGTATGTACGATAGGTAGTGTAGTTTCATGGTGTACTATAGACCATAGTTTTGGATCATGAACTTTATTGCACTTTGAATTTCAAGAAGAGGTTATTGAAGGATCCTGGTACATAGGTGTTTTTCAGTACAACTTTCCACCCATAGACGAATGAGTAGTCAGAGTATATTATTCTGGAACATGAGGATATGTTGAGATCTTGTGTCCTAGAATTTTGAGATCAAAGGAAAATCATCTAGAACTGGTTGAGTTTATTTAATAAAATAGTTACCATGATATGATTTATATGGCACCGCTTGAGGCAATCTATGGTAGACTTTGTAGATCTCCATTGTGTTGGGTGAATGTTGAGAAATAAAAGTAATTTGGACTGAGTCTCATATAGGTAGCATCGTAATAGATTAATTTGATTTAGAAACATATGTTATTAGCTCAAAGTCGGTAGAAGTTGTATATAGATCGACATCGCAGAACTTTTGAGTTTATGGTGGTTGATTGTGTTTTTTTTTCAGGTGCCTCCAAGGTTGGGTCACCATCAGATTAGGAATAAGGATAATTTAACACCTAGGTATGTGGGACTATTTGAGATTGTGTATAGGATCATGCTAGTGGAGTATTTCTTAGCTCTTCCAAAATAGAATAATGTTATGCACGATGCTTTCATGTGTCACAGTTTCAGCAGTACCACCATGTCCTATCTTATTTGATTGATGTTGAGGATGTTGAGCTTGAGATAGATGCATCCTTTGAGGGTCATCTAAATCATATTGTGGATCATAATGATAAGGTCTTGTGAGGAATGACTACCCCTTTGGTTTGAGTTCTATGGAAGCATTGTAATTTCCAGGAATAAACATGGGAGAGAATGTCAGATATATAGGCTCAGTGGCCCAACATCTTTACTTCGTAAGCTCAGTGATGCTTAGAATTGAATCTTGAGAATAGTCCATTATAAGGTGGGAACTTTTTAAGATCTTGGAATTCATGGAGGTATTTTATAGTTAAATATTTGGTTTAAATATCTTAAATTTGGTTAGTGTAATGTTTAACCAATGTATGAGGTGTTTTGGGGGTGTTCTGGGGGTTTGAGACATGAAAAAGAGGAATTTGGCCATCCATTGCATGTTTTACATATGGGTCACAATTTGGGAAGATAATGCACCCAAACTATGAAATCTAGTAGGAGGGATACATAGTTAAGTAAAATCATGAAAAGGGGCAGTCTAAACCGTGCGTGCCTAGATAGAGGAATTCTTCATGGTTGGCATATGAATTTTCAAACTTTTTAGGCCTCCCCAAATAACCATTCAACATAAACCCTCTCAATCAAAGTCAGTAACATGGTTTTTTAATGGTTTGGAAAATCATCCTGATAAACCATGTGCCCCATTAAAAAGTGAAAAATTACCATCCCCCCTCAGGATTTTAAGCTCTTCACCTTATTTTCACTCCATTTATTCCTTCCATATCCCTAGTGTTGAAACTAATGCCGCAAAGCATTCCAAGGATCATTCACCATTGATATTAGTCTGTTTGGAGTGTCTTTGGTTGCAGATCGATGCTTTGGTAAAGTTGAACACTCCTATTAATTCTATTTTCTGGATTAAGTCTTCTGGTTTCATTATTATTCTTTTGAAGCCCTAGAAACCTCTTTTTCTAGTGGATATTAGATTAGGGATTCAAAGTGTACTTGAATCAAGATCTAAGACTAAGATTTATCATTTGTTCAACTTTGGAACTAAGGTAAGCGGTCTATAAGTTGTATCCCATAGTCTTTATATTTATTTGTCCATGTGGGGTTGTGATTTGAGTTCTATATTTTTTTACTCTTGATTACTTTGATTAAATTTAGTGAAATGGTTGGTCAAATGATGAATTAAACCCCTCATGACTCCCTTAGGGTGTATTGGGGTTTATTAGAACAATCTTAGGGCGATCCATGTAGTGTTCCACCATCCCAATCATGGAAATTTTAATTCTAAACAATAAATTGTTAAGACAAAGTAAGGCCCATTAAATATATTTTTGGAAAAGTTAGTTTAAATTATGAAAAGAACTAATGGTTTTTGTTTCATGACTCGATATTTGTATAAGGGGTTGTTTTGGAACATTTTGGGTTGGTTAAATAAATTATAGTGATTGCGACAATTGGATCATGTATTAAAATGGGTATATGTCATTGAGTTAAGGAATGAGTATGAATTGATGTGTTTATTGATTAGTAGGTTTATTAATGTTATATGAAATTAATGTGTATTATTTGTAATATGGGTAATGTTGTTAATGGTTAATGGAATCATGTGAACATAGATTTGTAGTTTTGGGTATTGACTGATGCTCTACACCCATGGGTTGGGTTGGACTGAGGTTCTAAACCCCACCACTAGAATGCATGGGTTAAGGAGTTAGATTGATGCTATAGGCCCCTAATAGATTCATTGGATGATTACTTGGTATGACACTATGAGGTATGTATGATAAATTTGTATGATCACATGGATTGGTTCTGTAAGGTAAGTATGATAAATTTTTAATATTACCTAGACTTATTCTCTAAGGTAAGTATGATTAATTTGGTTTAAATCACTTGTACTGACATTCTGAGTTGTTTGAAATAATCTTACTTATGTTATTTTTTCCCTAGTGAGTAAGGGAACTTGACTTATTACTTTTTTCATAGTGGTTGACCATCTTAGGCCATTTTACAATTAATAGAATGCCTAACCCATAGATCATGTGATGAAAAATTATTTATGTGATGATGATGTTATAAGTTATGAAAATAGAATTAATGATGAGAATGATTAAAGTAAATGTTCTAAACCAGTGGTACCTGAGTCTTATTTTGTTTACCTAGACATTTACTTAGTACTTTCATGTACTCTCTATTGATATTGGATATCTTATAGACACCATTGGTGGTGTCCTACTAAGTTGTACCCACACCCTGCTCTCGCTACCATTGGGTACTTGGGAAGATTTCATAGTTGAAGTTCCAGACAAGGGAAAAGGCCCTATGGTAAGGATTTGAGATGGATTAGGATATGAGTGAATTAGGATCCAAACTTAGAGTTATGAGCTATTTTTTGGGACTCTTCTATTAGTATTTATTTTGGGCTTCCTTCACTTTTGGCACTATTATCATGACATGGCATTTTTGTTGTTTGTTGTGGTTTGTACCATGTTTTGGGAAATAGTTAGATATGCATGTTTATTTGTTATGATTTTCTATTTCCATTATTTCTTATTATAATATATTTTGGAATACTATAATAAATAGGGTATAGTCTCCCCACCTATTTACTTAGATTATCACTGCTAGTCAGCATCCTCGGGCGTACGAGGAGGTGTGCTTGAGGTCATGTGGTGACCTAACTCAAGGCACTAGTTTAGTGGACTCTGGGTTGGGGATGTTACAAATTTTAATATAATAAATCAGCAAAACAATCCTATAAATATAACTTTATATATTCTATATCAACTATGGATAAATATGGGGATATTGATGTAGATTAAGTTGTGAAAATATGTTTTTAATTAAGAAAATGCCCTTACAATTGATAGGTTGATCTCTAATCATTTTGAAAATAATTCAAACATTTGGATATTGAATTTGAATAATATTCCATATTGAAATGAGAGTTTAATTAGAAGAATGAAATTTTAATACTAAAATATTTGGCTATAAAATAATCTATTTCTATAATGACTATAAAGATAAAGTATCTAGATGATTTTTGGGATAACTTTATCAATGATTAGATGATTTTTTTTTCAAGATTTAAATCCTTAAATGAATTCACTCACTAAATAATTAGAATTAAAATTAAAAATTTTAACATAATATTATTCATAAAAGGATGTGTATAAATTATATGAAGATATTTTAACTTAAGGAGGTACTAGCTACATCAATTCAAAATTTAATAACTCTTATAATGAATATTATGAGAATTAATTAAATACCCTTTATAATAAATTTATAAAGAAGCCTGTTAAGAAAAATTAAAAGAAAAAATTAAAAAATAAAAATAGGTGATAGAATATATCTCAAGATAATGAATATTGTGTATGGAAAGTGTAATCATTGGATTCAATGAATATTCTCATATAATGATAGAAAATAGTGGTGAATGGTAAGGTAAACATTTAGAATAAATAAATAAAAATAGTTTTCTAATTAAATTTAGAACTAAATATAAAAAATAATGTATTATATGGAAGTGATACTATTTTGGTGGCCTGAGATAAACCATGGATGTGTATATAGAGTGCATGGATATGTAAAGTGTGAGAACATGTTCTATACTAACTTAACTAAAAAGGGGATATAAGATGCATGATTTCTTTGAGAGACAATTTATTTGTACTAAAATTAGAAATATAGAATAGTATTGTAGGAAAAGGGATGATGAATGAGAAAGAGGAAATCTAGAATCCCTATAGTAAAAAAAATACATGCATAAAAGGAATAACAATTTTATGTTTATAGAAAAAATATTCATTTCCATATAAAAAAATAAAATATTGAAGTTATAAGGAGAGTGATGCAAACACATACGGTTTCCATTATACAAAAACCCTAATGGAAGGAATTGAAATATTTAGAAAGAAAGAAAGAATAAACAATCCTTATCTCAAAAAATAAGTCTAAACATTTGTATGAAGACTAAATAATGATAAAAAATTTAGTTTGTCTTTATAGACCATGAAGAAGAGTCAAATGAAGCGTTTTTTTGTTAACTTATAAATTTAATAATATGGAATGAATGAAAAATAGTGTTAATTATTCTCTCTTGGAGAAAGAATCATATAGCAGAATATAGTAGTAATAAATCAAAAGAAAATATGTGTAAATTGTTCATAAAGGAAATATTTAGAATTTGAATAATTAAAATATAGGAGAGGTATATGATGAAAAATTTAAATTTATAAAGTTTTATGTAAAAGTGGAATTACTCAAATAATAACCACCAATAAGGCTTGGATAAAAGTCAAAAAACATATATTTTTTCATCACAAGAAACCATATTCCTTTACTAGAGTATTAAGGGAAATTACCCTCACCCATTTGTGTTTAATTATCATAACATGTGTTGGGTTTTATAGGAAAAATATTACATAACCAATTACTAAAGTTGAAATTCATATTTTATAATCAATAAAATTTTTAACAAATAAATGAGGATATATGATCATTAATGAAACGCATTGTATAGAATAAAAATTATATATAATTAAAGGGAATGGGTTATTGTAAAATTAGTTTAAACCACTTCAAGAGTTATTTAAGATAAAATGAATTCAAAAAATTAGAAACTTATATTGAAGAAGATAGTGGAGATAACTTGACGAATCAAAGTAGAAAGGATCATATTAAAGGCACTTAGAAATTTTATTTAAAAACTAGAATATTGAATTAAGTAAAATAGAGGGTTTTATGATAATAATATTTTTAATGAAATTTTCTGATCCAATAATATTACGTTAAACTTTGAGTTTTCTTAATAATTTATATCACTAATAAATCATTTTTCATTAAGTGTTACCATAGTCCATCTTCAATAAGTGGTATGTACAAAATCATATGATGATGTGAATCATATCCTTTAATATATAGTTCATTTTTAAAATAGTTCCAATCATTGCAATAGGTATTATCCAATGGTTATGTATCCAAGAGAATAATGATAATTAGTTATTTAGGATGAATAGATAAATATGACGATGTAGTAATTATAATAAAGGAGGAACCCATGAATTTTTTATAAGTGATTTATTCTATAGTTACATGTTATATATTCTGTATATTTAAAGATTCATATAGCTATTAAATATAGTGACACCAATTATGGTTATTAATTAAAAATTTGGTTATATTTGTTAAACAAAATGGAATTCGGGTGGAGTTTTTTATTACCCAGATTCAAATAAAACTAGATTCATTTAAAAAATAAAATATAATTTATGATTGAAATAAAATTAGAAAACCAAATTTGTATGAATCATATAATTCTCTTTTCATTTTTCTTCACTAATAATTATAGTTAAAAGTATGATTGTGATCACAGGGACTATTTTTTTATTAAATTTAATCTTTAAGATACTAAATAGTTATATAAATAGTAGATAAGAATATAATTTACAAAAATTATTGAGTTATTATCTTGTTTCCTACGACAATATTAAACCCAGATAGTATTAAATGATTAATTAATAACCCTATTCAATGTGATAATTCACATAGTATGTTTTTTATAAATTTATATCTATATATAGATGAGAATAATTTACATCTCTAATAGGTAATATCATTAATGAAGGAATCAAAAGATCATGTTTTAAAGAGAGACTGAGAAATATAAAAATAAAAATTCAATGAAAAATGATATGAAATGATGAAGACTAGTTGGATTTCACAATAAAGAGGATTTTCACTTTGATATTTATTGATTTTACTAAGGGATTCCATGAAAATGGGTAGCATAACCTCATTATGAAGTCATGTCGCATCTTTGGACTATATTTAAAAAGAGGGATTAAATTTTCCCATAGTCGGTTACTTATGTTTATAGTTTTAAAAGAGACAGAAGTTCTATAATAAGTGGTACAATAATGGAATTTAGGTGTTGAAATTTTTTAACAAGTGGTTTAAAAGAGTTGATAAAGGGGGAGATATTGTACTATAAATCACTTATAATAATGTGGTTAAATATTTCTACATCACAAGGTGGGTATGTCAGAGAGGGTGATTCTGCTAGAATTTAGGGAATTTTATATATAGTTATAGTGAAAATATTTATTGATTATTGTTAAATTATTTTGGTGATTTTTAAAACCATAAGTAATATCTTTTGATGCATTTGATTTTACATAATGGTTAATAGTTTCAACCATTGATCAACTATTTTGATGATATAATAATGCAAATTATAATGATACAAAGAGAAATGTGAACATTAGAGAGCATGGTCAAGAGGAAAAAATATTCAGATATATTCATAAAGACGCACTATATTAGTACATGAAGTTTCGTGGGGGTATAAAAAGAAGTAACCAAAGTAATTATAGAGTTCTTTGAAATGGAAAGGTGAAATTGAATACTCTAGAAGAGTTTAAATAGATTTAATATATTTAAGAACAATGAAGAATAATTGATTTTTATTATATGTATTTGATGGTTTATATAGATTTTATCCATGTTAAATATGAATTATTTAGACATTAATGGAAATGGAATATTAATTATAGCATATTTATCAATTGGTTGAACCAAATGTAAATAATTCCCAATTCATGAATATTAATTTTAGTGAAGATTGAAAGATAATTTAATGGTTTATAAAAAAAATGTTGTTGAAAATAGGATACACCATAAATAATTACACTAAAGCGTTGAAGGTATGATGAGGTGTATTGTTGTAGATACTAGTCAGTAAGGTTAATTAAAACACATCAAGGTTGATATTAATATATAATGGATCAATATATTACATAATGATTATAAGAAATGTTTTATCATGACTTCACTTAACAATATAGTTTAAATGACATGTTGTTTTAGGAAAACATTGTTATAAAGAATAAAAAACTATAAACAACATTCTTTCTATTAGCCATAATGATGTTGCTATTATACTATGGATTCATTTGGTGTTTTTAGGAAAAATATTTTAATATTCTCAAGTGAATATCAACATATTGTGGTGAATAAATAAGATGAATTTTTATACGAAGTAAATGATGAGATTTTTTGAATATGGTTAGGTGAAACCCATGATTTTTCAGGAATGTTTGATTAAAGATCAACAAACCATGGTAGAAACCCACATTCCATTTATTTGATGATATTTTAATGATTTTTAGATTTTAATATCATTAAAAACTAGAATATTTTTTTTTGAATTATGGGATATATATTTTAATGTATCTTGATCCTTTAATTGAATAATTAATAGGCTTGTCTTATGGATCAAACAGTGACTATCCAAAACTTAAGATTGAATAACATAAATTGAAGTTAAATATAGAGATGAAAAATATCTCTATATATTATAGAGAAAACTATTTTGGAGGTAGATAGTGAGAGGAAAAAGAGAGGGGCATTAAATTGAATTATAGAATACTTTGACATACCTAGTTCAACAGAGGAGAGGTTCATCAACATAGAGTATTATAGATACATACAACATATTTAAGAGTAAAGATAGATCATGATATAAATATGAACCAAATAAGAATAATGAAATGATAAATGTCACAATATCAGGGAATGTGTAGATAAAAATTATGTTTTAGTAAAGGCTATTGTGTTGTGGTTTTGTGCACTCCAGTGCATGCATTGTGTAATTATGAATTACTCAATATTATTTAATATATTTTAAATTAAATAATTTAATAGATAATTGATAATAATATCAATGAGTTTTAACATTCATATTAATCATTTAAACATTAAAATTTTATGAAAATACTGATTTACATGTTATAAAAAAATATTAATGTTTGGAACATCTATTAAACATTTGAGTTATATAAAAACATTTATGAAATATCTAGAAATCCAATGTGTGTCCTTAGAGGCCTATATAATGTTTTTTATGAAATTTGAAATGTGATATATGAATTTGTGTATGATAATAAATCCTTAATACATAAATCAGTATCTCAAATATTCTCTCATACCTATAAAACTATATTTTTAATTGGTCATGGATTGAAGTGGAATCCTACCAATGCAACATGTAATTCATTACACTTGTGGGTTATCATTTAAGGAAGCATTATTTTTATTGGTTATAAGGAATCTTTATCATGTTCTTGTGTAAAATCCTACATTAATAATGTTTTAATAGAAATCTATTTTTTCAATTATGATTTACTAATTTCAGATGAATGATTGGATCATTATGAAATGATTTTTTGTGGATAATTTATCTTTTATTTATACATTTTTTACCATTAAAATATAATTGATGTTTACAAATAAATTCCATTTCATTTAGATTCATGTCTTTATATGTGAACAACTTGGAATAATAAGTTTTCACTGAACCATAATGTGCTTATTTAAAAATAGTCATAGTTTATATTAATTTTAATAATAACAAAAAATATCTAAATAAAATGGTCATAGTTTATATTCATAGAAGTTGACCCGCATAGGAATTGTACAAGCTTACCCACAAAGGATTCGTTGAAGTTTACCCACACATGATTTTTATATGGTCTTCATATACAGCCAGCCACAGGGTTCCCTAAACCCAGTACTCTCAAGTTTCATAGAGACTGCTCCTCGAGTCATCAGTCATACCTCAACCACCACTAAGCTCCAAAGAGGTGTAACCCAAAGGGCCTACATGCCATAAGGGACCCAACGTGATAGAAGACACGTCAATTGGACTCCCGGTCTGAAAGTTATTATCATTTTAGTGTCGAGGGACCAGTTGGATTCGGGATCGATCCACCCCGTCTATACTCCAAATTTCTTCAAAACTAAATTAATGTATACCAAAAGGATTGTCTCGGTCCAAGGATCCAAGCACTATAGACGGATTGTCAAACAGATGTTTGGTTCTCAATATATGGCCCTTTAAGTGTTTCTGGGTCCGGTTGGGCTTGGGTCCGGTCCAACCCAGTCAGACCGACCCGACCCGGGCTAGGCTATGGTGGGTTTGGCCTGAAAAGGTGTGGCCCAAACCACAAGGGGGTGTATCCTACCCACAAGGGGGCAGGGCCTGACCGTGTGAGGAGTGGCCCGCGGCTGGGTGGAGTGGTCCATTATGGAGGGGCCCGCCCTAGCCGCCACTCAGGGGAGTGACCCTTGGTTTTCCCTGAATGGTCGCAAGGGTCGTTCGGTCTTCTCCATAGTGGTGGTGCCACGTGATGGTTCCAGGTGTCATGAAGAACCCACTAGAGTGGGTCCTCCCACCCGTTGTGTCAGCCGCATCCTTCGGTTTGTCGCGGCTAAGGAGTCGTAGCCCGCATCCTCCAGCAGTGTGCTGGTCATGTCACCCTCCTCTTCTGCCATTGGCTGGTGTGATGACTGCCTCCTATGACCGCCACGGCTGACGAGACACAACTGGTTCCTCCGGCGGTGCGAGTGTTCCACCTCCTCCCTCGCAGTCAGCTAGTGTCGGCAGCCGCCTTGGTCTCCGCTAGCACCGATCGCCAGTACTTCCACGTCGACGGCCTTCCGTGGGTCACCAGGTGAGCTCTTGTGGCCAGTTATTCCTTCCGAAGACATCATTAAATTTCATAGGACATCACCATCACTTCTATCCCATCAAAATTGGGTTCCATCCTTCTCAAAGAATCGCCCACAAAGAACGTAAAAATTAACCAAGATAGCAGAGGGACCGAGCCTTGTTTGTTTAGCCCGCACCCTCCACATTAGCTTGATACCAATAGGTTTAAGATATTTAATCATCCATACATGATATTAAACAATTTAAAATCCCTTCCTTGAATCATTTTAGAGTGCTCACAGTTGAAGATGATGGGTTGATGTATATCGTTCCGCAACAAGATTCAATGGTTGCTCAAACGTCGATCCTCCATTCTTTTCTTGGTGGATTTTTTCTTTAAAAGGCTCTCCAAAGGCTCTTCAAAGTTCTCTCCTCCCAATTCAAATATTTTCCAATGAATGAACAAGAGGAAGTATAGAAGCCTTACTCATTCACTTGTCATTAATGAGACTTCATTAAATAGTGGTTTTCATGGTTATACACATTGTGTAACCTGGAATTTAATTCCCAGTACTAAATTCCTAACCACACTCGTGTGGTCCACACCTCTAATGAATTAAAAAGGATGAAAAGAGTTTAATAAAAATATAACATTTTTTTAAATTAATACTCCATGAAAACCAGCAAAACCAGATCTTAACCTTGACTTATTTCGGTCTAAGTGAAGGTTTCTTTAAGAGAATCTCGGCATTGTGTGTTCAGCGGTTCCCTCGTATTTCAATTCCAATCATCGGTTTAAAAATTAGGAATTCCCACTTTGTACGTTTACTGAATGTACCTTAAAGAATGTTGGTAAATTCATTCCAATCACATCGGGCCTCGTAATCACACGCCATCAATTTTCACAATCTCATAGTAATCCTAAATAAAATTAATTAAAAAATACATATAAAAATCTAGGTCTTTACATTCTCACCACCTCAGGTATTTTCATCCCTGAAAACCACAACACAAACTAGGGAAACACGTGGGGGTACTGAGCACGTATCTGAGTCTCTCAGTCCTATGTGCTCTCCTAGAGGTTCTCATGCTACCAGCAAACGCGCACCAATGGTATTGATCATCCATGAAGGACCTGCTCCTATTGATTCTCAATCTCTATTGGAACCTACGTAAATGTATCCCTAGTCAATGGTGTGTAATGGATCATGTGTGTACCTCCTCAGCTGAAATATGTGAAAAGCACCATGAACCCAGTGCATCTGAGGGGGAAGAGCTAGGTATACGCCACCTTGACAACTCTGCTGAGGAGCTGAAAGGGTTTGATGAACCTCCGTGATAACTTGCCGCCCCGACCAAATCTCCACAAACGTAAATGAGGTGAGACCCATATAAAGACATGGTCTCCCTCCTCGAACTCCAAAGGTCTCTGTATCCAATCAGCATAAGCCTTTTCCCTGCTCTATGCAGTCTTCATCTGCTCCTGGATGATCTGCACCTTCTTCGTGATAGCCCGTACCATCTCTGGACCCACAAGTGCTAACTACCCTAGGTCTGTCCAGCATATAGGTGATTTGAAAGGTCAAATGTACAAAGGCTCTAATGATTCCATAGTAATGGTGGAGTGAAATATTGTTGTACACGAACTCAAACAAGGTAAAGTGTCCACACCAACTATGGACAATGTCTAAGATGCAAGCTTGAAGCATATCCCTGATGGTCTATATGGTTCCCTCTATCTGACCATCCGTCGGAGGATCAAAGGTGGTGCTCAAATGTAGTTGAGTCCCGAACACCTCCTATAATCCCTTCCACAAACGGGAAGTAAAATATGTGTCATGATCAGAGTCAATCATCAAAGGAACTCCATGAATATTTACAACCTCTTGTACGTAGAGGCTTCCCAATCCCTCTAACGATCCCTACTCTCAGATAGGTAGGAAGTGGGACGACTTGGTGAGTCGGTCAACGATCACCCTGATGGAATCATGTCCCTTGGATGTACGTAGAAGTCCTGTCATAATGTCCATGGTAATACTATCTCTCATCTACTCTGGCACCTATAGTGGTTGCGCTAAGCCTACTAGAACCTGATGCATGGTCTTCCCTTGCTGAAAAGTGAGGCATCATAAGAGAAACTCTGGAATTGCATTCTTCATTCATAGAAACCAGTGCTGACGCCGGAGGTTCTGGTAAATATTCACAGATATAGGATGTACCGCCTGAGGGGATGTATGAAACTCCTTCAACACCTCCTACCGTAGCACCACTGGTACCATGGTGAATCCTATGAAGAGGATGAAGTGCTCCCTACCTTTAGAAAATCCATCAGGTTCATGTCCTGTGGATATCTGATCACATCGGGCCTCTCAGTAAATGTCCCCAAGTTGAGCCTTCCAAACTCACTGAAGAAGTGGGGGAGTGGTAGTCATAGAATGGGGGTAAGCTGCTCCATCTCTATCCACAACAGATATCTCCATCGCGGCTAGCTTCTCAGTCGCCTCACTCAGAAACTGTAGACCAGACCTCCTACTGAGTGAATCTACAACACCATTCCCCTTCCCATGAGTATAGAGTATCTCAATGTCAGACCCCTGGAGGAACTGTAGCCATCACCACTGTCTCAGGTTCAGGTCCTTTTGAGAGAAGATATACCTGAGAATCTTGTGATCATAGTAGATTGTAAAATTTTCAGCCATCAAGTAATGATGCCACATCTTCAATGTTAAGACCATTGTTACAGACTCTAGGTCATGGGTAGCATAGTTCTTCTCATGTTGTCTCTACTTTTTTGAACCATAAGTGATCACTGCTCTCTCCTGCATTAGGACACACCCAAGTCCGGTCCCTGATGCGTCAAAGTGGACTACAAACCCAACAACCTCTTCTAGTAGCCTCTAGATGGGGGCACTCGTCATTATCTTCCTCAGCTCTTGAAAAATCTGTTGGCATCCCTCCATCAATATGAAGGGTTGTCCCTTCTTTATCGATGCTGACAAGGGTGCTGCAACTTTGGAAAAGTTAGGAACTACTCTTCGGTAGTATCCAGCCATCCCAAGGAAACTATGCACCTCGGCCACACTCCTAGGTGGCACCCAAGATAGAACAACCTTTATCTTCACCGGATTCACTGAAAATATAGCCTCCGAGATAACGTCTCCGAAAAAGTGAACCTCTCATATCCATTATTGGCACTTCGAGAGATTACCAACAAGCCGATGCTCTTGAGGTATATCTAGAACTATCTGTAGATGATAGGCATACTTCTCCTCTAACAATGAGTATATAAATATTTCATCGATGAAGACCACCACAAATCGATGGAGGTGTGGATAAAAGATCATGTTCAGGAGTTCCATGAAAACTGCTGGGGAATTGGTCACACCGAATAGAATAACCATGAACTCATAGTGGCCATACCGACATCTGATGTTTTCCTTATACACATTATGATCTCATACTCTGAGCTGATGTCATCCAGATCTTAGGTGTATCTTCGAAAACCAACGAGCTCCCTTCAGTTGATCGAAAAGATCATCAATACTTAGAAGTGGATACTTGTTCTTCACGGTCACCTAGTTTTGGCACTGATAGTCCACACAGAATCTCAAACTCCCATCTTCCTTCTTGGAGAACAAAATCAGGGATGCCCATGGGGAAACACTGGGCCTTATGAACCCTTTCCTCTATAAGTCCTCTAACTATACCCACAACTCACGAAGCTCCACAGGAGCCATCCGATATGCTGGTGTAGATATCGGTTTCGTACTGAGGTACAGTTCTATGGAATTTTCTACCTCTCTGTGTGGAGGTAGTCCCAGAACATCATCACGAAAGACTTCGGCATACTGTTCCTCCACTACAAGATAACTCTGACTCCTCACATAAACTGCTCTAAGGTTAAGGCTAGACAACTGATGAGTGATCGGTTGCACCCTCTTTTGGGTAAGTCCATCCTATGCTGCAAAGGTTCCCTTTCCCTGGTGAAGGAAAACCCGGTCTCATCCTCACAGACACACCGCACTTTGAACCTAATACAGTCAATCTGATCATGGATTGTGGATAACCAGTCCATAACAAAGATGATGTTGTAAGGCCTCGACGTCGCTACTAGAAGATCCCAGCCAAAGCTCACACCTCCTAGAATAAGTTCACACTACCAGAACTAGTGTGTAATCATCAAATTCTCTCCTGCAGGAGTTTCTAGATGTAAGGATCGTGTCAAAGACTCCAATGGAATCTCTGAGCTCCGAACGAGGGTTGTGGAAATAAAATAATGACTGGAACTTATGTCTATAAGCACTGTAGCTTAGGGGGAGTAGACACAAATCATAACTCTAATCATATCTGGAGTATTGTGGTCATAGGACTCAACTGCCTACAGATGAACTCATCTTATCCACCTGCTCCCTATGGTCGGGGTGGACAACTTGGAGGTGGTGGTGGTAGAATCTTGAATCACCACCCACTGTCTACTACACGGCCAGCTCCTCTACCACATCCTCCTGTTTCATGCAGACCTCCCCGATCGAACCTCTTCCCCTGCCTCGATTGTCTTCTGATAGTCTGCTGGTCATCCGTATGGAGGGTCAGGTAGTCGTGAGCCACGTGACCCTGCCCACCACATGAGTATCACTACGTGCACCTCATCTGTCCTGCTCTATCACGTGAGCCCTGTACCACTGACCCTGTATCCTGGAGTCATCCACCTGAAGGTCTTGTTACCTTGAACCATTGTGTCATCTACCTACTACAAGCTATATATGACTCTGATATATGTCATCTGGTGGTGGGTCTCGCTGATGGTGACTACTCATCAAAGAATCTCTCCCCCAAGAGTGCTCACTCTAACTCCCCAGCCTGTTTCAGTATGCTGAGAGATATCATTGAAGCTCTGATCTACCATCAAAGACCCTGCTCAAAGGTCAATGCCCTGAAGAAAGTTTCCTATACCATGTTGATGGAGTAATGTGAGAGATTAGGGAACCTCGTTGAGTACTGGACCACGGTCATGTTACCCTGTTGCAAGTGTAAGAGCTCCTATATACGCACAGAGCGTAAGGTTGCTGGGACGAAATCTCCCCTGAAAAGGCTCTCAAAGTCTACTAAGAAGAGGGTCACCACATCCTGTATCTAGACCATCAAGATCTACCACATCCCTACTGATTCTTGAAAAAGATTGGCTGCTCGGATCACCATAAGGTCAGCTGGTGTCCCAACCAAGCGGAAAACTCTGGCTACAGCCTCCAGCCAGTCCTCAGCCGCCTATGGATCCATCACACCTCGGAACCTTGAATTTCTCTAGTGATGGAACTTGTGAAATGTGCTCAATAGGTGTGAACTATCTACTGTTGTGGCTGGTGGCAATAGCTTCCCAACGGGTAGTGGTTCCACTGGTGTGCCACCCGATGGTACATCTGCTGTAAGAGGGCCCTGCCCCAAAGCCACATCACTAGGTGGGCCATCATCACAAACTCTACCAAGAACCTTGGATGGGTTTCTATGTGGGGGAATACAGAAAGAAAATAGATTTCCCATGATCAATAAGTTATACCTGGTGAGCTAACTCAAAATAGATCACAAAGAAAAACTTTTCAAAACACACACAATTAGTGTTTTCATGAACTGAGTCGGAAATCAGGAGTCAGAGTCCTGGTGTATGGATACATCGGTCGCCGCACCAACACTGGATTCCCAAAACTAAAAACCACACTCATAACACTTAACAATATTACTACATTTAAAATATCTGAGTCCTAGTTTTTCAGTATAACCAACTCCTCTAATACCACTTTGTCATGACCCGTCCCCCGAGGCTCGTGTCGTGACTACCCCAAGCCCGCCTCCCATGGGCCACGGGCTGGAAACTAGCACTAGAAAGGAATATCCCTATAAATGGGAAGCCATTTCCTTTAAACCTACAAGCAAATAGTCTAAGCACACTATAGGATACCATAAGGAAGTAACAATAAAGAAAAAGAGTGATTAATTTAAATAAAGTGGCCATAATACAAGACCAACTGAAAAGTAAAAATAAAATTGAAAGACTGCTTCTGTGATCATCCGCAAAGGAACCTACCTGAAGGGTCGGTACAACTCACGATTAGTTTTCTATATAGCACGTCACATCAAATAGTCCACCTCTAAGCACCCTCCAGTCCTGGATCCCACAGCCTCAATCAACACTGTCTATTGTCAGCATAAGACACAGTAAGGTGTGGGTGTAGCCTGTGCAGGGGTGAGTATAACAATACTTAGTAGGGACACGGACACCCCAAAAGTCTCATAGAATCCACAAAGGCTAAACCACAAAGCATGACCACAAACCTCAAATCATTAAGCAACCATCAAACCTACTTTTTTATATTCCCATACATATACCTATGTTATCAAATATACTCATATCATTCATGAGGAAACAAAAGGCTCCAACCTTTTAGACATTTGTACAACTATTCCACGATGGAAGGAACACCGTGAAGGTAACACCACATGGGTAAGTACCAAAAATGTAAAACCATGAAGAAAAGTACCACAAAATTAATGATTCATCTCACACCAGGTATAACTTAAGTGTAGAAATACAGATGATTAGACGTATCGCTAGATCATCTTACTTCATCGAGAAGCTCTACTGTTGACCCACACATGATTCATATAAGTTGACCCACACAAGATTCATAGAAGTTGACCCACATTGGATTCGTAGAAGCATAGACACAATTGATTCATTGATGTTTACCCACACAAGATTTGTATAAGTTCTTCACGTACATCTAGTCATAGGGTTCCCCACACCCGGTGTGCTTAAATTCCATAGAAAATGTTCCTCGAGTCATCAGTTATATCTCAACTTCCACTAATCTCTAAAAAGGTGTAAACCAAAGGACCACCATGTTGTAAGGGTCCTAACACGATAAACGGCATGTCAATCGAACACCTGGTCTTAACGTTATTAGTATTTTAGTGTCGTGGGCTGGGTTGGATTCGGTTTCGATCCATCCCGGACATACTCCAACTTTTTCCAAAACTCATGTGGAGTATACCAAAAGGATCATCTCGATCCAAGGATCCCATAAACATAGAAAGTTCATCCAATGGACATCTGGTTCTAATGATATGGCCCTTTAAGTGTTTCTGGGTCCAGTTGGGTCCGGGTCCGGTCCGACCCCGTCCGACCGACCCCACCTAGCTGGTCTGGGCCGCGGCGGGCTTGGCCCACTAGGTCATTATCCGGCCCAACCCACAGGGGCCATGGCCCGTTGGGTGCGCGGCTCGCTAGTCATGCGCCCCGGCCACGTGAGGTGCAGTCCGAGACTCAGTGGCCAGCTATGGTGGGGCCCGCCCTAGTTGTCCCCTAGGGGAGTGACCCCCGGTTTTCCCCAAACGGCCACGAGGTCCATTTGATCTCTTCCATATCGATGGCGCCATGCGATCGGCCGGCCGCCGTCTCCAGCAGTGCACAACGGTGCCCCGTTCTGCCACCCGCAGCTCGTATCCTTCGGTGGTTCGCTTGTCACGCCACTCACCACTTTCGTGGCCGGATGGTGTGTTGGTCGACTCCTCCAACCGCCGCAGCTGATGATCTGCAGCCAGTTCCTCCGGTGGCATGGGTACACCACCTCCTCCCTCGTGTCGGCAGATGACGCCCGCCGCGTTGGTCCCTGCCGGCACCAGTCTCTAGTAACACCACACTGGTAGCCATCTGTGGGTCACTAGGTGAGCTTCCTTCACTTGATTTTCCATTTGAGGGCATCATTTAACTTCCTGGGACATCACCATCACTTCTATTCCATCAAAACTGGGTTCCTTCCATCTCGGAGAATCTCTCGTGAAGAACACAGAAATTAATCAAGATAGTGGAGGGACCATGCATTGTTCATTTGGCTTGTGCCCTCCACATTATCTTGATACCAATAGGTTGAAAAGATTGAATCATCTCTACTTGAAATTAAACAAGTTCAAATCCCTACCTCGAGTCGTTTTAGATCACTCACAGTTCAAGATGACGGGTCAGCGTTCGTCGTTCTGCAACAAGTTTCAATGGTTACTCAAACGTCGATCCTCCCTTCTTTTCTTGGTAGATTTGTTCTTTAAAAGTTCTCCAAAGGCCCTCTAAATATATATCCTCCCAATTCAATTCTTTTCCAACAAATGACCAACAGGAAAGAGAGAATCCTTACACATTAACTTAGGTTAATGGTTTTCTTAACTTGTCATTATTGAGACTTCATTAAATGGTGGGTATCATGGTAACACACTTTGTGTAACCGGGCATTTAATTCCTAGTATTATATGTCTGACCACCCTTGTGTGGTCCCCACCTCCAATTAATTAAAAATAATGGAAGGAGTTTAATAAAAATAAAACATTTTTTTTTATTTTAATCCTCCACAAAAACCTGCAAAACCAGATCTTCCCCTCAACTTACTACAGTCGAAGTGAAGGCTCCTTTTAGTGAATCTCGGCATTGCGAGTTCAACGGTGTCCTCAGATTTCAATTCCGTGCACCGGTTCAAAAGTTAGGAATTCCATCTTAGTATGTTTATTGAACGTACCTTAAAGAAAGTTCAAAAGTTCATTCCGGGAAAACTGGGTCTCAGAATCACACGCTGTCAATTTTCAAAAACTCATAATAATCCTAAATAAAATTAATAAATAATTAAAATACATGGAAAAATCTGGGTATTTACATCTTTATAACCATTACTGGCTGATTAATCATTTTTTGTAACACCTTTTATCTCATGTCAAGGATTAGAATTGGTTTTCATCATAGGAATGTTGTGTACTTCTGTTGGTTCTAGAATTTATTTCCTTATAATAAAAACATTAAAGATTACATATACATTAGAGAGGTTTAGTGACATAGACCACTAATATAAAACACCTATTATATGATATATAATCTATAAAGTAATAATATACCTATAGGTTGGATTATATTTATTATCAATAGGTTTGACTACATTTTATGGTGATACCTTAAAGAAGACATGGTCTCTAACTTTAAATACCATGTCCTTTATTTGATTATTATAATAATTTTTTAACATCTCTATGATATGTTGTTGTGTTTCTTAATACCTTTTTAATAATTTTTTGACTCAGTAACCTCCTTTAAATGGATTTATCCTGGTATATTAGAGAATACCATTTTTTTCCCATAAAAATTTGGTATCATTTTTATACTGGAGTGAAAAAAAATTATTTAAATTTCAAAAAATGTTGATGTTGACCCCAATTTCCTTGGAAATAATGTGATCCTAAAATCAATATGTTCTATGGATCATAAATAGTCTTTTGAGACTGACCTTCTACTGGAGGATGGTAAATTGTGTTTTTTGTCCCTTAAATGATGATATGTTTTATTTTTTAGCAATAATAAACTATGCCAATATGTGTAGACATGAGAGTATTGGATTAATTTTGAAGTACCATATCAAGGATTTCTATATTTAGAGGGTGATATGATTCCATTAATCATGTTTAATTTAATATATTCATCTATTAAAGACATAAAAAAAATCAATTAGTATAAAATTGATTTTATATAATTAATATGGAAAATAATATTATGTTGAATCCATTACTTTTTGGGGTACACTATATAAAATGAAAAAGAAATATAGTGAGTTTTAATATAGTGAAATGTAGGTAAATGTAACATGCCAATATTTTATGAAGTATTTCAATTTAAATAAATTTAATTTCTCTGACAACTTTCTTAACGTGCAACACTGAGTTCAAATGAATCGTGATATACTATTAAAGAATTTTTATTTAATAGGGTATTATCACCAAGCCATTGGATTGGTGATTAATAATAGGAATAACTAAATTATGAATACAATCATTTTTTACACATGTATAAAATTAATTCCTTTATTATAAAATGGTTAGATATGAAAATGAATGAATTTTAAAGTAAAATAAATGCTTCTCTAAATATGGGTTTTATTCACATAATATGATTTTATATAAATAAAGTAAATTAATCTATATTAATGATTAATTTTTATAAAATTTAAATATTATATATTTAATTAAATATGTTAATATTCATATAATGGTTTTTACAATGAAGGTAATAATAATTAATCAATTATGCTTCAAAATGCATTTGTCTAAAAAATAGTTTTCATAGAGTTTTACATCCTTATTTTAAAATGAATTTCTAACGTTTAAATAAATTTAATATTTTAAATTGTATTAAATATTTTAATCAAAATAATAAATATAATTTAATATTTCTAACTTATGTTTGGTCATCAAGACTAGTAATCATAGTAAAGATTTTCCACCTCATTAAAAGAGGTAAAACTAGGATAAAACCATGTTGTAAAGCTTTAAAATCATTCTAAAACTTGTCTTTATATTATTGGATGATTGGTGTTTGACTAAATATATGTTTTAGTAGTAAAATAATTTTTATTAAAATATTATTTTTAAATTGTTAACCCAAAACTGAATTTTTTGAAGGTATGTTATATTTTATTAAAATTCAAAAATAGTTTTGAGAATTTGAATTTAATGGCATGGTTATAAGATTCCAATTTATTTTTTATTCATAAAAAAGTATTAAAATGTTAATTTTTTATATTGTACCCAAAAAACATTTAGACGTACTTTTTAATTATTTCAATGTTAAATATTTTTTACACTTAAATCTAGTATTTTTATAAAAACAATTTCACATGAATTCTATGTTCCTATAATAAAATTAATTTATATCAACAACGGAAATTAAATATGATATGATGTATATAAAATTTATAATCATCATGTAAAAATATTATTAGTGTAGCCCCTTTATTAATTTACATATAATTATATTATCATAGTAATAAGACAAGTTATCACGATTAAGGTTAGAATACTTTTTAAATGGTTTAACTAGAAAATGAGGCTTCAAATGTATCCATCACATGCCCAAATGTGATTGGTTGTGTTTATTTCAACCCTATATAATATTTTATTCTAATTTAGGTATCTTTGGTGAATCTTTACTTGAATATGATATAAATATATATATATATATATATATATTATTTATTCCTTTAAGTAATTCCAAGTGTGCCCTTTCCCACACTTTTTAAATGGAACATTATATTATTCACTATTCACAAAGTTTTATCATTCTATATTGGACAATACCTTGAATAATTCCAACAAATATTCTTTAAAAACATTAAAGATCTTATTTTCTTTCCAAAAGATCAATCATTAAATGATTAAGGTGTAATCTAAAGGATATTTCTCAATAAAGAGGTATAACTCTTAACGGAGTACTTTCAATTTTATTTTTTCTTTTACCACATATAAATATATTATATCCACTATAAAATAATTAATTAAATATATTCAATAATCATAATTATTCTTATGATAATTTGACAACCATTATTCACCAATATTCAATCAAACAGTAAATGAAAGTATTTCTCATGCTTATGTGTAGACTATCACCTCCATGAAGCGATATGTTTTTTTATCACTTCAAATTAATGGTTTTAATTATGAATTTAATAAATATATATGATATTTATGATATTATTATGGTTTTTAAAGGTAATTATTTTTTTATTTCTTTCAAAAAAAAGAAAAAATCCATCATCCGTACATATAGACTACTGTCTCCATGAAGTGATATAATTAAATTTTCCTTATCTATTTATAAAAAAGTTTATAAAAATGTATAAAATTATTAAATATGAAATTAATTACATGAATAAAATTATATATATGATGGAAATACTATCAAATTATATAGATCATTGAACCAGATCATGCATGAAAAATGACGTATTTGTCACCTCGAATAGGTAATTTAATAAATAATTATCAATAAAATAGTCATTATATGTTATAATAAAATAATATATGGTGTTATATTTTTTATGGTTTTGGAATATATTTATAAAAATATATTTTATGATACAATAGATTTTTATACGTACAAATTAAGGTGATACTTAAGGTAAGGGATTTGCATTTTAATCAAATTTTAATCATGATTATTTATGCTTGAATTTATATAGAAGAAATTATATGATCTTTATCTAATAAATTACTTTAATTTTCTTATTATCTATTTATTTATTTAATTTTTATTTTTTAGTAAAAATTTCCTCTCTTTGGTATTAAAAATGGAACAGAAAATCCTTATAAGAAAAGCAAGACTTATTTCTCCCCTTTCGGTTGGAAACCCATTAAATTCCTTATCCCTATTTTTGAAAATGAATTTAATAAATTTTATAAATAAAATAAAAATATTTTTTAAAATTCATTTTAACAATTTTTTATGTTTTTCCAAAAGGTTGTAAAATAATATTTTTGTAATTTTCTGAGTGAGAAACATTTTACTGAAGGTGTGAACATAATATTTTTATAATGATTACGATATAAATGGAACTTCCCACTATCATGTCTACTCAATTACTTGAATATCCTTTAAAATTATGCATGATTATTTAAAAAAACGTTTTCTACAATTTTTGTATGTTTTTAGATTTTAAATAATTGCTTTGAAAATTAAAAGGGTATTTTTCTCAAAAAAATATTCCAATGATATTTTAAAGAAATTTTACAATATGAAAATATCCTTTGATGTTACATATGATTTACTTGGTATATAATCCAGTGATATAATCCTTATTTATTTTCTATATGGTTTATTTTTAATATGGTGACATTTTTTTGAAACTTGTTCATTTACTATTGGTTTCAATCCCATTTTAATCCGGAAATTTATATTTGAATTCACACTATGATTATTATATATTTATGTTTACACTATTATTTTTTGTCTTAGTCAGTGGTTGGAACAAGAATGAATCATCATGAAATCTAATGTGATAGAAAATGAAATTATTATCCATCTAAGAAACCAAAATCTATATGATCTAGAATACAAAAAAAAAATCTATGATCATAAAATTTTCTTAGGCCATAAATTATATTGATATTACCAACAATATAATGCGGGTATAATTTATTATAGTGTCTTCCATGAGGAAACAAAAACCTTCTTTTGGTCGGTCTTTTATTCCACTAGTGGTAGATTTATAGGTCAATACAACTGATAAAATATTTTATTACACCTATTTCTCATTACATTAAAACATTTCCCAAGCCATAAATTATTATGATATAGAAGTAGCTCAATATGGGAATATTATAAAAAATAAGAGGCAAGAAGAATAAAATTACTCCTTATAATGGATTAATTTTAAGATGATATTTTGTAGTAAGAACTCTCCTAGTATTCTATGTACAACATGGATAAGGAATTACATGATGTTAAGAGAATGATAATGTATCCACTAGTACCTATAAACTAAATTTTACAAAACTTTCATGGTATGATTCTCAGTTAATCATAATCCTTGGAAGAAAAATTGATCAATTATTATGTTGCTTAAAAACAATTATCTAAAATACATAATCTATAAAATACTTTTGTATCTATGATGATATCATCTTATTTTCCCTCAATGTAGAAATTGAAATTGGATATTACAATCATTCCAATGGTTTTGATATGGAATCAATGATGGGGTCTCATGAAAACTTGGATAAATAACATGGTGGATACAAATTTCTATCACCTAAATTCTAGAAATATTAGAAGAATCATTAATAGAGTTTCTTGAATGGAAGATGTGTTTTCTTTAAATTTGGAAGGGTTAGTCATAGAAACATAGAATATGAAAAGGTGATGAATAGTCTAGTCAATAAAATGGATTAAAGAAATTTGTAAGATGATGCACCACCCACAATTCAATTATTCAAATGAATGGAGTGTGGGAATTACATCAATGAGTGAATAAATTATAAGGATTATGATGATGATTCATTTCAACAACCTATTAATACCAAATAAAAATTGAAATATCATGTGATCGTGACTGAAAAAGGCATTCATGATAATTACATGGTGATAGGTACACTTAACATTTACTCTAGAACAAGTAATGTATTATTTGATTCTAGATCTACCCACTATTTTTTATATAAGAAATTTTATAATTTTATCACAATACAACCACAATGATTATATGTTAAATTAGAGGTAAAAAATTATTATGGTATGATGATCAAATCTCACGTTTATTGTTCCTCTCAGATTGAAGATTGTATGAATGTAATTTTTACAAATCAATTGATTCTCCCTCTAGTTGAATTTGATGTGATTCAAGGAATTAATTATATTTAATTATATTGATTCCATATCAATTTTTTAGGAAGGGAGGTCATATTTCATTTTCTGAATAAACCTATGATCATTTATCAGTGTAATAAGGAAGATAAACTTATAAAAGAAAGTACTTCTATTTTATGGGGATTAATTACTATCCATAAATGCTATTTATCTCATATGGTTTAGGATAAACTAAGCATTGGTTATATTAAGATTTTATAGGAGTTTGTTGATTTCATTCTACAACAGTATCCAAGTATTCCTTTAAATTTTGAATGTGACATCTCAATAGAACTCAAACCTTCTGTTGTACCAAGTTCAAAGACTCCTTATAGAATGACCCAATTTGAGATTCATTAATTAAAGAAAAAATCTAGGAGTATCTTGATAAATTATTGAAATTCCTAAGTACATAAAAATGGTGGGAACCTATTGTTTTTGTTAGTAATAAAGATGGGTCAATGTGCCTTTTCATTGATTATAAGAAACATAACAACATCACTATAAAAAATAATTATATGTTACCTCATATAAATGATTTATTTTATCAATTAATAGGATCTAATTACTTTTCCAAGATTAACCTTCCTTTTAGATATCCTATATCGAGGGTTTTGAAGAAGGATAAGCCCAAGACAAACTTCTATATGAGGTAAGGGCATTATGAATTAATTACGATCCCATTTATAATTATTAAGGTCCTTATTATCTTTATGTAGTTAATGAATACTATCATTATAGACTACCTTGATAAGTTTTTGTAGTCTTTATAGATGATATTATTATATATATTCAAAGATTAATGAAGATAATAATGAACATTTGAGGATTTTTTTAAGACATTGAGGTAGGAGAATTTGTATTCTAAATTTACCAAATGTGAATTTTAGATAATCAAAATTTCATTATTGGGTCATATAATCTCATGTTAGGTTATATAAGTGGATATTTGAAGACATAAGTTATTGAAAAATTTCTTAAAAAACCTTGATAATAGAGATCTATAGTTTTATTGGGTTAGATAGATAATACTGATTCATTGTGATATATTTTTCATGACTATATAATCCACTCACCGTGTTGACTTATAAGGGATTTATGTTTTTATGGATAAATGAATGTGAATAGAATTTCAAGGATCTAAAGTAAAGGTTGGTAACAGAAACCATTCTTTGACTTCTATATTGTGGAGAAGGGTTTGTGGTATTTAATGATGTTTCAAATAAGGGACTAGGAATATTCCTAATACCTAATGATATGGTGATAGAATATGCTTCACATTAATTGAAAATACATTATGAAAATTACCTAACTCATTATTTGGTGCTAATAGCTATAAGTTTTACATTAAATATATGAAGGATTTATATTTATGGTGAATGGTGTGATATATATATATATCATAAAATCTTGGGTTATATATTCACATAGAAATTGTTGAATATGAACCAAATAAGATGGTTTCATCAGATTGAATATTATGGATTTTTAATACATTACCACCTTGGGAAGGAGAACAAGTTGGATTCTACTCTGAGATGGAAGGACCATGATTTTTTTAGAATTATTAGGATTATAAGAGATCCAATATTTATGGTTTTTTATAATAATTAACTTGAAATCCTATGTAAAGGGGACAATTACAATCTTCCTCATAGGAATTATCAACCAACCATCCATTTGTGGGTTAAAGAAGTGAAAAAGAAGGATGTGGAACTGGATAATAAGGTTAGAAATATTCATCAGTTACACTATTATTGTGATGTAATGATAGGGTTTAGGGAAAGACTATGTGTCATATCAATATTATATGAGTCATTCGATAGAGATCATATTTTCTCATTCTTTATGCATCTTGGATGTACGAAGAAATATATCGATTTTAAAAAATATTTCTAGGGAGATATTCACAGTATGTATCTCAATGATTTTTATGCCAGCAATTTGATGATAATATATAAAATTATAAGTGTATTTTACAACCATTAATAATACCTTAATGGTAATGGAAAAATATTAACAAGGATTTTATAGTTATACTCCCCAAAATGTCTAAAGTGAACAATGATATTTGGGTTTTGTTTAATCACCTAAAGAAGTTAGCACACATCATGTAAATAAGATAATATTTTTATCTTAATAAACATACCATGATATAAATTAAGGATATCGTGAGATTTCATGAAGTACCACTCTCAATTGCATCAGATTGGGATACGATGTTTACCTCAAATTTCAAGAGAAGTATTCAGTAAACTCCTGATATGGAGTTGAGGTTCATTACTGCCTATCATCCTCAAATAGATGGACAATCTAAGAGGATAATTCAAACCATATATGTTATGTTGAGATATTTTCTATTATTTTAAATTTGGTTGGGATCAACACATTTCTATGGTCAAAGATTATTACAATAATACCTTTCACTCAAGAATTCAAATGTCTCCTTTTAAAGGCAATTATGGTAGAATGTTTAGAACTATAACATTCTAGGATTAATTTAGAGAAGGAAATATATTGGGTTCTGATAAAACTAATAATATAGAAACTGAGGTTATATCCATTCAAAAACACAAAATGGAAACCTGGAGGAAAAATATATATGATAACAATCATCGATGAAATATAGATTTCATAGTTGGTGATAATGTATTCCAATGAATTTCTCATTAGAATAAGGTTATGTGATTTATAAAGAAGGGTAATATTTGATCTAGATATTTTTTAACATTTTAGATTCTTGATCTCATAAAAATTATAGCTTATCATTTGTAGGTTTTACCAAATCTAATTCAAGTTCATGATGTATTCTATGTATCTCTCCTGAGGAATTACATACATGATCCTTCACATTCATTGGACTCAGATGTTGTACCACTGGAGGAATATCTATTTTATTATTACTAATATTTTGAGTTTTTTTATGTTATATAGAGAGTGATATGAAATAATAAAACACACCTGGTCAATTTTTTGTGGTGAACCATAAATTAGAGGATATTTTGTGGGAACCTGAGAATGTGATGAGGTAGAAGTATCCTCGGTAGTTTATATCAGAGTAATGGAATTTGGAGGATAATATTATTATAATTCGAGTGTAATATTACACCATATTATTTTATGATATATTTAAATTTAATTACTTTGATAGCTTTCTTTACATGAAATATTTATTTTAAACAAACTATGATATACTTTTAAAATATTATTAATTAATGGGGAATTTTTTCCAAGTAATTTGACTGGTTGGTATGAAAAATACTAAAAAAATTATGAAAAAATATTTGTTATGCATGTATAAAATGAATTCATTGGTAATCAATTTGTTATAAATTGAAATAAAACCATTTGAAGAAAAATGAGATGCATTTCTGAAAAACATTTTTCATTCACACAACATGATATTATATTAATAAATAAAATTAATATATATTTTATGAATTATTTTAGTGGAATTTAATTTTATATATTCAATCAAATGGTTTGATATTTGTATAAGTGTTTTTTCTAAGTATGGAATAATAATAAATCCAGTTTTATGCATAAAAATGTAATGTTTTTAAATCTGTTTTCATTGCATTTTGCATTCTTATTTTAAAATTAATTTTTTCAACTTATAGAAATTGAATATTTTAAAATTGATACTATATTATCAATCATCATAATTAATATAATTTAACAATTTCAACTTAATTTTTGATCTTTCTGAATAATAATAATTGTAAAGAATTCTCACCTTGGTTAAAGAGGTATATTTGGGATAAATCCATTTGGTAAAACATTAAATGATCTCCAAAAAATATGTTTATCCTATGGGATGAGGGAAGGTAGACTAGATAAATGTATAAAGAGTTAAATAAGTTATTTTAAATTAATATTTTGGAATGGGAAATCAATACATGACTTTTGTAAAGATAAGTTATATTTTATTAAAAATTTAAACAATTTTGGGGTCTTTGAATTTAATGGAATGGTTAGAAGATTTAATTCCACTTATGGATTCTCAAAAAGTTTGAAAATTTTATTTTTTACTTATTTAACCTGAAAGTTTTATAGAAACCAACTTTTTTACTTGATTTCGATGTAAAATTATTTTTACACTTAATTTTGGGTATCTTTATAATAAGTGTTTTTCATGTGTTTTTTGTTCTTATATTAATATTAATTTTGGTAGCCAACAGAAATTAAATATGATAAAATGGGTTAAATTTTTTTAATTATAATATCATTTTTTTCTGACGTCCTATTCTATTTTTGGACATATAATTATGTTTTCATGGTAAAACATTTATGTTAATGTAGTTTACGTTAAAATAGTTCTAAACTGGTTTGACTAGAAGATAAGACATGAAATATATCAAACAATCTCACAAACGTGATTGTTCAAGTTCATTTATACCATATAAAATATTATATTTTAATTTGGATTTCCAAGGTTCACCTGTACATGATTATGTTATATATATTATTTAATCTTTTATGCAATTCCATGTGTTCAATTTCCCTCAATTATAATATGAAATTTCCCCTTAATCATTATACATAATGATTAACAATTCTAGATCATAAAATAACTAACCTAATACTAAAATATATTCCTTTACCATTTTATAGATATTTTATCATTTCAAAAAGGCCATCCTTTCAGGAAATAACATGTATACCAAATGATGTTTCTCAACGAAGAGGTATAACTCTTAAACAAGTAATTTTAATTTTAGTTATTCTTTTACCTCTTATAAATAAATGATATAAATATAAGATAATTAATTTATAGTCTTAAATTTATTAAATTATGATAAATATTATTGAAATAAATTATTCACATATTTTCTATCAAAATATAAATGAAAGTTGCACTCATGTATTTGTGTGGATTACTACCTCCACAAAGAGATGTGTTATGTTTTCCATAATAACATCACATTGATGGTTAGAATAATCAATTGTATAAATATATATTATATTTCTTATATTTTTATGATGATATAATGTTGAATTATTAATTATCTTTATTTCACTCCATCCATTTAAAAATGGAAACATCGCTCATTTGTATGTATGAACTATCATCTCCATGATGTGATGTAATTAATTTTTCATCACTACTTTATATTAATAATAATAAAAGTTTATATAATTAAAAAATATTATACACTTTAAAATTTTAAAATTTTGGAAATTATTTAACCATTATCAATGTACAAGGAATGGGACTGATGAACTAGATCTTGCATGAGTAAAAAAATTGGTATCACCTAGAAAAGTGATTATAATAAAACATTCTTAACAAGTGGTTGATAAGAATTTATAATTAAATAATATATTGTATGATATAAATGATTATGGTTTTGTAATATATTCATGATAAATATATTTTTATTATATAATATATTTTAATGGGTATGAAGTAAGGTGACACTTAAGGTAAGCGATTTATTTTTTAATCCACTTTTAATAAGGATTATTTATTATTGAATTTAAATTGAGGAAATAATATAATGTTATCTAATAAACCCATTTAATTTTCTTATCCTCTGGTTAATTTTTCAATTTTAATGTTTTATTACCAATTTCCTTTATTTGGTACTCAAAATAGTTCAGAAAATATTTTTATTAAAATCCATCCTTATTTCTTCTCATTCTATTGGAAAAACATTTTCTTCTATATCCTTGTTTTCTAAAATTATTTCAATAATTTTTTTGACTCATATATTGTGAATGTTCAAATTTATTTTAACCCCTGATTTAATGTTTTAAAAAATAGTTTCAAAATAATTTTTTTGTTTTTTCTGAAAGAGGTCTCTTTAAACAATAGTGTAAAAAAATATTTTTTTAATAATTATGGCTTGGAGATAATTTCCCGCTCCCTTGACATATTCATGATTTGAATAATCCTTAACAGGTTTTCATAGTTTTTTTCAGAGAAATATTTTTACATGATATTTTATAAATTATAATATCTTAAATAAATGGTTTCAAAATAAAAAGGATATATTAGTCAACAAATATTCTAGTGATCTTTTAAAGAATTATTCATCATTGATAACGTTATTCAATATTTCTTATTTTTATTATGAATATGATTCAATGATATAATCCTTATTCTTTCTATAGGTGGTTTATTATTATCATGTTTATATTTTTATAAATCCTTTTTATTTCCCTTATGTTATAGTATTATGACATGATGCAATATTTATGAAATATATTTCTTTTATATGGGTTATTCTATTATTAAATGATGAATGTTTTATGATATTATTTCACACATATGTATAGTTTTTATTCTGTGATTATTGGATATGTTAAATCTGTCCAATGCATTGGGTAAATCCTTATACCTCCTAAGATAAAAATGGTTAATTACTTTAGGTGCTTGATCCACTGTGGGAAAAAGGTTGGGATTCCTGATCCACTGTGATATAGTAAATAGGTGGTGATGACTAATCCATTATGATATGGTAAACATGTGGTGATTAATAACCTTTTATTATATGGGAAACATGTGTTGAAACCTATTCCAATGTGATATGTGGTCAATTTAGTTTACCTTGATATGTGATAGGGTTTTTAGGTTTATAATGGTGACCCCAACTTATGAAATGTTCTTTGATGATTAAGACTGAACCTTTGGTTCGTGATTGATTTATGATGATTTCTCACTCTAATGATTTATGTATTTTGAAATGATAATTCATTATTCCATGAATCATGATTATGATATTTGATAGATTGGGTATAAACATTGTAAGTTATAATTAGGATCTCATACTCATATTCTTATCCAATGCTTTCTTATGATCATAGATTAATATCTCCCATGTTTACCCTTACTGGGCATCTAAGATCACCCTTTTTATTTTTTCTTTTCCCCATGTTATGAATAAAGGTTTTATGTAGGGTAATTCATTAAGGGTATAATTTAGAAGAATTTAATGACAGTTGATAAAGATTATAAAAAACTACAATTTGTATCTATCTTGTCCCAAAATACACTAAAAATACAAGTTTTTAGCATTGATTTTAATGTTATGTATAAAATATTAATATAATAAGATATCATATTTATGTATGAAATGCTTGGTTCACATCAATAAAGGTTGAAAAGGAATTTAGTTATATTTTTAACGTTTTCTATAAACTTGTTCTGAAAAATTAGTTTAACATGATGTTGAATGTATTTTGATAAATAATATAGTTTTTTATATGAGATTCATGGAGTTTTAATATTATATTTGTAATGAAACATCTAATTATACATTTTTTTTATTTCATAGAAAGTTGAATTTTTTAGTCCGGAGCATGGGTTGTTTAGGGAATTGGAGATTGGATCAGAATTCTACGATTTCAAGCTTCTTAATAAAAAATTTTTAGATATGGATTGGGGCTTGAGACATGTTCAAGGTAATTGGGTGAACTGATGGTGCTTTTGGTTGGAATTTAAAATTTTGAAAATAGTTTTACATGTGAGTATAGTTAAAAATCCGTTTGGGGAAACCATGTGCATGAACGTTTTGAGGTGGTTTTTATTAGGTGTAGTGGGGCATGGTTTATACAGATTTACTGAAAATCCATGTGAAGCATAAAATTTCATCTATGTGGTGATTATTACAGTTATCAAATTGTTTAGAAAACTATACATCTAAACTATTCTAGGGGGTCATGGTTATATATTACTAATCACATGGTTTGTGTATAGTTTGAGAACCATAGTACAAAAAATGTGTCCTACTATATTTCATTAAAAATGGGAAATAACTATTTCCCATTTGAAATTTTAAACACTAGTCCTCCTTTTTTCTACCTCACACATGGTTCCACCTTCTAACCCCTCTCCCTTTTCTATCTCTCACAATTCCCTCTTTGTATGGGGTGATTTCTGGTGGGATTTTTGGTGATTCGATGTACAATCCTCATCTTCTTCCTCTATTATTATTTTATCTTATCTCTATTAATTTGAATTATATTTAGGTAGGGTTTATTGATTATTTTCAATAGATCATGATGGAAATAGTCCTGAATGATGGATATTGGTATCTACATTGGTAGAGGATTTCCTAGGAGGATGTCCACATGCCATCAAATTCCATTTTAATTGATGTAAATATACTAATGGATTTATCTATGTTTTTTGGTTAAATTAAATAAAATTGGATATTGAATCAGTGTTAGATGATAGGGATTATTTCTAGGATAGTGTCAGTGGTACATCGTAGACCTTCCATGGGTGGTTGGTCATAGTTTTTTTGAGTGGATATCACTTGGTGAGAATTTAGTAATTTAGTCCTATTTAAATTAAAATTTATTAAATAAAAATTATCAATAATTAAAATTTGTATTTAATTAAATTCAATTTTCTATCTTGAGAAAGTTTCTTAAAAGAAGATTCAATCTTGGATGATGTTAGACAAGGATTATATGAGTGTTAGAGAGGGTGGATGTGCATTGATTATATAGGTAATGAGTATATATTAGGCATGAGGTCCCTAAAACATACCCATTTTTTAAATTAATTTTTATATATGTAATATGATATGTAGTCACACTATTGAGGGTGGTCACCCCTTTTATATAAATAAAATGATTCTTTAAAAATAAAATGCTTATAGATAGAAGAAAGTGCCTAGGGCAACAACAAATTTTTGAGAAGTAGCTTGAAGTCATGGCCATCGATGAATGAGGTATTGATTATAAATATGTGTACCTTAAGATGTATGGACCACGATAGTAATAAATTTAATAAAATGAATGAATATGGTTATCCTAATATGTATTTTCTTAGAAACCTCCTTGTCAATTTGAGTTGTAACAATTGGCCCCCTCGGGCACCTCAATTTCCCCTCTGACTTATGTTGTCCCATATATAAGTCCCATCCACATGATTGAATTGGTCATTATACTAATGACTATCCCCATATTCCAACACATTCTCATTGAGTGTTTTTCTCACACTCACACACACCATGAGGAACCTCCTAGAAGGTCACCCATCATGAATAATACTCCATGAGAAAGAAAAATATAAATATAGTGTTCTAATAAGATAAAATCATAAGAAGAAAGTTTTCCTTCTTTAAATGGGTATTAAAATTTATCATTTAAACCATTTTACTTTTTAGGATACTACATTCACACCCACTTTAGAGAACAACATCCTCATCATAGACCCTACATCTCAACCCAAGAAGTGCCATTACACATCTAACTAAGTTCCTATTATGGTAAAAGGGTTACAATGGGCCCCTAGAAGAACACCATTTTCCATAGAGACTTGTTTTCCCCCTCCTTGGGGAACACTCATGTTCTTGAACAAGTTATCAATCTTATGACTTTCCCCATTGGATAAGACATGTCCCTTCAGTGTGTTTTTTCCTCACTTGCACACATCCTAGGAAACTTCCCTGTAATTCACCCATCTAAATAACTTATTTAGGAAAACTACTTTAAATATGGATTTATAATCAGGTATGATTTAAAAAATAATGTTTCCCCTTTTTTAGATGGTTAATATCATTTAAACTTTTAACAACTTGACATTAAGTGTGTTATAGGGTGAGGTATTGAGATGATTGAATGAATTATGTAATTAATTGGAAAAATACCTTATATATTATGGGATAGGTGATTAGAGGGTGTATTGATAATTCCTCCCCCACTAGTATATGTGTAATCATGTAGTTATACACTAGGGGTTGAGTTAGATATATGGGAGACCATCTCTCTCCAGAATCATTCGAAGAATTATGGATCATGATTGGACTCTTCTTCCTTTATCACAATGGTCACCTTCTTCCTCGCACCTGGGAGACTCAAATCCCTCTATTTCCCAGAGAAGTGTAGCTTTAATATCCAAGATCTTGGAAATATGAAAAAAATAAGAATCCCTTTCAGAAGATATTAGGGTTTTCACATCGGATGGAAGAACAAGATGGATCTCCTTCCTCAAAGCTCTAAAAGGTACGATTCTATCCAAAACTACTTTTTTGAAGCCTCAAATATGAAAGAAATTGGATGATGGCCATTTCTTAGTTGTTTCTGATCCTAAGGCCCTTCATTAGTGTATAAAACTATGTAGATTTTCTGTTTTGGGTCGCACCTCCTATCTTAAAGGTGATAAACCTTGGTGGTAATTTGATCTTAAACTAAGAATCAGTCACTGTTGGGGATTTGTTGATTGGAAACTAATCCCAATTAGATGTGGTTATTTTTTTATTTTACTAAAATTTTAGGAGGAACTAAATCATGTCTAAAAATTAGAAAACATTAATCTTAAACCTGGCCTCTAGTAAATCTAAAAATGAGACCGAACCTTTAATCCTCACACTCATAAAAACACAATAGAAAATGTTTGGATTCGATTTCATGGTCTTAGCTGGTTCTTCTGGCATCCTAAGATCCTGAACAACATAGCCTCATGTGTAGGTACCTCTATTAAGATCAATAAATTCTCACTTAATGGAGAATTAGGATTGATTTCTAGGGTCGTGGTGGAAAAAAAACTAGAATCTAAACTTCTGACTACTGTTAATTTTAATGAAAATGATTACAAAACAAAAGGAAAAAATGAATTTGAATGAAAACCCCCAATATGTGAATATTGAAAGATTGGTTTACATTCCATACTTAATTTTATATTGGTGAAAATACAACTTTTCCACCCAAAAGAAAATGACAGGACTGAGGTTAGAAATAGAAGAGGAAAGGTTGTTGTTATTGATAAACATATCCCCCTTAATAAGACGAATTAAATCTAGGGAAATATATATGTCCACCCAAAACACATAGGTGATATCTTGGGTCATTCATGGGCTGAACTAGTTGAAATTGAATAGCATGATAAATTTGAGCATGATGTTTTAAATGATATTAAAAAAACGGTTGTTGAGGTTTTTGTACAATCTCAACAATCAATGGAGACACCACAAAAAAACCTCCAATGATCCCAGGAACAAATATTCTAGTGGAACAGACTCCACTATAATGCACACTTTTATGGTTGACCCCTTCATTACTTCAATTATGAAAACTGAACAGGTTATGGAACCTAGTTCTCTGGATGTTTCTGGCCTAATCAGATCACATTAGGTAGAAACCAATGATATTAAAGAAAGTAATATATCCTATTTCTATGAATTAAATTAAGGTAAGTAGGTTGACAACCTTGGTCAACCTTATTTCCCTTCCTCTAGTTTGGATTTTGATTTTCAACAGGTGATTTCTACTACTCCAAGTAATCTAAACAATGTCACTAATCATAGCATTGAGTTTGCTAATGTTAGGGGAACACTCAATGATTTTTTAGAAATGGATAGGAATGGTAAACTATCATAGCCTAAAAATTCTGATGACATTAGAGACAAAATGGTGGGAAATTATAGAGAGACTTCCTCCTCCTCGGTTAGAACCGGTATGGATACCAATGTAGTAAGCAATTTCCTTTCTTCTAACATGAAAATTGAACAGGTTATGAGTATGAAAGGCTTTGGGATTGGAATTTTTACAATAGGTACACCTTAGGAAAAAATATTGGTACACTTAGTATTCTTAATGATAAATTTCCTAATGATAAATTTCATAATGATAAATTTAACTGTTTTCATGATTCCAGTTATTTATCATTTAATACTGTTAATTTTAATGATCCCACCAATAAGGATTCTAGTGATAGTATTCTTAGTAATACTATAACCATATTAGAAAAACATGATATGAAAGATACTTATATCCCTTGAATATCCTCTTAAGGAAACAAGCACAACAACTCAAGCCCAAATATGTCTATGAATCCCCAATGATATTCTAGACAAAAGGGCTAAGATGGTAACCAAAAGGGAAGTGCTAACTCCAGACGCAGGTTTAAATGAAGATCTTATTCTGGAATTGTTAGGGTATTTCTAACTCTAACACCTTTAATGTTTTAAAAAGAATTATTAGTATTCAAAATCATTTTATTTTTTACATTTCTAAATCTAAGATCAACATATTAACAATATTACTACAATTCCATCGTTTTGGTTACAAATTCATAGGTATAAAACAAAATAATTCTAACACTGAAACCCTCTTGATTTTTGCTCAATCTTCTTTTCACAATATAAACATCATCCACATCTTGGATAAAATTTTCACATGTGATTTATCTATAGACAATACACATATTTTCTGTTCCATTGTTTATATAAAAAATAGTTATCAAGATAGAATACCTCTATATACTGACCTCTCTAATCTATGCTCTAACATACACCACCCCTGGTTCTTCATTGGAGACTTTAATTTTATCCTAGCCACTTGTGAGAAACTGGGTCCATCACACTCAAAAATATATATGATATAATTTAAGGTTGCTATTGAAAAGAGAAACATTATTGAAATCACTCTCACTGGTTCCAAATATACATGGTATAGAAGGAATTATAATAGAGTTTCACTAGAAAATTGGATATAAGTCTCATTAATGACAATGCTTTATACAAGTCGAACAACATTTCTAACACTACTCTCTCCAAAATATAGTCTGACCATCATCCTATTACGGTCAATAACTCTTACAAAACTATGAAACTCCCTCTCCCCTTTGGATTCAACAAATCCTTGTCCTTGGAATTCGAATTTTTTAATCTTATTAAAAGCCTTGGGTCCTCTATGACTCACTCCAATGACTCTTTTACTTGTAATATAAAAATTAAACTTATCAAAAAAAAATCTTAAAATTTGGTGTGGTGTAAAATATAAAAAAATTGACAATGACATCTTACTTCATGAGAATGACCTTCAACAACTCCAAAACAACAACACCAACTCGGGCATTATTTCTGATGAGACCCATGAGATTAACATCTCAATGAAACTCAAATCTCTCCTTACCATTAAGGATAACATGTGTAAGCATGCCTTCAAAATCAAATGGATTTCTAATGGTGATAGAAATACCAAATTTTATAATTCTCTTCAAAGATTTAGAAAAGCATGTAGACCTTTAACCTCTTTCAAATATGGATACAATCTTATGGATAAGGGTGATGACATTTATAATGATGTTGTTTCCGATTTTGAATCCTTATTTAATGGACCTAGCATCAATAAGTATATATTTTATGACATTATTCTGATAGTAGTCATTGAGGAAGATAACACTTCTCTATTAAACATTCCTCTAGATAATGAAATTAAATACATTGTCTTCTCCTTGAATCCTAAGAGTTCCCTGGGACCTTCTAGTTTTAACAATGGATTATTCCAAGAATATGGGTATATCATTCAACCTGATGTCTGTAAACTTGTGATGTCTTTATTTTTTGGTGGTTTTCTTCCACATGGGTTAAATGCACAATTACTCACTTTGATTCCCAAAGTTGAAAATGCCTATGATATTTACCTTTTTCATATCCCATCCCTTATCAACACCCTTTATAAAATCATTACAAACTTTTTTGCCAATAGAATTTCCAATATTACTAACAAAATCATCTCTTGGAATAAAATTGGTTTCTTCAAGGTAATATCCATTTAGGACTGCATTTTTTATTCCTTAATATCCTCTAAAAACTTAAAAAACAAAAATATAGGTGGTTATATATCCATTAAACTTGACATTAGGAAATCATTCAATACCATGGATGGGAACATTATCATTAAAGCACCTTAAGGTTTTGGATTCAATAACTCCTTCATAACAAAAATTAATATTTTGTTCTACTCAGACTCCATTTCTATCTTAATAAATGGATCCCCTATTGGCTATTTCAAATTCACTAAGGGTGTCAGACAGGATGATCCCCTCTCTTGCATTTTTTCCTATTACAAAGGATTATTTAATTCGCATGCTCACTCGCTTAGTGGATTAAAATAATATTACACCAATACAAGATGCAAGTAATTTCCATGTACCTACACATCTTTTATATACATATGGCACTATTATTTTCTAACAAGGAGACAAAAGAAACCTCAAAACACTACAAAATGATCTTTCTCACTATGAAGATGTCTCAGGTTAGGTCATTAGCTGGAATAAATCATTTGTTTTCTTTAGAATAAACTTTCTGACTAATAGAAAAAACAACATTATCAGTAATTTAGGTATTAAGGAAGGATCATTTTCTTTCACATATCTTGGTGTTTCTATATTTTGTGGTAATCCCAAATCAAGCTCTTTCACTAACATTATAGATCAAACCATTAATCAAATCCTCACTTGGAAGGGGAATACTCTCTCAATGGTGGAGAGAATCTACCTTGTGAATTAGGTTATTGTTTCCAAAATGGTATACTCTATGATGGTTTATAGATGTCATGTCGGTCTTTAAAAAAATGAATATTTACATTAAAAAAAATTTGGTCTGGTAGTACTTTTGAAAGGAAGCTTGTGACTATTCCTTGGTTTAATTGTTGAAAAACTCTTGACAAGGGGGGGTTTAGCATAAAAATATGATCCTATTTAATGAATAGATTCAAGCTATACTTACATGGAACCTGATTCAAAATGATTCTCTTGTTATTACTTTCATCAAAAAAAAGTTCCTTGATAAACTAAAAAAAGGCAACATGAATTTTCTAAACTCCTCCATATGGACTTTCATTAAAAAAACTTATTCAAACATTATGACCAATTCTAGATGGATGGTATCTAGGGAATTATCCATGATATTCTTGTTAGAAAACTGTAACGGTGCCCCTCTATCTACTCTAATACCAGATCAAATCCTTGGAAATGTCAATATGACCATCTGAGATATTAATAATTCACAACATGATAGTCTCTCTATGAATATCATTCATTCGATTGCCTACTATCCTTTCTAAAACATAGATTATTTTCTTGTATGGGAGCCTGTTTATAATGAAATTCTAGGTTCAAATATTTTTTACAATCATCACTTCCATGATAATTGAAATGACCTTAGTTGGATCAAGATTTTCAACAAGCCTTTGATAAAACATTAATGAATTACTCTTATTTAACATGTCACCTACAACATGATCCCAACTGATGCATGTTTACAATATTTTGGGAATCAAATTTGTTCCAAATGTAATCTTATTAATCAACATAGAGATGATACCAATCACTTATTTATTTCATGTAACACCGCCACTACCCTTTGGAATTATATTTTTGGCATCTTTGATTGCATATGGATAATTTTTTACACTTTCAAGGATCAGATAAAGCATTGTGTGGATATGGATCACTCTCAAAAAATCAAAAATAGTTTCTATGTTTCCGTCACTAAGCTTTTTCATGTGATCTGGCATGACAGAAATGCAATTTGTCACAACAATTTCCCACTCAACATCAATGCAGTTTGAATTTGGATTCACATTTCTATTCATGAAGCTTCCTTGATTCAGAAGGGGGACTACAAAAACACAGTGAAGTATTTCATGATTCTGAGAAGACTTCCAGTTGATGGCATTTTTTGCCAAGTGCAGCACACATTTGATGTTTTTTTGGAAACACCCACCTACTATTTGTATCAAAGTTAATGTTGATGGCACTTCTTATGGAAATATTGGATATGTGGGATGTGGTACTATCTTCTGGAACCATCTTGGTCAAATCCTAGGGTGTATTCTTGGAGTATATGGTACCACCTCTTCTCTGGAATTTGAAATGATGAGTTTAATTCATGTTATCTCCGATGCCAAACACCAAGGTTAAAACAATATTTGGATTGAGAGTGACTTGTCTACCATTGTCTAAAAACGTTGGAATGGGGTGGTTCATCTAGCATGGTCAATCACTACTCGATGGATGGAGAGCCTTTGTTCACTCCAAGATATCAATCATATTACCACTCATACCTACCGTGAAGAGAATGCAGTTGTGGATGGGCATGCAAATAAAGGTGTAAGTCAGGGTACTACTTGGCTAGAGGATCTCCCCAATGACTTACCCCCCCTTCATGTGAAATATTGTAATCTAACCCCATCATTTTGGATCATGTAATATTTCTTTTAATTTTTTTTATTATTTGGTTATTTGACCAAATCAACTCTTTCTTCCAAAAAATATAGTTATATACTAGAAATATTATGCTATGTTGGGTGAGTTCACTATCCTAGGATAACTTGAGAAGGGAGACAGGCTTGAGGCCATCCATTTAGGGTTATAATGGTGTGACTTTCCTTACAAGGATAGTGAGACCATGATTCAATTATGGTGATGATGAGGGACATTATTTCTTAGGTGTCATACTAGGCTAAAGAGGTGAGAATTTTTTGTGGGAAACCGTATAGGGTACTTAAACTATGATGTGACTCAAGGGAAAAAAATAGTGGGCTAACCTGGGTTATTATCAATCCTAGATAGGGTTAGTATAGGGGAATATGTATTGTCAACTTTTTGTGTCACCATAGAACATGATGGTCTACAGTGAGAGCCCGGTGTGGCTGTAGTTACAATGATAGGTTTTTTACCATTGGGTCCAACCCTATAATTGTGTGATGGATTCAGGTGGTTGGTCAACCAATTAAATTATTATTATAAATGACATGATATATGACTGTATTGTTTCCCAACCCTCATGTTTTATGAATGGTATTATTATGAGATGTATTTGGATATAACATTAATCCTAGAACCATGTGGATGCTTAGGATAATTCCTAGGATCTTAATAATTCCCTTGACTCCACTAACCCAAATCTATGGTCATTTTATTACATTGGTACTTGATACATAGTATATAATCACAAAATATCATATAATTTAGAAATATTTAGATATTATATACATACTTGTTTTTTATATTACATTGGAAACATTAAAAAATATAATAATAAAATTATTTAAAACATTTTTATTCTTCTTAGTACATACTTGAATTCACTCAAAGATCACTTCATGGTACCATGTGGAAGGAAACAAAATAAAATAGTGTGCTCAAATTATCAGTAAGGGGAAGTATAAAAGAAAATATATGAAGAAAAAATAAAGTAAATTATGGAAGAGTGAATGATAAATAAACATTCCATATAATCATTAAATTTTTCATTAAATATATCCTTAGATATCATTGAAATGTAAATAATCAGATGAATAATAAAAAAATGAAGGAATGAATAATGCTAGAATACCTTCTCATGCCATTAATCCCTCATTCCAAAATATAATTCTTTAAATCAAGGACAGTGTTAGTGCCCCCCAATCAAGAATTAGAAAATCTACAAGGGATGAAACACCTAAAGCTTGGGTATTGCTTTCTCTACAAATAAAAGGAAAATAATATGAAAAATCTCTAGATCGTGTGAACTCCCAATAGAAAAGTGATCACATGAACTTAAAAAGGACATGTGAATGGGTAATGCACCTATAAAGATCTATTTGATATCATGTGAATCCCATTTGATAATCCTCCTTCTTCTTTTGAATGTGTCTAATACACTCCTTGATCATGAAAAGGTTTCTAATGAGTTCCTCTGAGTCATGTGATGTTTCTATCGGTGGCCAAATGAAAACCATAAAAACCCTTGTAAAATAATCGATGAAAATATAAAAAATGTTGAGACCTTTTGTGGTCACTGATATTCATGAAATATGGTCATGTGGATCACAAGATACTATAGAACCCGAGAGGCATGTACACCTTGTCGTTGAAAAGTGTGTGGGCATGTCACCTTCATCATACGAAGGGTCTCGGACATGTACACTAGATTGTGTGTAGCCCCTACAACTCTGTAAAGAAACGCAGTGGAGATATCCATGATTATTCTCACATGTCAGTACAAGATCAAACATTTATCATATGATGCACTATGTAAAATTAGAGCTACTGACTAGGACATGTTTCACCCACCATCTCATGATCCCATATTTATAATGTGGTGACATCAAAGGAAACCAATGGGAAAGGGATGAAAAAAACATGTAAAATAATGTTTGGAAATATATAAAAGTTGGATACCTTATGTAGTTGTTGATATTTATGTGATATGATCATAATGTTCTAAATACACCACAAATCCCTTGTTTTATGTCCACCTTATTGTGAGAGAACACATGGGCATGTCACCTTCATCATACGAAGGGTCTCAGACATGACTAATTGATTGTGTGTAGACCATATGGATCTATAAAGACAGACATATGAGCTTTCAATGATGATGCTCAAAAAATGGTGTAAGATCCCAATTTGATCACATGATACACCATTGACAAGCATATCTACTGGCTAGGACAAGGTTCCTGCACCATCAAAAGATCACATATTAATCATGTAGTTCCATCACAGGTAATCAATGGAAAAGGTAAAAAACTTGTAAAATAAATAAAGAAATATGAAAAATGAATAATCCTTTTTAGGTCATTTATTTTAATGTGATGTGACCATACAGTTTGTAAGACCATAAAAAATACCCTGACATGTCAAACTTAACACACAAGATCATAGTTTCATGTCCCCTTTATCATTTCAGGGTCTTATACATGTCTAATCGATTATGCAATGCCACTATGACTTCATAGATGAAAAAAGGGGTTGTCTATGAAAATCCTTGTGCATCACCATAAGATCCATTATTGGCCACGTGACACATTATAGGCAAGGAGAGTGAGTTTCTTCTAAAAAACACATGAAACCTCATGATATCCCCAACCCTTATAAAATAAATAAAGAAATAAAATGTGAAAAAGAATAAGATTCTTATGGAGTGAGGATACATTATCCTTCATGGGAAATGGTTAATATTCCCCTAATGATCACCATTGATCATGTGAGGCCCACCTCGATATGACATCATGATCTGTAAAAGGAACTTATATATATTGGCATAATCTCAGGAATACCCCTCTTGCAATACACCTTTCTCTAATAATGGACCCCAGACAGGTCATCTTTGATCATATGAAGGCCTTCCCAGAGCAATCATGATATCATGATGACCCCTATACATGTCGTTCTGGCCATATTAAAGCTCAATGAAATGTCTATATTGTCAAGAGAAATGCCTTTGACCATCTAGGGACTAATAATAATGGAAAAATAGGAACATTCATTTTTATGTTGAATATTAGGCGGCACCACGGACGACCTGTGGAAGGATCATTCAAAGAGCATGAAAAAATAACCCCCCAAAAAATGATCCCAAATCCATAAGATACACACCGTAAAATGTGATGTATAATCGGGGTGGATAGGGATATAAATCCCCCCCCCTACAAACACACACAAAGCACCAATCGATGACCCCTCACACACAACAATGCAATACCGGACTTCTCAGACTAGGTATTCATGTTATCACAAGGTCTTCTACTTTGTAAAAATATAGCTAATTTCATAATGGATCATGCAACATGCATATGCACATTGTGTGATCACTTATAGACCATGCAAAGGACTTTTGGTCTGTCATCTGGGCCACGCAAAGGAGTTTCTACTTGTCGAATAGGTCACATGAAATCTCAAATAAGAAATCACTTAGGAAATCTTGAGTCAAAAATGCAATAAAGTCTGGAATAAAATATTATAAAATATGGGATACTTATGTGAAGATAGATACATTGCTCCTTCTATGCTTTTTCGGACCAACTCAGATCATGTGACAACACCAGGACATGTCATTCAAACCATACAAATTCTCCCTTAATAGGCTATTTAGATCATTACATATCCCTTGGAAATATAAAAATAGTTCACAAAATTCCATCTAGGCATGACAAACAAGTAATACAGTCCCTTGGGCCTTCCATCCAAGTCTTTTGATGTCCCCCTTACATATTAACTAAATTGTTAGATGACACCAATACATGTCTGCTTAGTATCGCGATGACACTAGGACATTTCAGTTGGACCATGCGACGCTCTTCGGAAAAGTCATTTGGATCATGAGGTTCTCTATAGAAAATTCATTATTAATCAGGTAACACCCTCCAGACATGTCATCCATGTCTCATGATGACACTAGTATAATTCAACCTGGATCGTGCGACGCTCTCCTAACAAGTCATCTTGATCAAGTGACGTACTCTGGAAAAGTCATCTTGGATCATGTGATTTCTCCAGACATATTATCTGTGTCTTGAGATGATCCTTTTACATTTTTTCCTAGATAAATCGATGCCCTCCTGGAAATTCATCAAGGTTATGTGACACTCTCCAAACATGTTAGCCTTGGGAAAGCGATGCCCTTCAAACAAGCCATCCAGATCATGTCATGTCATCTATCCATGTCATTCAGATCATGTAATGTTCCTCAAAGAAATTAATATGAATCATGTGATTTCCTTTGTATATATCCAATGATCAAATAAGACATTTCCATACATCTTCAAACATGATAGATAGATGATCAAAACATGTCAAATAGACAATTAGGACATTTGGAGTCGACATCTAGGGACATGATAACCTTATCCAGTGGATATGTTAGGGAAACCTCAATGTGTAATCCTAGATCAAACTGAACTATAAGAACTCTGATTCCTTTGATAACTAGGTTATGTAGGATTCTTTTCTATAGAACGGTCTCTATGTCAAATATATAAAGGGAATCCTCTATGTGTAAGCCTTGATCAGAACTAGAAAATTAAAACTCTGATTCCTTCCATAACCAAGATACATAGGACACCTTTTTAAGCACTAATCTAAAATAGGAATCCCCCTCAATATAATCCCCAATATGTCACTAAAATTAAAACTATCAGGACCCAATCTCTCTCATGGTATGATTATTCTTTCCCATACATCAGTGGATTGAGAGGACAACCTTAGTATGTAAGACCTGATCAACAAAACTATGATAACTCATATTCCTACTATCTCCAGGATATGTAGGACATCGTCCTAGGGCCCCAGTTCCATATCAAACTTCCAAAGTGTTTTCCCAATAGATAATTCTTGTATCCATATGTAGTGAGATTGATTACTTTTTATTTTTTGTTTATCCCACCGAGCATTGATCATGAAGTCTTATAGATTTTCAATGGTCATATAATTTGAATCAAGAAACCCCACCAGCTGTGGAGACCTTAGTGTGTAATCCTCAATTAGTGGAATAATATGGCTACCCCCATACAAGGACATCTTCCTCATGGAAAGTCCCAAGGTCATGAATGAACTACAATGACTCAGATTCCTTCCATAACTAAGATACATAGGATGCCTCCCTAAGAATTGAGCTCAAATACCTGATGCCTAAGTACCCTCATATACTTTATTTCTATATGAAATTAAACTGAACATGTGTATAAAACTATGTGGTGTTTCATTGTAGTTATAAGAAGGATACATAGGACACCTCATAAATGTTTAATCCCATCCTTGGAATATTAATAATCTCCCTAGATGGTAGTAAACTCTTAAGTTCCTAGTTATATGGTTTTAAAATAATATCAGGTTCCCATTAACAAGAAATGGATGAGGAACCATGGATATATATTGATGGACTCAATAATATGACCTCTATTACATATGGAAGGATTCAATACATGATCATTTTGTTAGTGTAACCATTTTTGTATCGGGATTAGGAATATATTCATGTGTATATATTAAATATATAAGGGATCCCCAAAGTAGAAAAAACATCCCCCCAAAAGGGTTTTATGAGCCCAACCTCCAATCCCCTTGACCAATGTGATTTATTAAGTCTCATTAGGTATGAAACACCAATTAGACTCATTCCTTTGGAAAGTCGGTCTATACTTAGTTAAGGATGCAGGAATGGTTGGGATTTTCCATTAAGAACATTAATGGTAAACTTGATGTGAATGATTCTACAAGTCACCAAACCCACCACAATCAACTACCATAGAAAACCAAATTCAAAGGAAATTTTATTTTTTATGAAAAATAAAAATGTTGAACCCAATGTGAATATATAAAATATAAAAATGATCAATTTTCTTTGTTTCAGGCCATTTAATTTGCATATCCTCTGAATAAAACTAAGAAATGTGACATGAATAATTCATCACCATCAACACAACATACAATGTGGATCAAAACACAAATGTGAAGGTCCACAATAAGGAAAGTATACCCTGAGAGGAAGGAAATATGGATGCACCCACTAAGGCTGTACATACTTAGAACTAGAGGAGGAACCAAAACCTGTGACCTAAAATTTTTGTGTTTCCACCTCTATATAAAAACACGGCCAAGGATAAAGGGGAAGAAGTTGTTATATCCAACCCATTACCTATATAATTTGAAATTACTTCTCTAGAGAAGAAAATGGAATATATGAGAATTAGATAAACATTACCAGGAAACTCAATGATGTGCTACTCAGGGGAAACATTCCCACATGGTGTTTTCTTTAGGCTAAGATGAATATCCTTCCTCCCAGACAACAAGAATGATCTGATTCATTTGCAAGAGATGCATCTAACTATTAGTCTGGCTCTGGATCTATGCATTCTATATATACATATGATGAAGTAAAATTTTATTATTACTTCTCTCTATTATAGTGACATCCTCTCCCTCTCTAGATAAGTCATTTAGTCTTAGAAAAAACTGAAAATCAGTGGGAGATAAAAACATGGCCACCTCATCAGTCCCTTCCCACTCCCTATAGATGGTAGGTGGTTAAAACAGTATTACCTCTCGAATTTATCAATGTAATTGAGTACTTGATCGCTTTAATAGATTCAATGGAAGGGATACACACACCTATGAAGCCTGAAAATAATCCATATCCTAAATGGGTGGTTGTCACATTTTCCCCTCCAAATTTCTAAAATCAAACCATCTCCACAATTAATGGTGTGGGAGACCATGAACAACATCCCACTCAATTAGTTTCTTAATGTGGTCTGATGATGGTTCATCATGATTAATAGGAGGTTACCAGGATGAGGTGTTTTTTAAAGACTCTAATAGGGCTAGTGTCTGTTTGGAATAATAGCCTTCCAAACAGATCTATTATAGGGTGGGAAAACTTTTATTGTCAATTCCTTTACTAGTTTATCTCCACATTGATGAAGACTACAATTATTCACCTGAAGAACTGTAAAAAAACATGAAAATGAGCGGTTTTCTAACTTCATATCCATATAAAAAGGTTTAACCAATTCTCATAGCATACCTCTCTTGTAGATAAATTTCTATAACTCTATACATAAAATCTCTAAAATGATTTACAGACTCCTCTAATCCCAATGAAATATCTATGTGGAAACTGTGAGTTTGTAGAAATGGTGAAACATTCAGAATATTCTATTATGTAGACCTAAGATAAGTACCAACTCATTCCCTCATCATGGGGTAAAATGATTGGAAACGAAGAGACTATCACTGTTACCCTCAAGCTAATAGAAATTCTCATTCAAGAAACTAGATAGGTCCCGAACCACCCAACATATCCTATCGATCATAAAAAACAACAAAATTCCACTTCCAAAAAAAATAGAGCAGGGTCACCTGTGATTTTTGGAATGGATGAGTAAAGTATAATCCTTACAAAATGATCAATTACCTAGTTATTTCCTTGTAGCTATGGACAATAACTTGCTCAAGATACCATAGTCAGGATGTCCTATGAGTTCAACCTCACCGACCATCTTGACAACTCACCTTTCCATAAAAGTATGGATCACTTCATCTGGGATTGATTAATCTTTAAATACAACCTTCAAACAATGGTCTACTCTGTACATGTGGTGTTAGAAAACTCCCCAACATAGGTGACCGATATAAAAAATTTATAGTGAGAAGAAGAGGGTGATTGGAAAAACAATTTGGCTAGCCATGGGAAAAATATCGATAATCAGATGAATCAGAAAATAGGTGACTGAACGCATGTCATCCTAAGAACACAACATCAAAACCCAATAATGATCCCTTATTCTAGTGAGGTGACATTGAATATTCCCATCATAGATGGATTAAACCATCAGATATATGAAGAGATAAAAGAGTAATAGCCATATTTAGCTCTAATGCAGGCTATGACTCTTGTAGATTTCTTTCCTACAACACCCAAAGAATGGGAACCACCCTACAAAAATGGAAATATCATAATAAGAAGGAAAAATATTTGGTTATACTAACATGATAAAAATGTAAGGCCCCTTATTTATTGATGAATATGCATATAGGTATGAGTTCCTCATACCTGACCATAGATCCAGAGGCCGCATGCATAGGAGATGAGGATACATAGGGTAGTGCGAGCATGGTCAGACCAAATATTGTGGTTGTATCCACATATATATGAAGCTGGTAGCCCTGGTAAAACACTCCCAAAATCACAAAATAAACACTAATTTTCCCGATATCCCTCTAGAAGTCACCCCAACCAAGTCATCTTACATGACTACCTGGCGGGGAAACATTTGTCTAATCCTCAAAGGCAATATGGAAGGCTGGATCGACATACACACCATGAAAAAGATGCTCCCTCAACCTATATAGAAGCACCAGTCCTATCAACCTAAAATTATTCCACTTGTTAGGTTAATAATAGGGTTTAACCCCACATAGAGAATCACTGATCTCTAATAGAAAGGTATGAAATTTTGAAAAAGATGGTGGTTGTCCCATCCTGCTCTCAATCCTGGATGTGATCTATCTTTCAAAAGAACTCAGGGAAGACCTCTTGAGCCGACAAGAGATGATGCATAAGTTTTTTTAGCCATGTTTTATTTAGTGGATACCATGACATCGAAATTACATGTCTTCATCTCGTTCATGGAGTTCGATCAGGAAGTGGTCATCTAGGGACACATCAAACCTCTATATGTTTCAAGAAGACTGGATATTTTCAAAATGAAAAGGGATCTAATTGATAATGGTTCTGGGATCAAACTTATCCCAATTTAGACCCTTAAAAGTTTGGGATATAGTTAAGGGATGGTATCTCCCACAATTTTGGTCATTCAAGGGTATGATAATCTTGAGAAAAGACTTATCGGGAAGATCAATATCAAATAGTAGATTAGGGATTCCACATATAATGCTAATTTCAAGGTTATCCAACAAGACACCATATATAATGTCCTACTAAGAAGATCATGTATTCACAACTACAAGGTAGTACCTTCATTATTCCATAAGTGTTTGAAATACCTTATTGATGGAAAGTACATCATACTACAAGGTGATAGTTCCCCCTTTGATACTTGAAAAGGCACATGTGCTAAGGCAGTTTTCTACAAAAATGAAGAAAAACAACCAATAGTGGATATAGTGACCCAACCTTTTCTTACATTAATATTACATAATTTTAAAGTTAAATAACATAATATTATTACACATAGAAAATCCAACGGTTTAGTGTCGTGGGAAAATTAGGACCATACATAACAATTACAACATCGAGCATAAACATTTATTCAATTTCTTCTTCACTAGCTTCTTACTGGAACTTGACCTCTCCTTAGTACATGTAGTCAATTGAGGATATACATCAAAAGGGGTGATCTAGAAGCCCAGTAAGGAGATAGATAAGAACAATATAGCATGGGGTGTTCATAATCATAACATAGTTAAATGATCATGAACATAAGAGGAAGCATAAATTTATGACTTGAAATGTGTCAATGCATAAAAATGAAACATCATGTCTTAGTGGTTAAATACCACACATAAATGAGAAAAAAGATAGAATCATTTTCACATAATTTCATATTTAATCATTATATTCATCACTTTACCAAATTCATTGGAGTTCTGTGTAATTCCGGGCGCACCCGTCACATTCAAACATTTGTATTGCGCTATATAATTAGGGGTGCACCCGTCACATCATAAAATTATCATTGTCATGAATTATACATAGAACATATATCAATAATGAACATAAATAAAACATGGAAAGTAATGGTTTTCATCTCATAATAACACATTGATAAACTTTGTGTTCACAAAAGAAAGAGGGAATAACATACTTGATACAAGAACCATCAACCTGAATAAGAGGTAAAAGGTGAGTTCTTAAAAGAATAGTTCTTTTGGAAAACAATTAGTTTGACATAAATATCAGTATAAATCATTTATATCCCCTAAAATATAATATAATTATGAAAAAATTATTTTTAAGAACTGACCATACAAAATTTGGAGTTAAATAAGGAGAACCTGAAGAATGAAAATTGGGTTCTAGATTTTTCCCATACCTTATATTCGAACGATTTCTTAGATTTAATGTCCTGTATAACCACATTAAATTCATTAATTTAACAATTAAAGAACCTTGTCTACAAGAATATAGTTCATTATGGTTTCATTAAGTTATTTTATGTGCCTTTGGATGAGTAATAGAGTTTAAAAACATTGTTCAGGAATGTTCGTTTTTATGGTTTTCTTAAGCGGTTCACTTGTATTTATTAATTGAAGTTTGGGTAGAACATGGGTAAACATAAAGAACTGATATTACATGTTATTAATGGTATTCCAGAATTTAAAATCATCATATAATTAATTAAATTGTATACCATGTGGATTAATCATTAGATAAGAATTAAATGATGATTATTTGAGTTAATTTGGACGGTTCTTCGACCACAACATACTTGTTTTGATTAATCATTTAGTAATATGTACATAAGTTAGTTCCAGAAAATTAAATAGGAATTAATAAATATAAAATATTCTATTTCAACCATAAAATGGTTTCATGACCATATTTTATGGTAGAAATGAAAAAAGAGAACATGTCATTCTTGAAGGTGATAGATTAACACCTCACGAACAATGTTTTCTTTTATAAAATAAAAGGAAGAGGAGAAGGGGTTGAATGGTATAATATCCCATTTGTATCATAAAAATATAGTATATTTATTATACTTGATTTACCATACCATTTGGACAAATATATATTGGGAGAGAATAAGGAAAGAACATGAAATTGAAAAAAAATTTAAGGAAACGAAGGAGAGAAATTGCCTCTTGAATCCTCCTCTTGTGATCCTCCTTAAGGGGCCTATGATTGGTATTTTGATGACACTAGAAGCTCTTGGACGTGTGATAGGGGCTAGGTAATATTCTTGGGCCGATTTTAGACAAGTATTGATTCTTGATAGGTGTGAGGGAATGAGGGAAAGAAGGGTGGTATATATAGTGGAGGGGAGAGGAGTTTTCTCAATATAAAATTCATTAATTTATTATTTAACCTCAAGAAAAGGAATTGTGAGTCTTCCATGACCATGAATAGTAATTTTATAATTTAATCCCGAACCATGTGGGATTACATCAGAATAACATCACACATGACTCTATAATTAGCATATTTAGCTTATTTTTGTAAATTACTGTATTTCACTATTCATAAAAAATTCAAGTATTTCAGAAAAATCCCAAAATTACACCCCATCCATTTTTTGATGTGTATAATCAAAAAAAATTGACTATTTTTAAAAAATAATTTTCTAAATATGATTAATTTAATATTTATTTAAATTCACAATTTATTTCAAAAATATAGTTTTTAAAATTAAAACTGATTTTATAATGGTTTCAAAAATTATGTTGGGTCTTATAAAATTATCTAAAAACTATAAGACATAGATTTTTTAATTTATGAAAACCTTTTAAGAAAATAAATTTTCTTTTAAATTATTTAATTATAATTAATTATTTATGGCTCACAAAAATACCAAAACGTTTACTATGGTCAAATTGTCACTTTCTAAAGTGCCTAAATATTATTTAATTATTCAAAGGTAAGGTTACTCTTATTTTGGACGATTTACTATTCATAAGGTTCATACTACTATTTATAAGGGTAGGTTACTATTCATAAGGGTAGGTTATTATTCACCAAAAATAATGTTAGTTTTATTAAACTCCAAAAATCATCTTGAACACAACTGTGTATGTCGAATTTTCAAAATTCCAAACACAGAAGTGACAAACTTATGTTTAAAGGTCACTTATCACATAGTAGTTCATTATGTTGTGTTTTCATGTGATTTTATGAAATTTTTATAATAAATGAATTTCCATTAAAAAACTTTCGGTCGTTACATTCTTCCCCCCTTATGAAATTTCACCCCTGAAGTTTCACTTTACACAAATAGGTGAGGGGTACTTCTCCTTCATCACCTCCTCTGGTTCCCAAGTAGCTTCTTCAAACATATATGGTTCCTCCACAACACTTTGAAAATGTGGGTTGTCTTGTTGTGTAGAACTTTATATCTCTTTTCTATAATCTCTATTGGCTTCTCCTCATAAGAGGGATCATCTTCCAGTTGTACCACCTCTAAGTTTAGTACATGTGAGGGATCGAGTATGTACTTCCTCATGAGTGATACGTAAAAAACATCATGAACCTAAGCCATATTTGGTGGAAGTGAAAGCTGATAGGACACATATTCTATACGGTGAATGATTTCAAAGGGGCCAATGTACCTTGGGCTTAGAATCACTTTCTTCCCAAATCCCATGACTCTCTTCTATGGTGATATTTGAAAGAAGATTTTATCTCCCACATCGTACTCCAAGTCCCTTCAATGGTTGTCAACATAGATCTTTTTCTGACTCTGAGTAGATTTGATGTGTTTCTGTGTGACTTGAACCTTCTCTATCATCTCTTGCACAAAATCTGGTCCAAGTATCATTATTTCTCTAAATTCAACCCAATTGGTTGGAGTTCTACATTGCTTTCCATATAGTACTTTATATGGAGCCATCTGAATACTCGAGTGGAAGATATTGTTGTATGAGAACTCAACCAATGGGAGATGTTTATCCCATCCACCTTTGAATTCTAGAGAGCATTCCCTTAGCAAATCTTCAAGCTTTTGAATAGTACATTCAGATTGGTGATCGGTTTGGGGGTGATAGGTCATGTTGAAATTTAATTCAGTACTCAAATCATGTTTAAGGCTCCTCAAGTATTTAGATGTGAACCTTGGATCACGGTCAGAGATAATTGAAAGAGGAACACCATGAAGTCTCACCACTTCCTTCACATATTGCTTTGCAAGTTGTTTAAGGGCGAGATCATCCCGAATAGCGATAAAATGGGAAGTCTAGGTGAGTCGACCAACCACAACCCATATCACATTATTTCCATTTCACATCTTCCAGAGACCCATGACAATGTCCATTGAAACATTTTCCAATTTCCACATGGGTATAGGCAATGGCTGCATCAACCCTTTGGACTTTTGTCGCTTTGCTTTAACTTTATGACATACCAAGAACCTTAAGATATATTCCAAAATATCCTTTTTCGTGTTATCCCACCAGAAGTATTCTTATATATCATGATACATCTTGTTTCTACCAGGATAGATGGAGAATGTTGAGCTTTGTGCATTATCTAATAGATCCTTCTTTATCCCGATTGATGAAGGCACACAAATCCGCATTCAAAACCAAATCACACCATCATCATTGATATGAAACTCGTGCATCTTTCCTTACTTTACTACATTCACCCTCTTTTTTATCTCCACATCATCCCTTTGTGGTTCCTTAATCTTCTCTTGGATGTATGGTTGCACAATTATTTTGGCATGGTAGGATGTATCCCCTGTCCTTATGATTTCTAAATTCATCCTTTGCATGTCCAAGAAGATAGTGTCTTTCTCAATCAGTAACATGGATAAAGTAGTAGAACTCTTCTGCTTAGAGCATCAACTACCTTGTTCACCTTTCCAGGATGACAGTGAATAGATCTATCATAATCCTGGATTATCTCTAACCATATCCTTTGACTCATGTTGAGATCCTTTTGTGTGAATATATACTTTAGGCTCCTGTGGTCAGTGTATATGTCACACTTCTCACCATAAAGGTTGTGCTGCTATATTTTCAAGGAAAAAATCCCAGATTCTAGCTCTAGATCATGCGTCAAGTAGTTCTTCTCATAGATATTCATCTACCATGAGGTGTAGGCTATAACATTATAATTTTCCATGAGTACACACCCCAATACTTTCTTTGAAGAATCACTATATATCACATAAATTTCTCCACTTTTAGGTAGTGTGAGTACAGGTGCAGTTATCAGCCTTCTCTTTATCGCCTTGAAGCTTCCCTCACATTCTTCTGTCTATACATACTTTACCCATTTCCTTGTAAACTTATTTAGCGGGCTTGAAAATCGTGAGAAGTTTCTCACAAAATGTCAGTAGTACACAACAAATCTAAGAATAATATGGATTTTGGTGACACTAGAGGGTCATGGCCATTCCTCAATTGCCTTTGTTTTTTAAGGATCCACATAAATTCCCTCACTTGTGATCACATGCCCCACGAACATGACTTGCTTCATCCAAAAGTCACACTTGCTGAAATTGGCGTACAACATATCCTTTCCCAATGTCGCTAAAAAAAGTCTTAGAATGTCTTCATATTAATCCATGCTCTTGGAGTGATGAGAATATCATCAATAAACACTAACACAAATTTGTTGAGGTAATGTTTAAAAACACTATTCATCAAATCCATAAAAGATTGCAGGGGAATTAGTAAGTCCCAAGGGAATCACCAGAAACTCATAGTGCCCATACCTTGTATGGAAGGTAACCTTCTAAATATCTTCCTTCTTCACCTTTAGCTGATGATATCCCAAACGAAGATCCACATTTTAGAAGTATTGAGATCCCTTTAACTGTTCAAACAAGTCATCAATCCTTAGAAGAAGATACTTGTTCTTTATGGTGATCTTGTTGAGTTCCCTATAATCAATACAAAACTACAATATTCCATCCTTCTTCTTTAAAAAGAAGACTTGTGCACCCCAAGGTGATGCATTAGGGCGTATGAACCCTTTGTATAAATGCTCATTCATCTTCTTCTTTAACTCCTCCAGTTCAATAGGATTCATCTTATAGGGACACTTTGACATAGAAGTAGCTCCGAGTATGAGTTCTATTGAGAACCCTACCTCACGATCCGGGGGAATTTCGGGTAACTCTTTGGGAAATACATCATCGTATTCCCTAATAATGGGTATTTCTTCAAGGTTGGAAGTTTATTTTAACTCAAACAGTTGGGCGAGATATGATTCTTCATAGGGAATCAACATGAAGGATTTTTCAAAGCAGATTCATTATCATCCTTGTATTTGTAGAGGAGCATGGGAGGGTTCGGAATATGAAAAGATATTTACTTTTCCCAATAGTTGATATGTGATCTATATAACGAGAGTCAATCCATTCCCATTATAGTGTCGAATTCCACCAAGGGAAGTATTATAAGATTCTCTAGAATAATATTCCCACATACGCCAACAGGAGAAGAGTCAAACACTTGGGTTGCAATGATTGAACCACTTGGTTTTTTTACAGATATCTCTACGTCAAGGATTCGGGGCTTCGATTCTATAGTTATAGCAAACTTTCAAGATATAAAGGAATGCATAGAACCATAATCAAATAAGATTTTTTCCATTCCTGATTGAATTGGAAGGGCACCATGTAAGACTTCATTATCTTTTTCTACTTCCACAGTAGTGATGGTATAACCCTTCCCTTGTTCCTTTGGCTTTGGTGGATGCTGATACAAGTTACCCTCGAGAACTCGAGGTTTAGTGTACTGTCTTTCATAGTTCCATAGATCCCTACAGTTGTATCATTGAACCAATAGTGGTTCTCTCCTTTCTTCTGCCACATTCTCCTTCCTTTTTATGTCTTTCTGACACTCTTCAGCATGGTATCCTTCTTTCCCACACTTGAAGCATTTCCCTGTCACTTTGAGGCAGTTCCCATGGTACAACCTCCCACATTTTTGGCATGTGGGTCGTTGAGTTTTCTTCCCACCTTTGTTATTAGATCCTCTGGCCTGAAACCCCATATTTGGTTTCTTATCACCATAGCCATGGGACCATTATCCAAACTCATTATCCACTTTGAGAGCACACCGAACAACTTCTTCATAGCTCCCAAAGTCTCAAATTTCAAGAGACTCTCAAATGTGTGGTTTTAATCCACTAAATAATCTATCAATTTTTCTATCATTGTGGATAAAAACCCCGAAGCATACCTTGAAAGCCTTATGTAATTCACTTAAAAGGTTGTGATAGATTCTGCTTCTTTTTTCTTGAGCTCTATTAATTCTCCCTCCATCTTCTTTCGAAGATTTCTTGGGAAATACTTGTTAAGAAAATTATCTTAAAGTCTTCCCATTCTATCTCTTCAATTTCCTCCCTTGGCTTGTTGTTATTAATTAAATCCAACCATTGATCAACATCTCCATCTATATGATAAATGGCTAGAGTCACCTACTCCATCTCAGAATATTTAAGAACAAAAAAGATCTTTTCCATGGAGTTGAACCACTGTTCCAAAACTAATAGATCATAAGATCCACTAAACGTCGGTGGTTGTTTCCATATAAAACATTCAATAGCCAATTCCTCTCTCTTTGGTGAAGGTGGACGTTCCCCCATTATTATGGTTATTGATAATAACCTGAGATAATTGGGAAAGCATCACCAAGATGTTTTGAACTCCACCTCCCAAATCATTGGGGACATCATTTGGGAAATAGTTGCATTAGCCCTCACACAAGTTGTTGGTCTGGTTTCTCTTGGTTCCTAACATTTTCTAAAATAGAAAATGTTAGAAAAAAACATAATTCAAAAAGTCATGAATAACTTATAGATTTAAACACTTTAAAATAAAAGAATAACATATGGGATCCCTATGTAAAAATTCTTGTGTGCATATTTGTACTTAGTCTCATGCTAGAGGTTTTCTCTAGGGTTCACTAATCCTAATTCCCAAATTAACCAAACATTTCCTTTGATACCAACTATAGCGACCCAACATTTTTTTACATTACTATTGAATCATTTTAAAGATAAATAACATAATAGTATTACACATAGAGGATCCAACAGTTTAGTGTCTTGGAAAAACAAGGACCATACCTAACAATTACAACATCGATCATAAACATTTATTCAATTTCTTCTTCACTAGCTTATTACTAGAACTTGACCTCTCCTTAGTACATTTAGTCACCTAAGGATATAAATCAAAAGGGGTGATCTACAATCCCATTAAGGGGAGCGATAAAAACAATATATCATGGGGTGATCATAATTATAACATAGTCAAAGGATCATCAACATAAGAGCAAGCATAAATATAAGACTCAAAATGTGGAAATGCATAAAAATGAAACATCATGTATTAGTTGTTAACTACAACACATAGTTGTGAACAAAAATAGAATATTTTTAACATCATTTCACATTTACTCATGAGATTCATCACTTTACCCAATGCATTAAAGCACTGTATAATTTTGGGTGGACCTTTCACATTCAAACATTCATATTGCGCTATATAATTCAGGGCGCACCCATCACATCATAACATTATCATTATCATGCATTCCACATGGAACATATATCAATAATGAACATAAATAACCCATGTAAATTACTTTTTTTCTTCTCATAATAACACATTCAAAAACTTTGGGTTCCCAAAAGAAAGAGGGAATAACATACTTGATACACAAACCATCAACCTTGAATGAGAGGTAAAAGGAGAGTTCTTAAAAGAAGATATATTTTGGAAGAAGTTTTATTTGGTATAAACTTCATTAGAAAACATTTATATCAAAGAAAAGTTAATATAATGATGAAAAAATTATTTTTATGGAGTCACCATACAAAATTTGGAGTGAGAGGGAGAACCAGAAGAAAGAAAATCGGGTTCTAGATTTTCCCCTTACCTTATATCTGAACACTTCCTTGGATTTAATGTCCTCTATAACCACATTAGATTCATTAATTTAACAATTAAAGAACATTTTTTACATGAATATAGTTCATTATGGTTTCATTACGTTATTTTATGTGCCTTTGGATGAGTTATAGAGTTTAAAAACATTGTTCGGGAATGTTCATTTTTATGGTCTTCTTGAGCGGTTCACTTTTTTTCAAAAATTGAAGTTCGGGAAGAACATGGGTAAACATAAAGAACTAATATTACACGTTATTAATGATATTACAGAAGTTAAAATGATCTTATAATGAATTACATTTTATACCATGTGGTTGAATCATTAGATAAGAATTAAATGATGATTGTTTGAGTTAATTTGGATGGTTTTTCAAGCACAACGAACTTGTTTTGATTAATCATTTAGTAATATGTACATAAGTTAGTTAAAGAACATTAAATATTACTTAATAAATTTAAAATATTCTGGTTCAACCATAAAAATGGCATCATGACCATATCTGAAGGTATAAATGAAAAAAAACATTTCGTTCTTAAAGGTGACAGATTAACTCCTCACAAACAACATTTTCTGTTATAAAATAAAAGGAAGAGGAGAAAGGTTTTGGATAGTATAATATCCCATTAGTATAATAAAATTATATTATATGTATGATACTGGAGTTACCATACCATTTGGATAGAGATAGGTGGGGAGAGAATAAGAAAAGAACATGAAATTCAAAGGAATTTAAAGGAAAAGAAGGAGAGAAATTACATCATGAATCCTCCTCTTGAGAACCTTCTTAAGGGGAATAATCATGGTCATTTGATGAGACCAGAAGATCTTGGATGTGGGGTATGGTCTAGGGAAGATTCCTGGGTATATTTTAGACAAGTATTGAAGCTTTAGAGGTGTGATGGAATGAGGGAGTGAAGGGTGGTATTTATAGTGGAGAGGAGTGGGGTTTTCTCAATATAAAATTTAATAATTTATTATTTCTCCTCAAAAAAAGTAATAGTGGGTATTCCATGACCAATAATAGTAATTTTATAATGTAATCCCGAAAAAATTGGGATTACATCAGTAGAACATCACAAATGACTCTACATTTATCTTATTTATCTTATTTTTGTAAATTACCGTATTTCACTATTCATAAAAAATTCTAGTATTTCAGAAAAATCCCAAATTTCACCCCAACCATTTTTGATGTGTAGAATCAAAAAATGATGTTCATTTTTCAAAAATAATTTTCTAAATATGATTAATTTAATATTTAATTAAAATCATAATTTACAAGAAAAATATTGTTTTTAAAATTAAAACTGATTTTATAAAGATTTCAAAAATTACATTGGGTCTTATAAATTTATCTAAAAACTATAAGACATAGATTTGTTAATTTATGAAAACATTTTAGAAAATAAATTTTCATTTAAATTAATTATTTATAATTATTTATTTATGACTCACAAAAATACAAAAAATGTTTACTATGGTCAAATTGTCACTTTATAAGATGCCTAAATTTTAATTAATTATACATGGGTAAGGTTACACTTATTTTGGATGATTTACTACTCATAAGGGTCATACTACTATTTATAAGGGTAGGTTACTATTCATAAGGGTAGGTTACTATTCAAAAAAATTATGTTGGTTTTATTAGACTCCAAAAAACATCTTGAACACAACTGTGTATGTTGGATTTTTGAAATTCCAAACACAGAAGTGAAAAACATATGTTTAAAGGTCACTTAGTACTTAGTAGTTCATTATGTTGTTCTTTCATGTGATTTATGAAATTTTATAAGAAGGTAATTTCAATTGAAAAAAGTTGGGTCGTTATAGTGGATGACCATATACAGGTTACAGAACCTAAGGAATTGTGGAGCCCCCATACAAATCCACAGATTATACTAAATGGTGATTATCTGCTGCCTAGAAATTTGATTAAGGTGATAGACATAATCCCTGATAGACAGTCCATTTCTACCCCCGGTGATAGTGTAAAATAAAATGAGCTCAATAATATCTCTACAAAAAATATGGTAGTAGGTTATGATGATTCTATTCTCATGGCCACTCTCTTATCCATATTGAAAAATATACCCCTATATTTATGACTTAAACAGGAAATTCCATCACAAACTTAGAGGTGGGAGAAGAATATGATGAACTCATTAATGTCCCTCATTAATTTGAGGAAGAAATCTCTTCTACCATTGATGAGTTGAGGTACGTAAATCTAGGAATAGAAGATGACCCGCAACCTGCACTAATCAGTTCCACCATTCTTGTCATGGAGAAATATATGCCCATTTCCTTTCAAAAAAACATCGATATGTGTACAGTTGGAATTATACAAAAATGCATAGAATGAACCCTAATGTGGATACACACCAACTCTACATACCTAATGACCATCGAGGTTTCAACTAAGAATCTAGAAGGATACACCACTATCATTCTACTAATGTAGAAGTAGATGTTGAAAAATCAATCAAATGAAATTTTTTCTAAGAAATGAAATACCCAAGTTGGTTCACCAACGTCACCCCTATCAAGAGAAAGAACAAGCATATAAGGGTATCATCGATTTAAAATAACATAATTGACACTACACTATGGGTGATTTATTATTACTGATCATAGAAATATAGATCAATGGAACTGCTGGCTTCCAACCCCTTTCATTTATGGATGGGTACTCAAGGTACAATCTCGTAAAGATGGCCTATAAAGATGTGTAACCTACTACCTTCAAGGCAGCTCGGGTTATATTTTTCTGTTAGTTCATGCCCTTCAAGATTAAATAACGTTAGTTCTACATATCATTGAACCATGAAAAATATCTTTAATAACTTTTTGGGATGAATATATGAATGTTATGTTGATGGTAAGGTGGTCAAATACCGACAGTGATGTGATCACTTCAAAGATTTTCAAATAGTTTTCGAAAATCTATGACATCATAGTGTGAAGATGAACCTGTTGAAATGCTCTTTTACGGTAACATCTGGGAAATTCCTCTGTTTTTTGGTACTACAACATATTATTTATGTCAACCCTAAAAACAATAGTGATATTATGGAAATTTCACCCCCTCAAAATCTCAAAGAACTAAGGGGGTCTCTATGGGAACCTCACCTATATTCATCATTTCATAGCCAACCTAACTGGAAAAATCTCTCCCCTTTATTAATATAATTAATAAGGGAATCACTTATCTATGGGAAGAGGAATACCAAGAAGAATTTGAGAATCTCAAGAAGTATCTACTACACCCACTAGTCCTGATGCCATTGATGGAAGGAAATCCACTCATATTATATGTACCCACCATGGAATGATCACATGGAACTCTTCTCAGACAAAAAAATAATGTATGGAGTGATAAATATCACTACTACATTATCTAAATGATGCTATAAACTAAGACCTAATATTATGATATTGATAATAACTTCATAAAACTAATATTTGTATTAGAAAAGTTAACGCACTACTTGTACCGCCACAAAGTCCATTTGGTATCTTGTATCGACCCTCCCAAGTACAACATTGGACACCCTATACCGGCTGAAAATTTGGCCCGATGAATAGAAATTTTGTAATAGTATGACATTCAATTCATGTTATTGAAGTTGGTGAAAGGGAAGTCCCTGGATAATTTCCTCAGAGAACACCCTACTCTAGATAACACACTGGTGGACACTGAACTATCAGATGAAGAGGTTTTCTACACCCATGACACTCCTTGAACATGGGAGATATATTTTTATAGAGCCTCCCAAATTCTTATCAACAAGAGACTAAAACACTTGAGGCTCATTCAGGTTGTTCTGTGGATTTTGTTTGTTTCTCCAGAAAAATCTATTTTTCCATACTCTTTCTCACTATCTAAAGGATGCACAGTTATTGAGGTTGAATATGTTTCCCTCATCACTGGATTGGAACTATCCATAAAACTAAAATTGACTACATAAACATTCAAGAGGATTCAGAGAAAGTGATAAATTAGATCAATGGAGAATATTCCATAAAAAAGGAGGAATTGGACTCTCTTATTATGTATGTCATAGGATTAATAGAAGAGTTCCCTTTTGATCCCACATTGAATCATGTCCCCTGATCACAAAATAATCATGTTGACATAATGGATAATGTATTCACAATCTGGAATATCCCTCATACAAAGGAAGAAATCATCTGCATCACTCTTCGAGAGATGGTCTCATCAATCATCATCTGCGACATGGAAGAAGTAAATCAGGACAACGCTACCCCATAGAAAGATGAATTGATATCTTCCCCTAAATTGATGGGGCCCATAATTTGTTATATTCAAAATGGGACTCTCTTAAGAGAACAAGTTAGAAGATAATTGATTTGATGCCGAGGAGTGAACTTTACCATTCAGGATAGATCAGATGATAAAAAATCCCACTAAATGTAAGGGTTTGATGGAATCCTCCTAAGATGAATATCATAAAGAGAGATTCTCAATGTCATAGAAGAATTACAAGTAGGTTCCTATGGCGATCATCAGTATGGGACAAGTCTTACCCACCAAATCATGAGGCTAGGTTAATAATTGAAAACCATGATACAAGACTATGTGGAATTCACTAGGAAATTTCATAAATTCCAGATTCATGTAAACTTCATCCATAAACCCCTATAATTTTAGGTACTGCTAAATATTCCTGGTGGTTTTTTCTAGGGAAAGAATGTTGTGAATCCACATCCCTTAACCATAGGCAAGAAATTTAAGTACTTCCTTACTTCTTCCATCTTATTTTCCAAATGGGATATGGAAATACCACTCAAGGAAATTGGGATGAATAATATCATCAACTTCATGAATTTCAATATCACCACTAGTTTTAGAGTCCCTCGTACAATATTTATGGAGAACAACACAAACTTATGTTCTACAGAGTTGAAGACATTGTACCAAAAGTTCAACATCGATTCTAATCACTCATCCTGCTATCATAGACTGAATATGGAAAAATAAAGGGCTTTAATAAAACTATATCCAATATAATCTAGAAGATGGTGAATAAAAAAAATAATTAAAATTCATACATTCTCCTTCACGCCTTGTGGGCATGCCGTACAACCACACATACTACTACATAAGCAAATGTGTACTAATTGGTGTACAAGATTGAGGTAGTGTTGCCTATATAATTCTAGTTTCCCTCACATCAAATAGTTATTTATGGATAACTCTCGGATGATGAGTAATATAAAAAGTGTATTGAAGATTTAGATCATCTAAATGAGAATTTTATGCGTACATTTCACTACCATAGAGTCCATTTGAATCGGATCACATGATACTTCATTAAAAAGATTCACCATTGTTCCTTCTTTCAGGTACAATTGGTATTGGATCCTAGGATCTTGATGATACCAGGGAAGATACCACAAATATAGAACCCAAAAGGAAAGGGCCTTATATCATACAAAAGGTCTATCACACCAGATCTTACTCATTGGACCTGATGGATGGGGAATGTGTTACCCCCCCCCACCATTATTGAGGGATTTTTTAAGAAATAGTTTTCAATGATATCATCAAGCATCTCTCATCTAGGTCACATGATTTTAAAATGAATAAAATCAACATATTAACATGATGTTAAAATTCACAAATAAGTCATGAAAAAAGAATTTAAACTACAAAACATCCTAAAATATTTTTCACATAACGTTAAAAATTCACAACATGTATTTAGAATATGATGTTAAAATTTATATAATTAGTCCTAGAAATAAAAATTTAAACTATACAACATCTTTTGTCCGTACCACACAATGCTAAATTTCCTGGAAAGAGACCTCACCTTATGATGTAAAACTGCATGGATCACCAACATTTCTCCTCTTTCACATCAAGTCACCTTCTTCTTTAACACATAACATTAAAATTCATGGATGATGTCTTCTCTACATGAAAATAAACTGCATGGTTCTCTAATCAATGTACATATTGATTCTCATTCCAATGAGATATGCTGGATTCTTTGATCCTATATATTGGCTTATCCACCATGTGATAAAAAAAATTCCCCTACCCTTTCATTAATTGCCTTTATATTGTGAAAGAAACCTTTATAATTCCTTTTTTCTCATGCCAAGCATGGATCATGTAGGTTTATGAATATATTTAAGGGATTATCTTCATTATCAAGTCATATCATTTCATGATAGGGTTATCATGGTCATGGATCCAAGACCTTAAATTTCACACCATGAGTGCTTACCGCATCATGTTAGACTTCATGATTGATTTCTCTTTCACGAAATAAAACTGCACAATACTATGGAACTCTCTATAGAGAACAATTACCCTTTTTTTGGACTCCCACCACACCTTAGTTCAAGAACTATGGGTGGATTGATTCCAACCATTATAGGATATATAGTAATTCCCAACCCTCCATTTTTTAGGCCCAGTCACAATATTACCTTCTCATGTTATAGATTTTATGTCATTTTTGCATGATGTCAAACTGCATGGATTCTCAAGAACTATATGTGGTCTATTCCTATCATCATAATATAATTATTGATGCTAGAATCTTCAATATTTAATCTAGATACAACAATCAATAGGAACAATTCCCCCCTCTACGTATGAGTCAGACCTTCATAGAGCATTTCTAATTCAATAACTTCATGTAGATTGATTCCTATCATCAGAGGATACATAGTAGCACCCATACCTCCAATATTGGGCCCAACTATAAAAATCAATAGGAACCCCCCCCCCTCTACATATGGGTTATACCTACAAACAGTGCTTCTCGTTAAGGAAATACATGTGGCATAATTCCTATAATCACAGGATACATAGTGATTCATAAATCTCTAATCTGGAGTCTATATTCTACAATCAATGGGAAAAATTCCCCCTCTGCATATAGGTCAGACCTACATAGATAATTTCTCATTCAATAACTACATGTGTATTGATTCGTGTTATCATAATATATGTAGTGACACTCTGATCACAAATTCTTATGTAGAGTGTTTCTCATTCAATGACTACATTTTTATTGATTCCTATTATCATAGGATATATAGTGACACCAAAATCTCCAATTCCTACATCCATCAATGATGTAAAAAATTTCCTCCCATCTCTGTGTATAGGTCAAACTAGTTCAGGGAACTCACATGCAAGAAATACATAGGTCTTGATTCATGTTATCATAGAATATGTAGGAACACCCAAATATTTAATAGAGGGTTCCTCCACAATATAAAAAATGATAAAATAAAATCCACCCCCAACATCATATGCGATGCACCAGTGCAGGATGCTACCCAGGACCCACTCTTGTGAAACTCAATCGATTGCTTAGTTACCCCTTGTTTAGCAAGCTTAGCATGGATCATGTGATCTTAGGGAATCTGGCACGCTGCTTTGGGAAACATGACCAATATATATATTAGATCAGGGACCATTCAATAGTAGAAAGTCATTAAACTACATAACACATCTATTTCCTCACTTTATGATGGTAAACTGTGAGGAGAATGTCCTATCATCAAGACTTTAAACTACATATAACATCTACATGCTCATAGATTCATGTTCAAATGTAAGGAAATGCTTCTAGTCACATCATGTTAAACTGTGCGAAAAAAGGTCATCACATTGAATAGATCATCCCCTATGATGTTTATATGTCCAAGAATCATTTTTTTGTTCCTTAACTATGAAATATGTTAAACAAACACTGAAATAGCTTTTAGGGTACTCAAACCCTTCTTAATTCTTACATTTTATAGGAACCAACTTCATATATGTTAGTTTTTAGATGACACAATCTATTCCTTGAGTTGATATCCTTCTCTTATAACCCCACAGACCTTGGGATTCTTTGTTCTTTGATCTTCCCCATAATAGACAGTTATAAGCGACTAGCTCCTCAAAATGGACCATCAGATCCCAAGAAGGCTTCCTTAAACCTAGGAGTTATTTTCGTGACCACGTGAAACATTAAAGATTCATTCCATTACCAATGGTTGACCTATAAACACGACTACCTACATAATATTAACTCATATATTCTTGGGTCCTGATTTAAACCATCCATAACCCAACTATTAAAATGGTTTTAGATTCCATCAGTATTACACATCTATGCATCAAACCCATTTTCAAAGCAAGATCATGGAATTGTATTCTTGTACCCTTAAATTATGGGGTATGCATCTTCTATGATGAATAAATCACTCTGATATAGTTACATATTTCCCTTGAATAAAAATTGCATCAATATAGATATGTCTCTTTAAAAATAAATAATTATGTCCATATTTCATCCCTTATAGTATATAGAGGGAAACCCAGCGAAGCCTATCCATAAAATCATAACATACCTCTTTTTAAATAGGGCCAAATAATACAATCTCTCTCTGCATACACATGATCTATATCTATATACATCTTACTTTTACATGAAATAAAATTTTCTCATGAAGGGATCCAATGTATGGATACCCATCAATAATCATGTGTATGGATTAAAGGTGTAATCTACCTCTAGATGCCTCCAACTAGTGCGAAGTGTCCCCAAAAATATATTGCATAATTTTACATTGGTTCCCCCATCCTTACCACATGAAATTAAACTACATAGTAAAGTTTCACTTTCATCATGACATTAAACTGCATACACTTTGGTCAATGATTTAAAACCTTGAACTTTATACTTTGATGGTACAAATCAAAAAACCCTAAAACTACTATTAAAAGAGACAAAAAACTTTTAAATCCCATAAAGGCCCCCAGTAAAACCATAATTTATTATACTGATCCCATGGAACATTGGAGGCTTGTTCCATTACCAATGGTTGACTTGTACCAACAGTTCCAACCTCTAGTTAATTCAGATATTCTTTAACCAAGATTTACAATCCCCATAACAGTACTATTCAAGCAAATTCAGTATCCTTGATGTTACAAAACTATATATTTTACCCCTTCTCAAAGAATTAATTTGATACTCCATCACTAAATCCTTTGATAGGCCACACCACAACACTCAAAACCAAATAGACTATGGATTGATCCTCCCAAAAAAATGTTAAACTACTATATGGTTCCATACACATTTTTGTATAACATTAGATCCATATCCTACTTCATCACCCAGATGTTTGAGTCTTCAAAAATCATTCATATCTATTTGAAATGGGAGAGGATCTTATTTACTTGGCCATGAATATAATCCATAAGGTCTTATACATAGGGGTCTATGAATAAGTAACTAGAGGTATATCCTCCTTATTTGTAAGGAACTCTGATCCTCATGATCCCTAGAGGTACTATGAATGATCTCAAAACCTTAGGGTGGCATGGGTCATCCCTAATACATCATCCCCATTCCATATTCATCGGTTAAAACATTTTGGTTATGATTTACAAACCCCATATTCCAACTGTCCATGTTGACTCAATATCCCTATTCATTCTCCATCCACCCCCACCCTTTAAGGTAAGGATGTAGATGTCATGACCCGTCATGCATATTCATACCTCATGATTTCTATAAGAACAGAGGGTTCCAAAACCCTTCATTAACATTCATTATTCAGAATTTCATTTAAGAATTAAAGGTGCCAAAGACCTTCATTGACACTTGTTCTTCTAAATCCCATCAAGAATGTAAGGTTATTAAACCCTTCAAAAATACCCATACTTCACAACAATAGAAGGTCAAAGATAGGAGACCTTAAATTACAACAATAGAAGGTCAGAACTAAAAGGCCTCTAACTATATCAACAGATGTTTTGAACAAAATGACCATAAACTACACAAATAGAATGTCTATTCTAAAAGACCCTAAACTAAAGAAATAAATGGTCTAAGACAAAATACCCTAAACTACATCAATAGAATGTCTGATCCAGAAGACCCTAAACCACAACAATATAAGGTCAGATCTAGAAGACCCTAAGCTAAACCAATAGAAGGTCTAATTTAGAATATCCTAAACTATAGAAATATAAGGTATGATCTAGAAGACCCTAAACTACAACAATAAGAGTTTTGAGCCAAAATACCATAAAATACTACAATAAAAGGTCTAAGATAGAAGACCTTAAACCATTGAACAATAATGGTCTAGTTTTCAATACCATAAAATAGACAACTAAAATAGAAATAATACTCACCAGGTTAAAAATGAATATGAGAAAACCGGGAAAAAGTCATGTCCATGATTACTGGACACACACTATGTGTGATCTAGGCAATATTGAGCACTCGTAAATAGAAAAGGAATAAAACATGTTAGGTCAAAAACTTGTAAAAGGGTAGCTAGAGAAAAATCCAAGTCCATGCCTATTAAATATTTCCCTATATTACAGTTAGGTAAAGGATAGTATAATACAAAATAAATATAACAAGTGTCCAACATATTTACTTAGTATAAATCAAGATATGCTCGTTGTAATTAGTGAGTATTTGTTGAGAAAAATATATTCTAGTGTAAACATTCAAATCCAATAATTCTGGTTTACTTGATATTATATTAAGGATAGATATTATTCACGATTATTGAAACATCAGGTCAATGAAATTTCATGCACATCATAGATGAATGAAAACTTGAAAAATATATAGAAGGATAAAAATATTTATTCATTAATATCATGTAAATAGAGGGATCTCCACTTTTCCGAGCATCTTTAAGTATTCAATCATAGAAAAAAACAATAACGATCAAACTATAATAAAATTTGGTTGGATGATATTTCCAAATCAGAAAGATCCTGGTGAGAAGCATAAATGGAGCACCTAAGTGGTGACCGCCCAAGTTATTATACTATTGCCTAAGGGATTATAGTCTTGATAAGATTAGACATATCATTAAATCTTTTCTGAGCAGTTTTTAATGAGTGGCAGACTTTGAAAGATCAAACTTTGAGCGAGCTATGATCACCTCATGTCTTGTTATCTGTGCATACAAGATTTCTATTTGGGCATGTAGTTTTGATATGATCTGATGGATTTTCTCCAATGCCTCTGAATCATCCTTCATTAGTTCAGCTAAGGGAGTCACTTCATCAAAATCTTGAAATCTCGTCTCACTAGTTTCCAACTATTTTCATGTCAAGATGATTTGTAGTATGATTTCATACAATGTATTTCAGTCAAAGATGCTCATGACCAGATCATAAAAGAGCTAGTGTAGATGTTATTCATGATCATGAAATGTTTCTAAGGGAGGTTTAGTGATCAATGTATGAATCTTCCACTAGATCAGCCTACACCATGTCTGGTCCTCTATGCCTACTGAAGTAGGCATGTCAAAAGGGGGAACAACTGGATGAGATAATGAAGAAGCGAAATAGGAATCCCTATATACTATTCTCTCTATAGATGTAACATTTGAAGGACTATCTTCCTCAAAAATATTCTACTTTAATAAAGATATGGTTGTTTCTCGGATGGGGGTGCTTCCTTGAAGACTCACTAAATCTTGAATCAGCTCCGTTGTTTCTGGAGAAAAAAGGTTCGGTGAGGCACATGGTTTATCCAATTAATGAACCATTTTATTTAGCACACGAACCAGGTTGAAATCTTCCCAAGCCTATGCATAATTATAATATAGAAAGTACAGTCTTAGTGTTAGTATCTCCACATGACAATATAAACAAAACCTGGTGGATAACATCAGGATATCATTCTCGTCATATGCCAGATGAGGGAATGGAATAAACCATTTTGATGAATATGAAATAATGAGTGAACCAATAATTTGTATACAGATCCCAAAAATTGTCTTATCCACTTGAGATTTGAGAACTGCATCCTAAAAAATAGATCTTGTATGACCATTCATCAAGAAAGTCACTTCCATTATCAATAATTGGCAAGGTTGATGAAGGGTAAGGCATGAAATTGATGTAATTGGACTGAATCAATATATTAGTCTCCTCCTCATGTCCTAACATTGCTTCCTTAACTCAATATTTTTCTAGTATATTGGGGAGAAACAAGGCGCCTAGGATCTCGGTGGTGTTGCGGTATCTATAGTAGTGGAGATGCTCTCCTTTCTAGCTGAATAAAACTAGAAATGACCACCAATTATATTAGGTATTTTTTCTATTGAATATGTTGTATAGGCTAGTAAAGGTGTGCAAGAGTTGTTATAGCAATATTGGTAGGATATCCCTCTACTAACTGGGTTTCCATCACCAGCATGCTATCTCAAAATCCTGAGCATGAGTCCCTAGCCACGAAAAGCCACCCATTCAAGAAAATGACCATGAAACCTTCTACCCTAAGACTTTTTAATATTTTCATACTCACTAAATAACCCCATATGATATATTACCTATATTCTAGGACTTTCAAATATGATCCTATGCTGTCACAGACCTACCAAGAAGGGAACTAGTGAGTGTGTATAGAGGTCAGATGAACTAAGCTATGATAGATAAAAATTTGGATCCAATATTTAAAGATGATTAGTGAGTGTATATTTAGATCCTTCTGTAAATTGTCTTTCACAATGTCAGGCATATCTTTTACCAAAACTGGAGTATGTACAGGTTCATCCCAAATCCCTGCAGCATGGAGGAACTCATCATACATTTCCCCAACGGGGTATACCACCTAGTTGATACATATACAAACGTTTGATTCTTACTTCATCATGGGAATGATAGATTTCATTGGTTCCAAGGAACCAACCGATAATAAATTCTCTAATAAGATATCACAACAGTATCAAATGAACTGTGAATCCCATATGGACTTGTAATGACAGATAGCATGTAAATGGTCGAAAAATTATGAACTGGTCTGTCTAACCCAGAATGGTCCTTCCCATTCATCAAAAAAGTTTCCATCAGGACTAACTTTCCATTTTTAGCTCTAGATACTACCCATATTGTTCATGGAAGAGAAAAAATGGTCACATAACTTTGAGAAATGTACTGGTGGGTGAAATCACAATCGTCTGGACCAAGAGGGGAGCTCAACAACATATAGTAATACCCCTAGGACCATGTTAAAACCAATTGGTCATCCTCATAACTCACCATATGAATAAAATCAAGGGATGATGACATACAATGAGATGAAAAATTGTAGTCAGGAGAAGGGATAACAACATCATCAAGTAGGCCTAATCCATATACGATAAGATGATGTGATAAAGGGTAACATTGTAATTCGGATGAGGGAAACCTCTTAAACACTTCATTGTTGGAATATACAAAGTATCAAGGTCCATGATTATGGTTCTTAATAATCATGTACATATGTCTATCCATAATCAAAGACAAAAAATACATATAAGCTATATGAAAAAAAATAACTAGAATATGTCAAACAAATAAAAAATAAAATCTCATCAAAAGAGATGTTTAACTCTAGAAGAATCCTTCAAATCACATGAACCATAAGGGGATTCGCAACCACATGACAAGATACAGGTCTCATGAATCACATGAACCATGGGGATCTCACTGACCGCTTGACCCACAATACGTGTCATGTCCACAAGACCAGTCATAAGATTCATGATCAAGAGACCCTGACATGGTCACATTATCCATATAATGATCAAGCGACAATGCGACTGAACCATCATATCCTGTAAAACCTGTGAAGACCAATACACATCTAAGTAAATAATAAAGAATTCATGTAATGAATGAAGATAGATTATTGTTGATTCAAACAACTTGTAAGGGAATGTAGGCCTTTCAGATGGATCGCATGAAGTAGTTCTCATAAATAGTCTTCTGGAGAGGTCTCATGGTCAGTTCATACAGAAGGTCTTATGGGGGTCATGTGATATAGGATGATTTCAATATATTTGGATATTTTTGGTAGTTATTGAATGATATCCTTTCTAGTCCCTTAGTTGTAGGTCACTCCACAGAATGCCAATGGACATCTGGAAGATGAAAATTTTCCCAAGACACTAGTTGATGACAATCCCAAAGACTCAAGTGGGCATTTACTTCCCTTGGAACCTTTCCCTAATCCTCATGGACATCACTCCTAAAGGGGGTAATTTGTTGAATTCTTATAATTGATTATTGAAAAAATTTAAAGGGAAGAAATTCCAAAATAATGGGTATTATTTTCTCTATGAAGAAAAGGAAAAGATGATGTCCAAATCATGCAGATCACATGAACTCCCAAAGGACACGTGATCCCATGTCCTTCAAAAGGTCATGTGAATGGGTCATGTATAGTGAATGACCTACTAGTGTTCACATGGATCCCTATTTACATTCTTTCTTATTCATTTGAAAGAATCCAAGACACTCATTGATCATGCAGAGGTTTCCAGATGAGTTCCACTGAGTCACATGAATTTTCCACTGATGGGAATCTTACAATAATAGAAAACCCTTGTAAAAAAATGGATGAAAATATATTAAGGTGAATACCTTATGTGTTCATTTGTATTTTATTATATGATCATATGGTTTTAAAGACATTATAGATCCTTGGCAGCATGTCCACTTTGTCATGCCGAAGTCAGTGGGCATGTCACCTTCACCATACAAAGGATCTCAAGCATGTCCACTAGATTGTATGCATCCCCTATAGCATTATATTTTAAAGTAGAGGATATTTTCATCATAATTATTACATGATGAAACAATATCCAAGACTGATCAGGAACTGCCCCATGGACAAGCAGAGCTACTGACCAGGATAAGGTGCATGCATGATCTTAAGATCCCATAATGATTATGCGGTGCCCTCATAGGAATGCAATGTGTATTGGAATAAAAAAACCTTGTAAACTAATCGATGAAAATAGGAAAAAGAAATAATCCTTTTATGGTCATTGATATTCATGTGATGTAGTTATACAGTTTGAAAGACCTAAAAAAGCCCATGACATATCCAATTTATCATATAAGAATTTGGTGAAATGTTACCTTCATCATGCGAAGGTTCTTGGACATGTAAATTCTTTTATGCGCTTCCACTACAACATCATAGAAAAGCAAAGGTGTTGTCTATGAAATGCCTTCACATCACTGCAAGACCCATTATTGGTCATGTGATTCTTCATAGGATAGTAGAGTGATTGTCTTCGACAATACTCAACAAACCTTGTGAGATCCCTAACCCTGATAAAATAAAGAAATAAATAAAAGAGAAAATTAAGAAGCTTCTTTTTGTGAAAATATATGTTGGCCTTCACATGAAAGGGTTCATATTCCCTTGGATATCACCATTGATCATGTGAATCTCTAATTGAAAATCCAACATGATCTTAGAAAGGCCTTTAGAAATATCAGTATTATCTCACGAAGGCCCTCTGTAAATCTACCTTTGCCACATGATAGACCCTAGAAATTTCAAATTGGATCATGTAAAGGCCTTCCCATAGGTATCAAAATATCACAAAGACCGCTAGACATGTCACACTGACCTTATGAAATCTCTATAACATGTCCACATGGTCAAGAAAAATCATTTTGATGATATTGGGTCCAATAAAAATGATAAAAGGAGAACATTTTCATGGTCCCTGAATATTATGTGGTTCCATTGAGGAACCATGGCAGGATCATGTGAATCACGTGACACTAAAACACTCCACCGACTCCAGCCTAAACCTATGAGATATTTTCCATGCAATGTGGAATATAATTGGGGTGGTGAGGCCTATAAATCCCCCCAGGGAAAAAGAATCACCAATCTTTGAGCCATCACACATGGGTACATAGGAGTGGACTTCTTTTAGTGGAAAGTCACATGACCACAAGGTATTCTATATGGTAAAAAAATAGGAAAATAAACTAAGGGATCACACGACATTCATATGCACTTCATGTGATGACTCATGGATCACACAAAAGACATATGATGTGTCAGCTGAGTTGTGCGATGGAGGACCCTCAGGTCATCTAGGTCATGTGAAATCTAAAATAATCTAACACTGGGAAAACCTTGAGGCACAAAAGAATTAAAATGATGGAAAAAAGACTATAAAAGACAGGAGACTTATGCGAAGACATATATGTTCATACTTATTTTCTTTACAGGACCAACTCAAATCATGATACTACACCGAGACATGTCACTCAATAATGTGATGCTCCCTTCATAGGCTATTTGGATCATGTGATGTCCCTTGGACATGTCAAAGCAGGTCACACGACACCCTTTGGGAACGGAACCAAAGTATTATAGAGTCCCATTTCATTTCCATCCAAATTTTGTGATTCCCCTAACACATATCACCCAAGTTGTTCAGTGATACTAGGATGTGTCAGCAAGGTCTCAGGACGACACTGTGACAAGTCAACCAAATCATGTGATGCTCTCTATAAAATTTATATGGATCATGTGAATATATTTTTAAAATTTATATTGTATCATGTGAATCCCTCTGGACATTTCATTCAGGTTTAACGATGACACATAGACAAGTCCACCTAAATGATGTGATGCTCTCTGGAAAGTCATCTAGATCATGTGATATCCTTTGGACAAGTCATCCTGAATCATGTGATATACTTCAGATGTACAAGCTAGGTCTTATGATGACACCCAGACAAGTCATCTTGGATCATGTAACACCCTCCAGACAAGTCATCTAGGTAATGTGACACTCTCTATACATGTAATCCTTGAACATGTGTTGTCCTCTGAACAATCCATACAGACCATTACATATTCCCCATACATGTCATTCAGATAATGAAATGTCCGTTAGACAAGTCAACTGTATCAATTGATTGTGTTCGATCATATCCGTGATTCAACTAGAACATATCCAAGAATCCTCAAAATTTTCAAGAAAATGATCATAACATGTTAGGATGAAAATCAAGATGTGAAAAGATAACATCTTGAGATATGAAAACCTTTTCCGGTAGATAAGTTAGGGAAAACTTGTTGTGTAAGGCCCAATCGAACCGAACTACAAGGAATTTGATTCCTTTTATAACTAGGATATGTTGGATTCCTTTCTAATGGATGAGATCCATATCAAATATCTGAAGTGAAACCTCAATGTGTAATCCGTGATCCAAAATGAACTACAAGAACTTTGATTCCTGTTATAGTGATGATGCGTGGGATTCCTTCTTAAGACCCATTATCCAATTGGAATCCACCTTAGTGTAATTCCAACCATGTATATGACATTTCAACCATTGAGACGCAATCTCTCCCATGTGTTAATTATTCCTCCTATTACATCAGCGAATTGAGAGGGAATCCTCAGTATATAATCCATGATCAACAGAACTATGAGAATTTTTATTCTTTCTATAAGCAATATACGTACGGTTCTATCCTAAGTCCTGAGCTCCATATCAAACATCCAATGGGTTTTCCTAGCACACGAGTCCAGCATCCATACATAGTGAGACTAATTACATGGTATTCCTTGTTTCTCACACTGAGCATGGCTCACTGGTCTTAGGGATTTACAATGGTCATATCATTCACATCATGAATCTTCACCATCTAAGAAAAAATCAATGTGTAATCACTGATCAATGGTATAATATGACTTCCCTCATACAAGGGCATCCACCTCAGGGAATTTCCAAAGGGTGTGAATGAACTATGATGACTCTGATTCCTACAATAACTAGGATATGTAGGATGCCTTCATAAGGTTTGAGCTAAAAAACCTGGTGCGTAGGTTCCCTCATATATTTCCTTTATGGATAATGTTAAACTACATGGTTGTAACTAACTACCTAGTTTTTGGTTCCCATTATATGCAAGATATGTATCACGCCTCATAGAGGTTCAATCACATCCTTAGAATATTAATCGCCTCCCTAGATGGTAGTAAACTCAAAATTTCCTTGTTATATGGATTAAAAATGAAAGCAGCTACCCATTAATATGAAATGGATGAAAAAAATCAAATACATACATATAGAATCATTAATGGGACCTCTTTTACACATGGAAGGATTCAATAATTGATTGTTTTGTTAGGGTAATCAGTCATATATTCGTATTAGGAAAAGATTCAAGAACATATCCTCAATCTATAAGAGAGTATCGCAGTAAGAAACAATTCCCCCTAAAAGTTTTTTATGAGCCCAACCTCTTATCCTCTCAATCAATGTGAGTTCATAAGTGTCATTGGTTCTGAAAACCCAATTGGCCACCTGCCTTTGAAAAGTAGTTATGATCTTATTTAAGGATGTAATAACTATTATGAATTTATTTTAAGGAAAATAAGGGTAAACCTTATGTGAATTATTATGCAATACATTGAACCCCCCCCCACACACAAAATCAACCTCCATCCAAACTGAATGTACATGCATTTGTATTTTTTCCAATGAAATTGTCACATCAAATGCATCATTCTTTCAATAAAGGGTGAAACCAAGAGACCATTGATTTAATCAAGTCCAAAACTAATATATTATTATTTAATTGGTTAGGTATACACAAAATACCCAATTTGTTTTCTCATGAGGTCAATCAATGCATCAAGGGTCTATATAATGTCAGGAAACCATCCATTATTTCATTAAGTCTAATTTATTTGCCATATGAATGATATACCTAACAATTGAATGCATAATCAACTTGACTTGGTCATCCATAAGCATTCTTATTTAAGAAAAAAATACTGTATTTTCATATGTTCCTTAGTTAATAAACATGATCATAAGTCATCTTGAGAAAAAATGTTTATGGCATTATTAAAACATATCCCATTTCGGAATGAAACGAGTTTTCTAAATACTTAATTAAAGCATCATCATCAAAAGACAACTAGATAAATAAGGTGAATGGTATCATACAAACATATACCATGTGTAATATAAGGAATGGAAAAAAAGTCGAAATAGATTAAAGTCATCATTATATTATTGTTTGATAAATTAATTTGAAAATCAAGAATAAATATACATTTTTGAAATTATTAAGAGCTCCTAAAAATTTTCTCCTTAAAATAAAATACACTGATCTTTATAGAACATTTCAAGAATTACCATTTATTGTACAAAATTATTTCAGGAAAAAAATTTCTAATATATTATTTTTTATAAACTTTCTTTGTGAAGGTATAAAAACACAAAATAATTCGTTCTTAAAAACACAATCCATTAAAGTCCCTTTTAATATAAAAAAAGTAATTTTTAAAATCATGACTTTACTTTAAAAAATTATAACAAAATTTATTTTTTAAATCATTGTGAATTTAAATCATTCATAATGTAAATTTAAAACATTCAAAGGAAACATCATAAATAAAAATACCTAAATGGTGAAATAATGGAAAATGTTTAGAAGGGAATATTTTTTTTTAAACTAATACACGTTTAAAATAATAAAACACCTTTTTAAATTAATTAAGATATTTTAAAACAACATTAATCAATTATTAATTAATTGAAAATCACATACATAAGATGAATGTGAATATAGTGGATATGTATACCCATTCAAAAAGAAGAGGTGGGGTAAATTTAAATTACAAGTGTCAAGTCAAGTAAATTATTTTTCAAGGGAAATGAAATTGAGATAGGACATCTAAAAATTAAAAATTATTAGAGTAGAAAAAAATTTAAGTGGTTTTATGGGTAAATTTTATATAATTTTTTTCCAAAATTTAAATTCATTCATAATAGTCTCAATTTAAAAATGAGATTTGTAATAAACACTTGTATCATCATTACCTATCAAAAAAAGTCCTTAAAATTCAGACATGATATGAATTGGAGAATCTCTTGAATTTAATTATACATATATTAAAAAAGGAAACTATGGGTTTTATATATAGCATAGAAGAAAATAGGTGTTGAATACAAAACATATCTCAACAATGAAAAATTGAGACGAGGAAAGCCTTTCATATAGCTCTAGACTTCCTTGAAATATAATTAACCTATTTTATAATAATCATAAACAATATAATAAATTTTTCATAACATTATTAATAACTATTTCCCCATATACTATTCAATTATACTAATTTATTATATATTTTGTTTCTTGTTATATTAATTTTAAATATCAAATGATAACAATTTCATTTGTCTCATGAATGTTTTGTAATGATGACGTTGAACATTATTAATTCAATAAAAGTTATTAATTCTTAGACTATTCAAGGTAAAATATTATATTATTTTTAATTATTTATGATGGTATAATTTCATTCAATGATAATTTTAGTCACGACTCATGGGTATGAAATCTGTGATGATCTTGTCTCAGGTAATTTATTAATATCAATATATTACTTTGTAATGAAATTTAATTATTTTTCTACACTTAAATAATCATATTCATGGAATATAATACTATATAATATCTTATAACATAACAAAATGTATAATTATAATCATAAATTTATGGTTATTGTTAAAAATAGAACATATCATTCTTGGAGTCAGTCATCGACATGTATGCACGAGTGACGTTTTCATATTCCATAGAATAAAAAGAAATTGAAAAGTGATTTATATTTTATAAATATTAATAACATTGTAAATATAATATTTATTCACACACTAAATTCATCAAAATATCCATGAATAGTATTTATGAGAAATGAAGAATGTTTTTCATGTATATGCAAATCAACAAATACACATGTGCGTCATTTTCAGTTTTCTAAAAACAAGGTTTGAAGGTAGATAATGATTTCTAAGTAAATATAACAAAATTTAAATACACTTTCTATACTTATGTTGTTATTTTATGATTTTATAATAGACTTTGAAGGAATAAGAATAAAATATAAAAATATATTTGTGAAAATGAGTGATTTGATATTTTTTACCTTTCTTTTTGGAATACCTCATTTGAAAATTTACTTAAGCCTTTTAGGGGTGGTATTTTGATCAGAAAAGAATCTAAAGGACATGGGTAGGAATAATAAGGATGTATTTGGCCATATTTTTTTTAAACTAAATGCCTTATGGAGTGATGAGATGTGGGGTGGTGAAATTCTCTTTTTGTAAGTGAGGGGAGTGGAATTTTGGTAATAAGAGGTAGAATAATCAATGAATGTGGCTCCAAAAGTGAGAAATAATAGATATAATGAGATTTAAATTTATGAAATATATTCACCACACATGTGGATATATTATTTGAGTAATTCTAAGAATTTTAACCTTAGTCTTAACTTTTACGAAGTTTATTTCTACCATAGTAACTCATTTTTTATCCTCAATAATTTATTTTTAAAACTAAAAATAAAATAACTCTATTTAGATAATTTGAATATTATAATTACAAATATTAAAAACATTTATTAATATTAAATTTCTAAAACAATAGAAAGTAATTTTTAAATAATAAATGTATGTCGCATAAAAACTACTTCTTAAAAAAATATTAATTATGATCCAAAATATTAATCATGTTTTAATAAATTAAACATAATATATTAAATATATAATTTTCATTATATTATGTATATTTCTCAAGAAAATTATTCTTAAATTTTTATGTCATGCTTATATTCTATTGATGTCATAAAAGTCGTGGTATTTGTAAAAACTGTATTTTTTACTATTCACCTAAAAATAAATATTTTTAGAAAAATTAAAAAAAAATAATCATAAGAAAATATTGGAATTCTAAATACATAAGGGATTTTAAATATTTAAAATTTATATTTTAAAATTATGGAATTTAAAATTTAAATGGAAATGTAAAATATAACGAATAACTTTTTTTATAGAATAATGACTTTTTAAATATTAAATGCTCTTATTTTTATTTCATATCAGTTACATATTAAATAATTGTAAATATATATTTAAAATAAAAAATATATTTTATAATCATTTAACCATAATATATTTATTTTCACAAAATAAAAATTCATAGTGCACAAAAAGGAAATATTTTGTAAAACTCATTTTTAAGAAAAAAAATATTATTATTAGTTTAGATATATTAATTTAATTTTTTCAATGAATTGGTATTAAAATTAAAATTTATTAATATTTCTAAATATATTTAATAATAAGTTTACCTCTATTTATACCCATCAAATAAATGGATATATTATAAGGATCTAATTTAATACTTACAATATTATCTTAATAAAATGTATCACAATTTCATTTTAGTTTGATGTTGTGAATGAAAAAATCTATTCAATATAGTTTTTTTAATGGATAATTACATATTTTAATCATAGAGTGCTATATTCCCCCCTTAAATAAATGGTATCCTTTCTATTTCAATTATTAATTTATAAAGAAAATTGCTATGGCATCCATAAGAAAGGCACGAATCAAGATAATATTTTTTTCTTAGATATACACCACACTACTTCGGTAAGACTAGAGAAATCATATAATACTTCATAATAGGAATATACCCAATATTGAGTTTTTATACTATTTGAGCCACGAGTCCCTTATTATTTTGTATTAAGGTCCATATTATTGAATTTTATTCCAATGGGAGTTCATAATAATACTTTTATTGATAGACTATCATGGGTTAATATGAAATATAACTAGTACTACACCCATACATTTGCAAAACACTATAACAAATCTTATTATCAATAATATAATACATGTTTTTAAACATAATAATTCATATTAATATTGGAAGTATTTAAAAAAATGAGTGGTATATATAATGGAAAAGAAGGTAAAATAGGAATTCATTTATTGAGATAAAAATCTTAGAGTAGTAAACAACATGTGATAAAAAAAGAAAAAAATTAAGCCAGCAAAGATCAAAAAGTCACCAGAATGCTGCATCAACCAACCCCATTCCAGGAATATGTACATGATAAAAAATGCTCCCATCATTGGATCTATCCCAGTTGTTCTGGAGTGACATGATCCCAAAACCCATTACCACCATTTCTATATCAGACCTAAAATATTATAAAATTTCAGCCACAGTGATTGATAAATATGAAATGAAAGAGAAAAATAATAACTTGTATCATAAATTATATTTTAAATGAACTGAAAAGGAAAAAACATGATGTAATAAGATGCAGTAAAACATGATGTAATAAAGTTCCAGAAAATCTTTGTTGATGTTGTTGGGGATCCCAATAACTGAAACTTTGAGACCACTTCTAATTTCTTATACATTAATAGTTGAAACAAAATGAACTCGCAAAAAAATATTGCTTAAAACACAGACTAGTTACAAATCTAAAATTGAAATACCTAAAAAATCACAGAAGCTCCTCTCTGTGATAGATCACCTGCAATTATGAACACCAGGAATGTAGCACACTTGTTATCCATTTAACATTCCCAAACTCTAAAATAATTCAACATAAAAATGCCTAAAAATAAGAAATGTAAACTCCAATGATTTAATGAAAATAATAGAAAATGAAGAAAAATAATTAATACCCTGGTGGACTGAGTTGGTGTGCCCATACGGGTGAAAAAAAGAGAAGAACCTAGAATGTTGGAATATTAGTAATAGATTTTGAGGAATAAAAGTTACATAATGAGCAGCCGTGTATATCAAATACATAATGAAGAAATATATGTAATAAAAATACTGAATTATTGGGAACAAAAGTTAAACAATTGAGCACTGAAAGTTACATATTGGGAAGTATCTACTGTAATAAGATGTTATAGATATCAAAACTGGATTTTGTATCTTGTTTACCAAAATCTAGGGTGCCTAGGAACAACTATAGGCTTCTCTTCCACTATCAGAACTATAATTTCTTGCATCAAACCAACCTTTAATGAGTCGATATTAAATTACATAGTTCATGAAGAAATGGATGTAATATAAAGACTGATTGACTGGAAAAACAAATCAAATTGAACCCACTATGAAAAAGTTTGATACCCAATTAAAATAAATAAAACAATTAACAAAATTACCTTACTTCCAAAGGCTATGAAATAGTCATGGATTGTTCAGATTTTAATTAAATTGACAATTTATTATGCCTTTTTAGCTCATGAAAAAATATTACAGAATAATTAAAATTGAGTTTGAAAATAATTATATATAAACTCATTGGATGAATTTAATGGGGTATCAACCACCCACAATAATATAGTGTTTTACATCACATGGATTTATGACCACATTTAAGCACCTTTATCTTTTATTATACAACAATTGTAAAAAAAATCTATGTACTGTAGAATGATTTAAATCCCACATGGTGTATTTGTCCCATCTTTATTGTATGCTGATGAAACATTAAATTGAATATATGTGACAAAAATGATATTTTTTTTGGAACCATATCATAGTAGGTAACATAATGTTTCAAAATGTCTAAAAAAATAAACTAGTAAATACACAGGATGGTGTGCCATCTTGGATTAGGCTATTCTAACCTAGTTTACAAAAGAAAACAAATTTGAATTTGGGTCTCCAGCCAAATAAGTTCCCATAAGGTATGTTTTTTGTTAGGTACTACATCTCACTGTAATACAAAATAGATTATAATTGAAAAAATACTAGTTTTGTGCCATGAAGGTATGTTTTTTACCCCATCCTAGGTGATTTCATAAGGTATGTTTGTCAAAACAGATTTGATTTTGTCATACTCCTGCAATAAGAATAGAAATTCACAATTAGTATGCAATATTAGTTGTAAATTAGTCAAATTTAAAATCATAGAACAAGTTTGTTATAGATGTATGATTCATTGTAAGATAGTACATGTGCATTGAATCTTCAAAAACCAAGATAATGTTGTTTAACACATTAAGAGGCCAGAAGATAGCATTGAAGTTGAATCAATTTAGAGACAGTAAGATTCGTTCCACTAAAATATTCCTTAAAACTTGATGCTACATGCATGAAAGAGGAAGGATAAAAGTGATCTCTATTGATCACATATATAATAAGTATTATCGTATAATAAATGCAATTTCAAGGAAAATGTATTTGAGTAGCTTATTATCCTGAATATGAATTTTTTATAGATTGAGACAACTAATGGGATATAATGCTTCCTGAAACTCCCAAATGATTTATATAATAAGAAAAGGATGGGTGAAAACTATTTTCATATGTATAGTTGATAATATAAAGACTATAGATACCATACGTCAAATTATCTGTAGAATTACCTGAATATTTTATTTAATGGTATACATTATTTTATGGTCATTGAAGATGGAACCATGTTTTGGGAATATGCATTCTATACCTGTATGAAATAAGGCAGCAAGATAGTCATTCAGTTGATCAATTTTAGAGGAAATTGTACCGAGTGAAACCGGAAAATGATTCTCAACCTTCAAAACCCTACATTAAAAGAGGCAAGAAGACAATATTGTATTAGAATAGGGAACACATACTTGATGGTGTCAATACTCTAAAAAATTATCCAACTACACCTCATATGGTCCAAAAACTACAATGATGTCATTTAAATAGAGTTTCATCCACACTACTACCATAATGAAAAGAAGAAATATAATTCCCTTAGTTGATTGTGTAGATATTTTTTGTAAAAGTACATGGTCCAGTTCCAAAATACATGAAGGGAATTTGATATGTAGTATAGGTAGAAGAAAGTAATGACTATGAAAATAGAAAATGTTCCACCACTCATGCAATCTCTCACAGCTTGTCTATCCCAAGAAGATGTTATCTCTAAAATGATGTTATAGTAAACCCAATCACATTAAATGCATGAATGAAACCTTGAATTAATGTTTGTTACATTGAATATAATGAAAAAATAAAATAATGGTAAAGAGAATAACACCAAAAAGTGTACTCTAAATATGAAAACAAACATATTCTGTACAATGTAGATTATAAATAAAAACAAAGACCACGGAGTAACAGAAACAAAGATAATAAAATTTATGCAACATAAATATTACAACATTTGGTTATGTTTGTGAATATATTGATTTTCCCAGTAATGAAGGAGAAACATGAAATATTAGAGGAACCAGAAAATATTTTCCAAATATAAAGGAGCGGACACATATGAGTCCGCAATCAATGTCGTACAAAAATGATTTAAATTTATGAAAATGTAAAATCCAAAAAGAAATACAATAATTGAATTTATTTTCTAATCTGATAACATATAATAAAATAGATGAAATAATTCACTGTTGTCGTGTTACCTCTCATATCTGCATATAAAATTATTCATTTTTTCAGTTTTTTCTTTTAATTTATCCTTTATTTGAATTCCCACAGTTTCTACATGTATTGTTTTACCGAAACTATCTAGAGATAAATGATGAATTTGATCAAATACATCTTTAGTGACAAATTCATTCGACAGGTTTTTCTATATATAGAATATAATTAACAAAATTAGTACTTTTTGATGTAACCATAATCACAAAATAAATTAAGGGGCTCCTAAACAACATGTATGGGAGAAAACATATATACACTTATATTGTCGATAAAACTGTACTCGACGTTATAAATTCTGTGTCTACCTTTTTACTTCTTTGAAAAGATTCATCATTCTGATGATCCTATGATGGAAGGATAAAACCAATATTATAGTATGTTTTGATTTACTTGCAGGGATAATAAAATGAATTGAATTGAAAAGATTTTACCTCATCCTGTTCAATCCCACTACTTACTCTTGAACAACCACTACTATGATGGTATTGTGTTAAAGGAATAATGATTTTCACTTTATCAAAATAAATCAATTTTGGAATATCTAATATCCAGTACCTGATTTCATGCGAAGATATCATTGAAATGGTTGATGTATTTCTTATTGTCGCTAATGAAAGTAACCTTGTATGTGTTTTTCTCTGTTGAACGATGATGATTTTGAATATTGAAATTTGATACTTAAATGGATAGCAGAACTTTTTTTGATTTGAACACATTTAATTCTATAGGAAAACCGTACTCATCATCATCCTAAATTACAAATGAAATATAAATTTACTTAAAATAGAGTGATTATTATATGTCATAAAGTAAAAAGGTCTACACTGAAACCTGTATCAAATAATTTCTTAACTCTTTAGCAGTTTTAGTTAAATATTTAATGACTTGTTTATCAACTAGTACTACCAAATAGGAGTCAGTGATATCAGTCACAAGCAGATGTACTCTATACCTGTTGTTTCATAAATGTGATTAAAAAGTGATTTATATGAAGTAATAAATGTCAACACTATCAAAATATCAAATGACTCATAAGCTCTTAACAAAAATAATAAATAAGAACATAGGAATGGTGAAATTTGGAGAAATTTTTCAATTGTTGCACTAAATTTTTCCATTTACATTGTCGACCTTTTTTATGTAAGACCTGCAAGATTCGTAGAACCCGTTGTATGTGCTTTGAATTTTTTAAATTCTAACTGAAATTAAGCACTTTGTAGCCTATGGAACCTTCACAATTCAGTAATGAATACGTATAATATAGTAATTGTTTGTATAATAAATTACAGTCCATAATGAAAATTTTAATGTGAAAATATATTACATTCCTGTTCACACTTTTCGACTTTGGAAATGGTTTTTTTATTATCCCAATTAAGCATTGATGTGTAGGAAGTAATTGGGTATTTTGTTACTGGACTATAATATGCTGATTCCATTATTATCCCACAACAAATTTTTGAAAAATAAACATCATCATATTGAAGATAATCTATACAGTAAAGATTTAGTGCACACTGGATAAGAGATAATAAATTCACAGTTCGACTTTCGATTTGTAGCACCTGTTTCTAAAATTTCCTACACCTGCAATATCAAGGTTGAATATAATTTTTGTCGCATTAATGGCATTTTTTACTATTACAGAGTCTGAAAAAAGTTTGAAATTTTAATTAGAGGTAAAGTGTTATAAAATTTTAAAAAGTAATGAGTAATAGAAAGGGATTGAAGGAATTGTCTGATTAGAAAGCATACTATTTAATTTCTTCACTCTTACAAGTTGTAATATTAAAACATTAGATGAACCAATATTTTCTTCCATGTAATGTGACATTTGATTTGAATAGACACCCCATAAACTAAATTTCACTTGTAACCCACTATATGAAAATATATAAGAAATAAGGTATTATTCTAATTTCTGGTCAGATCTACTAAGAAGACAATGACTCACCTTTCATCTTCTAAGACAATATATATCATGAAATTGTAATAACCCAAAGATTGAATAGGTTATGAGCAACGTAAATTTCCAATTATCTCTAAAAATTAGAAAGAACAAATTGTTATGTAATGAAATTTTCATTTATTTTAAAGACATCTATTATCTCTTATAATGGTGTAAAGACAACTGTTGAAAAAAAATAGAAACTACTAAGAAAGAATCAACAAAACAGCACCTATTAAATGTTCCATTAGAACCCTTATCTGAATTATGTCTCCAAAAGAAGTAAAATCAAAACAAAAACTTGTTAGCATTGCATCACATGGACGGAAATGCATTGTAACTGTGAACAGTATGCGACATGCATGTCTATTTCCAATGTAGCCTCCTTGATTAGTAGCTATTGGGATGTTTTTTATGAAATATCATAATCCTTCATGCAGCAGATGTTTAAATTTAGAGTTGATGTGACTACATTGAATAGTACAGTGTATCCTTGTTCCCTTTGTAATGAATTTATCAAAGAATGTGTAAAATTGAAAAAAGTAAGATCAAGATGACATTGTTGATGTATAGTAAATAAAAAAAATTACTGTAAAAGTGAGGAAAACATATTAAATTATCAATGTTAACTCACTTGTTGATCTCCAAGAATCAAATCAATGGCAACAACATCATTAGAGTACATAGAGGATGTGTTTCACCACAAATTGAAAATATGAACTTTTATCTTCAATGTCTCATTAGTCTTAGGTGTGATCTCATTCGAAGGTTTAATTGATCGTGAAATGTTTGAAACTAGGTATTGTTTGAATTTTTTCACAAAGAGAACATATTTAGAAACACTAACAATCATGAAAATACAGAGAACTTAGAAAAAGAAAACTATCAAAGATGTTTAAACAAATAAATGTAAATTATACATAACACAATTTATCAAATATTTTTTTGTATACAATATTACGCGTGGAATCACAGTTTGTGGGATTACTATCACCAAGTACTATTTTCAAACCTAATGGTGTTGTGACTCTAAATACAATAACATTTAGTTGACCATGACAGAATATAGGTTTTCAAATATATAACCCATTTGAAGATAGTGATTGTCCTTGAATTTTGTTAATAGTCATAACATATAAAACAATCATTGGATATTGTATTCTCTATAGTTTGAAAGGCCATCGTCAATAAGAGTGTTTCATATTTAATCTTGTAATGACTGTAGCATATCCTGAATTATAGCAACATAAATTTTTTGATCCAATGACATGGTCACCTAAGTGTGTAACAATCAAGTGAGTGCCTTTACATAATCCAAAAAATTGATCCAAAGTTTGAATCAACATGATGGGAACACCTATTTTGAGTGTAATTTTGTGGGATGGTGTCCCCAAAACAGTAATACCATTTAACATATCAAATGTGTAGAAGTTCTCTAGACTATCTGTATCAAAACTTGCATTACATACATAATCTGAGCTAAAATAATCATTCACTTTAGAACATGTGAGGGAAATCAAGTAGTCATTTACTTATTCAATAATATCATGACTTTGAGCTAAGATGGAATGGTCTTTAAGATAATTGACTTTAGCATAGTTACCCAAGAAATTGGGGTAATTATGTTGTACAATATTGTAAATAGGATTTTTAGTCCAATCAAGAAGATATGATGAAGGAATTTGAATGATATTTTCACTATCATTCGGCTATCCACTATGACCTTCACCAATATATAAATTCCATTTAGAAAAGTATTTAAGTTCATCTAAATTGGTGGAAAGTTTGGATTGTAGTATCATATTATTTTTGAGTGTTAGAACACAAAAATATTACCACAAGTATGAAGACTCTATATTTGAAAACACTATTTAATTTTTGTTACCACCTGGCATGACAAGTAGTATTTTCCTAAAATCACCACCCAACATAACTAGTATACCACCGAATGGTAAGGTTTAAGATTCTTCACATTTTGCTGACATTACATCTTTTAAAGTACGATCTAGAGCTTCAAAATAGTACTTATGAACCATCGGTGCCTCATCCCGAATAATTATCTTTTTCAGCTATAAAAACATTGAAATATCACTTCCTTGATGAATATTTCAAACAGAGTTATCAGAAATAGAAATTGGAATTCAAAATTTAGAATGTGTTTTCTGCCCACCAAGTAGGAGTAATGACGCAATTCCACTAGATGTAACTACTAGAACGATATCACCTTGTGACCGTAGTAGCGATTTCAAGACTTTCCAAATAAAAGTATTTCTTGTTCCCCCATTTCCATGCAAGAAATAGAAACCACTGGAACCTAAATATAATGAAGACATAATAGTAGTCATCTCATCTTTTTGTTCATCAGTAATCTTAGTCTAAAAAATTAGATACTCATTTTGATGGTTATCTCTATCATAATTGAGTTAATACGCCATTGACATATTTATTTCTAAATAAATTTCAAAATATGGAATCGGCATTGGTGGATACGAATTAAGAGATCTACCATTCCTTTGAAGAGTCTTCTCTATCTCAAGCAAAGCATACATTTGTCTTTGATGATCCTTGAGTGTCAAATCTTTTAAATTTAAGAAATAGTGTTGGAGTACTATTAGAATGTTTAACTATAGTGATTCCCATTAACTAAATGAACAAATTCATATATAAGAAGGTATATAATAAAAAAAATTAGAGAGAGTTAAATTAGTATTTGATAAGGTAGTAGGATAATATCATGGAAATAAGTAAGTAAAAGACTATAAATATATACCAAGCATTTTCAGACACTATTGTTTCACATAAAGAATATTTTCACTAAGGATGTTCCAAGTTTCATGGGACATAATGACAGGTCGAGATATATTGTTTGAGAAAAACATGTAGGAAAAAATTTTGTGCAGAGACTTTCCCATATCCCAAGTTGATATCTCATTTATTACTTCAATAAATTCCATGTCATCAGAATGTAGTCCCATTGCAGAACAAGCCTCCCAAAAATTACCATGAGTAATATTGTTCATAGTTTACTATTCTCATATGAAGTAGCACCTCAGATTTTGTGAGCATTAACCACAAGTAATATAGTTCTAAAGTTGTTGGTGGCACATAATAAAGTCTACCAATACAGAAGCCTTACTTTCTTGGATGCCATTATTTGTCTGGATGGTGGAATAAAAATCATGTTGGAAATTTTACATATTTCAGACATCTACCTTCCTGATAAGAAACATTAGCTTGAAAACATGTTGTAAGCATTGATTTTGAAATGTTACCCTTACTCCAGATATCTTCAATATTATCATTGTCATTGTAGGTAATAGTATTTTGTCTTGGTAAATGGAAATGCATCATTTCTACTGGAGGATACCTATTTTGGATATCATAAGAATAAATCCTCCATTATTCCTCGTAAGGAGAGATGAACTAGAAATCATAATATATCTTAATCTTATCAACACACTTTCCTGACAACTCTTCATTGTTCGTCTCATACAATGTTATTGTAACACGATAATTACCTTTTCTAATATACTTAAACAGATATTTGATTGAAGTTGATTGGTTTTAAATTTAAATATTTAGATGAGCTTGATACTTAAATAGTAATATAGGATTATATGGTACAACAAATTGATTATCCAAAGGAATTCCATTTTTCAAGATAGTGTTTCCATCATTTCATCATTGGTATAGAACATACCCATCATCATCAATTGTGGACTGATCAACATATTTTTTTGGAAAAACTTTAGTACATTTTTCATTCATCATACAAGGAGACCTTTGATTCGCATCACCACAAGGTCCATGTTTCATAAAATTTTTAACATCCACATGAATATTTGGGAATTCCCCTTTATTTGAAACTTCATCACATACAATGTTGTCAATGCACGCAGGAGTATTGATTTTGTTTTCTAAACATAGAAACAACAAAATTTGTCCATGAGGCAAGCCACATTTTGGAAATTCCATTGTACAAAAAACTACATGGAAATATTGAGATTAATGACATAGATCAATAATATATCAACAAAATAAGAATATTTATATCATGATCAGGAATTTCTATTAAGATAGTTACAAGCTCGTGACTTCCTAAAGAAACATCCATCTCATAAATCATTCATTAACTGATCGACCATAATATTGAAAAATCATGATAAAATATGTGGTCAATTTGATAGACGAAGACTGTAATGTGAAACAAATATACTAATTTTAGTCCACAGTGGATTGCATGTAAATGTTAAAAACAAATCAGGATATCCTGACCAATTACATATTGACAAAGAATCTTGGTAATTCTGAATCATATACCGGGACCACCAATAAATGTTGAAGGTAAAATGCTTAATTTACCACAAGCATATCCATCATGGTCACCAAGAATAAAAGAATCCTACAACCCATTGTACAATTCAACTCTCAAGTTATTTTGATTGAAGCAAATGAAAGAAAGTCTCTGAGACTCTATCATTGTATAAGCATCAACAATAATCTGTTTTAGCAGCCTTCGTGAATGTTTTAATGTTGAAGAATCATTGAAATAAAACTGCAAGTGATTGGAGATGTACTCTCTCATTGTAACCTTTAGAAGCTTTGAACTTGTATTAAAATATTTATAATGATGTAATATGTTGTCTATATATCCATATTGAACACCTATGAAGATCAGTGGATACTATAGTGGTAGATACCAAGGATGAAATTCATCAATCTGCTGTAACTAAAAACATTTTCTTTGAATTATAATATCTATTTCACAGTTAATATCATCAATACCACTGACAATAGACATGATAATCTCGAAAGTAGTAGGTAAGTTGTATGCCGCCACATCTGTTTTTATTATCTTAAGTAGTTAGAGCCTTAAATTTTGAATTTTTTGATGATAAATAACATCCCTTGCACTAATGAAATGACACGCTAGTGCATTATTTTCATGAAGAATACGTTGTAGGTTCTGAACAATATTAAAATCAACAGATGGTTTTTCATTTGTATCGCCCTAACTACATGTTAAATTAAATTTAAATTGAAGGGAAAATAATGCAATAACATTAATGTGTTTTCTTGTCAATGTAAAATTTACCTGATGATCCGAACACTGTTCTGACACTAATTAGCAGTATCGTACATGTAAAGTTGGGAAAACTATGGTGGTTGTCATGACCCGTCCTCGGGGCCCATGCTGTGACTACCCCAAGCTCGCCTTCTATAGGCCAGGGGCTGGTGACTAGCACCAAGGCGTAAATCCCGGTAAAGGGAAGGCATTGCCTTTGTAAAGTAAAAAACAAACACCACAGAGTAAGAGGAAGTAAAACACTAAGTAAAAACTGAAACAAGTTGTGCTGAAAGTAAAGGGGGCCATAAATACAAGCCCAACTGTAAAGTACAACTGAAAGGGGAAAAACAGCAACTGAAAGGAAAAGCCACCACGTCGATCCATCCTCTGGAAGTCCCACCTGAAGGGTGAGTACAGATAGCCTCCACAGCTCCTCGGTCCAGCCGTTCGCTCCGAGTACACCCCGCCCAGTGGTCCACCTCCAGGTACTGTCCTGCTCCGCAAGCTCCACCATGATCAGCGATGTCCGTCGTCGGCAACCAACACAACGTAGTACGGGCATAGCCCGTGAAGGGGTGAGTATAAGCTACTCAGTAGGGACCCTGAGATCGCCGTAGGTCTCCCAAAATCCACAAAGGATAAACCACAAAGGAAATATACAATCACGAAGTAACATCTGACACTGCTTAGGTATATGCACATACATATACCTAAGTCATCAATTCCGGTCTCGCTCCAACATCCGAGCCCAAGCACAACCCAGTCCACACAGGAAAGAAAAACGTAAATCCACACAGGATAGCACAACACAATCCACAAAGGAAAGAAAAACGTAAATCCACATAGGATAGCACAACACAATCCACAATGGAAAGCAAACAGAATTCAGCTCACACATGTATACTTCTTCATATGACATTAGAGATGATCAGATGTAGCCACTGATTCATCTAAGCCGTTGGACCCACAAAGGATCTGTAGGGTACTAACCCCCGCAATAACCCACACATGATCGATTAGGAAGTTGAACCCATAGCTAATGGGAAACTCCCTCTCCATCAAGTACAGTGGTAATGCCGCTACAACCAAGCGCTTCCCTCTTACCTTGGACTACTGTAGTACTCCACCTATCGAGTACTGTGGGTCTACTGCTACAACCAAGCGCTCCCTCGTGCCGCTACAACCAAGCGCTCCTCCATCGTGGGTCTTCCGCTACAACCAAGCGCTCCCCTATGCTGCTACAACCAAGTGCACCTCTGTTGAGGGTCTGCCGATACAACCAAGAGCTCCCCTATGCCGCTACAACCAAGAACACCTCTGTCGTGGGTCTTCCGCTACAACAAAGTGCTCCCCCTCATAGCCTCTAGAGGTACTTCTTATATTGAGTACCGCGAGTCTGATGCTACAACCAAGCGCTCCTCCGTTGTGGGTCTGTCGCTACAACCAAGCGCTCCCCACTGGGCTATCCGTAACACACCGAGTCGTTCGATCAGCAGTCGTCAAGTCTCAACCGGCTCTAAGGTTTCTGCACACAACATGCTCGTTCTGGGAGGGTCCACTCCACGAGCTAAGAGGTTGATGCATCAACTGACATGTAGTCCGGAGTTGATGTATCCCAAGATGTATCATAGTGGTCACTGCCTAAAACACGGAATATTCCTGTACAGTTTTCATCATCATCGCAGTCGCATCCACTGAGGATCTCTGTACAGTCGTCATCGTCACAGTAGCAGTCGCAGTCAGCTCTAGGGTTCCCGCAAACAGCAAGCTCATTCGGGAGGGTCCGCTCCATGAGCCGAGAGGCTGATACATCAACTGACACATAGTCCAGAGTTGATGTATCCAAAAGTTCCGTATCGTCAACAGGAACTCAATGTCGTAGACGGCGCGTCAATCGGACGCCCGGTCTGAGAGTTATTGGCTTTTTCGTCCTAGCAGCCCGGTTGGTTTTTAAGGAAAAACCAACCCGACCGTACTCCACCTGCGCCCAAACGTCGGGAGAAGTAAGCCAAAAGATCCGTCTCACATAGAGGAATTCAACAAAGTCGACGACACGTCAATCGGACATCCGGAGCTCAAGATATGAGTGTTTCCACTCCGAGGGCCCGGTTGGTTTCGTGTACGAACCAACCCGGCCGAACCCAAAGTATTCCGTAACCTTGAGTGTGATATACCGAAACGACCACCTCAATCCAAGGATCGCATATCCACTGACGGCGCGTCGTTCGGAGGCCCGTAGCTCAAGATATAGGCAAAATAACGAAAACGGTCCAAAGACGGGGGGGTCTGGGCCCAGACTGACCCGGCCCGACCCCCCCTGGGTCGGCCTGAACCGGGTCGACCCGACCTGGGTCCGGGTCCGGCCCGGTTGGGCGCGACCCGGCCGGCGGGTCGGCTCGGCCCGGCTCAGCTCGGCTGAGCTGCCGAGTGAGCGGAGTCCGGGGGCGGGGGCGCGCTGCCCCCGCGTGTGAACACCCCCCCCCCCCCCGCGGGGGCCGCCCTTGGTCAGCGGACGCGACATTGCCGCGTCCCAAGAGCGCCGTACCCACAGGTCCGCTGGTGCCGCCGCGCAGGCGACCCGTGCTGCCGGTGGTTTCTGCGGGCCACCGGAGTTTCTCTGGTGGTCCGATTCCACTCCAGTCTGCACCGTAGCTCCTCCCAGGTCTCGTTCTTCACTGCAGAATCAACAAATCACCCTTGCGGCATGTTTTATCATTGCCCGCCAATCCGCGCATCAACGAAGAACTGCGGAGGGTTGTCGGGCCGTGTTTGTTTGGCCCGCACCCAACCCCCCCCCCCCCCCCCCCCCCCCCGCGTTAGGTGATAACAATCGGGAAGAAAATAATCCACACATGGAAAAAAAATAATATACAATTTTAATAAATTAAAATTGTACTTGATTCAGGTTCGTTGTTTTTTTTAGGAGGAAAAAACCACGGAAATAAATTCATTTCACAAACAAAACCCCTACCTCGTTGTATGTGCGTTCTTCATGGAATTTACCGTCGCGGAAGAAAAGAATCGTCGCGTCGCGGAAGAGCGTCGTTGTCGCGCGGTACTTGGCATCGCGTCGATGAACTCTGAGGATAAAAAACACACAGATTTAATTAATAATAATTAAATCCATGTTGTTGTTATAATCCATAAAGAATTTAAAAGGAGTGCAACCCCCTACCTTGTCGTTGTCGATCGAAGGTTCTCGCGGGGTTGGATCGTTGTGGAAGAAGCGTCGTGGAGGTAGATTTGTCTGCGTCGCGGTACACGGCTTCGTGTCGTCGATCTCCGCGGTTTCGGCATTTTTCGTGTTCTTCGCGTTCTTCATCGGAGGCCGGCATTCTACTCGAAAGAGGTAGAAGTTCTTCAAGCTCCTCCCAATCCTTTCAACGCCACAAGCTGCGACAGAAATAAAATAAGAGTTATCTTATTTTATTAACGTACACAACACGTTTGAAATTCAAAAGAAAAGAAACGAACAATTAATTCAATGAATTAATTGTAACAAAAAAACAACCCAATTAATGAGTCGTTAAGAATTTAAAACACGTGTCAGTTAACTTTTATTTAATGGGGATTTTCGTGGGTGCGTTACTTAGCGGAAAAGAAACGGTGGGGCTCGTGCGGGCCCCACCTCACAAATATCCTACCAAGAGGGTAGGATATTTGGATTGCACCCTATCCGCTTCCACTTAGTTTAAGTGGATTTAAGTGGATTTTAAGTTTCTTTTAAGTGGCTTTGAAGTGAAATAAAAATAAAGTTGTCGCACCACTTTATTTTATTTCTTAACATAAAGCCCAAAAATTAAAAACCACACTCGAGAAAACGCAACTCCGGAAGAGGCGTTTCTAAGAAAATACCAGCACTGCGATTCCATCGGTGCTCTCAGAATTCGATTCTGACCACCGGTTCAAAAGTTAGAAAAACCCACTCGTTCGTTCACTGAACGTACCCGAGCCAAACTTCGAAAAATGATTCCGGGCACACTGGTCCTCGGAATCACATGCCGTTAGAAACTGCGTTCTTTTAAAATTCCAAGGAAAATTAAGAAAAAAATTTCCCTGAAATTTACGGGTCTTTACATCAATCCCACCTCAGGGATTTACGTCCTCGTAAAGCTTTATCAAAAACTAGGGTTACAAAAGTGGTACTGAGCATGAATCTAAGCCTTCCACTCTCATGTGCTCACCTGGAGGTTCCTGTGCTGCCAAAGAAAGTGCACAAGAGGAATCGACCGTCCTCGTAGGATCTGTTCCTGTCGATCCTCGATCCCCACTGGAACCTCCGTGAAAGTCACCCCATCGCCATCGTCCAGCTCCTCATGGTCGATGTTGTGTGAAGGATTGCGCACGTATCTCCTTAGCTGAGATACGTGGAAGACGTCGTACACTCGGTGCAACTAGGGTGGTAGAGACAAACGATAATCCACCTTGCCAACCCTGTTGAGGACCTGGAAGTGTCCGATGAAGCGTGGAGACAACTTTCCGCCTTGGCCAAATCTCTGTAACTCACATCAAGGTGAGACCTGTAAGAAGACATGGTCGCCATCCGCGAACTCGAGTGGCCTCCGCCCCCTGCTAGCATAAGACTTCTGCCGGTTCCGAGCTGTCCTCATCCGCTCCTGGATGACCTGGACCTTCTCTGTTGTGGCCTGGACTATCTCTGGTCCCACAAAAGCTGCTAAGATTTCTTCTTTTCCGATAAGAGAAATCTGGTCTCATCCCATGGATGAACCACTTTCCATGCCTAATACAGTCAATCCCGACATGGATGATACTAACCCATACCAAGGATGAAGTCGTAAGGCCTCGATGCTGCTACCAAGAGATCCAACCATTACTCTCACCTCCAAGGGTTGATTCACACTGTCGGCACCAGTGTGTGGTAACTGGGTCTCCTCCAGTAGGTATCTCTCAAGTGAGGGTCAAGTCAACAGTCTAAACTAGAACCTCTTACTAACAACACAAGAGAGGACAGGAAAGTAAATGCCACAAGAAAAGTTGTCTTTTATTAATGCAGCTCAAGTACAAAGACACAAAGCATCTAAAAACATACATCAACAAAACTAGAAGAAACATGAACAAAAGTCTCCAGGTCTGGAGCTAGTCCCGCTCTTGTTCATCTGCTCCTGGAGCTATATGATCATAGGCCTCAGCTGCCTGAAGCTGAGCACTCCCATGTCCTCATGTCCCCTGCGGTCGGGGTGGGCCTCTTGGTGGTGGTGGTGGAAACACCCCAAAGCGTCGTCCACCTCGAGCTGCATGGCCAGCTCCCCTGCCATGGCCACCCGCTCCTTGCGGCCCGCCCTGATCGAACCTCTGCCTCTGCCTGGGGGTCCTTCATTCATCTACTGGTCATCCGTATGGTGGGTCAGATAGTCAAGAGCCATGTGACCAACCCCGCCGCAGGAGTAACACTGTCCGCTCATAGTAAGTCGTTGTCCACCCCGAGTGCCTCGCACAAATGATCCTGTGTCATGCGGTCGACCACCGGTAGGTCTAGTCCTCTTGGACCCCTATGTCATCTGTCTACTGCCCGCTGTAGAAGACTCTGCCACATGCCGGCTACTGGTGGGTCCTGCTGCTGGAGACTGCTCAGTAAGGAAACTCTCCACCAAGAGGGCTCGCTCCAATGCCCCTGTCTGTGTCGGAATTCTATGAGAAACAACAGAAGCTCTGATCTCTCGCCCGATCCCCTACTCGAAGTTTTGGGCCCTGAAGAATGGGTCTCGTACCATGTCCGTGGAATAGCGCGAGAGATCGGTAAACCTCGCCGTGTACTGGGCTACTGTCATGCCGCCTTGCCGCAGCTGTAGTAGCTCCTGTATGCGCACCACTCGGAGGGTGGCTGGGACAAACTCTGAGCGAAAAAGGCTCTCAAAGTCCGTCTGAAGGAGTGATGCCCCGTCGTGCACCTGGAGCATCATGCTCCACCATCTTCCTTCTACCCCATGCAGGAGGCTCGCTGCAAGGACCACCATAAGGTCTGCTGGTGTCCTCACTAACCAGAAAACTCGTAAACCGCCTCCAGCCATTCCTCGGCTGCCTGGGGGTCTGTTTCCCCATGGAACCTAGGTGGTCCGTGGTGCTGGAACTCATGCAGTGCTCCAAGGAGACATGAATCATTAGCGGTGGGGGCTGGAAGCATCAGTGGCTCGGCGGGTAGAGATACCGCCTGTGCCTCTGCTGTCAAAGGGCCCTGTACCGAGGCCTCGTCGCTCAGTGGGCTGTCGTCACGTACAACTCTTGGAACCCTAGATGGCTTCCATCGTGGGGCCATCCTAAAAAGGAAACAGGTGCGCCACGGTCAGAACAGTATACCTAGTGAGCTGATACGAATTAATCACACAGAAAACTTGAAACACACATGCAATCAATGTTTTCATGTATTAAGTTGGAAATCAGAAGTCAGGGTCTTGGTGTATGGATACGTCGGCCGCCGCACCAACACTGGGATCCCTGGACTGATAAGAACACTCAATAAGCTTAACATTGTTGCTTCACATAGAAGAAGGATCAGAGTTTGCGGTAGAACCAAACTCCTTTGATACCAATTTGTCACGACCCGTCCTCGGGGCCCATGTCGTGACTACCCCAAGCCCTCCTTCCATAGGCTAGGGGCTGGAGACTAGCACCAAGGCGTAAATCCCGGTAAAGGGAAGTCATTGCCTTTGTAAAGTAAAAAACAAACACCACAGAGTAAGCAGAAGTAAAACACTATGTAAATAATGAAACAACCAGTGCTGAAAGTAAAGGGGGCCAGAAATACAAGCCCAACTGCAAAGTATAACTGAAAGGGGAAAAACAGCAACTGAAAGGAAAAGCCGCCGTGTCGAGCCATCCTCTGGAAGTCCCACCTGAAGGGTGAGTACAGATAGACTCCACAGCTCCTCGGTCCAACCGTCTGCTCTGAGTACACCACACCCAATGGTCCACCTCCAGGTACCGTCCTGCTCCGTAAGCCTCCACCACGATCAGTCTTGTCCGTCGTCTGCAACCAACACAACGTAGTGCGGGCATAGCCCGTGCAGGGGTGAGTATAAGCTACTCAGTAGGGACCCTGAGACCCCCGTAGGTCTCCCAGAATCCACAAATGATAAACCACAAAGGAAAGATATAATCACAAAGTAGCATCCGACACTGCTTAGGTATCTGCCCATACATATACCTAAGTCATCAATTCCCGTCTGGCTCCAACATCCGAGCCCAAGCACAACCCAGTCCACACAAGAAAGCAAAATGTAAATCCACACAGGATAGAACAACACAATCCACAAAGGAAAGAAAAACAGAATTCAGCTCACACAGGTATACTTCTTCATATGACATTAGAGATGATCAGATGCAGCCACTGATTCATCTAAGACATCGGACCCACAAAGGATCTGTAGGGTACTAACCCCCGCAATGACCCACACATGATCGATCATGAAGTTGAACTCATAGCTAATGGGAAACTCTCTCTCCATCATGTACAGTGGTAATTCCGCTACAACCAAGCACTTCCCTCTTACCTTGGACTATTGTAGTACTCCACCTATCAAGTACTGTGGGCCTGCTACTACAACCAAGCGCTCCCCCATGCCGCTACAACCAAGAACTCCTCCGTCGTGGGTCTGCCGCTACAACCAAGCGCTCCCCTGTGCTGCTACAACCAAGCGCACCTCTGTCGTGGGTCTGCCGCTACAACCAAGTGCTCTCCTGTGCCGCTACAACCAAGCGCACCTCTGTCGTGGGTCTGCCGCTACAACCAAGCGCTCCCCCCTCATAGCCTCCATAGGTAATAATTCTGTTGAGTACTGCGGGTCTGCTGCTACAACCAAGCGCTCCTCTATTGTGGGTCTGCTGCTAAAACCAAGCACTCCCCACTGGGCTATCCGTAATACACCAAGTCGTTCGATCAGCAGTCGTCAAGTCTCAACCGACTCTAAGGTTTCCGCACACAGCATGCTCGTTTCGGGAGGGTCCACTCCACGAGTTAAGAGGTCGATGCATCAAATGACATGTAGTCCAGAGTTGATGTATCCCAAGATGTACCATAGTGGTCACTGCCGAAAACACGGAGGATTCCCGTACTGTTTTCATCATCGTCGTAGTCGCATCCACTGAGGATCTCTGTACAGTCATCGTCGTCACAGTAGCAGTCGCAGTCAGCTCTAGGGTTCCCGCACACAGCAAGCTCATTCGGGAGGGTCCGCTCCACGAGCTGAGAGGCTGATACATCACCTGACACATAGTCCAGAGTTGATGTATCCAAAAGTTCCGTATCATCAACAGGAACTCAACGTCGCAGACGGAGCGTCAATCTGACGCCCGGTCTGAGAGTTATTGGCTTTTTCGTCCCAGAGGCCCGGTTGGTTTTTAAGGCAAAACCAACCCGACTGTACTCTACCTACGTACAAACCTCGAGCGCAGTAATCCAAAAGATCCGTCTCACTTAGAGGAATTAAACAAAGTCGACGGCACGTCAATCAGATGTCCGGAGCTCAAGATATGAGCGTTTCCGCTCCGAGGGCTCGGTTGGTTTCGTGTACGAACCAACCCGGCCGAACCCAAAGTATTCTGAAACCTTCAGTGTGATATACCGAAACGACCATCTCGATCCAAGGATCGTATCGCCACTGACGGTGCGTCGTTCGGAGGCCCGTAGCTCAAGATACAGGCAAAAGACCGAAAACAGTCCGAAGACGGGGGGTCTGGGCCCGGACCGACCCAGCCCGACCCCCCCCCGGGTCAGCCCGACCCGGGTCCGAGTCCGGCCCAGTTGGGCGCGACCCGGCCCGGCCAGGGCACGACCCGACCGGCGGGTTAGCTCGGCTCGGCCGAGCGGCCGAGCGAGCGGAGTCCGGGGGTGGGGGAGCGCTGCCCCCCGCGTGTAAACACCCCCCCCCCCCCGGCGGGGGCCACCCTTGGTCAGCGGATGCGGCATTGCCGCGTCCCGAGAGCGCCGAACCCGCACGGCCACGGGTCCGCTGGTGCCGCCGCCTCTTGCCGCCGGCGCCGCCGGTGGTTTCCGCAGGCCACTAGAGTTGCTCTGGTGGTCCGATTCCACTCCCGTCTGTGCCGTAGCTCCTCTCGGGTCCCATTCTTCACTGCGGAATCAACGAATCACCCCTGCGGCATGTTTTGTCATCGCCCGCCAATCCTCACATCAACGAAGAACTGCGGAGGGTTTTCAGGCCATGTTTGTTTGTCCCGCACCTCCCCGCGTTAGGTGATAACAATCGGGAAGAAAATAATCCACACATGGAAAACAAAACAATATAAAATTTTAATAAATTATAATTGTACTTGATTCAGGTTCTTTGTTTTTTTAGGAGGAAACAACCACAGAAATAAATTCATTTCACAAACAAAACCCCTACCTCGCTGTACGTGAGTTTCTTCGCGGAATTGACCGTCACAGAAGAAAAGAATCGTCGCGTCGTGGAAGAGCGTCACTGTTGCGCGGTACTTGGCGTTGCGTCGACGAACTCCGAGGATCAAAAACACACATATTTAATTAATAATAATGAAATCCATGTTGTTGTTATAATCCATAAAGAATTTAAAAGGAGCGCAACCCCCTACCTTGTTGTTGTCGATCGAAGGTTGTCGTGGGGTTGGATCATTGCGGAAGAAGCATCGTGGAGGGAGATTCGTCGGTGTCGCGGTAATGGCTTCGCGTCGTCGATCTCCGCGGGTTCGGCGTTCTTCGCGTTCTTTGCGTTCTTCGTCGGAGGTCGGCATTCTTCTCGGAAGAGGTTGAAGTTCTTCAAGCTCCTCCCAATCCTCTCAACGCCACAAGCTCCAACAGAAATAAAATAAGAGTTATCTTATTTTATTAATGCACACGACACGTTTGAAATTCAAAAGAAAAGAAACGAACAATTAATTCAATCAATTAATTATAACAAAAAACAACCAAATTAATGAGGCCTTACGAATTTAAAACATGTTTCAGTTGACTTTTATTTAATGGGGATTTTCGCGGGTGCGTTACTTAGCGGAAAAGAAACGGCGGGGCTCATGCGGGCCCCAGCTCACAAATATCCTACCAAGAGGGTAGGATATTTGGGTTGCACCCTATCCTCTTCCACTTAGTTTAAGTGGATTTAAGTGGATTTTAAGTGGCTTTTATGTGGCTTTTAAGTGAAATAAAAATAAATTTGTCGCACCACATTATTTTATTTCTTAACTTAAATCCCAAAAATTAAAAACCACACCCGAGAAAATGCAACTCCGGAAGAGGCGTTTCTAAGCAAATACCGGTGCTGCGATTCCATCGGTGCCCTCCGAATTCGATTCCAAGCACCAGTTCCATAGTTAGAAAAACCCGCTCGTTCGTTCACTGAACGTACCTGAGCCAAACTTCGAAAAATGATTCCTGGCACACCGGGCCTCGGAATCACGTGCCTTCAGAAACTACGTTCTTTTAAAATTCCAAGGAAAATTAAGAAAAATATTTCCTTGAAATTTACGGGTCTTTACAGTGGTTCTCCCTCTGTAGGACACAAAATACCTATGTGATGGTAGTTTTGGCTATTCAATAAGAATATATTTAGAGCATGACCATTATTGAGGGACCTATATACCCTTCCACCCACTGATGTGAAATCAAACATATAATTGTAAATATGCATATTTTCCTGGAATACTCTATCCTCATTGGAGTTTTTTTTGAAGACCAACATTATAAGGTACTGAGGACCTGATAGTAGTACTTCCAAACGAATTTTCCCCAGTGATTACCATAGGGCATATTGTGAGTTATCTTTGTTGCTTCATTTTTTATTTGTCTCGTCAAACTCGAACAATGAACCACATTACAGACATACATTCATAAGATCTCCAATATTCAAATATTTTGTACGTGAATAATGATTAAATATAAGGTGTTAATAATAAGTCATTATAAATTTAAAAAATGAGTCATGATTGGAGTCCTTGTGAGTAATACATAAAGATAACACATAAACCTATATTTTCTGCTATTTGAAGTACTTGTCTTCATTCTTCAACATCATTAAAGAAAGTCAGAATGATAATACATATAAAATAATTATACAGTTTAAGTAATTATAGTGTGGAAACACATACCTGAAAAATGAGTGGCATGATATCTTTCACCATGTCTCTCAAAATGTGTTGTTACATGTCTTTCTGAAAACAAATTTGTAATTATAGTTAACAAATTTGGTTGTTTGGTAGATGCTACATTTAATTTACTACTGAATACCCAAAGCATAAATATTTTTATGTATATACTAATAGATAAGAAAGCATTATTACATGTCATACCACACTTGTGACTGAAAAATTAACTTGGTTTCTAGCATGTGAATGAGGAAAACAATATCTGTTGTAAATGGAGTATGAAAATAATTAAATTCAGTGAAAGATGGAAAATATGTAAAGGCATGACAACTTGTTACTCTGACGAGGGGGCTGGCGATGAGTAAGTGAGAATATTTCCTTTAGACTTTAAAGCTACAATACATAATGAAGAAATAGTTAAGTCTTCAATAGAAAGTGGTATGCAACCTAAATGTTGTTTATAAGAATACATTGACATCATTATTACCAAAGGGGCATCATTTTATACATTGGATTCTGGTATCTATTTTTTTTGCTGGATCTAGGAAATACCTTTGACAAAGTTGTAGAGTCATGATTCTCTAGGAATGCAATTGAAGAATAAAATAATTCGTCACTAGATAGACATTGTAAAATAAGTAATCTAAATAAATTTATTGTAACATTACAATGGAACTCACCGTTGATAGTAATTTGTGACAATGATATGCGTGCTCCTCCTTTTGGTGGTTCAATTTTTTTAAAGCTGTTCTTATGTTTTAGTAGCACGTATGTAAGTATAGTCCATCGGTGAAATGCCAATAGATGATGAGAATTTAAATAAAGTAAAGTAATGTATAGTATGAATGAAAATAAGGAAAATTTATTTGAACTATATTTTTTAAAGTAAGACAAGATTTTATGTTGAAAACATACTTACCAAAGGGAACATCATTTTCTCAATTGGATTGTGGTATCTGCTTTCTTTTGCTACATCTAGAAAATGTCATTGATGAAGTTGCAGAGTCATGAATCTCTGTGAATGAAATTGAAAAATAAACTAATTAGTTATAGGAACAAAATTATAAAATAAGTAATCGAAATAAAATTATTGGTACATTGTAATAGAACTCACTGTTGACAGAAATTACTGACAATGCTATGTGTGATCCTCCTTTTGGTGGTGCAATTATGTTGTAGTGGCTCAAATATTGTTGTAGAACATAGGTAAGTATAGTCCATTAGATAATTTCTAGTACATGTTGACAATTTCAATAATATAAAAAAATGTATAGTAAGAATTATAATAATGAAAAATTATTTGAACTATATTTTGTATAGTAAAGAAAACATTTTATGTTGCTTGTTCGAATAGATATTGGTGAAGAAGTTTCACAATCATGAGGCACTATCAATTTAACAGTAGATTCAGATAAATAGTCACATGTATTTTAAATTAATCAATCCATTCTATTTTAAATTATTTTCTAATTGGAATTAAACAAACCATTGGTAGATAACGGTGACAAAGGCTTGTGCGGTCCTTTGTTTGACTTGGAAGTCATTTGTACTACTTCATATGTTGTAGTAGAACATAGGTGTCTGTAGTCAGAAGGTGGCCCGTCTGTACATGTATATACTTGTAAATTAGTAAACAGCATTACTGAATCATTTTAGGATGTGTGACTAGTTGTCTACCTTTTGATCGATTTCTCATAAGTAGCCATCTCTGCAACCTTTCATATCTCGATATTGATGGTGACTGTATCTTTGTATTAGTTTTATTTTTGTTTAATTTTCAAGGGTTTGAAGGAAACCATAGTATACTTATGTGTGTGTAGATTTTATTAAAAATATAATGGGAATATAATGTTTTATGTCACTACCAACGTACGGAAACATAAATATTTTTTTTGGTAGTTGAAATGACTAGTAACTCAACCATAGAATCTAATTAATTCATATTATTTTAATGTTTTTTTCTGAATCATTAAATTATATATTAAATTCACACATTTTGATACAAGTTAGTTAGTATCTCTTAATAAAAAAACAGTCTATGTTGTATTAAGAGAAATTTCTTATTGTTTTACCTATTTAATAATCATTACCAAATAGTTTGATGTACTATTGATGCTCTAAAAAGTGGTTGGACATGAAGATGACCTCCCTGGGTGTGTAATTGGGCGACCATTACCTAGGTCTGTGGATATTGCACCTGAAATAGAGAGAAAATTATTAATGTGGTGAAAACAGAAGATATTAAAAACTGTTTTTCTGCTTATACTAAAAATTAATCACCTGTGGGAAGTAGAGTATCAGTCTGTATTGGTTGTTACTGCATAAAAAATGGAAACTTATAGTTTTAGGTACACAAATTTTCTATCAAAGGTGATACTTTGAATGGAATATCAGAACTATGAAGGTGGTGTTATTTAGGAGTAGTAGCTTACCACGATATCCTTAGTTGTGGAACATAGAAGCTGTTTACGAGTGTTTTATCATACAACTGTTTCTTCGGCCGAGGAATATAAAATTATAGGTTGCAGAAAAATAACACTTTGGGATCCATAGGTGAGGAAAATCGCACAGAGTGTAGTAGGAGAAAAGGAGTTGGTGGTCTGTATGAGTTGAAGAATTCCTAGATATATGGGTGTGTAGATCCAGCGACCTCGATATGGTCACTGTATCTAGTGATGAATGCATGGAAAGATTTACATTGAGGGAATATGGCAGGCTGCATCGAAGATTCTACCATGCAGTGATGTGGAATGTAGGTGAAGGGTCGATGATAGTTGTGGTTCGTGATGGAAGGATGAAAACCTTATGGTCGAATGTAGAGGTGAGGTTGTGTGGGTTAATTGGGAACGATGTAAATGGTACTACAGGTGTCGAGTGAGGAAGGCACCGATAAATGGTGGTGTGGTTCAATTTTACAGTGACACGTTAGCTGGAGGAACGCAGATTTAGTATAGATAATAGAATTCCATATTCCAAAATTCAATTTTACCTCTATGTAGAGAGAAAAAATACATTTCAAAAATTGAAATAAATACGTCTAAATAAAGAATAAAATGATTTTAACATGGTAAATTCCCAAAAAACATAAAATTAGGATATAATAATCATAAAACTAGAATTTGTCAATAATAATTCAATACCAAATCATTGTGTTATGATTTTATGAACTTAAAAAACTTATTATATTTACAATAAAGTCCAGAATAAAACTCAAAAAAGATATCCAAAATTCTAGTGTGAAGGATAAGTGTACCTTAATTATTAGGGCCTACATCATTTGTTATTGTAGTGTAGGTCCTTTGTCCACTTGTTTCAATATATCACTATTACTATCAAGACCTCCCTTTTTTAAAACATGACTTTTAACATAATTCCTTAAAAAATGTTACATTAATTAATTCAATGGACCTTTTGACGTTTAGTGTCTTGAAAAATAGGTATATAATTCTTGAATTTCATAAGGAAAAAATAAAAAAATCTTTATTTAATCCTATTTAAGGTATCCTTTATTATCCCTATAACATCCCATCCCAGGTTTCAATAAGATGGTGCCCTGAGTTGGTGTGACACATGGCCTCATGCATCCCTCCTCGTACTACAGTGGTTGTTGACTAGTAGTGAGGGTCCAAGGTGGTATGGTGGGATACTATAAAATCATATCAGAGTGGCATAGTGGATGATAATAAATAATCATACAAAAATAGAATCATAATATAATGAATGGAACATTGGGAAAAAGTATAATAATCAACTATAGAAACATAACAACCAAACAACATGAATAAATACCAAATTCCATATTCTAATTCATATACAAATATTTCATGTGATGTTTATATATAAAAAGGGGATATGAAATGGATATAGGTGAAGTCATATATAACATGCTATACAAAAATACAAAAAGGAAGCCCCACTAGCATCATAATAAAACGTTTGATCCTCTGTTCCCATGATTTGTGCTATATATATAACAGATCAAGCATCCGTAATAGGGTTTTTTAGTTTTTCCACACCTGTAAATATAAGGTCTACTCGAGTATCAAAATCAGAGAGAATAAGGTGTGAGATAAACCTAGTGCGACACCAAAAATGCTGTGTAGAATAATTCATATATTTTACATAGCATATAATTGTGTAGTTATACCATATAATAATAATAAATAATGTGGAAGAATGAATTCTATCATTTTTTATTCCAATAGGACACCTGGCTAGCTCTACCTACTTTAGAATAGGATGGAATGAGTCTAATACGTAACCATATATATAATAATATTTATATATATATATAATATGTATACAAGTATATGGACTATATATGTGAGGATATTTATAGGAATATACATGGATACTATGTGCTAGCTAGACCAGGGGTATAACTTAGACATCCATAACAAGTCTAACAAGCCAGTGTATCTAGAAATGGTACAAGACTTGAATCTCATATGAATGTGATACATATTTACCATCCCTCAATATGGTGGAATTAGTCATCATTTCCAATACCCGATGTAAGGGAACATGGATCATCATTCCCATCACCCAAATAAATTTACAATGGTGTGAAACAACATCCCCATCACCCAATGTAAAGGAGCTTGAAATTCCATGATCAATAGAACCCTGAACCATTTTTTAGTACCCAATAACCATGTCATACTAATAATAACAGCAATGATGGCTTACCTCAAAAATAGTTATAATCATTTAGCATAAATAAAAAAGGGTGCATAATTAATAAAAATCACACTAATATTTATATAACATGTGGTGTGGCCTTTACACCCACACTCATTCAATTTAATTATGATTACCTATTATAATAAATAAAAAACCATTTCATGACAATCCAAATACCTATAAGGTTCTTAGTTAAAGTAAATAATTATATTAAAGAGGTAGATTTCTTTCAATATTAAGAAAAACACTTATATGTTTCTTGGTCTATAAAATATTTATATAAAATATAATCATTTCTAGGGGCACACTCAATTGGGTGGAAATCAATAGGTGGGAAGCACTAATAAATTATTTTAGTTTTCTAGTTATATCACATCAATTATTATTAATTAAATATTGATTAATATAATTTAATGTATTGCAAAGAAATTTTTGGAATGTGGAACATTAGAAAAACACTATGAAAACACCTAAAACTTGAGTGAAAATTACTAGACCACCTACCTTAGGTTCATAGACAACCACTCATCAAACATATTTCATTGATTCAAAGAATAGTTAAAGAATATTTCAAATTATACTAATTACCTGAAAATAGGGAAAATGAGCTTTCACCAAAATACGACAAGAGATGGGTAGATAAATGATGAAATGAATCAAGAGGATTTGAGAAATTGCCCTTATCAATCCAATTCATTTGATGGTGGAGAAATCAGAGTACATATGTGGTAGTTACCTCAATCCCTAAGTGATGATAAGGGAGATCTCATAAGAGATGGATGAAGGGGGTGTCCACTAGAAATAGGAAAAAAAGAGGTGTGGTGAGGTTTTAATGAAATAAGTGGAAAATGGTAAAAATCACCCCTTAAAATGGGGTCACATTGTTCGGTTTCACGATTAGAAAAACCTTATGGTAACCATGCACCGGACACTTCCCATTAAACACACTCTCCATGGGCTAGGTGCATGATTTGGTTAACCATACACAAGACTTGAAAAATTCCTCTGTCACCAATGTCTACAATTCTACATGGGCAAGTGGCTTGGCTCGCATGGTTGTAGTCAAATCTTATGACCTCTCTTGTGCACTGGTTACCTCACATGGGTGAGTCACATGGTTAGTTCTAACCGTGTGATAACCATGAGGCCCACATTTGTTGTCTAATTTTTAGAAATATTTCCTTTGAACATTCCTTAGAGGCTCCTGAAATATTCTTTAGGTTGTTGGAGACATTTATGAAGATAAAAAAGGAATTATGCTAAGATACAAATGAGTCTTACCTTCGTGAGAAGTTGGGACATTACAACCTCCCCTCCTTAAATAAAATCATACTCTAGTTGGTCTTCAGAGGTTAATGATGAATCATTAGAAAAATATCTAGACAGTTTGCTTATATATCATATTCTAATTCCCATGTCTTTTTATGTACTCGGTCGTGATACCATAGCACCTGCACTAATGGAACTGACCTTTCTTGGAGTGTCTTTATGCTATGATCTATAATATGAACTTGATACTCATTAAAGGAATCATCCACCACTAACTCAAATTCATTAGATTTTAAATATGTGTTAGGTATGGATAATATCGGTAGAGCTGAGACACATAAAAAGTGATGTGCAAAGTTCGATATCTATAATTAAGTGCTATATGTTTATCCATTGGTCCAATTTTCTTTAGCACCTCAAACGGTCCAATTAGTCGAGATGAAAGCGTTCCCTACCTCCAAATTCATTGATGAATCATCCTGGGAGAAACTCACAAGAAAAAACTGATCTATGACCTTGAACTCAAGAGGTTTTTAGCATCAATGGACATATTAGTTTTGTCTTGAATCAGATGTCAACATCTAATTTCTGATCAATTGGTCTTGTTCTGTAGTCTCCTAGATAAGACATGGTCCAAGTAAAGTTATCCCACCTTCCTCTAACCAACACAAAGGTGGTCATCATAGACTACTATGTAAGGCCTCATAAGTATTCATCTAGATGGTATCCTGAAACTGTTATTGTAAGAGAACTCAACTAGGGGTATGTGTTTATCCCATGAACCCCAAATTCAAGGACACATTCATGAATCATATCCTCTAACACATAAATATTATGTTATTTTTATTTGTTAGTATGATAGTGATAGTTTTTTTAGAAAAACCTATGTACCCAAGGCCTTCTATAACCCATACCATAACTAATATGTAAAGTGATTTTTCTTTCCAAATATGATAAAATAAAGAGATCCATGAAGATGTATGGCCTCTTGAACATATAATATCCCTATATCATCTATATATAAGGTCTCTTGAGCAGGTAATAGGCGTGTGATGTTCAGAAAATGATTAAAAACTGGAAAAAATGTTCCATATCCACAAACTAATTTAGGTAAACATGTCATTATGTCCATAAGGACATCATCCCATTTCCACTCGGAAATGGATGAAATCATTAAAATTATTTTTGATCACAAATATTACACTTTCACCTATTGATTGGTGGAACACAGAGTGATAAAGTTAGTTATCTCCAATTTTATAACAGTTCACCAATACTGGTGACATAAGTCTTGATACATCTTGGTGACACTGGGATGTACTAACCAAACTGAGGCATGAGATTCCTACATTGACTCCACTTTTAGGACCCATACATTCCCATGATAGTGTAAGGTTTCATCTTCATCCACTGTCAAACTAGAATATGAATCTCCATCTGATATTCTTTTCTTTAGGACCAATCCCTCAAGTTATATGATTTGTATCATTTTCACCCATTACAAAAGGGTAGAGGTCAGTACTAAATCTATTAGGATAATCTAATCATGATCCTACAAAACCTTAAAATGTATCTCTAAAAAACTCAATGAGTTTTTACTCACCACTGGACTCCTAATCTACATTTGTCTAAGTATATCAGATCAGAGCATCAGCTGAAGCATTGCCTTTTCCATGTATATAGGAAATCTCAAAATTGAAGGATTAACGGTACTCAACCCACTTGTACTACTTGATATTTATACCTCACTATGTGAAGATATACTTGAGGTTTTTGTGGTGTATGAACACCAAAAAATGATCCTTGAGTAAATAATGTCTCCAACATTGTAGAGCATGAACAAAAGCTACAATCTCGAGATCATGAATTAGATAATTATGCTAGTGAGGCCTTAACTAATGAGACTCATATTCTATGACTCACTCATCCTACCTTAGAACTATTCATGTACAAATACTTGATGTGTAACAATAAATATTATAGCTCATGACTAGACCTAGAAGAATCAGGGGAGGTGAAGAAGTTAATCTACCCTTCAACTCCTAGAGGGATTCTTTACAATATTCTGACCATACAAATTTCACAACCTTCTGGTTCAAACCGATAAGTGGCACATCTAGAATTGATAAATCTTGGATACATCATCTTTAATACCTGAGTATCCCCATGAAACTCTTTATTTCAAATACATTCTTGGGTTTCTCCTAGGAAACTGCATCTCTCACCTTCCATTAATCTACTGATAATCCTCACTTTCAGATGATATGACCCAATAAGTGTACTATTTTTTATCCAAAAGTGTCATTTTTTGAGCTTAGAATATATCTAAAAATCTCTCAGTGTGTTTAGAATGATATTAGGATGTTTGTAGTGGTTATATTGAGATATATAATAAACCAAGGTGTCACCAACAAATACTACCACAAATTAATCCAGATATGGGTGGAAAACTCAATTCATCATGTATCATCCTAGGGAAATAAAGAATATGAAATTTTCATATTTATTTATATTTTTTAATTAAATATTAATTTTACTTTAAATGGGTTTCTTTGTTCAATTGCATACCCAATACGCAATAATGGGTTTCTTTGAAATCTTACGTTGCACACTAATAATATAATATTATTATTTTAAATGGTAGTTAACTCCTAGTCGTTGTATTGGAGGTAATGAACAAAACTAACTACAATATGATTATACATGTTTGTTAAATGTATTTAAAATTATCCAATAAAAGTTAGAGGCTTAAAATGTGAATAAATCCAATTTTAAGCATAATTTACATTAAAAGGTCGATTTACCGCCTTTTAAGGGAAAACCCTCTTTAAATATTGTTTTGGTCCCATTAATACATTCTATTTGACCAAAAAAATCCTTCTTCAGAATGGGGACAAAAAAATTTACTTTGTGTAAAATTTTTGGAATTTTTCCGATAAAGTTCATTTTTTTAATGAATAGTGGAAAATATTGTCTTTTAATTCAAAACTGCCTTTTAATATAATTTATTTATATAGTTATTCTATATTTTTAATTGTTTTTAAAGTGTAATTAGAATATAATTTTACTATTTAATCCAATTTTGGTCATTTTAATTAATTTCACTTTGAAATTGGACATAAACAAAAATCAATCTTTTTGATAGTTATTGTTTCCTAAAAACACGCTATTTGTATTGATAACAAGAATTAATTTTAAATTAATTAATAAAAATTCTATGTTTTAAATTTGGTAAAATAGAAATAATTTTTGATTTCATAATATCAAATATATCTTATGCTGAATTTTTGGTATTTTTCTGAAAAACATCAATTTTTTATGAATAGTGAAACCACTAAGTCGTAGTTAGAAAACTGACTTTTTCATTTAAATGAAATATTACAACTTCTGTGAATTTAATTTTGAAAATCTGACATACATGGTTGTTATTAGTATGTAAAATGGGGTTCAATAAGATAAAAATAATTTTTGGGTGAATAGTAACTTTTGACTTTTATTTACCGTGATTAAAGGTAAATAAGGTAATTCAAGGTAAAAAGAATATTATAATAATTCAAAATTACCTTAAAACTTATACTAACCATATTCGATTAGTCATGGATGACCATGGACATATTTTGGTTGATTTCGGGACCCCATGGAGCCACCTAAGAGTGATAATGACACTTTATATTAATTAATTTAATGTAAAGGAAAAAATGACACAAACAAATATCTTTTGGTAAATTAATTTTTACATGGGGTTATATAAGTTATATTTTCAACTATAATTATTTATTGGAAAGATAAAAATATTTCCTACATCATGGTATTTGTTTTATAATTTTTGGACAAAAATAAATTAAATTATTTATGACACAATAATGATGTAGTATATACCTCATTAATAAATGATTTAAATAAATAAGATTATAATTATTAAAATAACATCAAAAACCTGTCCAATTCTTATTAGATGATTTTATTTAGACCACGAATCATCTTATCTTTTACTTTAATTACTTTTAGACCTTTAGAAACCGAATATCATTATATAATAAAATAATATTATCACATTTTCCTAAAGAGGCCTTCCTCCCCTTATAAAAAACCCTCACTTATAACCATTTCCTCACACATATCAAGCTTTTAGGCTCATCCCAACTCTACCCAATTAATATCCCTACATACCTATCCTCCTATAATCCTTACCTTAGGCTGAAGTCATTTTAAGAATTCCTTTTGGTTCAAACCAAAGGAAGTTACCCAAATTAAAGGTAACGGTTTCTCTTAACTTCTTTTCTTTTATTTTACTTATATAACCCCTAAAATCTTTTTTTATAACAATACCAGTATCATGAATATACTAGTATGTTTTTATGAGATTTATTCTAACTACACTTACACACACCTCCATCTAATGGGTGAAGAACATATTGTTTCTGTCGATGACAAACTAACACCTCATGAGACGATGATTGTTCGATTATCTCCTACCACCTATCATGGGGGCCATTAAGATGACACTATATTTATATATGATATATATTTTGTTTTTGTTTTTTTTCTTTTATATTTTTCTTTTATACCATACCTTTATGGTTTCCATTTTGGGTAGGCACGATAATTTAATTTGAGGAAGTGCAGACTACCGCCCCCTCAAAGTGATATGACTCGTTAAGGCCATATGTGGTACATATAAAGGATGGAGTTAATTATATTATATATGATATTATACTGTAATTATAATATAACAATGTATCATTATTTTTTAATTCAACTAAAATAAGCAATATAAATGAAATTAGCGTGCATGTGTACGTATGGCTTACCGTCTCCATGAATGGTTCATTTCATTTCTTATCTCCAAATGATATGTACTGTTATAAATATATATATATATATATACTGGATATATATTATATATATGATTTCTAAATAATGAATATAATTCTGGATATAATGGACTATTGACCACATGGACAACTTGTAAATATAAGGTGTTCATTTTTTACTCAAGTACCAAATATCGACAAAACAAACTTTATTAAATTAAATGATTACATAATGTTTATAAAATCGTAATAAGTGATATAAAAGGAATAATAAACATGAAAATGGTTCTTGTAAAATTATAAATTAAATTAAGCATATTATTCCGGAAGAACAAGGAACAAACAAGTCAAGTCGGACACGGGGTAAGGGATTTCTTATCTCACGTTTAATTCCTTGAGATTTCCATTGTTCGCCACTTATTTTTTCCATGTGGTGTATTTTGTACAACCATTGTATATATATTATCATTATTATCTTTATATTCATGTTATTCTGTGATTCATTTGGCGTTTGTTAACTTTTTTTCATACGATTTGATTGATTACGGCGTGGTAATGGGTTTTCATCTCACTTTTTATTCCTATGAGATTCATGCTATATTTACCACTATTTACTTTTGGGTGGTGTATGTACATAAGAAGATTTTATTCATTGTGTAATATACCTTAATTTATGGGTATTTAAATCTTTATTTTTTATCCTTCTTTCATGGGTTGTATGTTTCGTAAGTTTCCAAATCGTTAAGGGAACCTTTTAACCCAATTTCCATTCCTTGGGTTAATATTCTAATTCTTGATTATATTGTGATATGATTATGTGTGGAATCAATATTTATTTATTTATGTTGTAATTTTCACTCCCCTTTGTGGGTATATACATTTAATACACATAATCACTCCCTTTATAAATTCTCATGTCATCGATATGAACTTGATAAGAGTAATTTTAACTCAATTTCCATTCATTGAGTTAAACATCCAAGTTATTGGTTTTGTCTTTAAAATAATATGTGTGAATGTTCATTGATTTTTTTACACTGAATATCCAATAATATTGAGTGTATTTATATTTTTCACACATTATTATGTAATTTATTTATCCGTAATCTATGGATACAGTTTTTATAAGTGATTTCATCTCAATTTAAATTCCATTAAGACTTCATTGTTGTTATTCACCAATTCACTGTTATGTGGTGTATATACTATCCTTTGTCATATTATATCATTAATTCCTTTATTCTCATGATATTATAATGTTATAATTGAATGTTATTCCTCAATTATTTGTATTCAAGCATCTCTCATTTTGTTAAAAACTCTTTAACTAAAATATCATTTTAAATATTTTAAAGATTTATTATTCTAAATATTTATCATTAATATCCATGTTTTCAAAATGGGTTTTAGGATTTATTTATATGGACATTAATTTTTTCAAATAATAATTCATTTAAAATCTTCAGAAGTGGTATTGGACACTTTGATTCAAAAATATCTTTATTAAATGTTTTAAATGGTTTTAAAAATGATTTGATAAAGCATTATTTATTTCAATATATTTAGTTGTTATATTGTTATTGGAGTGTGGAAATGTGATCTTTCCTTTATTCTTGTGTTATGTGTAATGAATATGTTACGGTTATTGGGCGTTGTTTACGTATATGGGTGGTTCTGTGATAAACCTAGTGCAGGTGAGCACGGGATAGCTCTCCAATGAATTGGGTAATGTGATGGATGTAAAGATTAATGTTTTTCCTAAGAGATTTAGGGAATATAAAGTGCTGGGTATTCCAAATATGACTCCCTATGTAGTTGTGATAGCTACAATGTAAGTATGTTATGAATTCCATAAGTTACCTTTAGGATTTATGATTTTTGTGTGTTATTCATAAATCTTATGACTTCATAAGGTATGTTATGATTGAAAAGTATAGTTTCATTGATTTGTATTTATTGATTTTCTAATGTTTCTTTTCATTATTTTATAACCCTTGCTGATCTTTTTATGCTCCCCCTAAGTTTTGAAATATTTTTTATAGGACATAAAGATGAATTGTGTCAAGGATGAGATCAAGGAAAATTCCTACTGTCTAAAACATGGAACAAGAAGTGTCTTCTTTCAAGAGTTTTTATTTTATGAAAAATGGATACTGGGTAGTAGTTTCTACATGTAAGATTCTAGTTTTTATGTAATAGTTAAGGACTAATTCCCTAAAACTCTAAACTTGAAAAGATCCTTAATGTAAATTATTCATTTAATTCAAGATTATGTAATGTCTAAGGCTGGGTCCTTATATTTGGAATCCGAGGCCGATTTAGATAACTTTAGAGGTTAGGGTGTTCTTTAAGAATAAGTGATATTACCATAATAGGTAGGATTTTAGAAAGAGTCATAGTTTTTTTAGATAAATTGAATGAGTTTAAGATAACATGAATAAGTATATCTTAGTATTTACCCTCCTCATAAAATTTTATATGATGATTTTACTGATATACTCACACATAACGTTTGGGTTTTTTTCAATGCATGGATCTAGTGAGCTTCAAAGTAACAATGGATGTGTAGAAAACTATGACTATTTTATGAATGATAAATTGAATGAAATGGGAGCTGCAATGAGAACTCTTGTGGTTATTCTCAACCAACGATCTGAATTCATGATTGACCACATGAACCTTGGTGATTTTTATAAGGCATCGTATATGTGAGAAACAAATACCCATAGAAGTTCAGGTAATAATCATAAAGTTAAGTATATTCAAAAACCTATGTGTCAAAAATGTGAAAATAAACAAATAGGAAAATGTTTCAAAAGGATGGGAAATTTCTATAGATGTGTAAGTGAAGGTCATAAAGCAAGAACCTGCCATGAAAAAATGAAGCATCCAGTTGACTCTAGAAAAGGGAAAGATATTCTATCTGAGGGATCAATTGAATGTTTTAAATGTGGTGTGCGTGGTCATTATACAAATAGATGTCCTATGAAGAAGCTTTGCGAATAAGATCACCATGATCATACAAATATATGATCACCAATACCTAGTGCCATTCTGATTGAGGATGAAGAAACTGACAATGACAAATGAAAAGTATGTATTATTTCTTAACATATGTTTTGATATTATTGAATATTAGGTTATGATTCATGATTTTTTTGTAGGAAATAAGTATTTCAGAATAAGTTAGAAAGGAATTTTTAATGGATCGGGAAGAACATTGAATGATTGTGAAGTCAATATATAAGGGCTTCAATAGTTATGGTAGATTTTAGGATGGTCAAATACTTAAAAATATTAAGGCTCTTTTGATGATGGGATTACATTAGAAGACATTTTATAGTATTTGTAACCCTGAAGTTTGATATATGAAAATTTTATTCAAGGAATAATTATCTTTTCTTTTGTAGATATAGTTATAAAGAACCATTTGGGTTTATATAATCCTTGAATTTGAGGCAATTAGAGGTTAATACATTATGGGATGAAAAATTAACGTCATTAGATAATATTTGTGATTAAAATATGTTATGGATATTTTTTATGAATTTATCGATTTTTTGGAATGTTATAAAATTATATAGTTTCTGAAAAAGGACGACACACAGACCGCATGACAACCCATCACGTCGGACAAAGCTGCAGGAATCAAACCCACAACTAAAGTGCGATTGGGATTTATCACCTACCACTGGACTACGTGAAGTCCCTGGTTAAAATGACTAATTCTTTTTAGTTATATGATTTTATGAATCAATAATAAGTTGATTTTTGGTTATCTATGGAAATGATTAACCTTTCATGGAGAATATGTGATTAGGTTAATTACTTTTCAATATGATACTTTAAGAGTAACTATTGTTATTTGGAGATAAATGTTAAGATTTATCCTAGAAGACTATATGATTAAATCCTTTGGATATTTCGGTTTCAATATTAGTTTGGATTACTTTTAAAAAATTTATAGAAAATTGTTTATTGATTGGTCTTGGATGAAATTTGCATATTGGTTGACAAATTTTGGAGATCAATAATAGTTTTTCTTTTTGTAAAGGATTATACTTTTTTGGGATTATCTAATATTCTACTAACCAGTTTTGGTTTATGTCTAAATATATGGGAAATATATAGTTAATCTTTTCTAGATTATGTGATACCTTAGAAGTTGATTCTAGCACTTCAGGTGTGACTAAGTCATCAAGAATAATTATCGCTTTGAGAAAAGATAAGTTTGTGGTAGAATTTTATTAAATGATTACAATCTACATGAAAATTTGGTATATTTCCTTAGGATCTTAGTCTGGTTATTAAAAAAAATAGAAACTCTATGAAAAGGATCTTGAAGAAAAAAATTTATAAGCTCTCTTTTATCATCATACTTTTACCCAACAACAAATTTATGGTATTGTGGTGGTTAACTTTCTATGATCAAGTTATCTATTACACTCTATTAAAATATGAGAGACAGTTTTTCTTCCATGTCCATGTTTTCATGGAATACTAGTATCTATTATCTAAGGTGAGCTTTGTACTTATCTTCATTTATTTTGAAGTGATAGTTTTATTGACGCTTTTTCTGATGTGGGACTTTCAATGATGTTTTAAAGCCCAATTTTAAAATTGCGAGGGTGAAATTCTCAAAAGGGGGGAAGGATGTAACATCCTAAGAAAATAATGAATATAAAATTTTCATATTTATTAATATTTTTGAATTAAATATTAATTTTACTTTAAAGGTGTTGTTATGTTTGATAGCGTACCCAAAACGCAACAACGAGTTTCATTGAAATCTTACATTGCACACTAATAATATAACATTATTATTTTAAATGGTATTTTACTCCTAGATATTGTATTATAAGGAAAACAACTAACTACAATATGATTATACATGTTTTTTAATTGTAAATTTTTGAATTTTTTTGATATAGTTAATTTTTTAATGAATAGTGAATAATATTGTATTTTAATTCAAAACTGCCTTTTAATATAATTTATTTATATGGATAGATTATCTTTATTATTATTTTTAAAATTTAATTAGAATATAATTTTACCATTTAATCCAATTTTTTTCATTGTAATTAATTTTACTTTGAAATTGGACATATACAAGAATCAATCTTTTGATAATTATTGTTTCATAAAAACACGCTATTTGTTTTCATAACTGGAATTACTTTAAAATTAATTAATAAAAATTCTATGTTTTGAATTTGGTAAAATAGATATCATTTTTTAATTCGGAATATCAAATGTATCTTAGGTTTAATTTTTGGTATTTTTCTGAAAAACTTCAATTTTTGATGAATAGTGAAACCACTAAGTCGTAGTTAAAAAACTAACCTTTTCATTTAAATAAAATTTTATCACTTTTGTGAATTTAATTTCACAAATATAACATACATGGTTGTTATTAGTATGTAAAATGTGGTTTAATAAGATAAAAATAATTTTTTGTGAATAGTAACTTTTGACTTTTATTTACCACAGTTAAAGGTAAATAATGCAATTCAAGGTAAAAAGAATATTATAATAATTCAAAATTACCTTAACACTTGTACTAACCTTATTGTATGAGTCATGACCGACCATGAGAATCTTTGGGTTGATTTAGCGACACCATGGAGCCACTTAAGAGTGATAATGACACTTTAGATTAATTAATTTAATGTAAAGGAAAAAATGACAAAAACAAATATCATTTGATAAATTAGTTTTTACATGGGGTTATATAAGTTATATTTTAGACTATAAATATTAATTGGAAATCTAAAACTATTTCCTACATCAAGGTATTTTTTTTTTATTTTTAGATAATAAATTAAATTATTTATGACATAATAATGATGAAGTATATACCTCATTAATAAATTATTTAAATAAAGAAGATTATAAATATTGAAATAACATCCAAAACCTGTCCAATGCTTATTGGATGATTTTATTTTGACCATGAGTCATCTTATCTTCTACTTTAATTAGTTTTTGAACTTTGGAAACCGAATATCATTATATAATAAAATAATATCCTCACACTTTGCTAAAGAGCCCTTCCTCTCCCTTATAAAAATCCCTCACTTCTAACCAATTCCTCACACCTCTCAAGCCTTTAGGATCGTCCAAAATCTTCCCAATTAAGCTCCATAAATCCCTATCATCCTCCTATAAGCCTTACCATGGGCATAAGGCACTTCAAGAAGTCCTTTTGGTTCAAACCAAAAGAAGTTACCCAAATTAAAGGTAAGAGTTTCTCTTACCATCTTTTCTTTTATTTTACTTCTCCAACCCCAAAATTATTTTTATTCCTTTATTTTATAACAAAACCAGTATTTTAAATATACTAGGATGTTATTATTAGAAGTACTAAACTACACTTACACACACCTCCATCTAATAGGTGAAGAACCTACCGTTTTTGTTGATGGAAAACTAACGTCTCACGAGACAATGATTGTTCGATTATCTCTTACGGCCTATCATGGTGGCCATTAAGATGAAACTATATTTATATATGACATATATTTTGTTTTTTTTCCTTTTTTTATTCTGTGTTTTTTTATATCATAACTTTATGGTTCCCATTATGGGTAAACGTGATAATTTCATTTGACGAAGTGCGGACTACCGCCCCCACAAAGTGATATGACTCGTTAATGCCATATGTGGGATGTATAAGGGATATAGTTAATGATATTATATAATATATTATACTATAATTATAATATATTTATGTATCATTATGTTTTAATTCCATTAAAATAAGAAATATAAATGAAAGTAGTGTTCATGCGTACGTACGGCTTACCGTGTCCATGAACGGTGCATTTCATTTCTTATCTCAAAATGATATGTACTGTTATTATATATATATATATATTTGATATCTATAATATATATGATATATAAATAATTAATATCATTCAGGATATAATGGACTATTTACCACATGTACAACTTGTAAATATTAGGTGTTCATCTTTTGACTCAAGTACCACATATCGACAAAACAAACGTTATTAACTTAAATGATTACATAATATTTATAACATTGTAATAAGTGATATAAAATGAATAATAAACTTGAAAAAGTTTCTTAAGTGATTATAAATAAACTTAAGTTTATTATTCAGGAAGAACAAGGAATAAACAAGTCATGTCGGACACGAGGTAAGGGATTTCTTATCTCACTTTTAATTCCGTCAGATTTCCATTGTTCACCACTTATTTTTTACATGTAGTGTATTGTGTACTAAAATTTGATATATATTATCATTATTATCTTTATATTCATCGTATTCTGTGATTCATTTGGTGGTTATTAACTTTTTTTCATACGATTCGATTAATTACAATGTGGCTAGGGGTTTTCATCTCACTTTTTATTCTTGTGAGATTCATGCTACATTTGACACTATTTACTTTTGTGTGGTATATGTACATCCCAAGATTTTATTTATTTATTAATATAATTCAATATATTGGTATTTACATCTTCATTTTTTGATCCTTCTTTCATGGGTTGTATGTTTCGTAAGTTACCAAATCGGCAAGGGAACCTTCTAACCCAATTTCCATTTCTTGGGTTAATCTTCTAATTCTTGATTATGTAGGGATATGATTATGTGTGGAATAACTATTTTTTATTTACGTTGTAATTTCCACTCCCTTTTTGTGGATATAAATTTGATAAACATAATCATTCCATTGATAAATTCTCAATTCATCGATATGAACTTTATAAGAGTAATTTTAACTCAATTTCCATTCATTGAGTTAGACATCCAAGTCATTGGTTTTTTCTTAAAAAGAATATGTGTGAATGTTCTTTGATTGATTTACACTGAATATCCAATAATATTGCATGTATTTATATTTTTTATAAATTATTATGTAATTTATTTATCTGTAATCTAAGGATACAGTTTTTATAAGTGATTTCGTCTCAATTTACATTCCATTGAGACTTTATTGTAGTTATGCGCCAATTAACTCTTATGTGGTATATATACTATCCTTTGGAATATTATATTATCAATCCCTTTATTTTCATGATATTATAATGTTCTAATTTAATTTTATTCCTCAATTATTACCATTCTAGCATCTCTCATTTTGTTAAAAACTCTTTAACTAAAATATCATTTTAAATATTTTAAAGATTTATTCTTCTAAATATTAATCATTAATGTCCATGTTTTCAAAATGGTTTTTAGGATTTATTTATATGGAAATTAATGTTTTAAAATGACAATTTATTTAAAATCTTCAAAGTGGTATGGGGCACTTTTATTCAAAAATATCTTTATTAAATGTTTTAAATGGGTTTGAAAATGATTTGATAAAGCATTGTTTATTTCAATATCTTGAGTTGATATATTGTTATTGTAATGTGGAAATGTAATATTTACATTATTATTTTCTTATGTTTTATGAATATGCTACGTTTATTGGGTGTTATTTACATATATGGGTGGTTCCATGATAAACCTAGGGCGGGTGAGCCCGAGATAGCTCTCCAATGCATTGGGTAACGTGACGGAGGTAAACGTTAAAGTTTATCCTAAGAGATTTAGGGAATATACTTTGATGGTAATTCCAAATGTGAATCCCTATGTAGCAGTGATATCTAAAATATAAGTATGTTATGAATACCATAAGTTACCCTTATGATTTATGATTTGTGTGTGTTATTCATAAATATTATGACTTCTTAAGGTATGTTATGACTAAAAAGTATAGTTTCATTGATTTGTATCTGTTGATGTGATAATGTTTCTTTTCATTATTCTATAACCATTATTAATATTTTTATGATCACCCCAAGTTTTGAAATGTTTTTTACAGTATAAAAAGATGAATAGGGTCAAGGATGAGATTAAGGAAAAGTCATGTTGTCTAAAACATGGAATTAAACATGTATTTTTTTAAGAGTTTTTATTTTATGAAAAATGGATACCAGGTAGTTGTATCTACATGTAATATTCATGTTCTAATGTAATAATTATGTCCTAATTCCTTAAAACTCTAAACTAGAAAATATACTTAATGTGAATTATTCATTTAATTCAAGATTATGTAATGTTTAAGGATGGGTCCTTATACATCAGGTCCACAAAAAATGATGGCGTGTTCATGAGACTGAATGGAATTACCAGGTACTCATAAATAACATACCTACTCTAGAAGGTTTTATAATGTATGTCTAAAGGTATGACATGAATCTAATGATATCATAACATCAAGTTATTCTTTGAAAACATTCTCACTCCTTGGAGCTAATTAAAGAGGTCATCTATTCAATGAAGTGGATACCGGTTCTTTACCATGAGATGGTTCAACCATAAATGATCCATATATATCTTGAGGATACCATCCCAATTCTTAGAAAAAAATGATTATAAAACCCCAATGTGATGTGTTGGGGCATATAAAACATTTAACATCTAGGTATTCCAACTATTTCTTGAGATCTAGAAGCTCCATAGGTGACATCCTGTAAGAAGGAATGGACATTGGTGCTACTTTTTTCACACGATCAATGGTTAATTCTACCTCTCATGATAAAGGTATCCTATAAAATTTATCAGGGAAGACCTTTCAAAAATTATCCACCACCGGAGGGAAAAAATTATATCGTAACTTTTGATCAGCCAAGAAGATACTAGAAATCTAGGATGTCCCTCATCCCATCTCCTGATGCTTGGGTCCATTTCAAGATTCCTGGAAATACCATTCTCCCTTATTAATATCATTATTTCCCTAGGTAAAGTAAACTTCGCCCTCCAATGATAAAAAAACAATATGGGATCAATAGAGGAATAACTAGTCCATCTCAATAATTACATCAAGCTTTGTAATGTTGAGGATGAAAAGATTACATATTAATAGATACCCGCCTATCTCAATGATACAATCCTTAAATCAGTGAACACTCTTGGATCAAATACCCTCAGGGTATAGAGAGTCATTATTCAATAGTATTATTATATCTTGAGGCATAGACTCTTCAAAATTTCCTTCGAAATAAAAGAGTGTGATGTGGCTTTGAAAAATAAAGCAGAAACTATAGTAGAGACTACCAGAATAGTACCTCAAACTGTAGAAGATAGGACACTCTTCTCCTATAGCATAATATACACTACATCTACCTTTCTCGTACCATATCCCTGAGTCTCAACCTTACTTCCCTAATTAGGACTGATTTGTTGGCGCTTCAAGTCCTGAATCTAATTACCTCTTCCTCAACCACAACCTCAGCTTAATTGGTAGGTGGTATTCTAGCTTCCTTACTTTAGAGATACTACTATATCTACTCTGGAACATGGGGTATGTGTAGATCCCCTCTCTCTAAGAACTGATGTAAAAGTCATGTAGAATCATTGAACATGAATTGTCCTTCCATAGTCTCTTCAATCAACTGAATCTCACATACATTTAGGTTTCATGTACCCTAGTTTCATAAACTTGTGCCTTTTAAGGAATCTATCAGCATGTGATTCCTGACATATTTTACCTCCAAGAGAAACATCAAAACTCCACTTCCTCCTTCAATAAGAAACACTACTAGGTCTGGGTGTAGAACCTCCCTAGCTCCCACAATGGGATTCCCACAAATTATACTAAGAAATTATATCCTATTTGAAAATCAGAGAAATAGTGGTCAACTAGAAAACATTATCCTATAACCATGTGTTGTATACCATCCTATCCTCAAATCTTCTTAAAGTCATAATCTCATCACTAGATAAAGCCAATGTGAATTTTTTCAGCATAGTAAAACAAGAAAAATATTTCATAAAATATATGGATCCCTACTTCAGGTTCACGAACTCTATAGCTCGGTCATCCCTAAATGTTTATGGAAATAAATAATTATGGAACACTATTTAGAAATCTATCTAGATCATATCTCGATATTGGTCTGCAATGGTAATGAAATCCCACTATCGCTTGGTAGAACCACATAGCATATAGGCACAGAGCTTGACCATCCACTATAGAGGAATCTCTATATGCTCAAATATAGAAATCATGTACTATATCCATGACTCAGTTACATGTGGTTCTCCATCCTCTAAAAAGGTGGGAGGATGCTACTATTAGAACTCACAATTCAAATATTCCATAGTCATGGTTGGTCAACCAACTCCATTAATAGACTACACCATATGAAGAAATCCCTCTCAAAACCAGGCATCGATGCCCATATCAATAACATAATGTGGTGACAAAGGTGGAACTTTAGGAGGTATCACTAATGTCTTAAGTACCGCTACCTCTTTTTCATGGTCATCAAAACCTTTGTAGCATACAACTCGAGCCTATCATGGTGGCGTGATTCTAAAATTCCAAAAGCACACCTCTGAATATAAATTATCATTAAAAATGATTACAGACTGATAATAGGATAGGTACATAGACTTCTTATATTAAATATCACACCTCTATGACTACATGAAAATATAGTTCTATTTAGTAATGGAAAACCATATTGAGCTATAAAAGTTAGAAGAGACACCCCCAACTACCCACTGCTAAGGCTGATTTTGGGTGTAGATCTCATATCACATGATAAAGGTTCTAGTATATGAAGTATCAATTAAAATATATAGAGGAAATCACTATTTAATTTGTAATTGAAATCCCCATTTAGTGGTAACCATTTTACTATAAAATGTATAATTTTCTTTGAGTTCATAATATTTTATATATAGTATATATATATATATATTACATAATCCATAACAAGTAGTCCAGAACCCACAACATAGTATAATTCTCTAATTAAGGTTTCAACACCAATATTTTTTGGAAAACCCCATTTAGATTTATTTAGGAACTTTAATTAATCCAATTATATTATCCCTGAAATATATTTTATCATGTTTTTGTATATAAAAATCAAGTTACTTAAACTATATATAGAAGGAAATTAATGAAGAAAATATACATGAATGAAAAAATGAATGGTATATTTGTATTAAGGTTCCTATATTGATGCATGATATGATAATTCCTTTCCTTTACCAGCCAAATAATGAATTATATATCAATAACATCAAAAATAATAATATCATAGATCATGTGTGTCACCCACCAGTTAAATCATATCTACTCTAATAGGTATAATTAAATAACAAAAATAACTCATTCTATGTAATTTGGGTTTTCACATTATGTGGGATTGCTAATCATTATCATAGGCTCATTAAAATTTTCCATTACATCCTAGTATCCTCTCTAATACCCAAATGGTAATACAAAAGGAAAAAAGAGGTTATGGTTCTAATTTGTAACTTATTGACCTGGGGTCCACTAAGAAGATTCCTTGAGTTGGTGGGTCACATGGCCTCAAGCTTGCCTCTATGTATTTCAGAGGTTGGTGACTACTAGCAAGGTTTTAAGGTGGTATGGTGGTGGGACTAGACCCTCGTATCAGAGTTGAATAGTGGATGGTAACAAATAAAGAGACAATAGTGAAGGTATAATATAATTGATGGCATAGTGGTAACAAGTGTAATAATCAACTATGGAAGTATAACAACCAATCAATGGGAATAAATACCAAAATCCATAGGCTATGTCATATATATAGATTTCATGTCATGTTAGTATAAGAAAAGGGGAGATGCAAGGGTTATATGGGATATGTATATACAATATGCTATATATAAATACAAAAATACCAAAAAGGCATCTCCATTGGTATCATAATTATATGCTCAATCATCTTATCACATGATCTATGTTTTATGTATAACAGATCAAAAATCTGTAATTGAATGTTTTCCCTTATCCACACCTACAGACATATGGTCTAATCAAGTACCAAAGGCATCTCGGGTAGGGTATGAGATAAATTTAGTAGGCCAACCCCCCTGGTGTCTAAAATAATTCAACCAATTTACATAGAATATTAGTGTGAAGGTATAACAGGTAATAGTATTAATAAATGATGACGAATAAATGCTAGACGACATAGGTTCTTATTGGACATGTAGATGGATCTACCTGCATCGTTGTAGCCTGGAATGGGTATGGTCAGTAACCATATATATTATAATCATATACATATATATATATTTATTTATAATATGTATACATGTATATGAACAATATATGTGAGGACATTTATAGGCATTTATATGGCTACAAGGTGCTTGTTGGACCTGCGACACAACTTAAGAGTCCATAACTAGTCTAATGAGAAAATATATTTAACAAGGGTAAAATCCATAAATATTTAATTAATGTGAGATATATTTCCCTTAACTCAAGATGGTAGGGTGATTTTTTATTCCCAATACCTAAAGAAAGGGAATGTGAAACGTTATTCCCATTGCCCAAATAAAATTATAATGATATAATACATCACGTCTAACACCTTGTATAAGGAAGCATGAAACTCTAAGATCAAAAGAACCCTTAACCATTGTAAAATATCCAATATCCATGGAATAATAATAATAACAGTAGAAATTAGGGGTTACCTCTAAAATAGTTATAATTATTTATAAATAATAACAAAGGGTGCACAATTCATAAAATTCACAATTATATTTATATAACATTTGGTATAGCCTTTACACCCACTATTGTTCAACTTAATTAAATTTTCCATTTATAAGTAATGAAAATACATTTCATGAAAATGAAAACACTTAGAAGGTTCCTGGGTCAACTAGAAAATTATATAGAAAATGAAAATTCTTTTTTTCCATATTAAGATGAACACTTAGAAGGTTATTTGTCACTTAAAAGTTTATATAAAAGTAGGGAATTTCTTTTGGCACACCTAAAATGGTCTTAATAAATGGGTTTTAAACCTCTAATAAATTTATATGGGTCTATGGGTATCTCAAATCAAGGATTATTTAATTAAAGTAGGAACACAATTTAAAACATTGCCCATAAATTTCAAACATGCGGCACATTAGTAAAATGTTATAGAAACACCTTAAAATTTCTGTATAATTTCTATGACACCTACCTTAGGCCCTTATATGACCACTCATCCATTATCGGCCTTTTATTTTGAAGAATAATGGAAGAAAATTCCAAAATAGAAAAATGACCTTAAAATATGGAAAATGTGCTCACACCAAAATACCACAAGATATTAGAAGATAAATTTTGAAAGGAAGAAAGGGTATTTAAAAAATTACCATTAGTTATTCAATACTTCTAATGGTGTAAAAATAATAGTCCATACGTGGGATTTACCACAATACTTAAATGGGGACAAAGGAGAGCTCATAGGAGAGGGATGGAGAGTTTGTCCATTGGAAATGGGAAAATAAAGAGGTGGGGTGATTTTTTAATGAAATAATGGTAAAATGTTAAAATAACCCCAAAAAATGGGGTCACATGGTTTGGTTTCATGGTTGGTCAATACTTACACTAACCATGTTCTAGACACTAACCATGAACTTCACTATCATGGGCTTGGCATACGATTTGGATAACTGTACACTAGTTGTGTGAAAAGACTCCATCACAAAAGTCTTCAATTCTACGTGGGAATGCATCTAGGATCACATGGTTGTAGAAAAACTATGTGTCCTATTCTATACAATGGGTACCTCATTCATTTGAGTCGCATAGTTATCCCTAACCGTGCATTAATCATTCATCCCACCCTATTTGTCTAATTTCCAGAACTCAGGGCTCCGAACAAGCCCAGATGAACCTAAAATCTTCCATAGGCCATAGAGAACATTTACCAAGATAAAAAGTGAATATAACTAAAAAAATGAGCCATACCTTGATGAGGATATGGGTTGTTACAGTCCCATCCTCGGTCACCTAAAATAAATTTATTTACTATGGATATACCTCAATATAAAAGATGGATCATAAAGACTGGTAAGTGATAAAAAAAGGAATATAGAAAATGAGAGATTAAAATAAATAAAAAAATGGGGAATAACAAGCAATCACAGTCATAAGTAAATGATAATAACATGGAAATGTGGCTACAACATAAAATTGAGGCATTCAGAATAACATCACAATGGTTCATCACCAAGTTTTCGTAAAGCATATTAATATAGTTATTCACCAAGGTATCGTAAACATGTTATTTATAGAGATTAATTCTTTACACAATGAATTGTAAATATGACAGGGAGAATAAGGACCCAAGAGTAACATATATGGATATTAAATCATTTTAGATGAATATTCATTACATTACACAGACAAATGCTTGAGGACCTTAATAGCTCAGTGAATTTGAAAGTATGGAACACATTATTCTAATTTGGTGAAAGATATTCAACATATCCACAGCAGATCATCCCCTTTAGTACTCCTAATTAAAACATTTCCTTATATCATGTGGAAAGGAAACATAAGAAAATTATGAGCTCAAATACTCAGTAAGGGTAAACAAGGAAGATATCAATCATATCATACTCATAAGAAAAAACATTAAAAAACATTTTCAAATCATATCCTATATATCAAAGCTCATGATATCATGTTATGTAATAAATCATATAAGTTCATAAAGAAACAAAGAACATGTTCAATGAAATCATAACATAATACATGGAATTGTGGCATAGACACAAGAATAGAAAATAATTTACATATTAGTCAAGGTTTATTTCCAAGACCGTCATAGTGGAAAAAGTCCCTTACTAAACCAGGTTCACTCCCAGTTCCATTAGTGTATTACAGAACCAAGTTTACTCCTATTACAGTCCTATATTACTGAACTGAGTTCACTTTTCATTGTTTTCCTATCTATCTCATATTATATAAATCTTTACCCAATAAATTTGAGATAGATATAGGTCCCACCTATCACATAATTAAAACCATACATAATTTTTCTATAATAACATAATTCATTCATCAAATCAAAACCAGTGAAAAGAAATAGGTTTCGTTGTCATCATTCAATCATAACATATCCCATAGAAAGAAATGGGTTTCATAAATATCATTATATCATAAACATAAACCAACCATCGTAATAATAAGGATAGTATCATTGAAAAATATCCCCATTAAAACATAAATAACATCAAAAAAATTATTGTAAATGAAAAATAATCTTTAAATATCACTTGAAAATAATTCTTGAGGAAAATATCATTTCTAATATGAAACTATTTTATTTTCTTAAAAATAAAAGAAATTTCAAAATAAAAAATTTTATATTAAAATCACTGTGTTATCTTGTAAGTGGAGATTCAGCGCATTAAGGCATCATGAAAGTGGAAAAACATTTCCTGACATATAAGTTAAAAAAATTTCCTCTCATACTTTTGATAAAAAAGTCTAAAAGTAACTCATCCAGAAAATGAAAATAATATTCCTTTCAAACCATTTTGTAAAAATAAAAAAATGGTTAAAAATTACTTTATCAATTGTAGAATAATAGTAAAAATATTTTTGAATTTTTATTTAAGAAACATGAAGATGGAGGATAAATATTTCCCAGCAGATACTTATGCATGAACAATCTCGAATAATAATGAGATTGTGAAATTAACCATTATGATATGTCTAATTTCCATCATACGTTTTAGTTTATCCTGTATAATGGATTAAATAATGTTATTAACTTATTATAGAACCATATTTATATTTATGATATCATATATGATCATATTATCACTTATTAATAAAATTTCATTATTATTCTTCCTTTGGGTGTTAACTGCTTCATTTTTTTATGCATGTTTTGCCATATAAGTACAAATTCTTATGAATAAGATATAGTTTCATCATTTACAGAATGATATTAAGTGAATATATATTTCATATTTATTCATTATATACATTTATATAATTATTCTTGAATGTTTAATATGGAAATGAATCACATCGCATCTTGGAGACGTTAGGCTGTATGTACCAACGAGTGATGGTATCATTCCTTTAATAGTAAAATGATAATGAAATGGATGGTATATTTTTTTTAGAATAAATATAATGTTATAATAATAATATATATTATTTCCATCATTATACCCATAAAAATAATGTCATGATGGAAAACAGATTATACCATGGTGTGGTGACGATAATCCACATGTACGCATGCATGGTTATTTTTTTCACAGGATGGATAAAATATGAAATATGGTTGATATATAATCAAAATAAAATATCATAGTAAATTTTATACTAGATTTATTAATTTATAATGGAATTAACACACAAAGAGTAAGTAGAAGAAGAAATTATCTTGAAAGTGTCGGTAAAGAAAATTACCACTTATTTGGAGAACTTCATTTAGATCTCATCTTAGAGTTGGTATTTTGAGAAGTACATAACCTATATTGTGGGTCTAAGGAAGTTTATAAGATAAATTTTCAGGGTAGTGTCGAGCTTTAATGATCAATTTAATGTGAATAAGTGAGGGAAGACGTGCCCTTTATAATTGAGGTGAGGGGAACTTTTTCAATTTCTCCAAATATTAATTTATAAAAAAATTCAATCTCAATAAAAAATACATCAAATATTTATTTTATTTGAATATAATGTGAGATAAGGATTTATTATCATTAAAAAATAAATTTGTTAAACTTTTTGGTATTTTTGTAAACCTTATTTTTTAATTAACCCTTATTTAACCTATTTGATTTTAACTGAGGTAATAAAGTTTTTATTGTTAAAAGGTTTTTAATTATACTTATTGAGGAAAATTAAATAATAAATGAAACATTTACAACATTTTATTTGGAATTTTAAAAATATCAATATGACAAGGTAACTTAGAGAAAATATATTTTATTATATCCCTAAAAAGACAAGGTAATATATAAAATTAATTTATTACATCTATTATCTAAAATTATATTTATTTTAATATTTTTTGTAACTTTTATTTGATATTTCAATTAACAAATTAATTACACATGAGTGTTGTCTAATTATTTAATATATTAATTTTTTCACTAAAATTTAAAAAAAATATCATGAAAAATATAAATGTACTAGACATAATAATAATATTTATAGTCAAATATATCTTTTCTGTAACCCTATATAAAAAATTATATAATATTTAAGATATGAATGCAACATCTTAAAATTTTTCTTAAATAAAATATTATTAATACTATAATTTATTCTAACTGACCCAAAAAGTAAAAAAAAAATTTATATAATGAAAATATGTTTATTAAGTTAAAATGGTGTAGTTATATTCATTTAAAACGTGACTTTTTCTCCATGTGGACACATAAGGGATATTGACGACAAAGTAAGTGTCATTTTGTGTCATTCTTTGATTTAATAATTATATAATCCATTTTTTGGGACAAGTGTCTATTAAATAACTTTATTTAGATCCATACATGTTAAGGTTCAATTTTTATTCATTCAATAAATTTTTTCATGTCTTAGAGTCATTTTATAGTCTTTATAATTTAATTCTTAATCTAAATTACTCAATTTAACACTTACCATTGTAATAAAATTTAGCATGGTTTATATTAATATTGGCCAATAATAAAAAGAATATATTTACTAAATTTGAACCTAATGAATCCAAATTTTGAATCCATTTTTCAAAATTCAAAGAAAATAATTTTTAGAATTTAATTTATAATAAAACTAGTAAAATGCCTTGAAAAACGTTTTTTCGAAAAAAATATCACTTTTAAAACATGAAATGTTTTTATATAAAATTCATTTATAAAATCATTTAAAAATAATAATTGGATTATTTTAAAATAAAATTACCTAATTAAAATTTAAAACTAATCCAAAACATAGTTTTACCATGTAAATATTTAAATAAAATACAGTTTTCAATAAAAATCATTATTTCCACTATTTATCAAACGATAAAACTTTTCAAAAAAAACCATAATTAACCATAAGATAATTTTTATATTACAATTTTAAAAAAAAAATTATTTTTTCAAATATAGATTATAATTATTCCAAAATTTAGTTCTAAAATACTAACTCCATTAAAAGGTGATAAAACTGCCTTTAAAAAATTGTTTTTATGCATAAAATTTGATTTATTCTTATCTTATATCTATCAAATCTGTTGGATGAATGTAAAAACAATTATTGATTAAATATATATAAATTCCAAATTTTAATTAATATTATTCATTCTCTCCTATTTAATATCTAGGTTATAATTGTTCTTTTTAAGTAATTAGAATAAAATGTTATTTCGTAGAAACTCAGTGTTGTATGAAATAAAATCTAAGATAGTGTTACATGTAATTAAAGATACATAGTATAACAAGATAGTAAATCCATTATATTATTTAAAAAATATTTCATTAAAATCTAGTGGTGTTACATTCTACCCCCCTTAAAATAAATTCTTCCCTCAAAATTCGTTCGGGTCTTCAAAGATTTAATACTTGAAAGTTCCTTTCATAGAAACGTATATCATAAAAATTAATTCTAAAAATCCCTTTAAAAAGTAAAATTTTTCAACATAATAGTTACCCAAATTAACTCATAATTAGGTTTCCGCATAGAAGAACACATGTGGTAGGTGAAAACATGGACATGGGAAATAAATCCAACTATCAAGTTCTGATGGAGAGTGATAGAGAACACAGATAGGAAAAAGTTAACATTCACAAAGCCATAAATCTGTGAATATCAATGGGAAAATTTTATTTATTTTAAAATAATGTAATAAGATAATATTTTTTATTTCAATGTCCTTTCCCTAGAGTTGAAAAATTTTCATGAGAATAAATACTTACATGATTTCCTTAAATTTCATAAGGGAAATCTCATCCTTTCATTATGCCTTGATAAATTTACAATTCATCACTTATTCCAAGAAATGAAGATCAATTTTACATTCTTGAACCATTAATAGATCATGATATCTATAGATAGAATGATAGTTCATTCCATTTATTTTTATTTAACATCACAACAAAAAGGTTCACATAAGTTATCCAATATTCATAAATCCTTATATGGATAGTTAATACTGTAATATCTAAAACCTCATCCATATTTCAATGTAAAATATCTAAAAAATTATTACGTTTATGATCCTTCCAAAATATTAAAATCCAAAATGTTCAAAATAAGGTTACTAACTTTCAAAAATAAATTTATCATTAATCCCCTAAACAACTTTATATAGCTCTAAATTATTACAAACCAAACATGTGAAGACAGTTATCATGTATTCTCTTGAAATTTGGAAATAACCTAAATTACCATAAAACCATAGAGAAAACATGAATTATTTCCAAAATTAACTCTTTCCACATATCATAAATCCAAAAAATCAATAAACTCATCCATTGATATCATAATCCAATTTATTATCTTATCAGTCCTAAGGTTATTAATATTGTACCAATTATTTTATTAGAATCAATCATCTATTTATTTCCTTATACCAACATTATACACATATTTAGGGTTTTTATTCCCTTAATATTGTGTTCTATAAAAATATCACCATACCATCTCAATCACTTTTCATGATTACTAGTACAATTCAACACAGGACTTCAAAACATTAAGGAAAAACTATAGTAGATCAATAATCATATGTTTCATTGTTTCATAATACCAAGAACAATATTCTTGGATTCCATTACACAAACACTCAATCATTCTACTACTTTGTTGCATACTCCACATTGTTAATAGTGATCGAATGTGATTTTCCTTTGTCTTTTAACTTAAGAGGTTACTAGTGTCAATCATCATTGATAACCCTTGGATTAGGGAATTGGATAGAATAGTACCCATTCTCCTTGCACTTGAAACATTGAAGTGTATGAGGTTCATTCTGTGTATCTTTTCCTTTATTTTCATCATTATATATCTTTTTCCCATCACTTTGGAAATAAATTTCCCGATGACCATATTTCTCACACATAAACAATATTCCAGTCCCCTTATGACAATTTCCCCTATGTTTATTTACACACTTTGAGAATAAAGGAAATATAATCTTCTTTTCTCTATTGTTTTTATATTTTCATTTAATATAAATCTTCTTTTTCTTGTCAAAATAATGATATTTAAATGAAAATCCAGACTCCATCCACACCTTGATATCACAATGTGCAATCTTTTCAAGGATATTGAAGTCTTTTAGGGATAACACCCTTAAAAGACTTTGTTTTAAGCCACTAAAGAATCTATCAAACATACTTTTAGTTTGGATGATAATACCAGAAGAGTTCCTTGAAACTCTCATAAAATTATCCTTATATATACCAATGGATTCATCATCCTTTTGTTTAATCTCAATGAACACCTTCTATATCTTTATATGAAGAATACGAGGAAAGTTATTATAGAAAAATAAGTACTTGAACTCATCCCATTCCATAGATTCAATTTCTTCTTACTACCTCGTATTCTTGATTAGAGTCTGCCACTAGTCTCCTTCACCTTTTAAATGATATACAATAAAAATGAATTTTTCATCTTCCAAACACTAAAGGATAGAAAATATCTTTTCAATGGTACCGATTCATTGTTCATCTACAAGTGTATTAGAATACCCACTGAAAGAAAGTGGGAATTTCCTCATGTGTGACTAAATATAAATTTGTTCACTTCTCATTTGAGAGTCCAAAATGATTCACATCTTTTGTAAGAATAAATATAACATTTCATTCCATATCCCAAAACATTTGTTTTTTTAGGAGTAAAATCATTGCATTACCCATTTCATTCATCATTAACATGGTTCATTTATGTTATATATATTGACTAAAACTAGAAATAATAGCATGGAAAACACAAATCATAGTTGTAGAACCATATAATCAAGGGAAATTACTTATAAATTTTCAATTTTTGACATTGTAAGTTTAATACTATATTATTCATGATCATTACCAAAAATCTATGATTTTATCATATAATTCTACTTAACCTTAAAGACATCCATATACACATCCTTAGAAATATATATAGGGTTCTCACTATAGTTTTCTTATCCTAGTTTTCATAGATTGACTAAAACTTTTCTCTCATACCAATTATAATTATTCAAGCTTAACGTACATGGAATTACATCTTTTTATATGAATATTCATTACATTTAACAAACACATGCCTGAGGACCATAATAGTTTAGTGCCTTTGGAAACTTGGAACACATTATTCTAATTTTCTGAAAGATCTTCAACATCTCCAATAAAGATCTTCAGTACTAGAAATTTCTTTTATAGCCATAGTTTTATAGATCAGTGAAATTAGAATCTTGATACTAATGGTTTAATTGAAAAACCTTGGAAATTATTTTTTTCACATAGGCATCGGGCTCCTACTCCCCCGATCTGCGACACCCTAGAGCACTCTGTACCCCCTCCCTTGAGCTCTCAGCAACCTCCTCCCCACCGAACGCCATTGCTCCTCCCCTGATCTGTGACCCTCTTCCTCCTTCTACTTCTCCTCTCCCTTTTCCCTCGACCTCTCCACACCCTCCTCCCCACCGAATGTTGTCGCTCCTCCCCCAATCCATGAACCTCCAAACCCTTGACCTCTCTCATGGAAACATGACTCATCCCCCACCTAGAAACCCTTTTCCCTCATCTCCTACCGATCAATTATCCCTCAGCTGATCCTCACCATATTCTCCATTCTGTCCCACCCCCTTTATCGTTCGATCCTTCATTTTGTATTTGTGGTATGATCAATCCCCCTACCCTCCTTTTTTCTTTTCAATTATTTTTATATGATTTTGTTTTTTCAATCAAGGTTTAAAGATAATGATTCCACCAAAAATAGTGGAATCATCCCACTTAAATGGTAATTGGTGTGTATCTTGTATAATAGGTCCTTGGAGGTGATTGTTATGTTGTATTTGATCATTCATATTGAGGTACATTTCTTGGTTGAAATATTTAGTGCTATTGATGAATTTATAATAAACTGAACATTGATTCAATGGTGTAAATTGGGGATTTTGTGTTGATTAAGTCTAAGTTCATTTTTGTGTTAGTTGAATCCTATTTCTTGTGGATTTGGTGTCATGATTCAACCTAGTGATTATTGAATGATTTATATAGATTTGGGTTTTTGGGTTTTAAAGTTCAATTTGTTTATTTAATTGTGTCTATGGATGATCTTATGACCAAATTAATGATCTTATATTGATGTATATGGATATTATTTTACAATATATCTTGTTCTTTTGGAAATTTTATATTCATGTCCCATCATTATAATTAATTATGTTTATGTTCCTTGTATTACTCATTTTATTCCAATACATTTATATACACTCATGTCCTCCCAATATTCAACATGGAATGCATTTCTCCTTAAACAGTTTGATGGTGGTTCCTTGGACGAATGAGTTTTAGTGGTTATATTAATGTATCATTGGTAGTGTGTGTGTATTTAAAATAGAAATAGGTTTCCTTTTAAAAGAATTATTTTAAAAATTTGTATAATTTAAATGGGATATTAATATAAATGTAATGACTTCATGAATAGGTTATAAATATATATTTCAAAATTGTGTGTGGAAATCTAAAAAAATTGATGGGATTTTATCCAAGGGAATAACCTGAGTAAGATGACTTGTGAGTACTTTTCCAAATAGTTTGAAAAGGGGTATTTAGATCTATTTTTAATGTAAATATGAATGGGAATGGTTTAAAATTGTTATAGCCTATTTGTATTTCAGGAGAAATTCCCTTTTTTTTAAGTGTGATTTACTTGATGTGATCCCTATTTATGAATAAGTATGGATTTTTTTGTTTTAGTTTGGTAAAGGAATATATGAATTTGCTTGATGATCTTATTTTTTGGTATCAAATACTTGTTTGGGTTGTCATATTATAGTTAAAACCTTATTAAAAATAGGTGTGTAAAGTGATTTATATTCGAAGAAAATGTGACCACTTCTACGGAGATCATTGTGGTTACTCCTTCACGATAGCCGCTCTCCCAAGAAATTCATACCAATCTACAGTGATCGTTCAACCATACCTCTATAATCAATGGTGATTTTAAAGTTTCTCCCCTGCTAAAAATGTTTCAATTTCAAAAAAAAATTACTCCTGAAAATTTCAGTTGGAAGTGTTATGTGGTTGTGTCAATTTAGTTAAAGGAAATGTTTTCTTATAATATTTTTTACATTTATATTGTTATGTAGTATTTTATAATTTGTTACTACCATTAGGGTCATGGTCTATTCTTGATAATTTTTTATTGTAGTTGTTCGATGTTAAGTTCTGTTCTAATTTGTTGTCATTTCTAGTTTTATTGACAGATTAGATAACTATGATTTTTTAAGCTGATTGTAGAATCATGTGATATAACATACTCCATAAGCTTATAAGATTAGGATTTCTAGACAGTCATACATTTTTCAGATTACAAATACTATAGTTAACTTTAAAAATTATTCATTTTTATTTTTTTAAGACATCACAATTATAGAATTAGTTGTCCAAGTGCCATATTATTTGCTTCTTAAATAGATATTGAACCACAAATCATTCAGTTGTCCATATACTAAGAAAGTATCAAACCCAATAATGTATTATAATTATTACACAATTAATTTTTCACATATTTCCTTCGAATATCAAGACATAATGAAATGAGGATCATTGCTACTATTTAAAATAAATCATGCATTATAAATATTCAAATTTTTTGAAAAATATGTACTTGGGGAATTAGTTACTAAAAACATTGAATGATTTGTTCTTTTCTTGTATTATATTATGGTAATCTTTCATTTCACCCATGTTTTCGTGTGACATTGTGTTGACTTAAACAAGATATTGTTTTCTTTATGTCTTAATCTTGCTGATGATGTTATATGTTTATGTTGTTATCATCATCACATGTTATATTATTTCCTTTCTCACTAATTATGTTCCTCCCACTTCAATTTTTAGGTTCAATTAATGATAATTCATTAGATCACTAACATTTTTTTTGAAGTCTTCCATGACCCGTTCGCATGTGTTGCGGCAACCAGAGTCAAATTCGACTCACCACGTATGCATAGTTAAGAAAATATATAATAAGTTCTACCGTTATATGTATATCCTCCCATGGAAACACGGTTATATATAAGGGGATAGGGGTTCTTATGTATATATAAGTAAAATCCATATGTGTGTGGGTGATAAAAAACTTATACATGTGAGAATATATATAAGGATTCTCTTGTGTGTGTTCAAGGTCATGCATACACATACATAGGGGTTAGGGCGTACTTATATATATGAAAAGGTGCATACGTCCAGAGGATGGATAAACTAGATTAGAGTTATCGCTGATAAAAGAGTCAAGCGTTGAGTGTGGCTTGGCTAATTTGAGGTAGGGTCCCTCTCTTAGCCTCTTTAATTCAAGAAAATGCTTTATTTTATTACTGAATTGATATTCTAAATTCCTAGTAGAACATTACATGTTAATAGTATGTACAAAAAAACTCCATATGAATACAATTTTTAATATGTAGTAAATATGGATATGACTATTCAGATCAGCATCCCTCCCTATGATATCCTATAAGAGAAAATATTTTAATGGTCTGAGGATGGACAATGTAAGTGCATTGTTGCAACTAATATCACTGAAACATCCTTGATTATTGATATTATTTTTTACATCATCAACATGTGTTATTGTAAGATGAAAGTATAAAACCCGTGAAGGGGATATATTCTTATCTGGTCTTTCTAGTGATCTATTATATAGCTGAACAGTGAGTCAGCCCTGTGGGATGGACTGTCAAGGCCCTTGTTTTTGTTTTTACATGGATAATGTGTATCTAAATCAGATATTGCCGATCCTAATTCCCTAAATCTAGAGTACCAAATTTAGGAATCATGAGATATTGTTGAAATCTCTCAATTTTTACAATATAATGGATTTTGAAATCATCAACGCAATATTCTTAACCCAATTTACCAGTTACAGGTCCTCAGTTCCCTTAAAAATGTCATTCGACTCATTAATATCGGGAGGAAGTTGATGGAGTTACCTCTGAACCAACTACTGTCTAAAATTTTGATGATGGGACAACAACTGGAGTGTTTAACAGAGGTTCTAATCATCATTTCCATGAATTTGGTGCCATTGGATATATTAAGACCGAAGAGTCAATCAGAGAAGATTTATTTTTCAAGGGATAATTTTTTTTCTCGAATGATGATCGCTTCATGCTTCTGAATGTTTACCAACAACGGAAATATAATAATTATCATGGGGACTGGATAAATGATCAATTTTTATTGTTGAATGTATTTTTTAGGGATAAATATTCAAGGTCCCATCTTTTGGACATTTTCAATATGTTGAAGATAAGAATGATGTCATGTGGGACTGACTATTATGTCTTTAAGAAAGCCATATATTTAATGTATTTCAATAACCTTGAGAGGCTAATAGTTATCTAGGAATACATGAACTACAGGAACTGAATTTCCTTCCATTTTGAACCAATAAACACACTATATTTGTTGTGATATACCCTATAATATGTGTTGAATCATGAGCAAGTTCTTAGGTTTTCCATACTTGATGGAGGATGGGAGAGCACTCAACGGGAGATTCTAGGGAGACTACTTTGCAAACCCTAGCTCCTCACCCTCGTGTTCTTCCTATCTGATTCTTCTCCAAAATCACCTACTAATCGCTCATGGCAGGCTTCGATCCTTCTTGGGAGATTGTCTTTGAATGCCCCAAACTGGTGTGCAGGATTTCTGATACACTCGATATTGGTCAACTGAAGCAAACTTATGTGGGAACTTCAAAAGGAATTTCCTTTGTAGAGGTGCTAAAATGTAAAGATCTAAACTCATCAAAGGAGGGTAATCCCTATTTTTTAAAGAGATTGGATGATGGAAATTTCTCAGTGGAAGAGGACCCAGATGCTCTACAACAGAGAGCACAAATGTGCAGATTTTCGCTTCTAGGAAGGATTGCTTATGCTAAAAGGGATCATGCCTGGCCCATTGTTGATTTAAAAGCTAGACTATCTCACTACTGGGGTTTCTAGAACTGGAAATTTGTTCTAATGGGTAAGGGATATTACCACTTGTTATTTAACACCCAAGAACACCTGAATTACGTGTAGAAAATTTGGAATTTTCAATTGAAACCAGGAAATTTTAGACTTTCTGATTGGGATTATTCTTTTAATCCCAACACACATACGAATAATGTAGCCCAAGTTAGGATTAAAATTAATGGACTGAACTGGTACTTTTGGTGTCCCAAAATCCTTAATGACAGAGCCTCATGCGTTGGTTCCCCAATAAAATTTGACCAAAGAAAACTTAATGTTGAATTGGGGATCTTTGATTGGGTTATGGTGGATGTTAAACTGGACACAGAACTCCCTAATTCTATATGCTTTATTGCTAATGATTTCAAAACTGATATCAAAATTGAATATGAAAAAATGCCACCATATTTTGAGGTTTATAAAATAGTTGTGCATAATATAAATAACTATAGGGATATTAGGAAATAGGTTATTCAACCTGTTGAAAATGATTGGAAAGAAATAAGGAATGCTAAAAAAGGAAAGGTTCATGTTTCTAGTATTCCTGAAACTAGCAAGAACATAAATGAAGTGTGGGTTAAAAAGAAGAATACTTTTGTCCCCCTGAAACATACCTTGGATAAATCTTGGGCAGACTTTGTCGATGAAGAAGAAATCCTTGTAAAAGAACAGGCTCTCCATGAAGATCTTATGACTATGGTGTTGGAAATTATCATAAGTCAAAATGATCATGAAACACATTTGGCTAATAACTGTTTGGATATTATGATGGTTCCTGCTTCTACTAAACCTGATGAAACAGATAAGAAAGAATACTCTAGGATTAACCAACATGAAAAATAAAAGGAGTGCATTCAGAGAAAAAGGGAGGATCTTATGGACAATTGAAAAAACCAAATACCCAACACCGATGTGAAGTTGAATGCCACCCCTGAAAGAAATATGGATTCACAGGTATGTGAAGCTGGTACTGCACACTTGGAACACTTCTCTGACTCAATGCAAGTAATTAGCAATGACCATCTTGAAATGTTTGATAATATTATCACTACCACTTATTTGGAGCAAAGTAACAGATTAAAACAAGTAGATATTCAGCAATCTGGTAACACTGATTTAATGCATCCTGATAGTACAGTTTTTCCTTCATCTCAATGCAATGCATGTTCTGCTTATTTCTTAGAAAATAATTTACTTGATGTACATTGTACGCATCCCCCTACACAATATGATAACATAGTTTTGATGTATCATACTAGCACTGACTTACATGCCTACATCCCTTCCTTGGACCAAAGTTATACATTATAAAATAATGATAATCAATAGCCTGGTAACACAGTTTCTTTTCATACTATTAGCATGGATTTACCTATTTCTTCATGTAATGAATCATCTTCTTATGGTTTAAAAAAGAACTCAAAATATATGCATTGTGGTCATCTTCCTATATATGAAACTATACAGGAAAAGGATATTTTTTCTACTCTTTCTGCTTCTATAAAAACAGTTATGCCTAAGACACAAGAAATCCAAAAAATTGGACTATTGGATTCAATTCCTGATTCTGCTCTGATTTTATCTCATTTTTCCAACACTAGCACTAGTAAAACAGAGTCTTTTAGCACTCTTTTCCCAGAAATCAAAAACAAAATGACCCATTCTCATGAGGATAGAAGATATAAGAGAAATAAAATCGTAGGTAAATCAATGTAAAGGGGTTCTAACCCCAATCATTGTTCCAAATGAATAAAATATTTTGGAATTGTCGGGGTATTTCCAACTCTAACATGATGGTTGTTCTTAAAATATTTTTAACAACTCACAAACCAAAAATCTTTGTTATTTCTGAACCTAAATTGAACTATTCCAATATAATTTCTCACATTTGTTCTTATGGTTATTAATTTTTGGGTGCCTCCAAAGATGGTACTTTAGTTGATTCCTTATGGTTATTTTATCACACAACCTTAAAAAATGTTACTACTTTTAAAACATCTAATTAATTTTACACATTTGATTTTACATATGATAGTAAACACATCTTATGCACCATGATTTATGCCAAGAATAGATACCAATATAGAAGGCCTCTTTGGGATGATCTTATAAATTTATCTAACACTATCCAAGACCCTTGGTTCTTGATTGGGGACTTTAATGATATTTTTACCCCATTTAATAAGTTGGTCCTCCTCAATCCTCCATTTCATCTCATGAATTTGAAGCTTCCATTGATGATAGAAATATAGTGGAAATTAATTTTACTGGTGCTAAATACACTTAGTGCAGAAGACACTATAATAAAGTGGTTTCTAGCAAACTCAATAGAGCTCTCACTAATATTGCCACGATTAACAATTGGGACTTTGTTTCTAGTGTCATGCTTCCTAGAATAAAATCTAATCACCATCCCATTCTTGTTAACCTAATTACTAAAACTAAAAAACCCTCCATGCCTTTCAGATTCAACAACGCTTGGTCTTAAGAACCTAATTGTTCTTATTTCATTAAAAATTTCTGTAACTCTATGAATCATCAATATAATTCATATACCCTGCATTAATAAGCTAAAATTCCTCAAACAAGCTTTAAATAGTTAGTTTAGAACCAAAGAAAAACAAATTGACAAATACATCCTTTCCTTGGAAAGTGATCTTACTCAAATTCAAAACGGTAACACAAACTCTAACTTTTCCCTTGACCCTCAATTGGAGATCAACACAACTATAAAGCTCAACTCCTTACTATATCTTAAAGATAACATGCCCAAACATATTTTCAAAACTAAATGGCTCTCTGATGGAGATATAAATACCAAATTTTATAACTCCTTACAAAGAATTAGGAAAATTAATCAGCCTCTAACTTTTCTATTGCATGATAATAATATTATTGATTCTAAAGAAAACATTTCAAATCATGTGGTCTCTCACTTTCATGACATCTTTAATTTTCATGATGTGAATGAAGACCTTAGGCCTAATGTCATTACTAAAGTGGTTGAGGAAGTTCATAATGCTTACCTATCTTCTATACCACTTGACCATGAAATAAAAGAAATTATTTTTAGTCTAAAGCCTGACAATGCCCTAGGTCCTGATGGCTTTAACAATGGTTTCTTTTAGCATCACTGGGAAATCATTCACACCGATGTCTGCAAGCTTCTTAAGTATTTTTTCTCAACTGGGCATCTCCCACATGGACTTAATTCTCAATTTATTTCTTTATTTTCTAAAGTAGATAATGCATCCTAGATACATTTTTTCTGGCCCATCGCCCTTATTAATACCCTGTTCAAAATCATTACAAAAATTATTGCTAATAGACTTACTCCTATATACAATAAGATCGTTATCTGGAATCAACATGGGTTTATCAAAGGTAGATCTATTCAAGATTGCATTTGTCTTGCCTCGGAATGTACTAATTTTTTAAAAAAAACCAACAGAGGTGGGAATGTTTCTATTAAGATGGACATTAGGAAAGCTTTTGATACTATTTATTGGTGCTTTATCTTTAAAGTTCTTCAATGATTTGGTTTTACTGAGGACTTCATCGAGAAAATATAAACCTTATTTCACTCCGCATACTTTTCCATTCTGATTATTGGTTCTATTAAAGGTTACACTAAGTGATCCAGAGGTGTTAGACTGGGATACCCCTTTTCAGCCATTATTTTTCCTATTGTTGAGGATTACTTCAACATATTTCTTCTATATCTTGTGGATCAAAGAAAACATAGACCTATTCAAGCCTCTATGAACATAAACATAACCACTCATATTCTATATGTTGATGATATAATTATGTTTCTACAAGGTGATAAAAGGAATATAAAAGTGATAAAAATGTGCTTTCTCATTATGAGGATGTTTCAGGACAAGCCATTTGTTGGAATAAATATTTTGTTTTTTTTTTGGAAAAGCTTCACTGTGTGAAGGAAAGTATTATTATTAATAACCTTGGTATTAAAGAGGGTACCTTACCATGAACTTATCTTGGGGTACCCATCTTATGGGGAAGACCCAAAGCTAGTTACTTATCCAATATTATTGATCAAATCACATATCATCTTTCTACTGTGAAAGGTAAATATTTTTCTATGGCTGACAGAATCTATATTGTTAAATCTAATATCGTTTCTAGAATGGTTTACTCGTTGATGATATACAAATGGCATGCCAGTACCATTAAAAACATAATACTTGTATTAAGAATTTTGTCTGGACTAGAAATATTCTTGAAAGGAATCTTGTCATAGTTACTTGGAGAAAATGTTGTAAACCTTTGGAGAAAGGTAGTATTGGCATTAAAAACCTTGAAATGTTTAATGATGCTTTGCAAGCTAGACTTGTTTGGAGGTTGATTCATAACAACTATGATGCTATTGAGTTTCTTAAGCAAACATTTGTCAATAAACGTAAAAAAGGAAACTTAAATTATATTCAGTCTTCTATCTTGCCATCTATTAGGAATATTTATCAAAATATTATGATTAATGCTAGATGTATGGTCAATGTTGATTCTTTATTACATTTTTGGACTGATAATTTGATGGGTACCCCCTTAATTTCCTTATTACCCTATTACGCTTCTCCTGAAAATATTAAAAATACCATTAAGGATGTAATTCACTCAAGAAGACATGATATTCCTAATAACATTAATCACATAGTTGACAGTTACCCTTATTAGATTTCTGAAGACATCCCTATTTGGAAACCTGCTCACAATGGCATTCTTGACTCAATTTTTTTTACAATCATAACTTCTTGAACTATAATCCTTGTATTGGGTGGTTGAATGAATTTAATAAACCTTGGATCAAACCATCGAGACTCACTCTTTTATGGTGAATCTCTCACAATAGAATTTCCATTGAAGTGTGTCTTCAATATTTTGGTATACGACTATGTTCTAAGTTCATCATTGCATTCAAAATAGGGGGGACATTAACCATCATTTTTTTCATGTGTTATAGCCTTTTCCTTTTGGAACAATATTTTTGATATTTTTAATTACAGATGGTCTTTTTCTGATTTTATCACCTCTTAGATAAAAAAATTTGTCGAACACGATGCCTCTCAGGAAATTAAGAACATGTTACTCTCTGAGGTTGCCGAGCTGATGCACATGATCTGGTATGATAGAAATAATTTCATTCACAAAAAATTCTCATTAAATATCAATGTGGGTAAAGCTAGGATCCTCATTGCAGTGCAAGAAGCAACCTCCATCTAGAAATCTCACTACAACAATTCTGTTACTGACTTTGAGATTCTATGAAAAATTCAGATTAATGGAATCTATAGGCAACCCAAATGCACCCTTGAAGTTTTCTGGTAAGCCCTGCTCCCTATATGGATCAAAGTAAACATTTACTGGGCCTCAAAAGGAAATCCAAGTCTTGTGGGTTGTGGAGCTATCTTCAGAGACTTCCTTGGATAGTGCCATGGGTGCTTCTATGGTACCTATGGTACGACTTCCTCTTTGGAAGCAGAAATGATGGCTATAATAAATGCTGTCAATTTTCCCATAAAAAATACTTGAGGGAGATTTGGATTGAGAGTGACTCGGCTATAATTTTCCAGGATATCTTGAATGGTGTGATCCATCTCACATGGCCTCTTACCACCCACTAGATGAGAAGTCTTGATTTGCTTCAGGATATCAACTACATCATCATGCATGCGTATCAGGAGGCAAATATGGTTTTAAATTCCCTTTCCAACAAAGGACTCAATCAAAAATTGACTTGGTTTGATACCTTTCTTCTGGAATTTCACCACTTGTATGATAAAGATTGTTAGAAACTCCCATCCTTCATACTCATGTAACTCCTTTTTTTATATTCAATAAATTGTGCCTTGGTCTTTGACTGAGGCACCACCTTCTCTTAAAAATTGAGCAGGTTCTTACTATCAAAGCATACATGTGGTGTGAAACTGATTTGGAGCCACATTGTAGGATGAGATAGGGACCATGTTTTTCTGGGTTAAGGAATCATATTCCTTAACTATGGTGTATCAGAAGTGGAATATTTAGAATAAATCATCCAATTAAGTGAATAATGAGGCATTGAAAAGGGTTCATGGGGTAAGAATAAATCAGCCAATAATTACTACTATTTAAAATAAATCATTCATGATAAATATTCGAATTGTAAAACAAAATTGTACTAGGGGAATTAGTTATTGAAAACATTATATGAGTTGTTCCTTGGTTTTATTATTTTATGTTAATCTCTTATTTCATCCATTCGTTCGCATGAAACTATGTTGACTTTAATTAGATATTATTTTCCCGATGTCTTAATCTTGTTGATGATGCATAATTTTGATGTTGTTATCATCATCACCTGTTCTATTATTTCCTTTCTCACTAATCATGTTCCTCCCAGAACAATGTTACATAAATCATTATATAAACCAAAACGAAGTGATCCGTTAGTAGAATAATCATATATGAGTATATGATCCTACACATAGGCTCAATATGATGATCTTCTTCCTCTTCATTTCATATAAATATCACATTGTTGATCATAGTAATTATTCTTGGATACTGTAGTGTATCAGTTCTACATCTCAAAATCCTCCCTTTATTAATTCTTAGAACATTATATTTTATTTATCATATTTCCTCTTCTCTAAATCCCACATGACTATTATTTCCATAAATTTTATAGAAATCTCCATGATTCGAGATGTCACATATGTTATCATACAAACTTAGAATCACTAACTCAGATTCAAAGTTGTATTTTGCATCATGGTCTGACAAATATCATCATGGTTGGTTAAATAGAAATTAAAAAGGAATTGAATGTGTTTTTAAAAGAGGAAAATGTCTCTGATAACCATAATTCATAGATTGGAATCCACCCATTAAACATTATAATCCATAAATTCTTGTTCCACTTTAACCTTTGGTAATCTACAACTTCACCAAACTTCTAAAATTTCTTATCAAATGGTAAGATCACACTCTTATCCCAAGCTCATTGGAGATAGTTTATTATAAGGGGAGGGGTTTTTATTTAATTTCTTCATTTATATTTCCATAATATTCTCTATTGGGGGGTTGTGGGGGTGCAGGTGGGGGGTGGGCAGCAGGTAGTGGGGGTGTAAGTGGGGGGGGGGGGGGCAGTGGGGGGGGGGGGTGGAGGTTGGGGGGCAGTTGGGGTGAAGGGGGAAGGGGTAGTGGGGGTGAAGGGGGGAAGTGTATAGGCTGTCGGGAGGGGGTAGGGGGTGCAGGTGGGGGTGTAGGTGGGGGGTAGTGGGGGCAGTGAGGCTAAAAGGGGAAAGGGTAGTGGGGTTGAAGGGGGCAGGGGGGAATGAGCAGGGGGAAGGGAGTGGGAATGGGGTGGGGCAGTGTGTAGGGGGTAGGGAGGGGGCATGGGGTATGGTGGTGGGTAGTGGGGGTGCAGGTGGGGTTAGAGTGTGAGGGGGTAGTGGGGGTAAAGGGGGAAGGCGGAAGTGTGCAGGGGGCAGGGATGGGGAAGGGGTGTGGGGGTAGTGGGGGTGGAGGTGGGGGTGGGCAATGGGGGTTTAGGTGGGAGGGGGTAGGGGGTGAAGGGGGCAGGGGGTAGTGGGGGTGAAGGGGGTAGGGGTAGTGTGCAAGGGGGAAGGGGGTGTGGGTGTAGGGGGAAGGGGTGTCCAGGAGGGGGAGTGGAGGTGCAGGTGGGGGCAGTGGGGGTGAAGGTGGGGGGGGGAATGAGGGGGTGAAGGTTAGGGGTAGTTGGGTGAAGGGGGTAGGGGTAGTGGGGGTGAAGGGGGTAAGGGGCAGTGTGTAGTGGGTAGGGAGGGGGTGTGGGGGTGCAGGTGGGTGGAAGTGGGGGGGGGGGTGAAGGGGGCTGGGTGTCATGGGGGTGAAGGGGCTGGGGGCAGTGTGTAGGGGGGAGGGAGGGGTAGGGGTGTGGGGTGCGGGGGCAATGGGGGTGCAGGTGGGGGAAGTGGGGGTGGGGGGGGGGCAGTGTGTAGTGTGCAGGGGTAGTGGGGGTGAAGGGGGATGGGGGCAGTGTGCAGGGGGGGGACTGGGGGTGCAAGGGGAGGGGGAGGGGTGTGGGGGTGGATGGTATGGGGATTGTCCAGGAGGGGGTGTCCGGGGGTGAAGGTGGATAGGGGAAATGTGCTGGGGGGAAATATGGGGGCAGGGGAGGGGAAGTTTGTAGTGGGTAGTGGGGGTGAAGGGGGAAGCAGGGGGGGTTATTGTACAGGGATAGGGGGTAGGGGCAGTGTGCAGGGGGGTGGGGGTGCAGGGGGTGGGGGTGCAGGGGGAGGGGGAGGGGGCATGGGATGTGGGGGTGCAGGGGGAGGGGGTCGTCTTGGTGGGGGTGTCCGGGGGGTGGGGGTGAAGGGGCTGGGGGTAGGGAGGGGTAGGGGTGTGGGGGGCAGGGGGCTGTCAAGGAGGGGGTTGGGGGCTGTGAATTTATGCAGGTGAAAGAGCTCAAATAGAGTTTGGATTCATCTTTTTGGATTCTTGATGGATTTTCTTTTTCGATCATTTTTTGATTTTGATGACTTGTATTGGTATGCAGGATAAGGATGCATGATATGCAAAGAACCAGTAATAAAACATAGTGGTTGAAATTGATTTGCTTCCATGACTTCCAACCAGGATTGACATGAATATAAAATTCAGTGGGTAATAGCTATTTTATACCATTTTTTGTAAGACATTAGTGACCATTTGTTGTGTTTCTAATTTAATTAACTTGGAATACACCATGCTTTCATAATTGATGATTTCCAGTTTACTTTTGAGTTAACAATTTATAATCTTCTGGACATTGCTCTGTATCATGGTTGGATAGTTGATCCCCATGTATGAACTTTTGAATCCCCAACCTTTATATATTTTTAGAAAAAATATTTTATACATTCTCTAAGTTTACAGTTTTTCTTTTTCATTTTTCTTCTTTCCTTTTCTTTATATGGGGGGAGGGGTGCCCAGGGGGGGTGTTCGGAGGGGGGGGGGGTCTAGTGGGGGTGTCTAGGGGGAGGGGTGTCCAAGTGGGGGTGTCCAGAGGGTCCAGTGGGTAGTGTCCAGTGTGGTGTCTAGGGGGTATCCAAGGGAGGGAGTCAGGGGGTGTCCAAGGGGTGTCCATTGGGTGGTTTCTAGGGGGAGGGGGTGTCTAAGTGGGGGTGTCTAGGGGGTCTAGGAGGGGTTATCCAGTGGGGGTGTCCAGTAGGGGTGTGAGGGGGTGTGAGGGGTGTGAGGGGGTGTGAGGGGGTCTGTCTAGGGGAAGAGTGGGAGTGTGTAGGGGGTTTTGTCTAGGGGTAAAGGAGCGGATGTAGGGGTGAAATCCTGTATTATTACCTATTATTCTCAAATAAAATTCCAGCTAAAGCAAGAGCTATATTTTCTTGAACTGTTTTTAGTTTGGTATTCAATATTTTTACATCCATATGTCACACATAATTATTAAAGTCTATACAGAATGTGTAAAAACACGTATAAGATGCAAATAGACCCTTTTTGACTCCACATGTTCATCTTTTTTCATTTTTAGGTATTTTATAAAGGTGAGGCATATTATGGTGAATTTTTTGATTTTATTTTTCTTCTATAAGACGTTCTAGTTTGAAGCTCTTATCTAGGGGGTGCAAAGTAGGTCTGTAGTGGGGGTTGTCTAGGGGGTTCAAGGCAAGGGGCGTCTGTCCAGGGGGGTGTAAGGTGGGTCAGTAGTGAGGCTATCCGGGGGAGTGAAAGTCAAGGAGGGGGTGTCTAGGGGGCCAAGGTGGGTCAGCAGGGGGTGTAAGGAAAAGAGGGGGCTTTCTAGGGGGTGCAATGTAGGTCAGCAGGTGGCGAGGGATGTCTAAGGGGTGCAAGGCATGGAGGGGTGGGGGTTTCTAGGGCGTGCAAGGTGGGTTAGCAGGGGGGTGTTTCTAGGGGGTTCAAGGGAAGGAGGGGGTATTTCCAGTGGGTGAAAGGCTGTGAGGGGGGTTGCCCAGGGGTACAAGGCAAGGAGGGGGGGGGGTTGTCTAGGGGGTACAAAGAAAGGATGGGGGTTGTCCAAGGGGTTCAAGGTGGGTCAGAAGGGCGTGTATAGGGGTGCAGGAAAGGGGAGGTTGTCCAGGGGGTGCAAGGTGGGTTAGCAGGTGGTGTCCAGGGGGGTTCAATGCAAGGAGGGGGATATCTAGGGGGTTTAAGGTGGGATAATAGGGGGGTTGTTCAGGGGTGTTGTAAGGAAAAGAGGTGTGTCCAGGGAGGGGGCATGGTGGGGGGGGGCTATTTCTAGGGGGATTTGAGGGAGTTTTTTTATGAAATGGGAAAGGATTTATCCACAGTTTTAATCCCTAGATAAAGACTTATTTCCACGATCAGTTTTGAACATTGGAAACAGGCCATGTGTGGCTTCATTTCTTCCACAGTTTCAAACCGTGGCTATAGGTCTTACCCTAAAGGCATGCCAATACCATCCATTGTCCCCTAAACCATGGCTATAACCTATAGACATAGTTTTTGGGATTATAGCCATGATTTCAAACTGCATCTATAGCCTAAATTTCTAGTAGTCCTTCCCATTTAGTACCCCTATGTAAAAACATTATTTATAACCCGTGGAAAGGAAACATATGAAAAGGGTGTGTTTAGAATCTCGTAAAGGGTAAACATGGGGGATACCAATCATAACATAATCATAATACAAAAGAAAATTAACAAAACATTTGAAAATAAAATCTATCATATTAAATATCATGAAGTCATGTCATTGAATAAATCCTAAATGTTCATAAAGAATCAATAAAAAAATTCCATGAGAACATAACATAAGGAATAAAATTATAGAATACACACAAGCATAGAAAATCATTTCAATATTAGTCAAGGATCATTTACAAGACCATCATATTGAAAAATTCACCATACTAAACCGAGTTCGCACCTCATTTTATCCACATATTACTAAACTGAGTTTACTCCCATTCCATTCATGTATTACCGAACCAAGTTAACATACCGTTATAGTCTTTTCTATATCCTGAGATATAAATCACTACAAAATGAATTTAAAGGAAATATAGGTCTCACCCATAAAATTATTAAAACCATAAATATGTCTTCCACAGTAATATAATTCATTCATCATATCATAACCCATGGAAAGAAATGGGTTTCATAAATATTATTCCAATTTAAACATAAACTATCTATAGGAATAATAGAGATATTATCCTTGAAAAATATAACCATTAAAACATAAGTAACATAAAATAATATTATCATTAATTGAAAATAATTTTGAGATATCACTTCAAAATAATTCTTGAGGAAAATATCCTTTCTGTTTTGAAAATCATTTATTTTCTTAAAATTTCACACAATTTTAATAGAAAACAATGTACCTAAAAATTACCTTGTAAGATTGTAAGGGGAGCTTCAAGTAATTAAGTATTCATGAAATCATAAAAAATTTGTTCATATAAGTGAAAAAAAATATTATTCTCGTACTTTTTCTGAAAAATTAAAAAAGCACCCCATTAGAAAAATGGAAAAAATATTCCATTCAAACTGTTAAGTAATAATTTAAACAAGAGTAAAAATGAATTTATCAATTTTATACGAATAGTAAATATATTTTGGAAATCGTTTTTAAGAAACATGGTCATATAAGATAATTATTTCCCAACAAATACTTAGGTATAAATAATCTTGAATAATAATGAGATTATGAAATTAACCTTTACCTTAGGTATTATTTTCATTGTACGTAACAGAAACTCATGTATAATGAATTAAATAATTTTATTAACTTGTAACAAGACCATATTTATATTTATGATATCATATAAGATCATATTATCACCCGTTTATAATATTTATTTATTATTTTTCTTTTTTGTGTTAACTACTTCAGTTTATTATACATGTTTTTTCCTATAAGTCATAATTCTTGTAAATAGGAAAAGGTTTCATTGGTTTAAAAATGATATTAAGTTAATATATATCATATTTATTCATTATATACATTCATATAATAATTCCTTAATTGTGAAAATGGTAAATAAATCACATCATGTCGTGGAGACGGTAGGTCGTACATATGCACAAGCAACAATATCATTCCCTTAATAGTAAAAGGATAAGTAAATAGATTATATATATATTATTTTAGAATCAATATAATTTTTTAATTACCATATATATTTATAATATTTCTATCTTTATACTCATCCAAAAAATTTAGTGATGAAAAAAATATTACACCGTGATGTGGAGATGGTAAATCGTACGAACGCACGCATGGTGCTTTTGTTTTTCATAGCATTGATAAATATGGAATATGGTTCATATTTAATAATAATAAAATATTATCATATAGTTGTTAATGAATTTATTACTTTAATATGGAATCAATACAAGAAGAGGAAGTAAAAGAAGAAATAATCTTGAAAGAGTCAATAAAGACAATTACCTCTTCTTTAGAGAACATTTTTTTGACCTCTTCTTAGAGACACTAGATTTGGTATTTTAAGAAGAAAACAACCTCTATAATGGGTATAGGTATATAAGGTCCCAACCATAAATGTTAAAAAATATTGAGATAAGTCAATAATTTGACTTTAATTCACACCGAGGATCTTTCCAGGTTTAGAACTCTAGAGAATTAGGTCATAACTTATACATAACATCTTGAATATTACAAGTACGCACTTCTACTCACTATCCATTTATTTATAAAACAAAAACTCTTTAAAAATTAAATGACATCATTTCATGTTATAATAGCATAACTTTTCCATGATCCCATCCTTGACTCTATTCTTCTTTATGTCTTGTGAAAAAAATTTCAAAACTTGGGATGAGTATAAAAAGATCAGTAAGGGATACATAATGAATGAAAACTGTCAAAATTTAAAAAACATTTAAACCATGAGTTTTTTTTCATAAAGTAATAATTTTCAACTTTAAGAAGTAAAAAATTAGTTCATTGAATATAAGCTCATTGATTACCCTTTTTGTAACCAAAAGATTACCATAAATCCCATAGAAAGAAACATATAACATATAAAGGTAACTTGGGACATAAACATACTTAAATAGAATAACCATATGGTCAAATTCCACACATATCACTAAATGAGATAGTCATATGTCGGACTTCCTTACCCAAATCATTATAGGTTATAACATAACCACCCTTCCTTGGTTTATCATAGAACCACCCATCATTTGGTTTATCATGTAACCACCCATCATTGGTTTATCACGTAACCACCCGTAAAATGTAAAAGTACTGTTAGACCATCATAACACATAAATTATTTCAAATATCAACATTTCTATAATAAAATTTCATTTTAAATCACAAGAAATAATTTCAAGAAATTGAAATACTCAATCTATTTCCAAAACCATTTAAAACATTTAATAATGATATTTTTGAATCAAAGCGTCCCATACCACATTAAATATTTTAAAATAAATTTAATAATTAAAATTTTAAAACATTTATGTCCTAATTAAAAATCCATAAAATTATTTTTAAAACACGGGCATAAAATAGAATTATTTTATAAGAATAAATCATTAAAACATTAAAACAAGGGTTTTAGTTATAAAGTCTCTCACCAGTTGAGAAACACTTGAATAAGAATAATTAGAGAATATCATTAAAAAAACTTCAAATATCATTATAATATAGTAATTCATGATATGATGTTTCAAAAAGGTTTTATATACATCTTATAGGATAATTAAGATACATAACATCAATATATGCCTCAATGAAAGGATATTGAGACAAAGTCCCTTACCTAGAGTATGGCTTGTTACGTATGTTCCTTGTTCTTCCGGAATAATATTCTTAAGTTAATATATAATTTATTTAGAACCATTTTAGATTTTATTATTCCTTTCATATCACTTATTACCATGTTATAAAAATTACATAATTTTTTCAGTTAATATCAGTTGCTTTGTCGATATTCGGTACTTAAGTCGAAAATTAACTTGTTTTGATATAAATTATACATGTAGTAAAATGTAAATCATCTTAAGAATTAAATTCATGAATTAAATATCATATATTTATATTATATATGTATTTATATTAGTCCACAACATTTTTATATAAAAATGAAATACACTATTCATAGAGAGAGTAAGTTGTACGTACGCATCAACACTACTTCCATTTCCTTGAAATATTAAATTAATAACAATAAAATGAGATAAATGTATATTATAACACCAGTATAATATTTATTTCATGTATGTCTGATATGTTTAATAAAACCATCCTTTATATGTTCCATGTAAAGCATGAACGAGTCAAATCACTTTGAGGGGGCGACAGTCCACACTTCCTCAAATGAAATTATCATACATACACATCATGGAAAGCATAAAGGTATATTGTAAATAAAAATTTCAAAATAATATGTACAATATAAATATAATATATATCATATATAAATATAACTTCATCATAATGTCCGCCATGAGAGGTGGTAGGAGAAAATCGAACAATCATCATTTTGTAAGGTAGTAGTTCGCCGTACACAGAAAGCGTATGTTCGTATCCATTATATGAAGGTGTGGGTAAGTGTAGTTTAAATACTTATCATAAAAACATTATATTATATCTAGGATTATGGTTTTTTATGTAATTGATGAATAATAAAATCATAGGGTATGGATAAGGAAAATAAATGTAAAAAACTTGAGAGAAGATGTTACCTCTAAAGTACGTAGCTTCTTTTGATTTGAGCCAAAAGGATTTCTTGAATTGCCTTCGGACCAAGTTAAGGATTATAGGAGGAACATAAGGATTTTGGAATATTATTTGGTATGAATTTGGATGAGATAAATTACTTGAGAGGTGTGAGTTATGTGGGTATAGGTTGTAGCATTTTATAAGAGGGAGGAGGAGATCTTTAGGAAAGGCTAGAAATTTCATTTTATTATAAATTCAATTTTGATTAAAAAAATTCCAAAAATAATTAATTTAAAAGGAAATAATATTTTTGATCGAATACATAACATAAAATAATTTTTATACAAGTCCTGAATATTGTTTTACCCTTATCTTTTTGGTTTAACACTTATTTTACCTTTTTTAATCTTACAGTGATAACATTTTATTTACACATTGTGGGTTAATGTAATTACCTATCATGTCATACGACCCAAAAAAACTTATTTATGACATATTTAGACTTATTTTAACCATTTGGACAAATATTTTATTCTTAATAATTTAATGTCATTTAATAAACTATTTTATGTTTTAAGTTATGAATTATGTCAATGTTTGACACTATTCATACTTGACTTTTTTATAAATTCATAACAACCTGATTAATTTGAAAAAAAGGTATTAACTAAATTATAATATTTCAATATCATCCATAAAATTCTTGGATGAAATCTAAATAACCAAATTATATTTATTTTAACATTTATAATAACATTTATATGAATCCATGATTAATGAAGCAATCAATGCATCATCATTGTTTCATAATTAAATTTATCTATTTAATGTCTAAAAATTATAAATAAAATATCATGATGTATTAAATCATTTTATATTTATAATTAATATTTATAGTCTAAGATACCAATTATATAACCCCATATAAAAATTGTTTTAGTAAAAGATACATGTTTATGTAATATTTTTCTTTACTTTAAATTAATTCTTATAAAATGTCATATTCACACCCAAGTGTCTCCATGGGAACCAAAAATAGAAACCAGAGTTCCCATGGTAGTTATTATCCCTTAAAATATGATTTGGAAACATTTTAGGGTAGTTTAATATTATTATAATATTAGTTTTTTACACTTATTTACCATATTTACCCTTTAACCATTGTAAACAAAATAATTTCTGAAGTTATTATTAATAATGACAAAAAATAAATGGTACCTATTCACACAATTTTTAAATTATAATTCCAAATATGGAATCAATTTTTTCAAATTTTATACCCATAAGTTTTAGTAATTAATTTAAAATTAAATCCCATTGTCAAAACCAAAAAGCGAGTTTTTAAGAAGTAATAACTATCAAAATATTTACATGTGTTTATGTTGAATTTAAATGTGAAATAACAGAAAATTGAAATAATTGGATTAAATAATAAAAATATATTCCATTTATACTTTTAAACCATTAAATAATATTATTTAACCATATAAATTATCTTGATGGAAAAAGTAGTTTTCAATTATAATTTAGCGTATTTTTACTATTCATCAAAACGTGATATTTATCAGAATAATTTAAAAAATTCATCAAAAGTAAATTTTGATGTCCCTATTATAAATAATAAGTTTATTTTTTCAAATATAATATATAAAAGTATCAAAAACTAATTTTAAAAAGGGTTCTCCATCAAAAAGCGGTAAAACTGCATTTTTAGAAAAATAATTTTTTTATCTAAAAAATTGAATTTGTTCTCATATCATATCTAAAAAACATATAAGATGAATTTAAAACATTAAATTAAATAAATAACATATATTTTTCATTAAATAAAAATCTATAAAGAGTGATATTATTTTATAAACACAATTATTCTATTTTAAATAGGTTTTCATAAAAACACATCCTTTATATTCAAATGGATTTTATTTTCATTTCTAATAAATTTGGTAACCAATGAATAATTATTTTGACATGTGTAAACCATATTTCAAAACTTCATTGATACTATTCATTCTCTTCATTCCAACGGCTAGGTTATAATGGTAATATTTAAATAATAATATTTAGTTGTCTCTTTAAGCTCAATACAACGTATCATGTATGATATTGAACATAGTGTTTCTTTTTTTATAAAAAACTTGGGATGTTACATCACCCCCCCCCCCCCCACCTTTGGAAATTGAGTCCCCACAATTTCAAAAAATTTCTTGTTAAGTGCATTGAAAATCCCACATTAAAAAGAGGGTAAATAAAAATACCACTTTTAAAGAAAGAAATAGAAATACAATGGTTACCCTAGATAACCCATACTAGGGTTCCAACTTGGAAAACCTAAATATGGAAGAAAAAATAAACATCAATTTTTGATGGAGATTGATAGAAAACATGATCAGAAGAAAGTTAACAACTAGAAAACCACAAACTTCTGATGCGTTAAATGGTCTTTGATTTCCTTGTTGGAAAAGTAAACGGAAAACATTTTTTTTAAGTTCCTTTTCATAAATTTGATGAATTTATTTATGATATTTACTAATAATATAAGGAAATATACTTATTTTTCAAGTAGCGTTTAATCCTTAAAAAACTTTCTACCACAAACTCATATTTTCTCCAAACGATGAGTATTCAAGATGACTTGGTCACACCTGAAGTGCTTGAATAAACTTCTAAATAATCACATAATACACAAAATATGAACTATATATTTCCCCTATCTTTAGAAATTAACCAAAACTAAAAATTTTAGTTCAATATCATATAATCCCCAAAATGGATAATCCTTTATAAAAATAAATACTACTATTAATCTCCAAAATTCAACAAACTATACCGAAATTTCAACAAATACCATTTAATACACAAAAATCCTTAAAATTCATCAAAATAATCCAACTAATATTGAAACCCAAAACTTAGAATGATTTTATCATCGTAACATTTATCTCAAAAAAATCTTTACTACTCATAAAGTCTCACACTTTAAAGTAATTAAACTAATCCCATGTTCTCCATTATTGGTTAATCATTTCAATAAATAACCCAAATCTCCATTTGTCCACAATAAAAAAATAGATTTTTCCTAAATAAAATTCAATTATTACTCCTCAAATTAAAACCCATAGTATTATATTTTCCTCAGGCATATAGTGTTCCCAAAAGAGTGAAAGACTTCTATATAAAATTTATCAATTAATCACCAAATAATTTTCCTATACTAAGTATATACATTTGATAAATCATAAGTTCCAAATACCAAAATATTATTGGTCTATAAAATAAATTAACTAAAAATAATAAGTCATAATAACCAAGGAATTTATGTAGTCTAGTGGTAGGTGATAAATCTCAGTCGCACTTTGGTTGTGGGTTTTATTCCCACAACTTTGTCCAACATGAGGGGTTGTCACACAGTCTATGTGTATTACTTTTTCAAAAACTATATAATTTTATAAAATTCCCAAAATTGAGAAAAATTCTTTTAAAATAACTATAAAAATCCTCAATGTTTATCTCATACCTCCCATTTTTTATCCCAAAAATTAATAACTTGTAATTGCCTCAAATTCAAGGATTATATAAACCCTAATGGTTCTTTATAACTATATCCAAAAAAGAAAAGTTAATTCTTCCTCAATTAACATTTTTATATAAAATATTAAGGTTTACAAATACTATACATCTTCCAAATTAATCCCATCATTAATACATTTAAACACACCATCATCCCTAGATCCAACATAACTCTTCAATTCCGAAAATGTAGACATCATAATCGTTGAACATTTTTCATGATCCTTTATCCATGTTTTTACATCTTGTTATTTTATACTTATTTCTTACTAACAAAATCATGCATAATGTTTTAAGATTTAAATAATTTCAAAACATTAGCTAAGAAATAATCCATACCTTTCATAGGTCATTTTTAAATTCCTCATCTTCAATTGGAATGACATTAGGTATTGGTAAACATATATTTGTATGGTCCTACTAATCCCATTTCTGAACCTTCTTCTTAGAACTTCTATTTGAATAATTACCATGCACAACACATTTAAAATATTCAATTGATCCCTCAAAAATAGCTTCGTTACCTTTCCTAGAGTTCACTGAACTCTTCATTTTTCCATGGCAGGTTATTGATTTATGAAGTTCATTACCACATCTATAAAATCTTTCCATCCATTTGAAATAGTTTATTAGGTGTTTCTTTCCACATCTGTTGACGCTCCTTTTCATCACATTGTCTAAAAGAATGGAAAGTGAAATGACTTAGCATAAATTGATTCATCCTTTGAAGAAAACATCAAATATTGAAAAAGGCATGAACAAGGGATCAAAAGCACATGTGTCGCGCAAGTTCTATCACTGTCACGCAGGTCCCCTTGCGCACCGCCTAGTAGTCGCGCAAGTGACTTGCGCGACCTAAAAGATAATCGCCTGGGTCTTCTTCAGCCTATAAATAGACCCTGTGGGCCCCTCATACAAAGGAGTATTTTTTTCCAGAAACTCATATTTGAGCTCCCGGTGCCCTAGTCTCTTCTCAAAGCTTCTGAAACACTTCTAAGGTAATTTTTTACCCAGAACGGAAGATCTAAAGAGGGGGAGGAAGGACTAAGTGTTGAAACTCATCAACACTTGCACACCTGAGTGGCCATCCCTTAAGGGAAAAGGCCACACTTTCGCACCGCCTTACTCCTTCAATATAACTTGTGTGCCCCTCTTCTAGAAGAACCTCAAGAGGATTATAAATGATTTAATTAAGAGTCGCTCAAGTATTACCCTGTTGGTTAACCATTGCGCAAGTACCCATGTGTCGTGCAGGTATACCTGAGTGACCAGGACTTGCGCACCCACGCAGTACATGCACGCCTGCTAGGACTCGCGTGCCCCTGCCTTTTTGGGTTCCCTTCTTGCCCATTTCACCCCTCTTAATTCATTCCACCTCTCCTATTCAAGATTCAATCTTCAAGACACTCTTAAAGTCCATTTATGGCATGATTTATTGATTTGGATTCCTTATCTAAAAGGAAATCTGTGGAATATCTCTCAAAACCTAGTGATTTACACATCTTTATGTCACTAAAAAATTGAGATTTCATTCATTCAACCTCATCCTTTAAGATGAGAGAACCCCTTAAACTGGGCCTCCTTTTTAGGAATAATCCCCAGTCATAATTCTCAAATCTGGGCATCCTCTTTAGGAGTAATCCCTAACCACAATTCTCTTAACTTGGGCCTCCTTTTCAAGAGTAATCCCCAGTCTCAAATATGGGCATCCTCTTTAGGATTAAGCCCCAAGTCCCTTAATTTTTTTAAATCTCTTGACTGGGGCCTCCTTTTTAGGAGTAATCCCCAGTCTTAATTTCTCTTAAATAGTCCTAATTTACCTTTGATCTGGGATTCCTTTTTAAGAGTAAAACCCAATAATATGTCCTCTCATAATTTGGACCTCCTTTTCAGGAGTAAGCCCCAAGTTAGAGTATTCAAAATCTCCATGAAGCAAATATACCTTTATGGGCCATGTTCCTGGATTTCTTCCCTAAAGTAAATCCTAACCTTCATTTATCTGGGCAGTCATACATACATAAGCCCCACATTATTTCTTATGATTGCATCTTTCATGGCACAATTGTCTAATTTTTTTACCAATACCTCTTGTTTCTCACACAGAGCATGACTCACGTGAGCTTAGAGTGTAAAAGTAATTATGACATCTTTCTTTGATCCATCAATCATAAACATCATACTACCATACTCGAACTACGTGGGTTCTGATTCCTTTTATAAACAAAGGATACGTAGGTAGCCCATCTACGGGTTCGATCCCAACACTGAAATAATTCATGTCCTTCTGAATGAAAATAATCTTCAAATGCCCCACTGAGTGGATTTAAAACCAGTATGGTCATCATAAGGACCAAGATACTTTTACGTATAAAAGGATACCATTGACTAAGAATCTATAACAAATATAGATTATTATTTATCAGTGAAGAACCTCGAATACATATAAAAGATTCTCTAAATTTCATACATATTGATCATTGATTGTTAGATCTAAAGGAAAACTGATTTTATATTTAGTAATGTAATAAGGATTCACGAACATAACTTAAATCTATAAGGAGAGTCCCGGAGTAGACAATAATTACCCTAAAAAAGGTGTGATGAGTCCGACCTCCGATCCTCTCGACCAATGCAAATTCCTAAGCCTCATTAGTCCATATACTAATGAGCACCTACCTTTGGAAAGTAGGTTTGAATGGATGTGGAATGATTTGATGTTTCTGATTCTACAAACAAACCCGTTAGAAACCAATCGGAATGTTTGAACCTCCCATCAAAGGAGGTCATCCCCAAAATCCGAGGGAAACAAAAAATGGTGAACCCGACATGAATACTTAACCAAGTTAAAATGATGTTTTACCTATTTGTTAGGCCCCTATTTAAAACTCAATAAGAGGTCCAACAAAAACAATCATTGACATATGTGATCATCCAAAAGATGTAGTGGCAGAATTTATCTTGACTACGTCTGTTATATCATATAGGCACTCTTTTCCAAGATCTTATGCATTTCTAGAATGGCTGCTCTCACGTTCACACCTGTGAATACTGCTGCTGCAAATGCCACTGCTACTACTCCTGCTGGATCATCGTCTGCTCTAAGGACGATATCACCTACTCAGAGTCTTCAACGCTGGGTATCAAACGCGCTGGTTAAGGAGTACTGTCAACATGGTACCATCCCATCTATGGAGGCTTCCCGACAAGCCCTCCATGTAAACAACTCACATCGGTTGCCCGGACAATGACGACCAGTGATCAAGAAGCAGGTGGTGCTGACTACCGTCTCTAACCATTTCGGGTCATTATCCCCGGAACGCAATCACCATTCGCTCCCTTATTCTGGGGTGGTGAATGAGCATGTTCCTCAGGGCCTAAATTCAAACAGATAGGAGTCCTTCCTAAGGGCCCCCACCAACAATCATCGCCAGACTCATGCAGTAGTGCGCCCTCAACTTGATGAGGGTACCGACTCCAGGCATTCGACTCAGGTTCCTCGAACCCGAGCAGGCAAGGCGATTCGCCAGAGGCAAAGTCCGGTTAACAGTGAGTAGGTTCTCATCTCTACCATATCCGGAGAAGTCTACCAACCTAACATGGTGGCAATCAACGAGCAGGCACACACACCTGCCCATTTTAATTCTGTTGTCCAGCATACTCTTCTGGCAGCATCACGCCAATCCCGCCAGGCAATTCTGGCAGAGTACTATAGGCAGGAACATACACCTATTGATACATCATCATCTAGTCAGTAGGCTCGTATTACTACATATGATGGATCTCGTCAACTACATTCGGCGAAGTGTAATCAGTAGGCACATACACCTGCTAGTACTAATCAAGACTACCAACAGTCTCACTTGGTAGCATTCGGAGAAGTTTGTCGGAAAGCCCTGAAAACAAATAGGAGGCAGACTCAACTCTCTTCCCCCACACTTGAGTACTGTCGGGATTCACTAACCGGAAAAGGAGGACAGGAGCAGGCACATACACCTACTCTAAGCCCAGAATGGACGTATAATCCCGTTTCGGCAGCTGAAGTCACAAAGAATATTCTATCAATGGTGAAAGAGCAGAAGCAAATCCCTGCTCATATTCTAGATGTCTGTTAAGATATTATAACAACATCAGTGAAATCTTAGGGAAAGACAGATAAATCTATCCCTACCCGTAGAGTGACACATCAACAGTTCACTCCAGAACAGACACACATATCTTTTCTAGTCCAAGAGGGTTGTGGGTCATACTCCCCCATATCATACGGACAACCAAGTCAGGCACAGACACCGGATTTGAGTGGAGATCGTCAGCCTGACCTGGCCATCTTTCCTGATCAGGCACATACACCTGCTCAGAGCAGCCACTTTCATCAACAAGTGGTTTCCAAGGTGAGTAAGAAGGCATCTAAGAAAAATACCCGCCCAGCACAGTCAGAAGATCAAGAGCCAATCTATAACAAGGCCTTGCTCGATACTGGAGTTCTTGAAGCCCTTAGAAAGTTATCTATTGGAATTAAATATTCTACTCCCTCAGTTCCCAATAATTGGAACATTAATTCTGAAGGTATTCAATAGACACTTCCTCATGAAGGCTTTCTTCATGACAATTCGGTCGATCTCGAAGTTTCATCTTCAGATGAAAGCCACAGGAAACCTCTGTGTGGTCAGAAGACCAAGGAGCAAGAGATCTCATCTTTTGTTATAACCCGTTATGGTGGTCCTCCCCATGATGATGAATTTTGCTGTGAAAGTCCACTCTGAAGTAGTGATTCACATTGCTTGGAAAATGATCTAGTGGACAATGTAGTGCTGAGAAATCCCTCTTATCTTGAGGCACATGAAAATGTGAAACCAGTCATGTCTGAAGCTTCATCGCTATAAGGTGAAATACTTTCTCAATCAGAAGATTGCCCAGGGTGTAGGTCATTCTCCGAACCACCCCTAAGTCATGCATCTTCTAGTTTGATCAATTATTTATCTACCAATCCTGTTGAATATAATGAAGCAACAAGGAAACACCAACTATGGTCAAATCAGGTAGAAGAATCTTCATCAAATGATAAAGAGGAAATGCTGAATATGAGAAAACAACTGGCGAAAGGTGAAGTGCCAGTCATGTTTTGGCCTCTGGATGACTCTCAATATGACATTCCAGAAATGTTGACAGAAGATGAAATTCATGATATTCGTCTCAACATATAGAAAAATCTTTGTCAGTTGAAAAAGAAAGTATTATCTTATGATGAATATGAAAATCATCTTAAGATAATAGAAGGGTTACAACGTCAGATTGATTTGGTCTCTCTATCAATCTCTTGATATCCGAAGGTTGAAAGGCAGTAGAGAGTCCTTCAATGTTCATGCTTTGGCACATTATGAAGATTGCGTTAGTTAATTACCAATGCCCCATCTGGTATTCATGTCAGAGGATGGGGTGTTCATGGAGCACTGTATTTCACAGTGCTCTCCAGTCAGCAAAGCCCGCCAAAAATGGTATCATGCAATGTTATTTCCCATGGCCGGCCACAGTCAATGGGATTTGTTTGTAATCAAAAGCTTGCCCAAGAACAGGATTCAACTAGTTCCTCTCAAAATCAAGAATACAGAGAACAAGTTGTTGAATTACTCTTACATCAAGAAAACGAGAATATTGAAGAGGCCTCTCGTTTGGATCAAGCACGTTACCAAGTGACAGAAGTGTCAGAAATCATCCAACGGTCTTTTGAACCGAGTGACAAAAGTGGATACAGGTTAATGCATCCAGCTAATTTCTGGACTAAGGTTCACAAGATCAGGAGAGCTTTTAAGAAAGTCTCAGACATAGCATGTCAAGATCCACCACAGCTCGCCAGACTGGGGACTATTTTAAACCAACCCTCAGAATCAACAAATAAGATTTGAGGAGTTGAGAAGGAACAGCCCCAGTCCACTGGACTGGGGAATTTCAAATCATCAATCCCCTCCTCAGAAAAAGTTGGTTTTTTCTCGATAGGGGAAGAACCCTCAAGATGAATGAAGAGCCAAATTATTAGAATATTCCCTCCAAATTAAGGTTCATCATGAAATTCCTGAGGGATCGAATCAACAAAAGGCAATGTCTCATCAAAGTCATGGAAGAAGACAATATCACATAAATGCTGATAGAAGGGATGAGATGAGTTATGCATAAATCAATGTCATCAATGCCATTGTTGTCGATCCACCTGATGAGGCTCACTCAGGGGACTTAGATGAAGAGGTTCCTGCTGAAGAAGATGTACGCACTGACACAAATAAAAAAGGTGTGTGTACACGAAGTCAAAGTATTACTCAGAACCTAGGTAATCCTTCGAGTAACCCACTTCCCCATCTCCAAAAATGATCCAACAAAGGGAAGGAAAAGAACCAAGTTACATATCCTTCCTCTGGAGAAGGTCAATCTCTATCACTAGAGAAAAGGTTTGCACAACAGGAGGAAGAAATGAAGAAATTAACAAGATTGAATATAGAACTACTTCAGAGTAGTCTTCTTCTTAATCATGCTGGAGTCAGTCAGCCAAAGGAATATGTTGCAGCTTCTGAGATGTATCAAGAATATCCTCCTCTATCAGTACACCCTCATAGGTCTAATCCTATGGGTCAAGCGCAACAATAGTTGGTAGTGCTACCATCAGTTGCAGCACCAATCACTACATCTCTCCAATATCCAGTCATTGCACCTACCCAAGTCCAAGTTCAACTGGATGTTTCTAAAAAGTTAATAACTACTATTAAGTCATTAACAGCTTGGTTAGAAACTATGGAAGGTAAACATGCACAAGTTCAACTAGAAAAGAATGTTTACCCTGAATGGGTAGATTCAATCTCTCCTCCATCCAATTTTGGGAACCCTGTATTCCCTATTTTCAATGGATCAGGCGATATTGAAGAGCATTTGACGCATTACGGGTCTTGTTGTGATCCTATGATGGGAACTCTAGAGCAGCAAGAAGTAGTGAAACTAAGATTCTTTGTGAAAACCTTTCAAGGACCAGCTTTTGTCTGGTATACAAGCTTGCAATCCCGGTCAATTACCGGATGAGAGGATCTTTGCCAAAAATTCCTCCTTCAGTTCAGCTCAACTTTGCCAAAGACAACAGTTTTTGATCTTAAAAACTGTAAGCCAAGGGAGAACGAAAAGGTCTTTGATTTCATTGCTCGATGGAATGGATTAACATATTCCTTGAGTTTAGGACTCCCTCAAGAAGAATTTTTGCCAATCTGTGTGGCAAATCTGCGTGATGAATTACGCACGCCATTAATCCCTATGAAATACACAGGAGGGTTTCTAGACCTTACTTCAATCGTTCAGTAGATTGAAGATTCCCTTATACAGGATAAGGCTAAATCTCGTGTAATTCTATCAGCTCGAGAAAGGAGAATGGGTAAAGCAGAAACTGCTATAGTTATGCTTAAACAAGCACCTGTACCTGTTTCTACCTCAAAACCTTCATCTTCTCTCCACCTTCTGAGCGCCAAAAACAAAGGTCGTTTCGTACATACAATCAAATAGATAAAAGACGAAAACAATTTGAGGATATGAAGAGTAAAACATACTATTTCAGAAATGAACAAGTTCCTGGTTATTTCATTTCGACTCTGGAAAACAATTTAGTTCAATTTCCAATGCCTAAGAGGCCAAACAAGAAAGGAGATGAAGACCGTCCCAATTATTTCCCTTCTCATCAAATGTTGGGGCATCCCATCTAGGAGTGTTTTGTCTTCAAAGACCTCCTGCAAAAAATGGTCGACTCGGGACAAGTCAAACTGAATGGTTCTTCAGCTCAGGTAGCATGTGTTACTGCTACAGTTCTAGAGAAGAAAGGCGAATGGAAAGAAGTAAAAAGAAAAAATGCATAGAAGTATGATTATTGGATGGTCAGAAAGACAATAAATCGAACTTGTGATATTTTGATAACACAATTAAAGAAACCAATTGTTTCTTCTGCCATGAATGTTGCGGAAAAACCCTCTTCGTTAGAGGGAAAGTCCTCAATGAAACGACATGATTCAAAGAAGGAAAAAGAATCAGAAGAAAATGAGTATGTGTCAAAGCCTAAGTTGTCTTTGACTTTGGCAGACTTCATGCCATCTACATTAAATCCACGAGCCCCACCCCACCAAACGGCACAGCCTAAACAGGCTAATCAGGCAGAGTCTTCATCAGACAAAGAGTTAATCTTTGGTTCTGTTAATATGATTCAATTAACAGATCCATATGCCAGTGGTAGTTTCGATTTCAATGAGCCTGAATTCCCTATATCAAATAGGGGATTCGGAGGAAGTTCCAGGGGCTCAAGATACAGGGGAAGATGTGGATTTTTCAGAATCCACAATTCTAATTCTACCACTGCTAGAACTGTGTACGCAGTAGAAACTCATGGTAGAGCCCTTCAGTGAGCTCAGAAAAAACAAGCAAGTTCTTCTACCAATAGAAAATTCATTCCTGGAACAATTATTTTGGAAGACCGGTTGAAGGTTCCATCTTCTTCCTCTCAGCAAGTAAATAGATCTAGTCGGTCTAATCTTCCAAAACTAGGAATATTGCCAACTCCTATCCCAATACAAGACGCATCAACTTCCAAAGCATCTGCTTCCAAGGTACCTACTAAACCACATATTCTTATTGGGAAACGCGGACTTATAGATCAAAAGTATGATATATTGAATCACTTGGCCCAAGTACCAGCCAAGTTATCAATTCTGGATGCTCTGAATCTATCAAAAGATCTTCGGGAAGCACTCATCGATGCTTTGTCAAGTCCATAGGAGTTTGAAACTGAAATTTCTATAGCTGATGTCTATCACATAGAAAATAATCCTACAGAATTCCATGCAATAATATCTTTTACTGATGAAGATGAAGATGATGTTGTGCATGGACATATTAGACCATTGTACTTTTCTGGAAAGGTCAATGGCATAGACGTCCGAAGAACATTCATTGACAATGTTTCAGGAGTCAACCTCATGCCCATTCGTACACTTAGTCGATTGGGCCTCATAGAATCTGATTTATCTCCTTCTACTATGATGTTACAAGGATATGATAAAAATGAACAAGAACCACTGGGTGAAGTTACACTCCAAACTCAGTTTGGAGATCTTGTATCCAATTCATATTTCATGGTTGTTGATCAAGACATAGCCTTCAACATCTTTCTTGGAAGACCCTAGCTACATCAACATGCGGCTATCCCTTCATCATACCATCAATGTATCAAATATTATTTCGATGGTCAAGTTGGGACATTTTATGGTGATAAGGCACCGTTCAAGACATGTGAGTCTCAATACATTGAGGCGGAATTCTATCACATGAAGGGAAGGGAGAAATCCACAACAAAGGAGATTACCAAAGTTACTGCTCCAAATGGTTTGGAGAAAATTCCAGTAAATCCATTTACACATGTCAGTACAGATTATGTGTTTCCTATCAGTAAAATTGACAAGATAGACCCAAATAAAAATACTCTTATGGAAAGATCCATTATGTCAATTACAGCAATCGAGCTAGACAACATGGGAGAAATTGGTAATCTACCAAGCAGTGATGAAAGCACAAATGGTGATGTCTTCATTTCATCTGCTGAAATCCAACAAGTCTATACCTCGCCAATTATGCCAGAAGAAGTTATAGCAACATCGGAGGTGAACAATTATGTCGATTATCAATCCATCATATCCTTATTATTACCCAAAGAAGACCCTTCATTATCAATCGGGTTGGAAATGGAAGCTTGTTCTTCAAGATAGGAAAATTTTGACATCTCTTTAGATCATGCAAATTCTACTTTATCATCTACTATGCAAGTAGAAATGGAAGAAATAATACATGATGAAGAAGAAGAGGAAAATCTCTGAGATGCTCATCCAGCATTTGAAGAGGGTATCTCTACCACTGTGGATGAACTCAAAGAAATAAATCTGGGTACAAAAGAAGATTCATGCCCCACTTTAATCATTGCAGCCATGACTCTTGAGGAGCAAGAGTTGTATATTTCTTTTCTAAAGAAAAATAGAGATATATTTTCCTGGAACTATATAGAAATGTTTTGGATTGATCCGGATGTTGCTACTCATCATTTGGGTTTACCAGAAGGACATCGAGGATTTAAGCAAGCCGCGAGAAGAACAAACCTAACATATGATTCCAAAATTGAAGCTGAAGTGGATAAGCTTATCAAAGCTAACTTCATCAGAGAAGTTCAATATCCAAAATGGTTGGATAATATTGTCTCTGTAAAAAAGAAGAATAGAAAAATTAGATTTTTCATCGATTTCATAGATCTTAATCTGTATTGTCCTAAGGATGATTTCCCAGTTCCGATTATAGAACTTCTAATTGATGAAACAGCTGGCTATGAAGCACTTTCCTTCATGGATGGATATTCCAGATATAATCAGATCTGAATGGCCCCAAAAGACGAGGAATCTACAGCCTTCAGAGACCCTCAGGGTGTGTTTTGTTACTGGGTAATGCCCTTGGGCTTAAAGAATGTAGGTGCAACTTATCAGCGTTCCATGCATCGTATCTTCAAACCCTTCTTAGTTAATTTTGTTGAATGCTATGTAGATGATTTGTTAGTTAAATCCAAAAAACTCTATAATCACTTGTCTGATTTGGAAGTCATATTCCACAAGCTTCGACAACATAATTTGATGATGAACCCCTTAAAATGTGCTTTTGAGGTAACCTCAAGAAAATATCTCAGCTTTTTTGTACGCTATTGTGGTATTGAAGTTGATCCTGAGAAGACCAAGTTAATCCTTGGTATGTCACCTCCTCAAAATTTGAATGAATTAAGAGGACTTCAAGGACACTTAGCCTATATTCGGTGTTTCATCACCAATTTAGCGGGCAAAAGTTTACCCTTCACCAAATTGATGAATAAGAGAGTCACTTACTAGTGAACTGAAGAATATCAAGAAGCATTCGATATTTTCAAGAAATACCTCTTGAGTCCACCGGTACTCATGCCACCTATTGAAGGAAGTCCACTTATCCTCTACGTGACAGCTCTAGAGCGATCATTGGGTTCTTTATTGCCCAAAAGAATGATGTTGGGAATGAAAACAACCTCTACTATCTCAGTCAAACCATGCTTGAAGTAGAAACACAGTATTCAAGTATTGAGAAGTGCTGCTTGGCATTAATCGTTGCCGTTCAGAAGTTGAGACACTACCTGCAACATCGCGAGGTCCAATTGGTATCTCTCAACACCCCACTCAAATTTATCCTTAGTCGTCCAATGCTTACAGGATGTCTAGAAAGGTGGGCAGTTATTTTGCAGTAATTCAACATTCAGTATGTGTCTAAAAAGGTGATAAAGGTCCAAGCTCTGGCTGATTTCCGGGCTGAACACCCTTCAGTGGAAGACACATCTTCAGATATTGAACTCCGTGATGAGGAAGTCTTCTCTATTCAAGAAAGTCCTCAGGCATGGGAAATGTATTTTTATGGTGCTTCCAGAATTCCAACAGGGAGGAAAATGGAAAATCATAAATTCAACAAAGTTGGCTTAGGAATTGTGCTCATTTCTCCAGAAAAGGCAGTGTTACCTTATTCCTTCTTATTGCGGGAAGTTGTTACCAATAATGAAGTAGAATACCAAGCTCTCATTGTAGGCTTGGAATTAGCACTTTAAGCACAAGTGAATCACTTAAAGGTGAAAGGTGATTCAGACCTGGTAATCAAACAAGTCAACGGGGATTATGCCATCAAAAAAGAAGAACTAATCCCTTTGTATGATTATGTCAGAGAGTTAATGGTGGAATTCCCTTTGGAACTGACATTTTCTTATGTCCCGAGATCAAAAAATACTCAAGCTGATGCACTGGCTAATATAGCCACAGCTCTGGAAGATCCAAATCAGGACGAGACAACCATCAGTATTGCCCACTGTCATGCAATTCCACTTTATGTTCGAATCAGAACAGAGGAAATTAATGAAATTATTCCCATTCTAGAACTGTATGGTCATACTACAGGATGTATGTCACCTATCAGGGAATACCTTCAAAATGGAACACTTCCACCTGATAGATCTAAGAAAGAACAAATCTGGTGACGTGTGGTCACTTTTACTCTTTATGATAGCCCAGATCACCTAGAGAAAATTCTCTAAAAACGTGGTTTTTATGGAGTTCTCTTCAGATGCATTGATGGTGAAGAGACAATGGTTGTCATGAAAGATGTGCATACAGGAGTCTGTGGTGCCCACCAGTCTAGACATAGACTGTATGATCAGATTCGAAGGCTTGGATACTTTTAGCCTTCAATGATACGAGATTGTGTCTATTTCACAAAGAAGTGTCATTCATTCCAAGTACATTCCAACATCATTCATCAACCTCCATAGTTGCTTCATACAGCTAAATAATCACGACTATTTGACACACGGGGAATGGATGTGGTGGGACCTTATCCTTCGACTACGGCCAAGCAGTTTAAGTAAATTCTTACTGCTACAGACCACTTTTCCAAATGGGAAGAGGCAATACCTCTCAAGGAAGTCAGTTCTAAATGCATTGTTAGCTTTATCAAGTCTAACATCATTACCAGATTTGGTGTCCCTCATACCATATTGACAGAAAATGGCACCAATTTTTGTTCATCTGAGGTGACGAAGTTGTATCAAGAATACAACATCAAATCCAACCATTCATCTCGGTATCATGCAGCGGAAAACAGCTAGATAGAAGCCTTTAACAAGATTATTTAAAATATACTGCAAAATATGGTGAATAAAGATAAGAGGTCATGGCCTGATAAAATCTTTCATGCTTTATGGTCTTATCGGACTACCACCCGCACTACAACTCGGTCAATTCCATATTCATTAGTATATGGAATTGAAGTCGTCTTGCCCATTGATGTTCAACTACCCTCACTCAGAGTTGCCATTTCTGATCAATTATCTATAGATAGAACAATCTCAAAAGCGATTGAATGAATTGGAATTGTTAGATGAGAAAAGATTGTGGACTTTGCACCACTTGGAAGTCTATCAGAATCGAATAGCACGAGCTTTTAACAAAACAGTTTGTCTTCGTTAATTCACTCAGGGATAATTGGTATTAGTTCTCAGAACGCGAATGATACCAGGAAAGAAACCTCCAAATCTTGAGCCAAAATGGGAAGGACCTTATTCAATACATAGGGTCTACTCCAATGGAGCTTATTCATTAATATCAATGGATGGAGAACTCATCACTACTCCAACCAATGCCAGATTTTTGAAGAAGTATTTTGTATAAACACAAAACCTCTTTATTCCATGCTATATGACATTAAACTCTACAAAAATGGTCCATACATATGACCTTAAACTATTGGTATTAATTTCATCCCACACGACGTTAAACTATGAAAACAAAATTCCTTAATTTGTCCTCACTGCATGACATTAAACTACAAAGTCCCTCTTTCGTCCTTCCTATATGACATTAAACTATACAACAACGGTCCATACATATGACCTTAAACTATTTGTATTACCTTCATCCCACAGAATGTTAAACTGTGAAAAATTTCCCTAAATGGTCCAGTATGACCTTAAACTGCAACTAGGTCCTGTATGACCTTAAACTACATCAATGGTCCAGTATGACCTTAAACTGCATCATCAACGGTCCATGCATATGACCCTAAACTATTTGCAAGTCCCTTACGTCCAGTAATACGTTAAACTGTGATGTCCTAACTACATGACGCTAAACTTTATAGAAGTACCTTACGTCCAGAAAGACGTTAAACTACATAATCATCAAAGGTCCTGTATGACCTTGAACTACACTTTGGTCCAACATGACGCTAAACTATGGAAAAAATCCCCAATGCATCCAACATGACGTTAAATGGTGTACTCTTTTGTCCTCACTACATGACATTAAACTGCACAGTCCCCCTTTCATCCAATGTGATGTTAAACTCTATTGTCCCCATAGTCCTAACTACATGATGCTAAATTGTACTATGTCCCTGCTACATGACACTAAACTATGCAGCACCAATAGTCCTAACTGTAAGACTTTAAACTGCATAGTCCCTTTAAATGTCCTACATGACATTAAAATATCCATCGTTAAGGTTTTTGTTACCTCTTGTTTCTCACACCGAGTATGACTCACATGAGCTTAGAGAAAACCTCAACCATAACACTCTCTTTGGGCCGCTAACCATGTGTAAGTCCCAACAACACCATTTTTTAGGTCATTGTCCCCAAGAACAACATTATCCTTAATTCATTCTTTAATTGAACTACGCGGACTTTGACCATTGCCTTCTAGGATGGGTTTTTAGGAAACCTCCCAATGTTCAAGCCCAAAACCAATCTCTTCACATCGTTTCACCTCCATCTCATACGATGTTGATTCGTGAAACCGCCCCTTGAATCAATATCTTTACATTGGTTCACTTTCGTCCTTGTTATATGAAGTTAAACTATACAACACTTTTGTCCAGTATGAAAATAAACTACAATATTCTTTGATACCCTTACTTGAGAAGGAATCATTATTTACATTGATTTTCAATCATGTTTCTTTTCAAAGACTTCGTGCGTACATGGAAATGCCCAAACCTTTTATCTTGGGTTAAACCATCACTATACTAAAGTCCCCTTTCACCCTTCACATGTACAAACCAAATTTGTATAGAGGGTATTTCTAGAACTACGTGGGCCTGATTCCCATCCTAATGGGATACATAGGAATGTTCGAGTGTCCCTCGAATTCATCCCCAAGTCTTTGGGCCTAACCCCAAATTCCATTTTCAGTCCCTTGGCTGAAAAGTCCCCATGAAAACACACATTTTGTATTTATTATAATGTTCCAAGCTCTATGACCCTAAACTAAGATCTCTAATCCTTTTGTCCCACATGACGTTAAACTGTAGTTTATGAACTATGTATGGCTTGATTCTCACCATTATGGGATACGTAGTGAAGTCCAACATTTCAATTTAGGACCCAGCCACAACATGATTATGGTTAGCATTGATCTGTGTATCTCTGTATAAATTGGACAATACCCATTTTTATGTGTCATAATCTTAACCTTAAATATTTTCAGATCTTCATAACCCTTTTCATGACTTCTATTCACAAAAATATCAAACTTCTGAGTGTTATTTTTCCTGACTATGCAGCACGTGCCCATAGGCAGCCTTGCATAAACAGTCTACATAACAGATTTTTCAGCCAAAAGAAACTATTATTTGACCATGTAGCCAATGCCCTTAGGTGGCCCTGCATAATTCAACACCCTAACAGGTTTTTTGGATAGTTGTAAATTCATTCTTGGGAAGAATTCCTATTTTTTTTATCTGTCTTAAATGATAGTATGTAGGGATCCGCAAAGATAGCCATCCTTAACATATTTGTCCCATATCCTTTTTCATGATTTGAAAATTATTCAAGTCTGTGGTTTATATTCTCCTTCCCTACGTTTGGGTCAGACCTTCGTAGGAGTGATATCTATTCAATTCTTCGATAATCTTGTTTGGAAATATCTTCTCCATATTCAAGTACCTCTTTCCATACAGCAAACTCTATACTTTGGAAAATTTGATTCTCCATAAACTTTCACTAGATTTTAGCACTAGAAAATTAAATTTCTGAGAGTTCTTTTTCTTGACTATGCAGCACGTGCCCATAGGCGGCCTTGCATAAATAGTCTACATAACAGACTTGTTAGCCAAAAGATACTATTTTATTTAACTTTGCAGCCAATGCCCTTAGGTGGCCCTGCATAATTCAACCCCCTAACGGGTTCGTTAAGTAATGGTAACTTCATTCTTGGGAACTACTTCTTCTAATGTCTTTTAGATCTTTTTCATATCATTCCTCAGATTCAAATATTCTTAAGTCGTAGTTTACATATTTTTCCCTCATACTTGAATATGGTACTATGTTTTCAGATGAATTGTCAAGGAATTGATTCAATTCTAATTCATTCGGTCAAAGCTATTTCGACCTTAAACATTAGCCTTTTTTATGTCCGACGTGCATGACTTTAAATTGCCCACAAAATTTAAAAGAACTTTGAATAAAAGTCAAGTTACAAGCTCACTAAACATACGTTTTGTATGATTTAGGTAATATTGATCAATTAAAAGGTTCGAAGTTTGTAGGGTTATGTACATTAATCCGAGTAAAAATCAAACTATGCTTACTAGGCCCATTGGCTTAGGTAAAATCTAAATCATGTAGCAAAAGAGAATGCAGGTACAAATGATTGAATATGAAAGTGTTTTTCATTGATACATAGGAGATAAAAGGATATCCACAGACTGGAGTCTCTTCTCTTTTTCAAGAATTACAAGAGGCTTTCAACATAACTCTTCATTTGATTTATGACATCCCGAGCTTCATCAACAACCACCTAGAATTCATTCATTCAACTAGATACAATAAGAGATGTAGTGATACCAGCTCTTATTGGAAAAATTGTATAAGGATGTTCATGAGTGCGGTTTGAGAAAATTTTCTGCTGATCAAACAGTGACTATGTTTCTGTCCAAGAGACTTGGATGATAGATACATGGATTTGAGAATAGAGCATTGGAAGTAAAGATCCATTTGGAGAGAGTACACTTTTCAGATATTTCTCTAATTCCATGTTTGTCTTCTCTCCACCAACCGACAGTGGAAAACATTTCAGCGTATGGGTTTTCCATTTTCATATCTACATGGAAATGACATGGAGGATATTTTTGAAAGTTCACACCATTGTTGTTGCTCTTAATGCACAGCATAACTTAAATAGAGGAGTAGCAGTGCAGCTGCATTTCAGGCGTATAGTTCTTTACATCTGGAACATTGATTCCTTGAAGATAACCATGACCACACAGAGGAAGATAGATGCTCTGTGGGAAATTAAGATGATATTTCTTCATGTACTTAGCAAAATTTGGGAGAGTACTGTCGTAGATATCGTAGTAATCATGGCCAACAATGTTCATTATGTCATCAATCCGCTTGCTAGCCAGTTCTTCAGCCATTCCACTTCTACTAGGAGCCATTGAATCTTCACAAAATTTTAATAAACTAACTCTTAAATGGGTTTATTTTTCAAAAAATTTGTGAAATAATTCAGAAAAATGGAAAAGGCATTAAGGCACGCAAGTCTAAAACTTGGTGCGCAAGTATGAATGTGTTGCGCAAGTATCTAGCGTGAAAATATTGCAGTGAAAATCCAGATACATTGACAGCAGCACGACATCAAGGAAACACCGGAAAATAGAGAAACCTGCGTGGTTAAGGTGAACTGTGCGGCGAGAGCTCGAAGGTTTGAAATCCGGAAATCTGGATGCTTTGTACAGAAGTGAGGCCCTCTATTTATAAACGTGGCCAGAACCATGCACGCTGTACCTTGGGCGACTAAAGTTCGTACCCCTGCGCACCAGACCCTGCATGCCCAAAGCTCATTTGTGGGCCCAGATTTGTGCGCCGCCTTTCCATTAATTCTTCTTTTCATCAAAGTCAAATCCTCTTTTCTCTCTGAATCCAACTCTGAGGGGGGGGACTTTTGTTGATGCTTATTTTTATCACATTGTCTAAAAGAATGGAAAGGGAAATGACTTAGCACAAATTCATTCATCCTTTGAAGAAAACATCAAAAATCGATAAAGGCATGAATAAGGGATCAAAATCACATGTTTCGCGCAAGTTCTATCACTGTCGTGCAAGTCCCCTTGCGCGCCGGCTAGTGGTCGCGCAAGTGACTTGCATGACCTAAAAGATAACCGCCTAATTCTTCTTCAGCCTATAAATAGACCCTCTGGGACCCTCATAGAAAGGATGATTTTTTCCAGAAACTCAGATTTGAGCTCCCGATACCCTACTCTATTCTCAAAGCTTTCGAAACACTTTTAAGGTAATTTCTTACCTAGAATGGAAGATCTAAAGAGTGAGAGGAAGGCCTAAGTGTTTAAACTCATCAATAATTCTGTGCCTGATTGGAAATACATTAAGGGAAAAGGCCACACTTGTGCGCCACCTTACTCCTTCAATAGAACTTCTGCGCCCCTCTTCTGGAAGAACCTCAAGAGGATTCTAAAGGCTTTAATCAAGAGTCGCTCAAGTATTACCCTGTTGGTTAACCGTCGCGCAAGTACCCATGTGTCGTGCAGGTATACCTGAGCGACCAGGACTTGCGCGCCCACGTAGTACCTACGCGCCTACTAGGACTTATGTGCCCCTACCTTTTTGGGTTCCCTTCTTGTCCATTTCACCTCTCTTAAGCCATTCCACCTCTCCTATTCAAGATTCAATCTTCAAGACACTCTTCAAAGCCATTTATGGCATGACTTCTTGATTTGGATTCCTTATCTGAAAGGAAATCTATGGAATATCTCTCAAAACCTAGTGATTTACACATCTTTATGTCACTACAAAATTGAGATTTCATTCATTCAACCTCATCCTTTAAGATGAGAGAACCCCTTAAACTGGGCCTCCTTTTCAGGAATAAGCCCCAGTCATAATTCTCAAATCTGGGCATCCTCTTTAGGAGTAATCCCCAACCATAATTATCTTAACCTGGGCCTCCTTTTAAGGAGTAAGCCCCAGTCTCAAATATGGGCCTCCTTTTCAAGAGTAAGCCCCAAGTCCCTTAATTTTTTTAAATCTCTTGACATGGGCCTCCATTTCAGGAGTAAGCACCAGTCTTAATTTCTCTTAACCAGTCCTAATTTACCTTTGATCTGGGATTCCTTTTCAGGAGTAAAACCCAATCATAAGTCCTCTCCAAATTTGGGCCTCCTTATTAGGAGTAAGCCCCAAGTTAGAGTATTCAAAATCTCCATGAAGCACATATACCTTTATGGACTCTGTTCCTGGATTTGTTCCCTAAAGTAAATCCTAACCTTCATTTATCTGGGCAGTCATACATACATAAGCCCCACATTATTTCTTATGATTGAATTTTCATGGCACAATTGTCTAATTTTTTTACCAATAACTCTTGTTTCTCACACCGAGCATGAATCACGTGAGCTTAGAGTGTAAAAGTAATTACGACATCCTTCTTTGAGCCATCAATCATAAACATCATAATCCTTTACTCGAACTATGTGGGTTATGATTACTTTTATAAACAAAGGATACATAGGTAGCCCATCTGTGGGTTCGATCCCATCTCTAAAATAATTCATGTCCTTTTGAATGACAATAAACTTCAAATTCCCAACATAGTGGCTTTAAAACCAATATGGTCATCATAATGACCAAGAGACTTTTACGTATCAAAGGATACCATTGAATAAGAATCTCTAACAAATACAGATGATTCTTTATCAGTGAAGAACCTCAAATACATATAAAAAATTCTCTAAATTTCCTACATGTTGATCATTGATTGTCAGATCTAAAGGAATACTCATTTTATATTTCGTAATGTAATAATGATTCACGAACTTAACATAAATCTATAAAGAGAGTCCCAGAGTAGACAATAATTCCCCTAAAAAAGGTGTGATGAGTCTGACCTCTGATCCTCTCGACCAATGCAAATTCCTAAGCCTCATCAGTCCATAAACTAATGAGCACCTACCTTTGGAAAGTTGGTCCAAATTGATGTGGAATCATTGGATGTTTCCAGTTCTACGAACAAACCTGTTAGAAACCGATCAGAATGTTTGAACCTCCCATCAAAGGAGGTCATCCCCGAAATCTGAGGGAAACAACATCCTTGACACATTAGTTTTTTAATATGCTTACCTTTATGATTATTACCTGAACATCCATATGGATTATTTTCCTGCATATATGATTCCTCAGAAAAATCATCGAGGTTTGAGTGGTCAATCAAGACTCCAGATAGTTTGTTAAGAATAACCACAATAGTTCTCATTAAAACTCACATTTCATTTGGTTACTTATTCAGAAAATCACCATAGTTTCCTTCACATTAATTGTTACTGTTGTTCCTTCTAGATCTAGACAATTACTAAAACAAAAAATTTCAGTGTGAGTATATTAGTAAAATCAACCTATATTATCTTATGAGGAGTGTAAACAGTAGTATATACTCAATCATGTTATCTTAAACTCATTAAATTTATCTAAAATAAATATGACTTTTTATAATATTATAACCACTGTGGTTATATAAAACATGTCACTTATGCTTAAATAACAACCTAACCTATAAAGATATCTAAACCAACCTCTGATACCAACTATAAGTCCCTAACCTTAAATGTTACATAATCTTGAGATATGTTAATAATTTCAATTTATTTCAAATAGAGGATCTTTTTAGGTTTAGAGATTTAGAGAATTAGGTCATAAATTATACATAACATCTTGAATATTACAAGTTGACACTTCTACTCACTATACATTTTTTATAAAAAAAATATCTTTAAAAAGAAACATGACATCGTTTCATGTTTTAACAGCAAAACTTTTCCTTGATCTCATCCTTGACACTATTCTTCTTTATATCATGTGAAAAACATTTCAAAACTTGGAATGAGCATAAAATCCTCGGTAAGGGATACATAATGAATGAAAACTTTTATTATTGAAAAAACATGTAAACCATGAAAACATTGTTATAAAGTAATAATTTTCACCTTTAAGAAGTATAAAATATAGTTCAATGATTTTAAGCTCATTTCCTATCCATTTTGGTAACCCAAATATTTCCATAAAGCCCATAGAAAGCAACATATAACATAAAATGGTAACTTGAAACATAAAAATACTTAAATGGAATAAGCATACGGTAAACTTCCACACAAATCACTAAATGGAATAGCCATACAGCTGACTACCTTTCCCAATGCTGTGGAGGTTATAATGTAACCACCCATCCATGGTTTATCATAGAACCACCCATCATTTGGTTTATCATGTGACCACCCATCATTGGTTTATAACATAACCACCTATCAAATTTCTAAGTACCATTATATAATCATAACACATAAAATATTGAAAATATAAACACTTCACTAATAACATTTCATTTTCAATCACAATATATCATTTCAAGTTAATGAAATACTCAATACATTTCCAAAACCATTTGAAACATTTAATAAATATATTTTTGTATCAAAGTATCCCATAACACTTAGAATATTTTAAAAGAAATTTTATGATTAACATTTTAAAACATTTATATCCATAAAAATAAACCCATTAAACCATTTTGAAAACATAGACATAAAATATAATTATTTTATAAGAATAAATAATCAAAACATTAAAACAAGGGTTTTAGTTAAAATGTCCATTACCACATGAGAAACACTTGAAATATAATCATTAAAGAATATCCTTAAAAAATATCAAATATACTAAGAATATAGTAATTCATGATATTACGTGTCAAAAGGGTTGTATATACACCTTTTAGGATAATAAACATACATGACATCAATATATGCCTCAATGAAAGGAGATTGAGACGATGTCCCTAACCTTGAGTCTGACTTTTCACGTATGTTCCTTGTTATTCCTGAATAATAAACGTAAGTAAATTTTTACTTTCCTCAGAACCTTTTTCAATTTTATTATTCCTTTTATATAACTTATTAAAATTTTATAAAAATTAAATAATTATTTATGTTAATATCGGTCGCTTGGTCAACATTCAGTGCTTGAGTCAAAAATAAACTGGTTTTGATATAAATTTTACAAGTAGTAAACATTAAATCATCAACATAATGATATTTAAAATTTAAATATCATATTTATCTAGTATATATGTATTTATAATAGTCCATAAAATTTGGAGATAAGAAAGGAAATGCACCATTCATGGATATGGTAAGTCGTAGGTACGCATGAACGCTACTTCCATTTCATTGTCATATTAAAAGATTAATAATAAAATTAGATAAATGTATATTATAATATCATTTTTATATTTATTTCATTTATATCTAATATTATTAATAAAACCATCCTTTATATGTTCCATGTATAGTATGAATGATTCAAATCACTTTGAGGGGGTGGTAGTCCACCCTTTCTCAAATGAAATTATAGTATTTACACATCATGGAAAGCATAAAGGTATGTTGTAAATAAAAAATACTAAATAACATGGAAAATATTAATATAATATATATCATATATAAATAAATTTCCATCATAATTTCCACCATGAGAGGTGGTAGGAGAAAATTGAACAATCATTGTTTCGTGAGGCAGTAGTTCATCGTACACAGAAGCAGTATGTTTGTATCCCTTAGATGGTTGTGTGTGTAAGTATAGTTAGAATACTTATTATAAAAACATCCTATTATATTAATTATACTGGTATTTTTATTTAATTTATAAATAATAATTGAATAGTTAGTGGAGAAGGAAAACAAAGGAAATGAACTTGAGAGAAGAAGTTACCTCTAAATCGGGTAACTTCTTTTGATTTGAGCCAAAAGGCTTTCTGGAATTGCCTTATTCCCAAGTTAATGCCTATATGAGGAATAGAGGGATGTTGGGAGATTATCTTGATAGAATTTTAATGATACAGGGGGCTTTAGAGGTGTGAGTTATGTGGGTATAGGTGGTGGCCTTTTGTAATAGGGAGGAGGGACACTTTAGGAAAGTCTAGAAATATTATTTTATTATAAATTCAATTTTGATTAAAAAAGGTAAAAAACTCATTTAATTATAATATAAGATGATTTTGGTTTTAATACCTATCATAAAATAATTTTTAGATATGTATTGAATATTCTTTAATCCTTATCTTTTTGGTTTAACCCTTATTTTACCCTTTTTAAACTTTGAGTGATAACATGTTATTTACACATTATAGGTTAATTTAATTAACAGATCATGTCAGAAGAAAAAAAAATATTATTTTTGACATATTTTGGAATTATCCTAACCATTTTGATAAATTTTAGATTTTTTTGAATTGAATATCATTTAATGAACTGTTTTATGTTTTAAGTTATGAATTATGTCAATTTTGGACACTATTCATACTTGAATTTTTTAAAAATTCATAAAAACCTGATTAGTTCAAACCAAAGGTATTAAATTAATTATAATATGTCAAAATAATCCATAAAATTCATGTATGATATCAAAATATCAAAATTACATTTATTTTAATATTTATAATATCATTTATTTGAATCCTTGATTAATGAAGCAATCAGTGCATCATCATTGTGTCATAATTAAATTTATCTATTTAATGTATAAAAATTATAAATAAAATATCATGATGTAAGAAATATTATTATATTTATAATTAATATTTATAGTAAAAGATATCAATTATATAAATTCATATAATAAATGTTTTAGTAAAAGATAAATGTTTATATAAAATTTTTCTTTACTGTAAATTAATTCTTACAAAATACCATTTTCACACCCAAGTGGCTCCATGGGGTCCCAAAATAAACCAAATGATTCCCAAGGTCATTTATATCTTATCCAATAAGATTAGGACATGTGTTAGGGTATTTTAATATTATTATAATATTATTTTTTAATCTTATTTATCATATTTATCCTTTAACCATGGGAAATAAAATAATTACTGAAGTTACTATTAATAATGTCCAAAAATAAAAGATACCTATTCATACAATTTATACCTTCTGATTCCAAATATAGAATCCATTTTTATAAATTTAAAACACAAAATTTGTAGTAATTAATTTAAAATTAATTTTCACTGTCAAAACCAAAATGCGGGTTTTTAAGAAGTAATAACTATCAAAAGATTGGAATGTGTTTATGTCGAATTTTAAAGTGAAATTACATCCAATGACCATTATTATATTAAATGATAAAAATATATTCCATTTATTCTTTCAAACCATTAAAAAATAGTATTTACCCATATAAATTATCTTGATGGAAAAAGTTGTTTTCAATTAATGTTTAGCTTATTATTACTATTCATCAAAACATGATAGTTTTCAGAAAAATATAAAAAAATCATCCAAAAAATTTTGATGTCCCAATTATAAATAATAATTTTATCTTTTTAAAATATAACATATAAATATTTCAAAACTAAATTTAAAAAGGGTTCTCCATCAAAAGGCGGTAAAACTGTATTTTTAAAAAAATACTTCTTTTATCCATAAAAAATAATTTGTTATCATATCATATCTAGAAAACCTATTAGATGAATTTAAAACATTAATTTGAATATATAATATATATTTTTCATTAAATAAAAATCCATAAAGAGTGATATGATTTTATAAACACAATTATTCTCTTTTAAATAGGTTTTCATAGAAACACATCATTTATATTGTATTGGTTTTTTTTCATTTCTAATAAATTTGGTAACAAATAAATCAGTATATTAATATATTTAAACCATATTTCAAAATTCATTTGATACTATTCATTCCCTCTATTCAAATTACTAGGTTATAACAGTGAAATTTAAATAATAATATTTAGTTGTTCCTTTAAGCTCGATGCAGCGTCTCATGTATGTTGTTGAATGTGGTGTTTCTTTTTTTTAATAAAAAATATGGGATGTTGCAATGTAACCTTATAATATAAATTTTCACAGTATGGTATAGATTTACAATTTAATGTTATGTGAATAATTGAATGAAGATGTGCCCTTTTATAATTTAAGGGAGGGGAGTTTTTGAAATTTTCTCAAATTATTAATTTATAAAAAATTTAATCTCAGAAAAAATACCTCCAAAATGATATGTATTTAAATATAAGATGATAAAAGTTTTTAATATCATAAAAAATTATATTATGATAAGTTTTAGTATTATTTCTAACCCTATCATTTTAATTAACCCTTAGTTAACCTATTTAATTTTAACTAAGGTAGGAAATTTTTCAATATTAAAAGGTTAGAAATTTTACTTATTTGATACCAATTAAATCATAATGGTACAATTTATAACATTTTAGACCATATTATAATTTTTTTTCTATTTTTAAATTTGTTTTATAATTTTTAAATAATTTTATAAAATATTATTTTAATAAAATATCATTAGTGTCAATTTTTAAACTATTCATTATTTGGACTTTTGAAAATATCACGATAACAAGTTAACTTTGGGAAAAATATTTTATTATATAACTGATAGGTAAAGGTCATATATAAATTTATTTTACCATATTAATTAACTAAAATTATATTTATTTCAATATTTTTAGTAACATTTATTTGATATTTCCATTAATAAATTAATTACTACATCAGTGTTGTGTAATTATTATATATACTAATTTGTTCAATAAAATTACAAATAAAATTTCATGAAGAAGTTAAATCATATATATTTCTGAGAAATATTTATAGTAAAATATATCTTTTGTGTAACCATATATAAAAAATGATATAGTATTTAAAACATGAATGTGACACTATTAAATTTTTATTAAAATAAAATATTATGAATACCATAACTTCATCTAAGTGAGAAAAAAAGTAAAAAATAAATTTATATAATAAAACTATGTTTATTAAGCTAAACGTTTCTAGTTATATTCATTAATAAAATAAATTTTTTCCCAGGTGGACATAGAAGTTATTTTAATAAAAAAATGTCATTTTGTGTCTTTCATTGTTTTAAAAATTATATATGTCATTTTCAGGGACAAATTTCCATTTAAAAAATTTATTTCAAATATTACGTGTTAATTATTTAATTGTTTTCATGAAATAAAAAATTTTCAGGTGTTAGATTCATCTTATAGTATTTATAAAATTATTTTTATCCTAAATTACTGAATTTACAATTTACTGTGGTAATAAAATTTTCCAAAGATACTATTCATATAGGCCAAAAATAAAAGGGAAATATTTACTAAATATGGACCTTCTGAATCCAAATTTCTCATCTATTTTACAAAATTCAAAAAAACAGAGATTTTAATATTTAATTTAATATAAAACTGGTAAAATGCCATGAAAAACAGTTTTTAAAAAAAATACACATTTAAAACAAAAAAATGTTTTTATAAAAAAAATCATACATGAAATCCTTTAAAAATATTAATTGGTTTAATTTATATTAAAATAAACTACGTAAAATTTAATACTAATCAAAAACATGATTTTAACATGTAAATATTTATAATAAAATACAGTTTTCAATAAAAATCATTATTTTCACTATTAA